>OU898282.1:15180355-17637747 GCA_918026665.1 Diabrotica balteata | reverse complement strand
TTCAAAACATCCCGTATTCAAACAGTTTTTATATTGGTGGAGATACGTAGATGGCGTACTAGTATGTTTCAGAGGAACTAACAGGCAACTCGACCAATTTTTATCGTATATTAATTCACTTCATAGTCATATTGAATTTACAATAGAAACAAAACAAAATCAATCCATACATTTTTTAGATACAAAAATTATCAGACTTAAAAACAAACATGACTTCTCCATATTTCATAAACCTACACATACTGACACGACTATACACAATTCATCATCCCATCCAACACAACATAAACTGGCAGCTTGTCATAGTATGGTACATAGATTAACAGAAATTCTGATGTCAAAATACAACTTTGAGACAGAATTAAATATAATTAAGCAAATAGCAGTAAACAACGGATACAACGAACAAACAATTAATAAAATGTTAAATTAAAAACTACACAAGAAAGCCCTGAAATTAGTATTTCCACCACCAGAGAAAAAACCCAGTACTTTCTGCTCGATTGCATATACAGGCAAAATAACAATAAAAATAGCCAAACACATAAAAAAGAAAGGAATAACACCAGCTTTCCGAACAAATAACAACCTAGGCAAATATATTAAAAATAACAAGAGCCAAAATAAAAAAAACACTTAAATAGTGGTGTGTACAAACTTCAATGTGGCGACTGCCCAAAAACTTACATCGGTCAAACTGGTAGAAACTTTAATAAACGAATAGCAGAACATAAAAGGGCTTTCAATAATAGAATAAAAGATTCGACATACGCACTTCACCTTCTAGATCATAATCATTATTTTAATGACAAATTTAAAATACTTCACATTCAAAATAAAGGCCTTAAGCTATCTTTGTTAGAATCTATGGAAATCAACAAATTAAAAAACACAGATATAATTCTGAATGACCAACTTAAGACAAACTCCCCCCTCCTCAACCTATTTCATTAGAGACTATAAATTGTAAACGCATGCCAAAAATTGATCACTTGAGAAAGGCACTCTGCCGAAACACTGTAGCAATAAGATTTTATAATAAATTTTGTGAAAGTTTTAAAAACGAAGTTTTCAGTGTTTTATTGTTACATAAAATAAATTTCCATCAAGTAACGGTCGAATCCATCAATTATAGAAAATTATTTACCGGCAAAATTTTCTTCTGGTTTTATTTAAGTTTGTTGCCTTTTGGCAATTCTCGCTTATGAACTTTTGGCAAAATCACTCGACTGACGTCTCGTGATTTTATTCGCGAAAACTGCAGTCAACAAACTTTCATATCAGTCGAAAATATTGCCGGCAAATAGGTTTTTATAGATGAAAATTTTCACTATCTAAGGGCAGCTTAACATATTTTTTTTATTAACTTTATAAACTTCTCCCAAGTCATAGAACATCACGATTTTTATTTTGTTTTTAAATAATTGTACTTTGCCTGACTACAGTAATCATAGCTATTTATACCTACATACTCAAATTTAATTACGATATTGCCACATTGTAACAGTGACCCAACATATTATTTTCCACTTTGTATATTTAAGCAAATTAATCGCATCTGTCACGCATACAGCAAGCGTTTTACAAAATAAATTATTTTCCACAACAACAACAGGCTTGCCCATTCGAACTTTTTGCAGTTGAAGTTTTTCTCATTTTTTATCGAATCAAATGCTCGAACTGCTGCTTCAGCGAATTCGTTTTTGTTCTCAAAATCAGTTTTGCACATAGCCGTGACCACAATGTAAATTAAAGGATACACTTTATAAATTAAGTGTGTATACAGTAGCTCGTAGAAAAACCAGATAGACAAAAATTATTAAGTCTCCTAAAATCATAGATTTTACAACTACTTTCCTTCTTAATAATTTTCTTTATTTTTTAGCAGTGACGTCTTGAAGTTATAGTTCGCTATATTCAATATTGTCTCGAAGTTGCAGTCCGTGTATTCAAAAAGGAAGACCCAATATAATGCCACAATTATCGAGACATTACTCTGCTTAATGTAATATACATATAAGAAGCTTGCCAAATGTGATATGCCAAAGAGTACGACCGGACGCAGAGAAGTTAGTTGAAAAATATCAGTGTAGATGTCGCAGGCAAAAGTCTGCCTGCGACATCTACATTGATGAACCAAAAACAGACCAAATGAATCGGTCATTTCAGAAACAACATGAGTCAATTTTTAGCAATATTAACATTTCTTCATAAATCCTTTTTTTTATACGTCAACGCACCATTCTAAGCAGAAATGACATAAGTCTTAACTTGCTGTAATAAACTACAGCTTAATGTAAGTAAATATCTACTCCATTCGAAGACCACATGAGTCATCGGCTGATGTTGTTTCGGCGCGGAATTGTCATTTGTAAACAAAACGATCAAGATGGCTGCAATAAATGGCACCAATAGTTATGTGAATTAATTACTATTACACTGGGAATAAGCCACAATTAAAGATAAAAATACGTTTATTGACGTTTCAATTTCCACTTCGGAAATCGTTCTCAAAATACAAACAGTAAATTTACTGTTTTTTATTTTGAGAACGATTTCCGAAGTGGAAATTGAAACGTCAATAAACCTATTTTTATCTTTAATTGTGGGTTTTAAACTCAGAAAAAAAAGAAGAGAGCTGGTCCACTAGCGGTGCAATTAGTGGTGCAAATAGTGGTGCATTTGCGTTGCAATCTCATATCTGTCATTAATTGTACGTTTTAACAACCCATTTTAAAGTTTTATATTGTGTTTATGCTGCATTGCTTCTTCTATTTCTCTAGTTTCACTATATATCTTTACCACACTTCTATTCTTAAATTTTCCATTTGTCCTGTGGAGTTTGTTTCTGGACTTTTCTTTCCAATATTTTCTCTGTATAATTTGTCTACCTTGGTCATTGTCAATAGTTCGTCATTATTACTAGAACTTACTAATTTCTGAGTGACTAGGTGGTGTATTTACTATATTCCTATTTTCCTCCATTAATGCATATTCTTTGTTATTCGATTTAATTTTTTTAGCATAAATTTTTAATTTCCGATCCTGTATTTTGACATTTCCTTCTTTGCGTTCTTTGCTTTTTGAAACATATCTTCATTATACATGAACATAGGCCTCCCTTCGTGTTTCTAACCTCGTCTATCCTGCATCACTCTCATCCAGTTATTATTTTTTCTTCGTCAGCCTATCGTTTAGGTGCTTCTCTTGCCTCTCCTTGGTCTTTATTCCAATAACCTCTTTGTCCATTGCCATTCCGTCATTCAAGCTATGTGTCTTGCCCATCTCCATTTTAGTCTGGCTATCCTTTCGATGACGTCAGTCACCTTGGTTCTTCCCCTGACCTCTTCAATTTTTATTTTGTCTCGCAGAGTTACTCCTAACATGTGTTATCTTTGCCGAAACATATCTTATATACCTTTTAATCATTTTTTTTTATTTGTTTCTCTCTAGTTTTAGATTTATTTCGCTTTTAATATAGTCATTTTATCCTAGAAATTGTGTAAGCTTTATTTTGTTTAGCCACCCTTTGTATTGATTGTGTTAGCTTATTCAATTATCGTTTCTAAATACGTTTTAGTTAAATAGAATTCATGAATATTATCTAAAGCTCTTTTTCCAACTGGCATTTTTGCCGCTCGGTTTAGTTTATGAAATTAAAATGAAAAGTTGCATTTTATTCTTTTAACGTATATTTGAATATAGCAATGTGTGCAGCGACAAAATGGTGCAATAATACTCCTTCTTTATAAATTTTCTTTGTTAGCGCAAGCATGTTAATTTGCTTAATATTGCGTCATATACTGGTTGGTGGTTAAGAGCTAACGTAATAGTCTTTTGCGAAGTTTCTGTGGAAAATTCCGTTTTTTATTCAATTTGCTTAGCAAAACGAAGTGAGTTCATTTATTCGATATAAGGACCTTAGGGGGCAAGGGGTCTAAGTAACATTTTTGAAAAAAAAATGAGTTAGGTGCATGAATGAGTTGTGAAAATACTAATCTATTTGTTGGTGACTAGATCCAAGTGATTATTTTGATAGGTGCTGACATCTAGCGTGGTACCCCTTAACCACTGAGTATTGATAAGTTCAAACTTGGAGCGCTAGGGGCCCAAAAGCATTTAGATCCCTTTACCATGAATCCATATACCATCACAGTTTAGTTCTAGTTGACATAAGTGTTATTAAGAACAATTTTGAACATATTTTTTTTGTAAATGGTTGCCATATACGTTATTTTACAAGGACAACAAGAAAAAAAAGGCTAAGACACGGGTCAAAAAAACGGTGTAGGTTTCATTGCAACGAAAAGATTCCTTACGAACAGAGGGAACCAATATTTTATAAATAGTGGGAGCTAGGTAAGTATGAGCTTCAGACATAGTTTTTAAATGGTGCATTAGAATTGCAGCCTGTCATGAGGAAGAAAGATCATGTAACTATAACTTGGCTGGTCATAGAGTGAGTAACTCAAAGATAACTAAACCCAGGCTTGAATGTGTCAATTATGTGAAAACTGTACGAAAAATTTTGTAGAGAAGAAAAAAATGTGGAACTTGAAAAAAAAAGCCTTTACAGATTTATATTCAAAACAAAATTCAATCTAAGATTCCACAGACTTTACACCGACACCTGTGTCACTGGAGACAAGTTACAAATGAAAATTAGCCACGGCACGCCTGGTGAAAAGCAAACAGCTGAAGCTGAAAAATAACTTCATTTAAGGAAAGCAGAGGCAGCTTAAGAAGCTAAAAAGCAAAAGAAAGTGCAAATTGTTAAAGAATGACAGTCAAGCTGCCGTATGCTTTGATTTGCAAAAGATGATGCCGACACCTTATTTGACAAATTCAAAGGCCCATTATTTGCGCCAATTCTGGGCGTACAATTTGAATATTCACAATCTAACAAGTGAAACCGCCCTGTTAATCACCACTTTTTAGTCCCTGGACATTCTTACAATCAATGTGATCAAAATTTTGGAATCATAGAAATTAAAAAGAAGAAGAACCAACATCATATCTGTGTACCAGAAGACTGGATAAATCGGTCTGCCTCAGCAAGTAAATGGATGCAGACTTTATTGATCTTCAATTACTAAATCAGTACTTCCGGAAAAATTTGCCAGGGATACGAGGCATGCAGATACTGCATTATGAAAAGGCAAACCCAGACACTCTTTTTTATAAGACAACGCTAGCAGAGGGTATTATGCCTTACGAAAAATTGTCAATGAAGAAACAATGAGCAGGTATAATTCCCTATCAGCTTCTCATGTTTCAACCGGTAATTGAGAAGCCCAAGCTTAAATACAAAAAGTATGAAGATCTCATAAAACTCTTGCAATTCTTTTCACCGATATACCATGAATTTTACCCAAGCCTACCTCATATAACAACGACTGGAAAGCCTTTAGCTACAGGTACTTTTGTAGGCAATGAAAATGATGATAATCACTTTGGTAACAACGTTTATGACATAAATGACAGCAATTAAATAGTTTTCAAGTGCCAACATGTAATATTTTCCAATTTAATACTATCATGTAAAAATAACATACAAAATAGTTTTTTAAATAATAATAAAACCACTTATGTATTTTGTGCACATTGAGCATTTTCATTCTCACAAAATTAATGAAAGGTGAAGGGATCCATGTGCGTACCATCAATTTTTTTTATACATAAAACAATAACCGAATATTGTAATACTTTCTGCTATTGACAATAACAACCCAAAGATCTTATTATCCTTCTTTCATGGTCAAAATAATGCAGATCTTGCATTAACGCTCCTTGATAGACCTATTGTTCAAAGAAGAAGAGGAAGACCCAGAACAAGATTCCTAGATAACATGGACCAAGATATGAGAAATATGGAAATACGTGCTTGGCGGAGGAAGACGATGGATAGGGACGACTGGAAGAGAATTCTTGAGGAGACTAGGACCCACACAGGGTTGTAAAGCGAAAATGATCATGATCATGACCATAAATTTAAATAAATTTATCTATAGTTTGTGTAGATAACTTGTTTTTTATCTTTTATAATAAGAGGCATTTTAATTCACTTTTGCCGTACTCTGTATATAGAAACAATTGAAAAATCATTTGAGGAAAACTTGCATTATATTTTCACTGCAGTATTTATGAATCAGCGCAAGCAAGAATATCTTGGAAATATAATGCGAAACGACCATAGATATGACCTGCTGCAACTTATACTACAGGGAAAGGTCTACGGAAAGAGGGGACCAGGAAGAAGAAGAATATCTTGGCTCCAGAATGTACGAAAATGGTTTTCCTTGACCACTTCAGGACTATTTCGAGCTGCGGTCAATAAAGTTAGAATTGCCATGCTAGTTGCCAACATCCGTAACGGATAGGCACCACAAGAAGAAGAAGATTTACGAAATACATAATTACTTATCGACGACGTTGTATAATAAAAATATCAAATAACTTTTCCCAACATACATCAATACATATATTATTTTATTCAATGTTTACTGAATTTCTTGTTTGAGCAGTGTATATTTATTGTGTATATAATATTATTTAATGTATGCAGCTACATCAGGAAGGGTCACTTTTTAATTTAATATCTTGCGCACTACGTGTGTTGTGCATCGATCTGTGACTTACTTTACATTAAACAACTTTTAAAAAGCTTTTAGCCTTTGCTCCGGCTAAAACATTTCTCATAAGTTCACATTTGCACAAGGTCATTTGTATCTTTCGTCCACATAAATGTATATTTTCATTTTTATATGAAAGTAGACTAATGCATTTCCTTTTAGTTGGGACTTATCAATTAAAGTGATTAGTTCGTTATGCCAAGAAAACGGTTTTTAACACAAACAGACATTTAAGATGAAATTGTCAATCTCCCAAATATTTCTGAATATGAAGCCAAGAAAGAATATGAAGCCGAGAAAGAATGAAGTCGTGTCGATTCCGCCTCAGATTCTTGTAAAATGAGTCACGTGAGGAAATTTCTGAAAATGAGTCACAACGAGATTAATTGGCTGCACAATGCACCGATGAAAAAGTAAGCACATACAGATTGAACCAAATTAAAACGGAACATACAATTTAATACATGTCTGTTTGAACTGCATTTGAAATAGTGGACCAATATAAAATTCGGACAAAAATAAATCCATACCTGGGTATAGACATTGTATAAAATATCGTTCACCTATCTGTCTCACAACAATGTTGTTTGCGTAAGACGGGTTTGTCTAAGGAAACGATAACAGTTCAGGAAATGAAGCTCGAAAATAGTTAAAACCTCGCAATTTTTTCGTCCTGCATGTATCCAGTTGAAATTTTAACAGAAGGTAGGTGATAGCCCAAGGATCAAAATCTATATCGAACCGAAGTGCGCTGAAGGGTTTTAGGGGTGAAAACTACCCCTAATTTTCAAAAATTATAAAATAACATATTAAACCTGAATATGGGTAAGATTTGGTTTGAATTAGTTAAATAATGATTATTTTATACTTTTGAATAGAGTTCCATCATATTTCAACCCTTAAAAAGCAACCCTTGTTAGAGATTAATGTAAAAAATTACTAATTAAAAAAAAATGATTTCGCCTTGGATCGATTTGGATAAAAATTTGGATTTAAGCTCAATTCACCCGCTGCTTTATAGTTTATGTCATCTCGACGAACCCTGATTGTTCTAAGGGGTGAAAACTACCTGTAATTGTCAAAAATTATAAAATAACATATTAAACCTGAATATGGGTAAAATTTAGTTTGAATTAATTAAATAATGATAGTTTCGTGCTTTTGAATAAAGTTCCATCATATTTCAACTCTTAAAAAGCGACCCTTATTAGAGATTAATATAAAAAAATTAGTAATGCGAAGAAAATGATTTCACCTTGGAACGATTTGCATAAAAATTTGGAATTAAGCTCAACTCACCCTCTGCTTTATAGTTTATGTCATGCCGATGAACCCTGATTGTTCTTAGGGGTGAAAACTACCCCTAATTTTCAAAAATTGTAAAATAATATTATAAATCTTAAGATGAGTGAAATTTGGTTTGGATTAGTTAAATATTGATTTTTTATACTTTAAAATACAAATGCTATAGGTGAAAACAATTTTTTGCCAAAATTTTGCAACTTTTCAACTTTTGAAAATCACCCTTTACAACATTGCAGTGTTTATAAACTAATTTATACGATATAAATTGAAAAAAAGTAGAATTAAATACAAAAAAATTTATCAACATAAAAAGGCACCATATATTCTTATACATTTACATAAATAGTTGAAAATATTTACATTTATAGGTAAAACAATTATAATATTAATTTTATTCGTCATCAATTACATCTTCATCGTGATCTATGTCATCCTCATCTTCAATTATTGGTGGACTATTATTGCACCCTTCACCTGAGCACCCAGAAGAGTTACAGTAGAGTTACAGTATAAACCAACTTTTCTGCACCCACATGAAACACCGCATCCTTTTTTGCATTGCCAAAAAATAATTTTCAAAAGTTTATCGAGTGCAGGTTGTTTGTTCATGCGTACGGGTAATAACAAACCATCTTTGGAATACCATCCCCAATCTGTTGCTCTAATATTTTCATTGCCAAGCCATAGACATATGAGCAGATGTTTTATTCTGTTGTATGGGATTTCAAAATAAGAACGCTTAAAATTTCGAATGTATAAAGCCCCACTAGCTAATGTACCGGTTTTGTAGATTATTATGCTCCGAAATGTACTGTACTATACTAATAGAATTTTCCGGAAAAAAATTCACTGGTTTTTTTTAACGTATTTCCTTTAATTTTTAACGATAGAGTATTTCTTCAAAAACGATTTGTAGAGGTTTTTAAGAGCTACAAGGATCTGTGAATTAAATCTTTTTGGAACCCTTGGTTTTTAAATGGGGTGAGTTTGAAGGGCTCGAAAAAGATGGTGCTTGATCGTAAATCGATGCTTTAAACGGCTATATCTCGCCAAATATATATTGTACAACAAATCTAAATGAAGGATAATTTTAGTCATTAAAAAAGCTACAATTTGGTAATTTGTATTTTTTTCATATATTCAGTATTTTCGGGCATATTTAAAAAAGAAAGTTACAAAATATGAAATTGTAAATCGTTTCTCGCTTTAAGCTGTACTTTTTCTAACACAAAGCATTTTAAATGGGTCAAATTTCTTAGACGTATTAACAATACATGTACAAAGGGAATTTCAGAAGGGTGAATTTTAATTATGGGGGTAGTTAGGGGGTTGTTCTCATCGATTTTTTCGTAAAAAATGAGGTATTGACCTTATTTTCATCATAACTCACTGAATTTTTGAGCTAGAGTCTTTTTTATGATAGGTCTATTTATGCTCTTTAAAAAAGGTTTTGTGAGTTTTCTTCCAAAAATGCATCATTTTCCCGATATTTGATTTTGAATCTTTCAAATTTGGCATTTGAAGAAAACCGCTGAACATTGATAGGCCGTATTTCGGTTCCTATTATATCCCAAAAACATTTTAAAAAATGAATTGTATTTGTCTTTTTAAAAGCTACAAATTTGTTGTCTACAATTTTTTTGATAAAATGCACCATTTTCGAATTATTCGCGAAAAATCGATTAAAAACGTGGATTTTTTCGTCTAAAACTTATTACTTTCAATCGCGAATAATTTAAAACTTAAAACGTAAGAAAAATTTCACCCCAGAGATAGGGTGGCAACCACCCCCTAGGCTTTGGCGCACTTTGGTTCGATATAGATTTTGATCCTTAGGCTATTACCTACCTTCTGTTAAATTTCAAGTCAATCCAGGGAGCAAGAAAAAATTGCGAGGTGAAATGCTTCATTTCCTGGACTATAACTAGTTTGACAGCATAAATCGTAGATTTATGTGTAGCTTTCAATTTTTATGAGTTCAGAATCCAGCAGCCCGCTAAAGTATTGGATTTTTATAATATAATTATTTGACAATATTTTGTTGGCCAACCACCTACAGCAGAATTGAGCCGAAATACATTATATTCCTATGTTCCGAATTTATTTCGTTCAATCGTACATATATAGATCCAAAATTCTCTGAATGGTAAAGAAACATTATTTACAGATTAGTTATGTAAGCTGTTGTAAATGCTTGGATCATATACAAGAATTTGCATACAACAAGTGTACAAAAAGATAATACGAAATTTTCAGTCTTGAATTTTCTGGTGCTACTAACAAAAAACTAATTGAATTAGAAAGATCTAAATAAGTGGCCGTTTTGAGAGAATTTTTAAACGACAGAAACAAACGATTAAAGTTCGAGACCATTTGCCTCAACAATTATTTACAATGATAAAGTGCTGTAGATGTTTACAAAAAAATCAAAAACCCGACTTCGGACTGTTTACATAGCCGGTCAGATAAAACCTCGCCGCCCGATGGCGTCTCTGTCTCAAGAGAAATCTATTATCGTATAATACATTTACGTAGACCGCTAATGCCAAAATTTCAGCCGCATCGAACTCTTTTAGAAAAATGGAAAAAAGAAATATCGGTTGGTTATTCAATTATTGTGTTTGCAAAGCAAATGAAAGAGCGCATGGATGCTGTTTAAGGCGGTTCTTCTCCTTTGATGGAAATCCTCAAAAATTATTTTAACGTGTTTCAACGTGGACGCACGTTGGTTTTTGATAAGCCTTCTTCTTCTTCTTCTTTGTCCAGCCATTCACGTCCACATCTGAACATAAGCATCTTCAAGTCTTCCTTTCCATTGGTTTTTATTGTACGCTACTTGTAGCCAATTTTTCCCGGCAGTCCTTTTCAGATCATCTGTCCATCTCATAGGAGGTCTGCCTCTGGGTCTTTTGTGTTGGTATGGTCTCCAGGTTAAAATTGATCTGTGCCATTTGTTTAGATTGCTCCTAGCTACATGTCCAGCGTATTCCCATTTCAGCTTTAATGCTTTTTGCACCACATCGGTGACTTTGGTTTTCTGTCTTATCCATGTGTTTGTTTTCTTGTCCTTAAGTGATATACCTAGCAGTGCTATTTCCATCGCATGTTGAGTGACTCTAAGTATATTCATATTCTTTTTTGTGATTGTCCATGTTTGTGCCGCATAAGTTAATGTCGGAATAATGCATGCATCAAAAACTTTAGATCTAAGATGTAATTGAATTTGTTGATTTCTGAGTATATAGTTCAGTTTACCGAATGCTGCCCAAGCTAACTTTCTTCTTTTTATTTCTTCAGTCTGAATTTCCCTATTTAGGATCATTTTTTTTCCCAAGTATATATATTCTTCAACTTTTTCTATAACTTTATCGTTTATTATTGTCACGGTGTCTTCGGAGTGCATGCATATTTGTTTTGTTTAAATTCATTTTCAGTCCTATTTTAGAAGATTCGGTATGAAGTTCGACAAGCATGGTTTGCATTTCTTGTAGGTCAGTAGCTATCAGGATTATGTCATCTGCAAATCGTAGATTACTAAGGTAGCGACCATTGATGTTTATTCCCTTATATTTCCAATTTAGGTTTTTAAAAACGTCCTCCAAAACTAAGGTGAACAGTTTGGGTGATAAAGTATCTCCCTGTTTGACTCCCCTGTTTAATGGTACAGGGTTCGTGTGTTCATTTTCATTTAGGTAGTATGTAGCTGTAGCTTGGTTCATAGTTTCTTTTATTAAGTTAATATATCTGCTGTCTATTCTACAATTTTGCATTGCGTTTATTACGGCCGTGTGTTCTATGGTATCGAAAGCTTTTTCGTAGTCTACAAATGCAAGGAAAACTGGAAACTTGTATTCGTTACATTTTTCTATTAATATTTTTGTGGTTAACAGGTGATCGGAAGTTGAATAGCCTTTTCTAAAACCTGACTGTTCATATGGTTGGTATTCGTCTAATTTCCTTGTTAGTCGAGTAGTTATGACTTTGGTGAGTATTTTAAACAGGTGTGACAGTAGGCTGATGGGTCTGTAATTTTCCAATTTTCGACTATCACCTTTCTTGTGCAATAAGATTACTTTAGAGTTGTTCCAGCTCTTAGGGACTTTGCCCTGATGTAAACAACTGTCCACAAGCTTAGTTACAATTGCAATTAGTTCCTTACCTCCTTCTAATATCATATCTGTCGACATATAATATCTATATTCTTGGAGAAAAGACGACATCATTTAGCGAAGAACAAAATTCTGTCCACCGTGTCAACGGACATTCTCATACCTTCGCCATCGCCATAGCGAAATTAGTTGAATTGGGCTACGAACTGTTGCTCCATCCACCATGCTCTATAGATTTAACCCCGTGTGACTTATTTTTGTTTCCAAACTTGAAAAAGGCACTCGCCGTTCAGAAAGAAGTCGAAACAAGAGGTCATCACCGCCACGGAAGCCTCTTTTGCAGATCTCGAGAAAACGTATTTTTCAGACGGGTTAAGAATTCGTTTTTCTTTTGTAGACTAAGTACATAAGACAGTCTACTGCAGACCGCCCTAGTATATAGTAGGTACCTGCGACATGAGTCTAACGTGCATCTATGAAGAAAATTGTTTTTTGCTACATCATTTATAAGAAGTAATGTTTTTCTTGTGTACTGTACCTTTCTCTTAATTTTGAATTTGTGAATATTTTGAGTATGTTTAGTTTTGTCTTAACATGCACAAACATATAAAAAATTCAATAGCTTTGTCTCAAGATATCAACAACTTTTAAAGTAATTTTAAACATTTTATTTCACTACAATGAAATCAGTAGGTAACGAAAGAGTTAAGCATATTTGGTAAAGATTTCTACCACTTTCCTCTTGTAGTAAATCCCCGACATCCCACTCTCCACCATTTTCATCCAATTGCCCTAATTTTAATCTAGAGATAGAGTCGGACATTGATAGCTAGGGTAGCGGTTGGAAGATTATTGATTATTCTTAAACTACTTATAATTTATCATGTTTGAATTTTACTATGTTATGTTATACTTATATGTAAACTTTAAGTATTGACACTTGGGCCAGATTGCCCGATTGAATTTATTTGTTATTAAATACACACACGTAGTTAATTAGGTTGCATACGGATTTGGTCAATTATCAACAATATAATTTGGACATCAGTCAAAAGTGCTGACAAAGTTAAACAATTTACATAAATTAGACACACATATCACGCGAGGCCCGCGAATATATTGACCCAATTAAAACTTATATAAAACTAATATCTCTTACCTAGAGAAGCATTCAATCAATATTCACTCAACAAACTTGATAGTCTTCAGCGATCAACTGCAACAGTCTCTACTCAATGTAATCCCGGGTCAACACCTATAGTGTACGTCTCATCAATAAACTCTGCTACTATTATTTGGTGTTTCCATTACAACTGAACGAACATCTCCTCTGAGCCAACGAAGGGAATTTGTTCACACTGTAAGTATTTATTCTTCTGCTTGTTTGGTTAGGACAATCATCATAATTAAATTAGATGCATGCGCTTTTTTTATTATATACATACATACATTTAAGATTAAAATTCTTTTACAGCCATCTACTCATCCTTTTGTTTTCGATTAAGTACTAAGAGAATCAAGTAATTCAAGAAAAACAGAAAATTAGACAAAGTTTTAAAGTAAATCCAAAGCTAAAATTAACGATAATTAAACCAGTTAAACCAGAATAGAGCCGGAGCGATCGCTTTAAAATTCATGGGATACGCCTCTTAAACCTCGAAATAGAGCAAAAACATCACAACAGTGATTTATATTCTAAAGTTGGGACGTTGATTAATACCAGATGAAAGTGATAGAGTTTGGATTAAGATTTTGCAAATTATCTATAAATTGAACGAGGCAAAAACAATTACTTTTTGCTCAAATTGCTTTTCGTCGTTTATTTTATATTGTGCATCTGAATTATGAGGAAATAAAAACTAGATATTTTAAGTTAACTAGTTACTTTATTAATGATAAAAAGACCTCATCAGTATAAGAAATATTAATAATAATCATTTTTGCTTCCAATTGTCATTACATAAATAAATTGAACAGCTACTTTATTTTTTGTTATTTTTTATCATTGAATTTTATATAATAGTACATTGTTTACCGGGTAGGAAAAGCTTAACATTCCTGGACGACTGTGAAGATTGCTACACAGAGCAGAACACAGAGTCCAGGAATGTGGCTTTTCCTACGAGGTAAACATACTATTTTTCCGCAAATCGTTTAAAATTCGACAGATATTGATTGATTAAAAAAAAAAACGCGATAATTTTATTCCCAAATAAATGGTGCTTTGAAATTCCTAATAAAATTACTTGGGTTACTATGGAAACGTATTGAGGTTGAATTGTCAAACTTGACGCTTATGTATGTAGAACACTAACAACTGTACGGAAATATCATTTCCTTACAGTAAGGAAATGACATTTCCTTACAGTAAGGAAGTCCTGACTTTTTCTTCAAGAAATTTTGACAGGAATGTCAAAATTTCCTGGCGATTTGCGGAAAAGGTATATTGTTCATATTTATTCACACTATTGCTGTACTAAGGGTAGTTTTAGCATAAAACAATCATTATTTAACCAATCAAAACCAAATTTTACCCATATTAAGGTTTGCAATGTTTTTATATAGGGGTGAGTCGCCTAAAACGGGGCAGGGTAACATTCAAAATTTCAGTAATAGGTGGGTGTTCTTAGTTGCCTACTAATCAGTTTCATAGATAAAATTACACCTAGATTGGTAACAGGCATAGGCAATGTCAAATCCCGTTCGGAGTTAGCGCCCATTCGTTTGGCTGCGCTGCTAGTCTCGTTCCTGCGCAGAGGGAGTGTGCTGTGGTCAAGTCAAAGTTAAATTGAGCCCCGTATTTATAGTCGGTACTCAAACTCGTGCTTGAGCACGAGCTCCGCCAAGTCGAACTTACGTCAAAGTCATGCTAAAGTATTTGTTGTGTTCTATAAACAATACTTCGGGTATTCTCGTACAAGCAAGAAAAATTAGTATGGTAAAAGTAAATTACGAATAAACATCGAAAAAAAGAAGATTCTGTCAATTTTCTCATAATTGTGACTAAACTTTTAGCGCCAAATTTAGTTTATGCTACTTACTGAAATTTTGTGTTTGATATTAATATTTTGTGTTTGAAATTAATATTGGATATTAACTATTTTAAGGTATGTAATATATTATAAAAAATATTTATTCTACAGAATTAATTTCCATTTTGTGTCTGAGGCATAATTTTACATGTTCAAAATATATGCTTAGATGTATATTTGTTTTTGGATATATTTATATGTGTGTAATGCGTTACAATCATTATAATTATATTGCATGTGTAAGCCGTACGCTAAATAAATTGGTTATGTACATTTTAGATGAGTGGAAATAGCAGTAAATATGCACCTTACTCAACAAAGGAAAAAGTTCTCCTAATCCAGCTGGTAACAGAAAACGGTGTGGTAGAGAACAAAAGGACAAACAGTGCTTCAGCAATGGAGAAAAATATGGCTTGGGAGTTCATAACAACAAATTATAACTGCCAGCTTGAGGTCAACATCTTGCTGCCTGATTATACCATCAGGCAGCAAGACCAGAGAAGGAGACCAAAGACCAGGCAGCAGAGAAACCATATTTTCCAGGTTCCAAATATCCATTTGGCAACATTTCTTATATTATTATATCTATTTTGTTGATCATTGCCTAAAAAGATGTATCTATCAAATAACCTATTTTTTATTTAGCCAATTATCAATAAATACCTGGCTGTGATACTGGAGTATGTAGATAGTGCCTGCACTGCATACATATTCACTATTCATAATAATTCTGGAATTTGTCCCCTTTCCATTCTAACTTTTAATCAATTTTGATCAAATAATAAGCTACCAATACTTGATCCTGGATGTTAAACAACAATATTAATCTCAAAAAAAAATATTGTATTTGAAATTATTCATAAATATAAACAAACAAGTTAGGTTAGGATCCCGTGCTCAAGGCAGGTCGATCCGATGCTTGAGTACGAGCTGTCATTTCTGCGTACTCAAGCTCGACTTCGTGCTTGAGAACGGTTTATAGAACACAAATTTGATTCAAGGTCGATCTCAAGTATCGATCGATACTTGAGCATCGTTTATAAATATGGGCCTTAGACAAATACGGCGCCATATTTTTATTTGTTTTATTTTTTATAATTTATTTTATAATTTAAATTTTTTTATATGAGTAGTGCAAAAAGGTACAATTTTAGACGATTTTTTATTATGGAATCGAACACATTACATGGAATAACAATGTAGAGACGAAGAACTGAACAAAAAAGATGTATTTTAGATTGCATGGATACTACTGGCAAGCAATACCGTTTTTCAAGTCCAGCACATTGTATGGATATGTTTGATAAATGGGTGAATGCTGTTAAAAGCCCTAATTAGAGAATACTGCAACAGAAACTATTTATAACAATTTTCGTGTAGGCGCTAGTCATTTTAAAGAGGAAGATATAATTAATGTTGTTCATACCGGTATTACGAGAACAGCCGTTCTGAGTTTGTTTTTACCAGCACCAGGTAAGAACTATTATGCCAATATGTGACCTTTTACCGGTGCTTTTACTAATAAAATTAGTTAATTATAAATTTAACCTAAAATTATATATTATATAACCAGTCTTACTTAGCTTACTATCTGAATTATTTGTAGGTGGTGATTCAACACCTATCTTAAAAGCATCACATTAGAGAGGGTTCGGCTAAAATTTCTGCAGGTGTGCGCCTTTCAAAGTTGGATTAGATTAGCAGACCATGACTATCATATGGAGAGGTCTATGAGCTTGCTTGCTTTAAGTGCGAGGACGGATCTGTCCCTCTCTTGTGAGTGAGATTAGTCTTAGAGTACCATATTACCATGGTTTGTCTCATCTATGTACTTTTAATATTCCATGAATTAGAATTACATACAATGGCAATATAGAAAATAAACTAGAGTGAGAAATAAACCTAAACCCAAATTTTTGTAGAAATCGATGCTGAACGAAAAAAATGTGAGGTTTTGCCATTCGTTCAACTTCATTTCCTGGTCTAATATATTTTTTACCTCTTTTTGAGCAGTAGCATAATCTTCCGGAGTTTATTAGAATATTATCTTTACAATCTTGTTGTAAAACATTAACGTGATGTTTCAAAACACGAGTTTACATTGATAATATTCTGTCCTACCGATATGTATATCACGAAGGAAATTACCTTTTCCTATTCAACAGAATCATTAAAGTTGAGTCATTGATTATTAATTGCGAGTAATTAGCTGTAACAAACATCCCGGAATCCCTTCAAATAATCCAGGAGATTGCAAATAGCGACTACCCCGATCGAAGCTAAAAACGTTGAATTCAGCTGAGCTCCCTCGGACTAGGTGATTCGATTAAGTACAGGACCGGGCACAATAACCTATGACATTTCCCATCCATAAAAGAAATTTTTTCTCATCTTTACCTTTCTCTCTCGCTTTGGCACCAGTAAATATGCATAATTTGCCTTTTCGGTTATTTTAAGCTTATTATTTCCATTTTAAAGGGAATAACTACCCTAAAGAAATTCGTGAATTAATAAAAGAAAAAAGAAAACGAAAAAGAAAATGGCAGCAAACGAGAGCCCCTCGAGTCAAAACTAACGTAAACACTGCCAGCCAGCAAACTAAAAGAGAAATCCAGAAAATTAAGAATGAATCTATTAAATCTTATCTGGAAGAGCTAACAAACGACAGTAGCACTTTTTGTGGCTTTGGAAATCCACAAAAAGAATCAAAAGGCCAATATTACATTCTCCTTCAATAAAACTGGAAGACGGTAGTTGGGACAGAAATAATCAGCAGAAGGCAGAGAGGTTTGCCACTCATCTAGAAAACACATTTAAGTTGCAAGATGACCAAGACGATGACCAGGATTGGCCCGAACCAGGGCAAATAGATGAGAAGATTAATTAACTTTCCCAAAAGAAGTAACTGAGTTAATTAAAGAACAAATCGATCAAAATAAAGCACCAGGTTATGACCTCATTACCGGAAGACTGCTAAAAAATCTGTCAAGAAAAGCTATCGTAAAATTAACAAATTTAATAAATGCTGCCTTTAGACTACAAGATGTTCCAGATTTATGGAAGATAGCTGAGATGATCATTATACCAAAGCCTGGGAAACCCCCAATGAGGTGACATCATATACACCAATATCACTCCTACCTGTGATGTCCAAGGCGTTTGAAAAACTCCTCCTGCGAAGAATCCTACCAATAAATGAAGAAAAGAAACTAATTCCAGATCATCAATTTGGATTTAAAAATAAGCATTCGACAATTGATCAGGTGCATAGAATAACTGCTATAATTGAAAGATCATTAGAGAAAAGAAAAGTCTGTTCTTCAACCTTCCTAGATGTGGCACAGGCGCTTGATTAAATCTGGCATAAGAGTTTCATACATAAACTTAAATCATTCATGCCCAAACAATATTCAAATATATTACAATCATATCTAGCGAACAGACATTTTAGAGTTAAACAAGAAGATGCATACACTGATCTCAAGGATATTGAAGCAGGTGTTCCACAAGGGAGTGTATTGGGTCCAGTCCTATACCTAATATACACGTGTGATATACCTGAACTAGAAGACGATACCATAGCTACCTTCGCAGATGACACTTCTGTCTTGGCAGTAGGTGACACCGTCGAAGAAGCTACGGAAAAACTACAAAATTCAATAAATAAAAACCATAAATGGACCAAACAATGGAAAAGTAAGCTGAATGAGAATAAATCAGTCCGTATAAATTTTACCAATAAGAGAATTAATAATATTCTAATTAGAATAAATGATGTCCAAGTGCCTATTGCAACATCAGCAAAGTACTTGGGATCACTCTTGATGCGAAGCTTCGCTGGAAAGCTCACGTGAAGAAGAAAAGAGAAGAACTAGGCATCCGCTACAAGAAAATGTATTGGTTGATGGGAAGGCATTCCTCTCTATCCATAAATAATAAACTCCTAATCTATAAACAAATACTGAGGCCAGTATGGACCTATAGCTGCCAACTCTGGGGCTGTGCCAAGCCTAGGAACATCAAAGTAATCCAGGTATTCTAGAATAAAGTGCTGAGGAACATCGTAGATGCGCCTTGGTACGTTAGGAACAACGATCTTCACCGGGACCTCAAGATGAAAGACGTCAATCGGATAATCAAGAACTTTGCAGGGAGCCATGAACAACGACTCCATCATCATGTAAACGTCGAGGCTATCCAGCTTCTCGACAATACGAACCAAGAGAGAAGGCTCAAAAGGACAAAGCCTTTTGAACTGCTATAGTGGGTGAGTGAAAAGCAGAGAAAAGTGTTGTGCGAGTATGCATGCTAAATTTAATGCTAGTTATTAGAAATAATAGGAAAGATCCTAATGAGTAGATACCTAATTTTAAGTTTTCATTAGTAATTTAAGTTAGAAACAAATTGATAATTGGTCTTACTGACCAGATTTTAATGTAAGTACACTTCGGTGTCATTAGTAAAAAAAAATATTTCCATTTTAAATATATTCGACTAATTTTAAAGGAGGAAAAATAAAAATCAGATATCAGAAATTAGAAATATATGACAAGGTGCTGAAATGGAATGCAAAAGAAAATAAACTCACAGATATTGAAAATGCTCCAATACTAGAAAAAGAAGAATAGGTGGATGAAAGGAAAACAGACAATTCAAACGAAAAAAAAAAAATAAAAAAAGAATTAAGAAAATGTCAAAAACATTGGAACATAGAACGTGAGGACGCTGCTGGAAACAGGAAAAATGGAAGAACTAGCGACAAAGTTAAAACAATACAACATAGATATTGCAGGAATTTAAGAAACCAGATGGGAGGACATGGAAAAATCGAAAAGGAAAATTATACAATATTGTATACAGGCGAAGAAAAACAGGGATATGGAGCAACGGCTTTTATGGTGATAGGCGAAATGAGACATAAAGTTATCGAATTTAAACCCATAAGTGAAAGAATATCATACATAAAAGTAAACAGCAAATCGATCAAGGTACCCATAATAAATGTATATGCACACACAGAAAATAGTGATGACTTGGCATAGCAATACAGCAGTTTTATGAAACACTAGAAGATATATTAATCTTCTTTTAGTGTTTCATAGAACACTAGAAGAAGTTTATATATATGGAAGATTTCAACGCCCAAATAGGCAAAGAAAATTGCTTCAAAAAGGTTACAACTGCAAACTCAATACATGACACAACAAACAATAATGGAGAAAGACTATGTAATTTAGCAGCGGCATTAAACATGGACATAAGTAGCACCAGATATAAACACAAAGACATACACAAAATAACATTGATGAGACCAGAAAGTCTAGAAGGAAATCAAATAGACCATGTACTGATTAAAAAGACAAAAAACAAACGATAAATGACGTTAGATGTCACAGAAGGGCCAACATCGATTCGGACCATATGCTAGTAATTACATGATGAATGAAAGGCGAAAACCACAGAGAAAATGGGACGTAGATAAATTTAAACAGAAAAACTAAGAAGAAGATTTGTACAAGAAGTAAATACAGATATGCAGATGCAAGAACAACAAATGGAGAAACAGTGAAAAAAATCAAAAAAGGAATAAAAAATTCGGCAGAGAAAGTAGTTGACAAATACAAAACAAGAAGAATAATTGGTTTGACGGTAAGTGTAAATTAGCAGCGGAAGAAAAGAATAGAATATCTAATTGATATACCTACACCAGGAAATTCTTATAAATAGAGAGAACTGATCAACATAAGATACGTTGATGACACTGTCATTTTTGCGGACAGTTTGGAAGGTCTGCAAATGCTTGACTCAAGAGTAGCAGAAATAAGTAGTAGGTTTGGACTTGATTTTAATATAAAAAAAAAGAAAATACATGGATATAAGCAAAAATATGATAACACCGCGACAGTTAACAACTATTCATCACAACTATTTTAGTGCTAATTTACACGAACAGTGGAAACACTCGACAGTAACTATGATAAGGATCGAGAAAGCAACATCAGCTTTCGCCAAAATAAAAAAAATTGTATCGATTACGATATAAAATTGGAAATAAAAGTTGGTTTCGTAAAATTCTACGTATTATGGATTCTTCTATATGAATTACGGTCATAGACCTTAACTGAAGCGTTACTGAAGAGATTTGAAGTATTTAAAACATGGCGCTATAGACTTATTTTAGGAATTTCCTGGTTAGACCAAGTTATCAACGAAGAAGTTGGGTAAAGAACAGAAAGAAGTTGCACAGAGTAGATAAATAACGTAAAGAAGTAGTCATGATCATAATACATTGCAAACTGAAATACCTGAGTTATATAATGCGTAATGAATAACGATACAACGATTTCGCACCATATTTGCTCTTTAGGGCAGCAGTCAATAAAGTCAAATGATCATGTTGGTGTTCAATATCCGTTACCCACAGGCATCATAAGAAGTAGAATATCTAGCTGGTTCATTTTGCGAGTGCAAATAACAATGAATAATGTATACAGTTATATTTAATGCTTATAAAAGCTTAACAAATCGACAAATTCAGGTAAATAAAATATCTTTTCACTCATTTTCATTTAAATTTTCTTTTTTCATCTACCAAATACTAACACGTGTTTGTTACTCCCCTGGTTAACTCAATAAGTCAGAATAACCTCAATATCTCGATAAGGTTGCTGATCTTCTCACAATCTCAGAATTACAACGCTGGTCTCAAAAGGATTTCAATTTACACGAATTTCCGTTATTGCCTTTTCGGGATTAACATTTCCAAATGTAAAAGTCCAACAAGTTTGTCCTAGTAGAAATGTAGAAAATAAGCAATGCTGTACTTTCTACATTTCTACAATTCTTTGTATAAATGGGATTACTAGTGTTTAAAATACACACGAAAATTGATTAGAAACACAAATAATGTTGTCAGGTAAAGGATACAAGAAATAGAAATCTATTGATGTTAACATTCTCTTTTTAAAATGATATTACTGTAAAATACATATATTTACGCCCAGTTCCACCAACGTGATTTAAGTAAAAATTTGATCTTAACCCTTAACTGGTGACCATATTTTTAATTACATAAATAGTGACCATGAGTCTGACAGACTCCTGGCTAAAAACAGCTGTTTTTGTCAAGCTAGCAGCTAAAAAATGAAATAAAACAGTTTTAAATAATAAAAAAATATTGTGATATCATTTTATTTAGTGAAAAAAAAAACTGTGGGACTTATAATAAAAACAAAAAATGATAACATGTTTTACAACATAAAATTAAAGTTGTATTCCAAAAAAAAATTAAACATATGCAAACAAATATAATATATGTATTTTTAGAAATAGGTACATTTTATATAAAAAATCGTTAAAAACAATATTATTCCAATTCTGCACAAAACCTACAAATTACAAAAAACGTTAAAAATTCATTCTACTCTGGTACAATTTATACAAATTTTTCTAGAACTAAAATAACAGCCAGGGTACGCTAGTAGCGACATCTATATGAAATAACAAGAAGTCAAGAGACCTCTCTGATAGCAAATTAGGTGAACCGCAAATTCAAAGCCTCTTGCGAGAGGCTTTTAACAACGGTAGAAGTATATTTTTACTTCGACATGCATCTACGATTCACCTTTGAAAATTACCATCTTTTTTCGCTCTTTACGTAGAGAAAGACGTTTAAATGAAAGTAAAAGATTGCATTTCATTTCAATCGGAACCATTTCAATCGGAATTTGCATTTTCGACATAACTGCTATAAATCCAGACCATCCTTTCCCGTTCGTAGCAAACAGACTTCCTATATCCTCATGATTTGACTAATAAATAGAAGTATAAAGAAGCAGTCCCAAGAAAGCTCTCAATTCTATTTCATCTGTATCAGCCAACTCGGATTTGTCTCTTTTATATTGTTGATATTTTGGCCGAAGTTGCGAGTTATTCGTTAATTCTCTTGACAGTAAGACTATACATATCTGGTGGAAACAATTTATTAAAATAATAAACGGGACTTGTTGACTTTTCTACTTTTGAACGGATTGATGGAAGCACAACAATATTGTGAGCAGGCGTACGGACGGTTTAGTTGGCTCCTTTTTACTCCACTTAGGTATACCTATTCTTATACAGAGCAATAATTGCTGGAATTGACACACTCTTCTTCATTTTCGCTAGATATCATTTCTGAGTCTTGTTGCTGTTCATTTTCACTTAGTTCTTGTTCACTGTCCGTAAAATGATCACTTTCTATATATCTTTCTTCCACTTCATCATCGCTAATGTCACTGTTCGCCTCATTATGCCACTTTGTGCACACTTCTTGGAAATCATCGTCTAATACTCTTACAGATTTACGAGAACTATGCATATTAAAATAACACTAATGGTGACCTTGCGTGTAGTAGACTCCGCGACGTAAATATTTCGAAAACGGGACGAGCGAGGTATCTCATTAACACGTTGGAATATACTCTAGATTCTAGAAGTTAGGAAGGTACACCGAGTTACAGGGTACAACGTATTTGTGGCGAGAAACGCAGACGTGCGGAGTCTTTGAGACGCATGGTCACCAGTTGAGTCCGTTGAGTTTCGTTCCACCAACTAAAAATATTTAGTTAAGTATAAATATTTTTGCTAAGGCTCAAGCCAGCTACTATAACGACTTTTTAGCAAAAATTTGTCAATATGGATAAATAAGTAAGGTTAAATTTCTTCTGTATATGTTATGTTAGGTTTCACATCTTTTCGATCTAATTTGATTGTTATGTTGCAATTTTTTATAAATTCTACCGTAATTTATTGTATAAAGTAGTATATATTTTTGTGTTGATAGGATATTTATTTTTATATTTTGTTTTGTTGTAAATTCCACCGAAGTGTATAGTTTATCGTGTAAATATAGAATATAAAGTATGATTTTTGAAAAAAATGAATCTGGAAAAAAATGGAAAAATATTTTTTTAAAAGATTTCGATTATCGAAAAACATTTTCAATTTACTAGTACCTAAGTCAAATGTAAAATTGAATCAGTTTAAAGGGCTTCAAAATGAAATTTTTGCTGTTCATAAATAACTATTTAAGTCAGATGAACTAGTTTTTAATTGCTCAAAAGCATAATGCCACAGGACATTTATTAAGCCTAAGGGACCTCTTTGGACCTTTGAAGTCATCTGTTTGTAGAATTTTTTAATGGGTTACCCTCTTAATAGCATCTCTTAATCCATGAGACCACGCTACATCCAATTACTAAATAATATAGAAGTTCGAGAGTAACAGAATAAATGATATGAGATGAGAGGGTTCCCAAGAGTGGCTGGATGCATTGCTGGATAACACTCATATAAAAATAACATCACCTGGTAAGATTGTGTATTTAGAAAGTCACTTAACTATTGCATATAACTATATAATGTTGCTATTTTGTTATAGGAGCAATGATTCAGAAATTTACAGGAACAGAAAAGGATACTTTAGTATTAACGTTTAAACGGTATGCTCAGCTGATGGTCTGTTCCAAAATATAACAGCACGATGGCCTGGATCTGCACATGGCCAAACCATTCTAAACAACTCAGTAGTGAAACAAATATTTATGAGAGGAGATTTTGCACATGGAGTTTTATGATGTGAGCATATTATATTACAAAAAAAACACTGTTGTTGTTTCTTATACTTACAATCTGTATTGGATCCCACTAGGGACATGATCACTGACATTATTATTGAGTGAGGTCTATCTGTAATTAATTCAATAGTCACACATTTTCCTCGCCTAGATGTAACTAATAATCAGTATTAAATTATAATAATTTTAGGAGATGACGGCTACACATGCACCAACTTTTTGTTAACTCCTCTCAGTTAATTTCGCAAACAAATGCAGAAAAGCGTCATAATGAAGCTCGCGTAATAACAAGTAGTTCCTATGGAGAGTAAAGGTAGAACAACTGTTTGGTGTTTGGAAGCGAAGATTCCTAGATTTATATCTTAGCATACACAATTTGATTTTCCTAAGAGTTACAATTAAATTATAGCTAGCTTAGAACATTGGCCGGTCATTCATGTTGTCAATGGAAAACTAGTAATTGATGAATACATTTTTCGTTTAACGGCGAATTTAATGAATTATCATATCCAAACTTGGATAGAAATGGTAACGATATTATTTTAATACATTAAATATATCGATATATTTTAATATTGTATATTTTTATATTGATATTCAACTTTCAATATAAAAAGGAATAAATCTATTGACATTTGCTAATTTTATAAAGGTTTTCATCTTTATAGAGGGGGTCTGGAACTTTCAGGTCAAACCGTGGAAATCGATTATATTCTTTGTCAAGGGTGTCCTACAATTCTTCTTTTTCTTTGTCTTCCTTTTCTTCCGCAGTGTGTCTCCCCAGCTATCGCTGTCAAGGTCAATCTACAGTTCAAGCTGTGTGTAGCATATGCTTTAGGACAAAACAAGTACCATGTTTTACCCATCCGCTTAACTTAGTATTTGACATCTCAATTTAAAATTTTGCACAGTGTTTGGACATAAATCGACAAAGCGAAAAATATGGATGTTTATTTTAAAATAACTGTGAAGAACAGTGAAAATTAAATAAATGATCCTGTAGCGGAAAAATTAAAAAAAAGTAGCACCACGAAATAACCTTCATAGGATAGATACGCTGTAAACAGTTGGAAGAGTCCGCTTACGCAGCGGAGAAAGTCCGTTATACAACATGTAAGCTTTTACTATTCTGAAGCTATTTTCTTGTGACATCTTAATGCAATTACTATTTGTATTGGAAATAAGCCACATTTTAAGTTTAAAATAAATTTATTTTTGACGTTGAGATTTCCACTTGCGTTGAGTTGCATTCCTGGGACGACTTTATTGTTAGATCGTTCATATGTGTTGTCATTTGTCTGTCTTTCTGATCTAAACGCCAATTATTCTTCAGCAATTCCATTTCTACTTTTTGTCTTAGTCTCTTCTCTATTTTTTTCGGTACTATTTTAAAGCATACCGATGACAGACATATCTATAGTTGTCGAAGTTTACATGTTCTTTTTTTATATTAGCACGATAATGTTGTTCTGCCAGTCTTTAGGGATTGTTTGTTTTTCTCACGCCTGTTTATATGTATATTTTTCATAACGAGTTTATTCCGTCTTCTCCCATGTATTTTATCATTTCCGGTTCAATTTTATCATCTCCACCTGCCTTGCATATTTTTAGGTTTGATAATCCTTCTATTACTTCTTCTTTACTTATTTGCTGTAGCTATATGTTTTATTCACCTTCATTTACTACATTGTCTTCCTTTATTATTTCGGTATCAAATTTTTTCTCATAATATTCTTTCCATACTTTAGCTATTTGTTCTGGATTTATTTGTACTTGTTTTGATGTATCTTACTGAGTTTATGTCCTTTGGTTTTCCTCCCTTCATGTGTCATATTGATGTAAAGAAATTTCTATAATTTGTTGCATATCCTTCTTGTAGTTCTTTTTCAAATTCCTTCCATGATTTTGTTTTCGCCTGTGTGGCTGTATTTTTTACCAATCATCTCTGCCTACAATTTTTTTTTCTTAATCTTCTTCTAATCCTGTTTTATTGTATTTTTTCTATGCCATTTTCTTCTTTTTTGTTTCTGCTTTCACTTCTTTAATCCACCATTTTGTCCTTTTCAATTGTTTATTACATTTTTTTATTCAACACACTTCAGTTGCTGTTTTTTTTTAACACTTCATTGTAAGTATTCCATCTTTCTTTCATTGTCCAAGTTTCTTTTTGTAACTCTATTTGTTTTAATCTTTTGTTGTTAGTTTTTTTCTTGTAAAGTTCTCGCACATTTTCTATCTTAAGTTTGTTTTCCTTTACTCTCTTGTACTCTTTTCTTTCTACCTCCTCCATTTTTCATCCTCCAGTTTTGCAGTGATCATCTTGTGTTGTGTGGAAAGTTCCAGTTCCTTTTCCGTTAATATGTTTTATATGTTTTGTTCTAAGTTTCTCGTATAAAGTCAATTAGGCTTTTCGCATTTCTCTCTTCAGCCACAAATGTATATTTGTCTTCAATGGTTTGTTTGGTTAATGTTTTTCCTGTTATCAGGTCATTCGTTTGGCAGAATTTTAGCACTTTAGTTCCATTTCTATTTGATGTTTCTTCCCCATATTATCGAATACATCCTAATCCCCTATTAACGTCCTTACCTACTCTTGAATTCAAATCTCTTAAAATGAAAAGTTTGTCACTTATCTCTCTTAATTTGTCTAATGTTTTTAGAGTTCGTTGTAGAATTCTATCATTGTCTCCTCTTCATTGCTTTCTGTTGGTCCGTATATTGGTATTATCCCTAGCTTGCGTTTTAATTCTATTTGGGCTGTAATTATTATTCTAGATAATACTGCTTCGTAGTCTATTATCCTTGATTCTATTATTTTATTCACTATTATACCGACCCATTCTTTTGCTCTGTGTTCCTTGCGTACTCCGGAATAGAATAGGTTAAATTTCTCGTAGATACTGATCTGTCCCCTCCTTATTTTTTTTGTTTTGCTCATTCCTATTATTTGTACATCCATTTTTCCATTCCTTCTATAGCTTTTATTTCCTTGCTGGTAAGAGATGTTACGTTCCATGTCGCTATTGCGAAACCTTCCAGAATATGTGCAAAACCTTTAAATCCTAAAATTATACACATTTATCAAAATCCAAAACGCTGAAAATAATGACAGATGATCTTTGGTATGTATACAATCAAACTCTCCATTAGGACCTAAGAATCATTTTCATAAAAGACACTAAACACTAACATGTAGCTATACAGAAATATAAACTTGAGCCACGATAATAAACTAATCACTCAACGCCCTTATCAATACACCATCAAGAATTAGAAGACTGAAAAGACAGTTGCCAAGTGATCTTGTTAGATGAATCACGGTGAATCTGCACACGCCAGCAACAACAAGTTATCATAAACAAATTTGTTTAATTAAAAGAATGTAACGAGTAGGTTCTAAATGACCAGTTTATTAAAAAAAATTTTTGAGGGCAACTTATATTCACCAAAACACGCAACGATCTTCAGCTTTGTAGTTACGAGTGACGCATTTGTAAAAAATATTTGCTTTAAATATTTCCTTAACTTACCTAACTAATTCAACAAACATTGTATAGTTTTATTTCATTTTAATATGACATTGAACCTCTGAGTTGACAAAAAAATTTAATTTCCTATTTAAAAGAAAATTATTCCAAAATAAATAACTGCCAATGTAATTCGTCCAAATCAAGTTATAAATCCATAACACCCAAAGATTGCTATTAGTCAAATCAATTCGGGGCAGGTTTTTCACTCGTCCTATCAGAAAAACTAGTTTTAAGTTCTTACATTTTTATTGGTGAAACAATAATTTTGGGTGCGATTGTTTGCTACTAGTTATACCACTAACGAATAGCTATTGAATTTTTTGCAGGTGTGTGAGTAAAGCTGAAATAATATTAGATAGAATAGAAAACCAATAAAAGATGAACCTGTTATTAGTAAAACTAGTTTTAAGTTCTTAACATTTTTATTGGTGAATCAATTCTTTTGGCTACAACTCGTCATACCACTAACGAATCGCTTCTAAATGTATTGTTTTTTGTAGGTGTGTGAATAAAGCTGAAATATTATTTGATAAAACGGTAAACCAATAAAAAAGGAACGTCTATAATTATCTATAATTTTACTATAATTTACTTATACCTACTTAGGTTAAGTGCTATAAAACCTGTAACTTTTTTATAATATATCTACTGATTTTTAATATGAAAAATACATTTATGTAAAAATATGCTTTTATCATGCTTTAACATATTATCTCTTTATGTATTACTACAAAGATGCCGAGATCATCGAAAGAACGTGTTTCTCTGTTTTATCGACTACGAAAAAGCGTTTGATCGAATAAAACACACAGAACTCATAGAAACCCTAACACAACATGGTATAGACCATAACACTATAGCACTTATTAAAAAACTATATTGGGATCAAATGGCGTCGATCAAAATAGACAATCGTCGGACAGCAGAATTGCCAATAAAAAGAGGAGTTCGTCAGGGCTGTGTACTTTCTCCACTGTTATTTAACATATATTCCGAAAAGATCTTTCAAAATGCCCTCGAAAATATTGAAGAAGGAATAAAAATCAACGGAGAATACGTAAACAACTTAAGATACGCAGACGACACCGTCATTATTCCGGACAGTGCTGAGGGTTTACAACGACTTTTGAAGGTCATAACCAGAGAGGGAGATAACTTGTGACTAAATATAAACACAAATAAAACAAAAGTTATGGTTGTTACACGTGCGCCAAATGTCGACATTAATATTCGTATCTATAACAAACATATAGAACCAGTACAAAGATTCCAGTATCTTGGTTGCTGGATAACAAACGATCTTGACCACGAGGTCGAAATACGTGCTCGTATAGAATATGCTAGGTCCGCATTTCAACGAATGAAAAAAGTACTAATAAACTAGTTATCGTTGGATAACGAGTTTATAAAATAATAAAAAATAATAAACTTAAAATTAAAACTTTAAATTATAAAATAATAAACAAGTTATCGTTGGATATCCGATACCAATTTGTAAAAACGTTTATTTATTTCATATTGCTATACGGAGTGGAAACATGAACTATCGGAATTACAAATATGAGGCGTATAGAAGCCTTTGAGATGTGGGTTTTTCGAAGAATGCTAAAGATCTCTTGGACAGAGCACGTGACCAACAACGAGGTGCTAAGAAGAATAGCTACTGAGAGAGAACTCCTAAATATTGTAAAAAACAGAAAAACGAGTTATCTAGGACATATTTACAGAGGAGAAAAATACAATTTCCTACGACTTATAATGAAAGGGAAACTGGAAGGAAGAAGAGGTCCAGGAAGAAGAAAATGCTACTGGTTGAAGAATGTAAGAGACTGGACAGGTATGGACCCACATTCGATACTAAGAACAGCTCAAGATTGAGAGCAATTTGCTGTAGTTATAGCCAACCTTCAGTAATGGAGAAAGTACCTTAAGAAGTAAAAATATGCACGTTTGAATACTTAGGCTTAAAGATTTTTATATTATATTTCCTTTTGAATAAACAATGAATTAGACATATTTTTTTTGACGGTACTAGATTTTGATTCGATACAGAGCAGCGACAAGCTGCTTATACGTATTTCGACCTCTTTAAGTCTCCTCAGAACGGTACCTAACTACGCCATCTAAGAACAAAAAGAGAAATCATACGATTTCTACCTGGCGAAATCGAATTCAAATCTTCACCGTTCTTTCTAAAACTTGCAAAGCAAACACCGATTTCAATCGTATGATTTCTCTTTTTGTTTATATTCTTTTTAATTGCAAGTATACTTGCATTACACCTTCCTTTTATTTTTTCGGGTAGTTTTGGAGTCTAAGTATCGGAACTGTTATATGGAGCTAAGTAAGTTTTGATGCCAACAGATAGATTGGTAATATTTGACCTCTGTTGCAAATGGGGTGTCATTAGAGGAAACGCTAATTTTTTAATAAATAGTTATCTCAGAAAAGAAATAATCAGAGACATCGAAGTTACTATTAAGTAAGATACTATTAAATGTCAAATTGAAAAGAACAAAGATGATCCTAAAAACAAAGAAAAAAGAAATGGATTTCCCCAGAAAACAACGACCTGTATGAAGATGTATTGACCAGATATATACAAGACTTGCAAGGTGAAATAGAAGATGTAGCTCAAGGAAATGGTCGCATAACGAAAGCTCTGAAAGAAACGGAAAGGGAGTGCTGCACATCTGACCCATAAAGAAAAACTAAGCCAAAATACCAAAGAGCTAATAGGTAAAAGAAGACAGCTGACGGAAAAATACAGCTTCAACTAAACAACAATGAAGAAATTAAATAAAGATATCCACCGGTCAATCCGAAAAGACGTAACGGAAAACAACACCATAGAAGTAACTAAAATAAATTAAGAAAACAAAAGTTTAAAAGTTTTGAGGCGAAATACGAACAACATAGGCAACGAATATTATGTACAAAATAAAAAACACAGATAAAAACATTACTACTGATTGAACCAAAATCCTTGATGTTTTCGAATTCTTTTATCGCGAAATGTATGAGAACACGACGAAAGACAAGATCATCCTTTGCCAAAAATTACAAACGAGGGATCAGAATTAATGCCAGAACTCCATAAGAAATCAAAACAACAGTTTTAGAAACGAAAAATAACAAATCCCATGGCGATGACGGAGTAGTGATCAAAGTGATCAATTTAGGTAGAAATAAAATAATAAAGGCTTTAGCCAAGCTTTTCACCAAATCCATCTACCAAAGGAAAACTCCTTCTCAATGAAACAATGCAGTCATTATTTTATTACACAAGCAAGGAGACATAACAGATCTAAAAACTAGGGTTTTATTAGTTTGCTTTCACACATATATAAACTTTTCAAAAAAAGACGACGCTAAATTATGCTTCTATCAGACTAGAGAACAAGCTGGATTTAGATCGGGATACAGCACTAATGACCACTTACTAGTGATAAAGAAACTGAAAGAAGTCTGCAGAATACAATAAACGATTGGCACTGATATTTGTCGATTACCAGAAAGCATTTGATACCATAAACCATTAGAAAATGTTAAAAGCATTGACAGAATGTCGAATAGACCATCGCTACACTAACATAATCAAATATATCTACCAAAATGCCACAGCTAGCGTAAGACTATCTGAACAAGAAACAAATAAATTCTGTATACAGCGAGGTGTATGGCAAAGAGACACGGTCTCTCCAAAGATATTCACAACGCTTTTAGAACGTATTTGTAAGAAGGCACATTTGAACGATCATGGTATCAACATAAATGGAGAGAAGTTCAGTCATTTGAGATTTGCATATGACATTATTCTTATAGCCGATCGTATGGATGATGCAATAAATTATATCACGCGTGCTTGGAGGTCGGACTAAAAATTAATATGAACAAGAGGCAAATAATCACTAACCTGGTGCTAAATCAAAATATTGCTGTTGATGGAAGGAAGGTTTGAGTGCAAAATACATGATATAAGTACTTAGGATATAAAATTCGATTGGGCAGATTACCTGACATGTGAGCTCCCCCGTTGCATAGCCTGGGCAGCGTTTGGTAAATTAAGCTATGTATGTAAATCATATCTACCCATATGCCTCAAAAGGAAAATCTTTGACCAATGTGTGTTACCTGTACTCACCTATAGAGTGGAAACATTACCGCTCACAAAAAAGGTAATGAATAGATTCGCATGACTCAGAGAGACAACCGATGGACAAAAAACGTATTGTCGAATAAAGACCAAGACAAGAAGTAATAGTGAGCACATGACATTCACCAACTAGATGGACTGAAGACCTCAAGCGTGACCTAAAGCCGCATAAGATAGAGACAAATGGAAAGAACTGAGGGATACCTACGTCCAACAGTGGACGCACAAAGGTTAATTATGATGTTTAAATCCATTTTTGTCATCTTCGTCGTAATTTATTCCTTAGGGAAACCTTTTCGTAATAGTTACGTTACCATCGGATGTGTTTATTACATACCTTACTTCACTCCTTCTTAAATTAAATTGCCATAAGGTATTCAGATAGTCCATTACAAAAGGGTACCTCAGTCGAATATTATAAATGAATAAATTAAAAAGAAAAGTACTCAAGAAGTGTGTAAAGCATGCTTTTTACACTTCTAATGTACTTTTCTTTTCAAATTATTCTTGTGACATAAGTGTGTACAAAACATATTTGTTATTTGCAATTATATATTATAAACACTCCTGTTATTATTTTGAGAATCCTCTTAATATAAAGTTATGGTATCTTAATATCATTATCATCATCTTTGGCTCGACAAACCATTGTAGATTTTGGCCTGCTGCCAGATTCGTCGCCATTCTGTTTGGTTGTTAGCGACCTGTTGCAATATTCGAATTTTGAATACCTCTAAGTAGATCCAACCACCCAATTACCGATCGACCTTCGGTTCTTCTACCTACAGGTGTTCCTGTGGATTTATTTTTAGAGATTGTGTTGTCTGGTATTCATATTATGTGTTCAGCCATCTCAGGCGTTAGGTTGTAATGAATGTTAAGGCATCTGGTTCGTTAAAGAGTTGGTATAATTTGAACTTATATATTTTACGCCACTGCTCTTGGATGTCTATATAGGCTATTCCACGAATATACGACTGTTTTGGTTTACTGCGACAACGAATATTTTACTGTGCAAGTAGAAGTATGAAGGTCAATTGGTCTAATCATTATTCCAATAAAAAAGATCTACTAATATGACATCTAAACTAAAATTATTTTAGTTAAAATCTACAAATAAATACAATGACATCTATGAAGCCAAATGTGTTCATCAGACATTTGGGTAAGCTTTCCGTGAAATGTACAAACACCAAAGAGGCGTGCCGGGTTTCTTTGATATAACACATTTTATTAATTTATTAGGTATTATAACTGTAATAAAAAGAAATACATTATTTTTAATATAAATGAAAAGAAATTGGCAGAACGATGGTTCACAAACCAGAAAAAGGATCTAATATTTCACTTTGTTAGTTTTAAATATTTGTTTGCTTTGAGTTTATGTACTCTTAAAAGTTCCGAAAGTAACGGGTATAACATACCGGCTATTGATAGTTAAAGTACCGAGTCGTTACAGAGATTAAAAAGTAACGAAAATTTATATACAGTTTCATATATCGCCGACCGATTATGGCTGTGAATCTGATCGTTGATGATCGTTTTAGAAGATTAAGAGAATAAGTGCATAAGTAAGTTTTTTTTGTTTTTTTAATATTAATTGAATATTCGACTAAAAAATTTACACTATTTGATCACTTAAGTATTGTTACATTTCGTTTAAATCACATAATTCAAAAACCAACTTGTTTACAATGAAATAATTGAAATGAAAAAATAAACTCCATGACAGTAATTATAAACTTCAAAATCTGAATTACAACTGTTTTATAAACTATTAACTTTATATTTATATCATGACTTCATATTTAAATCTAAGGTTTATATCTGTCGTAACAGTATTTTAAAAATTGGGAGAATTTACTATTGTACAATTCAGTACATTGGACCATTTAAATCGACACCTTAAAGCAAATTTAAAACAGTCGTATATTCGTGGAATGGAGTATAGCTCCAAATGTTTGGCTGCTCCAAATGAATTGACGCTTGTCAATTCCCAAAAGTCTTTCATCCTTCTGCGTCAGAGTCCACGTTTCTGCCCTATATGTAAGGACTGACCTCAGCAGTGTTTTGTATATAATATTTTCGTTCTAATTTGGATGTTTCTGGAATGTAATTGTTTTTGGAGTCCATAGTATACCTTATCTGTAAGGTTTATTAGTCTTCCAATGTCCTTACTTGTTTTGTTGATAATAAGCACCACCAAGCCAAGGTATGTGAAGCTGTCAACAAGTTCAAAGATATAAATATAATCTGCGTTAAGCTAAGATTTGTGTAGATCTATTGTAAATAGTACCGCCGACTCTAATTTGCATATCTCGGTCTGTCTCAAAAGTTCTAGAATTTTACCCCTATATCCTTACACTTGCTTTTAAATTATAAATATGTTGTTATTTTCACAGCTTAAAACCATTCACAGGGCACGTTCTCATTTTGCAATAAAAAAATAAAATGTGGTTGAAAAGAATATAGGACTGGGACCCGCCAGGAATCGGAATCAAACACGAAGAGGAAGATCTGTTATAAGATGGAAAACGTGCATAGGAAATGCTATGATATATAGAGTCAGAGTGGGTGACTGGGAGAATAGGGTACTGTGAAGGACAAAAACGTCGAATTCATAAAAGGAAAAAGCCGAAGAAGAAGAAGAAGGAGAAGAAGAAGGGCGGATGTAATTTCGGCCGGAAAAAGGGCAGGTACTAAAAGCCGATAGGTAAATTCGGCCGGAGGTTTTAAGTTGCTTCCTTATCTCATAGGTATTTTCGGCCGCAAATCAAATAAAATAACAGAATGCTTTATATTAAAATATTTCTTTATTTCAATAAAATTATTACATCAACTTATTTCTGTAACTTAAGTAAACTATAAATTTTTAAAAAACGTGTTGATGTGATACAGATTTAACGAAATTAATTCTAGAAATATTGTCAGATCGAAGCATATTTACCATGTTTTCGATAAATTTTAGTTTGTGTTTTACTTGTTTGTCTTTAATTATTGCTGGAATATTTAAATTTTTTATTTTTAAATATGCATCGATCTGACAATCTTTTAATTTTTCTATAAAAATAAATATAGAAGGGTGACTTGAATAAAAACTAGAATTAAAGTGCGAATGGAATGATTCGCAGGCATTTGTGGTTCTTTTAATTGATGGGTTTTCATATGCCCATATATTTGGTGGAAAATGAGATTCTGGCGCTATGTAGTTTTCTAATAAATAGTCTTCGTATTTATCTATAAGTTTATGGTCCGGTTTATATGACATGAGATCAAATATGAAACAATCTTCAACTTCAGAGGGGTCTAAATAAGTTAGCCCAAAAGTATGAGTAAGCCATTTGCTTTCCTCGCAGTTTTTATCTTTATACATTTGGGTTAACCCTAATGATTGTATTTTCCTATACCACGCCTGGTGCAAGTGGAATCTACAACCATTTAGTTTGGTTTTAGGAAAGGCAACTTTTAATGCGTTATGAATTGCGATTTCAAAATCCACAAATACCTCCTTCGGTTCAAAAACAATATTATAAAGTTCAAAAATTTTAGATTTTACCAACAGAAAAAGTCTCATATATGTGTCACTGGTCTTATTGGGCAACAGACAATACAAAAGAGGAACATAATGCCCATTTTCCAGTCCATGGATGGTAAATAACTGATAAAAATATTTTGTACAATAAGAAAATGTGCCATCCATGTAAAAATCTTTCATTTTACATAAACTTATTATATTTGTATGGCAAGAAAAAACAATGATATTATCAGCTGTGCTGTTAATAAACAAAAAATTTTCACCTGTTGTGGTTTTCGGTCCATAACTATCGAGTACAGAATGTACATCGTGAATATCCTTAGGCAGGGCTGGTAAGAGCTTACGGCGGTTGTTGTACAAATTTCTTCTTATTAGACTGACATCTATCGATGACAAATTCTCTGGCAAATGATTTGAAAGAACGCTTTTAATAATTTTTGAAGGTTTCTCCGATATGTCTTTCTCAGCTTTGCGCTTGCATGAAGTCGTCACTATTTTTCTCTCCAACGTAGTTTCATCGGACTCGTGGTTGTGGATTAATTCACTTCTAGTAACTGTGTATTCCGCACCAACAGTGTACAGTTTGGCTAAACATCTTAAATTTTTCTTTATACACCTCCAACGTACTTCACCACTTTTTAATACGTCCTGTTTACAAAACTGAAACTTTTCTACAACTAGTAAGTCACAACCGCGTGAACTCTTAATTACTGAAACAGATGCCATCGTATACAAATAATATATTTAATGCTTTCTATCGACTAGTAGCTTCAAGATAAGTTTTATTACTGACTATAACTATAATAGTCAGTAATATATATTATAGCTATAATAATTTTATACCTGTTATTTGTGAATTTTACAGCGGCGTAATTTCCGACAGGTACACAGGATTAGGTATTTCCAAATAAATACACAATTAATATTTTACAGAAACTATTAAGCGTAATTACCAATATTTTAATCTTATCGTAAACATCAAGCCCTCGGCCGAAATTACCCCTGTCATAAATGGTACCCCTTGATTTATGCAGGTAGGCCAAGGGATTACCGGCCGAAATTACGCCCGCCGAAAAAGAAGAAGGTAGGTACTGGTGTTATAATATGGTATCAATTTGTTTCTTTATTTTACAAACTTATAATACCGATTTCTTTTCATTAAATCATCACTAAGAAAACAAAATAAATTTCGTTAAAATCTTTTAGTTTTAAAAATATTGTTTTCCTACATTTTTAATCTGTTACAGTCTTTTTGTAAAAACTTTATCTAAGACAAGGCACGGAAAAAAGTTACTGCTTAAATGTTTAAATTACATTATACGTATACCTTACGTTTTGCTAATTACGTTAGAAATTAAGAGTGGCTATAAAAATTTAATTCTTCTGACCGCTTTTCTTAATTTAATTTACCGAGTTGCGAGAGGACATGAATAATCAAAATGAATTATTAATTTGTCATGGAAAACAGTTTTTGTAAATTACGGCAAAGTGAAAAGCAGAACCGGTTGAATAGTAATTTTAAAACAAAGGTTAGAATGATGCAATTTCAAGAGATAAAATGTTTTAAGATGTGTCGGTGGTCTTAAATACAGAAAGTTGTACTGGCTTATTAATAGTCCATTCTATAGACCACAGCCACTCTACTGTGTTCATTACCAATAACTAAAAAACACATGTTCAATATTTTTTAAAGATCTATAGAATGACACCAAACACAATCCCCAATTTTGAAATCTTAAATAAGAATCTCCATTTTTTAATGCAGATTTGAATTTCTTATGAAAAATAGGTAAATCTTATTCGAGATATTTTTTTCGAATTGGTGTAAGTACGGAGAACATTCAAACGTGTATACTGAGCTAAAAGTTCAGTTAATTTGGACGACTATAAAAAGGCTGTAACAAAATACAATGAACGAAGAAAGTCTAAAAGAAGAAAATAATTGGAAGCAGTTCTGCAAACAATGCCACTCCGATGGCATTGTTCTGCTTAAAATGTCAAACCATAAGTTTGCATAAACCAAAACATCTGCAAAATATGAGTTTCGTCTTTTGCTATATTCCAAACGAATAACAACACATTAGGGTCTGCTTTATTTCTAAGGGGGGCAAACCTCAAAAATCGAATAGGTCTATTATCCTAACTTTCTTCTTTCTTAAAACATTGGAGAATTACTAAACAGAAATACAAAAAGAAAACGCTCAATTCCCAACAAAGTAGTGTTTAGGTCAAATTAGTATAGTGAATGACCTCCACAGTTGTTAGGTACTGTCCTACATCTGTAAGGCGAACTTATAATCAGATGGTAATCTGATCTAAATAAAAATCTGAAATCTGAAACTAAAAATCTGAAATCTGAAACTAAATAAAAATTCACATATACAAAAATCAAGTACTAATAAAGAACTATTACTTTTTATCTTATGTATATTGAAGTTTTGTTAAATTTTTTATAGCCATTCTTATCAGCATTGCCGTCCAAGTTGATACAATTATCGACAAAACAACAAAAAAGATTAAAAACATAAATTTATTTTTTTATTTGCAGCTAACATTAATTTAAAGCTATTAATGTAAGAGTCCCCTAGATTATTTGGATGTGTGTACACTTTATTACAATTATCTTTCTTTATATATGTTAGAGGTACCTATAAAACGAATATGGAAATCAATTCTAGCAACGAAACTCCAGAAGAAGCCAATCCAAAAGTTTTGTTCGTCCCTCACAAAATTTTTTCAGAGAATGGAGTAGTTATAGTACAATGACCACTAGAATCCTGTATATTCGATCAAAGAAAATTCAATAAGAAGGTACCGCCTATCAGCACCGAATATTCTGGAATCTTGCAACACCAATAGCGACGTACTGGAACAGCAAATTCAGCAAGTGTATTTATTAAAAATAAAGCGTCGCAAAACCACCTTTTTCAGTCTGAATATTATATTTTAAATTGTAACTAAAATCTTTGCTAGTGTAAAAAAAGTTTATTTTGAGAGTTTCTGCTTTTTAAAAAAAATGTTTTCCAAAATAAAATTCATAATTGGCGCAGTCAGTAGGATAGTGAAAGAGGGTTTGAAGATCCTGGTCACTTTTAAGTGTTTGTCCAATATTTTAAGAACCATCTCTAGAGAAACCGCCTGCAAGATCGAAGGAATGCATATCAGTATCATCTTTATCTTGTAAACGAATTTTATTACTTAAAATTAAAATTTATTTTTAATAAAAAAGATTTTTATATCAGACTCCTCTTAGTCCTTAGCTAACTTAGAGTTAGATTTAGAAGCTAATTTAAACAAAAATTTATTTAACTGCAAAGATATAGTTGATGGATTCGACCGAAGATATATTCGAAGATATTGGTGGAGATACGTAGAAGACGTACTGGTATGTTTCACAGGAACTAACAAGCAACTCGACCAATTTTTATCGTATATTAATTCACTTCATAGTCATATTCAATTTACAATAGAAACAGAACAAAATCAATGCATAAATTTTTTAGATTTAAATATTAGCAGACTTCAAAACAAACATGACTTCTCCATATTTCATAAACCTACCCATACTGACACGACTATACACAATTCATCATCCCATCCAACACAACATAAACTGGCAGCTTATCATAGTATGTTACATAGTTTAACAGAAATTCCGATGTCAAAAGACAAATTTGAGACAGAATTAAATATAATTAAGCAAATAGCAGTAAACAAAGTATACAACGAACAAACAATTAATAAAATGTTAAATCAAAAACTACACAAGAAAGCCCTGAAATTAGTATTTCCACCACCACAGAAAAAACACAGTACCTTCTACTCGATTACATATACAGGCAAAATAACAACAAAAATTGCCAAACACATAAAAAAGAAAGGAATAACACCAGCTTTCCAAACAAATAACAACCTAGGCAAATATATTAAAAATAACAAGAGCCAAAATAAAAAACACTTAAATAGTGGTGTGTACAAACTTCAATGTGGCGACTACCCAAAAACTTACATCGGTCAAACTGGTAGAAACTTTGATAAACGAATAGCAGAACATAAAAGGGCTTTCAAGAATAGAACAACAGATTCGACATACGCACTTCACCTTCTAGATCATAATCATTCTTTTAATGACAAATTTAAAATTCTTCACATTCAAAATAAAGGCCTTAAGCTATCTTTGTTAGAATCTATGGAAATCAACAAATTAAAAAACACAGATATAATTCTGAATGACCAACTTGAGATAAACAGTTCTCCCCTCCTCAACCTATTTCATTAGAGACTATAAATTTGTAAACCCAAGCCAAAAATAGATCACTTGAGAAGGCTATCAGCTGAAACAGCTGTAGTGATAAGATTAAAAATAAATTTTGTGGAAGTTTGAAAACAAACTTTTCAGTGTTTTATTGTTACGCAAAGATATAGATTTAATAGAAAAATTAAATAGTTTAAGATATATAAATATACATAATTTTAAAAATATGGCAGTCCACAATTTAACGTAAAAAATTTATACCTTTTCCCGAATTTTGACGAAAATCTAAATGAACTAAACTCTGGAGTTCAGAGAGATAAAAATTCGCTTACAAGGGACCTAGTAAATTTTAGACAAGGCTCAACGGAATCTACCATGCATTTTTACTAAAAATTTTCACATTCATAATTCCGCACACATAAGTTTACACACGCATACCTTTTTTTAGGCAGTGAACTCCCCTTGTGCGACCTATGTGCTACGCCTCTTACCGTCATCCATTTGTTTATTAAGTGCCAAAATACCAAAGAGAACGTTTAATAAACAATCTACCAAACACTTTACAAGCTCTATTAGGAGAAAACTTTCCAATAAAAACCTTAATAAATTACCTAACGTCAATCAATATTCTTTACAAAATCTAAACTTATTGTTAAGCTTTGTTTACTGAGTAACACCGCTAATAATCTGTTGGTGGATGCGGCAACTTTTCTCTAATAAAAATAAATTATTCGTTTACTTGTTTTAACAAACTACTAGATTTATTAAACATAAAAGTCGTTTATAGAAAGTAAACTCTGACAGTAACTATAGTAATATCTTGAACTGAAGCCAAAATCAACGAAATTTAATGGTAAACGTGAGTAAGTTTATTATTAGTTTGTATAATAATATGAATCTTATGTATACGTTTAAATTTATTAACCGCTTTTATGTCGAGAAAATTATATTGTTTTTTTAAGTATTATTGAAAATACTTAAAGATACTTATAGATAATATTTTGTATCGATTCGAATTATTAAAAACAGAATATTCGAAGAGAATGTATAAAATCCAGCACTGGCCATAGAACCTCTATTCGATTAGAACGTCAATTGACCGTTGAACCGGCTCTGCCGCCAACTCTATCAGCATGCCATACTTCATTAGTATAAACGCTAAATTTATTTGCAAACAGCATTTTCAACGACAAATTAGGAATTTATTTTTACAATTCGTGTCTACCAAGACTTTGTAAAATTAACTCTTGTTTGACAAAGGGAGGAGCAATTTAAAATAGTGTTGCCAGTCTGATTGTTTGTAATTTGTTGGAACGCGGCCAGATTTCCACAATAGAGAAATTTAGAATTTAGACAAATGACAGCTTAATTGTCATTTAACGATTGAAGTTGTATCGCTAGGCGGTTTGTTTATTTAGTGGTGGTGTTAGTTAATTGGATATTCAGAAAATTAATCCGTGTTACATGTGGAATCCTCAGTAAACATATTCTTATATATACGTGAAAAAATATCTAGCTACGTCATTTTTTAATGGCCATATATAGTTTTTATAGACCAATAATTTACACCTTACTACAAAAATTAATTTAACTATTGCAATAATTGATTATTTAATACTTATTGATACAACATATTACAGGGAACATTTTTGTCACAGCTCCAGAAAATGATGGAAATTATCCATCCAGCAATGGGCCTATAAAAATTCATATTCTATATTTTGAAATAACGCAGTACTCATCTAATACTATAATATACTCATAGTACTACTTAATCAAATTGTGTAACTGAAAATATGTTATTTAAACTTTGTAAAAACCCGGTTAATGTAGTACTCATAAAACCAACAGTCACGGCTCTTGGTTTATTATTGTATATTTGAAATAAACTTGTGTATTGTGTAATTAATAAAGTGCAAAAAAATTGATTAATTCCTTTGTTTGTTCGGTTTCTTTTCAGGCTTGCCACAATTTTTTATACCTCTATTAACTCTTCTAGCTATATACCTCTAGCTCTTCCTAGTAAGTTTTCAATACGAATTTTGTTTCAACATTTTTGTTCCTAGCAACTGTTTTTTGCTTGGTATTCTTCGCTATGTTGAGCTAGCTAAGTTGTGGCTTGTAAGTTACTTCTAGTGAAAGTGTTTTTCTTTCCTTTAATAATTCCTTTATCTCGATAGACAGCAAGAACGTTCTGATTTTTTGCATCTGCTTTCTGTTCCTAGTACTTCGTCTACAACCTTAGGGAGAGCGCCCACCAAAGTGGCGTGGCAAGTAGCACGTAGCAAGTAGCACGCGTCTAGTATGTTACATAAAATATAACCAATGCAAATGAATTATTAGATCGAATGATGTCACTGTCATTTTGGTGTTCGCTGAATCATTCGTTTTCATTGGTTACATTTTAAGTAACATGCCACGTGCCACGTCACTTTGGTGGTCGCTCTCACTTACGTAAATTGTTGCTTATTAGTCTATCTAACAGTGGCTTCCCACGGTCGGCGATTCTACAGATCTTCGCGGACAGCCGATAACCACGGACGACAACGCACCGCAGACAGAGCTCTTCCCACGGTCCGTGACAGTCTGTGTAGGTCTGTGACAGTAGTATTTGATTTAACGCAGTGATGCCACTCCTCACGATTTATCGTGAGATCTCACGAATTGAAGACAAATCTCACGATCTCACGATTGACGTCTTATATCTTACGATTTCTAAAATTTTTAGGCTGTTACTAAATCTAAAGATAAATAATGGGTACCTAATAAAATTTATACGAGAAAATCAGCATTTTTAAAGTGCTCTTAGATTGTCACCTTGAAATATTCATAAATCAACTATATTTTTATACCAAAATGCTTGCACTACTCCAATTAGTATGCACAAAATAATATAAACAAAGCTTAAAAGGTTCTTTATTGCTTTGAAAGTGTAAATATCGGTCCATAAAAAACTGAAGTTTATGTATATTTTATCAATAAATATCAAGAATAGCCGGAATTTTGTAATAAAGGATCAACAGACCAAAATGATTTAAGTGTGTGTTCGAGATATGAAACAAATCAGCAATTGCATATAACAATAACTTTATATTCCATCTTCAATAACTTTGAAATCCTACAAGTACCGATAAAATGTTAAATCTTCAGAAAACAAAATGTTTATGTATACCTAATATAAACCTAAAACAATTTTGACAACACTACAGACAACTACTCGTAAGAGCGAATAAAAAACTTCTGACTTGCATTTGTCGTCTGTTAAAAGACAGACGCGCTAGGATCGCGTCGCACGAGCATGTACCGCACCTTTGATGTTACCGACTCTAGATGGATAGGACGGACCAGCACAGACGTGCCTGCGCTACCACGGACGAGACCCTTCCCACGGTGCGTGGTGCGTGCTGGTCCGCTTACGTCCGTAATATCGCCGACCGTGGGAAGCCTGTTTAAGATGTATTTCAAGTCATTCTACGACGTGTTTTCATTTCTGGTGCTTTCACTTGTGGTTTTTAGTGATTCTAATGTATTTTCTGTACTACATATATCATTATAAATGTTATTTTTGCTGCTCGCCTCTTAAAACTTCGACTCAACATCACCAAAACCTAATAGTTCCCCCCTTTCAATATTTAAATGTCATTTTTTATCTTTTTATTCAGATACCCTACTTACCCCATTGTTATATTTACAATATTTTTTAATTTATCAAATTTTAAGAGAATTTCTAAAATAATTTCATATTTCATGTGTAATCTGTAATCCTCTATAAATATTTCGTATATAGATCGTCGTTTCGCTCCTCCATTGGTCAACACAAGTTATCGAGTTTTTATAAACCCCGACCTTCTTTTTACGTTCATTGTTCTTTTTGTGCTTCTGTTTGCTTTGTTTCTACTAGACTTTTCCAGATAAACCGGCCGTGATAAGTTTGTGAAGTGAAAACGCTAGCGACAAAACCGTTTAATAGAGCTTATCAGTGATCAGGAAGTTACATAAGTATCTATTCGACAAAAATAATGGCGCCCGCTGCTGGCTCGTCCGATAGTGAAACTTTATATATTAGAAAACTTTTCTTAGATAATACGTTCCGGGCTGGCATCTAGTCGATATAGGTTCAAAAGCGGCGAACTGTAAACCTTACATTATCAAATATGACTCGATGAAACCAATAGCGTATAAATCTAAAAATAATGGGAAAAGTGAAGGCTCTCCTGAAACATAAATCACTAAAACAGGAAGAATTTGGACAGAAATATAAGATAACAAAAATATTATTCCATTAAATTACCAAACTGGCTTCTGAAGGTGAAGGTCAATATCAAATTAAATTTCCATATTAAGTTATGGATAACACAAATATCTAAAATTATTAGGAATATATCAGAACTCGCTTAATAGTGTTGCTTTCTGCACATACGATTCTTCTTCTTTATGTGCCTATCCGTAACGAATGTTGGCGATCATCATGGCAATCTTTATCTTATCTGCAGCAGCGCGGAAAAGCTGCACAGATGTTGTATTGATCCAGATTCTGAGGTTCTTTAACCAAGATGTTCTTCTTCTTCCTGGACCTCGCTTTCCAAATATTTTTCCTTGCAGGATGGCTTGAAGGAGAGCATATCTGGATTCATTCCGCATAATATGTCCGAAGAATTTGAAACCTCAATACTCCGGGAGTATTGGATTTTTGGAAGTGTAGAACTTACAAATTCCAGAAGAACTGGAAGAGAGGTGATGAAAAATACTAAAATATGGCTAATCTCAGAGGAACAAAGTTAAATGGTCAAAGAGACACTAAATCTCAAGTGAGTGTTCGGGCTAGCTTCAATGCACTGGATTGTGGCTTTAAAGATATAAACCGATAGCAAGGATACTGAGCTAATGAGACAAGAAACGAAATGAGACCTGGTAATATCAAATGTGATACAACTAAAGAAGGTCACTGGGAATAAATTTAAGAGAAAAAGAAGGGCGCCAACTCAACGATAGTTGAGATTTTGAAGTAACAAATGACCGGAAACAAATGATACTAGAGATAATATCCTGAAATCCAAAAATACTCAATATTAATCTTGTCTTGCTATATTATATACTGGTTAGTAGAACTGAAATAAAACTCAAAATAGTAACAATAAATATATTTATAAAAATGTGTATATTGATATATATGTATTAACAATTTACATATCATGCAAAAACTAAATAACAGTGGTAGTGGGTGTGTAAAGATACAATAGGACCAAATAGCCCCTCAACAAGCGAATAGTCACTACCACTGGCCAAATAAAGGGTGAAATATTAGTAAAAACCTAGAATAGTCCGTATGGTAGCCAAAGTCTTAACACTAAAAGTTAGTAATTTAATTTAATTTAGTTCTACTAGAATGAGATACAAGTGACAGTATGGTAAAGATATCAAAATTGATAAATCTAGTACCATTTATATTATAGATAAAAAGTGAGTTGTTACATATTCCTTATATAATGTTTTAAAAACCACATGAAATTTATTTCCCTCCCCAATATCAAAATTGTATTATATCAAAAATGTATTCTATTAAAAAATATATTAAATCAACAAGTGAGTTTGGTCAGACTCTGTATACCATTTAAAAACCTAATAAAAACATGTAATGTATTTTCCCTCCCCAATATCTTGATTGTATTATCAAAATTGTATTCACCTTGTCATATGCATATGAAAAGTTAACAGTAAATAGAAAGTAACACAAAAAGTCAAATAGTTAAACAACTTATCTTAGCAACACTATAAGTCCATAGGAAAACTCCTCTTGGCACGGCTAAATTAATTCATGGTTGTGGTGACAAGTCCCATGGTTCCGGGTGACAGCAAAATCCACGGGTTACATACGCAAGTTGCTAACTATCTAAGGATTCAAAATTACTAACTAATATCCTCGAGGGAATATTTTCATGTGACGGAATATGGAGCCGCTGCACGCCAAAAAAATCTTCCTTTTTATGTGGAACTCTTATAAATAAATATTGATTTTATTAGAAAAATTACTTATTTTTATTATTGAATTATATTCTTCCCCCAGATTATCTTCCTTGCTCCAATTCCGTCACTTTGAAGGTGAAAAAATTTCACCGGTTGGCGTGTCTGCCTAGTGAGTCTCTTGACCAAACTAACTGTTTTGCTTCAGCACAAAATCGATCAATCCTTTCAAAGCGCTCCCAGCGCGTGAGTGGAGAAATGTCGATTTAAAAATCGACCGCAGGCGGATCATAAGAAATTTCTTGAGGGGTTAATCAGTAGCGTAAACGCTAGAAATTGTAACTTTCGAGATTTAATGGTGGTCAGTACTTCTTGGTTCTAATTCATTCTTCTAAGGACCTTCTCATTTGTGATTGGTCAATCCACGATATCTTAAGTATTCTCCGTTATAGCCACATCTCAAATACTTCCAGTTTTTTGCACATATCTTCGTTCAAGGTCCACGATTCAACACCATATAAAAAGACAGAGAAGACGTAACATCGCAGCATTCTTAAAGAAGGCCCCCATCCGATTGTAGGTGGATCTAGCTTTTGCTATGCATGCTCTAATCTCCTGGTTGTTGGTCCATTCTTCATTTATTATGGTTCCGATGTAGTTGTAGTGCGTCACTCTTTCTACAGGAGATTGGTTGACGTAGAGTTGACCTTCTTTTATCCTTGTCTTGCTAATTATCATAAGCTTTGTCTTTTTGTCTTCTTAACGTTTATATTGAGTCCATATTGTTGACTGTAATACGTGATTTTGTTCATAAGAATTTGTAGGTCTTCTAAGTTGTCCGCAAATACTATGGTGTCATCTACATATCTGAAGTTGTTAAGTCGGTAACCATTTAGTAGAATACCTTTTTCAGTTTCGTGCAAAACTTCGATAAATATTCTTTCAGAATACAGATTAAAGATTAGAGAAGACAATATACAGCCTTGCCTCACTCCACGCATGATTTTCACATAGTCAGTGTGTTCGCCTTGAACTCTGAGATTTGCTATCTGATTCCAGTAAAGATTTCTAATTATTTTCAGATCTTGGTTATTAATTCCTGCTTCTATTAGTATTTGCATCATCTTGGCGTGCTGTACTCGATCAAACGCTTTCTCGTAATTAACCAGACATGCGTATACATCGCAGTTGACGTCTCTGCATCTCTGGAATAAGACTTGTACTGAGAACAAAGCCTCTCTAGTGCCAACTTGGGGGAAATTTGACTTTGACAGAGCTTGTAAATTCTCTTATGAATTATCTTTAGGAATAATTTTAGGAGATGACTCATGAGGCTTATAGTACGGTAATCTTCACATTTTTTGGCTCCTTGTTTTTTTGGAAGTGCAATAAACTCAGATTTCAGTCATTCTCTTGGTATTTCTCCAGAGTTATATATGTTGTTGAATATCTTTGCGATTATTGCTATTGATTCGTTGTCCATTAGTATGAGTAGTTCTGCTTGTATATTATCAGGACCTGCCGCTTTACCATCCTTTAACTGTGTTATTGCGGAATAAACTTCCTGCTTTAATATTCTTGGTCCATCATTTACCTCTTCTTCTAACTCAAAGGTGTTATCTCTTTGGTCTTTAAATAGTTTGTCTAGATATTCGTTCCACGTTCTTATTTTATTCTGTTTGTCTAAGATGATGTTTCCGTCAGAATCAGTTATATTTCCTTTCTGCTTTCGTCTTAGTCCTCCTGTCAGTTCTTTAACTTTTCTATGTACATTGTGACTATCGTACTTTAACTGCAGAGTCTCAATTTCTTCGCATCTTTCCCTTGCTTCTTTTTCTTTCGCTTTTCTGATTTTCGTTCTTATTAATATATTTATGGTTTTATATTTGCCTGCGTCATTTTTAGCTTCTCTTCTCTCGTCCATTAGTTTCAGGATCTCATCTGTCATCCATGATTTTTTCTTCATTAATCTATCTGTCTTTTAGTGTTTATCCTTTACATTTTGCACTATTTCTGTAATTTGTTTGATCGTTTGTTCTTCGTTCGATTCGTGTCTAATTGCAGTCACTAGCTCGTTTAACGTGGCTTGGACTCTCATCTTCGTATCAAGGTCTTTCAGCATGCGTAGGTCGTATGATTGTGCTTTTCTTTTGTGCACTGTTTTAAGTTTGACTCGAAATACTCCCACCAGTGGAACGTGGTCTGTCTCCAAATCGCTCCAGGATAAGTCTTGACAGATGCAAAGCTGTTTCGGAATCTTTTATTTACTAAAATGTAGTCTATTTGATTCCTAATAATTCTCCCGGGTCTGTCTTGAGGGTATTTCCACGTGTACAGCTTGCGAGGTGGTAATTGGAAGAATGTGTTAGTGATAACTAGTTCTGAGTCTTCTGCGAATTTTTCTAGGAGGTCTCCTCTTTCGTTTTGACTCCAAGTCCATGTGCTCCAATTCACTGTGTTTTGTCTCCAGCTCCAATCTTGTCATTAAAATCACCCATAATGATGAGAACTTCCTGTCGAGGAATTTTCTGTATGATACTGTTGATGTTCTGATAGAACTCAATTGCTTCTTCCTTCTCTTTGTCTGCAGTGGGAGCATAGACTTGGATTATGTTTATATTAATAGGATTGGCTTCTACTTGTAGTAACATCACTCTCTCTGATATTGGTGTAAAGTTAGTAACGCATTTGACAAACTTGGGTGATACAATTATTCCGACTCCATATTCATGTGATCCATCACTTTTTCCTGAGCAATATACCTTGTGATCTTCTATTTGAATTTCTCCAGAATCTGGCCATCTCATTTTTGCACATATGATGACTTTTATATAATATATAAAGCCATCAGAAAGGAAGAGATTATATATGTTCACTCTTGAACTTGTTGGTTTCTCCCTTTTGCATTGGGTATGTATATTACTAATGGAAAAATAATAACGAGTAGACTATATAAAACTCTATTGAGAGACAAGTAAAATTAAAAGACAAATATACATAAATATACATGCATTGAAATTTAATGACATCTTGTCATTAAATGTTATCATTTGTATTTTTTTCTGGACCTGGAAATTTTCTTCTAGTATCCGGACCCCACATAAAATTGCTTGCCGACCCCTGGTTTAACTACTGACTAAAAACTCATTTGCATATAACAATACAATAAAACATACTTTACTTAGTAACAAAAATTTTCCTCAACGCACACTACATAGACCAGAGCTTCTCAAAGTGGGTGACGCGTGACGCGACACCCTGTGTTGACTATTAATTTTGTACTTATGTATTCTCGATGGCAACCGAGAAAGAAACAGTCAAATTCGACCGATGCGATTGCTACCTGCATTCATTCCACAGTTTAATTCTTGGAGCTGATAAGTGAGTTTTGTAAAAATTAGAGTTAGATTTCAAAGTGAAAGTTGTAGGTATAACTGCAGAAAAAAGTGACGACGTAAGTAATTATATTCATTGGAATTAATATGTATAATATTATGTACGTTTGTTGCTATTTTTGCCATAAAATATGTCTTGCACTATTACAGTTGGATTACCTTTCATTATTGGCAATGTTTTGCTCTTTTATTTGAGACATTTTTTTTTTCCAGAATAATGGAAAATTGGCTGAAATCTGGGTCTTTAAAAAAATGTAGTGATGGATAACTAGCAGAGATGGACGATATCCATTTTCCCTCAATTCGTATAAAGGAGGTTCCTTACCAAAAAGAAATTCGGGGAAAAAAATAGGTATGGTCCTAGCTATCTCACGTTATATGGATTTATTCAAGTTGGCAACGAACAGACACCAGAATGCCAATGCCTTAATTGTCACAAAATTGTTACTAATGGGTGTTTGGTTCCGTCTAAATTAAAAAGACATTTGGAAAGTAATCATTCTGGTTTAGCCGATAAATCCGAAGAAACCTTCAAACGTCGTGCCTCATCTCTTCAGGCAGTCATGCATGATGGAAAGAGTCTGCAAAAATAAGAACGAAAACGCTACTGAAGCATCATTTATTGTTGGTTTGCACATTGCAAAAGCTGGAAAACCTAATACCATTCCCGAGAAACTGACAACATTGCCTGAAGGATGTCGTACAATGCATGTTAGGTCCAGATATGACCAAGAAGATTGATAATGTGCAGATGTCAAACAGCACTACAAGCAAGAAAATTCACACTTTTTCAGACTTTGTCGAAAAAGAGAGCTAATAAATAGATTAAAAATTTATGAATTCTTCAGTTTACAGCTTGATGAAAGTACCGATGTTGCTGGACTTGCTGTTCTGCTTATGTTTGTGAGTTTTCCATTCGGGATAAAAATAGAAGAACTCCTTATGTGCGAAGAGCTTAAAAGGTATGCCTCTGGTAAAGAAATTTTCAAGGCTATCCACGAGTATATAAGAAAAAATGATATTAAAAGTGAAACTGAAACAAACCATGAAGTGGAGATATCCAGGAGTGGCTAGTATACCTGTTGAATACAAAGCACGTGGTGGTCGTGTGTATTAAGGTATAAAAAAATGCTTATTAAAAGCTTAAAATTTTTATTTTAAAGAAGATCTTTTCGGAATTTACTCATTCCATCATCAGTTTAATAAAAAGTTGTCAAAAAAAACATTGTATGGCCACATAAAAACATAGGAAGGAACTCCGTATTAAAAAACTATCCTCAAGGTGTTTATGAAGGTAAATGCAATAGACTGTTAATTTGTAGATTACTAAAAACTGAAAATGGGGGCATCTTACGTGACCTCCTGTAGTTGGTGAGGTTTTATTGACTTACATTACCTCTGATCTGTGCTGGAGTCTAGGAATTAAAAGAGAAATTGTCCTTAAAAGAATAAACCAAGAACGCCAACTTTTCAAAACCATCAAGAAAAGGAAAACGGCGTATCTAGGTCACATCATGCGAAATGAAAAATACCAGTTCCTCCAACTTATAATCGAGGGTAAAATTGAAGGCAAGAGAGGAATGGGACGCAAGAAAATGTCCTGGCTCCGAAACATAAGGCAATGGACAGGGATTAACGACATACAATCTCTGATACATATTGCAAGAAATAGAGAGTTAATGGAAAATGTGATCGCTAACATACATTAGTGGATTTGCATCTGAAGAAGAAGAAGAAGATGATGGAATGAGTCAATTCCGAAAAGATCTTCTTTAAAATAAAAATTTTAAGCTTAAAATAAGCATTTTTTATACCTTAATACACACGACCACCACGTGCTTTGTAAAAAATGATATAGAGTGGAGTAAATGTGTGGATATTTGCAGTGATGGGGCGGCTACAATGGTTAGTAAAATTATAGGGGCGGTGTCTAGAAAATGCCTCCAGCAGTCATTGTATCTTACGTCGCCATTCTTTGGCAACTAAAAAGTTGCCGCAAGATTTAAAAGACCATGTGAAGAGCCGTCCGCGCGTCCGCTGAAGATATGGGTATGGATCACTGCAATCTTTTGCTCCACATAGAGTTCCAGTGGCTATCGAGGAGAACAATTTTAGGGAGACTATTTAAACAAAAAGATCCACTGATTATCACATTTACAGAGGAGTCTTTTATCCAAGAATAAAAAGATTTCAATTAACTACTAAAATTTGGATACCTTTCATACATCTTCGAAATAATAAATAAAACCACCACTTCGCCAAAAATTTTCGCTTTCGCTACATTTTTCAAAGCATGTATGGAAAAGAGGAACCCCATAAATCTCTCGATTATATTTGTTATAACAAATGAAATCGATCCTCAAACGAACTTATTTGAAATTGTTATTGCTCATTTGCAAGTTTTAGAAGAAAGTATAGTAAACTATTTTCCTCACATTGACTCAGATGACTTATATAGCTGGATGATGGACCCTTTTTCGTGCGACCCAAAAAATAAGCTTGTCGGAATGACAAATAAATTTTTTCAAAATCTACTTGAGATCAGCGAAGATAGCAGTTTAAAACTCAAATACCGCAAAGGAAACCAAAAAGGGTTCTGGATGCATGTATATTCAGAAAATAACGTTGTTAGCAAGGTTGCAGTGAAAAAACTTGTGTGGTTTACATCGACTTATCTCTACGAGTCTTCTTTCTACTCATAAGCAAACGTCAAAAATCAAGGGATTTGAGGGTCAAACTTATAAAGATTCCCATAATTATAAAGGATATAATGAAAACATAATCGAAACAGTTTCATTCATACATTTAGTAAGGATATTTGAATGTCAAATGTACTGTATTTTATTGATCTGAAATAAAGTTTATATTGAAATTAAATGAGCCTCAGAATTGTATTTTTTTTTTCATTTTTCATCGTTTTGCAAATCCCTTGAAGGGTTGGTGCCTCGAAATAATTTTTAGCCCTACAAGGGTGTCGTGACTAAAAAAGATTGAGAACCACTGACATAGACTGATTATTTCGCAAATAATCTTGTTTGGTGCAGATACTCCATAATTAAATAAAAATTAACATAAAGACATTAAAAATAAATACAATTCCTTCTACGGCATAGAATTAGAATAAATAGATAAGTAACGATACAAGAATAACTAATCCAACGTAATAATAAGAAAGAAGGAAAACGTAAAAGGAATAAAACTTTTTTTTTTCAAACAAAACAAACAAAACTATCAATTTTTTATACAGCGACTAAAAATATACGTTTTAATATGCGAGTGTTTAGTCCTCGATGATTTATTGTAGTACAAAGAACAAAGTCAGCAGAAAATGAAGTGCTTTCAGTTTTTTTTGCAGCCGGAACGAAAATTCATTCTTTCGTAAAACAATTGCAGGTCAGATGAAAATTTTACAAGGCCGTGATGAAAATAGAGATTGGAAAAGTTTTTCTATTACTAACAAAATCGTAAAATTTACGACTTGCGCCTGGAAACATAGTTTCCTTTATTCCATGATAAAATTTCGACTATAAAATTCAGAAAAATAAACAATATTCCAAATTATATACTATAAAACGAAAATAAAGGAAGTTGATTTAGTATTGGAATAAAAATTTTTATTGGATTGATCAAAATTTAATTTTCTTTTCTCTATTAATGTATCTTATTAGGTATTTTTTCTTCTTCGCATATGCTTATGCCTTTAGAGTTTCTATGAACTCTCAGCTGAAGTGCAAAACCAATATGTTGCAAATAATATCGAGGAGGTAATAAAGAAGGTTGAGCGGTTAAGAAAATCAACAGAAGAGAGTAGAAGAAAGTACTCTAGAAGCTGAAAAGCTTTTAAGCTTTTAAGCTTTAAGCTTTTTTCGCCATAACAGCAGGATAGAAGTATGTAAAACAATGTATCTAAGCACTCTCGATTTAACTGAATAGAAGGTATGGATACTTGTTGAAACAAAAAGGAATAGTGAGTCAGGAATATGTACGGTGGATTAACGAGGAAAGCATACGAACCACCCAATAATATCATCTGAAGATAAAGAACGAGTAAAGGCTCACATCAATATGTTCCCGACTCACTACTCACGCTCTCATACTAAAAAGCTTTATCTATTATCTTACTTACTTACTTACTCCGTGGCGTTACAACCCTTCGTGGGTTTTAGCCGACTCGACAACATGCCTCCACTGTTTTCTGTCTTGAGCAACCTCTATCCAATTCTCCATGCCCATAGTGCTTAGGTCTCCTGCTATATTATCTCGCCACCGGAGACGAGGGCGTCCGCGTGGTCTCCTTCCAGTTGGGACTTCCTCCCACACCAGTCTTACTGTTCGTTCGTCAGATTGTCTTCTGAGGTGTCCTGCCCATTGGAGTCTTCTGGACTTTATTTCTTTTATGATGTTGGCGTCTGGGTAAAGTTCTTCAAGCTCTTTATTAGTTCTTATCCTATATTGTCCTGATGCTTCATCAAGCACCGGACCAAAGATATTCCTTAGAATTTTTCTTTCCCAAACACGTAGTCTCTCTTCATTTGCCTTTGTTATCGTCCACGTTTCGCTTCCATACATCACAACGGGCCGTATGATTGTTTTATAGACCTGTATCTTCGTACGTCGTGTTAGTTGTTTTGATTTTATAAGGTTTTGGAGGGCAAAAATACATCTGTTGCCGGCCTGAATCCTGTTGTTTATTTCTTGTGATCCGTTATTGTCTTCAGTTATTGTTGTTCCAAGATACTTGAATTCTCTAACGCGCTCAAAGTTAAAGTCATCGATGGTAATGTTCTGACCGATTCTGTCTCTGCTTTGGTTATTGCGGCTCATATACATATATTTCGTCTTGTTTTCGTTGATTTGGAGCCCCATCTTCTCTGCTTCCTTCTCAAACCTTACGAAAGTCTCCTTCATCCTTAATCGCGTGTTTCCTATTAGATCTATATCGTCTGCAAATGCCAGTAGTAAGTTTGGTCCTTCTCGATGAAATACTGTATTCGGTTTGTCGATTCTTGCACTTCTGATTATGTGCTCCAGAGCTAAGTTGAAGAGTTGTGGTGAAAGTGCATCTCCCTGTTTTAGTCCATTGTTTATTTCAAATGTCTCCGAATATTGTTGTCCAACTCTCACCTTACATCGTAACCGTTCCATACACATCCGTATCAACCGGACTAGTTTTTTTGGAAAGCCAAGTTCCTGCATCGCTGTCCACAGTCTGTCCCTACATACTCTATCAAATGCTTGTTTAAAATCTATGAACATCTGATGAAGCTCACGATCAAACTCCCAGCATTTTTCCATTATCTGTTTTATTGTGAATATCTGGTCAATTGTAGAGCGGCCTGGTCTAAATCCGCATTGATAATCTCCAACGATTTCTTCTGTGTATGTTTTGGTTCTTTCTAGCAGGATGTTTGCAAGGATTTTGTAGGTGGTGTTTAGGAGTGTTATTCCCCTGTAGTTATTACATTGCTTTTTGTTTCCTTTGTTGTGTATTGGTACAATAACCCCTTCTTTCCATTCATCTGGCATTGTTTCTTCTTGCCAAATGTCTTGAATATTATCTTTTATCTATTCTTATCTATTATCTGGTCTTTTAATATCACAGATGTATCGCCTGTATGTACAAAACTGTATTGATGATAAAATTGAGCCCAAAAGTTTATCAATTTAGAAAAAGATCTTTGTGGAGGACTTTAATTTATCTTTTCACAAAACAAGCAACGATACATGCGGTAAATGTGATAAATATAGCCACCTTATTAAGGCTGCTAGTGAAATAGAAAGATGTAAGGTAAAAGAAGAACAAAAGTGACATTTGCATGTAGCTAGCATGGCATATGAAGAAAAAAAACAAATACTCCTTCTACAAACGGAAACTACTGACGTTGAACGTAACTCCTTTTGAATCGAATGCTACAAGCAACTCAGCCATTTGTTAGTTATGGAATGAAACTCTTGCAAACCGTGGTGGTCAAGAAATGGCATCTTGTATATTTGCTTACTTGAAAAATCTTCCCGAGAGCATAAGAGAAATTATATTTTACAGTGACTGTTGCCACGGCCAAAACAAAAACATATATCTTGCTGTAATGTTTCTACTTAGTATTGAACACTTCCGGAATTAAGGACGACATGTGACTAGAACACATAAGTTTTTGCTTCCAGGACACACCCATACGGAAGCTAATTCGGTTCATGCAGCCATAGAAATAACGAATCGAGAGTAACTACTGCCAATATTGATATCCCTAGAGACTGGGCCAACTTGATAATTTGGTTCCAAGAAAGTCTCCTGTTATTGTAAAACGAAATGGAGCTAAACCAGTTTTTGAACTTCAAAGCAATGCTGACAAACTACTATCAACATAGAAAAGTAAATGCCAATGGAGACCCAGTACCATGGAATAAGATAAGTATGCTGCGTTATAGCCGTGAAAGTCCAGGGATGAGTCGAAAGTTCTTCGGTTGTATTTGGTGACTTTTCGTAAAACATACTGCTTTGGATTTAAGGGTATTGAACTGAAGATCACTTGTAAATGACCATTCTTTAATATGATTTATGGCTTTTTGGACATGATTATGGATGGTTGTTAGGTTCTTTCCTCTACAAAGTATAACTAAATCATCTGCATATAGCCTAGCTTTTACAGAAGGTTTAATTTTTGCGGTAATAGAATTTATAGCTACAAGAAACAGAGTAGTGCTAAGGTTCAAGCCCTGTGGTATACCATTTTCGTGATTTTTTGTTGAGGAACGTCTGAATCTTTTCTACTGTGTTTACATTGATAATTTAAATATTGAAATAGATGTTTAAAATTGATAAAATTTCAGTAAATTCTGTTGTGAGCACCTCAGCTCCACAGAGCAAAGTCTTACAAATTCAAAAAACTTCATATCCACCTACCGGAAATACAAATTCCACATTTCTTAATAATGTAGTAGATATTAGGTATTTTTTTCCATTTTTCTATTTATCAATGTAAAATCTTTCAACATAAAGTAATGAAAACTCATTTTTAGTCTCCAAAAATAAATATTGTACGATCTACACATTAACAGAACAGCAGTGAAATATTTACACGAACATTTAATTTTATTGATGGTGATTCACATTTAGTTCGCATTAAACAGATACTTAATAATATATAGTTGCTATATAGTTTCTATATAGTTTACTACTTTCTATTTATTTCTCTTATAGTTTTCATGAAGTAGCTATGTTATCTCACCGGTTACATAAATCAAAATAAATATCGATTTCTTGCAAAATATCCACATTTATACTATATCCATTTGATTTGAACATTCATCTTTGTTCTTGATCAATTTTCTTTACATAAATATACATTGTCGATGGTTAAGGAAAATTTGTTCTCTTAACAAAATAATTTTAAATTTTTGAAAATTTATTAAATTATAACATGATAAACATTTTAGTGGTTTCTTATAAATATACATTTATAAGAAATCGATTTCATATATCATTTTTTATTAGGAATAAGCCACAATTTAAGTCTAAAATAATTTTATTTTTAACGTTTCAATTTCCACTTCGGAAATCTCAAAATAAAATTATTTAAGTGTAGTTGATTTACGTTATGAGTTGAGGCGATAGACAGATTGAGTAGGATTTTGGCTTTGTAAGTTATTTTTCAAAAAATCTTGCGTAAGATCAAATGGGAGGTATGAAAGAAAACAACCATACTGGTAGAACGAGCAGCTTGAAAATCTAAGGACAAACTGCATGAGAGTAAGAAGGGTGTGTAAGTGGTTAAAAAGAGTAAAAGCAGGAGATTTGAAAGAGAGAATAAATGAATTAAAGCGAATGCAGAATGAATATAGGAATAAGATAAGAAGATCTAAAAAAGAAAGGTGAAGTAACCTGCTTCAGGATCTCGAAAGGGATATCTGGGGACAGGGCTTCAAGATTGTCTGTACTGAATTGAAAGGGAAAAAAACCGTACTCCCCGTGCCTGAGAAGGAGAAACTTCGTTTAATACGGGAGTCTTTCCTAAGGTGGAGGATAGCCGTGAAAGGGTTATTGGTTTCGTAGATGCAGAACCTTTCACTGAGTGGGAACTCGGCTAGTCTGTTGAACGGATGAAGATCCAAAAAGCACCTGGCATAGATGGAGTCATGCCGGAGACAGTAAGACTCGCCGCACTCGCCACACACAGACATCAAAAGGGACTAAAGTTCGGAGTACACATCCAAAAGACATTAGAGAAGGCCCAAATCTGGAGGCGTTGATACGGCTGATGCCAAACATTGGAAGCCCAGGAAGCACCAAAAAAAAGGTGCTAAATGGAGTTTTCCAGTCAGTGGTAACCTACGCTGTCTCCGTGTAGTGTAGCGTACCAAACACTGCGAAATACGTTAAGTTGATGGAGACTTCGCAAAGGCGAATGCTGCTCAGGGTATCTAGCGCATATAGGACAGTTTAAAATGAAGCTCTATATGATATTGGAGCAGTGATACCGATCGTTTTGTTCTGTAAAGAGCGAGCGAGGATGTATGTGAGGAGGATGAATGTAAATATAGATGAGAATGAGAGAGAAAGAACGATAGTAGAGTGGCAGAGAGAATGGACGAATGATAGTGGAAAGGCAAGGTGGACGAAGGAGCTTATTCCCGATCTAAAACCGTGGTGGGAATGTAAGTTCAAGAAACTAGACTACTTCCTAATGCAGTTTCTGACTGGACATGGTAGTTTTGACACCTTCGCAAATAGAATAGGCACATCTTCCTTGGCAGACTGTACTCTTTATGGGGTACCGGACTCTCCTGCCCACATTTTTAACTGCCAGAGATGGGCATGTGATAGGGGACATTTCGAGAGGCGAATGGATTTCGGGTTGGATAAAAGAAACATTGTAAACATAATGTTGAGAGGAGAGAAAGAATGGAGAGAAGTACACTGTCTGATTTCTGGGGTGGATGAAGAAAAAGGAACAGGAGGACAGAGGAGGAAATTGAGCCAGGGATCTAAAATTTATGGTTAATATTATTTATTAGTTTATGGCCTAACGTCTGAAACATTTTCTCATTTACGGTAATCGGTATGGTTATTTATAAATTTTAGTTTTTTGTTTTATTTGTTTATTAAGTGGCAAGACCACCTCTTTGGAAAGGTGGTTAAGGTTTTAGCAGGAACACGGGTGATCTGGCACTACCGTGGTGTCTTCTGGCCTAGTATCCTATTCGGCCGATAGATGCCAGGGTGTCTTGTTCCGTGACGTAGAGGTCCAAAAAAGATTTCCCCCACCGTTGCCTGTCAGAATTCAATGGATACCTTCTTAGGCTCTTACTGGAATTTTGCATTACGGCTATTAAAAAAAACTCACATTTATACATACATTTAAAATTAGGGGAATACATTGATATTAATATAGATTAAGATGGGCAGGCCACGTGGTACGGAGTGATGACGACAGACTGATTAGCAATGTGTTTTGGGAAAGACCAGATGGTAAAAGATCGACAGGAAGGCCTAGAAAAAGGTGAAAAGACGCAGTCAGGGAAGACCTGGAGAAGATAAGGCCATGGGAAATAATAGCACAGGATCGGAATCAATGAAAGGCAATAGTAAACGCAGCAAAAACTCAAGAAGAGTTGTAAAAGCCAATGATGATGATGATAATTGATATTAGATTGTCAGTCAAAAAGTGGTCGCGTGTTTAACAGCTGGCAACCCTGATTTGCAACCTTTTTTTCTCAGGCAACCTTATATAGAATTTAAAAATCTTTGCGGACACTTTTTGACGGGCAGCCTATTATCAATGTATTCTCCTAATTTTAAATATATGTAAAAATGTAAATTTGATTACCTACGTTATGGATGTAGTGATCTTGCAGTGGGATCTTGTAATATTATGTTTGTCTGCTATTTTAATATCGACGAAAATATAGGTACAAGAAAAATATTTTTATATAAATTAAATACTTTTGAATAATTTGTTTTAGCATATGGATGGAGACTATTATAAGTTATGTATTAAAATACTTCATTAAAAGTATAATTACAACAAATAATTACTTTTAGAACAAACAACAACTTATTGCAAATATACAACAAGAACAACAAGAGCCAAAATAAAAAGCACTTACACAGATGTGTATACAAACTTAAATGTGACGACTGCTCAAAAACTTACATTGGTCAAACTGGTAGAACCTTTAACAAACGTATAGCAGAACATAAACGGGCTTTCAATAATAGAAAAACAAAATCTACATACTCACTTTACTGTCTACATCATAATCATTCCTTTAATGACGAATTTTAAATTCTTCACATCTAAAATAAAGGCTTTAAGCTATCTTTATTAGAATCTATGGAAATTAACAAATTTAAAAATACAGACATAATTCTGAATGACCAACTTGAGACAAACGGTTCTCCCCTCCTCAACCTATTTTGTTAAAGACTATAAAGTGTAAACACATACCAAAAATAGATCACTTGAGAAAGCGCTCTGCCGAAACAGCTGTAGTGATAAGATTTTATAATAAATTTTGTGCAAGTTTTGAAAACAACGCTTTAGTGTTTTATTGTTATATAAAATGAATTTCCATCAAATAACGGTTGAATCCATCACTTATTTAAAAGTATAATTGACTATTATACATTTCTATAATTGATTATTTACAATTTTACAGTGTGTGTTTCGAAAGTGCCGGTTTCCTCTGAATATTTGTGCTATAATAGATTTTTTTCATTTATTTATCGCAAATGGCTTAACTTTAAATGCTCTCATCATCTTGATAAGCCTAACGTCGAATTATAACCATATCTGTGATGTCTAGACTTCTATTCTGACGTTCGAAGATTGCCATAACAGTATGCTTAGAATTCCTACACGACAGATACCTCGTCAGTTGTAATTAACGTCGTGATAACAGCTAACACTGATGTTATCAATTTATCTCTGTTATCCGTGAATGTCCTATCTAGCCTTTACGTGTGCCAGTTATGATTACTAAATGATTGAATTATAGCACAACTTAAAGGGAAGCTTCAGTCACGGCATGACCTAAAACCGGCGGTTGAAAATCCAAATCATGAGTATTTCATGATATGAATTAGAGAAAATCGATGAAGAAACGTAACATCGATAGGTATATACCTGATGTTTCTATTTTGATAATAGGTTACTGTTTTTTTATCGATATAAGATGGGAAATTGTATTATACAAACCAAACTAACACAGCTCTTTATTCCAAAGTTAATTTAATATTTGATCGTACATACATATTACAGTAAGTATATTTTCGATTAGGATATTTTTCACTATTAAAAAAAGGTACAAAATCTTAGACGCCATATTAAATGTTCCGCTTGATTTGGCAATGTTATTAAGTGACGAATGAACTGGATATGATAAGACGAGAAGGTAGTATAGCTAATTTTTTTGTCAAAAGGGGTCCTTGATCTAAGAAAATTTGGAAAATACTGTGCTAATATATTACCCTCAAGCCCAGAGTGTACTTAACAACCAAATCATTGCAAGGCTTAATGCATATATATATATATATATATATATATATATATATATATATATATATATATATATATATGCTGTCACTATTTTTCCGGGTTTGACTCCGCGTTGTAAAATGCTGGTTTTCTTGAAAACCATTATTTTGGCGACGTTTCGGCAAGGTCTCACTTGCCATTCTCAAGCCTGGTGGATCTACTTCTCGTCGTTACTCGATTAGTACTGTACTACTTAGCAGTACTACTTAAATAGATCCAGAAGTACAGGTAGAGTTTCATCGTCTAGACATTTCAGTAGTTCCGCAGGTATTTCGTCTGGACCTACAGTTTTTCCGTTTTTTGCGTTTCGTATATATATTTCGATATTTAATCTTACGAGTATAGTTAAAATCAAACATGCATGGGGAGTAAAAAATGTTTATACTTTTTTTGTGGACTTTAGTGTTGCTTTTGATATAGTTGATCGGCCGGCCCTTTTTTACAAGGTGAGTCACTTGAGATTATCTACTAAAGTGCTCAATTTGTTAAAAAGTATGTTCGTGAATACAAAATCGGCACTCTGGTCGGTATCTAAATGGTTTGACTGTAATGTAGGAGTGAGACAAGGATGTCTTTTAAGTCCATTACTGTTTGCGCGTTTCTTAAATGACCCACCTGAAGCATTGGGAGGCGCTTTAGAGATAAATGGTTTGATTATAAGATTTTTATTATATACAAATGATTTGATTTTGGTGGCAATCAATCCAGAGGTGCTACAGCGGATGATTAATGAAGTAGAAAATACTGCAGGATGTGAAATCTAAAAATAAATTTAGATAAATCCAAAATTCTTATATTCAAAGAGGAGGTGGTGTGATCAGGGAATCTTGGAAACTGAACGATCGAGTATTAGAAGTAGTAAATCATTATAATCATTTGGGTATGATAGTAACACTTAAGTTGTCGATTAAAGCTCGTCTAAAAAAGCGCCAGAGTTTGGAAAAAGTGGCGATTCACACGGCTTGAAGTAGTTTATTGTCTAAGGCTTATATACCCTTTTTGGTTAAAGTAATTCTAGGATATTCGAATGATAGGTTGTCAAAATTTATTTTGAAAGAAATGATAAGAGGAAGGTGTGGCTGGTGGAAAGATTGGATGAGCATGAGAGAAAAATTTGGTATTGAGGTAAGGTGTGAATGGTAATGGAGAGATAGATGGTCTAGTATGATGGAGAGTATGATATAAAAAAAAGAAGTAGGAGATACAGTATCAAGCTGAGAATAGGGCGTTCTAATCAAATTTTTGTGGACACTGCAAAGAACTGCTGGAAGAAGTAATAAACATGCATTGCGTACTGGAAATGGAAAATGATAAAAGAAGGTTTTACTCAATGTGTAACACGAAGACAAGGTAAGATATGATACATTTTTTGGGAAAATGTTCTGAGGCAGATTAGGTTAAAGGGGTTGGGTAGAAATGAACTTAGTAAAATGAAAGTAGTTACTATGATGAGACAGGGACGAGCTGAGTTAGCAGGGTATGGTAGGGAATCATAGTATAGGTATGAGTTAGTGAGTCTATTTAATTACTAAATCGATTAGGATGGTGTTAGTTCAATTGGATGAAAATATTAAAATTAGCATTAATAATTTGTTTGCGTATATTTATTATCTTTTAGAAAGAATTCGCCTTTGTGTAATTTTTTTTTATTAGAGAATAATATTTGTTTGCCAGCCCCCCTGATGGCATGTGCCAAGGAGAACAAATATCGCTAAAAGAGAATAGTGTATTTTTTTAACGAGAAATAAAAAAGGCATTATTGATTGATTGATTTATTATTATTTAATCGAGCTACCGATTAAGCTTCTGCATGCCATAGAAGCCGAGATATTACAATTTTTCAGCGAGTTCCAATTTGAAAACCATTCAATTCTAAAAACAAACGGAGCTCGGACAGGTGGTATTTTATGATGGTAACATTTGTACGATGGTAGATCTTCGTTTATAATCTGTTCAATTTTCAGCTCTTAGTGTTAATAAACAATGAAAGTATGATTTAAAAATACCATCTTGGTTCCTATTATTCATAGAAGATTCTTGTTTTAAAGATTATCACTATCTTAAAGATTATTTTTTCACCATTTTTTCATTAAACCTAGTTACTTTTACAGTTAAAGTGAATTTGCAATTTGGTAACAGCAATTATCTCGGTCAATTGTTTATGTATTCTAATTTAGAAACTAGCAAAGCAAAGAACTTTTTAAGATTTACAACTTTTATTTGAACTATTTTTCTTTAAAACATTAATTAAGAAACGTTTTATAGGCAAAAAAATATTTTTTTATTTTTTTTAATTGTTTAAAAAAACAAACCAAAATGATCTGTTTGTTTTCTAGGATTTGTCGTCGCCATTTATCATATACCTTTTAAAACCTTCAGTTTTTTTTCTCAACTGGTCTAATAATTAGAGTTGTAAAACCTTTCTTACTATCAGAATTATTACAGAAGAGAAAATACACCTGTATTTTCCTTAGTTCATTTAATAGCGTGTAACCGCTAGCTTTTTACAGTAAGTGGGGTTTTCGAAGGAATATCGATTGGTAAGTAATTAGAAGTAAGAAGAAGATAAGGATACTTATTCATGGAAAACCACTTTTATCTATATCTGAGTAATTCTAACCGAAAAGCCCATTAACTGGAGTAGCTGGAAGTTTATGAGCTTCCTTTATTGGTGCTTACAAATGTCGATGAATTTAAATTCCTACATTTGGAACAGATATGATTGGAGATTTTTATTTTACTTATTGTCGAATGCATATTAAGAATATACTCGTTTACAAATATACTGATAAAAATTTGAAATAAGTTCGTACGACAAATTCCAATATGGCTCTTGAGTATAAGTTTATATATCTCCATGGCAAACGAGATATGGTTAAAAAGTACGAGATGTGGATACTGAAAAAAAAGTTAATTTAAGGATGTAATATTTATTTTATTTATTTATTTCAACGGTAGAACCATTTACAATAAAATACAACAAATAGTAAAAAGTAGAGATCATGTACAATAAACATCAAAATAATAACAAAGAAACAAGTAAACAGTTAAAGTTGCCTTTTAAAAGCATTAATGTTTGGCAAAAAGGATCCAATAGGAGGTCATTGCAAGAGCTGAGCATTCTCGACAAGGGAAAATGACGAGCATAATTAGATTATTTTATACGACCAAATAAAATACAAGAACATTTAGTTGGATTTAAGCTTAAACCATTTTGTTTTGACCATAAACATATGTTGTTTACATCATCTTGCAGGATATCTCTATCCGATTTATTATGTATACAACGAAATATCTTAACATCATCAGCAAATAGCAGGAAGTGTGAGTTTTTGATAGCCTTACCAATATCGTTAATGAACAAGTGAAAAAACAAGGGATCACAATGAGACCCTTGTGGTATACTAGAATAACAATGAAATTTTTTTGAAATATAATTATTAATACAAACTTGCTGTGTTCGTCCCATCAGAAAACTTTTAATCCAATTAACAATGGGGTCACCAAAGCCAGATGCATGAAATTTGTGGACCAAAAGATTATGATTAACCTGGTCAAAGGCCTTTGAGAAATTAGTGTAAACGCTGTCAACCTGAATTTTATCCTCAAATGCACCCAACAAGTTTTGTTGGTAATAGACAAGGTTTGTTACAGTCGATTTCCCGTTAGAAAAACCATGTTGTTCATCAATAATTATGTTTCTGCAAGTCCAGGTGAGATTTATCGATACCAATTAATCAAGAAGTTTTGGGATTGCTGATTGAATAGTTATACCTCTATAATTGTTAACACACTCGCGATTGCCAGATTGATCGATAGATATAAGAAAACTATTTTTCCAATATTGTGGAAATACAGATAATGACAATAATAAATTGAAAATTTGTTGTAAAAGTTTACAAAGGGAAAAATACAGTTCCTAATAAGTGCTGCAGGTATACCATCAGGCCCTGAAGAATATGTAGTTTTTAAACTTCTAATCTTCTCGAAAACATCAGTCAGATATAAACTTCAGACTCTGGAAATCCACACTATAGTCCAATTTAAAATTAGGTACATTACACTCACTATCATTATATGTACCTGAAAAATAACTGGCAAATAGATTGACTATTTCATCACCATTCTGAGCTGTTTATATGAATAATTTTTTATTCCGTGAAAATACTTACCGTTAAAAATATATCAAACATCTTCTCTCGAAAGCTTTTTGTAATATTCTCTTATATATTATTATTATTATTTACCGGTTTACAGGTAGTCAATTAACAACATTCCATTTTTTCCTAATTAAGTAATTCTATAACCTACTTCGACAATTTCTACCCCTTAATTTGCTTCACAACTAAACAATCTGTTCAGTCCACTTTGTGGTTAGTTATCGTGTGTTTATAAGCATTGTGGCAAATCCAGTCTAATCCATAGTTACGCGCTCATGCATAAAATGAGAAATAAAAAAAACAATTAACTAAAAATTAAGTAATCGTATGGGGAAAAAAAATACGCCATTTTAGTTGTCCATTTGTCTAATTTGTAAAACACTTATTGGAGTTTTTAAAAAGCGTATACAGGCTGACATTTTTTCTACGAACAAAACGAACTAATTTTTAAAAACCGGGCATGATTCAGTGGCGGCCGGTCAGGGTCGGCAGTCCCGACCCACACATTTATAGATATTATAGTTTTTTTTAATATTTCATTCAATCAGTATTTCAATTTCATTGTTTTGAAAATAATTCGACCAATCCAAGCGTTAAGTGATCCCTGCGCATCAAAACACTTTATTATATATACAAACTTTATGTTTAACAGACACTTTATACAAATTAATGAGCAGAGATCCGAGTCATCTATCCGTCTGTGTAAATTCTTATAACGACACGTTTCGGCAAGCCGACCCCAAACTTAACGATTTACATGTAAAAATCAGCGAGATATTAGTTGATAAGCAACCAAACATCTCCGTGCGTATGTAAGTGGTAAGTACGGCAAATTTGAATCTACCGATTCTTCATTTGGATTGGCCGCAATGTTTCACGTACCTTGCGAGCACTGGTAAAGTGTTATTTCGTGATGGATAAGTACTTAAGTAGTGAAGTGACAGTGAGCGCATTGACTGGCTTTTCTTTGTATAGTCTCGATCGATTCGTTTTGTATTGATTTATTTTGATTTTCAAAATTTATCGCTGCCAAAATAGTTAACGGTTTTTTGATACATTTAAAGTTTTCTCTTTTTTTAAATTAAAGTGTAAAAAAATTCAGATAAATTAACCTAAAAATAAAAGCTATGGAAAATCTGTAAGTACTGATCAATCTGATATTCTAAATTATATTTTGCAAAATGGGTTTTTTGTTCCATACTAAGAACAAATTAATATTAAAAATTAGGTCCTTCACTTAAAATGTCCCGGCTTATAAATATTAGTGCGGGGGATAATGGAAGTAATAGATTATTTTCGAATAATTGTTACAGCAAGTACTCATGGCTTACCGGGAGTGAAATAAAAAACAAACTTTTCTGTTGCCCTTGGGCAGATAGGGAGCAAATAGGGACAAACATCAAAAACCGTAGTGTGAATTTGGTTACGATAATTTAAAGTAAATTTAGGGCTTTACAGAAAAATGATATTTCGAAAGATCTTACATACTTATATTTGGAAAACAAAATATATATGTTTCATTATATAATGTCCAACGTGAAAATACTATTAAACATAAAGAAATTGTAAAAAATAATCACGCAGTTTTACGTCGTTTAATTGATATTGTAATTTTTTTAAGTTGTAAAAGCCATAAGACAGAATATATTTTTGGTGTTTTAGAGGACAGCTTAAATTTTTTTTATATCAAAAATAAATTGGTAAGGCAAACTTATGACAGCGCTGCCGTGATGTCTGGTGTATTGAATAGTCTCCAGACAAAAGTTAAAACTATAGCACCGCAAGCTTTATTTACTCACTGTCATGCGCTTAGAATGCATTTAGTTTTGCAGGCTACATTTAAAAAAATTAAAGAATATCGTCTTTTTTTGACAGTTTAAGCGGATTTGCTGCATTTTTCTCAAAGCTCTCCTAAACGGGCTAATGTTTTAGAACAAGTTGTTTCGAAAAAAGTGTAAACAGTTTGACAGACACGATTGAATTTTAAATCTTGGTTAACTTTCAGTAGTAATATCCCTAGGACATTGATAATAGACGAGATAATTTCATGACAATCGAAAGCTCGTTCCTTGGTTACTGTTACCAAGCAACGAACTTGAGAAATTTGTCATGAAATTATGAGGCATTCATCAATGTCCGAGGGATATTCGGCGGATAATTTTTCGAAAAAAAAAAATTATAACTCAACATAACGAAACATTTATTTATTAAAAGTAAAGTTAGTGAAAGTACAATTATTAAAATTTAAGTTAACATTAGATTCGTTGCTGTTCTCTACTATAGAAGATCTATTACCACGCATAATATTTATAATCTTGTTGTGGTGTTCTTGATCGAGATTCAAGTATGGTTTTATGGAAACGTGACATTTTGAAATTTATTTGGATGAAGTTGTCAAACTCGATCGTGTTGTCATAGGGATTGAAAATTGCACTGAATGCAATTATCAGTCTAATGTTGATATGATTGGGTGAAATTGTTCCACATGACACAAAATGACGAAATTTGAATGGTTGTTAGAACAGTCGAAAAATTATCAGTAGTAATATCCCTAGGACATTGATAACAGACGAGATAATTTCATGACAATCGAAAGCTCGTTCCTTGGTAACAGTACGAAGACGAAGGCTGAGTGCTGTTACCAAGCAACGAGCTTGAAAAATTTGTCATGAAATTATGAGGCATTCATCAATGTCCGAGGGATATTCGGCGGATAATTTTTCGAAAAAAAAATCATAACTCAACATATGGAAACATTTATTTATTAAAAGTACAGTTAGTGAAAGTACAATTATTAAAATTTAAGTTAACATTAGATTCGTTGCTGTTCTCTACTATAGAAGATCTATTACCACGCATAATATTTATAATCGAAACGTGACATTTTGAAATTTATTTGGATGAAGTTGTCAAACTCGATCGTGTTGTCATAGGGATTTAAAATTGCACTGAATGCAATTATCAGTCTAATGTTGACATGATTGGGTGAAATTGTTCCACATGACACAAAAAGACGAAATTTGAATGGTTGTTAGAACAGTCGAAAAATTATCACTGTAGCAGATTTTCGTGAACAGATTTTTGAAGTTTTTGCTTTTATTATTAAAGTCGACGATTTGGAAAGTGATGGTATCCCGATCCTTGAAGCAATCGGTTTGAAAATTTTATTGAATGATGGCTCTTCTTTTCTTTTATATATTTTTAAGAAAGTTTTTACCCAAACCGATTTGATATTCAATGTTGTTCAAAGTCTGTCAACTGACATTATTTATTCCAAAAATAGAATAACAAAACTGGTGCAAAATCTCAGAGATCTTCGTAATTATAGTAAGTTCTAATATATACGCAGTGACGTTTTGGACTCCCTTCACACAAAATCAAGAACACAAAAGTTGATATATTTTGAGTTATACGCGATTTAAAGTCTGGAATTTAAAATACGAATTTTCGAGTCATGTCATCCAAAATAATGGCGTAGCAGCCCACCATACCTTAACATGAACTTCTCTCGTCTTGTCTCATGAACAATATGAATAAAGGATTATTTCTGGTAGAACAGACTTCTGGTATTCTCCTCATTCACACAATTTTATGTAACCTAAAGCATTTTGGACTACAAAAAAAGATATTTCACTCATAAAATCCGTCGGGAAATATTAGAAGAGATAACTGAGATAACGACTAATACTTGTAGTTTATTTGTATTTTATCTCTCTATAGTGCACATTTTATACATATAAACGCCTTCTTCTTGTTCAGTATTACAGCTCAAATTGAGCCTTGGCCTCCTTTATTTTTTGCGTCCACCTTCGCTTGTCTGTGGCTGATCTTCTCCATACACGGATTCCTAATATAACTTGTTTGTCGCTGTTTACTGTGTCTTCCCAGCGCTTCCTTGGCTTTCCAATCGGTCTCTTTCCCTGCATTCTAGCATTCAGTGATCTTTTTGGTAGCCTATGCTCTTCCACTCTTATCACATGTCCGGCCCATTGCAATCTTTATATTCGAATGAAGTCTGACAGTGGTGCTTCCTTATAAAGGTGATAAAGCTCGTTGTTATATCGACTTCTGTTTTCCGTTTTCCCTCACAGGTCATAGTATTCTCCTCAGTGCTTTACTACCATAGTATGCTATTGGTCGAATTAAGGTTTTATAAATACTCATCTTTGTATTTTGGTGTACATTTTTAGATTGACATATATGGGAGAGGGTAAAATAAGCTCTGTTTTCCTGCGTTATTCTCATCCATATTTCTTTACCTTCTGATCCGTTGGCATATATTTTCACTTCCAGGTATGTAAATTTTCCAACCGTTTCAATGTCATCTTCATGAATAATATTTTGTGAGACTATATTTCTTCTCGTCTGTATCATTATTTTTGTCATGTCATTTTGCCAAATGCTGCCCATGTTAGGCCTATTCGCCTCTGTATTTCATGTGTTTGATTGTCTCTGTTTATTTTGATTTCGTTCCCCAGATATTTGTAGGTGTCTGTTTGTTGTATGGTATTATTGTCAATAGTTATATTTCCATAAATATAATCCATAGATTTTCACATTACAATAGAGTTTGTACATATGTGTCAAGAGGCTGGTGGGTCTATAATTTTCTAATTTAGTAATATTGCCTTTTTGTGTAACAAGACTATTACTGCACTGTTCCAGTATTTTGGAATCGTACCCGCATGTAAGCATTTATTAAACAGTTCGCTTACTGATTTTAATAAAATTTCTTCTTCTGCTTTTATTGCCTCGATAACGAGTCCATCATCACCAGGCGATCGATGGTTCTTCATTTCCTTTAAAGCTGCTCTTACTTCTGACACAGTAATGGGTAAAAGTATTTCCGATCCCTGATTTATGAGAGTCTTTACTCGTGTTGGGAAATTGTCTTGTGGTCTTTGACTAGTATAGAGGTCTTTATAAAACTCTCTGGGTATTTTCATAATGTTTTGTTTATCTGTTGTTGCCTTTCCGTCTTTATCTCTCAGCTTGTATATTTCTTTTTTACTTTGTGTGAGTTATCTTTTCATTATCTTTAAACCTTTGTTCTCTTCTACTGTTTGAGTAATTACATTAGTATTATATCTTCTTATATATTTTCTAATTTCCGCTGAAATTCTTTTATTTAGTTTTTTATATTCTTCTTTGTTTCCCTTTTCGTTCTCGCTTAGATTTCGTCGTATTTCCATGAGAGCTTTTGTATTTTTGCTAATCTTTTCACTTTTGGTGTCATTTTTTGCAAAATTTGAGTTGTGCGTTTCTAACCGAGTCTGTTATTAATTTATTGTGATCGCCGGTACTTAGAGGTTTGGGATTATTACTCTGTAAATTTTCGGCTATATTTTTTTATGTATGCTTCTGGATGATTTGGTGAATTCCAAACTATGCGTTTGCAACTGTTTATCATCTTTGCTTTTTCTTTTTGTAGATTTATCGTTACTCTAGCTCTTACTGGTCTGTGGTCGCTTCCTACTGATAGTTTATTAAGTACAGTGACATCTTGAATAATTTGCTTTTTGTCTGTTATTATATAATCATATTCGCTCTTAGTTCTTCCGTCTGGACTAGCCCACGTCCATTTTCTATTCTGTTTCTTCTTAAGAAAGGTGTTCAGTTTGTGTTGCAGTAGAAAGTTGGTAAGCATTTCACCTCTTTCATTTCTTACTCCTATTCCAAAATCTCCGATTGCTACTTCTTGTTCGTCCTTTTTTCTTCCGAGTTTCTCGTTAAAATCTCCCATTATCAGATTGTAATTATCCGGTTCTTGTTTTTTTGCTCTTCTACATAGACTTCTGCTCGTCCTACATAGACTTATTTGAGGTTTATAGCCACTTTTTATCTTTTTTAGGTATTCGCAGGCCCTCTAATTTCATTGTTTTTGAAATTTTCTTCCATTTGTCCATTTTCATAGAATCTATTTTTTATTTTTACACATACACTAGAGAAATTAATAAAAATAATTTTTGTATATTTTATATTGCTACTTTTTTACGATTACGGTAGTAACTACTTAACTATTAACATATTCTGAAGGAATTTCCGGTTACATATAAACTCCTTTTAAATTATTACTGTTGGTAGAACACTGTTGTTTTAGAGTTCTGGAAAATTATATTCAAATAAACTAGTAAAAACCTATAATTTGCTATTGATCTGTAGAGTTTATTGCCAGTTAACCATCCGGATTTATTTAAATTTCGTTCTAAAAATAAACGAACCACTCAATTTATTGGATACTTTATAAAATGGTGCATTGTGATTTACATTATACTTAAAATGTTTACGAATTCGTCATTAAATCAAACAAATAGCTTCGTGGTGTCGATTGAGAACGTTAGTAAGTTTTTGAAAAAGATGTATATACGAGTACGAGATGATGTTGCGATTAAAATTGTGAGATATACAAGAGAAAACAAATATTTAACGTTTCTAGTAAATATATTGTTTTTAAAAATACTCTCGATTAAGATTATTACCCGTTTACGTAAGTAAAGATTAATTTTTGAAGTGCCTGTTCTACTTCTAACAAAGTAATCTCAAACATTCGTTTTAACGCATCAACTATTTCTATAGTCCTTTTCCATCATATTGATAGCACATTATGTATGCAAATCCTTAACAGGTCAAAAAACCATAGGCGTCACCCTATACTTGTTTTGAAATAAATTTAAAAAATTAATATTTTAAGATGCCGTCAACAATTCATTATCTTTTAAAAAATCTTCTGTAAAATAAGTGTCCACTAATCTCACTATACCTTTTTGTGCGTAAAAAACGTCGGTATATATGCCACACGATTATTGTTAATTATACACGGGTGATTAACGAGAGAATTCAATGTTTCACGAAATAAATTAATGTAAACAATAATTTAAAGGTGATTATTGTTTTCTATATAAGTTACCGCCTGACACAAAAAGAATACCTTCTTTGAACGATTACCTGTAATTACTGATAAGGCTTCACTAATGATAGTTTAAGTAGTTTTTATGCCACATTATAGCTAATGCCAATAATATAAATTAGAAATTGTTTGCATATTCCATTTAGTTTGTAGATGTAAATTCTTCATGTCTTACCTACCTACGCTTTTATTGTCGATATTTTGTTATTTGCATTTTAAAATGACGTCGACAACAGGTTTTATCCCGGTTAAGTGTAGTTTTAAGAGAAAAATATAATATTAAATGTACATGATGCACTTGTACATCAACGCCCTTTAAGTAATGTTCGTGAAATCGTTAACATGTGTTCAAATATGACAGGGGTTGGAGAAGCAATAATTTATAGATTCCTAAAAGAAAGAAAAGTAGGAACTGTTTCATCTCCCAAGAAGAGTGGAGGGAGTAAACCCTTGGAAATTGAAGAAATACATAAAAGCATGATAAGACGCAGCGTCCACTCATTTTTTTAACAAAGAATTTCCAACATTGGACAAATCCAAACATTAATTAGAGAAAACGAAGAGTTACCAATCATAAGCAACAAGAAATTATGGGGACTATTGAGAGAGATGGGATTTCGGTGGCAAAAGAATAGAAGAAAATCCGTTTTAATTGAAAAAGATTACATTGTATGTTGGAGACGAGATTATCTAAGGAACTATTAAAAAGTACCGAGAAGAAGGGAAAAAAATTTTTTATTTGGACGAGACTTGGCTAAATGAAGGTCATACTGTACCATATCTATGGGTTGATACAATTGTGAAAAGTTCCCGTCAGGCATTCATCGAAGGTGTATCTACTGGAATAAACAATATTCCAGTTGGAAAAGGACACAGACTCATAATAACCCATATTGGAAACGAATACGATTTTGTCAATGGTGGATTATTAAGTTTTGACTCAAAATCAACCAAAAATTACCACGAGGAAATGACTGCTGACGTTTTTGAAGAATATTTTGAGCAAATATTGGATTTAATTCAAGACTAGCAGAAAAATTGCCAACAACGGCATGGAAAAAAGGAGAGATAATCGAATGGTTGGATAAACACGCAATTGAGTACAAGGAGAATTCGACAAAAAAAAGGATTATTACCTATTGTAAGGCAACATAAAGCAGCTTATAAAAAATATATAATTGATGAAATGGCATTAAACCATGATGTAATTATTTTACGTTTACCCCCATACCACTGTGATCTGAATCCGATAGAAAATATAGGTATGGTCTCAAGTAAAGGGTGAAGTCGGATGCAACAACAATTTTTTTAAATTAGAAGACTTACAACAATTATTAGAACATTCCTTATCAAAAGTAACTCCAGAAAATTGGAAAAATGCTGTTAGTCATGCCCACAAGGAATAAAATAAAATGTGGAATTTGGATAATATGACTGATGCAATGCTGGAACTGGTAATAATTAACATTGGAGTTGAAGATTCCTTAGATTCTGAAGAAAGCAGTGAATCTGAAATGGAATTTGATTAAAATAATATTCATTTTTTTACAAATCGGCCCCTGTTACGGCCACAAATTATTTTATATATAACCAATAAAATAAACATCTTACATTTCTTGCAAATTCATTAGTACCTGTTAATCTCCATCACTCCGACACTGGCAACTTTATTTAGGGATTAGTAACCCTCAAAACTATTATATTCTATTCTGCTTCAACCTTTATACCTGGTGGTCATACTCAATTTAAAATTGTTTTTCTATATAGTTCTGTAAACTTGTTGACAAATATCTATTTTTCATTGAGTCACCCGTATCAACAGTTTAGGGATTTGCATACATAATGTGCTATCTGTTATCAATATGATGGAAATAAACTATATATGCTTTAAACACAATATCTGCTATAAAAAGGGTTGGAGAACCCCAGCAATTCACTATTTTGATCAGAGTGTAACAAAAAAGTAAGTAGAAAATTAAATTGCGTATTCTGGGCGGAAAAATAGTTCGATTGAACATATCTTACCTTAGTACAAATGTGCACATAAAAAAGTTACAGCCCTTTGAAGTTACAAATTTTTGTAACTTCAAAGTTTTTTTGAAATAAATCGATTTATTTAAGACAGTCTCCATTTAGCTCGATACACTTAGTAAGACGATGTTCCAGTTTTTTATCCCATCTAAATAGTACTTTTGCTCGAGCTCTTCAAAATAGGCCGAAGTTTCAGCGACGACTTCATCATTTGTTGCTAAACTGCGTCCTCCGAGCTTTTTTTTAGGTTTGGAAACAGAACAAAATCGCTGGCGGCAAGATCTGGGGAATACGGTGGGTGTTCAACCAATTCGTGTAATTTTGCCATGGCGGCGGTCGATCGGTGAGCCGGTGCGTTGTTTTGGCTAAAGAGCACTTTCTTGCGTTCCAAACCGGGGAGTTTTCGACGCAATTCGGCAACGAATCGATCCAATAATGCTGCGTAGTATTCACCATTGATTGTTTTTTTTCCTTTTTCCAAGTAGTTGATGTGGAAAATGCCCTTCGCATTTAAGAAAACAGTCGCCATCACTTTGCCGGTCAAATGTGCACTTTTTGCCCTCTTCGGCGGCTCTTCGCCGTGTTTACGCCACTATTTTGACTGTTCTTTGGTTTTTGTTTCTTTGGGTGATCGCCAAAAGCGTCTCCGAAGTGGTCACACGTTTTTGCATTTGATCGATTGTCAGCAAACGCGGCACCCATCGCGCGGATAGCTTTTTCATGTCCAATTGATGGTGAATGATGTTGTGTACGCGTTAGTAGGAAATGTGTAGGGCTTTTATTAACTCGCGGAGCTTAATTCGACGATCTGCCATACTCATGTCATGGACTTTGTTGATAATTTCCGGCGTGGTGACTTCATTTGGCCTCCCGGGACGCTCATCATCAAAAACACTCGTACGACCACGAACAAATTCAGCTTTCCAAAATTTTACTGTTGCTAACCAAGGTGCAATCTTAATAAACTTCGTCCAGGTCGTCTTTGATTTGCATATTCGTTTTACCCTTTTTGTGGAGGAACTTAATCACCGAACTATACTCGACCTTTTCCATTTTTTTGAAAACAAAAAATTTGCTTGCTTTTGACGGCTGTAAAAATCAAACTAATTGTTTTTAAAACTTAAAATTTTGACAGACGTCATGTCATGAATGGCAAATGTCAACACCGAAACCAATTCGGTATCAAGTAGCGCCATCTATCAAAGGCTAGTTTAATATCAATCTATCCTCGTATATTGGCTTTCTTATGGCAAGAATATATTTTTTTAAAAATAGCAGTGAAATTTGTACACCCCATACAAATTTTATGGGGGCTTTGTTCCCTTAAACCCCTCTAATGTTTGTATCTTTGCCAATTAAATTATTATTGTGGTACCATTAGTTGAACATAATGTTTTTACACTTTTTGCCTCCTAGTACCTTTTCGATAAGCCAGTTTTCATCGAAATACGACTTCTTTTTAAATGATTTAAAATTTCTGAGTACCTTGTACCTGAGTACAAAATGTAAATAGGTATAAATAAATTTTCATATTATTACCAGGTCTCTGTTACCTTACTTAGCAATTAACAAATGTGTTGGATTTTACAAATGTTCAAAATCATCTCCATTTTCTTGAGTCCACATTCGACACCGTTTTAAGAATAAAAATCGAATATTTTAGATAATCATAGGCTTCTGACGAAATCGAGTTGCAGCTTTTATAATTATATTCCTTAGTTGTTATTCGTTCATAAAGAGAAGTAAATAAATTGCTGGTATGGGAACGTAAAATTCTTATGGCCCTTGCAGAGACAGCGTGACAAACGAGTGGAGGGGCAGATACAATAACGAGCTAGAGTCTCTATTCGGAAAAGAAAATCTAGTCAGATATATAAAGGCCAATAGACTCAGATGGGCAGGACATGTGATACGCAGGTAACGACAATCGCCTTATAAACAATGTGTTCTGGGAAAGGCAAAATGAAAGAAGGTCTGTAGGGCGGCCTAGAAAAAGGTGGAAAGATGCAGTCAGAGAAGATCTAGAGAAGATGGGAGTGCGACAATGGGAATTACTGGCACAGGACCGACAAACATGGAAGGCAATACACGCGGCAAAGACTCACGAAGAGTTGTAGCGCCATTGATGATGATGATGATGATGATGTTATTCGTTCATAATTGGTACAGAATATATATACTCATAAAATCCCAGAAGCAAAAGTCAATTGAGATAAAATATTTACCTCTGGGTAGCCAAGGAATAGGCGCATCAGGGCCCGTTCCAATTTAACGTCCAGGATACTGATCGAAAAAATATTCTCTTATGTCATTATAGTAATGCTCTGGAGCTTTGTCCTGTAAAAACCACATATTTTTCTTGACTGCAAGATTGACCTCGTCTAAGTACTCTATTAACACTTTTTATAGAAAGTGTAAAATAATTTTTACCTTTTAAATTCTTTGGAAAAAATACTGGCCCTATTAGGTTATTATCTACAATTCCTGCTCAAACAATTACTTTAAAATTTTCTTTGGTGATAAGAGACTTTTTTGCGTTATGATGGTTAAGAGTTATCTTCGGCTCAGATGTGCGTGTTATGATGGTTCGTAATGCCATTTCTGGTAAAGGTAGCTTCATCGGTAATCAAAATATGATTAATACAATTGCCATTTTGTGTGTTTTCCGTTAAAAAACCAATTGCAAAACCCCAATCTTCATCCAGTAGTTCTTGAACAAGTGTTAAGTAATAAGGTTGAAACTGCTGTTCCTTAAATCTTCTCCAAATTATCATTTGAGAAACATCTAATTGAGTCGCTAGTGCTCTGGTACTGCTTCCTGAGATTTCTTTAATTGCTTCCAAAATATTTTCGTCGTTTATATCTATTTTTGGTCGACCATTATTACCAACAAGTTGCGGTCGCAACGTGCCTGTCTCTCGAAAACGACAATCAATGGAAAGAAATAATCGTCTGCCTGTTGTATTTACACACCCATTACACACCCACAAAACATTACAAGTACTTTCATTCATGTAAGTATGTTCAATGTAAGTAGTATTTTGTTTATTTCTAATGTATCACAATTCAACAGACTTTTTATCTTAACAAGTTGTGGGTTGTTACTCTGTCTGCAAACGCAATTTATGCATATTAATTAACACAAACATGTAATATTGGCATAATAACTAAAACTTTTTGATCTATAACTTTTAAGATCTTAAAAGTTAAAAAGATTTAACTTTTTATCTATATCCTTATAAGACAGCACCCTAATATGGGCTTTTTATTATTTCGGCATTTAATCTACTTTGTACCACCGACCTGATGATGCTTTGCAAATTTTAGAAAGCGAAACTGGTCGTCTGAGGTAGTAAAATTAAATTGATTGTGAGTACTTAAGTCTTATTATTTCTTTTTACCTTTTTTTGTATAATTATCCATTTGGAAAAATACTAAATGTTTTTATAATTTTATATGTATAGATAAAAAAAAATAAATCACTTGTTTTGAGACGCAGGGCTGGTGAATTGTTGTCGCAGATAATTACTTTCTCATAAAAGTACTTAACAATTCTTAATAATGTTACATAAGTTTCTTTATTACACAAAGTGCTACTTTTAATCATTAACAAGGGTGTTATTGTGACTTCCCCATTCTTTCACCTTCTGTTCAGTTGTAATTAATAATTTACCAGCATTATCCGTTACAGTACAATCCGGTAATAACCACTTTTCTGTAACCTATTTTAGTTGGAATATTTCTTTGTCATTTACGATAAATATCTAGATCATTATTGCCAACGTTTCCTATCTATTAACAAGAATTTCAACATCGCTTAAGCTGTCACATAATATTTATACGAAGCTAAATTTCCAGCTGCGGATCTTACAAAGAGTTGTTCAGCTAATATGCTAGTATTATTCAAAAATCGATGTCAAAGAAATGGGGTGGTGATTAGCAGTACGAAATATTTTTCACGATTTGAAAAAGTGTTAGGCCAGTATAACATGTTGTAAATTCCGAATTCCATCAACATGCATGGATTTTCTTAAAATTTTAACAGTAAGTAGAGAATACCATGAAAAGCAAAATCTGCTCTATATCGAAGTGTGGAAACTCTAGGCGTGCAAACCACCCCAACTGGGAGTGAGAACCTTTATATTGAACATAATCCCATTAATTGATAGAAAAATACATTCTAAGCAATAAATGTTCTCTATAGAGTTTTTTCAAATAAAAATCAATACTTTTATAGTTGTTTGTAATTGAAAATTTTAATTTTCTTGTTTTGAATCGATTTTTCACCAATAACTCAAATACTTTACGTTTTAAAATGCACAAGGAAAACAATTCCTGTAGCTGGCTGTATACCACGTAGCACAAAAAAAGAGGTTAGTCTTCGTAAGTGGGTATATTTATTTAAAAACCCTTAAAAGGGCTACATCAAAAAAACAAACGTTTTCGGACTAAACAGTCCATCATCAGGTTTAAAATCGCTAGGTTAAAATGCCTGAGCCACAATACATGGGTAAAAACCCTTTAAATTACATATAGTTATAAAAGATTATACATCTTGTTGTTAAAAAACTGGGATGTTCAGTATTAAATTAAATATGACTTCAGGTAACATACATTGTAAAAATTGAGTTCCAGAGCCAGGGAGAAAACCTCTACGCACGGAGAACAGCTGGAAACTTAAGTTTTGTCGAAAAACCCTGTAAAAGGATTAAATGTAACTTATAATAAAACAAAGATATTGGTTTTATTGCTGCAACCTATAATACAAACTGAGTTATAACTTATACAAATTGAAAATTACGTATTTAACGAAAAATTTATTTAACAAAAAATTTTAAAAATTCTGCTGGAAAATTTCAAAGTACCTTTTTTAAAGTACGTACTTGCAAAAAGCATTTAATTGAAAATCTGTAGAACTTTCTACCATATAAACGAAGGGAATTACGATGAAAATAAGGTCGATTACTTTTTTTCGGATAAAAGATAACAATACTACCCTTGTAATTTCTACCATTACATTTGCAACTAAATGTTAACCATTCCAAATTAACTTTATTTAAGCATTAATTCTTCTTCTTTAGGTACCATCTCCTCTAAGGAGGTTGGTAATCATCACAGATATTTTCACTTTTGAGATTGCAGCTCTTAACAAGTCGACGGAACTGCAATTATACCACTTTCTCAGATTATTGAGCCAGGACATGCGTCTTCTTCCAATACTTCGTTTTCCTAGTATTTTTCCATGCATTATGGTTTGTAGTAACACATATTTATCCCCTCTCATAAAGTGGCCGAGATACTGTAACTTTCTTATCTTAATCGTATTCATGATTTCCATTTCCTTTGTCATCTTTCTGAGGACCTCAACATTTGTTATTCGGTCTACCCAACTTATTTTTAATATTCTTCTGTAGGTCCACATCTCGAATGCTTCAAGTCGATCGCTCACCTCTTTCTTTAAGGTCCAGGCCTCCACCCCATACAGCAGCACCGAAAATACATAAGAACGTAATATTCTTATTTTGAATTGTAAACTAAGGTCTCTACTGCATAATACTTTTCTCATCTTATTAAGTGTTGCTCTAGCTTGTCCAATTCTCAATTTTATTTCTTCTGTATACTCCTTATTTTCATTAATAATTGTACCAAGATATCTGTATTTTTTTACTTTTTCTATTGGAACTTCTCTTATGTTTAAAATGTCTTGTTGTTGTGTTTTGGAAATTGTCATAAATTTTGTTTTTAAATAGCATTAAGCATTTGTCCGCTTTCCTCACTAGCATTTACTACATTATCTAAAAGTGTCTGTAGATCTTGTATATTCTCTGCAATTAGTATAGTGTCATCGGCATATCTGATATTGTTGATGGGTCTGTCGTTGACTTTTATTCCAATTGTTACATTTTCGAGTGATTTTTTAATTATTTCTTCGAATATAGATTGAACAATAAGGGGAGAGTATGCAACCTTGCCTTACGCCTCTTTTTATCTCTACTTCCTCCGAAAGTTCTATGTCGACTCTGACTTTTGCTGTTCGGTTAAAGTAGAGATGAGTTATTGTCAATGTGTTTCTCTTCAAGTAACTGTATAAGACGGTTGTGTCGTACCTTATCGAACGCCTTATTATAATCAATAAAACAAACATGGAGTGGTTGGTTTACATACATACATCTTTGCATGAGGACGTTAAATCCAAATAATGCCTCTCGTGTACCCATGGCATTCCTAAATCAAAATTGGGTTTCAGTGATGTCTTGTTCCACTTTTCTGAAAATTCTTAAATGGATAATTTTTAAGAATATTTTTAGTATGTGACTTATTAGACTAATTATACGGTGATCATTACATTCCCTTGCATTAGGTTTTTTTGGTAATGTAATAAATGTTGATTTGAGCCAATCTCTCGGAATAATTATATTATTAATACCTACGTCTACTAATACATTGATCTGATCTTCTGATATTAATTTAATTATTTCAGTTGGAATTGTGTCAGGTCCCGCAGTTTTATTAGATTTTGCCAGATTTATTGCATGTATTATTTCATTCTTAGTTATATTTGGACCTATATCATGTTCCTCGCAATCGTTCATGCTATCTTGTTGTGTCCTGTCATCCTCAAACAATTCTTGGACGTATTCTCTCCATCTGTTTAGTTTGTCTTTTACATCAGATATTATTTTACCATTCGTATCAACCAAAGTGTTACTATTGTTGGACCGTCTTATACCTGCTAATTCTTTAATTTTTTTGTGCACTTCAAAATTATCATGATTTCTCTGGAGTTCTTCTATCTCTAAACATTTGTCGTTGTACCACTTTTCTTTAGCTGCGCGTATTTTTATCCTGATCTCCTTGTGTGTGGTTTTGTATTCGTTTACATTTTTGTTTTTGTATGATCTTCTTTGGTCCTTTAGTTGCCGGATCTCATCTGTCATCCATGGAGTCTTAGCTTCATCGATTTTGTGACTACTCATCGTATTTTTAATTGGCATCATTAATGTGTTCTTAAATTTTTCCCATTTTTCGTTGGAATCTTCATTATCATTGATTATTGTTTTGCTTAACGCCTCGTTAAGTTTCAACGTTAGTTCTCCTTTTGTATTCGGGTGTTTTAGCAGAGTGCTTATTTGTTGTGTCTTTTGTTGTTTTTTTATTTACTTTAAGGGGATTTTGAATTTTACGATTACGATTAAGCATTAATAATGGGATTCAAAAGTTTGAACAATTTAAGACAAACCATTAAAAAAAAAAAATATGGTAACAGTGTACCATACAAATTGAACTAAATTACTAAGAAGTAAACTTATAACGCTGATACACTAGGTTACTTGAAGGCTTCGTTGCTTAGTTCTGCTAGATTATGGACGGGACCGTTCATAGAGGTGAGAAAAACAAGAAACATGGACATAAAACAGCAAAACAAGAACGGGGAATATTACAACTCTTCAAAAAAAAGGTGCCATTCATTTTAAATATTTGAATTCCGAAGAAACGTAAATGGGACACTTATCCAAAGAGACAAAGACTAAGATGATTAATTTGGATGTCAAAATGGAATGAAAATATTAACGAAAGATAAATATTAAAGCTATAAAATATATACACAAAAAATTCTGAATTTTTATAAGCATAAAAAACATAAAAACGGTTTTAACTAACCTAAGTTCTCTTTCCACCGGATTAACTGTGTTTAAAATAAAAAAACCTGCAATCAAATGAGAATATTTAGTTAAATACGTGCAAAGAATGCAAAATTTATTGTTTAGTTAATCAATTTCGATTTAAACATGTTTAAAATAGAGACTGCACAAAAATATTAATTAACATCAAATAATAAGAATAATTAGGACTTGACCCACGTGTGGTAGATTACGAGTGCGGATGGAAGAGTGTTAAGAACCGATGTTGAAATAAAGCAAAGGTGATATGAATACTTGAGAAAGTTACTAAATGAAGAACATCAGATGAGAGACAGAGTATGCGGGATCCCAAAAGATTAAGTTGTCAGGGCGTTAAATAGGATGAAGAATGGTAAAGTAGTAGGACCTGATGGAATACCTGTGTAGGTTTGGAAGGAAGTTAATGTCGCACACAATGAAAATTTGGAAGAGAACTGTAGAGCGAAGGTTGAGGATAAAAGCTTTAAAAAAACTTTTACAGTTTTACATTTACATTTTTAATCATTATCGCTATTTCATAATGTTTGCACCTTTTTTGAAGTGGCTCAAAATCATCTTCATCGTCATAAAAAACGGTCTTTGCAATAAATATTTGATAATGAATTTTCATTAACTTCATTCTCGTTCTGTGTAGATCTTCCTTTTCTGACAATATAATCAGTAATTAAACTTTGCGATGATGATAGCTCACGATATCCTGACATGCGATTCTGCGGTTTACGTTGTAATTTAAAATCTCGTTCAGAATTGGGGTCATTAATAACAAAATTATTTTTGAATTTACTGCAAAGTTGAAGACCTTATCGAATTAATTTGGCAGTGAGGGGGTTGGCTTTTCTTCTTCACCATTATCATCTTTTACATTTACTACGCTATCTAAAGTCAGATCTAAAGTTTGATCAATTATATCATGGTCATTTAATGCATCATCCACAATTAATTCATCTATAGCATCGTGGCTGAAGGCATTAAAACCATCTCCGCCAATTTCATGTGCCAAATTTATTATTTTATCTGATAGTGTCGACGTTTGAATGGTTGCATTGCTTGTTACACATGCTGACCAAACCTTTTGCCCAAAGGCATTTAAAGTTGTTGGTCTTATGTGAGCGGAAACAGAAGCAACATGAATCAAACAATCAAAAATAGAAAATTGCTTCCACACATATTTTACTGTTAAGGGCTCATTTTCTAGTTTACTCACGATAGAATTGTAAGTTGCCTTCATGTAATATTTTATAAACGTTGCAATTATTCCTTGATATAATGGCTAAAGATTTTTTCTTCATATAGGCTTCTACTTCTGGCACGAAGCAATTATTGAACCATTATGTAAAAATAGCTGTTTTCACACAGGCTTTCTTGTTAGCCATACAATGCACTGGCAGCTGTTTTAAACATTTGCCTTTTAAAGCACGTGGTCTAAGAGATTTATTTATTAAGAGTAGTTTCAACATCCGATCTCCTGATGCATTGCTACAAAGTTATATTGTTACTCTACCTTTACTTGCTTTCTGTCCACTTGCAGTTTTTTCATCCTTTGCGATGTATGTACGGTTAAGCATTTTTTTCCGATACAGTCCCGTTTCATCAGCGTTAAATACTTGATCGGCATAATAGTCCCTATTTTCAATAATTTTCGCTAGCCCCTGTGGAAATATTTTGGCTGCTGTTTGATCTCCTGTAGCCTCTCTCCTGTAATATTGATATTATGAAATGCAGTTCCTTTTATAAACCAGGTTGGCCTTCCCTTGCTAGCTGAAGATTCTTTACTAGCTTGGGAAGTGGAAGTTGATGGCTCTGACTATTTCATTAACTCTTAAAACTGAAGAACTTTTTCCTGGATGCCACTTACATGAATACTTCTTTGAATGAGTTCCTCAATCCAAATTGTGATGGCTCTTTCTGTTCTTTCTAATAATACATCCCTTGAGTAAGATGAAAATTTGGCGCTTAATTTTGTACCAGAAATTACAGATTTTCCTATAGCAACTTCATTGTTCTTAATTGCTTTTACAGTTGAAGCGCCTAAATTAAAATTGTTTTTTTCGTTTCCAACGAAATTGATTGTCTTTGATGATTTTTTTCTCCATTGTTTCAAATAATATCTTGAAAAACTAAATTAGAATTACGATATTGAGACGTCAAAAACCTCTTTTAATGAATGAAAAATAAATCTTTACGGCACCCATTTAAAACGTTTCAATCCTAAAACCGTGCTGCTTATTATACCTACTGTAACTTGGAATCAACTAAATTTTAAACAACTTATTATAAAACCAAGTACCGCTAAGAGAAAAATTATTTTAAAACAATAACAGGTTATAGGGTGAAGTAAGGTATATTCGTGATAATTATAGGTTATTTAATTAATGCGGTTAAAGGTTTTAATTTTATACCGTAAAAATATTACCAAAAAGGAGACTTATCATTCAGTAACAACTGCAAGTTACTATTTTGTGTAAAATATTATAAAGTTTAATAATTTATGTATTTTTAAAATTTTGTTCAGGTAAGGTAATTTCGTGACATGGATATTCAATTTCGTGATAGAGGTAAGGTAAATTCGTGACAATCCAATTTGTGTGCATAAAATTTTTTTAATAATAAAAATTCATTTATTCGGTAAAATTAGGTAATTTCTTAACAAATAAAAACAAAATTAAAATTCTTTACAAGAAAAGTAAATCCATATTTTGAAAAAATAAAACAGAACTAATTAATTAAAAACAAAAACAGGTGGTAGACAAATAACTTAATCTTCTTCAGAATCATTAATGGTGTCTTCATTGTTTCCACACATGTCGCACATAAAAACATCCTCTTCGGCATCAAACGATTGGCACATAACATGGTATGGAATCAGGCAGTAGGAACACTGGACCCACTTGGCACCATTTTTTTCTTTTGACATCTAGTGAATAACTATTACTACACATTCCGCAATCCCAGTCATTATCTTCAGAAACCGCTTTTTTATTGGTTGGAGCTAGAACACAGGATGATGACGTAGATGGTGCATAAATTGGTGAAGAAGGAATAACACTTTCAGGATTGAGGCCTAATACACATGGTGATGACGTAGATGCTGTATCGCTTATTGAAGAAGGCACACCACTTTCAGAATTAAGGCACTTTGCTCTTGAATCGCGCTTCTTTCTATTCGGATTTGCAGCAACTGGCTTTGTTGGAAGAGACAATATGTTGCTAAATGGATTTTCTTGCGTAGGAGCTCCTGCACGTTGATTAGGTATCTCATTAGAAGTGAGTAGAGAAGGTGCAAAAGCTTCCTTAGGAATGGCATTGCTATCAAAGGGACATATCCCAGATTATCTGAACGCATTTGTAATGTTTGATGCGGATAAACTTGAAATGTATGCCGGATTTAGAATGGTGTGAAAATTGGCTCTATTGGGCTTCTCTGCATTATCTTTCATATAAACATTTAAGCTTTTGGCCCAATGAGCCTTTAATGACTTATAAACACCTACATCAAGTGGCTGTAACAGATGGCTAGTGTGGGCTGGAAATGTAAATAAATAAACACCATTGTGAGACACAAGAGATATAACTTCCGGATTGATGTGTGATGCATGGGAATCCATTAATAAAATTACTGGTCGGGCAGAGGGAATTGAGGCAATAAAAAATTGAAACCACTCCAAAAAGATCTCACTGTTGATCCATCCTTTTGGAGAAAGTTTTACTTGTGTATTTGGTAGGCAATATTTCTTTAAATTATCGTTCCATCGAACCCCTTTGAAAATTATCAACGGTGCAATCCATGTTCCATTGGCACAAATACATCCCATCATGGTTTGAGATTCGCCTCTATCTGCATATGCTCTTTTGTAGACATAACGTTTTCCAACCGAGGTAACGACTTTACTTGGTTTGACCACATAAGATAGTCCGGTTTCATCGCAATTCCAGAGACGATCGGAATTATTCTGAACTTCAAGTCTAACCATTAATGTTTCTAATTTTGTATAAAAATCCCCCAGTATTTCATTATTTGACATTGAAGCCCTGTATGCAGCCAAATTTTCAGGAACACGCAGTGTTAGATTGAATCGCTTTTTATACTGAGCCCACCACCATTTACTAGCAGACTCGTTTTCTTTATTGAAGAAGTGATCTCTCTCCGTACGTTGTGCAAGTTGAAAGGCTATCTTTCTTATCATCTGCACCGTCAAACCAAAACCCAATTCTTGCATTTTTATAATGTAATTAAGCAACTGAATTTCAACTTCTGCAGTAAGAGCAAACGGCCTTCCTAGTTTAGCAACTTGGTGATTGTCATCTTCATTTCTACTCAAAAAATCTTTCAGTGTACTCCAGGCTATTCCACTTTGTTTACTTGCCTTGTAGATGGATAGTTTCTCTACTCTTACAAGTCTTGAGGCTTCTAATAAATCGGAGATCTCATATTGGCGATATTTTCCTTTGCATATTTTAGGCATTTTGAATTCTAAAAAAAAGACACAGGTAAGTTCGTGATACCCTGGATGTTAGAAAATCTTCATAATATTTATTATTTAATATTTATAGTTCACATATTTATTACATCTATGATAAAAATCCAAATAAAATTAGAGTAAATTCACCGCGAATAATTAGTTACATTTTCCCGCGCAAACAAACGTTAAAATGCGTAAGAAAACCACCTCACAACTTAAGCTATTTCAGAAAACTGTTGGCGAAAATTGCCTGTATAACTTAACGGGGGTACTAAGCAACTTATAAACAACATCATACGTAATTTTTACAAACTTACCTTGCAATATTCACCATAAATAATAAAACAACGAATGCACTTCAGATTTCAAGCTCTCTCGTCAACACAAGGAATAACGAAAAATAAGTTTTATCCCTGTTCAACAGAGCTTCGCAATTTGACTTGCAGTGGTGGGGAAGGTTGTCGAGTCTTTCCGCTAGAGACTGCAACAAAACTGCTGCTATAAGGCAATAGGCTAGATCGTGACGAATTATTAGAAATTTATCACGAATTTACTTATATCACGAATATACCTTACTTCACCCTACCTTTCAATGTGAAACTCGCAATGAGACTTATGCCTCCACTACACATCGGCAGACGCGTCTGCGGACACATCTGCAGATGTACCATCACAAGCTGACCACACATCTGGACACATCTGTAAATCGTTCAGTCTGTGTTAATTCCCGGGAGACGAAATATCTACGCGAGCATTAAAAAATGGTTGTTGAGACCATAATTGCCGTAGTTATATGCCTTTTTAGAATGTTCAACTACTACTTGAGTGTACATCGAAATAGTATCATTAAAAAAAATGGATAAGAAGAAGTCAGAGGTCAAATGTGTGGAAAGGCATCGGACGTCCGTACCGAAACCCTTTGATCTGTGCTAAAAAAATAGACAACAATCGGATATCTTGCAGACGCATCCGCGGACTTGATATATAAACAACAGATGATCAAATTACCCCATTTACACATCTCCAGATGCATATGGAGATTTCGTCCGCGGACGCGTCTGCCGATGTGTATAGGATCCATTAGAGACATCGTGTAACAAGGGAATCCCCGAATTGCAAACGCTAACTTTACTGACATCTGGATGTGAACAATTAATATTTAATATTATAGTAGTTAATAGTAGAAATTTTTTGATGAAATACAAACCGCACAACTTTAAAATCGCATAAAAATAATCCGCATAAAAAGGTACCTTACTGTATACCAATTATGATATCAAATTGATGTACCTCATATTTTAAGATTGAACTATAAAGTTGTTTTCATTGCTGTGCCTGAAAAATAATGATTTGTTTACATTATTCGAAGCGATTAGGCTTGAAAAAACTCAAATTTAAATATTTATACATTTAATCGTTTCATTTAATATTTAGGCAAACAAGTCGTTAATTAAGGGACATTGTGTGTATAATGTACTCAAAATTCGACTGCCTAAAGAGGTTTATAAATGTTTTATTACCACAAAAGTTGCAATTACACCGAAATTATCTAGATAATTAAGAACAATGTTTTTATACATACACATATATCATCGCTTCCATGTGTGTTTAATGTTTTGGTAACAATATCGACTATTGTGCGGTGTCCTTTTGTTGTTATTCGCGCCAAACATGTTGGATATAACGAGAGCTTTGTATTACCTCCGTTGTTATCCGAACTGCAATCTTCAATGGTGCGTTTACTAAATGTTTAATTTACGTTCTACTTTTGTGTCCATAATTATTCAAATTTCGTGTTCTGGTAAATTGTAAATTGATGAACATTATTCATTTAAAAGCTAAGGGATTATCGTATATTCAGTTCAAACGTTAATCAACAATACAATAAGAGATTGTTTACAGGGATATGGTATAAATTAATATAATGATTTTATGGCTTTGATTTAAAAATCTGTATTTTTTTCTATCAAAATCCAAAATCTAAAAGTAAAAGAAAACCTCTGAATTTTGAAGCAAAACTTCTATACTATTATAGCGTTCAATTTTACTTTTTTCTTTATAGTGAAATGCAGAGGCAAGTGTCACGGAACTAGTGCCACAATATGGCGTCGTCACAAGTTGCGTCATAGAATAGTGGGTCTACACATCGATTCACTACTAACGATTATTTCTTTTCTAGTCCTCATATATGTACACTGAGCATAGACATCATAGCGCGAGGTTAGGTGGTTGGGCAAAAAATATTCGAGAAAAAGAAATATACAATGTACTATAGCTGCAACCCAACAGAGCATAAACTTAGAACAGGATTCATAGTCAGCGGCAGAGTGAATCACCTAGTAATAGACTTCGAAGCCATAAGCGACAGAATATGCAAAATAAGAATTAGGGGAAAATTTTTCAAATATTCAGTAGTTAATGCCCATGCACCCACAGAAGATAAACTAGACGAAGAAAAACATGAATTTGACGAAAAACTGGAAGAAATAATACGGAACTGCCCTAGAAATTATATAAAAATAGTACTTCGAAATTTCAACGCAAAAATAGGAAAAAAACGATTACCTACCCACCATTGGAAAATATAGCCTCCATAACGAGTCGAACAACAATGAAACACGCTTAATACACCTTGCGGCCTCAATGAATATGGTGATAGCCAGCACATGCTTTGAGCGTAAAAATATACACCAAGGCACTTGGGTTAGCCCAGACGGTAACACAATCAATCAAATTGACCATGTAGTTGTGGACGCAACATATTACAGCGATATTATGAATGTAAGTACCTGACGTGGAGCAAACAGTGACTCCGATCACTACCTGGTCCGGGCTAAACTTAGGGCACGAATCTCTAACGCAAAAGAAGCTAAGGAATCAAAGAAGATAACTTCGAGGTGAACAAACTACGAAATCCTTAGATAGTTAGAGAATTTGAACACAAACTTAAAGAAAAACTAGAAGACCAAATGAGTAGTACTGTTGAAAACATTGATAATTACTGGAACGAGTGCGAAAATATTCTGAAAGAAGTAGCAACAACAGTTGTAGGAAAGAAGAAACAAGAAAGGAAGGGGACAGAATTGTATGATGTGGAATGCGCACAGGCAACTCAAAAAAAAAGAATCAGGCGTATGGGAAACTCCAAAACAGAAGGACAAGAAAAAATCAAGAGGAGTACAAACAGATGAGACAAGCAGAGAAAAAGAAAAACAAAAATAAAACAAAAGAAAAACGACGTTTATAAAACCAGCTACAGGAACTAGAAAGGCTCAATTCACAAAGCAAAACGCGAAAATTTTATAAAAATGTGAACCACAACAGAAAAGAATTTAAACCTAGAAGAATAACCATAATAAAAAGTAAGGAAGCCGAAATTATCAATGAGCCGGATCAAATAGTGGAGAGATGGGCGGAGAATTTTGCTGAGAAATTAAATATAGGCAACCAAGAAGTGACTTACATAAATGTCCACAGTGGAGACATAGACGATGAGAGGGAGAAAAATAATATACCAACAGAAGAAGTTGCCAAGGCAACAAAACGGGTTAAAAAGCAACAAATCCCCTGGAGAAGATGGTATACCCCTGAGCTGTTTAGGTATGGAGAAAACGCCCTAAAAAATACATAATAAAACTTGTAGCATCCATTTGGAGAGAAGGAAAACTCCCAGACAGTTGGAATGTAGATATTATAATACCTATTCACAAGAAAGGGGATTTACTAATATGTGACAACTATCGAGGTATTACCCGTCTAAATACGGCTTACAGAGTACTGGCTTATATACTTTATGATCGTTTACTAGTATATACTGAGGAAAAAATAGGCAAATACCAATGTGGATTCCAAAAAGGACGGTCAACAATTGATCAAATTTTCCTTCTCAGACAAACCTTAGAAAATACATACGAATATGGAATTGATACCCACCACCTCTTCGTAGATTTTAAAAGCGCCTATGATAGTATAGATAGAAGCGCACATGCCAAAACTAGATATTCCGTCGCATCTAATATCATTAGTAAAGGCAACTCTTTCGAAAGTTGAGTGCAAAGTCAAGGTACAAAACAGAGTTTCAAGGTCTTTTCAAACACATACTGGATTACGCCAGGGAGACAGTCTATCGTGCCTATTGTTTAACATCGCGCTAGAAAGAGCCATAGAGAAATTGGGCATAACAACCAGAGGTACGATCATCAATAGAAGTGTATAGATATTGGCCTACGCAGATGACATTGACATAGTAATACGGACAAAAGAGACCTCATAGAGGCTTTTGAAATATTAGAAAAAGCTGCGAAGACAATGGAACTGCAGGTCAACATAGCCAAAACAAAATACATGAAGGTCACGAATAGCACACAAATAGCGGCACCACAAGATCTGGAGACAGAAGAACACACATTCGAAGGGGTCTCGGAGTTTATATATCTTGGAACACAACTAAATAACAACAACCTAGAAAGCGTAGAAATTAAGAGAAGAATATACCTGTCGAACAGAGCTTACTTTGGACTAAAGCAGTTCTTAAAGACTGAACACTGAAATTCTCTTCTGAAAGAATGGACACTGGAGATCCCCAAAGACAATTATAAGATCAAGAGCCAATAGGAACTAGGAAAAGAGTCAGGCCAAGATCTAGATTTAAAACTTAAGTCGAAGATGACTTGAGGAATCTAGGGGTCAGAAATTGGAAAGACAGGGCGAAAGATAGGGGGGAATGGAGACTAATTCTTGAACAGGTCAAGACCCACCCAGATTTAAATTAAAAACTACATGCAAAATAACTAACAAAATACATTAAAGGAAAAGTAAAAAATTTAAAGTACATATGTCAATAAAAGATAATAAAACGAACAGGAAAATCAAAGATCGATACTAAAATTCGATTCGTAAGAGAGAGCGGAAAAAGTACCTTACCACCTTCTTAAATTGTTTTTAACATTTGGTGCTCCCGCCATATTACATTCGGATCGTGGTAGAGAGTTAAGTAATCGAGTTATATCTAAGCTATGCATTACGTGAAACCTTTTAAAATGGTGCACGATAAGAATCGTCACAGTCAAACCAAAGGATCGGTAGAAACAGCCAATCAGGACATACAGAATATGTTAACTGTGTGGATGCAAAATAATGATTTAAATAAATGTTTAGAAAGTTTGCCTTTTATTCAATTCACCAAAAACATAAATTATCACTAAGGAATACGTCAGAGTCTATATAACCAAAAAGAGGCCTAACGTCGTCATCTCTCCTTTATGGTGAAATTAAAAATATTGAAACTGAGGAAGAGCTAAAGTCCTACTTGAATATTTTTTAAGAAAATTCGATTGGAACAGATCCGCAAACTAGCACGTCTATATCTAAAGTACCGACTGATTCGCAGTATAGCGCTTCTACAACTCAAGAAATAGCCATTCCCTAGCCCAGCATGTCTTCATCCCAAGTACTGACTGAGCAGCACGAGCAAATTTCTTCAAATCTAGCAGCAGCAAAAGATAATCGTTTACTTCAAGCAACCAAAATGTTGCGAATCTCAGAAAAAAAGTTCCCCATGGCCCAAATAGTGCCTGATGTTGACCGTGGTCGCACAGACCCACGAAATGTGTTACAGATTGTTATTGTAATAGAGGATTCAAACTCTTATAAATTGGTAAAAAAAATGGTACCTTTAAGCAGCTTTTCACACGTAATTAGTTCGCAATTTATAAAGAAAAATGACTTTCCATGGACGAGAGTAAAACTGACGAAATGTCACTAAGAGAAGCGGTTTGTGCTAATTGGGAACGTGGAGAACAAGGCTGTATACGTTGTAACTGCAAAAAAAGTTTTCCAAGGCTAAATGCAGTTGTAAAGGCAAGGGGTGTTTGTGCAAAGTGACATGGTAGTTAAGTTGTTGCAATAAATAAGATACATAATACATCTCCTTTAAAATGTTTCTCTTTTATGTTGATAATATTTTATTTACTAATCGCTATTTGAGCTGTTTGTTTTATACAATAATCTTGTTATGTTTATTAAAACAATTTTCCCAAACAAAAAACAATTTTTTTATTTTTACTTTATAAAAATATATGTTTTAAAAATATATGTTTACGAAAAACGTGTAATGAATATCGACATTCACCGGTAAATGTTAGAAAATATTCAACATTGATTTCAAAAAAGCTTCTACTGAACTAAATAGTTTCCGTAATCTAATTTCTACTTTTGGCTTAAGCATAAATCATAGAATCACCACTAGATCAGCAACTTGTTCAGATAACGTCTTAACAAACATAAGCAGTGAGATAGTTGTGGTGGAAAAAATCAGGAACTTATAGTAAAGCTCCAATTTCTTGGTTTGATAATGAATTAATAGTAATGAGAGAAAATCTTTCCACAGTGAAGATAATTGCTGATGTTACAAAGGAATATAGTGAGTATAATAAGTTTAAGAAGCACCAAAGCATCAACAATATTATTAAAGATAAAACTGGCTTATGAGCAATTCTATTCCAATTCAGAAAATTTATCTCGTGACAGTTGGAAAGTTATAAATTATCACAAAAATAAACTTTAAAATAAAAAAGTCTGTCCAAGTGTAATTACATCAAATGATTTCAATAATTACTTTACTTCAGGAGCTAAACATATAGAAGTTTTTTTTTATTTTAGAAGATTTTTTGAAAGATGTACACTCTCCTTGCGACTCTTTATTTTTCTTACCTGTCAGTGATACTGAAATCAAGAATGTTGTGTATAGATTGAAAAATTCACACTGCACGGATTTTTATTTCTTAAACAAAAAAATAATTGTGGTAAAAATCGATATAATTATTAACAAATTAATTATACTTTATAATAATTGTCTTACCGAAGGAATTTTCCCAGATGTATAAAAGTAACTAAGTGTTCAAAAAGGGAGGCTTATATGAAATTGGAAATTATCGTCCCATCTCAATCATTCCCATTTATGGCAAAATTTTTGAAAGTAAGTATTCTAAATGTTTGTTTGATAGAATATCTAGAAAAACACAAAATACTTCACTGTAATCAATATGGCTTCAGAAAAAAGTGTATAGTATCACCAGTGTATACTACACTCGCTATACAGTAAATTGTGAGAGAAATAGTTGATGGCTTGGAGGAAGGTTATTTTGTGTCTTTGACATTGTGTGACTTATCCAAAGTTTTTAACTCTGTTTCACATGAATTACTGTTGGAAAAAATGCATAAATACGTTGTTAGCTGAAACGCTCTTAAATTCGTGTCAGACGGTCAAATATTTGATCAAACTAGTTTGACCTAACCAAAAAATTGACAGCAGATGACGTCATATCCTAAAGTCAAATGACAATCAGCAGTTAGACATAACGTATTTAAATGATGATTTAAATTAATTTTCTTTGGTTGACAGTGTGTTGTTTATTTATCTTCCTATTTTGTTTCAAATAAAAATAAAAATTTAAAATATCCTGCAGCCAGGAACAAGTTTCTACATAATTGATTTATACCGAGAAAGAAGCTGTTTATATAATGTCAAACATCCATATTATTATAAAAATCTTTTCGTCCTTTTTATTTTATTTGTGTATAAGAAAAATTAGAATCGTAAATAGTAAATAAAGCCCAAGCAACTAATAAATAAGTTAAAAAGACAATTAATTTCCTTGACAGACGTCAATTTGATCAAATTTGAATGATCGTGAGACAGGCAGATTTTTAAAATTTGAACAAAATGTAATTATGACGTTATGTCAGTTTGCTTAAACTAGTTTGATCTAATATTTGAGCGTCTGACACTGACTTTCATATATTTAGATCATACTTAACAAATAGAAAACAGGCAGTTTTTCTTTATATGAGTTTAACATTGTCGAATATGGGGTTCCTCAAGGTTCGATATTAGGACCCACTTTGTTTCTTATTGATCTGAACGATTTATTTCACTATACTTTTCCTATAAAATGTGCTTGCTTCGCAGATGATAAAACTCTCATTAATATTGATATTAATCAGCATAATTTAAAAATTAAAATAGATAGTGATACCCAGAAACCAAAAACTCGTTTTTATATAAATTTACATGGGCTGAAGCTAAATGAAGACAAAAATCACAATTTGAATTTTAGTTCAGATTGGAAGTATATCTAAAGAAATAGTGTTAAACTATTAGGAATCTTTCTAGATGATAATTTGGATTTGAGTGCCCATACAGATTACTTAAGTTTTAGACTTACTACAAGTATATTTTTAATACGCAACTTAGTTTATATGATTCCTAAAAGTAGGTAACTTTAGAATGTGCTACTTTGCACGATTCCATAGCTACGAAATAACCGTTTGGGGTAATTCTTATCACGCAAATCGAATTTTTAAACTACAAAAAAGGGTAGTGAGGATACTTGCAAGAGCAGAGCATACCATGATCACGATATAAGATCTAGAGATGCTATTAGAGTACAACGTTTTAGGTTGACAAACAGCATGAAAAATTTGACTGATGTTAGTTTGTCTAACTTCTTACCAGATGAAGAAAAAGTCTTCACTTATTGTCGTTTAAGCTTAAAATCAAATCACATTTTTTTAAACATTGTCTCTATTCAAAAACGGAGTACATAAATAAAGCTTTTACACAATAGTACTAGTTTGGTCAGGGTATTTGCCTAATATGACGAATATGACCAATATTTCATGTTTTTATATCTTTATTTATTGTGTTTGTCGTTTCTTAAATTGTTAATATTAAATATCTGTTTGTAATGTTTAAATTCGCCAAATATTTATATGTATATATCTAAAAATTGTCACTATTCCTTTGACTTGTGAAAAACGAAACTATTTTTGTATATTCACAAAATAAATTATATTCTATTTTATGACATTTAACCAATAATTCGAACTTACGCCAAGCGAATTGGTGAATGTTGACATTCACGGGTGTATTTCGACATTCACTGGATTTCGGGATTTCACAGTAATAAATATAATAAAAAATTTGGCATTTGTTTATGCGAATCTCATATCAAACATCTAATTTCCAACCAAAAAGTTAATCGCAAATTACAATAAACAAAATACTCTTATTATAAATAAATCTTATCACATTGTATTGGTTAACCCAATAAACATACAAAATACCTTCTATATCTTACCATTTACCCTTTTAGCATTCAGAGACAAATAAAGTACGAGTACGATTTCAAAAACTACATAGCAACAATACGGTTTCTACAAACATCGAGCCATGGCCATCAGATTCTTGTGTGTTGTGTAGTTTGTTACGTGTACCTACCGGTCTTAAATGCTGAAATAAGGTTAAATGCAAAAAAATCAAACACAAAACAGTTGCAAACAAAGTTTATTTCATGCCATTGCAGTGTCAATTTCAGATACAAACAAAATGCAATGTTACAAAAGTAGGTCAGTTCTGTGTGTTAAATAAAATGCATAAAGCTTTAAATAGTGGATTGTTTAGAATCGTAGAAATTTTATAACTTGAATAAATGGTTAAAATCGAAAAATATATTAAACTAAACCAATATTTTCTCCAATATATAGCTGTTTATCTAGGATATTTTAATTTTTACAATCATTTATTTATTTTACAATCATTTTTATTTTACACAGTGGGTCATATATGGTCACAACATTTAGTTTTATACCTAACCGTTAGAGATCGAATTTTATTTTAAAGTCATGCATGACATGTCCATATAGAGCACATATATCGTATAACCGGTAATAAAGCGCCATCTCAATGCAGCAAAGTAAACTTTTATGAAAATTTGCAAATGGCCGCGGTCTGACAGCTGTTCATAAGAATTTTTGGACAAAAAAACTAGCGACATCAAGGATAGCCCTTCAAGAAAGAATCTCTGTAAGTATTTTCATGTATTTCTTTCTATTTTGGTATTGTTTGATCAAAAATATGCTTGTGCCATATATGCCACAATATGCACTATCTTTCTTATGTGGCACAATATGCGTTCCAAACTAGGTATTAATATTTATTTTTTTTTATTATTTTAGATAATAAATCCAAAAAAGTTTTATGGTGAAACTCTTGTGGTAGTGGACATACCAGAGGGTAGTGAAGACGAAGGGCTATCAGATGATGATATTTCCCCTACTATATTAGCCCCAGAGTCAGACTATGAAGATGATATAATAGATAATAATGAATTAGATATGATTATCCCATAAACGGATTTAGAAAGCACTCCGGTTAGCGAGATGATATTTCTTTAGACGAATTACGACGCCATCTAATAAAGAATAGAAATAAAAATCATCCAACTTGAAAAGAAGAAAATTCGGCAACATCAGATGTTGATATAAGATTTCTCGCTTCTACTGACCTGCTATCTGAGTTGTAACAAGCGGATTCCCCTTACGCATTTTTTAAATTTTTCTTAACAAACGAGATGGTCAAGTTCTTCAAACTATATTATATTCAGTTGAAAAAAGACACACACTTACAAACCTTTGAAAAATTCTGAAAATGAGCTAGAACAGTTCTTAGCAACCTGTATTTATATGTCAATAGTGCAATTGCCAAAGGCTAGAAGTTATTGGAATTCCAGCCTGAATTATCGATTGATCTCAGATGTTATGTCAAGCAATAGATGGGAAGAAATAAAACGTTTTTTACATTTTGCGAACAATAACAATGCTATTGCTGCCAGTAATCCTGGTCATAATAAACTTTTTAAAATTCGAACGCTACTAAATAAACTAAGGAATCTGTTACTTAAAATTCCGAAAGGGGAATTTTTAGCCATAGATGAGCAGACAATTCCAAAAAAGGTGCGTTCATCTATAAAACAATATAATACACAAAAACCCCACCACTTAAGTCGTTTGTTCTTAGTGGTGTCGGCGGATTTTTCTACGATTACGAAATTTTTGTAGGAAGCCAAACTAATGTTGTACCCGATGGTTTTCCTGATTTAGAGGTAAGTTCAAATGTGGTTTAACACAAACAGTACCAAGACTTATAAATCACAAAATATTCTTTGATAATTTGTTTAACAGCGCCCCATTGCAAATTTATCTAACGAAACAGGGTATGTTACCACTAAGAACAGTTAGAATAAACAGAGTACCAAACAGTAATAAGCCAAAAGACGCTGATTAAAAAAGAACGGCCGAGGAGCTATGGTAGAGAAAGTCGCCACCATTGATGGTACAAAAATATTTATGTATGACAACAAATTAGTAAACATTCTATCAACATATGCTGGGAATATGCCCACAATTGAAGTTAAACGGTTTTTGAAAAAAGGATAAGACACATTTAATGGTTCCATGTCCAAAAGCTGTAACGATCTACAACAAGTATAAGGGAATACTCCTGGATTGAATGCTGGGATATTATAGTATCAAACTCAGATCCAAAAAATAGTACATGCGTGTATTTTTCCATATTATTGACTTGATGACTGTCAATGTGTGGATTGTTTGGAGAAGAAGTGACAAGAAGCGTAATAATTTAGCTCTGGCAGATTTCAAAATGGCAGTAGCAGAGTGTTTATGCAAAATTAATAAAGCTGGTTTTACTATAAAAAGGGGTCGTCCATGTGGAGCTATGAAAAATTTACAAAATAAGAAGAGAAGGTGTCCAACAACCTATATTCCAATGCAAGATGTACGAACAGATGGATATGGTCATCTTCCATTATGGTGTAGTGAGAGGCAAAGATGCAAATATCCCTCTGGTTCAAAAAGCTTCATAAAATGCGAGAAGTGTAATGTTTTTCTTGGCTTAAACAAAGATAGAAATTGTTTTTACAACTTTTACACTAAATAATTATTATAATTAGAAAGTAATACAGTAGAAAGAAAGTAGAACGTGCTAGAAAGTAGAACATGCTATAAATAATGCTAAAATTAGAAAAGCTTGTGGTCCAGATGATACACCAACTGAGTTGCTGAAACTAATAGAGAATGATAACATAAAAGTAGTAGTAAGACTTTGTCGCAATACCCAAAAAACACAATGCAAGAAAATGCTCAGAATATCGATTAATTAGCCTAATGAGCCACACTCTTAAAATTTTCTTCAGAATACTTCACAACAGAATTAGACGCAAATGCGAAGAAGATCTAGAAGAGACCCAATTTGGTTTTAGAAATGCTATGGGAACCAGGGAGGCACTTTTTGCGCTTAACATCCTATTACAAAAATGCAGTGACCAAAGAAAAGATGTATTTGCATGTTTCGTGGACTTCGAAAAGGCATTCGATAAAGTACAGCATATAAAATTAATGCAAATACTGAAAAATATCGGAATAGATGACAAGGATATTCATGTCATTAAAAATTTGTACTGGAATCAAACTGCTATCGTAAAAATTGGAGATAACTACACCGATGAAATCCCCATACAACGAGGAGTCAGACAAGGTTGCGTTTTGTCGCCAACATTGTTCAATGTTTACTCGGACCAGCTATTTAAAAAGGCATTTGAGAGACAACCATATGGAATAAAAATCAACGGGGAACTACTTAATGTGATTAGATATGCAGACAATACAGTAATTCTATCAGATAATATTGAAAGTCTTCAAATTCTGCTTGATCGTATTCACGAGGTAGGAGAGGAAATGAGCATTAAAATAAATTTAAACAAAACCAAATTTTTAGTGTTTAGTCGTGACCCACATCCCGATGCAAAGCTTCAATTGAACGGAGTCCAAGTTGAGAAAGTTTACAAAATGACATATTTGGGAACTGTGATAACGGACCAAATAGATCCAAACATAGAAATAAAACGTAGAATAGCAATGATTAAAACTACTTTCGGTAGTTGAGTTACTGTGACCAAATGCCCATCTTGGTAGTTAGTATTCGTCTCTGGTTGCGTTGAGTAACTGAGTTACCGTTGCTAACTACCCATCTTCATGTCTTCTTTTTCTTTTTCTTTTTCTTTGTTCTCCTGAAGAAGCTACATACAATTGTAGCGAAACGTCGAGATGAACCCACTTTTGGGTCACTCACAAATGACACGGTCCAAACCGGGAAGACGAATAAACTATAAATAAAACTACTTTTATGAAAATGACGTCATTTCTTTGCAATAACCATTTTAGTTTAGAACTAAGGCAAAGAATGGTTAAGTGTTATGTTTGGTCTATACTTTTGTATAGTACAGAAGTGTGGACGCTAAAAGTATCGATCATGAACAAAATTGAAGCATTGGAAATGTTCATAGACGAATGCTGAAGATACCTTGGACAGCAAGAAAAACTAATGAAGAAGTACTAAGGAGCGTCAACAAAGACAGAGAACTGCTAAAGACTGTTAAACATCGAAAAATGTCTTATCTGGGACATACAGTAGGGGGAAGTCGATATAAAATTTTATAACTGATCCTTAAAGGCAAAATAGAGGGCCGTAGAGGTGTAGGAAGAAAACAAGTTTCTTGGTTAAAAAACATTCGTGAATGGACTCAGATACCAAATGCAGGACAATTATTCCATATTGCAGAAGATCGAGAAGCCTTCGCAATGGACATCGCCAACGTCGGATAGTTCTGATATGGCACTCGAAGAAGAAGAAGAAGAAGAAGAAAGTAATAAACGTCATTTTTTTTATTAATTTTAGTACTTGAATCTTGTTTTAATGCATAGTGTGCCATATATGACACCAAAAAAAAATAAAAAAATAGAAAAATCAACCAATTAGGATTTTTTATGAGGTTATTTTTTTAAAGGGTTTTAGAGCCGATTACGCACCCAAAATGGTGCGCCCCAATTGTAACTGTTTGCAAAGAAAACGGGGAGATTAGGATTTGTGGTGACTACAAATCCACATCGAATTTAGCGTTAAATCCGGAACCTTATTCAGTGCCATCGGTACAGATTATCTTATCCACACTTGCGGGCGGTAAAGTTTTTGCAAAACTGGACATGGCGCAAGCTTATCTGCAGTTAAATGTCAACCGCGAAGCTGCTGAAGCACGATCAATAATTACGCATAAATGGGATTTTAAATGCAATTATTTACAGTTCGGTATATCAGTGGCTCCACAAATTCATTCAAAAATTCATAGACACTAGATTAACGGGTATTCCTGGTGTACTACCTTATAACGATAACATTTTATTAGTCGGTAGCTCAGAAATAAACTTGGATTCAAAAGTGCGCGCGGTATTATCGCGATTTCAGGAAGACGGACTGCATTTGAGCAAAGAAAAGTGCGTTTTCGAACAAAAACTATTAAGTTTCTTGGTTTTCAAATTAGTGAAGACGTCACTCTACTAAAGACAAAATCGCGGCCATAACTAATGTGCCTGCGCCAACCAATAAAACCGAGTTGCAAGCTTTTCTTTTACTTTTAAATTTTTATCATGTTTTACTAGAGGCCAACAAAGCAACAATTGCGAATCCGTTACATGCACTGTTCCGAAAAGACGTTCCCTGGCAGTGGCGTTTCATAGAACAAAAAGCTTTCGATTTATTAAAAGAAATTTTAACGAAGGAACCTGTGTTAGGACCATCGAGCAAAAAGATAAAAGAGGGAATCTAATCGTTATGAAAAGGAGACCAAAAAAGTGGCCTCTGATGGCGGACATATCCGGAAATGCAAAGGCGCTAAATTTAAATTTTCCAACACTTGTTAACAATAGCTGTAAAATATTTTTCAGACAAGAAAGTTTTAATTAAATATTAACGATAATAGTCTAAAAAGTGACACAATTGGTAATAAACTTCAATATAAATAAAATTTCATGTGACAGTTGGGACAAACAATAACATAACCAAACTAAATTTGACTTTTTAAACAAGGAAAGAGACTGTCTTTCCTTGTTTAAAGTGGCCTCTCAAGATGGCACTTCCTGTCTAACAATATGTTTGTCCCCACTACCTTTATATTCCCTCTTTTATCTTTTTGCTCGATGGTTAGGACACTGCAGTGAACAAAAGATTTATTTTTGACGTGTGATGCTAGCCCTGACGGGGTAGGTTTTCTGCTTAGTCAACGTGATGATGAGAATATCCAATGGCGTACCATAGCCGTACTCTATCATCTACTGATCGAAATTGCTCTCAAATCGACAAATAAGTACTGGCCATAATATCGGGCATTAAAAAATTCCATAAATATGTATATGACAAGAAAATAGGCATAAGAACGGACCATAAACCATTGATGGGTATTTTTAATTCGAAAAAAGGTGTTCCAGAGATACTGTCACCCAGAATGCTTAGATGGGCTTTTATGTTATCTGCTTATGATTACGAATTATGTTACGTACCAGTTTTAAAAATTCACAATGCAGATGTTCTTCGCAGATTGCCACAAAAAGTACATGCGCCAGAACCACCAAGCTTAGATGACGGTTTGATGCTTGGGAACATCCCAAAAAAACTAATCTGTGCCAAAGACATTGCCAATGAGACTATAACCCAGATAAGACCCAGTGTTATCTAAAGTTTTGCAGTTGGATTGGAAAGGTTGGCCTGATGAGAAAATTAAATTTTCAGACGAAAATAGTTCTCTACTGCGTAAAAACAAAATTAGCTGTTATCAAGACTGCCTGTTGTGGGGTACAAAGGTAATAGTTCCACTTGGAAGGAGGAAAACAATACTGAATTTGTTACACTCAGCACACCCCGGAATCGTAAAAATGAAGTCAGTGGCATGCTCATATGTTTGGTGGCCAAATCTCGAATCCCAAATCAAACACCTAGTAAATACATGCAGCGAATGCCAGGAGTCTAGAAACATGCCAAAAAAGGCTCCAATTCATCCGTGAGAGTGGGCCAGAGCTCCATGGACAAGAATACATCTCGCTTTTGCGGGTCCATTTAAAGTCAAAATGTTTCTGATTATCATAGGCTCGTATTCGAAGTGGTTGGAGGTTCAAATCGTTCCAAATACCTCTAGAGGTGTGACTATAGATGTATTACGGGGTTTATTTGCCACTTATCGCATCCCAGATGGCGTCGTATCACATAACAGAACTTGTTTTACGTTAGCTGGGTTCCAAGATTTTTTAAAGAAAAACCTTATTAGACAAGCATTGGTTGCACCGTACCATCCAAGTAGTAATGGGCAAGCGGAACTCATGGTACAAATTGTAAAAAATGCACTAAAAAAATGACAGATAGTAATAAAGAAACTAAAATACAGTTAGTATTGCACATATATCTCCTTACTCAGCTCATTACAGCCCATTGTACAACAGGGAGATGCCCATCAGAAATATTAATGGGGCGAAAATTGGTCTCATTATTTGATAGTTTACGACTTTATCATCTAAGCAAGAGATGAAATATTCTTACAAAACAGTACCCAGATGTTTTCAAGAAAACGAGACTGTATTTGCAAGGTCATTTGCTCCAGGTGGTCAAAAATGGCTTCCTTCCAAAATAATTGAAACCACTGGACCGTTAAGCTACAAAGTTCACACCCCTGATGGTAAAATTTTACATCGTTATTCTGACCACATCAGAACCCGTGGGTGTAACCAAGAAACAACAGACGAAGTTATACCGTCAACTTCGATGGAAACAAAATTACTCGTAACTCCGCAACCGCTGTTTCTGCATCGAAACGAATTTGTGGACCAAGAACCAGAAATTGTAGAGCAGACCGCCTAAGTTAAAAAGCCACCTGGAATAAGAAATCCTCCAAGGTATTTGGAGGACTATGATGAGTAGATTCATCCAAGAGGGAGGGGTGTGATGTATTGGCAATCGTGCAGTGCGGTTACGTCACAATCAGCTGGGAAGAAACTCATGACGAGACAGACGGAACGATCGTTTAATTAAAGTATATTTATTTGCAATACGTTTTGGACTGATAATTAAAGTCGGTAGTTTTTCCTATACTGTTATTATTTACAACCCGGTGCGATAAATATTACTATATAACATTTGAATACGTTTTTTATTATATTCCCTGCATTTTCATTCACCATAGCTCGTCGTCGGTTTTGTGAACACTATAACATTCGCCGCATAGCTAATGCACCATAAGCTTCGTTGGTAAAATTTTTGGTGAATAAAGTCCGTGAAACTGGTTCTGCGACAAATAGGAAGCCCTCTGGTCGGAAAAAAACGTGTTAGAATACCTGCGAATATTCACAGAATCGAACGAGCTGTAAATCAAAATCCTAGAAAATCACTTCGGAAACATGCACAGGAACCAAATTTATCCCGCACTAGTTTGCACCGTATTTTACACCAAGATCTGCACTTTCATCCTTATAGAATTCAGATAACCCAACTTTTTAAGCCGACAGACTACGAAAAGAGGCGCATTTTCTGCGAAACTATAATGAACCAGTTTTGGGATGATGGAGGTATGGAGAACATTATTTTCAGTGACGAAGCACACTTTCATTCAGAAGGAGGCGTCAATAAGCAGGAATCACGATACTGGGCTAATGAGAATCCACGACAATTACACCAGAAGCAAATCCATTCTAAAAAAGTGACCGTGTGGTGTGGCAAGTCTGCACACGGAATAATTGGGCCATATTTCTTTGAAGATCCAAATGAACGCAATGTAAGTGTAACCAGCGAGCGGTATGTCGACATGGTAAGAAATTTTTTGGGTCGTGAACTACAGAATTTTCCGGATTATAACGAAGACGACACCTGGTTCCAACAAGATGGTGCCGCACCATACACAGCCATTCTTTCGATGAACGCAGTTAGAGAATTGTTTCCAGGCACCGTCATCGCATTAAGCGGTGATATCCCCTTTCTCCCACGATCTCCTGATCTAACTCCGCTGGATTTTTTTTTTTGAGGGGTACCTAAAGGATAGAGATCCAGATTGGAGCAGTGACAGGAACAAAACGGTCAACATTTAAAAGACATTTTATTTAAACATTAAAATCCGCATGTCTTTTGATTTTAAATTTTTAATTAAACTTATTTTAACATGTAAGTTAACGGAGTTTCATTTATTCAAAAACTAAATTCCATTACGGAATACCCTTTATACAGGGTGTTTCAAAAAAAGGTAACCCCGTCTCTAGGGTAGGTAAAAAACTGAAAAATAATTGGGGTTGGCTTAGTAAAAAATTTTTGTAACGCCATCCGTTTTCAAGATACAGGGCGTTGAAGAAAAAAAAATTACGCATTTCTTACGATTTTGCCGAAACTACTGGCAACATTGTAATGAAATTTTATACGAATATGTTTTGGAAGCTGATACATCTCATGAATTTGTTTTTATATCTGATTCTCATAGAGGGCGCTAGTTACACGGATCATACTAAGTATTAGTCATTATAACTTTTTTAAGAGTATAATTATTAATCAAAATTTCAAGTAAACTTAAACATCATTCAATTTTACACGAAAAAGGTATCTACTCTTGGTAAAACTCGATACTGTGTACCGTTTTCGGAATATTTTGATTTAAAAATTATGAAGTAATAATTGATGCTGGTAGTAATCATAAAGTTCTAATAGAAATACCTCTATTTTCTCCAAGTGTGCCATAGAAATTTGACATTTATTGATTATTATGACGATAAATCAACAATAATTGGAGTTTTGCAACCTTTTTATTTGTAAAATCAAATCAAAATGTATCCAAATGTTGAATACACTGACATGTTATTAACCTTAGGCGAATGTTCTAGTGCAGTTGTGACACGTTAAGCAGAAAAGTTACCAAGTAAAAAAACATTTAGAGCCGTTGAACGATGTTGTCGAGAAACTGGGAATGTGATACCAAATAAAATAAATTTTGGTAGACCAAGAACAACAAGAACAATTAATAAAGAAAATAATATTTTAAATTTACTTGACCAAGATCCAACAGTTAGCGAAAGGAATATAGCAAGACAAACAAATACTTCTTCTTCAAGTACTTATCGGATACTGCATGAAAGAACAGTAATTACATCCTTATCATTATAGACAAGTCCAAGAGCTCTTGCCAGATGATCTACCGGTTAGAGTGGATTTTTGTGAAACATTGCAACAAAGGACAGTCCACAATCCAAATTTTTTAAAATGCATTCTTTTTACGGACGAGGCCACTTTTACGCGACAAGGTATGTTTAACTCGGACTACGCAGTTTGTTCGTATATTAAGGAAAAAGTCTATGCTACAGAGGTAAATTCACGCCAAGAATTGGAAGAAAGAATTCAACGTCAATTTAATGACATCATAGATGATCCTTTACCGTTTAGAAGGTTAATGGAATCTTTAGAAAAAAGAATAGACTTGTATATTCGCGAAAACGGAGGGCATTTTGAACACTTACTGTAATTGAATTTTATTTTATGTTCTTCTTCATTAATTTAATTTTAGTCTTGTGAATTTTGTTTAATTACTAACTATTTTATACCAGCATCAATTATTACTTCATAATTTTCAAATCAAAATATTTCGAAAACTGTACACAGTATCGAGTTTTACCAAGAGTACCTTTTTCGTGTAAAATTGAATGATGTTTAAGTTTACTTGAAATTTTGATTAATAATTATACTCTTAAAAAAGTTATATTGAATAATACTTAGTACGATCCGTGTAACTAGCGCCCTCTATGAGAATAAGATATAAAAACAAATTCATGGGATGTATCAGCTTCCAAAACATATTCGTATAAAATTTCATTACAATGTTGCCAGTAGTTTCGGCAAAATCGTAAAAAATACGTAAATTTTTTTTTACTTTAACGCCCTGTATCTTGAAAACGGATGGCGTTACAAACATTTTTTAGTAAGCAAACCCCAATTATTTTTCAGTGTTTTACCTACCCTAGAGACAAGGTTACCTTTTTCTGAAACACCCTGTATAATACATAATATTATACTAATAGTAAATAAATAAAGATATATGTAGTTAAGACAGATAAGATGTGATTTTATGTATAGTGTTTCTACAATTCACTTATACGTAATTCGTCCTTGCATGACTCATCAAAGCGAGTTAGTAAGAAGCCTAGGGCTGAAAGCCTAAGAATCCAACTCGACAAGAAAATATTTAAAGCAATGTAATTAAATCAAAATATAAAAAATGAGATACACAAAATAGTTGACATAGTTTAGCAAATATAATGACAGAAGACAAATAAAGAAAAGAAGCAGAGAATACTTTAGAGGAAGTTGGCATGATTATATTGATGAAGCAATGGCGGCAAGAAATTTAGAAGAGCCAAGGATATAGAAATGTTGACGGCCTAGTGGCATTTTTCACTTTTTTATTTCAAATTTTAAGGCTTGATTTGTTAAAATTTTAATGAACTTAAGTTCTTTAGTGACATATGTCATTAATACTTCTATATTACACAAAAAATGTATATTTAGCGTTATGTTTTTTATTAAAATATTAAAATACATTTAAATAAAAATAACGTCAATCTACTTGACATGATATTTTGACATTTTTACATTCATTATACTAGTTTCACCTTTCGAATAATTCGGGGTTTTTGTTAATATTTTTTGTTTGCTGTTTATACAATGCCGAGGAAAAATATAGGCCCAGGTCCCGGAAAATATCAATTACCGCCTGTGGTAGGATTCGATCAACATGATATCTCCAAATATCGCAACCCATGTTACTCCATCGGCTTGCAATTGGCATATGGACAAAAATTGATTGGACCGGGTCCTGCGTATGGTATACATAATATGACTAGATACGGTAAGGCTAGCCAACCGGCATACTCTATGAAATCAAGACCAAAAGAGCTTACTACATTTAAACCACCTGGACCTGGAGCTTATGCTCCGGAACTTGTACCTAGAATGCACCAACGCAGGCCTCCTGCCTACTCGCTTTCGTTTAGAAACCCACCTGTAAGACCTTTTTCGACACCAGGTCCTGATAAATATGATGTTCCTACAACCATAGGACCCAAAGTTCCAGATAAGATTTCCAAAGCAGCATACAGTATGTCCTTTAAACATTTCCTACAAGATTTAGTAAGATCTCCTGGACCCGCCAAATATACTGGTATTGACACGAAAGTTTTTAAAACTAAACCACCTGTATATACTCTGTCGCCGAGAATATTTCCTCCAGAACCTAAATCAGCAACTCCAGGTCCAATTTATATGCCCAAATTGCCAAAGAAGCCTGGATACTCGTTTGGACTTAGAGTTGACAATGATCCGTACATTACTGCTGAGGACGACATGCCTTGTGAGGTGCGAAGGCCCTGTTAAAAACGAAGCTAACTCCATAACTGAGTATAAAACATTTTTTAACTTAAATCATCTATATAATATGACAAAAGTGAATAAATTTATCTTTTTATTTACTGTGTTTTAATCGACAGTCAAATATGAAAATTATTATTATATTAATCATGTTTCACTAATTGACACATTTATATTCATTACTATTTAACTGGGAATAAGCCACAATTAAAGATAAAAATACGTTTATTGACGTTTCAATTTCCACTTCGGAAATCGTTCTCAAAATACAAACAGTAAATTAAACAAATTTTGTTTTTTGTTACATAGTGAAAAATTCTTCTAATAATTAAATTTTATCTGACTCATTTATATTGACAATTCAGACATACATTATGCATTTTAAAGTAGACGACTTTAAAATGATATTGCCAATATTGTTGAGTTGCGCTCCTGGGACGACTTTACTTATAAGATAGTTCATTCGATTACATGAAATCAACTTAAACTTGAGAATATCCGTCAGAAAAAATCATAACAAAATCATAGCTTTAAAAAGACAAACACATGACATGATGACAGTAAAATTCTCCTGTTAGTGACTCCATAGTAAATTATGAGGGAAAAGCCAGGAAAAAAACCTCATAATACTATCCCGACATTGTAAGTATTTGTTCGTGAATTTAGTTTACCTTCAACAAACATCAAAATTCTGATTTTATATGTTACGTTATTTAAAAAAAAAACATAAATGATGTATCCTCTATATGTTACTGACTTACTCAGACTGGTATTTTCTTATTAATAACTTCCTCTTTCAATATTGGTAACCAGATCCTACTACTTTCTGCCGAGGAAGTTGCGACACAATTGGCCTCATTTAGCATAATTAAAGCCGCTTCTTTGATTTTTTTTTACCATCCGTCTCTTTTAGGACTACATTTGAATTATTCCATTGAACCCTATGTTCATTATCCCATGCGTGTTTACATATTTGAGATCTATCAAATTCTCTATTTTTAATATAAGACTGATGTTCACTTATTCTAACATTTAATGGCCTTGATGTTTCACCTAAATAAAACTGATCGCATTCACAAGGTATTTTATAAATGCAATTCTTTGTCCTTTCTTGTTCATTGTTAGGTTTGGTTTTGGACAAAATAGATCTCAACGTGTTTGTTGTTTTGAATGTTGTTGAAATGTTGAATTTATTGCCTATCCTTTTAAGTTTTTCTGATAATCCTTTTATGTACGGTATTGTTATTTTCTTCGTATTATTCCTTGTGTATGCTGTAGGATCTCGTTCTAAAATGTTCTGTTCTATTCGATCGATTGTTGAAAATTCCTTATTTATAAACGATAAAGGATAATCATTTTTTAATAAAACAGATGTTAACAAATGTTTCTCCTCCAAGAACGAATTTTCGTTAGAACAAGTAATTTTGGCTCTATCGTATAAGGATTTAATTATTACCTTTTTTACATTAATATTGTGATTTGATTTGAAATTTAAATATCTATTGGTGTGTGTTGGTTTTCTATACACCTGAGTCTCATATCCAGTATCTTTCTTAGAGATTAAAACATCCAGGAAAGGTAGCGTGTTATTATATTCCTTTTCCATAGTAAATGTTATTGTCTCTTCTTTATCGTTTATATCATTTAGGAATGTGTCCAACAACTCTGATCCATGAGGCCATATTGAGAATACATCATCAACATACCTCCACCATACTGTGGGTTTTAAATTTTGTTTAGAAATGATATTCGTTTCAAAATCATCCATAAATATATCGGCTAAGAATAGAGATAAACTAGAGCCCATTGCTAGACCAAAATTTTGTTTATAGAATTCATTATTTAGTTGAAAATATGTATTATCAGTACATAATGTTAATAACTCCGTGTGGAGTTGTCTGTCTCCCATCGGACGCGTCCCCATGTGGTGGATAGGGGAACGCCCTAACCGGTCCTAGGACCGGCGGGTAGGTGGGAAATAAAATACCACCCGTGAACCAAAACGGACTAAGGTATGGTAACCCTAACAGAAGAGTCCCTGGCCCTCCAGGTTGGAGGTTGGGCTTAGGGCTAACAACTCTACCCCGTAAAAAAAATATCGTTACGAGATCTACAGCTAAAGAAACCGGACGGAACAGAAGTACAAAAAAATAGTAAATGGTAGAGATGTAATATCCTTCATAAAAATAGGTAGGCTTAGATGGGCTGGACATGTGTCAAGAGCAAATGAAAATTACCCACCCAGACGAACTCTATTATCGGTCCCAGTGGGAAATAGGAGTAGAGGCAGACCACGACTGAGATGGAGGGACGGTGTGGACGAGGACGCAAGGAAAATCGGCGCGGCAAATTGGCAACGGTTGGCGATGAACAGAAACGACTGGCGAAATAGACTGGGGAAGGTCAAGGCTCAACTAGAGCTGTAGCATCACTGATGATGATGATGAATATTAATAACTCCATTATAGCCGATATGTTTAGTCTGGTTCTAGTTGCCAATGAATCATCACTCTCTAATTTTGTCTTGACTATACTTAAAGTCTTATTTAATGGCACATTCGTAAATAAACTATTTATGTCAAAACTTACCAAAGTAGTATTTGAATTAAATTCAATATTTGATAATTTATTTAAAAAATGTTGTGTATTTTTTATGAATGTGTCATTTTTATTTGTAAATGGTTTTAAAATATTTAATAAAAATTTTGATAGTTCACTACAAAGAGAATTCATGGTACTACAAATGGGTCTAAGTGGTATATTCGTTTTATGAATTTTCGGTACTTCATAAAAATGAGGAGTCTTACTGTAATGAGGTGTAATTAATCCTCTCTGATAACTTGTTAAAAAATTTTAAATTTTAAAGTCGTCTACTTTAAAATGCATAATGTATGTCTGAATTGTCAATATAAATGAGTCAGATAAAATTAAATTATTATAAGAATTTTTCACTATGTAACAAAAAACAAAATTTGTTTAATTTACTGTTTGTATTTTGAGAACGATTTCCGAAGTGGAAATTGAAACGTCAATAAACGTATTTTTATCTTTAACTGTGGCTTATTCCCAGTTAAATAGTAATTAATTTAAAATGCCACAAGAAAATAGCTTCAGAACAACATTTAAATTCTTTAATAAAACTTATGTTGATCGAGACTGGTTAAATGACAATTGTCCAAGCCAAGGAAAAAAAATATTAAAAATGATACGCTGGCTAGAAAAAAAAAACGAAATATTGATTATAAACAGAGTGTGTGTTCAGAAAGAGAGAATTGCATTAGGTACATTATAAACAGAAGAAGTATCTCGGACATGTGATGCGGGGCGAGAAGTATGGCATCCTGCGACTCATAATACAAGGAAAAGTAGATGGCAGAAGAAGCATCGGAAGAAGACGAATTTCATGGCTTAAGAACCTGAAAGAATGGTTTGGATGCAGCTCAAAACAACTAGAACTACTGCCTCAAAAATTAAAATAGCCATGATGATTGCCAACCTTCGTAGCGGAGACGGCACCTGAAGAAGAAGAAACAGAAGAAGGCTCCCATATTTGAATTACCTTATGGAAAATTAAAAATGTAAACTGTTTTATAACATATGTAATCAAAAATCTAAAAAATAAAGAATTCATGCCTTAAAACAATGTAACGGATTGCAAATTTGTGAGAACTGAACAAATGAGCTCCTTAGATCAGCTATAAATAAGGAATTAACGCTTACATAGAAAATATTACAGGCTATAATAATATGGGTACAAGTACAGTAATTACAGAAAATTCAAAATAAAGGAAAAAGGTGTTAAAAAACTAAAAGATAGAAAAAGGGAAATACTCATACTCAACAAAGATCTAACATGAATGTAATTAGTTATTTAGTGTTTTATATCTTTATGGTTCTCTTTATCTGTAACCCTATGCGGGTTGGTTTTCCCATTACATCTCCCCATAAGTTACTGCCTTGAGTTATATCAATGTTAACCCACTCTACACGCATATCTTGCCTTAACGTCTTCCACCAGGTCTTTGATTTTTCGTCCACCCGTTTTTTGATTTTCGGAGAGTTTGGAGTCTTCCAACTGAAAAGTCTAGGTGTCGTCATAAATTATGACCCTTGACAAGAAATCCTTTTCAATGTATTCCAGGGTGCCAGAACAAATGTATTTACGATGTATCTTCGGTTCTGCTGTTAAGAGTCTGGGCACAAGCTTAACATAGACTTTTCTGTTTAGTTTCTTATGCAAAATCTATCCTTTCAAACCATTTCGGCCACTTTTTGAACATTAAAGTCACTTTTTTAAGTCTCAGGTCACCTGAGACGCTTGTCGTCTTCAATATCCTCCCTTCCCACCTTAAAATATTTGAATAACTCCGAAACTCTGGCACGGGATAGGCAATCATTCCTGTAAACCCTCTCTAATGCTTCATGGCTTTATTGACAAAGAGTTAGCAAAAACTTAAAATTCACTCTTTGATATTGAACAGAATGTTATAAAAACGGAAAGTAAATGTAAGGGTATATTATAATGCAAAATAATGAAGAAAAAATGGAAAAACGTATAGAAGAATCTAAAAGCTGTTAAGGATTATTTGCGCTTCTTCTTGATGTACCTATCCTTGATGAATATTGGTGATCATCATGGCAATCTTTATTTTGTCTATAGCAACCCGGAAAAGCTGCACAGATATTGTGTTGAACCAGATTCTGAGGTTCTTTGGCCAGGATGTTCTTCTTCTTCCTTGACTTTGCTCTCCAAATATTTTTCCTTGTAGAATAGCTTGTAGGAGGGCATATCTGTATTAATTTCACATAATGTGTCCGAAGTACTGTAGCTTTTGAGATTTGATGGTGTTCTTCTTCATTATTCTGAGAACCTCTTTAATATGTAATTCGGTCACTCCGTGGGATCCTAAGTATTCTCTGATTGGAAGATTGTTTCCAATCTCGTGCACATATCTTCGTTAGAGGTCCACGATTCAACACCATAAAACAGAACAGGGAAGATATATCACAACATTCTTACTTTTATATCAAGCGAGAGATTTTGGCTTTTGAAGAAGGTCGTCATCCAGTTGAAGATAGATCTAGCGTTTCCGATGCGCGCTCTTATCTCCTGGTTGTTAGTCCACTCTTCATTTATTATGGTACTGATGTAGTTATAGTACTTCGTTCTTTTCACTGGGGTTTGTTTATCGTAGAGTTGACCTTCTGTTATCTTTTTCTTGCTAATTATCATGAACGTTGTCATCTTTATGTTTATATTAAGTCCATATTGCTGGAGTCCTCCGAAAAGAGGAGAGTCTTACACGGTGTTGTATAGTCGATCGTCCTCTACGCGGCACTAGTCTGGAGCGAGGCGGGAGAGATAACAGCCTATAGGAGGCTCATGACACAACTGGACAGAACAATTCTGTTGCGAGTTGCATGTGCCTAAAGGACTGTGTCTGCGGTAGCCTTGTGGACCATCACTGGATGTGTTCCGTTGCATGTTTTGGCGGTGGAAAGAAAAGAAATCTATGAGAGAAGAGGCCCAAACCTTAATGTGGCCGAGAGAAGACAGGAAAGGGAAAGGTCAAGTCAAGCAACATCCAGGTCGACCGATCACAGTCTCCGAAATAGGAAAACTTTTAGGAAGCGCATATATGAAAGCTGCTAGCGTCCAAACCGCTGTGAATGGGTTTAGAAAGACTTTCATTCAATCTCTTAATCCGAAAATTTTTTAAGACTTGATGTTTAAACCAGCTGAAACAACACAAATATCTATGAACGATCCGATGATTGGTCTCGTTTTAGAAAATAATCGGCGCTCTCCACCTCGTACACCACCATTATCAAAAACCAAGTTGATGGTGATGCAGAAAATAAGAATTCTCCAAATACATTGCCTTCAGATAATTTTACACACAAAAATTTCCTAAGATGCTTGAAAATAAGGAAAATTGTCATGTTATTCCTCCTCCTGTTTCTCGCAACAAGTTCAAGCTAATGCGATACCCTCTTGTTCGTACTCTGTCAATAAATTTCAAGTCACTCCCAAAGAACTAGTTGCCCTTCCTCACGCAGAAAGAAAAATTAACCCTACTGATAAAAGGAGAGTAAATGGCTGTGTTACCCTCAACACCTTATAACGAAGATCTGAAAGGGTCTATAAGTAAAAAGCCTATTAAGAAACCAAAACTAAATTTGGAAGAACAACAAAATTGGAACGGCAGAGGAAAAAATAAGAAATATGTTCAAAACCAAGAAAAAAAAAGAGAATGAAACAAAAGGGACAGCAGTTCAGACGATGAAGATGAAGACGAAGCTTGCATTTATTGCTTGGAACTGTATTCCAAATCAAAATCAGATGATGGTTAGGTGATGTGTGGATTTCTGTGGGTTTTAAACTTTAAATTTATTTAATATTAATGTTATATGAATAATGTTTTATTTTTTTAAGTCAATGTATTTAATTAACTCTCTCGGAGGAACCTGTAACCTCTAGAGAGCGCGTCCCCAGGTGGCGGATAGGGGAATGAACGACCCGGTTTACCGGTGGGTAGGAGGGAAATAAAATACCTCCCGTGGACCAACAGGTAATTCACCGAATGATTGCCGGTATAAGCAATCCCCCACTTATGACCAACGGCTGCGGGCGGATGAGTTAATAAGTGGAAGGGCACTCTTTTTTCCAAGGGTTGGGAAACTGGTGCTAAAGGCGGATGAATAGAAAAATATGTCAACGGCGTAAAGATGCAGAAGGCAACGGGGAACCACTGCATTAAAGACTCTTAGAGTACCCCTAGTAAAGTCACAGGGCCTCCGAGGTCGTAAACCAGAGAAATCCCTGTGGACTTGAGACATTGAAAATAGCAACCTGGAATGTCAGAAGTTTACAAGCAAGTGGTAAATTAGCGAACTTACTGCTTGAAATGGAAAACTTCCAGATTGATGTTTTAGGTATAAGTGACGTACAGTGGCCAGGTTCAGGCAAACAAATTACAAATAATGGATCCATGTATTATTCAGGTAACAACGAGGTCAATCATCTCTATGGTGTTGCTATCTTAGTTGCAGAAAAGGTCAATTACTCTGTGATAAGTTTTACTCCTTATTCTGATAGAATCTTATCAATACAACTACAGTCTAAAAAAGGTATAGTAAATTTTATTCAAGTTTATGCTCCTACAGCAGATAAAGATGACGACGATATCGAACTGTTTTACCATGATTTGGAACAAGTCTTAAAATCAATGAAGAAACATCACACTACAATAGTAATGGGCGACTTCAGTGCCAAAGTTGGCCAGGGAAGAGTGGATGGATATGTGGGGGAATATGGTCTAGGAAATAGAAATGAACGTGGTGACCGTTTGATACAATTTTGCCAGACAGAAGAATTTGTAATAGCTAATACACTTTTTAAGCTACCAAAAAAAAGACTGTATACATGGAAATCTCCCGATGATACAACGAATAGAATAATCCGAAATCCAATTGACTTTGTCCTTATTAGACAAAGATTTCGTAATTCTATACTGTCTGCCAAAACTTACCCTGGAGCAGACATCGGTCCATAACCCCATAGTAGTCACATTACGAACCAAATTAAAACTGTTTAAAAAACCCACACAAAGTAGAATTGATATTAAGAGATTAAGGGAACCACAAACAAAGGAACAAACTATAAAAACTCTTACTGAAAATCTACGTAATGCCCAAGAACTGAATAAAAGTAGCTATAACATTGATCAGAAATAGGAAAATATAAAAGTAGCAATAATTAAATTAGCAAATGAAAACTTAAAACCAAAGAATAGAAAACATAAAGATTGGATGACTGAAGAAATACTACTATTAATGAATCAAAGAAAATCATTCAAAACAAAATATCCAATTAAATATAATGAAACTGATCAATTAATAAAAAAGAGAATAAAAGAAGCTAAGGAGAGAATGTTACATGAGCAGTGCCAAGAACTAGAAGAAATTGAGAAAAAATATGACTTTTTTAACATGCATAAAAGAATTAGAGAATTAACAAGAAGGAGAAAAACTAGGCAACTAAGAGATGAAAGAGGTGCACTTGTAACAGATATAAACAAAAAAATGCAGAGATGGACACAATATATTGCACAACTTTTTGAAGACAAAGAGAGAACAGAAGCACCAAAATAATTTAAGGATGATACTGGGCCTGACATTATACGAGAAGAAATTGAATATGCAATGAAACAGGCTAAAGGTGGTAAATCTCCCGGGCCTGATTAAGTTCCTATCGAATTACTTAAAATTGTGAATACTGAATCTATTGATCTTCTTTTGGATCTATTCAATACCATATATAGAACAGGTATAATATCTACCTAAAGAATGGCTCCAGTCAACATTCATACTGCTTCCCAAAAAAGCCAATGCAAAGGAGTGCAATGAACATCGCACCATAGCCATAATGAGTCATGTCTTGAAATTGTCTTTAAAAGTATTTCACAATAGAATACATAAGAAATTAGATGAAGGCATAAGTAATACACAAATGGGATTTAGGAAAGTACTGGGAACACGAGATGCACTGTTTGCAGTAAGTGTTCTTTCGCAGAGATGCTTAGATATTAATCAGGAAGTATATGCCTGTTTCATTGATTTTGAGAAGGCATTTGACAGAGTACAGCATAATCGACTTAAAGAAATTTTATTAAATAAAAACATAGATAGTAGACATATTAGAATCATCTGTAACCTCTATTGGAATCAAACAGCAAAAGTGAAAGTTGAAAACGAACTGACCAAGGATATCCAGATTCGCCGTGGGGTCCGCCAAGGGTGTATTTTATCACCCTTGTTATTCAATTTATACAGTGAAGCCATCTCAGAATTAGCGCTTGCTGAGATCAGTGAGGGCCTTATAATAAACGGTGAGCCACTTAATAACATAAGATATGCTGACGACACCGTCCTTCTGGCAGGAACACTAGAAGAACTGCAACACCTTGCTGAACAACTAAATATATATTGCAACGATTATGAACAAAATCATTTTGAAGAAAACCAAGTTCATGGTATTTACAAAAGCACAAAACATCAAAGTTAAGCTAGTACTAGATAATACAGAAATTGAACAAATATCTTCGTACAAATACCTTGGAGCATGGATCACAGAAGATACTGATCAGACAAAAGAAATAAGATGCCGCATTGAAATTGCGCGGCAACTTTTAATAGAATGAGAAAACTTTTTTGTAGTCGCGATATCAATATATCGCTCCGGATAAGAATGGTTCGATGTTATATTTTCTCTACCCTTTTGTATAGAGTTGAAGCTTGGATACTTAAAAAATCCAACATTAAAAACCTAGAAGCATTCGAAATGTGGTGTTACCGATGTATTTTGAAAATATCATGGATGGATCGCAAAACAAACGAACAAGTTCTCGAACAACTAGGAAAACAATGCGAAGTTTTAAATTCCATAAAAATCAGGAAATTCGAATACTTGGGGCAATTCATGAGAGGTGAAAAGTACAAACTACTAAGGAATATAATGCAGGGTAAAATCAAAGGTAGAAGAAGCGTAGGAAGACGTAAAATCTCGTGGCTACGCAATCTCCGTGAATGGTTTGGATGCAGTTCAATTGAACTATTCAGGCGAGTAACCAATAAAATTATAATTGCCAGAATGATTTCCAATCTCCGATAGGAGTGGAACTTGAAGAAGAAGAAGAATTTAATTAACTTCAATATCGTCTTTATTCACATTCAAAAACTATCCCATTTTACCCGACCAGGTGAACAAAACCTGATACTTTGCCATTTTTTTTTAAATTGACTTTTTCAATGTTATCGTCAAACTATTAGACGTTATCAGTTATTAGCAGTTAAGAAGTAAATATCAATAGCATAGTCAAATAGAAACTCCTAACACTCAAATCAATTGTCTAAATATATCTGCTACCGCTCCCTCACCAGATTATTTTCTTCCATCAAATTCTAGTTTTTCAGACAGCGGCAAAAATTAAGGCTTTAAAGATAATCCAGAGGATAACTTAATTGCTGCAGTGTATGAAGTTGTCCTTTGCAACAGCCAATAAACTAGTGCAATCTAACCTAACCTAACCTAACAAGTGCAGGAAGAAAAATTAAAACCAAAGGTTAGTACTTAGTGACTGTTTTGTTTTACAATAAACGTGTTTGTTTTCCATTGTGTGGATACTACTGATAATTAATATAATTAAGTTAATATTTGTATGATATAGTATTTGTATTGTAAGATTTTCAGTGTAGAAGCTGCATTTTTAATTCTATCAACCTGTTGTTTAAATTCTATTTTAAAATTTCTTCTTTAGAAAATATTTGATATTTGAAAAGAAATAAACTTACCTATATTAGAAAATAAATAAAGCCAACTTGAAATCATATTAATCCAATATTGATGTATTTGAAATGAAATATTTACCAATATTGACAAAAACGATCTTGGACATAAATTGCTATAACATTAGGCCAATATTATTGTTTAGTGTTGATCCAATATTTCTAACAATTCACATAAATATATTAGACCAACACATTTGTGATTTTTATGTAGCTGTTAATATTTGCAATTTTTATCCTTGAATGTAGCTACAGGACGTGTTTTTGGTCAAGCTATAACCTGTTGGTTTATTCCAGGTGTGTGTGTTAGTAAATAAAATGAAAAAAAATCGAGATATCTGTTCTGATGTACCAGTACATCCCTTTTATTAGTAAATAATTTGTATTATTGAAACATATTTTGATTATGGGCTTTTCTATGTCAATTAACTAAGACTTCTAAATATATTGGCATACAAGCAATTAGATTAAGTGTATATACTCGTGTGGGTCTATTTGGACAAGATAATATTAGACAAATACCTGTTGGTATTCTCCAGATGTGTATATTAGTAAATAAAACTAGAACACTCAAGAACTCTGTTAGGATGTACTAGTACATGCCTAAAATTAGTAAAACCTAGTAAAAAAGTGTCGTGGTGAATGAAACTAACATTATTTTAATGTGATTTGCATATTGTGAGCTATTCTACATAAACAATCCACTATTTACAGCCCAAATAGTCAACCAAGACCTCTAATTAAAGTGGCATAGTCCCAGCGGTGTGTTGTGTAGTTACAAAGATTGACAGACAGACACCAAACAAGAAAAACATCTATGATCTACCTTTGTCTCATCCATAGTAATCATAAGGGATGACGTAAGTTATAAATAGGATGCCAGAGGTCAAGGTCACTAAATCCCGTATAAAAATAAACACAAAAACGATTCACGCAGCGTTGGGGGTGGAAACCGTTTTAGCAGCATCAGCGAGTTGTGTACATGAATTAAAACACGGGCGTAAACGGGACATCGCCGCAGCCGAGTCGGTGTGAAATGAGGATCTACACGACTACGCCGTAGAGGGGATCGAAAATAACTGGTTTTCATTTTCGGGTTTTAGGTTTTCCTGCAGGAAGAGAATGCGCAACGTTGCCATGTCGAGATACATCGCAGAGACAAGAGAGGGAGTAACAGTTAGGCCAGTACGTTGCACAAACTCATCTCTTGTATGCAAGGAAGTTGCTAATCCATTTTCGCGAATACATAACCATCGCACTAAAAAGAAGATTACCGTTATACAGATCTTTAATTAACTTTTCAGTTTAATTATATAGTTAGGTATGTACTTTTGAAAAGTCAATTTATGTGTTGGTATACGGAGTAAGGTAAACCAACCTGATAACGGCCCAGTTAAGGAATATTTGACTTTAGACGTAAATATTAAGTAAACGAAATAATAGAGAAAATGGATTTAAAGTATATTTGATAACTTGATGTTTTCTTTATCAAAATAGGTAGTTAATAAAAAAATGAAAAATGTGTTTTTTATTCGACAAAAAAAATTTTTTTCATTAAAATACAAAAAACTTTAATTCCGGCCTATGTTGAAAAATTAGTCGTAATTCCGGCCTAATGGTGATTTAATTTCGGCGTACAAATCATAGGAATTATTTTTTTTTTTATTTTAAACCATATACACAATTTTTTGTACATTGTATTTCAACATTTTCAAGGTAGGTATAAAAAATACAGAATCATAAAAACATAATTTCTATATAGAAGAGGCATAGAAAAACTACGAAAACATACCCTGGAGCTGATGTACATAGCGATCACAATCCAGTTATAATGGATTTTAGATTAAAAAGATTTCTCAAAGTCAAAAAGAAAATAGTGACAAGAAAAATAGACATCTCACAACTGAAGAACCCTGAACAGAAAAAAAGAAATAAGTATCAAGCTTGAAGAAGAAATAAAAACGATCGAAAACTTGGTACAGGCAGACATTGAAGTGACATGGACTGCTCTAAAAACAAAAATTACAAAGATACAAGAAGAAGACATCGGGTTCATAGAACACAACAAAAAAGTTGAATGGATAACGCAAGAGATCATGGACCTCATGTCAAAAAGTGCCGGGAGGCGAAAGAAAACTGGATGTCAACAAAATGCCTAGAAATCGAACAACTTCAAGAAAAATACGGCATCTTTAATATTCATAATAAAGTAAAAGAAATGAGAGGTAGACACAAAAATAAACAAGCAACAATATTAACAAATGATAATAACGAAATAATTATGGGTACAGAAGAAAAACTAAAGATATGGAAAGAATACATACAAACTCTTTTGGATGACGATAGACCTTGTTCTCCACCATCCACAAATAATCGAATTGTTGTAATTTAAGTTAGGTGAAGTTTGAAGACATCCAAAGACAAGGCAATATGTACTTTATTTCTTTTTGCCTACAGAACAATACAAAAATTGACTGACAGTAGTTTATATATTTTTGACATTACATTAAACTATCAACAATGTCACTTCGTATAGAACCACTACAACATCCACTTTTTATGTTGGATATTCTAACACTCTCCCTCAACATGAAAAGTAGATAAGCTAAATAATAGACCTTAACAAAATAAACATTATTTTAAATTCAAATTCTGACAGATTAACTGCAATTTCTTTGAATTTAATGACATGGTCAACATATCAGCCACCATTTTATTCGTCGGCATATATTTTAATTGAATATCATTGTTAGCTACTTTTTCACGAATAAAATGATACTTGACATGAATATGTTTCGTTCTCTTATGGTATACTTGATTTTTTGATAACTTTATGGCACTTTGATTATCATTAAATATAACCATCGGAAAACCTTCAAACAAAAATTTACAATTCACATTGTTTTCAAATATTTCTTTACATAAATATGTTAAGTATAAACGATTCTTTTGCTGCCTCAGTTATGCCAATATATTCAGCTTCAGTTGAACTTAAATCCAAAGTTCTTTGCTTTTGACATTCCCATGAGATAGGACCTTCTATCTGAAGTGTTATTAGCCCAATCTGAGTCAACAAAACCACTTAAACTAACATTTGACTTTCTGTAATTAATTCCTACAGTTCTTGTACCTTTCCTACAGGTATCTCAAAACACGTTTGCCTGCTAACCAATGTTCTTTTGTATGAATCTTATTAAATTGGCTAAGATAAGTGACAGATTTCCTATCCAATCTTAATCCTCAAAGACTAAATTTGTTGATTACTTTTCTTAATCTAGCCAAAATCAATCTATAATTATATATTCCTATCTTATCTACTATAACACAAACTTACAAATTATTCTCTTTTTTTACACCTGGGTTCTCTATCATCCGTTGGTAGAAAAAAAAAAGGAACTTGGACAGTCCACAGTAAAGTAGCTATTGAATTAAGTAGATAGCTGCAGAAGAGTTTGCTGTGGAACTCTGAGGACCTCATCAAAAAAGACTATGTAGAAAAAGACTGGTTGCTACCTACAAGCGAGAAAAGTTTTATCCTGTGTTGAATAAACTTTCCTATACTAACTGTTTGGCCCAAGAAGAAGAAGTTTAGACATAGTGTTCATTCAATATAAAATAATTTCAATTTAGTGTTATATGGGCATATTCGATTGTCTAGAGCAAGTTGAGAATACCCCCTCCCCCCTGAATTAGCTGGGCAAATTACCCCTGGGATATTACCCAATAAAGGAAGAAGAAGAAGAAGAAGATAAGTGACAGAGAAAGCTATGTCAGGCCTTGAACAAACTGCTAAATACATCATCGAACCAATCAATTCTTGATAAGAACATTCATACAAAGTTCCTTCATAAGAAAGCTTAACATTTGGTTCTAAAGGAGTATTTACAATGCTACAATTAGTCATTTTAAATAGTTCAAGTATTTTATCAATATACTGTTCTTGACTTAATTTCAATTCAAACTCTGACCTACTTCTCTCTATCTTCATACCCAAACAATGTGTAATTGGGCCCAAATACTTAATATGAAAGTTTTTATCTAATTCATTTTTCAAAACTTTAACCTCATTATGATTATTGTAAAAAACAAAAAAATCATCTACATAGAGTGCTACAATAAGGATTGAATTCTCACTATTTTTGACAAAAATGAATGGTTCAATTTTACATTGTTTAAAATTCAAATTTAACAAAATTTGGTATACCCTTTTATACCACAATCCCGAAGACTGTTTGAGACCATATATAGCTCTCCTGAGCAGACAGACTTTATTTTCCAAGTCTGGTTCATCAAAACCTTCAGGTTGAGCCATATATATGGTTTCATCAATCTCACCATTCAGGAATGCAGTCTCCACATCTAAATGAACTGTATGTAGATTTAATTCAACAGCCATCGCTAACAAAAGCCTAAAATTACTAAAACGAATAACTGGAGCATACGTTTCTGAATAGTCAACCCCATATTTCTGTGTAAAACCCTTTGCCACCAATCTTGCCTTGTACCTTACTATTTCACCCTTTTCATTTTTCTTTATTTGAAACACCTATTTATTCTGAACGATATTTGTATTTGCAGCTTTATCAACCAATTCCCAAGTATTATTCATTCTGAGAGCTGTCAATTCATTTTGAATGGCTAATTTCCATTCATGGCTGTGACTACTTGACAGTGCCTCAGAAACACTTGTAGGCTCAAATTCATTTGACGTAGTAAACATGGCAAGATCAGGTACATTTTCCAGATCTTTATCTAACAAAAAATCATTATACAATTTTGGTTTATTTTTAACACGTGTAGGGTATCGCTTAGACTCTTGAACACTATCACTATTTCTTTCTTCTCTATTCACTTCTTGATTTTCACTAGCACTTTCTTCTACACTTTTTATATTCTCAGATTCCACAATTTCACCGACACCACTTTTCACTTCTTCGGAGTTTTCATTCACATTAAAACATTCCGACTGATGTTGGTTTACTGATTTGGCTTTAACTTCAACAATTCGCAAGTTGCATATAACCTCAGGTTTAAACCGTTCGTCGTGGCTCGATACGATTCTTCTTTCAGATGAAATCCATATCCTAAAATCATCCCTGTCATTCACATAACCAACTAAATAACCATGTATCGCTTTGTCATCAAATTTACTGCGAATATTCTTGTTAACGTGAACATAACATTCAGTGCCGAATATTCTTAAATTTTTCAAACTTCCAATTGGCTTTCCATACCACAGTTCATAGGGACTTTTACTTTCAATTGATGACTTTCCTGTGCGATTCAGAATGTACACTGTAGTATTGCATGCTTTTGTCCACAATTGTTTGGACAACTTACATGTGTTTAACATGGAACGTGCACACTCTACAATTGTGCGGTTTTCCCTTTCAGCAACACCATTCTGCTGAGGTGTGTAGGGTGGGGTGATACAATGCTCTATACCTCTCTTCGCAAGAAGTTCAGATACCTTTCTATTGTCAAACTCTCTCCCTCCATCGCATCTCAGTTGCTTTAGTACATGGCCATTTGTACTAGTTTCATTTAAAAATTGTTTTAAAAAAGTACATACCTCACTTTTGTGTTTCATAAAGAAAACTTTCCGAAACTTACTAAAGTCATCTTTAAAACATACGTAATAACGTGCTTTTCCCAGTGATTCTATAGACATGGGCCCATTGACATCTGCATGGATCTGCTCACCAGTGACTTGTGGTCGATTGATCCTAGATTTAAATGGCAATCTATGCATTTTTCCAATTGCACATCCATCGCAAAAGCTTTCTTTGCACCCATCAATGTCTATATTCATGACTTTTTATGTTGGATATTCTAACACGAATAAATGAAAAAGGCCCAGAAATAACCAAAGAAGAAGTGATTCACGCAGTAAAATCTCAGAAAGATGGAAAAGCCACCGGTCCAGACATCAATGTCGAAATACTAAAACTAATTGCAGATAACGAAAGTACAAGCCTAGACTTAATAACAGCACTATTTAATAAGATATATGAGACAGGTAAAATACCAACAGACTGGCTAAAATCAACATTCGTAGCATTACCAAAAAGATCGAATTCCTCACAATGCGATGATTATCGAATATTAACCTTGATGTCTCATGTCCTTAAAACTTTTCTCAGAATTAAACATACACGAACTTACAAGAAGTGCGAGTTCCAGATGAGTGACATTCAATTGGGATTTCGAAACGGATTGGGAACACATTTTACTTTACATGTGTTGACGCATTAAAGCATTTGACTGTGTTAACCATCAAAAGATGGCTACTTCTGAGAACAACTGGGGTTGACGAACAAGACTTGCGAATTATCTCAGAACTATACTGGCACCAAACGGCAACAATTGAAATAAAGCACACAACATCCGAAGATATATAAATCCGACGAGGAGTGAGACAGGGTTGCGTCTTATCACCCCTACTGTTTAATTTGTATTCGAAGTCCATATTCAGAGAAGCATTAGACCAGGTCCAAGGCGGAGTTAAGATTAACGGAATCAGCATAAACAACGTCAGATATGCTGATGATACTGTCTTAATAGCAAGCAACGCACAAGAACTACAAAATATAATAAATGCGGTAGTTCACCACAGCGAAATTTTCTGTTTACGTCTAAACGTTTCCAAACTAAAACTTTAGTATTTTCAAAGACACCAATAAATGTACATGTGTATGCCAAGGGTCAAATGATAGAACAGGTAAATTCCATAAAATATTTGGGAGCAAATATCAATATCAGAGTAATACAAAAAAAGAATTACTATAAGAATCTAACAAGCAAAGAAAACATTCATGAGCATGAAAACATTTTTTACAAGATCAGACCTTAGTCTACAGCTTAGAATCCGAATGAATAGATGTTACGTTTTTTCTGTCTTACTGTATGGCTGTGAAAGTTGGACAATATACTCTGAAATAGAAAAAAGAATAGATGCCTATGAGATGTATATATACAGACGAATATTGAGAATTCCATGGGTACAAAGAGTTACTAATGTTGAGGTACTTCGTCGAATGTGTAAACAAAAAGAATTACTAAGAATAATCAAAGAGAGGAAAATGCAATACTTGGGTTATGTGTTTGGAAGGAAAAGTACAGGCAAAAGATCAGTAGGAAGATACCAGAACTCATGGCTGAAAGACCTAAGGAGATGGTTCGACCGCTCATCCGCAGAAATCTTTCGCGCAGCAGTTTCCAAAACCACAATTGCCATTTGGATCGCCAACCTTCGAAAGGAGACGGTGCCATGAGAAGAAGAAGAATACAAAAACTAAATAAAATAAAACGATGTATATACGTAAAAAAAAAATTAAATTAAAAAAAAAAACAACAAAAAATACTTTCATAAGTTACTTAGCAACAGTCTTTTTTTTCATTTATTGCATAAGAGCAAAGAGCTATGAAAAACCTACAAATTTTTTATCGCAGGTACAGAAAAAGACCCCTTTTATTAATGTACTGAGGCCGTGCAATTAAAAATAATGGATCATACCAAATAATATAATCTGTCTCTGGCCATCTTCAATGATATCCTATTTTTTTTTTTCTATAGCTTTTATTTTGAATTTATCTTCTGTTATTTCTTCTACTACTCCTCGTAAAAGTATTTCTCCTCGTAAACTACAGTGACGTAGTTACCTAGTTCGAAGTAGCCCACCTCTAAATCCATAGAATTATTAGCTTTCGGCTTTTTAGTTCTTACACCTGTTTTTCTGCCAGAACCAACATTTTTGTTTAAAATTTCATTTTCTTTTTTATTTGCTCCATGTATTTCTCCTCTTTGTTTTCTTCAATCTCAATGTTTATGTTTAATTTGACAGCTTTCGAAATTTTAATTTTTTCTGTTCTCTTGCCATCATACGAGTATTTTCCATTTTTCTTCGTGATGTTAGGTGCATTTTTTTTCTGCAAGCTTTTGTTGTTTCCTTGCTCCTTTTCATTTTTTTCAGCTTTTACTCTTCCCTGGTACTCCATGAAATCATTAGCAATCGTTACTACAGGTGTTAATTTTTTGTAGCCTTACTTTTGGACGTTTAAGATATTTTTCTGAGGAAATAAAATATATTTTTAAATGGCGTTGAAAATTTTGGAGGAGTGACAAAATAGGACTCACCAGAATTTATGGGCGATTAATTTTCAAAATAGGTTCTGTCGAGTAAATACTTTTACTCGACAGAATTTTAATACAAAAGTAATTTTTTTGTAATAGAAATTTAATTTTGTATTCTTTCGAACCAGGAGTATCTTGCGAAAATTAATCGTAGGACATTTCTAACGTAATATTTGGCGACCGTGACAATACTTATATACGCGTGTGCTTAAAAGTTCGGCTCGGCCAAAGTTAACCTTTTTAGGCGAAAAATGGAATCAGATAAAAAAAGCAGAATGGTGCTTCGTAGTGATTTAAGAAAGATGCTACTGTTTTGGACAGTTTGTTAGCTGAACCGGTGGACACTCGACCCTGGCAGAAAATTAGCGTACAGTGGGAACTTTTACAATTTTACAATGAGATTTATGAAGTGGAAAGTGCGGTACTTGAATTTATATTGGAAGAAGCTTTCGAAGAAGAGTTAATCAGTGAGATGGAGGCAAAAGATAAATATAGTGCAAGGTACTTTGAACTTACAAATATCATGACAGACCAGGTTCAGTAAGTTCAGAGTCATCAAGTATAAAAGGTAAGCGCAAATTTAAATTACCTCCAATCGAGTTCAAGAAATTTAATGGAGACTTGAAAGATTGGCTTCCTTTTTGTTCACAGTTCAAAGTAGTGCATGACGATCCATCAATTGATTTGACTGATAAGATAGCTTATTTGAGACAAGCAACTGTAGAGTCCAGTAAGGCCAGATGATTATTGAAGAGTTTTCCTGCATTAACCGACAATTACTCAACAATTATTCAGAGTTTGCAGTCTAGGTTTAGCAGAGATGATCTCCAGATTGAAGTTTATATTAGAGAGCTCTTAAAGTTAATTTTGAGTCGAGTTTCTAGTATTTCTTGTAATATTTCTGCTCTTTATGATATGATTGAAAGTAAACTTCGTTCACTTGAGACCTTAGGCATAACTGCTGACAAGTATGCGGCGATATTGTATCCTCTTATTAAGTCATGTTTGCCAGAAGATATGATTCGACTATGGCATAGATGTTCACAGTTTTTAAGACCTTATGTTTCCGTATCCATGGAAAAGTCGCAGAAACTACAGCAGTTACAACTTTATAAGCAAAATTGAGTGGGCTAATGCGCTTTTTACAGAGTGAAGTAAATGGGGCGCACGTCCTGACGTTTTAAGAACAACGGCACAGGCACTCTGTTTCTTAACTGCTGAATATGCGTGCCCCGTTTGGAGCAGATCTGATCACACCAAACAAGTTGATACTGCGCTAAATGAAACATGCAGGATAGTAACGGAGTGCATGAAACCAACGCCACTTTCAAATCTAAATAAAGCAGCGGGTTTTGCAGAACCCTCAACACGCAGAGGCGTTGCAGAGCAAATAGAGAAAATTAAACAGATCGCGGACGAGCGGCATGCCCTATACAAAGCTCAAACACCACGAAAGCGACTAAAATCTGGGAAAAGCTTCCTAGGAACAGTGCAGGATGAACCGCCTGAGTTTTTCCTCTTCCCCAGGTTGAATGGACCGGCCAGTCCCTAGACTTTAAAACGTGGAGAACTATGAACAGGATAATAACGGGAGTCGCTACAGTAAAATCAAACATGGCAAATGGGGAAATATAGACCAAGATGATATCAACTGTGATTGTGGAGAAACACAGAATATGGAACATCTTCTTACATGCAGAAACTGTCCTCATCGATGTACCCTTGAAGATTTGTGGCTCGTCAACAAAGATGAAACCGACGTAACCCGATACTAGGCCGAAATTTTATGAATGACATGTCCGGACACGATAAAGTAAAGTAAGTACAGAGTGAAGTTCAAAATGAACAAAAAATTAATTTAGCAACGGAAGGTTTTAGTTTACCGACTGAAAATAAATATAAATTCAATAGCCTCGTTGCCAAGAAAAATGTAAAATTATCGCTGAGTGAAATATTCATGTCACTGAGTTCCTTAATCCAAGGGTTGTCATAAAAAGAAGAGACATCTGCACACATTGTTGGTTGATCTAAGGTATCAAATGAACAAGTGTAGGTTCATTCCACCAAATAATGCATGTACAATCTTTTCCGTTTCCTTAGCAGAAAAACACATTTCTTGTGCGGTACTTTGTAACATATATGTCGTCTGCAATCCAGTGTCAATAAGTGCCCTTGCTTGTTTAGTACCATATGTACTTCTTATGTTTATTCGCAGAGTTTGTAAAAAAACCTGTGTATTAGTCAAATTAGCAAGCATCTGATCCTCAGTTATATTTTCTTCCGAACGGGTAGTATTTGAGGTCGATGTATCAATTTTATTAACTGGCAAATTAGAGCATATCAAAACAGCATGTGATTTACAACATAATATACAATTCAAACGTCCTCTACACTTTTTAGAAGAATGTCCTACTTTCAGACATCGACGTTTCTGCTCCATAGTAAATTTTTGTGCTTTAAAACAATTTGTACTGTCATGCTGACCTTCACAAAATACACACCTGTAAACTCCATCAAAGCCGTAAAAACTTACCCGGTTGCGAACGTAGCATCAGACCACAATCCGGTGGTATGTAAGTTTGAAGTAAAGTTAAAAAAGCCAAATGTAAAGAACAGGCCCGAAACGCTAGATATTAGGAAGCTTTCCAACAATAATATTAAACAACAGATGCAGGAGAATTTAAATACCGAAATATCAAAAATCCTTAAAAATAACAATGAACCGCTGGAAAAGTGGAGTGAAATTAAAGAAGAGATTAGGACTTCAAGCACTAAGTTTTTACTACCTGACAAGAGAAAAAAGAAAGACTGGATGACTGCAGAAATCCTTGACATAATGGAAGAGAGACGGATATATAAAACTAAAGATACTGCCAAATACCGTGAAGTCCATAGACGAATAAGAGCCGAGCTCATAGACGAATGAAGCAAATTTTCACCTCTAAAAGCCTCACCCTACCTCTCAAAATTGGACTTCTGAAATGTTATGTATTCCCGGTTTTGTTATATGGAATGGAGGCGTGGACAATGACCGCAACATTGATGAAAAAATTAGAAACCTTCGAAATGTGGGCTTACCGACGTATATTACGTATATCCTGGACTGAGCACGTGGCCAACGAAGAGGTACTATGCCGGATAGGTAAAGAGAGAGAGGTAGGAATAAGTATAAAGAAAAGAAAGTTGGAATACTTGGGTCACGTTATGAGACATAATAAATATAGAGTACTACAGCTGATCGTTCAAGGGAAAATAGACAGCAGAAGGGGTCCAGAGAAGAAAAGACACTCGTGGCTTCAAAACTTGCGGCAATGGTTCGGATTGTCATCTGCTGAACTATTCAGATCTGCCGTAAACAAAGTTTACTAAGCCTACTATAACTATATCGTCAGCGAATGCGAGAATTTGCGTCGATCTATTAAAAATAATCTATCGTTCCATTTATTCTAATATTCAATTCTATGATTGCCTTTTCCAAGGCAATATTAAAGAAGAGACACGCCAAGACGTCCCCCTGTCTTAGACCATTATTATTGTCAAAGAACGTAGAGTTTTCTCCTTCAATTCTAACGCATTAGCTTATGTTTTGCATTGTTAGTTAGGTCAACTTAACTAACTTAGGTGGGATCCCAAAGTTTATCATTGTTTTCAGTTCTTTTCACACTGTCAAAAACAAGAATCTATAAAGCAGCAATCTTATATACTAAAAGGCTGAGCCCTTTTCTTGTGCGCAATACTCCTCCTAAACGGTGATAGAAAGGAGAATATTTTTTTCGAATAATTAAACAGATTGTTGAGTAGATTCCCCCTAAGGTTTCAAATTTAAAAAAATTTGAACCGGTTTAAAAATGGCGGCCATAAAATAAATTTTTCCTATAGTAAAGTATAGGAATTTTACAGGTTTCATTCTTCAAAATTTAAAGTTCTAATTTTCAATGTATTTTTAAAATTTGCCCGCGTCTACTTTTTTCTTATATTTACTGATTGAATTCAGAATTATGAAACCGGAAGTATTTACTTCGGGTAAGATATCCCAGCCTAACCTAACCTAACCTAAACTAAACTAACCAAATTGCAAACAAAAAAACCAACTTCGAATTTCAAGTACAAAATATTTATTAATTCATTTAAGTTGGAACATTTACACCAGGCGACGGAAACGATGGATCGTTAGACTCCGCCCCTCTTAAATACCAGTAAAACTTACATCAAAACTCGATGTCGAGTTGGTCCGCTAGTTAGACCTATATTTAAATACACGGTCATACATACACTTGGGAACGATCATCACCAATCCAGAGGGCATAGCAGCGACATGAAAACAATATTGTGAAATATTGTTTCATAGTGATGTAAAAGAATAATAATGAGAGCGTTATATGAGGGTAATGGAAACGCTGTCACCAAATGAAATACACAATAGATCCTCAAGGGATGCTAACCCTGCGAGCGGCTGCAAGGAATACTGGTCACACTGGTCTGGAGGGCTGGCTCGTCTTCGTGGATTTACGAGAAGATAAGGGATTTCGGGATAGGGGTAAGGACTCCTCGGTCTCAGGTCCTGTAAAGAGTAGAGGTTATGGGCTTACTTTTGAAGCCGGAGATATGTATACGCAGAATCTCGTGTTCTCCTAGTCTCTAGTGAGTCGGACGAAAGGAACATTAAAAAAAAACCAAATTAGAGTCAACAATATATTGAATCTACCCTGAAGTTCCTAATACAATCGTTAACACGTTATTCTGCGCGTCGGGAGACGATGTAGCAAGATAGTGAAAAGTTGACAGAGGTACTAATATAATTACACAGGTTAGTATAAAAAAATCTGTTACCTTATGTGTATATTAGGGCTTCAACCACGACACGTTCAGTCTTCTGGAACTCGGTCAGTTGAGGGTTGCGAACTTTCGAGCTGCCACAATAACCGGACTACACGCGAATTCTGCCAGAAGATATCCGGCCCCCGGAAAATCACCGACTGTCTCGCGTACTGGACGCTCCCGGAGGCAATTACTGCCTCGGGCAATCACAGCTGCCCCGCTACTACGGACTAATCATTACTAACTGCCTTGTACCCGACGCTACCGCGTCGACCCGGCGCGGCGCCCGGCAATACTGCCTGAACGGGCAGTCACGGTGCCCCCGTTATCACTACTGACTGACTACTGACTACCGACTGTCTGGCGTCCGTCGTTTTTTCTTGTTTTATTGTGGTCGTACTTTCAACGCCGGTTCTAGTACCAAGGTCGTAGGTTCGCTGAGTTGCAGTTTTGGCGTTATGCGCCTATTTGGGTCACGGCTGTTGTTGTTAATAGTTTCGTGCTTTTTATACGTTAAACAATTATCAAACAATGCAATAACTAGGTCAATTGTTATACTTAGTATAATTTAAATGTATAAGTTAACTGTATTAATTATCCCTTATTTAATTTGGAATATATAATAATTATCTCGAATAATTATTATCTTTTTTATGCTACTTATTGTTCCATTATCCCTTTATTCCAACTTCTCACTCACTTGCTACGCTTACATTACATTACTCCCTACGCAAAAAAAGAAAAGGGCCGAGGGGCCTTTTCCTTTTCCAACAATAAATTTATCTATTTACATATTATATTACTTATAATCTACTATATATATTTTTTATATAAGTCCCAATTTATATTTTATCATTTACTGTTTCTTATAGACTATTGTACCGTGGTCAGCGAATGTATCGTGCTGCCCCCGTATTGAACCTATGTGTATGACAAGTTGAGTCAATCTTGTATTAATCTTATTGAAACTTAACAAGTGAAAGACTTTCCTAACTTATTACAATTGTTCGTGATTACATGGGTCCATTACGACAAGCGTATTCTAATTGTTCTATACGATTGTACTCGCGTTTTGCGTTCACTGTTCACACTTTATCGCGTATCCCTGTGGGAATTATCCGCACTTCACTCGCGTCGTCTTGGCTGTTTTAATGTCCGTTTGCCAATTCCACGTGTCGAGTTAACTATATTGATGCGTTACTGCTGCTGTCTGCCTCCATTGGTTTTTCCTTGCTGGGTGGTCGTCTTAGGTTGATACTGCTTTGCTTTGTCGCATTATACTTCTGCTACATTGGTCTCTGGTATGTGTTTGCTGCATGTGTACCTTGGCCTGTTCTGCATAAGTTGACTGACGGCGTTAGGTAAGGATGGGGCCATTAGTAATCTGTTTTTTTTTTAATTTCTCTTTGTTTGGCATCGTCGTAGTACTATGTCTAAGTATAACTTTTCTGTTTCTCTTTGGTAGGATTGTTCGGTGTAAAGGAATTTGCTATTGATGTAGGTCATTAGGTCTACGTTTTGAGGTAGGAGGGCATACTAGGATTTATTTTGTTGTTTACTAGGAAATTTATTAGGATTCGGGGGTGTTCAGTTTGCCATACTTCTGTGTTACATATTATAGCCCTTTTGTGTAGCATTAGAGCAAATATGTTTTTATTTTGTTCTACTATTACCAATTCTTCTAGTGATTGTTTATTAGTGATCTTTTCAACGTGCCTTCTGTAAAGTTGTGACAATTGACTTTCACAACTGTTGTGTTTGTATTGTTCCCAGGTTATTTAGCCTATTGTAGAGTCGAAGCAATAGCCGTTGATGAATGAGCATGTTACTCCTTCTCGTAGGTGGATTTCGTTGTCGTCTTCTCGTAGAGTTGTATCGATCGGTAGCGGTGTATATTTCAGCATTCTTCTGCTCCCATCTTCTTGATGTAGCTGTCTAGTCCTCCATTGACTATGGACGTGTGGCTGTACATCCCACAGCGAAACAAGAGTCTCTCCACCGTAATGAGTCTCTCCAGTGTCACAAATCGCACTGTTATTACTTCCCGAACGGTCGCACTCCCGTAAGCAGACTTTAGTTCGCATTAGTACTTTTTACGCGTGATTCAAATGCACCTTAACCTATAAATACATGTATTGCTGCTTATTGCAGACAATTTTAGCGATAGCTTTACATAAATCTGACTTATAAACTAACCTACAGTGTATTGCATATTAGTATGCCTATTGCCTATAAACTGATAAATAAATTGATATCTAAAGCACTATTAATATGTTAATGATAATTGGGACTTGTACTTTTTAAATATTTACAATATAATATATCATCTTTCTGTTATATATACACCCTGTATATTAGAGTCATATATTTTTAATTCTCAACTTGTCATCACTTATTGTTTATAGTTACGTATGTGTAACGAATTTTCCTTATTTGAAGAATATTTTAATTACTATATTTATTCTTAATAAAGAGTCAGAAATTATTGTAATATTTCTCACTCTTTCCCAAATCTTTTTAAAATAATTCAAAGGTGAAATTTATTTTGATTTCTCGTCAAACACAATGACCTGTTTTTAGTGTTATGATATTTATGTTTCAAGGCTATTAAATTACGTTTTGCTGATGGCTGAATTTTTATATACTCACATTGTTGATGAAATTTGATACTGACTGATATAATGAACTCTTGGTGTCTGTTATAAACTACAATATTTATTTTTTTAATTAATTGTTACGTTTTTTAAACTTGACCTTTATTAGTTGTTTATTTACCAGTGGTCTGACTCAATCTTTATACTACTTTCTTAGTTGATAGGAATTAAAGTCTGTCAATCAGTTTTGACATAGCAATAAAGGATTGGCGTATGGTATCTTACCGATCCAGCTCTTACTAATCAACAGCAGCTTAGACCCCTATAAACTTTAAATTAATTTACTTATTTCTCTTTCTTAAAACTTGCTTTTAGTTATGATCTACTATTATGTTTTCAAAAAAATTTGTTTTCATTGAACTGTGCTAATATTTAACTATGAATGCTTATATTACCTGTGTTTTGTCTTTCGTTCCTTGTTAAAGTTTTAGTATTATTCGAGCGGCCGTCTCTTGTAATACCAAGCTTTCAACTTTTCTTATAGTTGTTTTGATATTTTTTCATTATTCCTCTATTGCGTCGAAAAACATATCTGTGTCCTCATCGCTCTGTGTTATTATTGCTGTCTCATTCCTGTTTATTATTCTGTTGTACGTGTTCCATCCTTTCTTTTTCGTTTTGTGGAATATGCCGCAACATTTTCTTTCGGGCATCTTGCCTAGTCTATTCTTTATTCGTTCTGATCTTTTTGGTTGGCTGGTGTCTCCCTGACTTCCTTTTCTTCTTCTCTGCGGTTTGTTAATTGGGATTCCTGGTCCCCATAATGGCAGTGTTGTCACCTTAGACGGGTCAACTCTTTCTTCTTCCGTCTCTTCTTGTTCTGGTTCTCCTATTTCTTCTTCTTCCTCTGAGGAGTATTCCATTTTTTCATTCTCGTAATATTTCTTTAACCTGTTGACGTGCACTACCTGTCTATTTTTTCCTTTTTTTGTACTTACTGCGTACGTCACTGGTCCAACTTTTTCTATGATTTGAAATGGTCCTATCCATTTTTTTTTTAACTTCTTTGAGAGTCCTGTCGTACTACTTAAGTCTCTCAGGTATACCTTATCTCCTTTTCCAAATTCTCTAATTTCTGTATTTGTATTGTATCTTTCAATCCTTGATTCTTTAGCTTTTTCTATATTCTCCTGCGCTTTTGTATATACTATTTTCATTCTTGCTTCTAGTTCCGCTGCATAATTATCGTCTAAGTCGTATCTCCTCCTATGCGGTTGTGTTATGAGGTCTATGGGTAATATTTGCTCTGTTCCGTGTAACATATAATATGGTGTGTATCCTGTAGATGAATGTCTACTTCCTCGATATGCCATTAGTACGTACGGTATCCATTGATCCCAATCTCTCTGGTTATCCGCGATATAATACGAAAGCATGTCTTTTATGACTCTGTGCAATCTTTCAATCTGTCCATTCGTTGTGGGTGCATAGCTAGCTGTGTATAGCCTTTTGATTTTTAATATATTGCAGACTTCGTTCATAACTTGTGACATAAAGTTGCTTCCTCTGTCGGTCAGTAATTTATGTGGGGTTCCATGTCTGCATACTATTTGCTCTACGAATGCTTTTGCTATCGTTGCAGCTTTTTGATCTGGTAAAGGTATAGCTTCACAATATTTAGTCAGGTGATCCTGAAATGTAAGTAGATAACGATTTCCATTATGGGTTACCGTTAAGGGCCCAACTATGTCCATTGACGTAATTTCCCATGGTTTACTAACTGCTGTAAATTTTTGTAGTGGCGCTTTTTTGAAGTGTGGTGAAGTTTTCCTTCTGTTGCAGGAGTCGCATTGTTGACAATAGTTTGTAACGTCCGCTCTGAGGGTGGGCCAATAAAATCTATAGGCTATTGTAGTTATCGTTTTTTGCTGTCCCTTGTGACAATGTAGCGGTGTATCATGAAAATCTTCTAAGACCTTTCTAATTAGTGTCTTGGGTATTACTAATCTTTCCGCTCCTCCCTTCTTATCAGAGTGATAGAGCAGTCCTTCCCTGTCTATGTAATAATTTTCTGTACATTTTTCTTCTCCCATCTCTATTTGTTGTATAATATTTTTGCAAAAGGTGTCTCGTTGTTGTTTGTTCCTTAAATTATCTTTGTCCCAAACTGGTTCCCATTGTTCTTCTTCCTTGAATGATAGAATTTTTTCCTCTTTCTTTGTCTTTACTACTTTTGCTTTTATGTTTGTGTTGTAGAAAATAAATTTTGCCATTTTGCTTATTTCTTCGCAATCTAATCCATTAAGTTGCTTTTCTGAGTATATTACCGTGATCTGATTTTCCTTGTTCTGTTCACATTTATTTTTTAAGTTCCTTAGGCATTCCCAAACGTTCTGGTATGATGACTCGCATTCGGGTCTTGCCTTTTCTATGATAAAGTAGAGATTCTTTTCTGGTACGTTCCATTGTATTTTATTGCCTATTTCATGATCTGTCGGTATTACTGGTTTTCCAAATACTTCTGTGAGTTGTTTCGTTACTGGGTCCGAGATGGGTCCTTCTCGTGATATGAATATTGCTAAGGGTTGATCGTCCGGTGTTGTTATAGGGTTCTCTTCTTTAATTGTACTGTTTTGGCTTCCTGGTGTGGTATTGGCCTTTTTGTACTCTAAGTACTCGTCGTATGTTGTATCTATGAAGTTGTTGGTTGTGTCGTACATTCTGCTGAGCGCATCTGCGTTACCATGTTTGCGTCCTGGTCTGTGAATAACTTCGAAGTCGTATTCTGCTAGAGTAAGCGCCCACCTGGTGAGTCTGGAACTAGGATCTTTAAGTGATAGTACCCATTTTAGCGGCCGATGGTCTGTAATGATCGTGAATTTTTTTCCGTGTAGGTAGCATCTAAATGTTTTTACTCCGTATATTATTGCTAATAGTTCTTTTTCTGTGGTGGAATAGTTTAGTTCTGCCTTGTTGAGTTTTCTGCCTGCGTAAGCAATCGGTTTCTCTTTTCCTTCTCGTATCTGGCTTATTATAGCTCCTACACCAATATTTGATGCATCTGTTGATAATATAAACGGTTGATTGAAGTCTGGGAAAATGAGTAACTTGTCGGATGTTAGGATTCCTTTTAGTGTGTCGATCGCTTTTATTACCTCTTCTGATATTTTGAATTTTACGTCATTTTTTGTTAACTCTACTAGAGGTGCTGCTATCTCCGTTATGTTGGGGATGAATTTTCTATACCAATTAACAAGTCCTAGAAATGACCTAATTCCCTTGACATTTTTCGGTAACGGGTATTTATAAACTGCCTCCAATGTTTCTGGGTCTGGGGAAATGCCTTCCTGTGTTATTATGTGTCCCAAGTATTTTACTTTTTTCAAAATGAAATTGCATTTTTTTGGTTTCAGTTTTATGTTAGCGTCGCTTAATCTTTCGAAGACTTCTTCTATTTTCTTTATGTGATCCAGTTCGCCCGAGTAGTTGAATAGTATGATATCGTCTAGATAAACCATGCAGAATATTCCTGTGAGTCCGGCTAGTGTTGTGTTCATGAATCGCTGAAAAGTTGCTGGAGCGTTCGCTAGTCCAAAAGGCATTTTTGTATATTCGTAGTGTCCGTGGTAAGTACTAAATCCTGTTAATGGAATGTCTTTTTCTTCCATGTCTACCTGGTGATAAGCGTCTGCGACGTCTATTACTGAAAATAATATTTTCTCTCCCGCTTGATATCCTTGAAGAAGGTCATTTATGTTAGGTAAGGGGTAGTATTCTTTCTGTGTTACTGCGTTTAGTCCTCTGTAGTCTATACACAACCTTATTTTTTCTGTTCCGTCCGGTTTCTGCTTAACAATCAATACTACTGGGGCGCTCCACTGACTGGTTGATTCCCTTATGACTTTCGCCTTTAGTAGTCTGTCTATTTCGTTTTTGAGTGCTCCTCTTTGTTGATATGGCATTCTGTATGGAGTCTTGAAGACCGGTTTTGTGCCTGGTTCCAGGGTAATACTGTGCTTAACTTTTGACGTGCTTGTGATAATCTCATTGTCGTCCGTAAAAATGTGGTGATATTTCCTTATTACCTTTATCAATTCTTGTCTTGTTTCCTTGGATAGGTGGTCCAATTCGAATTCATCTTCGATCCATTTATTGTTTGAGACATCAAATTTGGATATTGTCTCTACTTTCTTTTGTTGTTGTTCTACCATACATTCTGTTGCTATTCCAATCTTTTCTCCTTTTCTGATGGTTATGCTTTGGAATGATGCGTTTATTAGTCTTATGGGAATTATTTCCTTATTATCTACTATTGCATTAGCCATTCGTATGAAGTTTGGCCCATTATTTTGTGATTCGCAGACTATTGTCGTACCATTTATTTGTTTCCTGATTTTCCCCATTGTGACGACTTCGGATCGGGCCGGTATGGATAGCTCTTCGTTCAATATTATTGGGGACTCTGTGTTTTTCGAGAGATATGCCTGTTGGTTCTCTTCGTTCTTTGTATCGTTGATTTGTAATTCTATCTTCATGGGTCTTTCTGCTTTGTTTTTATTTTCGACCGGTATCTTATCCAAGTCTACTTGGTTTTCTTCGGTTTTACTATCTTTCTGCTTGTTTCTTCTTTGTGAACTCGTGCTTTGTATAGGTTTCTTTTCTTCTTCCTTTGACTGGTCATTTTCCTGTTGTGTATCTTCGCTGATTTGGTGTGCTATTTCTTCCTGATTGCTCTGTGTTGTTTCGCCTTTCTTTAGAGGGTTTTCCACTGTGCCTAGCCTTTTTCTCCTATCTCTCGTATCTTGTTTTACGACGTTTGTTCTTCCTTGCTTCGTTCTTTTGTTTCTCGGGGTGAATATTCTCGTTTTTTCTGTCCTCTTCGTTTTGTTCCTCCTATTCGATGTTTTTGTGGGAGTTGTATGCTGTTTAGTTGGTACTCTTGGCGATTGGGGTTTCTTCCGTGTCTCACCTTGCTTTTTTGGTTTGTTCTTCCTTGCTGTATCTTCTATGTTTGCGATAGGTGAGTTTTTCCTATTCTCTTGTATATCGTTTATATGTTGTTTTTCCAGGAATTCTTTTACTACTGATAACCATTTGTTCCATTCGTGTCTTGTGGTATTGTAGCTCTTGTCGTATGCCTTTACTGTCATTACTTCCATTATTTCTCCTGCTGTTAACATTGGGATTGATTGTCCCCATAATATTAGTGACGGTTCGTCTTTATATGATATGATTGCTTTGTGGTTTGCTAAAAAGTCTCTTCCTAATAACATTGATACTTCGCCTAGCGTTATGTCGCTACATACTATGAATCTGGCTTTCGTTTTTCTGCTTTTGGGTGTTGTCTGTATATCCACATATGTTGTTCCATATATATCTATCTCGTGTCCTGTTATCCCTCGTAGCGATAGTGATTCCGTGATTTCTGGGTTTATATCTTTGTCTTGTATTAGTGATTTCCTTATTAATGAGAAAGCGCCGCCTGTGTCTATCATTGCGGAAAGTTTTCTTCCATTAATCGTAAGTGTTATTACATAGGGTTGTTTAGTTTCTGTGTTGTCCTCGATGTGGTCTATTTTGTGTGTGCCCCTCGTACTTCTTCCATTTAGGCCACTTGCTGGGGGCTTTTTAGTGGCCCTAGTTAGTTTAAATTCTGGTTGCGGTTCCTGTTATGTTGGCTTTCTCTTGTTTCATATTCCCTTCTGTGCTCGTGCCTGTTTCTGTTGCTGATCCATCTGTTTGTGTCCCTTCCTTGCGGATTGTCTCGTTGCTTGTTTGTGTAATTGTTCTTTTCATATTTTTGCGTATACGTTTTTGTCCCTTGCCTGTTTCTTGGTTGATTGTCGTTAGGTTGGCCTCTCCTTCTGTTAAGTAAGCAATCTCTGGCCCAGTGCCCTTCTTTTCCGCATTCGAAGCATTCTCCTCCCGTTTTCTTAGCTATACTGGTTCTTGACCAACAATCCTCTCTGAGGTGTCCCTTTTTCCCACATTTGTAACATTTGACTTCCTGTGACGATTGTTCCCTTTTCTTCGTTCTGCAGTCTCTTATGAGATGCCCTGTTTTGTTACAGTAGTGGCATCTTTGTTCTTCTCTTATGGCTGATACTCTGGCTGTGTTTGCTCTTCCTTGAATCATCATTAAATTCATCTCCTGTAGTGCTACTATTTCCTCTGCTTTTTCCAAGTCTAAATTTGGCTCTTTTAACAGTAGAACGCCTGTTTCTTTCAATAAATCTCTTCTGAGCCCTAGTTTAAATTGGTTAAGTACTAGTTCTTTGTTTTTCTTCTTGATACCTGGCTGTTCTTCGATTGTTGCTCCTTCTAAGTCTTCTTCTAAAACTCTGGCTGCTAGTATTCGTAGTCTTGTGGTAAAATCCGATACGCTCTCGTCGTGTCTTTGAAAGCAGTTTGCGAGCATCATCGTCCTCTCTCCTGGCAGTTTTTTTGGTGCGAATTTTTGGATTAGTTTCGCTTTTAACTCTCCGTAATTCAGGTTGTCTAAGGTTGGGTCTGATTTAAAGAATTGGTAAGCCGGTCCTGTTAGTTTGAATTTTAATATTTGTAGGGTATCCTCTTCTTTCCATTTGTCTAATTGTGCGCGCTGTTCTAGTTTCTCGAAGTATCGAATGGGGTCCTTTGTGTTGAAATCGACTAAGGTAGCCGCCACAACTCCTAGGGGTTGCGGTGGCCATGAAATCGTTACTGGGGTAATAGGTGTTGCTTGCGGCATTTTCCTCTTTTTTTGTATTTATTTTTTTTTTTTTTTTTTTTTGATCTGCTAATTTATGACGACACCCCCAATTGTATAAAGAGTTAGATTTTTTTGTTAAAAAAAATAAAAGAACTTAGAAATATACGCTGCCGAACTTAAAAACAAATCTGTATAAAATATTAAATAATCAAATCAAATAATAATCGATCAATCAATCAATACTCACATATCAACTTAGGTGTTAGTTTTTATTTTTTTTTTTTGAAAAATTAAACTCTATTAAATTCTTTTCCTTTTTACAAATCAAACGCTATTTTTTTCAATTCCAAATATCCCATAATTAATTAGTTAAACAAAGTCATATCTAATTTCTTAGTGTATATCACGAGAATTCGCTAGCCCCACGATTTACGTCGTAATTCTTTACTTTGCGACGCTTCTTTTTAAGGTCAACCTAAATATTTTTCAAACACAAATCATATTTCACTTTCACTTGTTACATTAAACAAAGAATTTGATAATATGTAAACAGTTAGTAAAATAATACCCAAAGAATTTATATTTTGCGCTTTTTGAAAGCAATAAACTAGTACACTCAAATGAACTTGATCTTGACCTACTAACTTAAATTCTGTATTTTTAACTACTAAATAGAACAATAATGGTTATTTCTTGAATCAATTATATTTCATTCTTATATTCCACTAATAATTAATAATTTCTGTTATACTTATGTATCATAACCCTGTTAGACTCTATAGTTTATATTTTTTTTTGTGCAATATTATGGTAATTAAAAAAACAATTATATAGAGAACATCATATACTGTGTTAGTATGTATTTTTTGAAAAAATTTGTACTTGTCATCTCTTCACATATATCCTAAAAGCAATTCACCTATCTTAATATTTAGGATTCTAGGTTTCTAGGAAGGGATCGATATGAGGCCATTCTCCAGTGATACAAGACAAAAAAATCTACTATATACGAATAATTTGTGTAAAACTCCTAACAAGTTTATATAACAAAGAGAGAAAAAGGATTTTCTTCCAGAAAAGGGAGTCCTGCACTCCACACAATATTTACTGGATACCTCACTGTTTCTTTAATCTGTTGTCGTCTTAGGAAAGAGAAGAAAAAAAAAAATTGGAATGTCACTGGCGAAATGAAACGATGAAGGCTTCTTATAGCTACAAAACTTGCAAAGTTTACAAGGATACTGAAGAAGTGACTTAATTATCCCTATTTACCGAAATTCCCCCAAACCGGGACCGCTGTCACCAATGTAAATGAATAATAATGAGAGCGTTATATGAGGGTAATGGAAACGCTGTCACCAAATGAAATACACAATAGATCCTCAAGGGATGCTAACCCTGCGAGCGGCTGCAAGGAATACTGGTCACACTGGTCTGGAGGGCTGGCTCGTCTTCGTGGATTTACGAGAAGATAAGGGATTTCGGGATAGGGGTAAGGACTCCTCGGTCTCAGGTCCTGTAAAGAGTAGAGGTTATGGGCTTACTTTTGAAGCCGGAGATATGTATACGCAGAATCTCGTGTTCTCCTAGTCTCTAGTGAGTCGGACGAAAGGAACATTAAAAAAAAACCAAATTAGAGTCAACAATATATTGAATCTACCCTGAAGTTCCTAATACAATCGTTAACACGTTATTCTGCGCGTCGGGAGACGATGTAGCAAGATAGTGAAAAGTTGACAGAGGTACTAATATAATTACACAGGTTAGTATAAAAAAATCTGTTACCTTATGTGTATATTAGGGCTTCAACCACGACACGTTCAGTCTTCTGGAACTCGGTCAGTTGAGGGTTGCGAACTTTCGAGCTGCCACAATAACCGGACTACACGCGAATTCTGCCAGAAGATATCCGGCCCCCGGAAAATCACCGACTGTCTCGCGTACTGGACGCTCCCGGAGGCAATTACTGCCTCGGGCAATCACAGCTGCCCCGCTACTACGGACTAATCATTACTAACTGCCTTGTACCCGACGCTACCGCGTCGACCCGGCGCGGCGCCCGGCAATACTGCCTGAACGGGCAGTCACGGTGCCCCCGTTATCACTACTGACTGACTACTGACTACCGACTGTCTGGCGTCCGTCGTTTTTTCTTGTTTTATTGTGGTCGTACTTTCAACGCCGGTTCTAGTACCAAGGTCGTAGGTTCGCTGAGTTGCAGTTTTGGCGTTATGCGCCTATTTGGGTCACGGCTGTTGTTGTTAATAGTTTCGTGCTTTTTATACGTTAAACAATTATCAAACAATGCAATAACTAGGTCAATTGTTATACTTAGTATAATTTAAATGTATAAGTTAACTGTATTAATTATCCCTTATTTAATTTGGAATATATAATAATTATCTCGAATAATTATTATCTTTTTTATGCTACTTATTGTTCCATTATCCCTTTATTCCAACTTCTCACTCACTTGCTACGCTTACATTACAGTGACTATGAAGAAGGAACCACATATTTTAAAATCGGAAATTGAAACCGCAATAAAAAAATTAAAAACTGGAAAAGCTCAAGGAGAAGACGGAATCACGGCGAAAGCACTTAAGGAAATGGGAGACCCAGGAATTGAAATAATGTTCAAACTGTGTAAAGAAATCTGGAACACAGCACAATGGCCAAATGATTGGTGTAAGCTCACTTTCATACCCATTTACAAGAAAGGCTCACCAACTGACTGTAATAACTACCGCACTATAGCCCTGATCTCCCACGGAAGTAAAGTTCAGCTAACTATAATTAACGAGAGATTAAAATCAATACTTCTAAAACAGATCCCACAAGGACAATATGGATTAGTCTTCCCTGGAAGAGGCACATGAGAACAAATTCTCAATATCAGACAAATTGTAGAAAAATCTAGAGAATTTAATCTAGAAACATATTTGTGCTTTGTCAACTACTCGAAAGCGTTCGATAATGTAAAATGGCATAAAATGTGAGGAATACTGAGAGAAATGGGTACGTTGAACATCTAATATACCTACTAAAACAACTATATCAACAACACAGCAAACGTAAGAGTCAACAACATATACTCCGATAATTTTAAACTAAAAGCCGCTGATCGTCAAGGATGTATTATCTCTCCCACGTTATTTAATGTATAAGGTAGTGTCGCCAATTAAGGCCAGTGTCTTAATTAGGCCAATAGTAAATATTTTCTTAAATATAGATATTATATATTAGGGGTCACCGTAAATCGTTTTCTCAGTCAAAATCGTCCACGCTATTCAGTAGTGACTTAAAATATCTTTTCTTTGCAGATATGTCCACCAGGAAAAGGGCACAGTGGACCGAAGAGGCCATTGAAGCTGCAATGAATGCCGTACGAGATGGCATTGCTGTTTATAAGGCAGCACTTACATTTAATATTCCTCGGCATAAGTTACGTAACCATCTAGCTAGTGGCAGTTCATAAAAACGACTTGGTCGGCGTCCAGTACTTATAAAACTCCAGGAAGAAGAATTGGTTAGACGTATAGAAAGATTGTGTGACGTTGGTATGCCATTAACCCCCAAAATATTACGAAAAAATGTGTATGCTTTTGTAAAAGAGGCAGAAATAAGGCATCCATTCTCAGTTAAAAAGGAGATAGCTGGAAAAAAAGGATGAAATTGTTTTTCTCAAGGCATCCTGACATTGCAAAGCGTCGGGCTCAAAAACTCAATTTGGCCAGAGCACAAAAATTGAATCGTGTAGTTATCAGTGACTATTTCGAGAAACTTCGACAGATTTTATATTAGAAGGGCTTCGCAGGAAAACCTGCTGAAATTTACAACATAGACGAAAAAGGATGCCAGCTTACGCTGCATCGCCAACAAACTGTGTTGGCTAGTAAAGGTGCTAAAAGGGTCCATATTGTTGCACCAGAGCACGGCGAAAATGTAACAATCGTGGGATGTGGCAACGGCATAGGCAACAGCATTCCTCCACTTATCATTATGAAAGGGAAACGAGTTAAGCCAGAATGGTATTATAATCTTCCAGCAGAATCAAAAATTATAATGACCAAGAAAGGAAGCATGATAACAGATGCATTTATAGAGTGGTTAGATCACTTCTGCAGATTCAAAAATCCTGGACCAGTCCTTTTAATTTTTGATGGAGCTTCATCCCACTTAGACATTAGAATTGTAGAAGCTGCAATGAAAAAAAATGTAGCTCTGTTTTGTCTACCGTCCAACACCACCCACGAGCTTCAACCACTCGATAAAGCAGTTTTCAGAAGTTTTGAGTCGTACTGGGATGAAGAGGTGTTAAATTTTTGGGTGAACCATAAAAATGAAAGAATCAACCGAGCAAGATTTGGGCAAATCTTTACGCCGGCTTGGAGAAAGTCAATGACACAAAAAAATATTTGTTCTGGATTTGAAACAACTGGGATATGGCCATTCAATCCAAATGCTATTCCGGATGCTGCCTTTGCACCTAGCTGTCTAACACACCGAGAGATTGAACCAATGGCCGAAGATGCTCAAGAAAGTCCTATAACCGGACCAGAAATTGTACCGACTGCCCAAACCAATACACATTTCGAAGAACAGCCATCCTGCAGCAATGGCAGTGGTGTAAACCAAAAATCTAAAAGCAAAGCATTGTCGAATAGTGAAAAAAGGAAAATTAAAAAAAAAACAGGACTGTATAAAGTTTTTCAAACTCAGATGAACATCTCAGATGAAGACAGCGACTCATCTGGGTCTTATACAGGCGATACAGCTTCCAGCGAGGATTATGAGAAGAGTGATGTAGTTTACACAGATAATCATGACAATAATATGGTGTCAAAACTAAGTGAAACAGAGCCATGTGAAGAGCTGAATGCAAGTTTTAGTTCCAGTGATTTGCTGACTACACCGGAGTTGAAAGTATCAACAAAAAAGCGTCGACAAGCCATTAATGCGAAAGCACAAGAAGTTACCAGGGATCTATTTAAAGGACAATCTCATAGCTCAGCCAAACCTAAACCTAATTTAAAAAAAGATCCAAAACCAAATTTAAAAAAAGACTCATGGTACTGCTTCTTGTATGATGACGTGTCAGAGTGGCTGACATGCGCAAGTGTGTTCGGTGTAATAAATACATCCACGAGGAATGTATAGGGTTAACAAAAAAGGATAAGGACATGTTTGTATGTCCTAGATGTGAATAAATGTGCGATATGTGTGCTTAATGTATTGACAATTTTTTTTTAATATGAATAAAAGTTTCTTTCACTAAATTTTGTATTTGTTCTTTAATTCTTAGGTTTAAAATTTATTATCCACCTCAATTTGTGTAAAACATAAAACTGGCCTTATTAAGCTACCAATTCCTAATAAGGCCAAATATTCCAGATTTATTCAATGTTTAAATTTTATATTTCTTTATTTATTTAGTAACTATTTTATCCTGAAATTTGATAGCTAAAATGTTAGGCAATACGTATACAAGAGTTTTCCCCCATATTGTTCCTGAATAAAATATTACAGATATTTATACCTTAAGGTGGCCTTAATTGGCGACTGTACCTTATAGCGAACACATCATGCGCATTGTATTCGACGGATAGCAAGGAGAAATATCAGTCGGAGGCCGAAAAATCAGCAATCTCCGCTATGCTGACAACACTTTAGTACTAGCATCATCAACAAATGACCTTGAATACATCATGAATAGACTAGACACTATTAGTCGTGAATATAGACTTAAAATAATGTATAGAAGACCAAGGTAATGATAATCGATCGAATTAGAAATAACCAGCCGGAAATACGAAACGTAGCGGGGTTTGAATTGGTAAGCCGTTTCAATTACTTAGGTTCTGTTATCACAAACAATGGTGGATGTGAAGTAGAGATATGTCGACGCCTTACAATGGTCAGATCAGGAACGGTCAAACTTACTAAAATCTGGAAGGATACGGACATAACCAGGAACACGAAACTGCGCCTAGTACGGACGCTTATCTTTCCTATCGCTACCTATACGTCAGAAACTTGGACCATTAAAAAGTCCGACTCACGACGTATAATGGTCTTTGAAATGTGGGTACATTGTAGAATGACGAGCATACTCTGGACAGCACATCGTACAAATGTCTCAATATTGACAGAACTCGATATCTATTCTTACGACTCGTCTTAACACAATCATCAACCAAAATAAATTGAGGTACTTTGGACACATTACAAGACGAATAGAAGGCATGGAGAGGTTGGTGGTTAAAGGCAAGGTAGATGGTAATAGAACTCGAGGAAGATCGCCACTCCGATAGTCAGACCAAATAAAGTGCGCTACCAGTTACTTTCTGTCTAAGCCAGCTCACTGCACCCAGGAGAGAGAAGAATGGATAGCAACCATTCGTCAAATACCATAACGTCACCACATCCTTACGAAGAATAAAGTATAGAGGAGGAACATACACGGCGGAGACAAGACCTGATACATCTAAAACGAGAAGACTACTAGAAACAACAGAGATGAAAATACTTCGGCGAATATTAGAGAAAAGTCTGTTGGATAGGGAGATAAGCGAAAAGATAAGAAGAGCGTGCAATACAGAAGACATAAATGGATGGGAGACAAAACGGAAACAGATGTGGAACGAATACATTAGTAAAATTGCAGAGGATAGGATAGTATGAATAGCATGAGATGAGTCACTAAATAGACCAAGAAGTATTGGCAGACCAAGAAAAAGATGGTACGACAATTTAAACAATTTAGGAGGTTAATATTGAAGAAAAAATAGGCTTTAAAGCCTACATACAAGAAGGAAGAAGAAGAAGAACGTGTTGTAAAAAGTTGAAGATCTTCTTCTTGGTCTTCGGCCGTCTACCTTTCCTTTTCCTTCTACTATCAATAATTCCATGGTCCCTGTTCTTCTAGCTATGTGGTCAAATAATTTATGTATACTTGGTTTACTTGTTTTAATAGCCCCTTTTTATATGAAGTTCTTCTGTAGTTCATCTACTGTCTGCGATCATTATTTTTGTTTTTCCAGGTAGTCCCTGTAGTCCCTTTCAGTTTCAGTCCCTAATAATAAAATAGCTCCCATAACCCACTGACACTCATTCACCCCAACCCCCTAGAGATGGTGGTACTAAAATTAAGTACTAAAACCTAGTAGATAGTTTAACAGCATAGCTACAGCTAGGATGACAAAATAAACACAACTGCAATGGTTCTGAAGAATTTATTTATAAGAAAATCTTAAAAAATATATTTATATTACTAGGAATATTTATTATATAACATAAATTTTATTTTAAAAATAACTATGGCTTTATGTGTCTTTTAAGTATAAATACATGGCAATCAGTACAAATAATAAACACTTAAAACAACAATTAAGTACTGGTACACAAAACAACAAAATAAATAATAAAATCTGCATTGGTGTGACAAAATTCCATTTGGTCGAATTTACAAAAACAGTATGTGATTGCTTGATATCTTGTTGATTTAAAGTTGTCAAATAAGATAGTTAAAAAATTGCTTTTTTCAATAATGCATCTATGTTATGATCATTTAACATAATTATATTAAAGAAAATTATAATTCAGTTTGCTAGAAAAATATATTGCTGACCAAGTACATATAGTGATAATAGAAAAATTATTATTTGACAAACTAAAGCTTTTGAAGTGATATGGCCTGAGAGTATTAAGTATGAGCTGCATAAAATTCTATTTAAATTGAATCTAAAGAGTGGACATAACATTTTGAATGAAGGATAGATGTGTATGATAGATAATAGAATGACAAAATATGGAATTAATATGCCAGATAGGTAAAGAACATAGGTTACATTGCATATCAAAAGAAAAAAGAATTGAATGTTTGGGTCAACTTACGAGAGGAATAAAAGAAACTACATATAATGCATCTCAAAATATAGGAAAAAGTAATCCAGGCCACAGACGAATGTCAAAGATATGAAATTTGAGGTTTGAATCTTTTAGAGGTAAACAAGAGCAAAAAAATCTTGATAATTTAAAATCATTGAAAGGGGAGGCACAATAAGAAGGCAGATGATGTTTCTATCACAATATAACAAATAACTATATGCAAGAATGGAAGATGAGTTTCAATTAAACACAGTTAATTACAAATAACTAAATAAGACTGAGTATGGTATCTCAATGATAAAATTTAATATGAAACAAGGTATTTCCACCTGATAGCTTCCAAGTATGGGCTTTTAGCAATAACCAAAAAATAAGATGACAACAAATTTCAAGAATAAAATATTAATATGGCTAGCAAACACACAAGGATACTTAAAAAATTGTATGCACATCACATAAGACTAATTTATAACATTTAGTGTAAAACAGATAAATATAACAAAACAACACAAATTTTTGAAACTAATGAATTAACTTATTTATATTCAGGTTAATTTATATATATATTTTTTTAATTAAAATTTGTTCAGTTACAAAAATATATACCTACTTTTTGTCATTAAGTAGCAACTTTGGCTCTTATGTCATAATACTAATCCACAACAGGTTTTTCATCTAAATATACAACAGCTTCATCTTCAGTCATACCATGTGTTTCCATAAAAATGTTTAAACATAACTGAGGTAACAGTACTTGAAACAAATATTGTGCTCTTGTGTCATCTGGATCAAAACGCTTGCTCAATAATTTCACTAAAAACCTTATCTGTTCGTAACTGAACACAATTGTACTGGTATTATATGTTAAATCATTGACAGAAAAGGTAAGCACTTTATGTTTTTGATTAAAGTATCTTTCATGGCGAGTGTTCTTAATCTTCTCTGAAAATATATCACTAAGAAAACTAATATTATCATTGAAGTACACTTCCAGCTCCTGATCAGTTAAATGTTTACAGTCCAGATTTCTTTCATTGCAAGGACTCTGTTTTAATTGTTCTAATATAGGCAACTCCAGGCTATCTTCACTAATAGGATTAAAATCATTTAACACTGACTTACACTGTTCAAGATCTTTTTTATCACTTAATATTTCATCCACAGTGGGTATTACAACACCATACTTCTCAAATAAGGACTTTTGTTCTTTTGTTTTAGTAGCTTTTGTAACTCTTTTAGTTGTGGTAAAAACTGGTAAATCAATACTATCAAATGAGTCAGTCCTCTTAAAGATTGTTTTTTTATTCACTTTTTTGGTAACATATTCATTCAATGTGGATTGTTTAAGTGGACTAATTGACTTATATATATCACTTCTATTTTTTCTTTGGGAGCTCCCTGATAAACGCTTAATATTGCTTAGTTTATTCTCTTTAGTTTTCTCTTTCTTTGAATTAGTTTGTTTGATAATATCCGTAGGTTTTGGTTGTAATTTGTCTGATAAACTCTTATTTTGTTTATTCTCTTTGGTTACTTGTTTCTTTAAAATAGGTGGTTCAACTGTATTGTTCCTATTTTCTCTTTGTGGTCTCCTTGGTGAAGATCTGCTACCTTTAGTTTCTTTTTTCGTACTAGGTGATTTATGTTTCGTCTGGGACATAGTTTTTGATGGTCTGGGTGGAGAATTTTTAGGGATGTGTATGTTTTTATTACCTACATCTGGTAATTTCTTTGACTTTCCATTCACTGCATTTTTTGGACCAGAAGGAGAAGTATCAATTTTCTTTTTGAGATTTTTTACAGGATTCGAAGGCAGGACACTCTTTTTAATCAACCACTTATCAAGCTTCTTATATATTTTTTGTTTTGCTTTAGTTTCTTTTTTCTTGCTAGGTGATTTAGATTTTCTTTGGGAAGTAGTTTTAGATGATATGGGCGAAGTAGTTTTTGATGATATGGGTGAAGTAGTTTTGGAAATTTGTATTTTTTTATTATTTGTGTCTGGCGATGTAGTTGGCTTTTTATTAACTATGGACTTTGAACTAGATGGAGAAGTAATACTTTTCTTTTTTACAATCTTCACATCGCTTAATGGCGGGACCCTATTTTCAATCAACCACTTATCAATCAAGACTTTTGGTTTTTCACGCAAGTTGTAACGTTTAGGACTTAAAACTTCTTTTGTTTTGGATAATTGTTTCTTTAAAGGACTCATTATTTAAACTACTTCAAGGATTCTCACCACAAAACAATAATAATCTGCACTACAAATATTTTATCACATATCAGCCTTAGATATTAGAACCATTAAAATGATACATCTTTTAGTCATCATAATTGTTAACCTAAATCTAAAAAAACAAAACAAAACATAAAAAGATATTTACAAATACCACTCTTCTTTTTTTCAATTCATCTTCTTTTTACTACATTCAAGTTGGTTTTAAATGGGATAAGAAGTAAATAAAGTACTTATAAATAATAATTTAACATTTGTTCTAACTTGGTTTTCGGCAAATTTAATAGTAAAAAACAGAGGGTAAACACAAATCAGTTACCATCATCAAAAGAAAAGCTGCGACTTTCGCACATATTTTCAATTCGAACTTTTTTCACATTTGGTTCCGGTGAAGATTGCCTCAAATTAGCTGTCAATTAAGTTTCACACAAGGAAAGATGCGTTGGCAATGTTGCCATGTCCTTATAATGTAAATGGTTGCGCTTCAAATACAAAGAAGAAAACTTTTAAAAAGTACATTTTTAGATTATTTTATAGATTTTGCAATTTTACGATTTATATAATCCACGAATTTATTAATATTGGTTTCTTTTAATATTAATTGCACTTAATTATTAGAATTTTTTTTTGGAAATTGCTTTGGAAACTTAATAAGTTAGCACATAGATTTGGCAATAGAGTAATAGAGTCAGAACCACAGAATAATAAACAAACAGAATACCCACTCTCCACGGAAAATTAAGTACGCGCATCTCCTCCGCGCAGACGTTCCGCCATGTTTTAGGAGGATTTTAAAGAAATTAGTGTTGTTTATGTGATGTGCATGGAAAAATTAACCAGGTTTTTTTGACTTATGGCAATCATAGACATACTATACAATTATATTAACATTGTTAAATATAATAACATAAATATAATATAATTAAACATAAATATAAACAATTACATAACCACACAAATCATATGTCTGTGTCCTCCTAAAACATGGCGCGCGTGCTGAAAAACTTCAAAGGCGGCATCCCGCATCTGAGAGTGGCCCTTCTGATTGATTATTATTCTGTGTCAGAACACTCAAAGTTAGTGGTCTGTGACTCAAACAACCAGTTGCCAGATTGCAACGGATGTATTTTTCTAATTATTTATACTAATATGACATTTTACTATTTACCTTTAAAAACTATTTTAAAACTACTTATTTTTTCTTTTTTGGTAATTCTAAACTATTAATTTTAATACATCTTATTGCTTTTGATTACATATGTTTCATTTGTAATATAAATTTCAACACTGCCAAACACAAATATTTCCTTCTGTCAAACTCATTTGAGGCTATCTTCAATGGGACCAACCAAATGTGAAAAATTTTACGAATTTCAACCTAACCTACATCGAAGATTATGTATTATAAAAATTGTTTTTTATATATACCGAAATATGTCTATATCAATAATTTTAACTTTTTAAACGATATATATTGTTGAAAAAAGCAACTAATCCTATGTCGAAACTTCATAAACCTTTTTTAAATTTGAAACAGGTAATGTTTCAGGAAGTTTTGCAAATAATCAAAGTTTCTTTCAAAGTAAAGTAATTTTAAAAAATGATGTAAACAGGTAGCACAACAATACAACACCTAAGATAATGATCTTATTATGTATGTATTTTTATACCTGTAAGGGTAATAATCCCCTTTAGGCCGAAATATTGTTAATGAGCATATTTGCATAAATTGTCTAAAATGTTTTGGTATATACAGTACATAATGAATTAAATATGTTTATATTTTTCAGTTTATCCTAAAACAAGAAGTGAAAACGCTATACAGAAAGATTTTTCGTACTATTAAACAAGTACCTGACGAAATGTATAGAAAAGAATTAAGAGAATGGACCAGAACTGATTTTAGGAATAACTCACATCACACTGATGAAGTAACCATTAGATCATGCCTAACTTATGGTGAAAGGTGTCTGAAAGAACTAGAAACAAGTTTAAATTTAGCAAAATAATTTATTATACTTAATGTAGTCATTTATTTTGTAATATATGTACAAAATTGTTTTACCCATGAATGTCTAAAATGTCAAAAACTAAACATTTTATATTTATTTTATTGTTAATGATTTTTTATGGTAAATAAACAATGGTGCATTATCATACTTCCCATTAAATATTATTGAAAATTACAAATAAACATTATTACATTCACTTCTGTAAAGATTGAAAATATAATTAAAACAAATTAAAATGCAGGTTTACCAACTCTCTGTCCAGACATAACTAATGAAACACTTGAGAACTTATCTTAGAAAACCTTATAAAATATAAACAGATTCAACTGCATACAAAATCAAGCACTTTGTAATTAAAGGTGACTTACACCAGCTAATTGCTGAGTGGTTCATGTCAGACCATACCTTTCAAATTGCAGTAGGAACTCATTATGAGAATATCAAATATAAAATGGCACTGCACAGCATGGTATTGAAATAGCTTTTCATAGCATCACTAAATGGAAATTATCATAAATCCATTGCAGCAATATGATGACCTTAATTACATTAAAAACTAGATAGAACATTGAAATATGGTATTAAGAGACCCTAAATGTATTGTATTATACATAGGCCAAATAATTCAACACATAGTTACCTTCTTCAGCAACATTCAGTTGACACAGTTAAGAATAGGGATATGTGAGAATTATCTCTGCTGGTTTAAAATTGAAAATATGAAATGACTAAGAAGACTGGATATGTGACTGTGTATATGCAAATACACATGGATGTTCTCAACTGTGACACAGCGTGTTCAAATTGTTGATAGGGGAAATCATGTTTAAAAATAGAACAGGTCTGAATAAAATTTTAAACACCCATGGATTAACTGAGAACATAGCATGGGGACTGCAGATATGTCAATTGAACATGACACAGACTTCTTCTTCTTCTTGTGCTGACTTCTAACGAAGGTTGGCGATCACTTCTTTAAATGCTTCTAGATCTTTTGTAACGTAAAATATCTGGTCAACACTGAGGTTAGTCCAATCTCTGATATTCCTAAGCCAAGATTTCTTCCTTCTACTCTACCTTGCATGATGACTTGTAGCAGAGAGTATTTATCGTTTCGGAGTATGTGGCCCAGATACAATGACACAGACACAATAATAATCATGGGCAAAGTGAAGACAGCTGCTTCACAAATGTCGCAGATGATGAGGTGTCTTGATATATATATTGTTTTTTTTTTTTGCCTACCATGACTTCCCATTTTACTTGAAGTGATGTGGGTTGCAAACATTATAGATATGTAGATTATCTACCATTATACAGAAGTACAACTTTTCAATAATGATATTAAAACTGTTTATTTTCACATAATTTGTGATGTATGTATATACTTGAAAAGATTTACAAAATGTTCAATTATATTAATGTTTAGTCATTCATGGGTTAAATTAATATTATTTTAATAAATTAAATAAAAATATTCCTATACAGGAACATAAAACAATGAAGGGCAAGTATTATTGTAAAGAAGGCTGTTATTACAGCTACTGCCACTTTATACTTAATTTTTCCTAATTTCTTCCTTAGCAACATATAGCCCAACACTTCTAATATGTAATGCCCATCCATGTACATAAATGGTACTATGTTAACTATTGCTAATCCCAAAGATATTATAGTTAAATACTTTGTAAATTTAGTTATTGTATCTGGCAATGTTGGAGTAGTAAAAAAAAATTTAGGTATATATGAAGAAACTTCTACTGTCCTGTATATATCTCCAGGATGTCCTAAATATATAACAATTTTACTTTTACAAGTAAGCTTAATTAAATATGTATAATTTCCAGGCATTGGTCTGAAACAGTAAGTATTTGATGGACAAGAATGAGGAATGGTAGTACAAATATGGTGAGACTCTTCAACAACCTTTCGAGCAGGCAAACAGGCATGGCTTGGCAATTCTAATATTCCATCATTACTATCCAAATATTCAAAACATATATTTTCAAACTTAGTACCATCACAGCAGTCCAAATTTCCATTTTCAGAATGCTTCAGTGGTATACTTTCATCTAAATTATGTATTAAATCTGTATCGACACAAAGTGCCATCTGATGCTTTTTTATTTCTCCAAAACATTCGTACCAACTATTTTCATCTGTTACTTTACAATCATTTATTTTAAAAACCACATCTCCTACTGATAATCCTTTAGCACCCATAATAGGAGAATTCTTTGCAATCTCTGTAACTGATATTCCTTTATTAACATAAAATGTGCTGCTAAATAATATTGGCAGTGTTAAATAAAGAACAAAAGCAGCTGCTGAAAGAACAACATTGTGCCAAACACCTGCACAAAGTATTTGAAGTGTTTTTTTCCTCTCTATTGTAAATAGTTTATCTGTAGCTAAATTTACATAGGCAACAGGAAGTACGAAAAATATACTTGCACCAACTTCCAATACACTTACATCTTCAATTACAGCAGCTAGAGCATGCCCTAATTCATGGACAACACTGGCTACAATCAGAGTAGCACCATAATATCCCAGCTCTGAAGCTGGTAAATTTACCCCTGGTACTACTGGTTCAATCACAAATCTTGTATCTGTTTTATCACTATCAACAAAATTTTGGGATATGCTGTAAAGTAACATAGCAACTGAGACTGGCAAAAGTATCAGGCTTATGTGGAGACCCAAGCTAAACCATATATTCAAGAAATGAGGATTACTGGTGCCCAATCTTATTAATGTTCTGTTAAAAGCTTTGGTTTGCCAGGTGATGGTTAGAAATTTTATTTTAAATCCTGTTCCTTCCAAGAACTGATAATATGGGTAATGAGCACATGTCTAAAATAAAGTCAAAATATTAAATTTATTATAATTCAAAAAATATATATTTTTAAATTACAACATGTAAGATTTTTGTTGGATGTACCGATCGAATTGAAGAAAATCAAGTTATAACCAGACAATTAAAACAAATATTTCTAATTCAGCATCTGTGAATAATTTTTTAAATAATGATCAATATTTACACATATGATATACCTTAAAAAAACTGTCAAAGAATAACAATATTCCATAAATTACTGCTATAGCAATAAAAGCGGTAATGATATCCATTTTTCTATTAACATTTCATATTTTTTGTAGTAAATATCCTTATTATTCCTTATCCTTATTTAAATTTATTCCCTGTAGCTGTTTATTATTTTGTTTTTTAACATAATCTTCTTTTTCCTCTTTTCGGCAATATTTGTGGGTTATCTGATTTTTTAAAAAAGAAGTAGATGAGTGTTTGTTGATGGTCTTGTTAGAACTTGGGACTTCAGACATATTTTAAAAGTATAAAGTTGACATTCCACATAAATTAAGCATTAAGCCCAGATTTAGTTGACCTTACTCCTAATGTCATTTGGTTGATTTGTTTTTATCGAACCAATGACTTTTTAGTATTGTATTCAGGTACCATTGATTAAATAATTTTTCAAATCAGATATACGTAGTACAAAGCTACCTTAATGGAAGCAGATTGATTAAACTTATTAAATATTAAGTTAGCAACATTTCAAGTCCCTCTCGATATTTTTGTGGAAGGTAGAAAGTGTTATCTCTAGTTTTATTCTATATTTTGATTATTTTATTTGAAAATGTTCTAAATTGTAAGGGCGGAATTTAAAGATAATTTTCTTTAGTAAAATAATTTAACTTGTTACTAAAATAATTGAAATTTTATAATTACTAATATAAGGACTGTGTCAACTGTGATAAAAAGTATTTCAGAATTGCCATTCTGTCAACTTTTTGAATAAAAACGTCCTATACAAAAAATAATAAATTGTCAGCAAATTTTGTACTACCCAATAAATTAATATGAGTACTCCACAAGCTTATAAGGTAAGAAAGAATATAATTTTATTTAAAATGTTCTTATTATTTAAGTGCTCATCTGTATCTTGATTGTCTTGTATCTTTTAAGCCGTCCGAAGGAAAAAGGGAAGAATTCCGCAAATATTTAGAAAAAGCTGGGATAATGGATGCCTTAACTAAAGTTTTAGTAAATCTATATGAAGAAGTAGATAAACCAGAAGATGCATTATCGTATCCTTTTTCAATGTAACAAAAATCAGCAAAAAAAGTTTTGTTATATTGCTGTATAAAAACTTTACCGATTTCCTGAATAATATATGAACACTTTTATATTAGAGTTTTCAATTTACTTTAGAGCTTTGTCTGTGTTTCGTATTTGTTTAATACAACTTGGTATTAGCAAAAATAATAATCTCTACAATTTTGTTTGGTGTTATGTTACCTGATTTTAATAAGTAGAAACATATGGACACATTATGTAAGTAGTCATTCATAATTAAATTAAGTGGACATTGAGTGTAAATGTATCTACAGATTGTTGTAAGATAATGTACATCTTATATGCAGATATTTCAAAATAAACTCCTCAACAGAATTCCTTGATACAAGCTTTCTAGGAGCTATCATAAGTACACTAAACAACTGGGTTTAGTATGTGTAATAACTAACCTTGTTTCATTTTACTCCTTGATTTTCTGGACATGTTAACTTCCTCATACTAATCTGGCCTATTTTTTCATTACTCTAGGACTGTTTTTTATTTATGATAATGTTTTATTTTGTTTTTTTTTCTCTGTCACCTTTGTTCCTCACTTGTTCACTTATTTTTAATAATATCAGTTTCGAATTCTATTACTGTCTTGTTTATTATTCTTGTCTTCTAGTGACCTCTCCTAATTTCTGCAATAATCTCATTTCTATAATGTTAATGTATATTTTGTGATTGTTTCTTAATATTCAAAATTTGGTCTCATATATTACAGGAGACCACACTACATCTTTTTTTAAAAAAGCTGTTCCTATTTAGTCATATGGAATCCTTCCTTCCCTATTTTCTGTATTATTTAATTACTTATTTTTCCATTCTCTTCAATGATTGTAGCAGAATATATTAGCAGAATTAACTTCTTCCTGCAATATTCTTGGTCCATAATTTACCTGCTTTGCTAGCTCGAAGTTATTATCGCTTTGGTCTTCAAACAGTTTCTCTAGGTATTTTTTCTACATTCTTATTTTGCTCCATTCAAGATGATGTTTCTATCAGAATCAGTTAGAATTCCTTTCTGCCTCTGCCTTAGTTTACCTGTGAGTTCTTTAACTTCCCTGTGTACATTTTAACTATCATGTTTTAACTGTAAAGTCTTTACATTGCTTCTTTTTCTTTCGCTTCTCTCATTTTCCTTCTTATTGTTATTTTTATCACTTTATATCTTTGGTGTTTCTTCTTTCGTCTACCAGCTTCAGGATTTCATCTGTCATCCATGATTTTTTCTTGCTTAATATATCTGACTTAAATGTTTTTCAGAATTTTTTTTTAACATTTGGTCCCAGCAAAGATAGCCTCAAATTAGCTGTCAATTAAGTTTCACAGTAGGAAATATTGTGTTGGCAGTGTTGCATGTTCTTATAATGTATATATGTTATATGCTTCAAATACAAAGAGATAAATCTTTTAAAATGTACATTTTTATTATATTATTTTATGGATTCTGTAATTTTATACCTTATATAAAACATTAATGAATTAGTATTTGTTTTGTTTGATATTAATTGCAATTAATTATTAGAAAATTTTTTTGGCAATTGCCCTTTGATAGGTTAGTGGATAGATTTGGCAATAGAAGAAGAAACCTCAAACCACCTGTTGCCAGATTGAAACAGATGTCTTTTAACTTTATTATTTATACTGACATTTTAGTATTTACTTTTAAAAACTGTTTTAAAACTATTTACTATTTCTTTTTTTGGTAATTGTTAAGTATTAGTTTTTAAATATCCAATTGTGTTTGATTGTATATGTTTCCTTTGTAATGTAAATTTCAACACTGCCAAACACCAATATTTCATTAGATCAAAACCATTTGAGGCTATCTTCACTGGGACCAAATGTGAAAAAGTCTATTTTTCCTTTATATTTCGAACTATTTCTGTAATAAATATGTTTAATATTTTGTTCTTTATTTGTTTCATCCCTGATCAGTTACTTGCTTGTTTAATATGACTTAGGACTTCAATTTTCTTATTAAGGTCTTTCAGCAACATTTATCATATGCTTGTGATTTTTCTTTTCTGCATTTTTTTTAATTTTACTTGCTTCCTGAACAGCTCCACAGTGGACTAGTTGAGTCTTCTGCGAATTTTTCTAGGTCTCCTCTCTTGTTTTTGACTCAAAGACCATGTGCTCCTATATAAGCACTTCCTGCTGTGGAATTTTCTGTATAATTCTGTTGTTTTCCTGGTAAAACTTGATTGCTTATTCCTCCTGTTTGTCTGCAATGGGAGCATACACTTGAATGAAGTTTATATTGATGGGGTTGGCTTGTACTTGTAGTAACATCACACTCTGTGATATTGGTGTAAAGTTAGTAACGCATTTGACAACCTTAGGTGTTACAATTACTTTGACTCAGTATTCATGAGATCCATCATTCTTTCCTGAGTAGTATACCTTGTGAACTTCCACTTGTGTTTCTCCAGTATTGGAACATCTCATCTCTGCTATTTCCATGATTTGAATATGTATTCTCTTCATCTCCTGTTTTGTATTGTAGATTGTCTCTGCTTTCTATAAGGTTTTGGCATCCCATATGCAGATCTTGATATTCTTTCTGCACTTCAATTTATTATATTTTGGTGAACTCAAAAATGTCCTCCCTAAGGATCAGAGATCCGATTGTTTATTTTAGTTTTGAGCATTGCAATGATTGATTGACTAGGGCATGTCGCTGTGGACCTTTAATGGTGTGCTTGCCCAACTTGTGTTTCCCCATCCTTATGCTGTTGACTAAATGTTTTATTCATCCGCCTTTGAGGCTGATTTCTCAACCCCATGACAAAAAAGTGGACTACCACTTTCCAACTTGTCTGTCTGTAGCCTATGGTCAATAAGTGGGGGGCTGCTTATGGCGGCAGTCACTCAGTGATTTACAGCTAAGAATAACAAGCATTTATAGTCAGGAATAATTCTTGTGTATATACATTGTTCATCTTCCATTTTTCCACTACCACTTTTCTGAATTTCTCTCCTAGATGTCTTTATTATATTACTTATAATTACTTAGAACTACAATGAACTTGAAAGGTATGTCCCAAAGATTTCCATCTTTATGCATAACCCTACAATGCTTTAATCTTTAACAGTCAGCTCGTGGCATCCTTCAAAGTAATTTCTGTACAAAAGTATTACGAGATCTGTTCTAAAAGTATTTGACCTTCGTCCAGTACTTCGTAAAAATGATTTTAAAACATATAACACATTTTCCACTTTCCTTAATTTCATATTAGATACATCATTGATAAATTATCCCTACAAGCTGGCCTTGAAACACACAAAACACTTACTTCAAAATTAGAAGAAGCGACTGCCCGTTGTAAGGTGCTAGAAGAAGAATTAGAAAGTTTGAGGAAGGTTGAAGACGAATCAGAAGCTCCTCCCGCGTCTGATGAACCTGAAGTTGTACCTACTGAAGATGAAGAACAGCCGCCAGCTGGTGAAGAAAAACCTGCCGCTACAGAACCTCCTCAGTAGTTGCTTAATATTTTATTGCAGCTAAAGCTATCGGTCTTATTACTTAATTTTTGTTTTTGTGTACTTAAATATCATTGTTGTCACTGTTATTTTTTTTTAGAATTGTTGTTTAATTTACATATATAAGAAGTTTTTAGAATAAAATCTAAATTGCTTCAGTTTTCCAAAAATTATTCTTAAAAGTTATAAGTTGTGGCAAATCTGAACTTGTTTTCATAACAAATTTAATAGGTAAATGACATAAAAGTGTTTTGGGCAAGATATGCATAACATTTGACTAATAACGAAATATTAGTTTATACTACAAGGGTTTCCAGTCTTAAACTGGTGACTGGGATACATAGCAAGTTCGTGAAAAGTTACTGATAGCGCTCGTATGTACACAGATAGTGCTCATATGACAGAAGACACTGCAACTTTTTGAAGCTAATTTATGAACGAAGGCTTTGGATGTTTTTGGAGGAGAAATCATATTTTCTTATTGAGATTATATAAAAATTTTTATTTATAGCAAAATACTCTTCTGAAATTATTATTTTTTAGCCAAGGTTACCTATAATTTGTTTTTACTTTTGATATTAATGAATTAATGGTGATAAGAATTCTTATGATTCTTCAACAAGTGTTTTCTTCGTCTTATATTGATGGTTCCATTGTATGTTTCTGTTTATTATAAGTTATGGTAGTTCATATCTTCCTACATATTCTTTATGTATCCGAAATACTCCATGCTATTTATATTTTTGTCGATCATTAGTATTTCATTATAGTATTCTAGTTATATTCTTCTTAGCATGAGATTCATGGACATATTTTCATTCAGCATCCATGTCCCACCTCATACGATAGTAAGTCGCATATATAGCACCTAATCTTGTATCCAAAGAAGGCATGCTAGTCTTCTATACATTGGGTCAGTAATTTCAACGGGATCATTGTCCCAACCGTTTTTCTCTAAATTTTGTCGAAAAATATTTAAGAAAACTTTAAAAATCGTGTGATTTGGCAGTTTTAATAAAATGTTTTAGTTAGTGACGACAGAAGAAGGAACCGTGAGTAAAAATTTATTGACAAAATTCTTATTTTAGCTACAATTTCGCTGCCATTCATAATAAAAATTAGTGCAATTACAAAACTGATTCGGTTAGTTTTAATATTACAGCAAATTAATTATTTACTAGCGTAATTTGAATTAGCATACTTGTATAATTAACATGTACCTAATCTTCATGATGTGGTATGGTTGTTGATACATATCAATTAACTTTGGCATTAATTTATAATACAAATTAGCAGTATTAATATACATAATATACAAAGCTTTCAGTATTAATGTAATAAGTATTTTTTCGTTTGGAACGACCGTGTCTTTTTTGATCCTCCAGCAGGCGGGTTGCTCTTTGGTATTTTTTAACTAATGAATAAATAAGAAATATTTATGATTACTTCGCATAAACTAAAAATGTGGCGGCACAAAAACCAACTTTTTCTTATGCTAAAGATACTAAACTAACTAAAGAACACAATAAAAAATACTTTTCACTCTAGATAAATTCGTAACTTCTTCTTTAAGTGCCGTCTCCTCTAAGAAGGTTGGCTGTCTTCCGTCTGATGACATGGTCCAGATACTGCAATTTCTTTACTTTTATTCTTTTATTGTATTCAAAACCTCCTTTTTCATAAGTTTAAAAACAACTTTATTGTAAACTTGTCTACCCAGCTTATTTTTAAGAATCTCCCATGCCACGTCCCAAGTCCACATGCCAGATGCTCCTACTATATTGATGATGTCCTTTTTTAATGCCCACCTTTTGAACGAGTTCGCCCCTAATCCATAACCTGTCTTGTTGTGTCTTTGCCATGTCATGAATTTCGTGTTTTTATCTTAACCGACTCTGCAATTATTAACGTATTATGTGCGTATTTGATATTATTGATTGATTCTCCATTGACTTTAATTCTAGTTGATGTTTCTTTTAGTGCTTCCTGAACTATTTTAAAGAGCAGCGGAGAAAGTATTCATCCCTGCCTTACCCTCGTATTTCATTTTCACCTGACAGTTCGCCAACCTTTACAGAATTAGTTTGATTAAAATACAGACTCGATGTTACAGCTACAGTAAGCTACAATATGCTCTATACATAAGAAACGCCAACAAAATTGCAAAAATATCATAGTTTCCTTCTTTTGTAGAACAAGGTTCTTTGGGGATTATTACTCTAAATAATGTGGGTTTTGAGCTCTTTGTTACAATTGTTCCGTAGATAGAATTCTCCCGAGTGCTATTGCTAAATTGGACATAAAAATCGTAGCAACATTCATCAATTGCTAGTGACGTTATAAGCTGCAGCAACACCAACTGACCCTTTGGCACCTTATAGAATGTTACTATTTCCGCCTGACTATTACCAGTACTGTAGGCAGTGTCCAATCACCATTTCTGTGGTCGATTTTAAGTTCCGCATACTGTTAATGATTATTAGATTCTTTGTATAGATTTACTCTTCTGTGGCTCTTCCATTTGTTCTGCTGACCACTTTCCAGCAATTTTTGCCTCTTGATTGATGTCGCAGAACAACTGTGCTCTATCGAGCCTTGTTTTGCTAACGAGACTGTTTTTTCGTTTCCTTGCACCTTCTTGTGCCCAGACACTATATTAAACACACCCACTTATCTGTGCCAGATTTTTAGCTGTTCTGATTGGGTAAGCGGATTCTTTACTGCTAATATGGCCACCTGACTCAATTTAAATATTAATTATTTTTGCTTTGTAGCTCCCCTTATAATTTCTTCGGTGCAGGCTACCAATGCAAAAATTTCACCCTGGAACACTCTAAAATGAAAGTTTTGGTATCCAAGAGCCTCTGACCCAATTCCTTGAGCAGTACTTTATCCATCAGTGTACCATATTAAATACCCATGGAAGTAGGAAATATCCTGTTCCCTATATAGTATGTCATTTGACTTTTCAGTAAAAATAAGTTCCTGAGTCATGTTTCGTGAGTTCATTTGAAATATAGGTTCCTCAAGAATGCTAAGTCTCAATGTATTTTTAGCTGAGCATTAGGATAGGTTTTTGAAAGCTACATGGGATGTCTCGATCAGTTATGAGTTTTTGATATATCGCTAGGAATCACATACACTCACCTGTTCATTGGGCAGTTAAAATCACTGGCAAAATCTATAATGCTGTAAGATTTGCATATAAGTAAATTCCTTGAATGTCAGTTATCATTTAGGAATCTACAGTCCACAATTGATTCGTGATTGTAAATTTTTAGTGCATTGCATATTTTTGTTCCACATGTGGTGTTATCTGAACAACATCGCTTTCTTGTGGTGAGGTATCTTTACCTCTATAACTATATAGTGTATATAACACAGAAAAAATTAACCACATCATATTTAGACTATATTAACATTATGATAAATGTTTTCCAATAGTCAACTACTAAAATCATTCGTATTTACAACTTTTAAGAATATATTAGATTTCTGTTTATCTGAAAAGGATTCTTAAATGATATTTAAATACACAAAATTATTTTCCAATATACACTAAGTTCCTTTTTTATATGAGAAGTGAAGTTTTGTTTGTATAATAAAGTTTATATTTAGTTAAAATGTTATTTGGCTGTTTAATTATGTAGATTTTTATGAAAATGAGCTCATAACCTTATAAACTGTTGAAAAGATTGATTGGTAAATTATTTTTACAGAAAGTACTCTTTTCAGTAACAGAAAGTACTACTTTTAGGACGATATTGTTTGCAGAAATGTCTATCTATGTCTTAGGAAAACAATACTGTGTAAGTCGTATTTTAATCACATAATGCCTACCATCAAACATGTGCTGATATCTACAAATTCAAACTTGGATACTATATGTATGTGCGTCCTCATTTTCCCAGTGTAATTGTAGCCTAAAAAGCACCATCTGCTTTGATAACCTTAAAATGTCTGACGCCTTTGTGGGCTACCACCACAATGAAAAAATGGACACAGACACTAGGCTAGTCTCATTTGCGTATTTGTAGATGCAGTAGTATTTTATACAAAAACTGACAAAGCCTTATGTTTTTGAGACAAATTGTTACATACCTATCTAAGCTATAAAAAGTTTTTGTGAAAGGTTTATTTTGCACATTAAGAGAAGTTATTTCTTAAAAGCTAGTATCCAGTTTTAGCTCTAGATGTCCTACTTACATCCAGTCTTAAATTAATCATACTGGAGTAGAGCAATATCAGTGTGCAAAAATTACGGGAAATTTCAGAAAAATTAAGATATCCCTTTGTCAATATTTTCAATGACTACTGTAACTGTAAATCTATTTTTTAAATAATAGCTTAATTTAACTGACTTAGGAAAGTTGCTTTATATGTATTCCTTTCTTTTTTCTGGCTGGTGAAAAATAGTATGAATTATTCATATGTGACTGTGTCTAATGTTTAATTGTAGTTAGGAAAGCACAAAAACCTCTTGATTCATGTCAAAACATCTATATTCAAATTAGAACATTTCTGTAGCATATTGGTAATTTTCTATACCTTACATTTGTGGTAGTCAGACATTATAATAGTTCTCTAAATTGTGTAGTAAGTGAAAACTGGGTATTTGAGAGACAATAAAATAAGTACTTAATTACTTTTATTATATATTTTTTCAAGTAGATAAGGTTATGGGGAGTTTTCGTTTTGAATTGCTATGTATATTTTTACCTTAACCTAAAAATTATTCCATATTTATATTTGACACTATTAAATGATTTAAACAGTTGCTCTTTTTTTCAAACTGCTTCAAGCTCCATATTATATCGTAGGTTGGAAACCATCATCGTTATAAGGGCCTTAATTCAGTGCTCTTTTTGGTAGCCTATCCTCTCCCATTTATCACATGTCTGGCCCTTTGCTGTTCAGTCTCTGGGTTAACCTTATTTGAGTCTAGTTATTTTCAGGACCTGTGTTCTACAACCATAGTTACAGAGTTGTGAGTAATAAGACTAAGGCTCCAAAATAAACACCCAGGGAGGGACTCTCAATTTCGATGCAGTCTAATGTAGAAAGTTTAAGTTGATGTAATTTTTAAATTAATCTTAAGATAAGAAACACATGAAGCAATATATAAAATGACATACACCAAAGATTTAGCAATGAAATAATAGACAAATGAAAATGACTAATTTAACTTGCTATAATAAAGCTACATCCCTTTATTATATTCTTTATACAATATTTTATTTGTTTAAATCGTTTTAATTCCTCCCCCACTTTAGCGTTTTCATAATAAGTATTATTCCTTTTTCACCCTAAGTCTTTGGCTTACCAACAGTACATTTCATTACTTTCCTTTGCTACTGTATACATTTATTATTTTATTTCCACATATCTCACAAACTTGTTTTGTATATTTTTAATAGCTCTTACAACAGTTTTGTTTTTATTTTTCCAGATATTTAATCTACATGGTTTTACAGAGCACTGGTAAGAGTGACACATTTGTGGAGTCTCATGATAATTACATATTTAATAAATTAATGGACCACTTACCTCAGTCACACTGGCAATAATTTGATTACAAGTACACTGGACATAAAAAAAGTTAATAGATTTCAAATTTTTTAATAATAAAAATGAAAGTAACTATAAATAAGCAAAGAAAATGATTAAAAAATAGTGCAATTGATGTCACATGTCTTGAGAAATACAGATCACATTAAAAATATTTGATTTTTAATACTTAAGAAACAAAATCATTCTTCTGTGGCAGCCAATTTCAAATCAAAGGCTTGGATGTAGATTACAATGATTGTAAATATTAATTTATTAATAAAAATAAAATAATTTGATGAAAATGCAATTAATATATTGGCCTCTATCAAAAACATCTCTGTATTATTTTGCTGCTGTTGCTTTCAATGCTTGACGCCTTTTGACATCCCAATTATATACTCTTGCCATGTTAACTTCAGTGGTTGTGAATTGATCTCTAAAAAATAGTCACATAGTATACATTCATTTAAAATATATCAGCATTAAATAGAAAATGCCATCACATAAAAAAATGTAAATACTGGAAAGTTTAAACAATTTTTACGCTTCATCCAGAAAAATCACTTTATATCTAGTAAGTTATATAATTGTACTATGCATTTAATGTGGCACATAAAATGCATTTTAAGAATTATTCACAATGTTATTAATATTACCTCTAGATGTTTTAATGTGTGGCCTACAAGTACATGAATATAGCACTGTGGCTAAATTTATTCTCACATATAAGTTATACTAGATTTAAAGTAGAATGATATCCCTAAGTGAGATAATTCAAAAACCTGACACATAAAAGGTCATTAACTTTATATATTACTCTTCCATTGTCTAATTCCAATCAAAGAATATAGACGCTTATTATATATAAGCGTCTATATTCTTTGTTCCAATGTTAGCATGTTAAATAAACAAAATGTTACTATAAGTTAAAATGTACAGTTTAGAAATACCTTAAGAAGTCCAAATCGTGTTCAACATAGCTCAGGTTCCGCGTCGCTGCGGTAATGTTTTGAGTCAACAGTTTTTTCGCATCTTCTAAAGTGTACTCCAACATTACATTTGCACCTAACCACAAACATACAGTCTCAGTGGGAGGAACTTTGGCTTTCGCAAACACTTGTTCACTAAGCAGGAACTGCGTTTCGAACTCTTCCTTTTCCTCCTCAAGTTTCTCTATCATAGTAAGGGATCTTTTCAACTCTGGGACTTGATTTAGTAGCCGTTTCTTCTTTGACAATAAATTATATTCCATGAATTTATATTTGGCGTGCTGGCTATCTAATTTTTTTAAAACTTCGTCTACGTTACTGTTATTTTCAGATCGTTGCATGTAAGCATCTACATCTTCCTAGAATTTAAATTTTCATAAGGTGAAAATAGGTTAGAATTACTTATTTTTAGAAGCCGCATGCTTTTGTATTTTTATGAAAGAACTTACCACAAATTCGGCTTCTGGAATGCCCGCGTAGGACTTTCTATCGCCTAATTCAGTAATATTTGATTCTGTTTCCATTATTCTAAATTTTGTAATTAATCGGAAACTTTATTTATTGAAAAGGAACTGTCACATGTCAGTCAACTCTTCTTCCACATGCTCGTAATTCCTTATTCCTTGATTGAAACACTAATGTATTAGTATATAGCCCCTTAAGTTAAAAAAATTAAATTATACAGGGTGTCGAAAATTCTAATATCGTTAGGGCAAGTATTTATCACATATATACCGTATAAAAAATTATGCCGACTTTATATCGAGTCTCCATCTTAAATTATACTTTTTGTAAACTATTCTGAATGATATAGATTGAAAAGAAAGAAAAGGCGAAATCAAATAGATAGAATTGGGAAATATAAAAGAAGGAAAATAGTTAAATAGACTACAGGACATAAACTAAGCTCTAAAAAGAGCAACAAAAAAGTCGTCAAAATAAAGATTAATGAAAAATTAAAAGGTAGTCAGAGAACACAAATAAAATATCTTTCATTGTATATTTTTACATACAAATTTACTAAGAGGTCATTAAAATGAAATGAGTAATCAATATATTCACAAAAAAATATAAAAAACAAAATTTCGAAACTACTAGCCTCTCCATGGAGCTGTTACTAATAAGATCCCTTCTGTAGAAAAACAACAATTTCCTTCTTCTGGTTTAACAGGTTGTGGTAAGTGATAATTTCTCGCTAACGACATACTTTTACTGCCGCTATTTAGAGCTTCTTGCCTTTGTCCGATTATTTCTACCAAATTTGTGGTCATTTTACATTTAATATCCTCCGGGCGAAACCCTCGAGCGTCAACAAGTAGTTCAAATCGATCTTGATGAAAAAATACGGCGTCCATTTTGTGAAAAGCAGGGTGGTTTACTTTTTCTTGAGCTTGTATTAAATCCAACCAATTCACACCAAACTCTTTTAGTGTTATTCTTGCTTTATGAAAACATTTATCTTCGAGGAATGATAAGCACGGCTTAATTGGAACTTGTAATTTTGATGATTTCCAAATCCAAGACATATTTTAAGACATTTTAAATACTTTGGATTATGTCAACCCATGTTGTATTATATTTTGTTGTCAAGTATGTCAAAACATTATCGAAGTAGGATATGCTCCAATAATGAGACCGTCGTCATTCCTATATTGCAATTAATCTAATATTAGCAACATTTCTACGCCACTCACTTTGCTTGACACGTTAATTTTTTTTATTTCCTATATTTTAAATGCTGGTAATTTTTCTAATGATATTTATTTTTTTAGCCAGGATACATGCTCTTCCCAACTCTCTTCAATAGTTTTACTTTCACCACCTTCTCCACTATTTTAATTCCTCTTTTTCTATTGTCACCACGGTAGTTGACTGTCCTGACATCAAAGTTTGTTCCATTTTTCAAAGAACGTCCTACACTTCTTTTCTTTCAGTTTATAATTTGATACACTAGCTCAACATAGCGAAGAACCACGAGGTGTGCATCTTTAGCACATTCAGAACATTGTTGACAAGTCTTGTTCGGCAGCTTGTTACAACTATTTTATTTATAATGAGAATGCAATTTCTTCTTCTTTAAGTGCCGTCTCCCAATCGGAGGTTGGATATCATCATCACTATCTTTACTCTATCTACTGCTGCTCTGAAGAGTTCTATAGAACTGCAGTTAAACCAGTTCCTTAAATTCTTCAACAATGACACTCTCCTTCTTCCTCTTATGTTTCCCTGTATTATTAGCCTTAGCAGTTCATATCGCTGTTCGCACATTACCTGTCCCAGATATTGTAACTTTCTTATTTTTATTGTTTAATATTTCGCATTCTTTGTCCATTTCTCGCAATACTTCCGTGGTAGTTTTCTTCTGTGTCCATGCTATTCTAAGCATCCTCCTGTAACACCACATTTCAAAGGACTGTAACTTGTTTATGTGTTCTTGCTTCAATATCCAGCTATCAAGTCCATATTGCAGTATCGAAAACACGAATAAGAGCATCTCAGTGCTCTTATTCTCATTTCTAATCTAAGGTCTTTGTTGCAGAGAATTGTTTCATTTTTACAAACGCATTTCTTGCTATTTCTATCCTGGATCTTATTTCGGTTGTTTGATCATTATTGTCTGAAATCCAGGTTCCTAAGGTATTTGTATTTATCAACCCTTTCTATCGGTACATTTCCCAAATGTATGTTTGTTGGTATATTTGTTTTCTTTGTTATTATCATGTATTTGGTTTTTTTATATTCATTTTTAGTCCATATTTTTCACAGAAACTTTTTTTTTGTTTAGCAGTAATTGGAGTTGTTCAGCAGAGCTTGCCATAATCACGGCGTCATCTGCATATCTTATGTTGTTAATAGATCTTTCGTTAATTATTATTCCTTCACTTTGAGATAGTACTGCTTCTTCAAAAATGGCTTCACTATATACATTAAATATAGTAATGGAGACATAATACACCCCTGCCCAACTCCTCTCCTGATTTCAATTTCTGGACTGGGTTCGTTATCTATTACGATTTGTGCTCTTTGATTACAGTAGAGGTTTGTTATTATTCGTAAGTCCCTATGGTCTATGTTTTTTGTCTTTAGAATTTGGACTAATTTTTTATGTCTTACTTTGTCAAAATCAACGTAACAAACATGCACATCAACATTCATATGAATGCATCTTTGAGCTAACACATTAAAAGCAAATACCGCTTATCTGGTTCCTAGTCCGTTTCTGAACCCAAACTAACTATCATCTATTCCTACTTCCAGTTTTTTATTTATGCGGCCATGTATTATTTTCAAGAATAATTTGAGAATGTGATTTATTATTGATATTGTTCTGTATTCACTGCAATATTTAGCGTTTGTATTTTTAGGGATAGCACAAACGGTGGAGAATAACCATTGTTTCGGTATGTGTCCTGTTTTGTATACTTAGTTAAATAAGTCTACTATAATGTCTAAGGTTTCATCATTTACGTATTTTAAAATTTCTATAGGGATTTGGTCTGGACCTACTGCTTTACCATTTTTGCTGTTTTTAATATCTTTAAAACCATATCCTCTTCTACTTCTATTTTCATCTGCTCTGTTCTATTGTCTTTGAACAGTTCATTGAAGTATTCTGTCTATCTCTTTAATTCGTCGTTAATATTCAACACAAGTTTCCCATTTGCATCTTTCAGTATTCCCGGTTTTCTTGTTTTATTGCTGTGAATTCTTTAATTTTTTTATGTGTTAAAACTATCATGTCTTTTCTGGTATTCTTCTATTTCTGCGATTGTTCTTTCGCTTTCTTAATTCTGTATTTCATTTGTTTATCCACTTTTTTGTACATCTGATTATTTTTGTTCTTATATTGACTTCTTTCTTCCATTAAATCTAAAATTTCTTCTGTCATCCATTTCTTTTTGACCATTATCTATTTCTGTCTCTATTAATAACCATTTTTTATCTGTCTCAGTATTTTGCAGAATTTGTTCTTTAACATTCATTAATCCGTTGTAGACTTCATCTGCCAGGCGTTGCCTTATGAGTGGGTTCCTTAATTTACTTGTATCGATTTTTGCATTTGTTGTTCTTCGTTTTATTAGTTAGCCTAATTTTGGTCACTACTCTGTTGTGATCTGATCCTATATCGGCACTTGGATAGGTTTTTGCGGATATAATTGCGTTCCTGTATCTTTGTCTAATACATAGTCTATTTGGTTTCTTAGAATTCTCTCTTCTTCCAGGTATATAGTCTTCTCTTTGGCATTTTGAACAATGTATTAGCTATAACAAAATTATTATTTTGGCAAAATCCGATAAGCCTGTCAACCAGACCATATCCTCCTGTACATTCTTCTATTTTTTCTTCCCCAACCTTTGCGTTAAAGTCTTACACTAATAGGTCTTCGTAGAAAGTTTCAATATCGCTCTCTGGTTTGTCTGCAGTTGGAGCATAAACTTGTAGGATGTATATTTTGAGTTTGTTCTGGTTTAATTGTAAGAGTATAAATCTGTCGCGGAAGAAGACGCATCTTTTGGTTGAATAATTTGAGAGCTTGGTTTAACTGCACTTCTGCTGACCTCTTTAGAGCAGCGGCGTCGAAAGTGCGAATTGCCATGATGGTTGCCAACCTTCTTGGAGGAGATGGCACGTGAAGAAGAAGATAATTCTGTTGGAGTATGGAGTGAAATTTATTACAGCTTCATCAATGTTTTTGTTTAATATTATCCCGACACCATACCTGTGTGAACCGTCTTGACTTTCTGAATAATATATTGTTTTATTGTTGATTTTTATCTTTTCTGCGTCGGGCCATTGGACATCGCTGATTCCTAAAATATCCATATTCAGCCTTTCCATTTCTTTAACGGCATTATGTACATTCCAAGGTTTTCGCATGTTGACGACCGTCAACAGTCTTGTGGACCGTTGGAAGCCTTGCAGTCTTGTGAGTTTCCTCCTCTGCCGGATCTTGTTTTCCGAGTTTCATGATCAGTAGAGTGTTTAGTTGTATTGTTGGTCATGATGATTAGTTTCCCGTTGCCTTATGCATCTCCACGCCGTTGGCCATATCTGGTTGGTCCGCCTTTAGAAATGGTTTTCCAATGCAATTTCTACATATTTATTTATTATTGTTTGCCATTAACTTTCAATCAACAGAGTACGTTGAAGAAAGGAAAATTTTGTTATTTTTCAATAAATAAGCTGTAACCTGCAATGGTAAATCATTATTTGCAAAATTACTCACTAGAGGTGTTAATCTTTATCTGCATTAATTAATGCAATTACACGATACCGAAAAAATAATAACGCCTGTGGACCTTTTTCCCCAGCATTTTTTGGTTTATTAGTGAATTGTACCAAAGGATATTATAAATGTTTGGTAGGGAAACAGAGGTATAAATATTAAATTTTATTATGAAATATAAAGATCTGCACTTCTACCTGGCAAATCTATTAACAATTGTCAATTTCCTGTAAATTTTAAAACGTTAAATTACTTCTTGCGTTTGATGACTTAGAACTTGTTTTCGCATATTTTACATATTTTTATCACAAAATTACAACACTCTACAAAAGCAGCCGGCAAATTATAATTAATTGAACTGCTCTGTGAATTCATAGAGAATGAAGTTTTCTCCACTTTTTCGAATTTTGCCATTGCGCATCCAGAACTCACGTCCCTTAGGCTTGTATTAGTTTATCCTCTGACAAGAAATTAAGGAGGGTCACTAATAAATATAACACGATATACTAATTATAATCAAAATAATATCGGTTCTCATTTGACAGCTCTCCGTATATTTTAAAGGGTAATATGCGGTCCTTTACAGTGACCCAGCTGTAACAGTTTGACTAGAATAAAATTTGGTCAGCACAATTTATCCGAATTCTTAATTATTTACTGTCAATAAATTTGAATTTATTTGAGACACTTATTTTCTTCTTCCTCTTTATAAGATATTCTGCTTGTTCATTGGCGGATTAATACCTCTATGGTATGGAGCTTGTCACTCCATCTTTTGCGCGGTCGTTCTATACTTCTTCTGCCGATTGGTGACTTATCTCTTGCTATTTTGACGACATGGGTCTCCCCGTTCTGCTTGTGGTTATTCCATTCTTTTTTCTATTTTGTCTCCATTCATTTATACACTGTACGTCACATTTTCTTCTGTCTTCACTCATCTTTCGATCTCAGCGTATTTCCTGTAATTCTTCTCAGTACTCTCATCTCTGCAGTTTCCAGTAGCCTTTGCGTTGTGGCTGTGTCGGATCTTGTTTCTGAGGCATATGTTATTATTCATCTCAGTGTTAATATGTCTATTTCGCCATATAGTGTTATTAAGGCATCCTTTATATTTATTTTGAAAAATGAAAATAGACAATAACGTTTTTTTTTTAATAATTTGTTTAGATAATTCATTATCAAATAACAAATACATTGATTAATAAAAACAATTTTATTTATAATTATTTACATTCTGGATTTTTAAGCGTAAAAACTCGGCAAATAGGGATCTGTGGAGTGAGTAACACCAAGCCCTATCCCTGCTCATCCATAGGTATATTTTTTTGTTTTTTTAGCCAGGGTTTGGACTATTATGAGAGCTGATGAACTTACTTATGATGAGCTTACCAGAAGAGCATCAGCTACAGAATACTTCAGTCCAGAGTCAACCATGGGAGTGCCAAAAAGTATCGTCCTCGGCCAGAAAAAAGCATGGATTACCCGAACTTTGTGAGGAGGATTATTCAAAAAAGGACTTTGTGTTTTAAAAGAACTACTTATATGCCCTTGTAGATTAAGAAAGTATCTGAAAACATTGAAAGTAAGTAGTGGATATGGCAAAATGCAGATTCTGTGAGGCAAAGGATGAAATCTCTATACATATTTTCAGAAACTGCTGCAAGCTAAGGAACACCTTCTTGTAGTGCCTGTCCGTTGCGGATGTTGGCGACCATCATGGCAATCTATATTTTGCAAACTGCGGCTCTGAAAAGATTTGTGGTTGTTGTGTTGAACCACGTACGTAAATTTTTTAGTCATGAAATTATTCGCCTTCCTGGTCTACGTTTTCCTTCTACTTTTCCTTGAGGAATTTATTACAGCAACCCATATCTTCGGCTGTTCCTCATGATGTGACCGAGGTATTCAATTTTGGCTGTTTTTATTATGGTTAGTTAGTCTTTTCCCTTTTGCATTCTTAATAAAACGTCCTGCTTAGTAACGTGGTCGGTATAGCATATATTCCGGATTCTACGATAAAGCCACATTTCGAAAGCCTCAATTTTCTTATAGGTAGCGTCTGTGAGAGTCCACGACCCAACTCCGTACCACAGTATAGGAAAGATATAACATCGTAGTAACCTGATTTTTATGGGTACTGATAAATCCTGGCATTTGAATGGCATAGCCATTTTTTGAAATGTATATCTTCCTTTCTCTACCCACCCTACATTTTATTTCTAGGGAATGGTCCCAATTTTCATTGACATTCGTACCAAGGTAGATGTATGTTTTTACTCTATCTATTGGTTGACTATTCACACTGATTATTTCAATTTGCTGTTCCTTCTTAGAGATCATCGTACAATTTGTTTTCTTAATCTTCAGTGAAAGTCCATATCTCTGACTCACTTCTGTGATTTTATTCATTTAAGGAACACCAGAGCACATCTTTTGGAAGAATATTAAATAAAAGAAGATTTACCAACAAGAACAATGTCTCTAAATATATTAAACTTCCTGGGAAAATAGGACTGCGTGGTTGCTCGTAGCAACTCTAAGAAACCATTAGAAAAAACAACAAAGGAGCAAACGATCTTATAGGTCGCAACTCCTCTAAAGTAGTAATGTTACCAGTAACAGTATATACAAGAACACAAGAGAAGTATTTTGCAATAGAAAAACCAGATGAGTCTCGCGCATAGCACACACAAAAAATTTAACCTACTGGCCTGGATCCTCATTTTTAACTTCAATTCTATCATGCGTTCTCTTATGTTTCTTCAAAGAACTAGAATCAAAAAATCCCAAACAACAAACCTCACACCTGAATGGTCTTTCGTTTGTATGAATTCGAGTATGCGCCCTTAAATTTCCACTTTGAGCAAAAGCTTTTCCACAAAGAGTACACTTGTATGGTTTTTCCCCAGTATGGGTTTTAACGTGACTCTTAAGATGGCCGATTTGAACAAAGCTCTTCTCACATACGTCACATTTATGTGGACGTTTGTTTTTATGGATCAGCAAGTGATTTTTGTAAGCTCCTGGATGTCGAAAATCTTTACCACAGTCGTTACATTGATACGGTTTTTCACCTAAAATGTTAATAAAATTCAGCATATAAAAGTATATTTATAAGTTGACAAATACTGCTACATTAAGTTAATTATTTTATTTAATGACAGTTTTAATTATTTTTGATCTCTTTAATAATATTACGGAAATGGAATATGATGATCCCTCTAGTCTTGAACATATCTTGTCAATGTTATATCAGCATCATTCTCAAGCATAAACATTATTATTATTTAGATTTAGCCATACGGCTCACACTCCCTCTAAGGGGATAATTCACTTATCCCAGATACCTATGGTATCAAAAGAATTGTGCTCTGGTAGGACTCTTTCCATGTTATCGAGCCATAGGTGACTTGGTACGTTGGAGTATCTCCCAAAAATTTTCGTACACATCTGGACGTTGAGAGTAGTACAGCTTTCTGCATGGTCTTGTAGAGATGTTCATTCATACCTAGCTTTTTTATGTTTACTAGATTTTTCGGAATGACTCCAGTAGTAGAGAGAATAATAGGTATTGTCTTTCCACTCTTCACTGTCTTCATATTTGAATTTCCAGATCCCTGTACTTGGCGATCTTTTCGTTCTGTTTAACACGAAGATTATTATTGTTGGGTATCGCCACATCCATTAGTGTTGTTTGTCTCTTTAATTTATTACCTAGTATGAAATCTGGTCTATTATGTGCCACTGTTTGGTCTGTGAGCACAGTGTGGTCCCAGTATACCTTGTAGTTGTCATTCTCAAGTATACTCTCAGGAACATATTGGCAGTATGGGGAGATAGTTTCTTATATTCAGTTGCACCAAATACTTGGCAGCCCCCAGTAAGATGTTGGATGGTTTCTTGAGCTTGTCATCCATATCGGCATTTGTCATTTTGGACCCGAGGGTCTTTGACGATATGTTTCAGGTAATTTTTGGTTGTTATAACCTGATCCTGAATGACCAGTAATGAACCTTCTGTTTCAGGGAACATCTTTCCTGATATCAGCCAATAGTTCGACGCTATATTGTCGATATGGTCTTGACTGACCTCATTGGGATGTCGCCCGTGCAGAGGTTTACCCAACCAGGTGCGCATTTTTTCGTGATTAGTAAGATGGTTTATACGCATTTCTGGTTCTCTCAGTTTGATGGGTGTTGTATTATCTACTGCATAAATCGTGCGATGTAGAGTAGATGTCTCAGCCTGCACCTGAAAATAAATTCTTAAATTAGTAATCTGTTTTTCTAGTTGCTCACTTATATCCATAAGTCCTCTTCCTCCTAAATACCGCCCTAATGTCATTATTTCTACTACACTTCAAGAATGGTGTTTTTGTGCCTTTGTGAGGTGTATTCGTACTTTTCTGTATCTGTTTTTGTCCACTTAACAATACCAAATGAGTATGAGTGTGAATGAAACAGCTGTTTTACCCTTCATATAAACTCAGTAGTTATCTCAGTTTTTATTTGTTTATGGTCAATCTTCCGCGCTTGATTTATTCCTCTGAGGTATTTATATAAATCATTTTCAACCATGGCCTCGATGTTCTGACCATTTTGCATATGCCTGACCATTTTGCATAAGCCAGGCTGAACCTTTCCTTTGATTATATTTAAGACACGACCCTTGTCAAGACTAGAGTGCATACTAAGATCATTAATTTTCTACTGTTTTTAGCATCTGATCCAGGTAGCTTTGAGTGGAAGCCAATAGTTTTAAATCATCTATATACAATACACTTCATCTAATTTACATACCGATGCACGTCATCGGCGTCATAGCCCGTGACGTCACATGATACCAACACGAAATATTTAAGTGGTAGGTGTGTTCTTTTTTAGAATCACTTTCCCGAGTACACTGTCATTACAGCCACTAGACATATTTTATTATATACGCGTAGAAATGATATTTAAAAATTTCTATTAATGTTAACATAAAGAAATAAACAATAATGTTTCATTTAATTTGTATAAATGCATTATAAAGCGTTTTTATGAAGAAAATTTGTTCGGAACACACAACTGTAATCGAACGAAGGTGAAATTTTGGCATAAATTGGTAACACCCCCTAATCTATGGGTAACACTTATTTGACAGTTGCGGTGTTGACACTTTTTGTACTTTATTATTTTGAATTTTAAAGTGAATACCTCTTGTTTTATATTTTTACCTATTTAATAAAATCTGTTCTTTTTAGTTTTAGAACAAAATTAATGTGTTTTATTTCAAAAATGTCAAGTAAGAATTTAAATAGTCGTTGTAAAGAGATGGTAATACTTTTGCAATAATTATGTGATCTATTTGATTTAAAATGGAGTCAGGATATTGTATGAAACAAATCAAATAAAATAAGGAAAAGATGAACTACTCCTCACTGTCGGCATTACTGACATGGAGTAGAGAAAGAGCAGCTGAAGTAATGTTTACTAACAACACATACCAGGTGCCCGCAGCAGGAAAATAGGGTTTTAGTGGGTAGACAGTCACGTTCTCTGTGTTCTCACGATTTACGTGTTCGGCTTCACCGTGTCTGAATCGGGAAAGCGGACTCAATTCCACAAAGCAGACTACACTAATCACCCAATACATTTTCCATGCACTTTTAAGTTTATAAATCTGTAGAATATGTTGTTGCATATGTTCAGAAGATCAAAACTTCCTTAATCTCAAATCATAGTATTGCAATTTGCACATATAGAACATATTTACACTAAAATTGAATGAATATTTACACTGAATTGATTTAGACTAAAAATGAAAATACTTACCAGTATGGATCCTAACATGTACTTCTAGATGGCTTTTCCTCATGAAACTTTTACCGCATTCTGTACACAAAAAAGACTTTTCTCCAAAATGAATCTGTTTGTGTACTGAAACCGCTTGCTTGCATGAAAAAGACTTTTGACAAAACTCACATTCCAGATCTTTTTTATTTTTGGGCGGTTTTATAGGATATTTTTTCGGTATTTTTGTACTCTTGGGGATTTCACCTCTTTTTATTTTATGTCTTATATCATGGGCATAGTATGTAGAATATTTTTTAAAGCTGAAACCGCAGATATTGCACATGTATGGTCTTTCTCCTGTGTGAATGCGAAAATGTTCTTGTTTACATAAAAGAGTTCCAAATTCTAAAAATTTATTATTTATAAGGTAAGAGCAACAGCAAATTACAGTTTTATTTAACTAAAGCACATGTTACAATTTTGACCATTTTTTATGGCATACCCAGTAAATCTCATTGAAAATAATTTATATAAACACGTCACTATAGGCTTCAACTAAACTGCTTTTTAAGATTTTATAATTACTTTTCAACATATTTAATTTATTTTATTAGGTAATACCACATATACCTACTTTGTACATATTCTCTAAAAATAGATTCTGTTTTAGAAGTATAATTGCTAAAAATTAAAGTATATATTTTACAATTTGAATAATATTGTAACATATTTATAACACAACACTGTTTTTAATTTCCACATAAATAATTTGTATGCTTTTTCCCAACCTTGTTAAAAAAACTAAAATTCCAAATAGTCTGTTGGCTGTTATTTACAAAAGTGACTTCCAAACTGGTAAAAAACTATACAATACAGTATTCTAAATGGTAGATCTACTTACCTTTATTACATACATCACATTTAAATGGTTTAATTCCTTTATGAACTATCCTATCATGTCTCCTTAGGCTGGAAGGTTGTTTAAATCTTTTTAAGCAAATTTTACAGTCATATATACCTAATTTGTTATGAGCTTTTAAATGCTGGTTTAAGTTATGCTTTTTAGCAAATGTTTTATTACAGTTGTTACATTTGAATTGCTTACTTTCATGTTTAGTATAAATACCTTTTAATTTTTCTGTTTCATTTTCATTTTCAGATATAGTTAAAATACCCTCATTAAAGGAATCTTTAGAAAATATATCTCGGTCAGCATCACAACTAATATCTGATTCATGATCATCAATCTGTGGAGAGAGATTGATGTGCTTACTGCTTTCAAATATTTGTCGAATATATACATCATTACTTTTTACTGTCTGTATAAAGGAAGAAATGCTGTTTGTTTTAGTGAGACACTCATTACATATTTGTTTTGGCAATTCTTCATTTAGATCTATCTAAAAATAATATATTATACATTTTTAAATGACGATAGAACTAGTCCCAAAAAATTAAATTCTGCAAAACTGATACATATAATAAAATGGGAAATAAAATTTGCTGATAAAAGACCTATGTATGAAATATAATTGTGTCTGTACTGTATTGTCTTGCTTAGTTGGCCATAAATTCTCAACAAATATGGAAGATATTATTCCGAAACTATTTGAATTATATTCCAATACTTTTTTGATATTATACTTCATGACTTTAATTTTACAAATTACTAATTTTTAACTGAACATATAATTCATTTTTATATTATATCTACTTACCTTTACATCGGCAATTTTTTCAAATATATTTATACTATTTTGGTTTATTGGAGACAAATTATTTCTACAAAGGCAACTGCGACAAATCTTCATAAAATCTTGTGTTGTTACATTCAAGTTTTCCATTGTCTAGACATGTACAAAGCTTTAAACTGTTAAAGTTTTACTTTAAAACCAGAATGGGTTTTTTACTTAAGCATTTAGCACAGTATAAATAACAACAAGTTGTTGTCTATACTGTGCATTGTGCATTTAGTATTATCAAAGTATTGTTTTGTTTTGGTTTGATGTTTGGTACTGGATTATTAGAAACAAAATAAAAACAAACATGAAGTTGAAACATCTTGTATTCTTCTTTTTTATTTTGAATTGCCTTTTTCATAGTGAAATATCCAGAGATCTAATCTAATATGAGGCATTTGAAATTGCAAAAATTTATGAATTAATAATAATTGCAAATGTTGATAGATTTCATTCAATGTTTTACTGACTTCTATATGTATTTTCTTCGTAAATTTGAAAAGGGTAGACTACGGTCGTGATACCTTAAGACAGTTTTACACAATGACGTATAATATATAGACTACGCAGTCCCCTATTCTCGCTATAGAATCGAGTGTCCGAAAGATCTCGGCTCAAGGTTGAAGGTATGTTTATTAGAACAGCGGCGTGTTCATTTATATTTTAATGACAATAATTATTTTTTTAATTAAAATTAAATATTTATGATTTCTTTTTGTCCCATCTATAAGAGAAATAATTATATTGATAAAATAGTATGGCATTTTACTAAAATAGTAAGTAAATAACTCTCAACAATTTAAAATAAAATTTGCTTGTCACACAAAATGGAGAAAATGCTTTCATACGTCCATGATGTTTTCAAACACAAGATCAACTTCGTGATGCTTCGTAAGAAATCATGAACTTCGTGTATCTTCGTATCAAAACAATAAACAATAACAAAGGTATTCATGTTTTGGACACTTTTTAAAGCGTTCACCGAGTCTATATATTATACGTCATTGGTTTTACATTATGCTATTTTCATGCTAGGCAAGAGCCATGCAAGACAGATCATGGAACTGCGCATGCCCACGGGCTATTTCCTTCCATGCAATTCCTGTGCTAGATGAAAAATTAGAACATGTTCTATTTTTCATGCAATTTTCTTGCAATTTATCGTTAAAATTCATGTTGCCAACATAACAATTTATAATAGATTACAGAATAAAAAATAACCTTATCTCTATCTTTAGCGTCCCTTAAGCCACATGTGTATTGTTGTGTTTTGATTTAAATTAAGTTTATTAAGTGGTGATAAATAGATATACTATGTCTAAAGTTAATGTAAAAACGACTGGGTGAGTCGTTGACTATGGATGATTGTTGCTACAACAGCAATATTCAACAATAACAATGTTTTCTTTTCTTTGGTTGACATCCTTCACCCTTTTAATAACCATAAATAGTGTATATTTAGTTATTATATTATTTATTTTAGTACTTAATTATATTTTTTATTTAAAATAAAATAACCTCAAATTGATAAATATTTTCTCTGTTGGCAACAATGAAAGAGGGATCTAAAATTGCACAGAAATATCTCTGATGTAAAAAGGTCAAGCTAGGCAAGAGATGTGCCATGCAAGACGGACTTGCATAGCATGAGACTTGCATAGCCTAGATGTAAAGCTCCCTTTATGCAAATTCTATTCAGTAAAAGACTTTGTTTTGTTAAAGTAAAAAGTGATTTACAGCATCTTAAAGGTCAAGAATTTAAACCAAGGAAAAGAACTTTGATCATGAAGTAAACAATGTACAACAAAAAGCAGTTTATAATCAGAGTTGTTACTGCATGGAGTCTGGTTTTCATGATAAAGATTCATGTAATACAATACTACTGCAGCATTCAATAATTAATACAAAATTATTTGTAGTTGAAGAAACATATTGTTTGTGTTAGGTTCTTCAAATAATATTTGGAAATGTGTTAAAATACTTTATTTTATATTAGGCGTAATCTCAAAGACATGTTACAATTTACAATTATATAAGAAAAAGAAAAGACATGACCATGACTTGACTTATCTAATGACAATTAATTGACATGACAACCTTCTGTCATTCATGCCAACAGAACATTTCAAAGGTTTGCTCCTAAATTCCGTGTATTCTAACACCCATGATACTATAAACTACAGATAAACCCACGCGCACGCGATCAGTCGTGTGACGTCACGTGGCGACAAATGTCACCAGAAATGTTCTGTGTTGTATGGAGTTTTGTCAGATTTAGTCAAGGTTAGTAGATATTTAAGTATCTACTTAAATATCTTCTAACCTTGAGATTTAGTTTTGTTTTATCGTTTATCTTGTACGTTGACATCGGTTTAATGGGTAAACCATCTTTCCGAAGGAGGTTTAATTACTTAAACCATATCCAGATTTTCTAATTAAATGTAATGAACTGGACCATATTTTTAACAATTTTAACAAAGGGTCATTAAAATTAACCAAGAATTATTTAAAATCGCTAATAAATTTAGCTGTGTTCGAATGTAATGTTAGTAAAGGTGTAAATTATATTTTAAAATTAGAAAATTGAATAGATATATTAAAGAAACATCCAAAGTTAAGAAGAAGAAAATATTAAAAATTGTTAAATAAACTTGTAAATTATTACAGAGTATTTTATTTTATCAGTTGTATTAAATATTTATTTTAATACATCAATCCATTGTATATAAATTTCCATTTGCAAAAGGATGTTTAGTTCTTACTTTTTTATATAATTTTAGTTTACATTGCTAGGCTAACAGAGATGTATATATAACATATTTTTAAGATTTAATTGCAGATATTTTACCTAACATCCCTTAATGTTCTAAATATTTAAATAAAAACTCCTTTCTTTCAATATATGTTTTACCGACTGTGATGATAAAAGGTTGGTGATAAAAGTGACTTTTATCACCAATTGACGTCATGCGCGTCGATGTACAAAATTCGATTGCGAAGTGGGTTTATCTTGGAAGTCTTAGTATACCCGGTTCGCTATTCCCAGTCCGAACTGTCTAGTGATTTTAGTAATTATTTTTTTGCGAAGTTAGTTACTTTTTGACAGACTCGAAGTGGCTGGAAATTACTATACAACCAAGCATACGTGCTCATAGCCAATATTAATAGTAAACAAACCAAATAGTCAATAGAATAGAACTTTGCGAATTACCGACAATCAATATTTATTTATCTGCACCATATAATAAATTTTTATGTTAAATTATAACAACTAAAATATATTTTTTTAAATATATACTACCCAAAATTTGAGGAGCGACTAATCGTAGAATTGAAATCCGACGTTGCCAAGTGTGCGATTGACACATGGCGGCGGCAAATTTAAATCATCGGTAGTAGTAAATTTTATATTGTGGTAATTACAATAAATGAAATTCCACTAATTATAATATTATAATAATATAAATATTTTTGTTAATAATAAACATAATGAATTTATCAACTTTAATGTGGAATATAGTATTGACTGTTAATGAATACCGTTCATTACATATACCTAGCATTGTTTTTTAAATGGATAAAAAATAAATAAAAATACAAAATACTTGAAAGACTAATTATTTTATTGAACAAATTAGAATGTAACAAATAAATATTTATAATAATAACTATAAGCTATACTGGGACAGGACTGTACTCACAGACCAAACAATGGCACACAATAGACCAGATCTCATATTAGTTAATAAACAAACTAGACAAACCACAAACCTGATTAATGTGCCGATACCAAACAATAATCTGCGTATCAAGTACACCGAAAAGATCACCAAATACAGAGATACTCCAATCTACCAGGTCACCTAGGACTAGGAAAACACCTAGATAACACGGAAAGAGTCCCCCGAGAGCTCAATCCTTTTGATACCCTAGGTATCTGGGATGAGTAAATTTTCCCTTTAAAGGGAGTGTGAGCCGCATGGCTTAATTCTGGGATAATAATAATAATAGCGTTTATTGCCCAACAGTTAACCATTTACAGAGCAATTTTACAATTCAATAATAAACAATTATCATGCTAACAAATAAGTACAAAAAAGAAACAAATATACGTTATACCTAAAGAAAACAAAATATTAAAATATGAAATATATTAGATAAGAGCTCGACACTTGTTTTTTTTAATTCATTAGCACTACAACAGAAAATATCACAATTAGGTATTGGAAAGTTTGTTTGCATTTCTGCACATTAAGTTGATTGATGCTTTAAACATTATATTCGTGTAAGATCTTTTACACACAAATGTATTATTATATCGAGCTGTTACCCGTAGAACACAGATATCGATTTATGATAGTAGATTAGGTCAGTCAACCTACATTTAATAGCTTATACAAAAATAATATTGAAGACTGATTTCTACGCATTTACAAAAAAATCAAATCTATCTAACAAAGCGACTTTACTTTTTTTTTATAATATTCCACTTGTTTTGGTGTACTATCAAATGAAATAGTCAATGATCGTTTGTTCTTGATTTTCTTTGCATTTTTAATAGCAAAAATAACTTCCGATTCATTATTTAATGTAATTTTTACAGGACGTTTCTTTTCAGGTACAAATTTACAAAGTCTAAACAGTTTAATAGTATTTCCATCAATGTTGGGATTACCTAGGCTGAGTAGTTCCGCAACTTTGTTTCTACCAGTATTACATCTGATATCCGAGACTTCAGTATAATCTGGTTCATCAAGGCCATATATGATTAAATTGCATTTACGCTTTTGGTGTTATGCTATCTCATTGATAATATCTTCAACATCAGGCACTATATTGATATTACCTGGTTTAGGAGTGTTGCTATATTCATAAATAATTGTGATCATTCTGTGACGTTTGTGAAATAAATTCTACATTTGATGTTAAAAAACAGTTTTTTAATGTCTCAGTTTCAGTTAAATTAGGCTTACTTAAGTGTTTATTAGTTATTTTTCTTTTTTTTGTTGAATGAAATGACATTTGTTTTTCTATATTCTTATTTGCCGGTTCTTTATTTTTTCTAACATCGAATTTTTCTACTTGATTAAAATCAGACTCAATTAACATGTTTTCCACTTTTAAAGTTTTTTCGACACGTTTTAAAATGTCTGTGTTTTGTACATGTTTAATATTATCTTGTAGTTTATTTGTTAGTACTATAACATTTTGTAACAAACTATCTCTATTTTTTATATTACTGTCATTCTGCGACAAAGTTTTCAAATGTCCTGAAATTTCTTCGGAAGTTTTAACATTAACAACATCTATCTCGTCTATTATATTGTCAGTAGAATTTCTGTTTTGTAAAATAACACCATGTATGTGCTTGCAAATTGTGTTATGAATAAAAAAATCTGGACATGAACACACAAATGAATGAACACAAATATGACATATTGAACATAATAAATAGCAACATGGACCTGCAAGAGTCGTTTTGGATACTATATAGGTATTTAATTCAGTCTTTGAACTAAGACTTGCTTGAGTTACAACAGCCCAATTATCACTATCATGTTGAGTTATTTGAAATAATGCTGTAACAGCAGATCTGTGTCGATTATGAATATTTTGAACGTGTATAGAATTTTTTCCTTTAATTTTCTTTATAATACGATCAACAATTTTGTCTCGGATGTATTTATTTAAAGCAAAAAGACCTTTATCTAACCTCTTTATTTTCTTACCTCCTAAATATAAATACTTAATAACTTTATGCATGCTTTCCAAACGCATATTTGTATTAATTCCGGTATTTTGGCGATAACAGTAGGCCCACTTTTCATATATATGTGCATAATTGTTTTGGAAATATAATCCAAAATTATAGGTCTTAGGGTCTTCAAGAAGCGATGTTAATAAAGTTGACAATATTTTGTGGAATTCATCTTTATCAATTAGGGTTTGTAAAACTTTAAGCGCATGATACACATTTTGTCTAATAGAAGGATCAATAATTTTATTAATATTTGACTGCCATGCGCGGTCTACATGCCAAGCACAATATAACTGGCTCGGTACATCTCCCATGACTTGTTTCCAGGGGTTATAAAAAACATTTGTAACATCGGTCATGAATGACTTAGGTTGTAAGATCCCTATTTGTTCTTTTAATTTTTGGTAAAATACTGCAAAAATATGACTATCTTTTCTGTTGGTCAACATACATGCCCCTGGGAAACCTTCACCCCAGTCATCAACAACCAAAACGGTAGTCAACTCAAAATCGTATGAGTTTAGACCGTGGGTACTATCTATAGCAATAACATTATTACCAAATTGCATCAGCATGTTTTTTTGTGAATTATTCATTATAATTATACAAAAATCTTCATGTCTTAAATTGTAAAAATCATCTTTTGTGTTTTGCGGTTTATAAAATATCACTGGATTACTGTCTGATAGATTGCACTCTTTCACATACATGTCAACACTAATAGCGTCTGAAACAAATAAAAAATATAGATAAAATATCAAAATAAATAGAATACATACAAATAGATTGTATGTGAAAAGGTATTTTTATAAACAGTTTTTAAGATCATTGGAACATCACAACATTTTTTCAATTTAATAGTGGTAGCAAAACAAATTTAAAGTAATTAAAAATATGCATTACCTTCTGAATGTCGAACTCCTTCTTGAAGGTGGATATTGTATGAAGATTTAATATTTCGAATATCCTTTCTTGTCAACAAATCAGCCCTTTTCAATTTCTGTTCATCAAAATTTTCTCTATATGTATCAAAAATTCTAAAATAGATAGATAGCTACTTTATTCATCTCATATGATGGTAAATTGCAGTATGAGATAGGTGAAGTTTAACATGTAAATATAATTATAATTAACAGTAAGATAAATATATAATTACATCAAATAGCAACTTACTTTGTCATATTAATACCAAGAGTAAGTTTCTGAGCAATGTTTATTTTATCTTCTTTCGGTAACCTCAAGTGTTTAATATCAAAATCATGTCCATAATGAGTTTTTAAAAAAGTCATTGATACTGAGGAGTTCTTATTTATAATAAGCTTTATTTGACTTGAACAGGAAAAGCCTATCTTTTTGAATCCACATATTTTATTTTTAATTATTTTACTGGAAGAAGAAAAGTCACGGGTTTTTCCTGAAATTACAAATAATATACCTTATAGTAATGAAACACAATACTCAATATTTGCACATTACTAAATAAGTAATTACTGATACTAACCACTTCTGTTACAGATATAATATACTGCACTGTTTTAATTATATGTTAAAGTTGTTCCACAAGGTTTAATGTACTCGACATCATTGAGATTTTGTAGCTCCCTTAACCACATTTGGAATTCTAAAAAAAGTCGATGTAAAGTAAAGTATCTATATAGCATGTTAATTGTGTTTACCATTTATGGAATCAAACTGGCTTGTTTCCTCTTCCATCTGAAAGTTGTGCTCATTTATTAAATGGTTTACCAATTCCCTCTGAAGCGTAAAAGAAATATTGCACTTCTCCAAACATTTAAATGATTTTACATTTATATCATATGCGATCACTTCAGAGTTTAATTTGTGTTGTTCTTTAAGATGACGATTTAAATTGCTCTGACTTGAATATATTTTCCTACAGTGTCTACACGTAACAGGCATTGTACTACTAATGATATTACCTTTATTTATACAGAAACTAAACAAGGGTGTGAATATTTAAGAAAAACACCAATAAAGTTTATCAAAATAAAATTTAAACATTGATTAAACAACCTTGTTTATAAAATTTAAAACATATTTAACCCTTTAACGATTTCTGGTCGATATATCAACCGGTTATGAATCACTCACTTCTTAATGTCGCACAGGTTTGTGAATAAGCCAGTTGTCACGATTCTGTCTAAGGAACGATCTTTCGATGGCTTAGTAACGGTAAATGCAAACGCGCGCGAACTGCAGTCACAAGTGGTTTATAATTCAACCTGTGCGCCTTTAGTGTACTAGCTGTGTTACAGTTGTTCTATTTTGTTATTTTAAGTGCCCGATTTTTATGAAAAAAACCGATATTTAGGTAAGTTTTAATTATTTAATATTATATTTGTTTATACAGAACGTTATCACATTATGTAAAGTAAATGGAATGCAGCTTATTATTGATAAATACAATAATATACTGTTAGAAGGCAAAATTTTTAGGTTACGAGTGCTTTTATTTCTGTTCTACTTTTCAAATTAGTAGTATTAGCAAAATTCTTTAAGCTTATTTTCATTAACTAAACATTATATGTATGAAATAAAATCCAAAATTAGTATATAAAGTTTCGGCCGAGATGTTATTCCATGTTATATCCAGTTCATACTGCCAATACCTTAGTTGATTTGAAACTGGTAATTATTTATTTTGTCTGTATAATAATGATAGAAATTTTTATAACAACATAATAATTATAAAGCATTGGTAATAATAGCAATATTAAATTTTTTGTTATAGTAAATGAAGTTTCTGTTTCAGAATGTCCCGAATCAGGATTGACAAGCTACAAGAGCTAGATCCCAATCAACTCTACAGATGGATTGATGGTATAACTGATGACCAAGCCATAGACTCAGAAGATGGTGGTGACAGTGATGCAGAGGATGCTGTAATATACAATGTAACAAATGGTACATGCACACGCTCAAATGTGGATGCTCCTTCATGTAAGTATGAATGTATTGATAGTAGACATACCTACTAACTGATGTTATTTTTTTAGCTTCAGCTAATGGTAACTCTGAAAGTATTCTTTTGCCTGATAGACCACGACCCAGTTATGAGTTTGAGGAAGCTACAGCATTTGACTCTGATGATTCTTTGACTGACCCGACTTATCAATATTCCAGTGAAAAAATATGTCACTCTGATGATTACGAGATGCTAGTAGATGATGACGACGATGGTGACATTATTCCTACTGATAACGATGACAATTTCCTTACATATAAAAAGGAAGCTTCAAATCCTCTTTTGTTTTCAAAAACTACATTTTCTGAACGAAGTGGAGGTACTACACCAGTCAACATTGACTCTCCGATGTCCATCTTCCACCAACTTTTTGGTCAAAATATGCTGCAGCACATAGTAGAACAGTCTAATTTATATGCCCAGCAGCATGGGATGACACTAAATTTGAACGTTCAGGAGCTCAATGCATTTTTTGGGGTGCTTGTCATAATGGGATTTCATTCCTTACCGTCTCTCAAATTATACTGGTCAAGTGATAAAAATTTTAGGGTAGAGAGAATTTGCGAAGTGATGTCCCAAAAGCGGTTCCTTCAAATATTACGATTCATCCATATAAATGATAATTCAAAAATGCCAAAAAAAGGTGAAACAAATTTTGACAAACTATACAAAATACGTCCACTGATTGATAATATCAACAATAATTTCAAACAGAATTATGTGCCTTCTCGAAATATATCCATCGATGAAAGTATGGTTGGCTTCAAAGGTAGGTCAAGTTTGAAGCAATATATGCCTCTAAAACCAACTAAGCGAGGTTTCAAAGTTTGGGTTGCTGCATGTGCTGAAACAGGATATATGTATTCGTTTGAAGTGTACCAAGGTAAGTCCACTGAAAGCGACAATTACTCATTAGGGGAAAGGGTTGTCCTATTTCTTTCAAAAGGTTATTGCTTTTACTTCGACAATTTTTTTAGCAGTATTCCCCTTCTACAAGAACTGTCTAAAAGACAATCATTTGGCTGTGGCACATTTAGAATTAACCGAAAATATTACCCAAAAGAGTTTTTACGAAGTGACAAAGATATAAAACTTGGAGACTCCGACTTTGCTCAAGCTGGAGACATATCTGTGGTAAAATGGAGAGATAGAGGGAAAAAATGTGTGGTAGTGATCAGCAATATGCATAATCCTGCTGAAAAAGCAACTGTAAAGCGTACTAATAAAGCTGGAGTACGGGAAGAAATTGAATGCCCAAAAGCAGTTTCTGATTACAATCGGTTTATGGGAGGCGTCGACAAATTCGATCAGATGCTTTCTTGCTATGATATCTCTTGGAAATCCAGAAAATGGTGGATGAAACTACTGTACTACATCCTAAATGCTACAGTAGTAAACAGTTATATATTGTATAATCTTGGAATGAAAAGAAATTCTCGCAAACCTATGTCGCATTTGGCATACCGCAGCTTTTTTGCCAATGAGCTGATAAATCATTTTTCGAGTAGAAAACGGAGGGGTCCTGTAGCGACAATATTTCGCAAAATAAACAAGATTGAAGGACGAAAGGTGTCTACTGATCCTGTAGTTAGAAGTTCGATAGTTGGTGAACATTTACCTGTAAAAGGCACCTCTCGGCGATGTGCTTTCTGTAGCACAGAGAAGAAACCAAAGCGATCTCACATGATATGCAAAAAATGTGATGTTGCCCTTTGTTTGGAATGTTTTACACCTTTCCATTTGTAATTGTCTCTTATAATAATTACTTTTGAATAAAACTTTGTCTAAAGTGGTTTTTTTATTTAGTAACACAATTTACTTAACAAATTGAACAAGCGGTTGATTTTTCAACCAGTGAAATTTTCAAAGTCGTTGAGACCGCAATGGTCCTTTGGTTGAAAAATCAACCAGGTCCTGTTCGACAAAGAAAAAAACATAATGCCAAAAGGATACATTATTACTCTATTTATACTTGTTTTGCATCGGTTTAATGAATATAAGCTTTGGACGACGCAAAAAAAAGTTTTGCGCCTTAAAGGGTTAAAAGACATATGACATAATGTGACAGCTCATTAAAATTAAAATTACTGGCAACGTTGGATTTCATTTCTACGATAAGTCCCTCCTAAAATTTGATGGGTTTAGTATGCACTTCCACTATTTAGAATAATTCTTCTTTTTTCAAAAAAAGAAGTCTGCAATAGTAGTATACTTGAGCTACTAGTACTGAGAAGTAGGAATTGTTGTGTTGTAGGTTTCCGACAATGAGTCTGTCGAAATATGCCCTAGCTAAGCGAATGGAGAATATCATGTCTAACACCTAACAGTTTGGATTATAGAATAGCATTTGAAGGTATTCATATTTTGATAATTATGGCCTAAGACAGGATAGATTTTGTTTCGATTCAGAGCAGTGGCATATACCGCTCTGATGAAACCTAAAGAGGTCGAAATACGTATAAGCGACTTGCCGCTGCCCTGTATAGAAACAAAAATCTAATACCATCATTATGTATTCATATTAATTTACTTCTACGAAAACTACAGTACTATGGACATTACATCAAAGTATAAGTCAATTAAAGTTTCATTATCCAACAATCCTTATAACAATGTAAGAATTCTGTTAATTATAGTTGTTCTATACAAAACTATTTAGATTTTCTAATTTAGTTGATTATTTGAGTTGAATACAAATATTTTTTAAATAAATATATATTACAGATATGTAGTTTTATTATAACAATATTAGAATACTTATGTAATTGTTTTCTCAATACAATTAAAGGACTTCGTCACTGTTATCAATGCAAAAATTATCACCATCATAATCTTCTGCTAAATCAATAACTACAGGGCTAATGTCTTCACGATCAAAAACAATTTCTGTCTACCACCAGCACTGTATTTCAGATTCTGTATTCTTTTTGACCATACTTCTGGTGTAATTTGGGCCAGAGACTCCTTCCGCACTGCCAAAGACTTTGTAGTAGACCTGCCATTTGGTCCACCATGATCAGAGCAATACTTTTTACTTATTATTAACTTAATATTATTATACTTAACGCTCTTAGAAAACACAAAATAGAACTAGCAGTAATACAAGAAACTAAATGGCTAGGACACGGAATGAAAGACACAAAAAAATATTGTATATATATAGCGGAAAAATGTGTTCCGAGTAGCCTTCATCGTTGACAATAAGATCAAACATGCCATATTATATTTTAAAGCAATGAGATAGAAATAACATAAATACTAACAAATGTAGGCAGTCTAGGCACTGAAGAACATTGGGAAGAAAATAAAAAATAAATAATTGACGCAGCAAGAAACATCATAGGCAAAAAAAGAAACAAACAAAAAGAGAATGGTTCAATGACGAGTGTAAAAAGGCCATACAGAAAAGAAATGAAGAATACAAGAAATATGTGGAAAAAAGAACCAGATAATGAAGTGCAATCTGCGAAGATGCAAGACGGAGGGATGATAAAATGTGCAGCACAGAAAAAAGAAAATACGAAAACGGCAATATACATAAAATGGAAGAAAATGTCCAAAGTAACGATATAAGGGAAGCATATAGATATCTACGCAATTTAAGAGAAGTATACAAACTCGAACAAATCTAAGCAGAAATAAAAAAGGACAAATAACCAGTGATCCAAAGAAATAAAATCAGCCTGGAAAATCTGTTTCCAAGCTCTCCTACGGACGCAAGAAAATGAAGGGCATATGGACTAGCATCAGATTGAGAGAAACCGAAAATATAGAAACCCCGATGATGGGGAAGAGGTAAAACAAGCAATACCTAGTAGGACAAATGTATATGTTCATGAACAAGATTTGGAATGATGAAAAGATCCCTAGCGACTGGAAAATCGGGATTAAATACCCAATCTATAAAAAAGGGGATAAACTAAAATGCGACAATTATCGCATAACCCTCTTGTGCACAGCGTACAAAAGTTTTTACTTACATACTAAACAAACGACTCCAACAACTAACTAAAAATATCGTCGGAGAATATCAAACCGGTTTCCGACAAGGAAGATCTACAATTACTCACAGGAAAACAAATTCTAAACAATCGTGAGAATACGACATTAACGTCTACAGCATATTCATAGATTTCAAACAGGCCTACGACTCAATTAATAGACAAAAGTTATATCAAACATTACATAGCTTTAAAATCCCCCAAAAATACACCCGAATAGTAAAACAACAATGGATTTGTTAACAGCAACTATCAAAATACAAAATGTACTGAGAACTTTTCAATAGTCAAAGGATTAAAGCAAGGAGACGGGCACTATTCAACCTGACTCTCGAATATGTAATAAGACAGCTAAATATAGAAAGCAGTAATCTCCTAACAAATAAATCAATATAGATTGCCGCCTATGTCGATGACATTAGCGTTATGATCGCAGAACAGAAGAGGCGGCAGGAATACATTCACAATTCAAAACAGGGCCAAAAGAGACTGGACTAGAAATAAATATTCAAAAGACAAAAAGCTAACACAAACAAGAGATAGGGGAAACAGAAGCACCGTTGAATTAGAGGACAATATTAAAACTGTAAACAGTTTCACATATCTGGGAGTTGCATTAAACACGGATGGAACAGAAGAACCAGAAATTCAAAGAAGAATAGTAGAGGAAAACAAAGCTTACTTTTCACAACTTATCAGACCAATAGTATGTTATGGATGTGAGACATCGGTGATGACAGGAGTCTTGGAAAGAAAAGTCCTAAGGGAGATATTTGGACCTATTAAAGAAAACGGAATATGGAGATCCAGGTACAACCATGAACTCTACCAACTGTTCAAAGCGGCACCGATCTCAGAATTTGCTAGAACCTGGAGAAGATCGGCGCGGGACCGGCAAGGTTGGAGCAATAATTTATATAGAGAAAATTCTAATCAGCACATATCTTTAAGGGAGAAACTCATTAATATTTTTTGCTTCTGGAAAAATAAAAATATCAGTATTAAAATTAAAATTGAATAAGATTAAATTTGAAAATGAATGTAATAGTAGCAAGAGCAGTATTTCATAACATCACCATAGAAAATGGAATCTTGTTTCCTGTCGATCATAATTTAGATCAACAAGAAAACCATTTAATTAAGACCGCAAAAAGGAAAAAATAAAGACAATTTCCCTCAATTTCAAGGTAACATTATTATGAATTATGTATTAGACATAATTTTGCAGAACTACAGTTTGTCCCACCTTGACTTTACAGTACAGGTTCTTATGACCAACAGTGATGCCAGATTTTATCAGAAATAAGTTTGAAGCAAATATCTTCTTCTTCTTTGGGTGCCGTGTCCGTATTCAGACGTTGGCCGTCATCATGTTTACAATTTCCTGAAACCTTTCTCTGTCGGCTGCTGAGCGAAATAATTCTTCTACTGTGAAACCACACCATTGTCTAATATTACGCAGCCATGAAAGTTTCTTTCGACCAATCCATCTCTTTCCTTCCACTTTTCCTTGTATTATAAGGCGAAGTAAATGGTATTTGGGTCCTCTAATTATATGGCCGAAGTATTCTGTTTTTCTCCTCTTTATGGTGTTTATGAGCAGACGTTCTGAGTTGATCATTTGAAGAACATCTTCATTGGAAGTGTGCGAAACCCACGATATCTTTAGGATTCGTCTATAGCACCACATTTCGAATGCTTCTAACTTGTTTAGCATTGTGGTTTTTAACGTCCATGTCTCACAACCATACAATAGGATCGACCACACATAACATTTCAGGACCTTCTTACGAATGTTCATTGACAGGTTTCTGTTGCATAAAACTGGTTTCCAGGTCATAAAAGCCTTACGTGATATTTCGATCCTGGATATTATCTCTTCATCAGAGTCACAATTTACATTTAACCAGCTGCCAAGGTATTTGAAATGATTTACCCTTTCTATCTCTTCTCCATTAAGAGAAAGCAGACCTTGATCTATATGGATCTTTCCAACTGCCATCCACTTTGTCTTTGAAATGTTGATTTTTAGGCATCTCCGATAACTTGCTTCACTGACTAGATTTAGTAATGTTTGGAGATCTTGTAAACTTTCTGCAAGAATGGCTGTATCGTCAGCGTATCTAATATTGTTGATTACTTCTCCACCTAGTCTTACTCCCTCTTGTCTGTCATCCAAAGCCTCCCTAAAGATTTCTTCAGAGTACAGATTAAAAAGAGTGGGTGACAAAACACAACCCTGCCGTACTCCATGTTTGATGGGTATTTTTTCAGTGGGACTGTCTCCAATTTGGATAGAGGCTACTTGATTGTAATATAAGTATTTCAGCAGTCTTATATCATAGTGGTCAAGTCCTGCTGCCCGTAGGCAGTCGAAAAGTGTATTGTGTTGGACTCTGTCGAACGCCTTCTCGAAGTCGATGAAACAAACATAAACATTCTTTCGGAATTCACAACTTTTTTGTAATAGAACGCGCATACAGAATAGTGCCTCTCTAGTTCCTAGACCGTTTCTAAATCCAAATTGCTTATCACCCATCTTACTTTCGCATAGAAGGAATACTCGGTTTTGTATAATTCGTAAGCGTATCTTCAGTATGTGACTCATCAAACTGATTAGTCTAAAATCGCTGCATTTGGTGGGCCTGCTTTTCTTTGGTAATGTTATAAACAGTGACTCTAACCAATCATCTGGTATTTTTCCTTCGTTGTAAATTTTGTTGAAGAAAGTGGTTAAGCAGGCAATGCTTTCCTCATCCAAAAGTTTAAGTAGTTCGGCAGGGATTTGATCTGGTCCAGGTGCTTTATTGTTTTTGGCTTGCTGTATTGCCTTTTCGACTTCCGAATTCAGTATATTCTGACCTCTGTCCAACCGGTTGTCATAGGCAGTATTTGGAGCATTTTCCCTAGAAGCATCGTCAAAAAGGTCAGTGATGTATCTCTCCCATTCTTTGCACTGTTGTTCGTGATCACAAATTTTTCCGTCCGCGCTTTTAAGTATGTGAGCATTTTTCTGTTTTCTAATTCCGGCAGTATATTTAAGTTTCTTATGCAGGTTGAAGCTGTCATGCTTTTTTTGGAGGTCTTCTATTTCTTTACATAAATTCTCAAGCCAGGATTCTTTGGCTTGCTTAATTTTTCTTTTTATGCGTTTATTAATTTCACGATATTCGATAATATTTCTATTTTTGTGAATTTGAAGCAAGTATACTTTTTTCTATAGGATGACTATAAATAACTTAGGCATTAATATTATTGACATTTTGTGGCTGTCAGGGGTTCTAAAACATTTTTTTGTTTTTCGAAAAATACCTTTGTGAATAAAATAAAAATAATTTTGTATAAAACATTTGTACAATAATGTATTTAAGCGTATAAATATGGTAAACCTTAATAAATATGTAAGTACCTACATAAATAATTAAAATGTATTTAAACTGTGTATTTTACATTTCTTCTATACTCCCATCTTCCTCACGTTCACTGCCACTGTCATCTTATTATAACTGGATCGATATTTTTCAGTAAATTATCGATGTTCCACATCTATTTGTCTATGCTAATTACGTGTTGCACCTAACAATTTCATTTTTGTGAAGTAACTTAAGAGTACGCTTCATGTATTAGATTTTCTACTTATTCCTTCTTAAACTTTGTGTTATGTCTTGCCACGAATCTTTTTATTTCACTCCATACCAGCTTAGCAACTTAACATTCTTACTTTTTGCAATTTCATCTACGATACGCTCATCATACTGCAATTTAAAATGAGCTACAACGTCCAATAGTTCGGATTTTAGGTAATCTTCTTCGAAATAAATATCCCTTGAATGCAACCACTCCTTTATTTCTTCCTTATTGTCAGAATTGTTCGGAATTCTAGCCAACTTCCTGGAGTGATACGTGGCATTGTTCATTACTATTACAGTTTTATCGGGAATATTTGGAAGTTTAGTTTTAAACCAATTTTCGAAAAGAGGTCCATCCATTTCGTCATGATAGTCTGCCGTATTTTTTTGCTAAAAAAGTTAGTGCAGCTCCATTAATAAACCCATATTTAATTACTGCATGCAGTAAAACGAAGCATGGGCCACGTGCAGTAGGGGGTTTCAAGCCTATAGTGAGTCCACGAACAAAGCATCCTTATGTGATGATACGGAAGTGCCCTTTCATTTATAATTGACACTGTGACCAATATTTACCCATGATTCATCCAAATATACAATGTTGTACTTTTGTTCCCGAAATCTACGAATTTCTCGCAAATATCGATGGAGCCAAGAAATAATTTCGGGTTTTTCTATCAACATTGACTTTCTGTCCCGGTTTGTGTACACAAATTCCATGTCTTTAATTAGTCTATGCAGTGTAGTTCTAGAAAAATTAGGTAGATGTTTGTCTTTATTTACTATTGCTAATAGAGAATGTAATGTTGGAGGGTGTATACTTACGAAAAAAATCATGCACTATTTGACGATGCTACTCTTTGTTTCTTCATCGTAAGTTTTATCATGCGATAATGAAATTCGCTTGTTCTTGGATCTTCTCTTTGCTGGTTGTGTCAAAGTGCCGAGGAATTTTCTTTTCTTACAAAGTAAATTGTTTTTTCGGAAATGCTGGTTTCTACTTTGAAAGTGAAGCATATCCTTGATTTACACGATAATTCACCATGTTGACTTTGTTTCTTCCCTAATGATAATGCCTTCCACCGGGATGTTTCAGTTAGTCTACAGTACCATCTACTGTATCACTTTTTTATTTGGATTTTTGTTCCGCCTTCTCAATATTTTCAAAGATTATGAAGACTTTTTTCACCCTAAGTATGGTTCTGAAATTTTATTTTTAGGTTTCTGTCATTTTCTCTTCTTGTCTTAGTGATAAAAGCAACACGTTGAAAGAAATAACACACATTTAAATTGAGCACTAACTTTTATTGTAATAAAAATGCATATTGCAAAAACATCCTTCTAGTTTAATGGTTAATTTTTAGCTATACTGACCATTGCTAGGTACTTTTTATTAGCACTTTGTATTATTAGTTTACATTTGACTAGAAAAATGTAGATATTTAAAAAATAACGTGCAAAAAATCACAGAGAGCGTTAGATATTTTACACAACAGTTATATATTACTAAAAATAACGAAGAATAACAAAAAAATAAAAAATATAAATCATTGAAGCAAGAACGCTGTTTAAATAAACTTCGTGTTAACAATTAAGTACCAAATTAGCTGCACTTGATGATATATGTATAATATTTTCCTTAAAATTAAGCTGGACATGACACTAGATAAGTGAAGAAAGAACTCAGCAAAGCAAACACCTAGAACATAATGAAAATAAGAAAACCTATTAACAAATTCAGTAATATATAAAAAGAAATCAATCCAAGAATGTAATAACATTCAAATTTTTACTAAAACGAATAAAATATGGCAAAATAGAGAGTAACCAAAATGAACACTGTATTTAATAATAATTTTTACAACTGACATATTATGATGGCTGCAGTTGCTAAAAATAGGTTCATATATTTTTTTGTGGTTTGTCAATATTCGCTGGTGGATATTGGATCTGATATCAATCAGTTGGGGCCAGGCCAGGTAAGTGAGAATAGCCCAGTCTGGTTAAAAAAAAAGGTGGAAAAATGTTTCGCAGATATTTGAAGCTTTTAAGACATAGGTGGGGGTTACTAGATAACGAATAGATAAAAAGATACTCCTAGTTTTACGTTGCGTTTTTTTTAAACAACAATTTATGGTCAAAATTTGATTTTTTATCTATAAGTTTTTTCCCTTACAATTTAAATAAACAATATTTATACCATTTTTTTATGTCAAGAATATCTTTATTTTTCCGTTTTTTCAATTAAAATTGATTTATAATTTGCGGAGATATTTGCAAAAAAGCAGTTTTTTTGCACTAATTTATAAATTTAATTAATTTTTTTATTAACAAAATAAAATGTTATTAATACATTTTAACATGGAGGAATTACCGTCCTTTAAATTTGTGCGAAATTTCACCCCGATCGGTCAAATAGTTTAAAAGTTATTCAATTTGTTTATCCCTGGGACTAATTATTTAAACCATTGAGCTTGCCCTATGCATGATGCTAGACACATTTAGCAAATTTCATAAGATTGTTTAAGACTTAGACTATCTCAGAAGTTAAAGGCATATTGAGTTTTCATCGAAATTATTTACAAAATAAACGTTTGAAAAAGGGGTATGTTTTTTACTTATAAACAATTGTAATAACTTCTATATTTTTTAAGCTACAGACTTGTACGTACAACCATTGGATAGCTGGTAATAAAGCTCACATTAAAAAATAAAAAACCTTCTATGACCAATAGGAACGAAGTTAGCGACTATTTTTAAAAAAATCATATCTCCATTGTTTATAAACATTAAGAAGTAAAATTTGCACAAATTTTGAATGAAAATCTAAACTTAATATTGAATTTTATAGCTATAAAATGTATCTCTTTTTTTATAAATATTAATAACTACATAGTTTTCACTGGCCGGAAAATATGGGAAAACTCGGAAAAATTGAGTCTATTTGAAATTCACGCTAAATACTTACTTTTTTTAATTTGCTCGAATAGTCTGTCGCAGTATTAATAATGATGACATAATTTTCACCCCCATAAATCTCGGAAAATCCCGGAAAATCAACATATGTTTTTTCATTTTATATCAATGATGCTTACTGCTTTGATAAAATAAGTCGATTTTTTCATCACTTGCCTTATTACATTTTGCAATGTTTATTGAACTTTACTTTTTTTTATTTTCTTTACATACATTGGTTTAAAAGTTACCTCTCGAAAGAACGTTTAATGGTATATAGTATATATTATGTTAAGAGTAAAAAATATATGCAAATACTACACGTATATGTAATAGTAGAGTTGTTCTACACGTTTTTTAATTTGTAACTTTGTAAGACTTTAAAAGGTTCCATCTTTTGAAAAAAACTCCAAAAAATTTAGTTTACACGTGCTCAATTTGTTTCATATTCACCAGTTATTTTTTATGTTTTCTGGTTTACCAGAAATAAATAATATAATATTAAAAGTAAACAAAAATTATATAATACTTTAAGTTAAAAAATAAGATAAATATTACTGAAAGATTAATATACAATGTAATCAAAAATTTTAAAGAATTTCCTCGTAAAGAGTACAGAAAGAGTAAAAAAATGATCTGCTCCTTTTGAATGGAAATATGTTTCACTTGTCTAAAATAAATCAAAAAAAGATTTTTTTAATATTAATGAAAGATCACAATATTGCAAGCTTATATACAACGACTATTTTAAAAATATATAAAGTTAAAATAAGCATAACCGTATTGCTAAAATCTGTAAGGACTTTTTATTTTATTAAGTTGAAATTTAATTATGATTATAAACAATAAAGTAAAAGCAATAAAAATAGTTCAAAACAAACGTTTAACTTGCATAACAATAATTTAGCCATTTATAAAACAAAACTTACAAAGGAAAATACTTACTATGATACTACTACTGCTGGAATAAGTTATTGCCACAGTCTGCTGTTTATTTTAAAATAATCTATAATAAATAATATTTTTCACTAATTATACAAGTTGAAAATAATTAATTATTCATTCAATAGTTTTAAATATTACTTACAATTTTCAATCAAAAAGTAATTAAATACGTTTAGTTAAAACTTTTTTGTTAAGCAAAAACACACACAAAATAATTTACTCAAAAATTATTGCTAAATAAGTATATTGCTTTCTAAAGCCACCACACTGAGACTGACGAAATTTTGCAGCGATGTGCTAAGACAGTTTCCCCTCCACTTTCCTATGTAGATCTTTCGAAAGTAACTTTATTTCAAAAGGCTTTAAATTTCGAAAAATTGAATGAATTTTATAGCTATAAAATTCAATATTAAGTTTAGATTTTCATTCAATATTTGTGCAAATTTTACTTCTTAATGTTTATAAACAACGGAGATATAATTAACAAAAAAATTGTCGCTAACTTCGTTCCTATTGTTCATAGAAGGTTAATTTTTTTTGTTAAATGTGAGTTTTTTTACCAGCTACACAATGGTTGTACGTACAAGTATGTAGCTTGAAAAATAAAGAAGTTATTACAATTGTTTATAAGTAAAAAACATACCCCTTTTTCAAACGTTTATTTTGTAAATAATTTCGATGAAAACTCAATATGCATTTAACTTCTGAAATAGTATAAGTCTTAAAGAATCCTATGAAATTTGTTAAATGTGTCTAGTGTCATTCATAGGGCAAGCTCAATGGTTTAAATAATTAGTCCCAGGGATAAACAAATTGAATAACTTTTAAACTATTTGACCGATCGGGGTGAAATTTCGCACAAATTTTAAGGACGGTAATTCCTCCATGTTAAAATGTATTAATAACATTTTATTTTGTTAATAAAAAAATTAATTAAATCTATAAATTAGTGCAAAAAAACTGCTTTCTGACAAATATCTCCGCAAATTATAAATCAATTTTAATTGAAAAAACGGGAAAATAAAGATATTCTTGATATAAAAAAATGGTATAAATATTGTTTATTTAAATTATAAGGGAAAAAACTTATAGATAAAAAATCAAATTTTGACCATAAATTGTTGTTTAAAAAAAACGCAACGCAAAACTAGGAGTATCTTTTTATCTATTCGTCATCTAGTAACCCCCACCTATGTCTTAAAAGCTTCAAATATCTGCGAAACATTTTGCCGTGAAATCGATGATTTTTGTATAACCAGACTGGGCTAGAAGGCTTCTAAAAGTTTGATCAGCAGGAAATTATTTTATTTTTAAAATATTCGGCGAAAGTAAGGCGAAGGAGCAAATGACTTTATGTCTCGATGGGCCATACTATTGAAATCATTGCATGCGATTGCAACATATTTCGTGCGCGGTAAAAGTTTAGTAAATCGCACACAAAAGTTTTCTCTATATAATGCACCTGTAACTGGATGTTGGTCCTCGTCCTCAGCAAATTAAGGATCAATAACCCCATACAAGATACCAAGTTATCTTGTATGCGGTTATTGCTCTCAATGCGATGTGTTTCTCTAAAATGTTATCTGGTTGTTCAAATCCAAGGAATCAAGTTGTCTGTCGATTTATATAACTGTCAAGATGAACATCACTTTCGACAAAAACTATACGTTTTTCAAGAAATCGGAATCTTTGTAATCTAGTTCAATCCTCGTCTACAAAAAACTTAATATAACCAATATTATTTAAAATAACCAATATACTTAAACACTATAAGAGATGATTCCCTGATTATACGATTTAAAGCTGTTCCTCGTACGACTTCTTTACGAAGACTGTAAGATCCGATCGAGAAGTCTTATTGGATTATTGTTCGTAAAAACTGTTCTTCGATAAACAGAAGAGCTTTTACGTTGATATACATTACCAATAAGATGAACTTTTCTTTCTGAATATTCTTTCGAGACCTATTTTAAACGTGGACCATTATTCTGTCATTCCCCCACAAGAAGAAATAATGCTGTACTATAAAAACTATGTTGCAGTTTTCGCTGTCGGTGAAAATATTTTGTTGGTTTCTAAATTTGCTTTAGCTACCATCACAAAATATAAATATCGGCAGTCAACGTGTTAATGATAAATAAGCCAAATATGACAAATACATCTGGAGCGTACAATTTTATAACCGTCTTCATTTGGGTACTGCTTTTTGCCGAATTGTTTATATATAAACAAAAATTGCAAATATACATAAAAATATATGAAATAAAAACCATTTCAAAACATTGCTTAGCAACATAGTTGCCAACACTTCATCATAAAAATAATCTACTAAAACTAAGTTTATTAAAATAATACTTTTGCTGCTTAATAACGTACTTGCTTCGTCGATTTAAAGATGGAATTATCAGCCTTAAAGTTACATAGATATACGATAAGAAATATACGTCTTTTATAATAATGGTAGAGTAGAAATACTAAATATATCTAATATATGTGGATTACAATATTGTTTTCCTAATTCCGTCCCACGTAATTAACGAAAAAACTATGCTGTCACGAGACTCTATACAGAAACGTAGATAGCTGAAACAGCCAACATTATTTGTAGCATAACTCTTCTTCTTCCTCTTTATGAGCAATTCTGCTTGTTCATTGGCGGATTAATACCTCTATGGAAAATTCAGTCCATCTTTTTTAACGACACGGGTCTCCTCCATTCTTTGTTTCTATTTTGTATCCATTCATTTATACGCTGTACGTTACATTTTCTTCTAACGTCTTCAGTTCTCTTTCGAACTCTCAGCGTATTTCCTTTAATTCTCCTCATTACACTCATCTCTGCCGTTTCCAGTAGCATTTGCGTTGTGACTGTGTCGGGTTTTGTTTCTGAGGCATATGTCATTATTGGTCTTACACTGGCTTTATAAATTCTTGACTTCATCTCAGTGTTAATGTGTCTGTTTCGCCATATAGTGTTATTAAGGCATCCTGCCAGTCTATTTGTTTTTTGTACTTGATCTCTCACTTCTTTGTCCAGGTCTCTATAGCTATACAGTGTAATTCCCAGGTAGAATAAATCGAAGAACGGAAATTCAGTATAATGCTGTTATTCACAGCGTTAACATACGTTTTACACACATTGTATATGAAATCGATCCTTTTGCTATATGTTATTACTGTTATACTGCACATCTTCGTCAGTTACCTCGGTCAAAATTTTTCTCTGTCAGCAATTTAGTTTTCCCGCAATCTCGTTTCGAAAAGATACATGTTTCACTGGCATATAAGACAGCTGGAGGTATTGTTCGAAATTTTTTTTTCTGAAAACACTCTTTTGTTTTTCAATAAAAAACAAATAGTGTTTAAAGATGATTGAAAACGTGAGACGAACTTAGGAGAAAAAAATCATATATTTACAAGTATAAAAATAAAGCATAAAAATAAAGAGAGTCTTTTGGAGTATTAAAAAATTGATTTAAGTAGTGAGTAGTGCAAATGGAATAGTGCAGTGAAAAATGTATCTCTAATACAAATTTGGTGTATATTTAAGATAAATAATGTGTTAATAAAATTATAATTATATTTAGAGTGTATCGTAAAACAATAAAAGAGTTCCAAGAAAAGTACTTCGTTTATTATAAACTAGTATTGACGTCACAATGTCACACTTGTCCCTGTATTAAATACCGATTTAATAGATTATAAGGATTATTTTTGAAGCAGTTACAACGGTTCAGAAACTGAATTTGACGGTTTACATAGTGAAACATTCGTGTTTGTGCACAGTAAATCATAAGCCCAAGCTGTAAACACATTTTCGCCTGATTTTTCTTTGTTGGAAGATTTTGCTTAAATGTTGCAGCAATAAAACATAAAAAAGCTTTGGGCAAAATGGGTACAGCCTGTGTTTTGAGATGAGTAAAGAATTTTGCTGATTGACCATCTTGAAAAAATTAAAACTTTAACTGGAGAATATTTAAACTAACTTTTAATGAAACTGAATGTAAGTATTCGTGACACTTTCTTGATGATTCTTCCACATAAGAAAGTCTGGAATATATGTAGCTCTTAATAATTAAATAATTAATTATTTCTTATTTATATTATGAGCGTCTACCGCTTAGAAAACTACGCATTTTTAAAAAGTTTGAACTGGCTATTTCTATCAGAGTTCTAATTTCTAAATCGTGATTAAGATTGTCATCGATCCAGCTGCCCCAATACTTAAATTTGGAAATTTTAGTTATTTCTGTTCGATATACATTTACGTGTACTGATTGATTTGGACTTCGATTTACCACAGTAAGGTAAATAGGCTATGTGCATACGGCACCAAAATCTGCGATTTGGTGGATGCTCCCCTAAGAATGAGCACTGTCGCCTCCACCAAAATCCAAGGTTCATTCTGGTCATTTTTTGGCTCTTTTGTAGGACGGATGTGGAACGGCTAGTTGAATTGTGACGTATGAGGTGACATGTGAGAGGGTTTAACGAATAAAATACGATGAAAAAGAAAAATGAAACATTACGGCATGCCAAAGTGGCTTTAGAAACGTATCTTTGCTACTATCGGGAAAATCGTGACGTGCGAGGTATCATATGACAAGATTTAGCAAATATAATACTATGATAAAGAAAAATTAAACAATGCCGTAAAGACCTTAAGCTTATATCACCTAAATGTCCGCGATCAAAATCTTCTGTACAGAAAGTAAAGCCATGACATTTCGTCTGTCAAGTCTTCTTATTTTTGTCTCACAGCGTTTCGTTTTATTCTTTTCGCTTCGTAGGGTTTCGTATTCTTATAGTCGGCTTATGTGTTATGAACAGTATTATGGATGGGACTAAGCAACATTATTAGGGATGGGGCCTATGTAAGTATGTATTATTTTTTAAAAGCATCATATACATGAATAACACAGTTCTTAACGAAAGATTAATGACGATAAATGACTTATCCACTGCTCGACATATGATTTACATCAAATATCCAGTCACTTTGTCTTTTCGGTGTGAATTGTTAAGCCTAATAAATCTCCTTCAACTGACATTTTGTTAAGTAAACCTTGCAAGCCCCTCGAAGTGTCTGCAATTACCTGTGTGTACGATGACTGTCTGTGATATTAACTATTATTATTATTTATCAATATTCCATTCACTTTTATGCTATTTTCCTTGCATTCAAGAGATTTTTGGAATACTGTCTAAGAGTACATGTTAAAAAGCAGGGGACTCAGTACACAACCTTGTCTGACTCCACGTTTAATTGATACAGCTTTTGTTTGGCTGTTTTCGAGCTGTACTATCTCTATTGAATGTAAAAGTACTGAATAACCTTTAGATCTTTGCAATGCAAACCTTTTCTTTCCGAAATATTCAACATGGCACTATATTTTACATGGTCAAAGGTTTTAGTACAATCTATAAAACATAGATAAACTTCTTTTCTTTAGTCTTTGCACTTCTGTAATAAAACTGATAGTGCAAAGAAAGCTTATCTAATTCCCAATCCTTCTGGAAAACCCATCTGTAGTTCACTCAGATTTTGCTAGCATTTTATACGAATTTGATCATGTAGAATCTTTAGAAAGCTCTTTAGAATCATTGTTTGCACTTAGTTTTGTAGCAATGTAGATAAGTATAGATTTAAGCCAATCTTGGAGAATATATCCACTATTATCATTTATCACTAACTAAACTAATTCTCAAACAAAGAAAAAACGTTTAAACTTAAACACACTGTATCTTTTTGCACAGCAATATTTTATTAAAGAGTTCACTCTTTAGATCTGAGATCACTCACCCTGTATAGTATGATCAGACATCATACAGAATACGTTCCGGTGAAGATAGTCACAAATGAAGATCACAAAACAAAATTTTGGCGTTTGATAGTGTTATCATGTTCTCATGATGTATGTTGTATACTTCAAATGTACAGTTGCGGCCACGGAATTTACAGGTTCACGTATCTAGGAGCCCATTTTTTAAATTTTTACTTCGTTTAAACGCACCTTTTACGTCAAAGTGACGTTGCCAGTGGTGTACTAGCTAGAATAGGTAGATTAAAATTAAAATATCAAAATATTTTACAAAATGAAAAATATAGAAAACAGTTTTTTGAATAAAATGGATTATGATCTTAATAACGAAAATAAAGAAGTCTTTTTTTTAATATGCATTTTATTTTAAATCTATTTTATATTAAATAACGATAAACAATGATAAATAATAATTAATATTTGGTGGAAGCCCCATTCTTGTCAATACAATTTTGCAGTCTTCTGTTCATAGATAGCACCAATCACCTCATGTTATAGTTAACATTGCTCTTGCTTTTTGCGCATAATTCAAATGTATTCTAACCATTTTGGAAGAGTTTAATATACTTTTATTTTATTGTTGAACACTCGCGAAAGCATTGACGTTTTGAAATTTTTTGACTTTGACATTTATCAAATCCGTACGACACTGCAATTTTACAGTATTACAATATAAAAAGTAAGGTGTAAACTATTCCGTGACCGCAACTGTACATAGGAAAGCTTTGAAAAAATACATTTTTATTATATTATTTTATGAATTCTGCAATTTTTTAATTTAAATAAAACAAACAAATGAATATTTGTTTCTTTCGATATTAATTGCAGTTAAACACCAATATTTCGTCCTATCGTGCATCATTTGTGGCTATATTCACCGGAACGTATTCTGTACGATGCCCGTATGATCTAATTTACTACTTATTAATAAATAGGAAAAACAATATATAGTTTCCCTGTATTTCTCTCAATATACTATTTCAGATACTTCAAGGATCGAAAAAATCTTCCGGTTTCGCAATTTTCTTCACGAAATTTTGAACCGTTGAATCTGAATCCGTCATCAGTTTAGTGTATTTGCTACATTGGTATATATATAGTATGGGTAGTACTAACCCCCCGACTAGAAGACGAATAGCACAAAACTTAAGCATACATCGCATAACCAAGAAAGGGACAAGTAAAATGAATCTGAAAGATACCTAAAATAAACACTACTTCGAGTTCAGATTATAATACAAAATTAAAATAGGAGGAAATACCTTCAAACCGTTCTAAAAATTAATCTGATGGTGCAGTTCGGGGAGATTTCGTGACATATTGACAGATCTAAATAATTGATAACTGTCAATAATTGACAGCTGACCATAGGACGCAAAAAAACAGCATAATTTTACAGATGCTCTTTGCTGGATACAGTCTTAATATACTCTTATTCAAAATGAGATCTAATATTGCAACTTTTATTTTAAACTAATAATTAGAGAGATGCTTAATATCTTTTGCATCAAGTAGTAACTTTAAAGCTGATAATCTACCATTTAAAAACTTAACTACAACTTATTCTCTTTTCTTTTAAAATAAACGTAATACTTAAAAGATATCACTGGTGATAAAAATAATACGTGTATAATTGTATAAAAAAATAAATTATAAAGTACGTTGGTTAACAAATATATAAAAATAAAAATCTAAAAAAGCTGCATAAACATTTCAACTCAATGTATATCACAAAAAAGTAGTAAAATGCAGAATTCCTCTCCTTCCTTTAGATCTTCATTGGAAAGATCGGGCAGATTTAGCAGCCGAGCGGTTCCTAGGGAGAGAAAAAGTCAGTGAGTTGTTAAAATAAGAAGATATTGTCACTTGCGTGCATTTTTGGCGAATTGTACTCATTAGTTACAGTTCTTCTTGGATTTCCGAACGTTACCAGAATTTGTATAAAAATTTTAATCTTTATGAGACTTAAGATCCATAGCAAAAAACGTTTGATACTGAAATCCAAAAATAATATCGATTGTTACTAAATAACTCTAAGATCGGAAAATTGGCCTGATACTTGATGGAAAATACTACCTACATAAACAGTAAAATACAGTGGTTCCTAAATTCTAACAATATATATTTACTAAACAAAGCAATTTAGAAGAACATTTTAGTGAACAAGTGAAAACTTACAAATACAAGACCTTACAGATACAAGAGGAGGCCAAAGTGCAGATGGGAAGATCAGGTCAGAAGATATTAACAGAATGAACATATCTAACTACAGAACAAAAATGAAATGAACGGCGGAGTGATTAACGCGAAAACGGACCAGAAGAGTACATATTATTGGGCTGCTTATACACCTGTGTAGGGATGACAATTATATACTGTACGTTAACTTTTAAATTAGATATACACCATCCAGTTAGAATCTATGGAGAGGGCATCATGTGACTAAAAACGACCTCACTTCGGCCATATTGTTATGATCGTTTTGACAGATTGTGTATGATTATTTACGTTTGCTGTTTTTCGAATATTTTAGTTTTATAATACTTTTATAGAAACTGTAAAGTGCATAATAATGGTTTCTTGTTCTCAACGTAATTGCAGTAACAGAAGAAATATTAATAAAAAATCTTCAGGAATAACGTTCCACAGGTTAGTATACAAATATGTAAACAAAGTAATGGCCCGTACTTCAGAGTTTTAAAAATCTTACAGTAACTTTTTAAGTTTCTCGATTAATTTTTCAGTCATTATTGAATATTTTTAAAAATTTACAAAATAGCAATTAAAACATCCACTTTCAATAAAATATAAGTAATAAATACATAGAATATAAAGATACTAATAAAAAATTTGTAAGCTATTTATAATATTTTTTAGTTCAATAATCATATTTTTTATTTAAAATATAAATTTGTTATTAATACTTAGTAATACATATATTATATTTTTAGGTTAAATATAGTGTTTTATGTTCAAAACATTTTTTATAAAAAGATATTGATAGAACTTCACTTTCTTATATTCGCTTGAAAGACACTCCTGTTCCAATAGCTTATATTACACAGGTAATATATTCTTATTAACTACTGCAACATCATTATTTTTATTTCTACACAGTAAGTATTTCCTTTGTGATATTCGACAGAATCAAGTTAATTTTGTAGTTATCAAATATATAAGTTGTAAAACGAACGTATTTCTTTTATTTCATACCGTATATTCATTTTACCCTTTAAAATACTATTTATATTATTATCTCTTTCAGATACAACTTGTTATTTGACTGTATTAATTTATCTTTATGTATAATATATGTGTTTTTAGTGTTTACCGCGGGATAAATAAATCATAGTTTATTAAAAATGTATTGCACTTTTTTAGATTATGATTAAATCTTCTGAATAACTAGTCATATTTTTAAGTAGTTTTAATATTATTGAGTCTGGTCCTGATCCCACCGCCATATTGGTATGATCGATAGCCACACCTACTGGCGCCGTTTATAATACACACGTTAATATACTCATAGCTTCTCCATAGATTCTAACTCGATGATATACACACTATAAACGGCAACACTGGCAAATGACAACAATAATTTGTCTCTATACAGTGGTTGTTTAAAACAATAAGAGCGTAGATTTTAATTTATTTTTGTAAACAACATGTGCCGTTTACACGCCCGCAGAAAAGGTTCAAATAATAAAATGGTTTTATGGTGGTAATTCTGGACAACAGTATGTAGATTTATTTTCTGTGTTTCTTAAGGGGAGATCTCCAGATCTCCAGATCTTACACCTATTGACTTCTTTTTTTTTAGACATTTAAAAAGCATCATCTATGATCATTCTAAGGCTAGAGCCCAAAATTTGGATGAACTAAGACACCGAATAAGAGAAGTCTCCAATTCTATTACAGCAGAAATTCTTACATCTGTCCGCAGAAGTTTTTATGACATATTGGGCTACTGTTCAGCCGTAGAAGGTCAATGAATCATTTCTGTAGGGAATACAGAATTATTTCTTATTTTATTAAAAATTATTTTTTATTTTCAATACGAGAATATCTTTTGTTTAATCTTTTTAAAGAAATGCGCTTTTATTTTTAATTCAACCACAAAAAATTGTTCACATTATTAAAAACCTATACAAATGCACCGCCTTATAATAGTCAGTGTCTTTTTATCGAGTTTATATTATAAGAAATGAACCAGGTGTACGTAAGCCAAACAAAAATCGACGGAAGGAGATGCACCTCCATTGCGTTGTTATGTGTTAAAGATAGTGCAAGCACTCTTGACCACGGCCCAGTAGACGAAATTTGGTTTAGTCCCCACTTCCATGCGAAACGCATTGTACTATGCACTATGTAATTCCACTTACAATAGAACCGTTCTGCCTTTACATGAATTTTGACTCCGCCTTCGCGCAGCTCCATGGTCAGGAGTGCTTGCACTATCTCTACTACACGGTTTTCGTTGTCTAGTTTTCTGCCTAGGAGTCTAAGGTGTCGGAAGGGATGGAAAATTACAATTACGTCGTACGAGGCAATGTTGCCGATTTTAGCGCTTTATGTAGTTTGCAATATCTAATCCAAAATTTAGCGTACTGTATATTCAGAATAAATGATGTATAATAATGGTGATAGCATGCAGCCCTGTCTAGTTCCTTTCTTTCTTTGAACGGATCTGAATATGCCGTGTAATTTAACTTTGGCTGAGTTTTTATCATACAGATTTTTTATTAGGTTAACTAGGTAAAGTTAAATTAATTATCTGGGAATATACCGAGTGTCACAAGACCTATACCTATATATTGTTTTTGAAGAAAAATGTAGACGACCTCAGTATTTTTGGCAGATATCAATAAATAAACAAAGGATTGTGTCACAATATGCTGAAGACTACTAAATTATTAGGGATAACTCACATGTTTTCCATACTGTCGCCATTGAACATTGACCAGTTGCCATTTTGAAACGGCTCGATAAAATTGAACAACAAATGGAGTGACAGAAGAGCTGTCAAACGATGTACTACTTGTCATATCATTTCAAATTCGTACAAAATAGTGCCTGTCCGCCATTTTTAATGATAACATCACTATAAAATCATAAACAATACAAGCATGTGTCTTAGATTTGTTAAATAAGAAATTTTTGGTTCAGAAAATAGTGGAGGGGAAAAAGTAGTTTCGTATTTCACAAAACATATTTATAGTGTGTATAAATTTACCTGTAGTTATGCATATCCACCATTACTTTGGTAGCTTGCTTATACTTTCCCTCCTGTTCTAATTTTGATGATAAAGTTCGTCCCATAGAGTGGGAAGGCATCTTAACAACTATATGGTTGCTTTCCATTTCTTTTCGAATGACGTCTGTTACAATGGACTTTATTTGAGGGCAAACGGCGGGTGGAGTGTAATCCTGAGTGGTTCTCAGAGGCATATCCAGTTTTAAGTCCAGTACATTTTCTCCCTGAAGTTAAAAAGTCTTATAATAATAAAATATGTCAGAATACCTGAATATTTCAAATAATATTAGAATACTTAAGAGTTTAAACCATTTTTGGGTAAAATAATAGACGAGGGCCATTCCTAATAAAACAAAATTCTCAAGAATTTTAAAAATAGACAGCTTTATTTTTGTTATTAGTATTATATATCATTTTAGAACTTAAAGCTGTTCTTCTTTTTTTTACATAATTGCCGTTTCTCTCCAAACACTTTTGGAAACGATACTCCAACTTTTCTATCCCCATGTTATAGAATCCTACCGCCAAACCTTTGAGAAATCGAGTAACCTCTTCCTTGACTTCATCATCCGTACTGAAGCTTAAGCCACCCAAATGTTCCTTTAATTTTTGGAATAAGGGATAATCACTTGGGGCTAGATCCGGACAGTAGGGGGATAGGGCACAACAGTCCAGCCAAAATCTCCCAGCAGTTGTTCAGTTTGATGTGAGACATGAGGTTGAGCATTGTCATGGAGAAGCCTCACATCACTGAACAATCGTCCTCGCCGGCGGTTATGGATGGCAAGTTTCAGTTTTTTTAATGTCTTGCAATATTTGGCGAAGTTAACTGTTGTTCCATGAGGCAAAAAGTCGATTAACCGTAGGTGCTTCCTGTCTCACAGATGGTTTTCATGAATGACTTTCCAAGCAGACTGCGCTTGTTTACACTTCTTAGACTTCGTCGACATTCAGTAATGTCATTCACGTGATTGCTGCTTGGTTTCGGGGGTAAATTGAAACGTCCATGTTTCGTCGCCTATAACACTGGAAACTAAAAAAATCTCCCTTGCTGTCTTCACGTTATTGCAAAAACTACTGGGCACACTCGACACGTTGCTGTTTGTGACTTTCTGAAGACATTCGCGGTATCCACCGCGCACACATTTCTGTTAATATCTTATGAATTGTAAGGTGGAAAGTCTCAGGAATATGCAAAACAAGGTCGTTAATTTGAACCTCCGATCTTCAAGCAATATTCGTCTAACTTTTTCGATAATTTCGTCTCAAATTGGAAGTTTTCCGCTCCGATCTTCATTGTGAATTTCCATTGGGCCTTTTTTCCCTTACATTTGGATTAGTTTTGACATTTTTTGTTTCCCTCTTCGATGTCTAAAGTAAGCCGTTTACGTTATTTTAAGTTTTCTTGCCTCATGGATATTTCTTGCCTACATTTTCGTTATATAAGGTTCTTGAACTCGTAAGTGGAGCATAGAGCTTCGGTGAAAACGTGCCATCGCGTCTTATTTTGCGCTAAGGTCTTTATCTCAAGACTTTCCTTGAATTCTTATTTTGTCCATAATTGATCTTCGAATTTGTGCTGGGCGTTTTCTTTTTCCTTGGTGATTCCACTCTAGGGCAGTCTTTGCAATACAGAAGCTATTTTTAAAAAACTGACCTTTCAAAAATAAAAAAAAATCGTATAAGGACAAGAAATAAGATTAGGAGATACTAACTAGTACAATAACAGTACATCAAGTAATTACCTGACAAATATTAACGTGCTTTAGTAATTATTAAAAGATAGCTTACCCTATATTTAGGCGATGTTGCATTCATCTGAATGGCAGTATCTGATATTGGTCTCCGGTAACTATGAGCTAGTGGCCTGTCAACAGGATTGATTCTGATTTTCTCTTTTCTTAAAATCCAATTATCAATATTCTCATCAAATTGAGCCAAGTTTGTTAATCGAGATCGTTCTTCTGTCGGTACAAAGTTGTCTATTATCAAAAACCATTTTCTTAGGTTTCTAAAAAATATTTACACTGATGTATACAACATCGAAATCTTCAATTACTATTCATATATGGGAAATCAATAAAAAACGTATTGAGTATTCGATTTTATGAATTTCAATATTTTTGATGAAGAAAAAAACAAGGGGAAGTATAACTTTAACATCCCTCAACTTCGTTGATTGAATATTCAATCAACGGTTAAATGTAGGAAGAGCTAATATCTTAACAAATAAATAAATACAGATTAACGCTTATGCAGATAACATCAGAATTATGTATAGAAGAAGAAAGAGGCGGCAGAAACATATTCACAATTAAAAACAGGAGCAAAAGACACCAGACAAAATAAATATTCAGAAGACAAAAAAAAATAACGCAAGAGCTACGAAAAACAGACGCAAAGTTGACTTAAAGGACTATATTGAAACAGTAGAAAGTTTCACATACCTGCTTAAGTATACAGAAGAGCCAGAAATTTAAAGTATAATAATACAGGGAAAAAACTACATTTGACATTGAGTGACGAATATGTTTATTTTACAATAAGTATAGTATATTTTTTGAGTATCATGTTCATTTACCGTAATGAATATACTAAAGAAGTAGGAATAATAACCGAAATTATTCCATACATTAGAAATAACGGACATGGCGTATTAAGACTCCCACCTATCATCCAGACTTAAACCCAATAGAGCTTGTTTGCGCAGCACTAAAAAATTATGACGATGGAAATTATCATAATCAGGTAACTGTAATTAGTTTCAAACTATCACAATACATTTATTTTATTATTAAGTAACATTGTTAAATATATATTTAAAATTTACAAAATTTAAATAAATTATTGAATGCTCAAATATATAAATTTTAGAAATAAAAGGCAATTTTAGAAATAAAAATCAAGCACAGTTCTTATATTAAATCTCGTCTAAGTACTTTCGCACTCAAACTATCTTTAGGGACGTCTGAAATTGTTACAATTCTATTTGTTTATAGGGGGTTAAAAGGGGGTACTGAACTGGGCTTGGAGACGGGGTAAGCAAATAAATTAAAGCGTTTGCCAACGGCTACTCATGTTTTGGTTGAAGAGTAAGGTATGCATAAGTATTCCTTTTTTGGGAAGAACTTGGAGAGATCAAATCAAATACCAAAACTGGACTTCAGGTTATCCTTAATGATAACAATATGTGATTTTTCAAACTCGGCTGCCTATTTTCCACTTAAAACAATGTCAGCTTACTTAGCCCTCATTACGATGTTAACAAATCCCTTGTCACAGTATACACCTTACAACAAAACGGTGATTAACTCACTTTACAAAGAATGTCACATGGCATATTGAGCTCAAATCACCTTCTCACCAAAACTCATGGATTAAGGGAAAATTTTGCCGGTTTTCAAAACTCTACGAAAACGATGTTTTCGTGTGCAGACCATGAATTGTTCTCCTCTCTGCTAACTCTCTCCTTGATTCCTCGCGTCAAGCTCGTACTTCCTCGTATCATATTTTACTCGCAGTAAATCGGTTCTCTCTTCTGCGATGCCTTAGATTCGAAAATGAACCTGAAAGGTGCTGTGTCTTCAAATTTTTGTTTGAACTTATTTAAAATTAAAACACAATTTTATTAAGGCGAGGTCAAATTCGACAATTACGCCGTTAATATTGATTTCCAGATGATTTGGCAAAAACGGTTGTGTAAAAAGCTTTAGGTCGCTTTCACGCATCAGCCAGGGGCGTATCAAATAATTTTTTTTTAATATTTAATAGTTAAAGAAAAAAATTATGCTACAAAATAAGCCAAAACACGTTTTTTTTTAAGTGAAAGAAAAGTAGCAAACTATAAGTATAAAAATATAAAATTTAAAGGAATTGTAGCAACTCTGTAGGTAAGCAACAAACGAATTCTGCATTCATCCTCTACTTTGTGCGCAGCTCGCGTCTATTGCTATCCTGGGCATACGGTAGGTCGTAATAATTTCAAGAACCGGGTCCTACGTGACGGTGTAAAAATACGGATCTTTAATCCGGATCAGTTGTGAATGATCCATGATTACAGATATTATACCAAAAACGAAGTGACGCAGGTACACGAGACATTTATGAGATTACGTAATATCTGTAAAAATACGGATCTTTAATCCGGATCAGTTGTAAATGATCCATGACTACAGATATTATACCAAAAACGAAGTGACGCAGGTACACGAGACATTTATGAGATTACGTAATAAATGCCAAACTATATTTAATTGGCACAATAAATTGTGGTTTCTATATGATGTACAGATCGTAAAAAACATTGTTTAAAAAATACATACAATGCAGCTTCGTCATTGGCTTCCTCTATCTCTTGCCGATCTTTAATGTAAACTTCATGATTATCTCGGATCTCCTGTCGAATGGACTGTAATTTATTGTTGAATCGCTTTATTTTATCTTTCTTAAAATCAACTTGTTGTTGCAAGCTTGCAAACACTTGTTTAAGTTCGGTGCAAGTTTCTTCTTCCATTTCCAATTTTTGCTGCATTTCCATTTCTTTTTTCTGAAAGCAAATTAGAGCAGAAAAATTAATGAAAAACAAAAACAATTTTTACTATATTTATAAAAGAAAATAGTCACAATAGATACAAATATTCTTTTCTTCATACAAACTCTTTTCACGTCATCATCTCCAAATATCTCGTCATTTGCCAATATTTAAATATTAACGTGGCACATAACGTTATACCAACCTTTCTTGCTGCTATCTCTGATCTCTGTTGTTCAAGCTTGATTTCATTCTCGTTAACACTATCGACGATATTTTTCCCGCCGTGAACCATCTGTTTTTCCAAATTCTTCAACTTTTTCGCCAGCTCGTCCACTTCCATTTTGCCCAACTCCAACTTCTTTTGACTTTCTTCTATGTTAATATCGTCTTCACTTTCACTCTCTGTTTCCCCACCCTCATCAGGATTGGCACTGAAGGCGCCGTTACTTTTTTCCATTATCAGCTGTTTCAGACGTTCGATTTCTTGCTGTAGTCCCAAAAGTCTGCCGTCTTTGATGTCTTCATTCTTGACAGGAGTGTTCTTAATTGATTTTGCTCTGTATGAGTATCTAAACAGAAAAAATATGCTTAAATTAAAATATATTCCATGATAATATAAGTATAGGGTTAAAACCTTAGACCAGTGGTTCTAAAACATTTTTATTCACGACACCCTCGTAGAACTAAAAATATTTCGAGGCACACCAACCCTAGAAGCGATTTGGGAAACAAAAAAAATGAAAACAATACAATTCTGAGGCTGATTTGATTTCAATATAAACTTTATTTCAGATCAATAAAATACAGTAAATTTGTTATTCAAATATCCTTACTTAATGTAATGAATGAAACTGTTTCGATGTTTTCATTATATCCTTTATAATTATGGGAATTATATGTGGAGCTAAAGATTAAAGTGATCCATACCCATATCTTTAGCGGTGAGCATTAAAAGGCGTGCTTGAAGTGGACGAATCTTTACATGGTTAATTATTTTCACAGAATCATCCAATACGTCTTTTAAATCTTGCGGCATCTTTTTAGTTGCCAAAGAATGGCAATGTAAGATACAATGACTGCTGGAGGCATTTTCTGCCATTACCTTTATTCTAGACACCGCCCCTCTAATTTTACCATCCATTGCAGCCGTTCCATCAATGCAAATATCCACATATTTACTCCACTCTACATAATTTTTTCTTATATTCTCGTGAATAGCCTTGAAACTTTCTTCACCAGTCGCATAACTTTTAAGCTCTTCACACATAAGGAGTTCTATTTTCATCCTGAATGGAAACCTTACAAACACAAGCAGAACAGAAAGTCCAGCAACGCGGGATTTTTATGAAGCTGTAAACTGAAGAATTCACAAGTTTTTAATCTATTTATAAGTTCTCTCTCTACAAAGTTTGAAATAGTGTGAATTCTCTTGCTTATAGTGCTGTTTGACATCTGGACAGTATGAATCTTCTTGGCCATATCTCGACCTAACATGCATTGTACGACATCCTTCACACAAGGTTTAATCAGTTCCTGGGCAATTGTATGGGGGTTTTCAGCTTAATAAATTATGCTTCAGTGGCGTTTTCAATTTCATTTTTGCAGACTCTTTCCATCATGCATGGCCCTGCCTGAAGAGATGAAGCACGACGTTTGAAGGTTTCTTCGGCCTTATCGGTTAAACTAGGATGATTACTTTCCAAATATCTTTTTAATTTAGATTGAACCAAGCATTGACCTTCTGATACCTGTTCGTTGCCAACTTGCGAATGAAAAAATGTCCCAATGGCGTGTCTATAAGCTTTAATGGTCTAAGGTTAAAACAGATTATGTGGTGTTGGTAACTAGTTTGTTAGAACGTTCGGACCAGCTTGAGGGTAGACATAGTTTTACCGTTTTCTCCGACAAACTTGCAAATTTTTAAATACGTTTTTATTTTCTTTCTACCCACATTCTAATATATACAAACTAGAGTTAGATTAGATCACCTGAGTGACTTAACAAATCAAAATATAGCCGTCCTCATCGAATGAAAATGTTCAATTTAGATCTAGTTCTGGGTCAGTCTCTTAGACGTATTGTTTTATTGAGGTTTGATCATGTAAGTTGTGTGTTTTGTAGTAAGTGGGTTAACAAACAGTTTACACAAACAATTGTTTTTAATGAGAGAATTATACAAGAATCCTTGTTCCCGAAAAGGGAGAGGCGCGAGCATACTTCACAATTGGTTATCTATAATTTATAAAAAGAGACCAAGCAATACTTCTTTTTACTGTAAAAAGCGGTATAACTAAGCAAAACTAATAACAACTAAGGCCTACAAAAATTACAAAGAGAAAAAATCTTTAAGTAAATTAGATAATTATCCTCCTATAAAAATATATTCCTCATATAAATTACATAGTGAACTCACAGTGTTGTCAAGTTGCATATTTACTCAGTCGATTTCATATCATGATAAAAGAATGAACTATCCATGAAAAAAATATTTAAATAATATAGATTACCGATAAATGTTCAAAATAAATAAGGGCATTTGATTTGGTATAAAAAAAAATGAATATGTTGTTCATACCTTAATGTAATGACTGTTTCCTCATAATTCATACTAGCTGGTCCAATATTTGCTATCATGATCGTTTTACTATTACCACCAAGAGAATCTTGCAGAAGTCTTGTTAACTTCGAATCCCTATATGGTATATGAGAAGAATTTTCAGCTAAGGCATATATCACATTTCCTAAAATTACAAAATTAAATATTACATTAAATTAAACATAAAATCCTCACACACTTAAAAAAATTAATCGTACCTAGTGAAGATAGAGCTTTGTTAATCTTTGTAGCTTCTTTAAGTCTATCTCCTGTAGCACCGGTTTTTGACTGTCTTTCGCTTCCAGCTAAATCTACCAAATTTAGTTTGCCAACCTTCATAGTTTTCGAATGTTCTTCAGCCATCTCGATGATTATTTGGAAGATAGCGTGCGATCTAGAGCTGTGTTCATTCATGTTAGTGGTTCCAGTCGTCCGGTTCTGATTACCTATTTTCATCGCCTTCAACATATCTTTCACGCTTTGACAGGTTTGAGAATGAAGATTGGTTACTATAACACCTTGGCCTGATATTTCGCGTAGATCGTGAGGTTTGTTATTTTTAATTTTTAGCAAATCTCTACAAATGTAAAAATTGGTTATTTTTCTATATGAGCACTCTGATTTATAAAATAGATTATTTGTGTACATACCGAACCTCGATCTCACACTGAAACCTAATTTTTTTTAGCGAATTTAGTCCGGTGTCTTCTAACCAGAGAGTAAAGGTTGAATAAATGAAGAACCTGACTTTAAGGAATTGCTTTATCATTTCTAGTTATATTTTTATATTACTTAAGATCTAGAAATTCTCCGAGCGTCGTGAGACCTTATGATGGGGTCTCTTCATTCTCAATTAGGGTTATGAATCCTATGAGCTGAGCACTATGGAATGGAAAGCAAGAGCGGATCAACTCCTAGTATAAGATGACACCTAAGTTTCATTAGACTTCTATCTTTTCATGGGATCTGTTGGGAGTGGGCATCAATTCCTTAGATTCTAGTGGAAAAATAATGGTTCAGGAAAGCACATAATAAGAAGGCAAGGAAAGGAAACAACGCATCAATCATACAGAAACTATAAAACCAGATACAAAGGAGCTATTTGTGTAACTAAAATATTGGAACAAGTAGCTATTTATAAATAAACCGAGGAGTGGCATATGATTCCTTATAGTTAGGCGTAACTTTACTTCTGTCACTTTGACAGTTGTACATTGCCCTCAATAGGAGATTGAGTCGAGATATAGTTAAAATGTTAATTTTGAGGTCAACCAATTCTCAGAGTAATGGACCTATTAGCACATATGTCATTCCAATTCCATGTCGTGTCGGTTCTAAATATGTTATTTTGTTGCAGAACCTATTTGTAGAGATGTTGCTTCTCACCAAGCAAAACACTCACTAGTATTTTCATTTCTACTTTAAACAGTCTAGCACATTTTATCTGACTAATCCTTTAATTGGAATTCTCGATAATACCCAGTCCCAGGCATATCCAAACAGAGTGGAGGCTACCTCAAGAAACACTATGGATATAATTTTGAAGAAGCAGTTGAACCTTTATATATTTTTCTTGACCTCTAAGTATATGACTAGTTTTAAAGATTAATTGTGAAAATACTGTGTTTACGAAAATAAAAATTTTATACCACTTTACGATAATATTTGATTTAATTACTACATATAAATAAAATATGACAGAATAAACCTTACCGTATTTCCTCCATATATATTTCCAAATATCTCACACTAACTAAAAATTCAACACCAGTTTTTCTATCTATGTGTGACCAAATTTGCTCAAACGCTCTCGGAATGATACCCTTGTCATCTCCTTCAGCCCCTTCCATCGTGTACGTCTTCCCAGTTCCTGTCTGTCCATAAGCGAACACACACCCATTGTAGCCATCAAGAACTGATGTTACTAAAGGCCTAACTGTTTCATCATATAGATTTTCTTGGGTTGAACTAGAAATATAAATTGATTCATAAATTTTGAAGTATTCTACTTTATAAGAATCAACTATGAATACACTTAAAAATATTTCATTTGACTTAATTTACTATTTTTATTGGGAATAAGCCACAATTTTACTTCCACGTCGGAAATCGTTCTCAAAATTTTGTTTTGTAGTTTGAGAACTATTTCTGAAGTGGAAATCGAATCTTCAAAATAAACTTATTTAAAAAAAAATTGTAGCTTATTCTCAATAAAAATACTCAATTATATTAAAATGCCATAAGAAAATAGCTTTGGAACAATATTTTATTTGATGTTTCATCATTATAACTTCAATACCTTTGCCATGTAAGGAGACAGAAAATACAAGCTTCTGCAAATTACCATACAGGGAAAGGTTTAACTTTCCTACACTACGAATAGCACCTTAAGAAGAATATTTGTTTGATCGGTTAAAAGGGTAAAATAAATGGTTTAACATTTTTAATGGGAGGCATAAGCATTGTTATAGTTGTCAGATAGCCAAGCAGGACAGGCAGACGACTCTCATTTCGACGATTTGGATGACCAGAATATGCTGGTGACTAATTAGCCTATGGTGGAGCAAAGGCTTGCGGCTCGCTGATACTACTTCATAGATTCCTACCGGAACATCGTGGCGCCTAATATACTGGTGTATACAGTGAGGACGTAAAGGTTTGCATAAATTCAATATTTCTTTTAATTAAAAATATTTTGACGAAATCCTCAGAGAGGACTTTTAACTATGTACCTTATTGTGAATTTTATAAATAATGGTACATTCATGTGAGAAAGAATGAATTGAAATTTTAATCATATAAGCGTGTGATGTCTCGGATACAAGAGGAAGTTTGTGAATTATGGATGCTTAAGTCTTAAGATCGTTCTATTAATCAATCAATTGTAAGTAATAAAATAATTATAAAAGTGGTCCTGCAATTGGTGATGATGAGCAGTTGAATTTGTTATTAACTCAGCAAGAATATCCACAGTAAAAAAATTGCAGTGGAAAACTCACTGCGCGAATCTATGGTTTTGAAATATTTAAAAAATATATAAGTGGCACCCGTAACGATGCTCAACGAGCTCAACGATGGCGATTATGATCGGAGGATGGAATTTTGCGAAATAATAATGAAGCGATATACAGGAGAATTCTGAAAATATCGTGGACACAACATGTCACAAACAAAGAGGTTCTGAGAAGGATGAATAAAGAAATAGAAATTTTAAATACAATTAAAACAAGAAAATTGGAATATCTTGGACATAGTAGATGTGGAGAGAAATACACCTTGCTAAATTGATTACACAGGGAGAGATCCAAGGAAAAAGAAGCATAGGGAGGCGTAGAATGTCGTGGCTGCGCAACCTGCGAGAGTGGTACGAATGTACATCAAATGAACTTTTCAGAGCAGCTGTCTCAAAAATCCGAGTAGCTATGATGATTGCCGACCTCCGTCACGGAGATGGCACTTGAAGAAGAATCTAGCGATGTAATAATGACCCACATATCCAGAAAAAGTTAATATTTGGGCAGGAATTGTTAGCAACAATATTTTGGCGCGCCATTTTTTATTGAAGGAACATTGACTGTAAAAAATAATTTAAAAATGCTTCAAAACGATATTATCCTCGCAATCGCTACGCTATATCCAGATAACCAAAATTCAAATATTCCTAGTAATTTAATATAGTTTCAACAGGATGACGCACCACCCCATTATCTAATGATAGTGTGTGATTATTTAAATCTGTTCTTCCCAACAGATTGATAGGTGGGCAAGGAAATTTAGAGTAGCCAGCAAGATCTTCTGATTTAGCCCTCCTTGATTTTTTTACTTTTGGGGTTATCTTAAATATAAAGTATACATAAATATACCAGAAAATATTGAAGAATTAAAACATACAATTCGAAATGAGGTAAGACTCATTCTCCAAGAAACATTGAGTTTTCGAAGAATTATTCAGGAATTTAATGACATGCAGTTTTAACATTTAATTTAATTGTAAGATGTATTGTGTTACTCAAAATAAAAAAAAATGTATGAAAATTGTACTTAATAAACATTTCGCCCTAATTCTCAATAAGTTCTATACCATTGCCTGGAATTAGTTCTTTCTAATGTTATGTCTGCAATTGTGGCAGACATTATTAAAGGCTTTATAAGTTTTCACTTTCTTACAACTAAATATAAAAAAAAAACATCCTTTCTTTTGATGTAGTTCACATACAAAATCCTTATTAACTGGTTGTGTTAAGTGAGTAACTAATTTTAGAATAGTTAATATAGTCTCCCCTTTTTTATTTTTCCTGTAATAACCTTTCAGGTATTATTTTTCTAACAAAACTGAAACTTTCTTATAAACAAACAGCTGTTTTTTATGCTTATATCTATAATAAGTTTATTTCCAATTTCTTCTTTAATACCATTTATTGCTAGATTTTCTAATTGGATTTTCCTATGGTTTATCATTTTTCAATTTGTTCTGATGCTCAGTTTTAATATTGTTTATTTTGTTTCAATAATTCATCTAGATTCTCCAGACAAATAAAGCACATCAATTTTAAAATTGTAATGGCATTATAAATTTTACTTTTAAGTAACTCACTTATATGGCTCTTTTTTAAAAAATTATACACATTGTTATAGTTTTGCCAATCTGTATTAAAATACTCAATGGAAACATTGAATTTGAAATAAATAGTGTATTTTTCAATCCTTAAGGGGACATTTCCACATACTTATATGTAAAAATATGTATAAAAAATAAAATATTTGTTCTGTATGGTTTTCCTAGGTAGTTTATTGCATTCACTTCCAAAATGACATCTACTAGAGGAGTAAATATTTTTAACGTAAGTATTTACGTTATATTATGTGTATAGAGATTATTTCTAAAATATAAATATTTTACAGCTAAATTTTAATACTCTACAATTAAAAAAACAGTAAAATATCAGATGTTAATAACATATACTGTTTTAAAAATAAAAAATATGCTCTTTTAAGAGTCAGAATCTACTTAACGTGCTTACAAACCACAAAGTTGCTATAAATCTATGTAATTCACTACTAAAAATTCATGAAGACGCTAGCAAGTAATTGATAACAAAATTTATATATAAGATTTATATACCACCGCAATGTGACTTTATTCATCTATTACATAATTTTTAACTAAATTAAAAATTTTCATAAAATTTTTTTACCAGTTATAACTTTTTGTACATCATATTTTAAATGGTAATTACAACCCTTACATAAATTTAAGTATCTGATCTTACACAGTAACGTGTGCCTGTGTATCAAATATTTTTTGAAAATTTACCATAATTTTTGAATGATTTATTATTTATTTCCAATAAAAAAAATCAGTTGCTTGTTATCTTTAGGGTGATTAGGGAGAATAAAAATATCAGAAATCAGTTCACTATGAGTCTATAAACAAGTCAATAATAGGAAGAATACTTTAAGTACAACATATTTTAAAACAAATTCAGATTTGACCCTGGATGGAGAATTGACCAAAAAAGTAAAAGTGGGTACATAATTAATTTGGCAATGAAAATACTTATTGAAGATAAGTTTTTGTGTCATTATTATAAAGGACAACAACTTTAACATTACCAAGAATATCTTACTTTTCATCATAAACACAGTCGTATGTAAATAATTTATTTTTTTCATTATCACTTCTTGCCCTAGGGTTTTCTACTTCTATAACTCCCCTTGAGGGGTACATTTTGACTACACTGGAACATTTTGAATCAATTTCCTTAACACTAAGAGGCCTACAACGAACTATTACTTGTACTGATTCATTACTGCCGTTTCTCTATAAATAAAATATTTCAATTAATACAAATATTTATACTATTTAATTTCATTAAATACTCACTTCCATAAAATGGTTTTCATCCTCTGAAGTCATCATTATTTGTACAATTCAAGGTTAAATAATACTTAGGTGTATAACAAAGGTACGATTAATACAAACCACATTAGGATTTATTTTATGATGGTATTGATTATCAGGAGGGTTTGTTGTTTAAATTATAGTGCCATTTACTTATTTTTTATGTTCCCACTCTAACATCTATTGGCAACTGTTTTAAATTCTTAAGTTAATGTCAAACTACCTACAGATTTCTTCTTACTTCCGACACAATTTACTTTATCAGTTTGTTATAAATTAATTTTTTTAAGTAATTTACATTTTTTAAAAATATATATGTAGTTTTTCCATTGATAAATGAATCTTGAATGCACTAGCGCTTAAAAAATTGTTTAAAATGTTATAAACCAATACCAAAAATTTAAAATTTATAGAAAAGCCTAGAAGAAGAATGAATCAGACAGAAGAAGAAATGACATTTGACATTTATTCATTGTCAGCACTAAATTTTCTCGTTTCTACGAGAATATTAAATTTTCTTTTAAAACAAGGTAAATGGTGCTATAAATTGCATTTTCAGATTAATTTAATACATTAAAACAAAAGTAAGTATTTTTGGAATAATTTTATTGCTATATATTTTTCTTCGGTAAATTCTGTTTTGGCGGAATTACCTCATCCTTTTCAGTGCCTCCACATTTTTGACATTCTTTGACCACAGCATATTCTATTACAATTATTTTAAGTTCTGTCTTTTACTTAGTGATAATCATTATTTAGCCAATTGTATTAAATAAATAGATTAAATCAAAAGAGGAAGTGTGTGTAAATTAATATCTTTGTCTATACTGCTTGATTTGATATTTCAGATGTCTGGGTCAGCCCATAGGCACCGGTATAAAAATGCTGCATTAGATAGTGTAGAATTAAGGAGGCGTAGAGAAGAAGAAGGTGTACAGTTAAGAAAAGCTAAAAGAGACCAACAGTTGAATAAAAGACGAAATGTAAATGTTAATCAGTTATTACCTGAAGATGATCCTCTTTCTGTAAGTATGAGTATATTTAAATTAGTTTTAAGCCCAAATATTTTATATAGTATATGGGCCTTAGACATAACAATGCAGGGGAATCACATAATTTACAAAAAATTTTATCCTATTACAAAGAGATGAAAGTAATTCTTGTAAATTAGGGTTATAATATGCAGGTAAACAAATAAGTTTAAATAACAATTTATCTTGGCTATGGGTGCTTTAAACCAAATATACTTGGAACAGTCAGTGATGTTCCCTCTACTGATTTTTTGGTAGATCTACCAAATTTGGTACTTATATACTGATCTACAAAAATACTCTGGACCCACCGATTTCAGAAAAAAAATCAAAATGCACTTATATTTTACTTAAAAATAAATTCGATGACACAATTTATCTTTTATTAATACATCAACTAATAGGGAAATCCCCTATGTTATAAAAAATAGTTTTGAAAAGGTAGGGAAATCACAGAGATTCCTTATTCTGCACTTTTTAAAAATTACTTTTTCAAAGATGGGGAAAGTTCAGAAGATTGAATGTCTTATTAACATAATAATTTTGTATAAGGAATATGAAATTGTTCATATATCAAAGAGCTCAAATTAGAATATTTGTGCCATATTATGAGAAATGAGCAAAGGTATGGTTTGTTACAACTCTTTCTTTAGGGCAAAGTGTATGGCAAAAGAGGACCAGGGAGAAGAATTTCTTTGCTTCAGAACCCAAGAAAATGGTTCAACAAGTCTACTACTGGACTATTCTGAATAGCTATCAGCGACATAAGGACAGCAATGTTAATCTCCATCAACCAGAACTGAGAGGCATCATAAGAAGAAAATATCTTGAAACTGTTCCAATTTTGTATAGATATGGGTTTAAACCATTAACAGAAAATAAACAGCATTCGAAAAAGATAATAATATTTATATTTTAATCAAATAAAAGGTGTCCCTGAAGATGTGCTAGGAGTGAAAGTAGTTGGGCAAGATTTAGTAAATAAACTGTGCTCAATATCATCTGCCTTTTATTTGACTAAAATTCATTTATTCAAACATTCAACCTTATATGAATATATTTATTTATCCAGTATTTAATATTAATCTAAATATTAATGTAGAGATCTTACATACAGACACTAAACATTTTTGGAAATTAATTGCAAATTATAAAATAAAGCTTTAGAAAAATAATTTAATTGCTATAAGAAACTAACTTAATATGGTGGTACCATTAAAATATACAACAATGGGAAACAGATGTAAATGTTATACACATTACAAGAACCTATAACCCTAATGCACAAAAAATATTAGAAACCATTAGCATATGGCAATCAAATCAACACTCATATAACACAATAATTGTAGAGAGAGTAGAGCTAGATCTACAAATGGAAAACATACAGTACACATAAGGCATACATGTTGGTTCAAAATCTTCAATGATCTCTAGAATAAGAAATATTACTTTTGTTTAAGATTGTAACATATGAACTTACAAGATCATATACATATGTATTTTAATCATAGTATTTTCTCAATTAAACCCTAAATGATTTTAATTTTCCCCAATTATACAGTATTATTTTTATCTAAAATTAATTTTGAATACAAATTTCAAATCTTCAATTATATTTTCACATATAATGTAGTTAATATAATATGTTTTTGTTATATTTGTTATAGTTTGATCCAGATAGCACATCTCCAGTGTCAACATGGATCACTCAAGATATGATAAAAAATTTATACAGCACAGATCCGGAACTGCAGTTGGAAGCAACCCAAAAGTTTAGAAAACTGCTTAGCAGGGAACCTAATCCCCCAATTGATGAAGTCATACAGACAGGAATTGTACCAAGATTTGTTGAATTCTTGCAGAATTCATCCAACTGTACACTTCAGGTAAGATCTGATAGATCCAGTATATGATAATACTTATTTAGGTAGATAGTTGGACTTGGAAAAGTTACATAGACTATAACTATCTATATTAGGTATAACATAACAAAGCCCACATGTCAAAGAAATGCGTAGTTATTATAATAATGCCTTCATTAAGGATTCATATTTGAGTTTTATAATTTAAAAGAGAAATTGATAGACTATAGATCTTGGATATTAAAATATAATAATTTTGATTGTTAGTTTAATTATTTCATTTTTAATCTAAAAAAAAAAAATATTATTTTTAAATGGTTTATGTAAAAATTATGTGGAATAATCTAAAAAAAAAATATTATTTTGCAAGCAAAAGAGTTAAATTTTGAAGATGCAGTCTGAATGGGAAGGACGGTTTTTATATGTACTATATCTTATCTATTTCTATTAGGGATGTGTAGTTCACCATCAAAATAGTTCTAATGAATGATTCTTTCAACTGAACTAATTGAACTAGTTCATTAATTTTCATAGAACTAGTTCACTGCGAACGATTTGCATTATAAATTATGTCTCAACTTCTAAAGAAGAAAATAATGAATGAATGAATTAGAACATATTATATTTATTATTTTGTGAATGGATGGACTAACTAGTTTAAAAAAAATGCTGATTAGTCTCAGATAACAGATTCATAATTCTTATAAATGTGACAATACTATAAGGTCTTATCTTAATGTCATAATGGTTTGGATCTTATGCCCATGTATTGGCTTGGATGTTGCCATGCTGTGTTGTTTCTTGTATTGTAATTTTGAAATAAAAATTTTAGTTGTGGTTAAAATGATTGAGGCATTTACATAAAATATAATTTTATGTAAAAGTAAGAATGAAAATGTGTTATTTAATGTTCCTAGAAAATTCACTGATTTTTTTTTGTAAAGGTTCTTTTAGAAATAACCTAATTATAAATACCTATTAGTTTAAATATACGTAAATATAAAAATAAATCATACTTGAACCATATTTATATTTAAAACAGTTAATAAAAAACAAATCTTAATAATTTTTTGCAAATAAAAACTAACTAATCATATAATAATTTAAACCATTTAAACCTAAACATACAATTGAAAGAAATAGTTCCAAACTACTTGTACGGTAGTGAACTAGTGAAAGACTATATGGATGTAGTGGAGGTACTCTGGTTTTTCAAGACTCAAGCAATTTTTCATACAAAAATCTACTGGAAAAGCTCTTGCTTCAGACTTTTGAGATTGTCAAGGAGTAATCACGATTGATTAAATTAAAAGAAGAATAGTGCTTGAGAAATGAGAAATTAAAAGAAGAATAATGCTTGCCAATAAGGCTATTATGGCTTGAGGAAACAGATGGCTCCAAAAATTACCCAGAAAAATTAAAGATACCATATTATATAAAACACTAATAAGGCCAGTGTTAACATATGGGTCAGAAATGTGGTCACTTACACAGAACAACCAAGAATTGCTTAAATGTTTCGAGAGAAAAATTCTAAGGAAAATTTATGGAGGAGTCCAAGAATAAGGTTTGTGGCGTAGGCGCTACAACTTTGAGTTATACAGAAGTTTTGGGGAACCTGAGATTGTAAAATGTATTAAAATAGCACGCCTTCAATGGATAGGACATGTAATTAGATGCAACGATCAGAAAAATTTTTGACAGAAGAGGAACAGTGGGAAGACAAACCAGAGGAAGACCCAAACTTAGATATTAAGATAACATAGAGGATGATCTAAAATCCATCAGAGTTAAATCATGGAGAATAGTTGCCAGAGACAGGGGCAAATGGAAGATTGTTCTGAAGAAGGCTTTGGCTCATAACGAGCTGCAATGCCACTGATGATGAATCATGATTGATATTCTGGATAAGGGTAGATCAATTGTTATTTGACATTACTAACCACTTTATAAGAAAAAAATATGGATGGAATGTGTGAAAAGTTGTCCAAAAGTATTTTCTTTTTGCAGGGCAATGTCCCTGAATACAAATTGTTTGTTGCAATGCAAACCATTCGTGATGTAGGGTTCAAATTACTCTTAACACCTCCTTATTCACTACATCTGTTTGAAGAGATTGTAGAAGCTGTGAAAGCCTGCTTTGCAGAACAAGACAATTATTTTTAAAAGGTCTAGAGATATTTGACTTTCAAATGTTATTTTATTCTATAGTAGGCTAATATATCCAGGAATACATCCTCACATTTCTCTTTAGAAGGTTATTTTAAAGATACAGTCAACATCAGGGTGTATATAATGAAAATAGTTGGACTTGCGTGCCAATTAAGAAAAACATAATTATAGAAAAACTATGTTTGAAGTTTTGAGACAAGTATGTTTTAAGTTTTTTAAAAATTCGTCATTGGCTTTATCACTTAAGAACCTAATGTAAATATATTTTCCAGTTTGAAGCATCATGGGCATTAACCAACATAGCATCGGGAACTTCTCAACAAACACGAATGGTAATTGAAACAGGGGCCGTACCAATATTTATATCACTTTTAGGAAGTTCATATGAAGATGTCCAGGTTAGTGTTTTATTATTTTTGTTGCAGAGAACATTCTTTTCATATTATTGTTTATAAAACATACATTTTTTAATTTAAAAATATGCATTTAAATTTATTTATTCCTGTAAAATATATTATTACATGCGATTTAAATAATTTGAGTAAATATTTGTTTAGGAACAAGCTGTTTGGGCATTAGGAAATATTGCAGGAGATTCTCCAGAATGTCGTGATACTGTTACTGAAGCAGGAATTTTAGTACCACTTTTACAGTAAGTTTATATTCTTTCACATTCTACAAATTTATTTACAGCTACAATACTTATTATATACATGTTTATTAATTTTTATACTAGATAAGATGATCAATATGTGCTTCAATTATAAACAAGCTTTGTAATGATTTTACACATTATTAAAAAGCTCCTGGTATAACTTGACTTTGTTAACTATATTATTGAAGGTTACTCTAAACATTTAATATATTTCTAAAAAACATGAATCAAATGTCATTTAAGTATTGAGGTGTAACAGTTTTGCTAGAAGGAAAGAAGTATGTGTTATGTAGGTTGCTGAAAATGATTATAGTCATTGCTTTATAACATGTTCTGGTGAATTATCCAATCAAAATATCCATTATTCATGAGGCTTCAAATATAGGTATCAGCTTACGTTACACCTGTTGAAAAAGCATGCTACATTTAACAGTAAATAAATTAACTTGTTAGAAAAGCATTTACAGACCTATTTTTTGTGAGCTGTGTTGTGGCTCATACATTGTAAAGTGCTGAAAATAATTTGTGCTGAAGCTATTTTCTTTAATAGGATTATACAAAAAGTTTTGTATAACTTTTGATAATAGAGATATCAAGATGATTTTTTTACTATGTTAAAAGCTATCTTGCAATATTAATAAGTTGCAAGCTTTATTTCTAATAAATTCCACAGTGTGTTACAACATAATTTGAAAAATACAACTCTATTTTTACATTCCATATATGGGTAAAACATTGACATTTCTCAGAAAACATTGGTACAATAATTCCTTAAAAATAGACCTATAATATGAAAAAAAAAACATTGAAATTCAATCAATGTTTAAGAAGAAAAATAGCTTCAAATTTATGATAAATTTAAGGTGATGAATTTTAGAGAGGAATATTAATCTGGATAACCTCTATGTACTGGATATATCTGAGAAATATATCACCCTCATAAAAATGACGCTGCATCTGTTAAAAGTGACAGAGGAGATAGATAATTGATAAATCTATTTTAAATTATGTGGGAGTGACGAGGACACATACTATCAACCTGTTGCCCTAAAAGATCATCCGAAAAGCCATTTTAACTGGTCATATAAACACCAAGTCAGCACAAATCACTGCATATACAGATGATGTAACTGTGTTAAAGGGGAAATTGATCATGAAGCACAAAAAGAGGACTAAATCAATTAAACAAAAAACCAAGTATGTGACATCAAATTAATAGATAGAAAAACCAAAATGATCAATTAAGAATTCTAATTAGCCCCAGGTGTGAACAAGCTCTGGATGTGAAATCTGGATTATGACAAAAAAGATAAAGAAGAACTTGAGATATTTGAGAGAGATTTGAGAAAGGTATATGGATAAAGGTGAAAAACCATGAGATTAGTGATGTATATGAATTGTGATATTGTACTTTTTGTATGAGGTAAGAAGCCGGGACATGTCCAGATGTTAAAAGACACAAACACAACTATGAAAATTCTGCAATTAAAAGTAAAAAAGCAAGCAAAAGAAAGGAACACCTAGAACCAGACAGTTGATGGACAATGAGGATGATGAAAGTAAGAGGATGAAGAAGAAATGCACAAAAGATGTTTGAATAGAAGGAATAGTCAGGCAGGCAAAGAATTACTTAGACTTGTAAAGGCAAAAGAAGAAAAAGGTATAACCCCCCAATAAAGATTAAATTTGTTTATACTGAGTTCGTGATTTCATAGCAGACTTTTTCTCAGAAATTACCTGGGTTAGTTAAAACCACAACGAAATTATTTACGGATTTATTGGGTTCTTTGGAGATGCCTTTGTGGGATTTGTTTCGTACTTGATCATTAATAATACTTAAAAAACTGTTTACTTGGTTTATGTTTAATTACAATTAATCAACTTAATGAAATTTCACATTGGTTGGATTTTATCTTTTTGTAAATAGATATTTAAAAACTGAAGCATGTCAAACTTATTGCAATACACTGAAAAAGTTACACAGGCGATTGTTTCATTTTATGCATGGGTTATATTATAAGTAGTGGATCTGTTTCGGTACTGATCACTTGGCAGTTACTACACATTTAATAGATTTTCCAATCAAAATTATTTTCTTTCTTTACAGAATACTTAGCAAACCAATTCGCTTAACAATGACAAGAAATGCAGTGTGGGCTCTTTCCAATCTGTGCAGAGGCAAGAATCCACCTCCGGATTTCTCCAAACTCGCGCCTTGTTTACCAATTTTGTCTAGATTACTATTTCACACAGATCCTGATGTACTGGCGGATACATGCTGGTCTTTGAGTTATTTATCTGATGGGCCTAACGAGAAAATACAGGTAAATTATTGTGATCAATTATATTTTTTCTATATTATCTAGATTTTAACATGAATATTCATTATCGTATTAAGAAAGTTGATTCTTATGGTCCACCAATGACCTACAAATAACACTACATGAAAATTTTGACATCTTTCTTTTTTAACATAGCCCACCTCAGTTTAACACACTTTTCCCATTGGCGCTCCAACATGTTGACAGCAACCTTTGAATAGACTTGCTTTTACTGTGTCAAACCACCTATTTAAGAAACACATCACTTCATCATTGGTTCTAAAATCTTCATACAGTTCTGTGTGCAGCCTCTAGTTACTCTGTCTCAAATCTAGAGAACACAGGGTATGTTTCACAATTTCGAGACCTGTCATTCGAATATCAGTTATTGCAACTAAGGTCTTGTGTGCTAGTATGTTCTCCTGAAGGAAGAGCATACTTTTCCTGGACTTTCCCTGTCTCTTTTTTTATGGCTTCACGCAATTTTGGCATTAATTGCTCATAGTAAGTGTCTGTTATATAGTTTCTTTTCTAAATAATCAATCATCAATACATATTGTGAACCTGTGAACATAATATGTCCTCTCTGGTAAGCTTCTGATCAGCTAAAAGTATTCCAGAAACCCATCTTGCTGTTGGTTTCTTCATAGTTAAAACATTGGATGTAAAGTTTTAAGCTTCATGAACTGAAAAGCCTGTTTGCTGCAAAATTTAATGCAAAATGACTCTTCAATTTTTTAGAATGGTATCATGGACTTTTTTAACATTTTCTTCAATTGTGACATTAATCAAGGAATGTTTATCTGTCATGTTCATCTTCACAGAGATCAACCCTCAATTTAATACATTTAAATTAAATCATTAAATTAAATTATTGATTATCATTTATAAATATGTTTTAAAGGCGGTGGTAGATGCAGGAGTGTGCAGACGCTTGGTAGAGCTGTTGATGGCACAACCACCGAATGTAGTGTCTGCTGCGCTTAGAGCTGTTGGCAATATTGTCACAGGAGACGATGTACAGACCCAAGTTATTCTTAATTGTTCTGCGTTACCATGTTTGCATCACTTGCTTTCTTCATCTAAGGAATCAATTAGAAAGGAAGCTTGTTGGACTATTAGTAACATAACGGCTGGTAATAGGACACAAATACAGGTAAGCGGTTATTTTTTGATTTTCTGAACACATTTTTAACATTAAATCATATTGGACATTTTCTATTGTGAATGCTACCTAATTATAATCTTAATCCTTTATTCGAATAAGGAGCTTAAAAAATGTCAAATGTGATTTTTATAAAACGTCTTTAAGCTTCTACCAATTTATGGGAAATAAACCACTCACCTACAAATTAAGAAAATATATTCTTCCACCCATGAATCAATCATACTAAAATAATTAATCTATGAGATTTGTAATTTGGTTTTCAGGCTGTTATAGATGCCAACATATTCCCTCTCCTCATTGAAATTTTGAGCAAATCAGAATTCAAAACGAAAAAAGAAGCAGCTTGGGCTATTACCAACGCCACTAGCGGAGGCGCTCCGGATCAAGTTCGTTACCTCGTTAGTCAAAATTGCATCGGACCGATGTGTGATTTGTTAACAGTTATGGACGCAAAGATTGTTATAGTAGCTCTCAGTGGATTAGAGAATATTTTGAAGTTAGGCGAAGAGGATGCTAAGTTACAGAATGGCACTAATCCGTATGCAGTTCTAATAGAAGAGTGCTACGGTAAGCATCTTATTTTTACATTTAATAAAGTTCAATGTTTATGGTGCCAATGCTAATCCTTGATTTGAATTTTGTTCCACAATTTTTTCGGGAAATCAAATTTGCGGGAGTGGTATGACGCCTTATCCAAAACTACAATGTTTTCTTTGTCTTTCGGCAAGTTTGGAATTAATGCGTTTTCAAACCATTCTTCATATAGATCCCCGTCCATTTCGTCGTGGTAATCAGCGGTTCCTTTCTTGGCCAAGAAAGATAATTGGGTCCATGCCACAAAACCAGTTTTGTTTTAGGTTCAGATGATAGTTTAATACATTTAACACGTTTTACTTGCATACCAAGAGTCATATCCTGTTTGAAATTCACGACAGATACTGGCAACAGCTACATGATGTAGGTTTTTATGGGGATTCAAACTGATCCGCTTCTAATGACTTTATAATGATCTTTATTTCACATTTTTAATGTGTACATTATCACAGATAGATGTAATTTGGTTTGAGTTTATTTTAATTCTTGACATATTTTACTTTGGTTTTGATATGTTACTAATTTTTTCCAGTTTGTCAATTTCTGTTCACTAGTTCAAGAAAGGTTCTTGTCTAGATGAATCTATATGTACTGGAATGCAATTTTAGGTTCCTCATGTCGATCCATTCATCGCCTGCTTGCTTTGAAAATTGTAGAAGCCCAAATTTAATTAATTGCAGAAGGTTCAAACACTTAAAAATCTTCTGATTTCTACTTTTCGTTTTATATTATAAATATGTTAAAGTTAATGAAACTAATCATGTGTTTATTTAATTTTTTTTTAATTTAGGTCTAGACAAGATAGAATTTCTTCAGTCGCACGAAAATATGGAGATTTACCAGAAAGCATTTGACATTATTGAACATTTCTTCGGCACCGAAGAAGAGGATTCAAACATAGCTCCATCAATAGATACCGATCATCAACAATATCAGTTCAGTTCAGATCAATCACTACCAATGGGGGGTTTTCAGTTCTGAAGAAGTTAGATTCGTTTTTTAAAAGTGCCCATATTATTACAGTTTCAAACAAAAAAAGGAAATTTTCATTGATGCAAGAATCATTCAGAAGAAAACAGGAACTGAGTTTTCTTATGTATGTATGAGTGACGAGAAGTGCTGTGAGTCGGTATCAAAATTTTTTAAAATTAACTAAAAGCGAGAGCTGCTGAACTCTCGTTATTAAGCATAAACTATAAGAGAAGCTTATTTATAATTTTTCTATATTATTGAGTGTATCGTGATGATGGTCTGATAATGTTGAGAGGTACTAGTTGAAGGGCTCCTTTATAATTAACTTGATTTGTAAAGATTTGCTTTTGATTAGAACAATTAGACCAGTTCCTGTATAATTTAAATTAGTTATTTGAAAATACATGTTGTGTTTTAAATTTTATTGATTTTGTTTTACAGAAATGAATGGAAATAATACCATCCAGCTACAAAGTGTTTTTGATTTACCTAAAACTGTGAAAAAAATTGACCTACAAACAATGATCACAATTGTAGAAAGTGACTCATATTTTAATTATTTTTTGTAGGCCAGTAAAATTGGACGTTTATTCTATAGAAAAAAATATTTTTGTTCTGACCAAAGAGAAAATTTAATAATTATTTAATAACTAAATTGGAAGACTATTGCAGAATCTCTTAAATCTCTTAAAAATTGACGAAAACCTTCTTCTGGCTGTTCAAAAAATATGCGTTGAGATGTGATCTCATTTTATATGAAATCTTCAATTTAACTGTTCATTTGTAAATTTAACTGTAAATTTTTAACATTTAACTGTAAATTTTTAAACTGTTCAAAATTTTTGTCAAAGATTTGGGTTCTAAAAAAAACGTAATGTCAGCGTATATGATTCAACTTGAAGTTATCTGTAATGTTGTAGTTAATATCTTTCTCTAATTGTAGATAATGTCTGCGATCAACAACATCATCGCAAATTACGGCGATGTAACTGCAACAACGCCATTGTTCAGATAGTAATTTTATTGTCTGTTATCTGTACGTCGCTTTCATAAGCGCACTGACAAGGGTTTCGTAAAGCAAAGAACAGAATTGTTTGTAGTATTATTACTAGTGAAGGAGCTTTTACGTTTACTTTTTGTGAATTGTGAGTCATTTAGTTTAATTCAATTTGGTGACAGATAATAAATATGACTGACAGTACGAGGATAGATTGACCTTAAACTAGCCTTTGATAGATGGCGCTACTTGATACCGAATTGGTTTCGGTGTTGACATTTGCCATTCATGACATGACGTCTGTCAATTTTTTAAGTTTTAAAAACAATTAGTTTGGTTTTTACCAATTTTGTGTTTTCGGAGAAATGGAAAAAATCGAGTATCGTTCGGTGATTAAGTTCCTCTGCAAAAAAGGTAAACCGAATGTGCAAATCAAAGCCGATGTGGACGAAGTTTATTAAGATGGCACCTTCGTTAGCAACAGTAAAATTTTGGAAAGCTGAATTTGTTCGTGGTCGTACGAGTGTTTTTGATGATGAGCGTCCCGGGAGGCCAAATGAAGTCCATGACATGATTATGGCATATCGTCGAATTAAGCTCCACGAATTAATGGAGGTCCTAAACATTTCCTACGAACGCGTACGCATCATTCACAATCATTTGGACTTGAAAAAGCTATCCGCGCGATGGGTGCCGCTTTGCTGACAATCGATCAAATGCAAAAACGTGTGCCCAATTTGGAGACGCTTTTGGCGATGATACGGCGCGGTCCGAAGGATTTTTTTCGCCGATTTATCACCGTTGATGAAATCTGGGTGCATTATTACACACCGGAAACCAAACAATAGTCTAAACAGTGGCGCATACGCCGCGAAGAGCCGCCGAAGAAGGCAAAGCGTGCACATTCGGCCGGCAAAGTGATCGCGACCTTTTTCTGGGATGCGAAGGGCGTAATCCGCATCGACTATTTGGAAAAAGGAAAAACAGTAAATGGTGAGTACTACGTAGCATTATTGGATCGATTCTATGCCGAATTGCATCGAAAACGCCCCGGTTGGAACGCAAAAAATACTCTTTCACTAAGACAATGCGCCGGCTCACCGATCGGCTGTCGCCATGGCAAAATTACACGAATTGGACTATGAATTGGTTGAACACCCACCGTATTTCCCAGATCTTGCCGCCAGCGATTTTTTCCCGTTTCCAAACCTAAAAAAATGGCTCAGAGGACGCTGTTTCGCAACAAATGATGAAGTCGTCTCTTGAAACTCCGGCCTATTTTGAAGAGCTCGAGCAAAAGTACTATTCGGATGGGATAAAAAAATTGGAATATCGTCTTACTAAGTGTATCGAGCTAAAAGGGGACTATGTTGAAAATAAATGATTTAATTCCAAAAAACTTGTTTTTTTATATTAAAGGCTAGTTTTATATCAATCTCCCCTCGCAGTATAGTGAACCGTACCTATATCAACAAGAAACGTCACAATTTAACACCCGAAGAAAAAACTATGATCGGAAATGTGTTTGAGGGACTTAGAGCCAGATAACAAAATATGAATGTAAGCGATGTAGTTACATTATGTAGTATTTTGACAAAAGTTTCGGAAGCTAGTGTGAATAATTAAAATAGACCATGAAACAAACGATAATAATACTTTATTATCCTTCCGATAATAATTCCTTTTTATTGAGACTGTTTTATTATCTATATTTGGCCAAGGAATAGTATGCACTATTATTTGGCCCGATTTAAATTCTACTCGAAATAATACAAAAACAAAACAACTAAAGAGATCTGAACTATACTAAATACAAAATATAGTTTAAAGACCTTAATTTCTGAAATGAAATGTCTAATGCATTAATTACTCACAATTATTTAATGGTTGTTACTCAATACCTTTAATACATAATATAGATTATATAAAACCTACAAAAAGAATAATCCATTTCTGAATAATATGCGCCGGCCATTGTGTAATTAATTTCACAATTTGTATTATGTTGGCAGATTCATGTGCCCATTGCCGGCGCCCACGGGCGTGAGGTTCGCTAAACGTCTGCCCTTTATGAAACGATACTGAATTAACATTTTATGGATCCGAAAGAAAGTCATTTTAAGTAATAACTAATAATAAAGTTCTTGTGTATTTTATTTACTACATTCGGAAAGTACCTGTGAGATCCTTCTTACTGAATAAAATGTTAAAGTATTCCTGCTCTTAAGCATTGAAAGCCTTAGTCAAAGGTCAATTATAACAAAAAAAAGGTAATTAAATATTGCCATTTAAGATTCTATTGTAACTAAAAAGTATATTGCATATACCAAGAAAGCGTAGTGGAATCTGTCCAATCTGATCTACATTTAACAACAACACAGATGTTACTACTCACGGGGAATACACTTTAACAACAACACAGATGTTCTACTTTCGGGGAATACACCAAAGCTGCTTAAAAAATCTGAGGAAAACATAATGGGCAATGAGTGTAACTTCAATTCAAACACATCCCAAAAATACTCGTTTTGAACAAAAAAATAGACTGGAAGATCAGACCAAGGAGACAGTAAAACCAGGTATGGTATATGTGACAAGTTTTTTCTATTAAAAGTACTAATATTTAATATCATTTGCGGTGTAAACGACGCAAGCCATCCAAGGTTTAACATTTAAAATATTTATGGAACAAACTGATAAAATGTCTTAAACTTTGTCGTTGTTTTTATAAAAAAGAAGAATTAATTTGACATAACCTTCATATGAAACTTCACTTGACACTGACACAAGTGACACCTACTGTGAATGGAAATGTTTGTTGTGATAAAAATGTAAATAATGGAGACAGAAATAATTCACCTTGCAAATATTTTGCGACCAACTAGCCGTGATGTATTTTCAGGCAAAGGTAAATTGTGTTTATCTGCAAATTATTTAAACAAATTGAACAATGCAATTGACGCGAACATCGAAGAAGATGTGAATTCTTTTCATATTGTTCAAACAAGCAACACAAAGAGTAATCTTATCGGAGACACTCAGTTTTTGTTGGATCTAATTAAGAAGACTGGCAGCTTAAAGCTTACTCCCGATGAAACTACTGAATATACTGTGGTGGACATAACGAAGTTCAAAAACATAAGGACTCTAGAAATTATTAAATTAGATGTGCATATTGTGATTGGTTTACAGAAACTTAGATCACAAATTCAAGAGCTGACTTGTAGCAAAAATTTAAAATCTATAAGTGATGTGTTAGAAAAATGTGGTGCTGATAACAGCCAACCATTTAGCTGGAATGAACTGAAGACTGCTAATTTTTCATATAATAATATTGTAGAAATTGACAATAGTTTTGAATGTACTCTCTCTTTAAATACTTTAGATCTTAGCCATAATCACCTGAACAAAGCAAATTTTGTAAATTTACTTCCAAATTTGAAACATTTGAATCTTTCATACAACAAACTGGAAAATGTCCCTGAATTTAAAGGCCAGATAAGGTCTAGATTACAAATTTTAGTTTTAAATAATAACTTTATAGAAAATCTCCATGGTCTAACATCAGTTTCTAACTTACAACAGTTAGATTTAGGACATAATTGTTTGTTAGATCATAAAGCCTTCCTTTCAATATCTCATCTAGTTTCACTTCAGTGGCTAAATCTGCAAGGTAATCCATTGGGCTTTCATCCAAACCACAGGCAACTAACATGCAATTATTTGAACAAAAATGCTAGTACAGTCAAGTTTTTACTAGATGGTGTAATTTTAAATAAAAATGAGAAGAGCCTAACCGGATCTCTATACCCCATAACACAAACAATTCAAACATCTTTATCCTCAACAAATTCATTGGAATCATCAGTAGCTTCAATTCAAGAGAAACCCAGGAAAATTAGACATGTTACCATTGAAGATGCCAATGTTGTTAAAGAAGAGAAACCTATCTTAACTCCAAATTCTTCGTCCCAACATTTGGAAATAAAAAGACAGGTAAGTTGGTTTATATTATTATATTTATTGGTATAATAAAACTCATAGAAAACAGAATTGCATGATTCTACTTAACCTAACCTAACCCATTTTTCAAGTATAGAGAGAATTCTCTTTGTTTAGGTTAGATTTTTTATACTGAGTGTAGAGGAAATCACCAAAATAAGTATACAAAGCATTTAAAATAAGTATACAATACTCTTACGTTATCATATGTTTTTGTCAGACCATTAACTTTTAAATATGTTTTCTACCCATCTGGTATTGTTTCTCCTTTGTTACAATATAGATCTCTAGAATTGATAAACAAAGAAACAAGATTGGAAATAAAAAAAGAAAAAATAAAGAATTGATAATAACCGTAAGTGATAACAGGAAATATCAGAACACAGTTGATGAAAGAAGTTTAAAAGCATTATACTAAAAATAGGCAAAAATTAATTGTATCAAACATATTAAAAAAAAATTACTGGATCATCAATTAAATATTCAAGTTAAGGAAGAATAGAATAATGATTTTATCAGAAATGCTATGATATTTAAGAATATAGAAGTTCCACAACCATAAAGGTATTAAAGAAATGTCCAGAAGTGAATAGGGAAGCAGACTGGTAGATGGTAACAGGTAAAACTGTAAAAAATAATAAAATTAGAAAATAGAAGGATTATATTATAGAAGAGCTCTTGCAGGATGAAAGGTTTGATTACTTAATAATAATAGAAGAAATAGACGGCTAAAGATAACAAATGAACAGCTCATCAAAAAATCATCAAAAGTATGAAACCAAAGAAATGCTAAATTACTGAATGACTTCTACTTTTATAGTAATTATGAAGGAAACCAACACTATTAGAGCTGGGAAATAAGGTTTTCTTCATAATACTAACCTGGTCAAGCAAATAACAGTAGTATGCACCTCTGTAACAAGAACCTATATATTTCCAACAGTCGAATTTTTGGACTTAATTAATTATTAACAAATTAAGGTCAAAAAATGGTAAATTTTTACTTTTTTCATTCATTGGCTAAAAGTGAAGCATTTGAAACCAATTTGAGAGTAATTTTGGTTTTTAAAAAATATTAATAGGTAACATTTTTAAAAATTAACTTGTTTCGAACATTAAAGTTTAGATGTTCCTCAAGTTTATATATCACGAAATGAATATCACGATATTTTAAACTGACTTATGCCATATAAAATTAAAATGATTTGTATATTTTGAAACTAATGGACTTAGCTTTCACCTCATTTTTTTGTTTTCTAAATTTGATTTCTAATCTATCTACAAATGGCCTCAAAAAACCTTAAAATTTAATTAACTATATATAGTTAATTGTTTATGTTGCATTTGCAACAGAACATAAGTATGAGGAAGTTTTGAATGATCCCTCACAAGTGTTTAATGGATATGAGTCTGCATTATTTCTAAATCCAAAAGGTATTGGCAAAGAAATATGATAAAACTGTATATCAGCAGGTCAACAGTGTTGACAAAAAATACCTATCAATTTTTATAACTGGAAACACAGCTAGAATGATGGCACCTCCAATGATACTGTTCCCTTACAAACGAATTCCAAGAAAGTTAGCTGTCAGTGTTCCTGAATGGTGGGCTATTGGGAAGACTGAAACTGGTTGTTATGGTCTTCTATTCATGGTTGTTAAATGCTGGTATTACTTTACCAATAATTCTGTCTAATAACTGTCAAATAACTGTTTTATTGCCAGATTTTTATATATTTTTTCTTAAGCTGTCAACTACTGGTTCCGTTACCTTAGTATTTTTCTCACTCCACACCACTAGAGTGATTTTGAGTTATATCTTTACGCAGTAAAGCACAGACCCGTTCCCCAGTTACCTGCTCAGTCCGTGCCATGCCGTTAAGATACAAATACATTGACGAGTCAGAGAGCGAGTTTTTACTAGTTAGTTGCTGACAAGACCACCATTTTATCGTTAATCATCGATATATAGATCAAGGTAAGCCACATTTTGAAAATTTAATTCAAGGATTTTACAACTATTATTTTCTGTCTCCTTTAAGATGGCAGTAAATAGAAAAAGGCATACCAAGAAAAATTTCTTAATTACGATTTTACACAAATAGAAGACAATGGTACAATGGAACCACAGTGTGTTGTATGTATGAAGGTTGAACCTTTCCAACTTTCTTCTCCTGATCTTCCTTTAGGTATGGTTCTGGGCTCATTTTGCTTTTGCATGGAGTTTTGCATTTTGACTTGTATAACAAAGTCACTCTGGGTATACCACACTTTTTTGCTGTTGCTGAAACAGGTTTCCAGGTAGTACTTCCTCAACAGCTTTCTCCATAGCTTCTTCTGTATATCGGAACATTTATAGGAGGTATATTTTTAACTGTTTAAATTTTTGTTTTAGTAGTTGACATCCAAAGTGTTTCAATAGTTGATATAGTGTCAACTACTAGATACAGTGGATACATTTACATGATATTTAAAATATAAATGTACACATTATATACAATGAAAATCCCAATAAAATAATTAAGTTTTTACAGTCTCAGTATAAAATGGTTAGTAGTTGACACATTTGTCAACTACTAGTATTTTTGTGTATTAGTAATTGACACCAAATCTAATTTGTGTTTTGAGAATAAAACAAACTTAAATCATTAGCAAGGTGTTGCCTTAATATTCATATAATATAGTGATATATGTAAAACTACAGTCATTCACAATTTAATCAATTAATATAATTTTTTTAAACTTTCCTTCTTAATACTTCTGTTTAGAAAACTTGCCACTTGCCACTTGAAGTTCACACAACACTATGACAAAAATTTGGTGAGAATTTTCTGTTTCAAGTTAAATAATTCTACAGTTACAGAGAAGATGTATAGATGACACTAGTTAACTATAATTGTAATAATTACATTAAAAATAATTGGAAACGCTTATTATTTATGCTTAAAATGAAAAATGTCAACTACTGGTAAAGTGTCAAGTACTAGTGCATTTCTCTTACTACTCAAATTAAGTGTCGTTTTCATGACTGGTTAACTTTCACGAAAAAAACCTTTCCCTGGTCTAATATTAATTCTGTAGCATTGAAAATACAGTGGTATGATGGTCGCAGACATAATACTTTATGGCCAAATTGTTCTGCTAAATCAATGTGTTTTGGAGGTGGTTTGTTTCTAAAAATAAATATTGGTAACATGAACTAAACTCTCATTAACATACTTACTGCGCAATACTCTGCAAAAGCTCGTTTTTCGACATTGTCTGATTAAAAGACAGTTTATTGTTAGGTTATTTATGTTTGGTGTTTTCTTTAACAACATGCCATGGTATGGAGCGTTATCGACGATAGTTAAGGATGGTTCAGACAAACTTTTTAATAGTTGATTTTCAAACCACGATAAAAAATGGTCTTGATTCATTTCCCCATGGTAGTCCATTATGAATAAAAGGTTAGGATGTATTTTTTGCGGCCATCTTAGCACCACTGAAAGGACTACTTTAATATTCGTTAAAAGTATTTAAATAAAAAATGGGAAAATTTATTTTTATTTTTGAAAATTTTTCCTCACATTTGAATAATATTCAAAGTAAAATCTGTAATTGCTCTCATAGTGTCCAAAGTTATATATGTATCACTATATACAACCAAACAACTGGTGTACAATTTTGTGACATTATTTTCTGTGGAATTTATTGTGGAAAGAAACAGAGAATATCAATATTTTAGATAGATAATTTTAATATTGCGTCAGTTAGAAATAAATCTATTATTATATGCTAAATACAATGTTTTATTATCCTCAATGATAAATCGAATACAATAAAAATTCTTATCTATAATAAATAGCGTGAACGTGATCATAAACTAGTATTGACTTAATTTGTTGTTTGATTTTGTTTGACTTTATTGTTATTGTCACTAGTAGTAAATACAAAATTATTGTTAGTAAAAAAATACGTGTCAATTTGAATTTTAAATCCTACATTGTACACGAACAATATAGATGATACAAATATAATATGTAGAAGAGATAAAAATAGTATATAATTATTGATTAACTCTGAATCTACAGTCCAAGCCCCTATATTGTAGTTTTGAAAGGAGTAGTTTTGTGTCGTATGCCTTCACCAATCTCATTAAGAATGAATTCCTTTGTGCCGTGGCGGCCATAACGAAGCCAGTGTGTTTTGCGTCGTCAGTTGCTTAAGCGACTGTTTTACAGTTCCAAGCTATTATTGAGTAATAAGTTGTCTGAGGTAATAAATATTTTGGCTGAATTGATGCGTTTTTTTCAGGTACCCCTGTTTCTCCACCCTCCTCTATTTTTAATTGCGTTTGTGTTGTTCTAATTCTTAAAATCTGAGTGCTTCTTCTTCGTGTGCCATATCAGACTTATCCGAAGTTGACGATCATCATTGCGAAAGCTTCTCGGTCTTCTGTAATATGGAATAATTGTCCTGCATTTGATATCTGAGTCCATTGACGAATGTTTTTTTAACCAAGAAACTTGTTTTCTTCTTACACCTTTCGATGTTTAACAGTCTTTAGCAGTTTTCTATCTTTGTTGACGCTCCTTAGTACTTCCTTAGTTTTCCTTGCTGTCTAGGTTATCTTCAGCATTCGTCTATGAGTAAATATCTTGATACTCTTGCATCGTTTTTAGATCTTACTAAGGCTTTCGATTGTGTCACACATAGTATTCTGCTTAGAAAACTTCCTTATTATAATTTTCATAGTGATGCTATTCAACTAATTGATTCATATCTATCAAATCGTGATCAATATGTTCACTTCAACCAGTGTGATTCTCAAAAACAATCTTTGTTGTTTGGTGTCCCTCAAGGCCCGGTTTTGGGTCCAGTATTATTTCTTATCTATATTAATGATCTAGTGTACTCTCAAAATGAAACAGTCAACACTGTTTTATTTGCTGATGTCACTACTTGCTATGCAAGCTATCATCCTTCTGAATTCGACACCCTTGATTACCAAACATCTGAAAAAAAACTTATTCAATTAGTTTTTAACTAACCGTCTCTCTTTGAACAACTCTACATCACAAAGTGTTAATTTTACTCTAAGAAATAACACTTGTGTCGAAAACGTTGCTCTACCACAATGTGTAACCGGAGCGAAGTTTCTGGGGATATATTTGGATGCAGGATTAACCTGGGAACAACATATAGTTAATCTATCGAAAAAGCTTTCCCGACAACTTTTTCTCTTCAGGAACCTTGTACAAGTGACTTCCAGGGAAACTATTTTAACAGCTTATCATAGTAATTTTCATTCTCATCTGACATATGCTATTCTCTCCTGGGGTCACTCTTGTCATATCGATAAAGTGTTTGCACAACAAAGAAAGTGTGTTTGTATTATCTCTGGGCTCTCTTATAGAGCAGACTGTAGAAACTCCTTTAGAATTTTAAAAATTTTAACTTTACCTTGTGTATACATTATGCAGTGTCTGTTGCACATTAAACAAAATCTTAGCCAATGCTCATGTACAATGCGCATGTAGATTTTCACAATTATCCCACCAGATTTAACAATAATCTTATACTTGAATTTAGCTGTCTTGAGAGATCCAGAAATGGTTCAAGGTAGTTAGTCATAAAATTCTACAACTTAGTGCCAGGTGCCAGCTAGAATAAAGGCTCTTAATTTTCATCAGTTTAAGGCAAAAACTAAGAGTTACCTTATAGTGAATGCTTTTTTTACATATGAGGAGTATTTTACTTCCAATTTTAATTTGTTGTAATTGTTAACAGTATAATTTAAAACAATGTATCTATGTTTTGTGTTTATATTTATGTGTGCATATTAACTATATTGACATTTACTTTATTTTATTTGACTTGTAAAAAATACTTATGTATTAATTTATTACCAATAAACCATCTATCTATCTATCTATGAACCCACATTTCCAATGCTTCAATTTTGATCATGATCAATACTTTTAGCGTCCACACTTCTGCACTATACAAAAGTACGGACCAAACATAGCACTTAACCATTCTTTGTCTTAGTTCTAAACTGAGATGATTATTGTAAAAAAATGACTTCATTTCACTTGAAAATGAATCAATGACTTGAAAAATCAGCTCATTTTTATCGATCTCAAAATGTCATAAAATATAGGACAATTGTCATTCAGCCAGTCTCAATCAAGATAAGTTTATTACTGTAGTGTGTGTGTGTGTGTGTGTGTGTGTGTGTTTGTGTGTGTGTGTGTGTGTGTGTTTGTGTGTGTAGAGTAATTGTCTTGATACTTAGCAAAGTCGACGTCATTGTCTTTGCTAAGAGACGCTAATTGTATCCGAACGTCTGCGGTCCCTCCGGTGAGTACCGATCACACAAGGATAGAAATTATTTTCATTCATTAATTTTTTTAATAAACGAAAATTTCCACCCAGGTGAGATTCGAACTCACGACCTTTAGGTTTAAAGGTAGGCGCTCTTACCACTGAGCCACAGAGGGGGTTATATAGAGTGTTACATTTAAAAAAGGGCCGATGACGTCATCACCTTAATTTGATCATCTTTTATAATGAAATTTTGTTGTAGAATGTAGAACATTAAACTTACAAATTGATGTGTCATAGATTTTTTTAAAAAGGCTTTTCATTTAGGAAATGTCGAATTTATTCTATACTATAGTATAGAATATATTCCATAATATAGAAATACTTATAGAAAAAAAAAAGAGATATTAACAAAGTTATGTAATATTTTTTCCAAAACTATTAAATATCAAAATTTATAATCAAAGCAGTTAATAATTGTGCAAATTAATGTTTTAGGTCGAACAACTGAGACAAGAATATGGAGAATCTTGGCTTTATAGACATTCTGGCCTAATTGTGCAAGACGTATTGGGTTTTGAAAAAACTGCTGTACTATCTTCTACTCCGATCGAAACTGGGTTTGTTAAAGTCCAAACAAATAATCCAGTAGACACCACACTGACCAGTGGTTTTAATACGGCAAATGTGTCGTGTGTCACTGAAGCAACATCTAATAACGAAACGTTTTGCACAGCTGAGGATGGACCTGTAGCTGACACTGAACATAGTGTGTTCAGTAATGGTTCCCCAGAAGATGAAATATCGGACGTGTCTGATGGCGAAGATATTTTTTCAGGAGGGGAAGATTGCATGTTTCTAGCGACCAATACAGCAGATAATAGCGAAGTGTTTGTAATAGTGACTGAATCCCACATATCAGAACGTGATGTCATTACAAGCAAAGAAAAGGCGCGGTGGCATATCAATACGATTTTGTCTTGTGAAAAATGTGAAGACAAAGAAAACGGTTTTAAGTTAGAATTCGATACTCTTAGACGAGATAGAAAACAAAGAATTTATATACTAGATCCGGAAGAAAGTGAAACATTTTATAATAGTGTTAAGAAAATTACTGGGGTTGCCAATTTACAAACAAAGACTGATAATAAGAATTTGTCTTATCAATGTATGCAGTGTACAGAGGTGTTCCAGCGCAGTAAACATGCTTTACTAAATCAACCGTCGCTCAACTGTCCAAAGTGTACAAGCAATATGGTAGTAGAAAGTTAGTCAAGCTGTATTTTTTGTAATTTTTATTGGAGATTATTTTTATTAATTTTTAAACAAAGTCACTCGAAGTAACAATATAACATAAATTAATACTTGATCTTTATTTTTATGTAAAACTCAAACGTTATGTATATTATATATGAAACCAAAGGATAGTAAACAAAGAGCAGTGTTTTTTCTTCCATGTTCAATAACTTACCAGAGCATGGCCGTATTAAGGCTGTTCCTCGCTATTCTGGGCGTAGCTAAATTCCAATGTAAAGGTTTAAATAAAACAACGCAAAAACTATGGCAGATATTGAGATAATTATTTTTTTTTATATGATGGGTCTTAAAAAATTCTAGTGCACTAACTTTTTATAAATTATTAATAAATGGTCTAAACAATATTTTTTTCAATTTTCTTTGTTTAAAATTCATTTAAAAAAGATTCAAAAGTTACGTCACTATAGAATTTTTCGCACTTTCCGAATCTGTTTTTACTTTTAACATAAAATATAACTGGAAGCAGCTATTTTATTTAAACTTTTTTAAAAAGCTTGAAGCTCTACTGATAGTTATCACTCTCGGTCAACACAGGCTGTCTTTGTTGTCGATAACTAGCTACCAGGTATATAGCCTACACTCTCTCGGAAGGGTCATAAATAGAGACTGGATTATATGCTCTAAAAAATGGTTAAAATATGCATGCAACATGCACTTAAAAAGTAACCAAATATGCCTTTATTATATGCATTTCGTCGTTAGGAATGAAATACCTCCAATGTGCAAATTTCTGGTAATTCAGATTTTAAACGATTCTGAATCGCTATGAATAGTTTTACAGTCTAGAAAAATATCCAATGTGCGTACCGATTCCTAACTTCCCTAATGTCTAAAAATGCATTACTCCAATGTAACATATTATTAATTGTTGGACTGAAATAAATCCAATGTGCTTAAAAAACACATTGGAGCTATTATCTATTATAATATCTGCACATTGGAGGTATTTCATACTTTCATCTGTCAAATTCCTATCCTCAAATTTTCTCAAATAAGCTATTTACCAGTGCAAAATGAGTGTTTTCAAGACAAGAACTAAAATAGTTGTACAAAATTCACTTAAAGAAGATCGGCAAAATTCTATTCAAACTTTTGCTCCTATTGAAAATGAAATTTATAATGAAAAATCCAAAAACAGGTATGTAAACAAATTCACTACTACCGTTAGATATCTTTCATCTCATTATTGCTTAAATTAAGTAGGTAATAATTATTTTTCTTATTTCAGTTTGCCTGCAGCTACTATATTGGAACAGGAAAAAGCCAAAATTTGTGTTTTGGCGATGTACAACATATTACCAGACGGAATGGCATGTCAGTAAAGGAGCGATGTAACCATATTATAACGCCAAAATGTTTAAAAGAACACTTATTTAGATGTTCTTTAATTACGCAGGACGATAGACTACGAATTTTTAAAAAATTTTGGACATTAACGTCGTGGGAACATAGAAGCACTTATGTTAAAAATCTTGTTTGGGCAAGAGCAGTGCAAAGGCGTCGAAAAGATACTCAAAATTCAGACAAACGGTCCAAAAAGAAGAGTGCTCGTGACTTTTTTTGTTTCTAAAGATGGAAGTTACCTCAAGGTATGCCGAGTTATGTTTTTGAATACATTAAATTTAGGAGAAGACACAATGAAACGATGGGTCTCAAGGGAGCCAGCCACTCATGGAATTGAAACTTCTAGTGACAGTCTACAAGATTCCAACATTCAACAAGATTACTCCAAGAAAAATTAGACAAATTAGCAAAGAAAAGAATGTTACAGAATGGTTGCAAAATATTCCTAAAGTTCCTTCACACTATTGTAGAGCATCTACTAGCAGAATATATGTTGACAACAGTATCATAACAATAAATTACATGTACAGACTATATAAAGAATGGTGCGATGATATAAAGCAGTCAGTTGCTCATATCAAGTTGTTTAAAGTTGTTTTAGAAGCAGAGAAAATTGGCATACATAAGCAAAGGAAAGATCAATGTGATATTGCAAATAAAATGAAGACAATAAGTACTGAAGATTATCATCAGCACATGTCAAAGCAGAAAGAAGGAAGACGGGCAAAAGAGTTATTAAGAAGTAGCGCAAATTCTGAAAAATTGGTTCTCACAGTTGATCTTCAATTATTATTACTCTCACAGTTGATCTTATTCTCTAAATGATGAAGATGTCCAGTTGTACGTTTGGCATGAAACAAATGGTGGAGTCAGTAGCAATGAATTTACATCTTGTCTTATAGATTATATAAATAATATTCCTGCTAACTGTCAAACTCTTGTATTCATCTCAGATGGATGCAACTACCAAATTTCGAAAAAACTCTGGCTAGTGCTTTAAGTGATTCAGCAAGAGCAAAATCCCTTACAATACAGCAGTTATATCTTGAAAAAGGTCATACTATGATGGAAGCAGATTCAGTTTATTTAACTTTGGAACATTACGTTCAGACTCCAATTAATTTACCGATGGATTACATCGCTAGAATGCATCTTGCTCGGCCAAAACATCCGTATAATATTATAAACGTAGATTTTACGTTCTTTAAAAAGTACGCTATTGACAGTAACTTCCGTTCAATAAGACCTGGAAAAAAATGCCAAAGATCCGCAAGTTGTAGATATAAGACAATTAAAATATAGTCCCAATGGAGACGTATACTACACCACTGATTACTCAGATAACTGGAAGCTACTACCACACAGAACAGAAAGCCAAGACCTGTTGGTTTATGAAAACTCGCTCTTCAAGACACCTCCTGAAATATCAGAAGACAAGTTCAAACATCTGCAAGACCTCAAATCAGTTATTGAAAAAGATCATCATCACTTTTACGATACTCTTCCTAAAATCAACAAAAAATAATACTTTATTCAATAACACCAAATTCAAGGTATATAGTACTATGACATGCCTTACACAATATTTGAAATTCCTGCTATGTACCGGTTCAATCATTTATAATTTCTCCAATGTGCGCGTTTGTAATATCTTTTTTATTAGTTTAATGTTTTGCACTGATTTAAGGAATCAATTTCACCTTAATATCAATATCAATCTTAGTTTGGCCAAAAAAATCAATTACTAATTTAATACAATATAAAATAGCGTTATTTAACTGTTTTTTGTGTCTCCTGTAAAATTAGGATATTTTTACATTGGAGATATTTCATTCCTAACGACGATTTATATATGCACTTAAAAAAATATTTTTTTATTTTTAGGGCTTGAGATTTTGTGAGAAATAAAATTATAGTATAACTTGTTTGCTTGAGTGTTTATTTATTACTACATTTAATAAAAAAATATAAATGAAAATCACAAGAAAATGTCCTCGTTCTTGGTGTTACAGTATATAATCATAAAATGTTCAATATTTTTTGACATTTCTGAACAGCAATACAACAAGAATGATCAAAATTTGATATAACATTTTTGACATCAATATAACTATTTGCAACAAATATTCAACCACGTCCCCCATCTATTCAACACTGGTTCCGGTGGCAAAGGGATATCGGGAAGCCTATATCTCCCTATATACTTCTCGCAATGGTGCTTTTAAAAATACTTTCTTTACATTGTTGATTCAAGTATTTACAATGAATCAAATTTCTATTTACATTAACAGTTAACTATTAACAGTTTTAACCATGTAGGAAGCGGTAGGAAGCAAACTAGTAGCAAATTTTTTTCAGAAGGTACTTGATTCGGTAAAAAGAAATTTGTCAAAGATTCATTAACAAATCGAGCAATTGTTGCATAGTTGGTTTTTTCTAAACATTTTACGCTGATTAAATACGACTTGTTGGAGTCATCAGCTGAACTGTTTAAAATTCTAATAATTAAATTCGCAATTTACCGACCCTTGCGAAGAGTTAAAGAACTTGGTACCTGTACTGACTTATTTTTAACTTTACAATATGTTTTCAAAAAATTTTGACACACCTTGCTATCCAATTTATACAGTGGGATATTGCAACTTACAAAAAAATTGCATACATCTTTTGCAAACATTTCTTGCCTCGTCGATGTGTGACGATTTTGAATAATATTGATCTGCAGAAGCTGCTGGCGTGGTTTCTTGAAGTCCTTAGATAGTTTATATTGGTGGAGAGCCGTTTTCAGATGTTGGGAAATTTGAATTTTTTTTTCACATGGAATCTGTAATAAAACGGTTTAGTAAATAGGAGTCTAATGCAATAATATGGACTTCAAATTTTTAAGATAACATTTTTTTTTCTCGAAACTAAAACTACCGCCAATAGTCAAACTGTTAGATGTTTAGTATAGGTATACCGATTTTCTTGCAAAAATGCGATTTTAAATTAAATTTTTGAATCGTTAAAATATAAGTGGACTCACCTTTTTATCACAAATAGTACAGAAAACACTTTCATTGTCTATACCTTCATTTCACTGTTGCCGCCAACCCAACTTCGCAATAGACTTGATTTTTGTTTCGCTACTTTCGGCATATTTTCATGAAAGAAATTATTTTTATTTTATAAGCACGATATTCACAATCACAAGTTGCTTTGCCAGCTGATAAAGAGAATTTAAAAACGAATTCACTGTATAATACCTAGCTGCCTGTTGTCCTTATTCTTCTGATAAATAATTCCCAGATGGGTTTTCCCAAACAATAAAACTTGTAGTTACCTTACCTACTACATGCTATGAATAATTCCAAAAAACTATTATCTAATTGTGTATAGAAAACCATTTTATTTATGTGATATTTTCAAATATGTGGCAATATGCTCTTAATCAAGTAAATATGAATAGCGTATGCATTTATAAAGAAACCCACAAATATGCTGCATATATATGCACATGCATTTTGCATATAATCCAGTCTCTCGTCATAAATAATGTTGAAACGAAAACAAGAATTTAGTGCTTATTAAATGGACAAAGTTTATTCAGATTCAGACTATTGACAAACCAGAGTGCTCATAGTTTTTACAATGGGTAGTCCACGAAGACGTTTATGTGCCCTACGAAAAAGTCGACAACTGGCGAAATTGTATGTAGACCAGTGGTAAGTATCTATTATTTAATTTAATTTTTTGTTTGAATAGAAATATTTTCTGTTTCTGTATTTGTGGCATTTTCCTTCTAAATGTTTTTATAAAAATACTATTGTTTCACTATTTGCTTATATAATAATAATGTTTAAATGTATTATGTAGAAACAGCGTAGAATTTCGTCCAATCAGCCAGTGAATTTTTTTGTATTTCAATCAGAATTTTTCTCTTTTCTTCTTTACATGAGCTCAGTGCATTTAAAAATAACTGATTTCTATTACTATAGGTGCAAGAACAGTTATTTATATCGAATAGATAATACTGTTAGTTTGTGGTATGGACCTAAAAGTTCTTTTATTCGAAAATATTGATAAAGATATATTTATTTATTTAGCGTATGGCTACATCATAGGTTCATATATATATATATATATATATATATATATATATATATATATATATATATATATATATATATATATATATATATTATATATATATATAAATTACAAACAACAGTAAATATAAAAATATTATTCTACAAACAAACATCTAGATTATAAATATACTCGATTGACTCTTTTGTAGCAGCTAGGAAATCTGAATGGTTGCCATTATAAGATCTAATCGGGCATTCCTCTACCATGTGTTTTACTGTTTGCCTTTCGGCGCCGCAGTCGCAATTTGGTGATTGTATTTTTCCCCATCTAAAAAGTGAGTCGGAACATCTGCCACAGTTCGTCCTTATTCTATTGAGTGTGGTCCAAATTCGTCTCGGTTGGTTGAAGCCCTCAGGTTTGCTTGTAATACATGGCATGTTCCAGTTAGCTGGTGCAGCGTTATTCTCCCATTGTTCTCTCCACCGTTCAGTTACATTAAAGTTTTGATCTACTAGCCTTTTTGCTGTTTTTAGAGGCGGGTGTCATGAACGGAGCCTATTTATGTCTCTGGCGGAAGTTCCGACATGGGAGCGGAGTATCAGGATCAGTATTGATTTGTGTAAATTCTCTGACAAGGGCATGTTCCCGGCGGATGGGTGGTGGAGCTATATGACTCAAAGCTGGTAACCAGTAAGTGGGCGTGGCCTTGATTGTGCCCGATATAGTTCGCATGGCTTGGTTGAGTTGGACATCAACACGGTGAGTATGTGGACTGTTTATCCATACTGGTGCACAGTATTCCGCTACGGGGTATACCAGTCCTAATGCTGTCGATCTAAGTGTGGGTGCTCCATGTAGTGCCGCAGAGCTTTTGCAGGATGTTGTTACGAGTTCGGAGTTTTGCAGCAGTCTTAGTAAGATGCTCTTTAAAGTTCAGCGTTCTGTCAAGTATAACACCTAAGTATTTTGGGTGTTTATTATATTTAAGGAGTCTATCCCCAAAATTGATTTGAGGTTGATAGTTGGCCATCTTGTTGTACAAATGGAAGCAGGACACTTCTGTCTTAGTTGGATTGGGTTGCAATCTCCATTTGCGGAAATAATTCCCTAGGGCATTTAGATCGTTTGTTAGAATGCGTTCAGTGACCTCGAATTCTTTATGACTTGCGGCAAGCGTCCAGTCGTCTGCGTATCCAAACTTTTTTGATGTGGTTTCTGGCATGTCTGCTATATAGAGGCTGAAAAGCAAGGGGGCCAGCACGGATCCTTGTGGAAGTCCATTATTCAGTTTTCTTTGGGTACTAGTCTTGTCTCCCAATATAACTTTAAAGCATCTGTTGGATAGCATGGCGTTAATAACCTCAGTGGTCTTTCTGCATGGGATTATTCGCATTAATTTATATATTGCCCCTTGTCGTCACACAGTGTCATAAGCAGCAGATAGATCGATGAAGACAGCGGTTGTTTTTGATTGCTTTTGAAAGTTTGATTCCACATACTTGGTCAGGGCGAGTACCTGGTCTGTGCAGCTGCGGTTTGGCCGAAATCCTGCCTGTTCCACTGGTAAGTGTTGGAATATGGTTTTGCTGATTCTATTATACAACAGTCTTTCGAACAATTTGTACACCATACTTAAGAGTGCGATGGGGCGGTAGTTTTTCGGTGAATTATTACTTTTCCCTGGTTTTAAAATGGCGACGATTGATAAAGATATAGATAAGAAAGAAAGATTGATAAAGATAAGATAAAGAACTGTGGGAAAATATGCTACCAAAGTTGCAAGATTTTTATTACAATTTTTATTTGAAACACCGAATGAGACATTATACGTAATTCTATATTTATATAGTTTCGTTTTATCGATTTTAATGATCGTGATACTAATAAAATTCTTATAATATATAATAATCTTTCTTATAATTTTCCATTTTCGGTAAACTTTAATCTACGTTAAAAGTCAGACAGACAATTTTTCCGTAAAAAAGTGACAAAAAATCATGTATGTACCTTTGTTACCTTGTAAATTTATTAATAGATAATAGATCTGCTCTGGTATTCTAATTACACATAACACCATTAAAAAGAAGACTGTACACTTCTTAAGTTTATGGTTTTTTTGTGCAGCCCCAAACCTGGTACTTCAGGGGGTGTTCCGGTTGTATAATCGGCTCGGGTAAAAGATAAAAGCATTTTTGACCTGGACTTAAGAGAGATATCTGAACGACGCTTAGATTATTACTTCATGAACATATTTTGTTTTCGAAAAGAAAGAAATTTTTGAAATAGAGATAGATAGTCCAGTGAAATTCACAGTAAGGATTTTCGAGAATGGGCCTTAATCTCCAACCCGTTAAATTAGTTATGGCAACACTGTCGACCTGTCAAATAGAGGGTCTATTTATAGATATAAGAGTGGGTCTTTAGCGGGAAGAATACCTTATTTTATTAAATTAGCACATACTATTACTTCTATATTACTTAGATAATTGACATAGACGTTCGTACACAAAATAGACTTATTATGTGATATAATAAAAATATTTTAAACGAAAGGATAGACAATCAAAATTAAACTCATATGAAATTTTAAGTTGCCATTAGTAATTAGATATATGCATTCCAACGGATAGCTGGACAACCGCGTTACACAAAGCGGTCCGTTTAGTGGCTTATCTTTAATAGCCGGCAAAATGCATGAATTAGTTAAGCAATATTTTCTAATGATTTCCATAATTCACTATAATTAAAATAATATAAAATAAATAAAATTATCATTTGTAAATACTATTTATTTAATTAAAATCATTTTCCCTACTTTTCATCTCTTGTTTCGAATGGGCACTTTTGGTCAATAACGTTAAAAAACATTAATTTTAATTCATGTCTGTGGAAACTAAAATACAAATATACAAACCTGAATCGTGCTCGTGTTCGTCGTGGCATCGCCGCGCTTCTATCGTCCATAAAAAGTAGATGCCCTATCTCAGCAATGTTATTTGTTTAACGTGGAACGCTCTACAACAATGATAGGATAGCTGCCACCTTATCTAACATTTCTATAACCTGCAATTTATCTGTTATTGTTTGAATGTTTAACGTGGCAGCGCCATGATGATAGCGTGGCCTCTAAATTGACACTGTACCAACAATAAACAAAAAACTGACGACAGGTTGGCAGCCCCCGCACTTACACTCGCGCGTGAACCTCACTGCCCTATCGGATTACAGCGATCACAGAACAAGGAGTCTGGAATAGCGAGGTCCTACTGTATACTTTTACTATTTACTTTAATAGGGATTGAGCTTTGGGGCAATTGGAAAACACAAGAAGTATAAGTCACACAAATAATTTATTAAGTAAATAAAATATAGAGTACATAGTACAATAAATTTGAAAATAGACAAAAATTTAATATTTTTTTTCCTTTTTTTATAGTTACTATCACTCCTATACTAATCATTAAAAATAAACAAAAGGACACTTCATTGAAATGAAACTTCAATCTTAGTAATTTTTCTCACAAAAATATTTTATAAAAATCTTTTTTAGAATGTCCATTTTTAACACTATTTTTCTTTTAAAAAAGGGGATCGGATAAACTGTATTTTTTGTATTAAAAATTATGAGAAAAATTACGTTCTTTTTTCTAACTTTTGCGAATGAGTTAATCCAAGTCGATTTTTCGTTTTAAAACCTAACAGATGAAGAAATTATCATTAAAAATTTAACATATTATATGAAATAAACTATAAATTCACTTAAACTCTACCTTGGTTATGATCGTAAAAAATTTTAATTTATATTACAACTAAATTAGGTACCGAAATTATCATATCGTAAACAATATCTTCAAAAGAACATACAGGGTGAGTCAACGATGCCATAAAATAACTTCCATGTCCATAGGTAAGAATTTATAGAGTTAACTTTTTTTCACATATATTATTGCTAGCAAATGAGCACATTTTAAACATATTTATGTGTGTACTGGATATTTCACAATCACATATGATTTTTGAGATGTGAAGCACTGTGCATGAATACGTTTTTCGATTTAGAAGATTTTTGGATAGTTTGCCGACAATATTAATTTTTATAACAGTTAATGAATAGAAATAAGCTAAATATGAGTATGTTTTTCTCTGTATAGTACTGGTCAGGAGGAGGAAAGAGAATCGTTGTCTTTCCCCAGAGACCAGTATACAGGTAGAACATAATACTAGTATTTTGAACCAATATACTGCTTCTCATACCTAATTTACATAATTTGTTTTTTCTTGTTTTCTTGTAACAGGAATTGAAAACTTTCGGATTTAGTCCTGAAAACTTCATATTGTTTTATTTTATAGGAAAATTTTACATTTTTGTATTATCCGACTATACTTTTCTTGTCTTTTTCTAATTTCCTTTTTGCAATTTCTGGCAGACAAAATACATGATCTTAATACAGCGGTAGACGGATTAGAGGGCGTGTCAGACCTCGACCCTGCTCTAGAATGAGGATGTTCGAAATCATGGTATGTATAGTGTAATTTTGTTTAGTAACGTTTTTTTTACCTGTGAATATATTATAGGTACTCTTTAATCTGTGTACGTCATTATAGATTTAACCGTACTTTTCTTTTTAACAGCATTCACTTGAAGAGAGTAAGAACTAACAGGTTAACGTCGAAGCTCGATAGCTATAAACCGGTAGAGCAGGCAGGATTCCGAAAGGGTTACAGTACAGCGGATCATCTTCTTACAGTCAGAACTCTAATAGAGAAAGCCAATGAATATCACTTAAACTTATACATTGGCTTCGTTGATTATGAAAAGGCATTCAACTCCATAGAACTTTGGGCAATGGAGAGAGCTATGAACAACTGCAGGATAGACTCCCGATAAAGAATGCTCATACATAATATTTACAAGAAAGCTACAATGAAAATACAAATAGATGCGAAAACCAAAGCTATACCAATCAACAGAGGAGTTCGCCAGGGAGATGTTATCACACCAAAGCTATTTAACTTGGACTGGAAGACGTGTTCAAAGACATTAACTGGGCAGATAAAGGAATAAATGTTAAAGGAAGAAAACTAAGTCATTTGGAAAGATCAATGCTCGGGGTGAGACTTATAGACAAAAAAATCAAACAAATGGATTAGAAGCAAAACGAAAGTAAAAGACGCAGGAGAACATGCTTCCAAATTAAAATTGAGCTTCGCAGGACACAATGCCCGACTGAAGGAGAAGAGATGGAACCACGAAATACAACAATGGAGACCATGGTTAGGAAAAAAAGGCAGAGGAAGACCACAAATGAGATGGGCGGATGATATTAAGAAGATCGAAGGACACAATTGGAAGTGACAGGTGACGCAAACCAGAAGACACTGGATTGATTTGGGGGAGGCCTATGTCCAAAGTTGGATTATTTAAGGCTGAAGAAGAAGATTCACTTGAAACTGGAGTTACCAATACAAATAAGATAGTACATGAAAGAAAGCGAATGTTGTCTTGTGTAATAGAAAATTTTCAATGAAATTATAACTTAATACGAAGCAATGCTGAGTATTAAGATCCTAGAATTAATGAGATAGCAAGGTTCAATAAAATGTAGTGGGATACAGTTAAATCGATGTATGAACATGTTTTTAATGCGAATTTACTAACCATAATATAATATGTAATTGGAATTAAAACTCCGGAAATTTGATCTGTATACATTAAGTTTCTTTATTGTATCGTTGATTCACTTTGTACAAGGGATATTTGCACTGTATCCAAAATTATCATTAGTAGGTACCTCAATTACCTTATGCCAATCATAAGGAAACAAATTTGGTTACGCCTACTATTTTTTATCCTTTTTAAATTCCCCTTTTTCCTGAAAATATTGTCCGTCAACTCATGTACAACAAAATTCATTAAAACTTGAATGAGATAACATATTTTGTGTCTAGACACATCATCTTGTGTTGGCTACAAAAATATGGACACTTGAGACATATCCGCTGTTATTTTACACCACTTAATTTCCTCAACGTTCTGTTTTTATTCGAAATATTAGTGTTTTATAAAATATACAGTGGATATTGACAATATACAATAGACAGTGATTGCAATATTTTCTTAAAGCTGATTATTTATTATTGTACTTTCTACGTCAAATGTGACGATATTCCGAATCTTAAATTTGGGGATTTTAATTGAAAATTGCATGCAGTCGACGAATATCAAAAACTGGTTATATATCAAAGTACTCTGCATCGAATCAAACGCAGTACTTTAAGTAACTACGATTCTAGAGAGCAATTTAGTACAATGTGAAATAAGATGATGTTTTTAGATTACCAAATCTTACAGAACGTTCGAAACCGCGTGATTCTAATTGTAGTTGAACTTTCTAATATATTACTGTATTAATCTCAATCGTGAATGTATAATTGTTGTAGTTATAACTTCCTTAACTGCTTCGTAAATTGCATGAGTGGCAAAACGCGAGATACGACCCTGAATGAATGCCGAGTTTCCGATCTTTAAGCCGATCTAAGGAGTTCGGTGACTCCGAGTTTCAAGGCTAAAATCTTAAGAACAAAAATATGGAAAGGCAAAAGTAACAAAGACAGAAAAGGAAACGAATGGTTTAGACAGTTATTTGAAGTGAGGCATGTAACAGAGTAAGTAGGTAAGGTAACACAACAGTGGGAATAAAGTAATGAAAAAGACTATCTCAAATAAGATTTGATTGAGAATCTTAGAAATGTAGAGGAACAAGATGAACGGAAGCGCACTCGATAGAGATTTGCAGAACAGACAAACTTACGTCCAATAATGTAGGGCTAAATAGAGAAACAAAATGTGAAGTAAAATTGCTGGAAACGCAATAGAATTGAATTGTATTTTTAGTTTTTACCTTAGTTCTACTACTTTGATTTCATTAATTACTTCAAAAAACAGTTTAATAAACACTGTACTACACTTCGTTCACTGTAAAAGGACCATAACCTCATAATTACAAAATAAACAATGTTGCCAGTCTATAATTAAATTTATTTAATGACAAGTGATTGGATCAAGCGGTTCTATGAAAAATAAAAAAGAATTTCGTCATGTACCATCAAAACACTTTTGTGGTCAAGTTGATTATTGTAGTAATCAAGACTCTGAGATGTGAGTAAAATGGTCTTAAGGTATTGTATGTAAACTATGGTATGTAAAATAAGGCAGAATGAATTGGTACCAGAAGAGTGGCTAAAGCGAATATGTCCGTTGCATAAAAAGGGTGATCAACTTGAGTTTAAGAACTATAGAGGCATTGCTCTAATAGCATCTGCGTATAAAATCTTCGGCAATGTATTGTTTGACAAAGGATATTGTTGATTTACAGCTGGAAAGTCAACTACACATCAAATTCAAGTACATAGGCAAATTCTATAAAAGTTACTAGAATGTAACAGATACCCACCATCTCTTCGTCGACTTCAAAGCAGCCTACGACATTGTGAAACTAACTGCATTATATAATACAATGATAGACTTTGGGATCTCACCTAAGTTAGTTAAGTTGACCCAACTAACAATGCATTGAAGAATTGAAGGAGAAAACTCTACGTTCTTTGCCATTAATAATGGTCTGAGACCTAAGACAGGAGGACGTGCTGGCGTGTCTCCTCTTTAATATTGCCTTGGACGAGGTAATCAGGCAATTATATATTAGAATGAATGGAACTATTTTTAATAGTTCGACGCAAACTCTCGCATTCGCTAACGATATAGTTATAGTGGGCAGAAGTATGAGAGACATGGTGTAGTGTTTTACAGGGCTTGCGGATGCAGCAAGTTAATCAGGACTTTTGGTAAACAAAGAAAAAACCAATAATATGTTGGTTTCTAAAAACCCCCGAAATATCCAATAGAGAGTCAAATAATTCACATATCTTCGATCGCTAGTAAACGCAACAAACACGACAAGCGATGAAATAAAAAGACGCATAGCAATAGCCAACAGAACTGTTCACGGTCTCCAGAAGCATTTAAAAAATAAAAATATAAAACGTACTTCTTCTTCTTGCAGTATCGTCTCCTATCGGAGGTTGGCTACCATCACAGCAATCTTTACTTTGTTGGCTGCAGGTACAGTAAAGCTCAATATATATAAAACCTTAATAAGAGCGGTTTTGATATATGGGGCTGAAATGTGGACCTTATCCCAAAATTATGAAAGACTTCTTGGCATTTTTGAGAGACAAATTCTTAGACAATTTTTTGGTGCCGTAAATGAAACGTGCTATGGCGTCGAAGATACACCTTTGAACTATACCAGTTATGCACCGATCCAGATATTGCGAAACTCGTTAAAGTGCAGAGACTTACATAGGCTGGACACATTGCTAGGATGTACGATAACGAATACATGAAGACATTACCATTTTCAAAACAAGAGAGCTAAAGAAGCAGAGGACGAACACGAAGGAAATTGATTGATAATGTGGAAGAAGCTCTAGAAGACACATTCTAAGGGCCAAAAGATGGAGGGAAGTTGGCAGGTATCGACTTCTTTGTGAGTAGGTCAAGATCTACAACGGAATGTCGAGCCAATTACGATGATTATGTAAACTATTTTTGTTAAACTTATACAAAAAATTTAAGCAGAGAAATAGAAAAATTATTTTAGTCAAAAATAAAAAGACGCAAACCATAAATTTGCCTTGGTAATTTGATGTTACAACCAACAATACTTTTCGCAGAAGCATATCTGTGTAATTTCCTTATAAAGAGCAGCGTTCTGAACTTCCTCTAAAAAAATTGGACTCTCGACCCATTTTCAGATGTTTTGCTCTATATTGAAGTTCATCATCAGACTGTGGCCGATTAAAAGCCCTGTCTTTCTGTCTCCGAGTTTATCTTCGACCTATCATCATCTAATGAGCCAATAAAGGGCGAAACTTGTCATAGTGTTGCTAAAGTATAAATTTTTGGATAAAAGCCAAGGGATCGATGTTTCTGCGTACAAGCTTTATTTAACCAAGCATTGATTTTCCTAAAAAAAATTTGTTATTTCGCTAAATCTATCTGCCAAAATTCCCAAAAATTTATTATAATAAACGCCAACAAGGTTTTAAAACAAACTGGTATGATACTAGTGAATTTAAATCATTTATTATTAACATTATTAATTATATTAACATTCTTTAAATGTAGAACATAAGAAAAATTCGACTCATTGTACTTTGATATATATTAAAAACCGCTCGTTGCCCAACCGCATATGTAATAATGGACTTCCCCAAATTTTCAAAAAGAATATCATTCGTTACTTTTGAAAGGTGGCGGCTTTCGAAAAAGTTGCAGTGCGTGAGGATTAAGCTACAACTAGAAAAATGAGAGGAAGGATGGGAGGGGGCAAAATTTTCACAAGGAACCAGTCTCCCGATGTTTTTAGTCAAAATCCCTACATCACATAACAATAAGAGCTTAAAGAAGTAAGTCGTTAGGGTCGTTGATAAATGTTTGTAGGGTTTTTCGATTAAGTGGTTGTTTTTATACTCCCTAATATCTACAATGGAAGCTTTAGGACGAAGTATCTCCTTCCAATCAGTCATTATAGCGATGCATGTAAAATAATACGCAGAAGTATATTATATTTTGGCTCGTTTCTTTCAAACAATGTAGGTTTTTCGCTTATAAACAAATCATATTGATAATCACAAGCGACATGCTCCTTATTATTTTAAATTTTACACATCTCAACTAAAAACCATCTAAAAATTTCCTTCACAAAGAAATATCGTAGCAATAAATGTTACACTCATAATCTTGACCGATGATATATGACAGCTGACATTGAAAGCAAAGATTTCTATACATTTCAGTGTAATTTATGACACATGACGTGATGTGACATGCTGTCGGTACTATATGCTTATTGGTGCCTCCAAAGAATAGAAGTGTCTCCTTCTAATCACAAATTATTGTGATGCATAAAAAATATGTAAATGTATAACAACACGCTACTATATTGTGGCTCATTACTCCAATCAATTAAAGTTCTGATCGATCATATTGTTAATTGAAATGTTTTCAAACATTTTTAAAATTAATTAAATGTTGCATCTCTCAATCTGAAACGATCTAAAAAGTTATGTTTACAAATAAATATGATGCCGATGTTTGTTACACCCAAAATCTTGAAAGATGACAGATTTGGTTAACGATGACAAATTGACGATTGACAATGACACCAAAATCGGAAACATATTAGGTTCCGTCGTTTAGAACAAATTGGTAATCCTTGAAAACGCCAGAACCTTCTTCATGACTTTTTTAAGTTAACCTTGAATCAATATGATTGCTTATATTTATACCTTTAATAAATTTTAATGAAAAATAAAATATATAAATAAGTTTTTAGAAAATACATTATCTTATGATAAACTCATCGCTAATGAACTAAATGTCAAACTACAAACCTCTACAAACTTTTGATTCATACAGTGTGCGTATATAGAAAAATTTTGATTTAATTCTCTACATCCCGTCGCCTTCATTCTTTAAGCAACAATTGTTCACTTACCCTAACTTCTAAAACTCTCTAATCTATATTTTTTGTTTCACAACTGGTCTGCTACACATCAACTACGATAATGAAGCATATTTTGTAAATGTATGCCCTCTAACGAAAATAAATGTGAAAATTAACCTATTTAAACCTTTGCACTGCGTTTGTTGCGTATCTTAGCGAACCGCCTCGTCTTCTTTTTTGGCTGCTCGTCCATTACCTCTTCGTCGACTTTTCTTTTCACCTTGACGGGAAGCGTCTCTACCGAAGTGCTTGGCTGGTCCAACGGAATTAACTTCTTTTCTAAAATTTTTAAATCTTCTTCGACCACTTTAGAAGCTTCTAAACTTTCCAAGTTTACTAAATCAGAAATTGGTTCTACGGCTAAACCTACAACATTAAATAAAATAATTGGTAATAATTTATAAATTTTAATAGTTCTGTACTGTCTCCGGAAAAGTGTCAGGCAGAAGCTGACAGCCGTGCCGGACGCATTTAGAAATTCGGAGAAATACTTGGAAATTCCAAGTGTGGGCAAATCCGAATTTCTAATTGACTCGATGCAGGGAAATTCCACTTTTGCTACATAAAACAAAGGATTTGTTTTATATAAAAGCAGATGGAATTTCTCTCATCGGTCAGTCGAACTTGCCTCTTCTTCTGTAGACCTAGTCGGTGCTATTATTGTTCCGACTAAGCTATTGTTTTATTTTTTATTTCCTGATAACCATTTATATTTTATTATTGTATATTCAGATCTTTTCAGGTTAGAATATTACTTTGACTTATATTTGTTCATATACTGATTATTTGATATTTTATTTGATTGTTTATTTTTCTTGTATTTTGTATCTAAGTTGTTCTTCTGTAAGTTAAGAACACTTAGAACTATTTACCTTACTTTTTTCTATTTTATAAATTTGATTTTGTACTTTGTGTCTAAGTAGTTCTTTCCGGTAAGTCAAAGAACTCTTAGAAATATTTCTCTGATATTTGACTTGTTAATTTTATTGTGTGCTTAAGTCATTCTTTTCCGGTAGGTCAAAAGAACACTTAGAAATATTTTCATAATCATTATTGCATTATTATTTCCGATATTTATCTAAGATATTTTCTTAATATATTTGTCTCTTTTATTTTACCATTTCATGCTGAGTTGTTTCTTCCGTAAGTCAAGAAACACTTAGCAATATTTCCATATCTTTTCTGTATTTGATTTTCTTATTTTCTATTATAAGTTGTTTCTTCCGTAAGTCAAGAAACACTTACAAATATTTGTATTCTTATTTTACTATATTTGATTCTCTTGTTTGTTTTCTGTTCTAAGAAACACTTAGAAATATTTCCATACATTGTTTCATATTTACATATTTCATTTATCTATATTTCTGTCTTAAGTTGTTTCTTCCGTAAGTCAAGAAACACTTAGGAATATTTCTGCACTTTTCTGTTCTTTTATTCTTGTGTATTTTACTTTTCATTCTAAGTTGTCTCTTCCGTAAGTCAAGAAACAATTAGAAACATTTTCTGTGCATTGTATTTTTATATACCATTTGATTTCCTTGTTTACTAAGTTATTTCTTTCGTAAGTCAAAGAATACTTAGATTATTTTACCTGTTCTGTTTTCTATTTTGATCTGCTATTTTGTAACTGTTCCTTGGAACTGTTACCTATAACAGATACTTGTCACGGTAACTGTTATTTTATACCAGTAGCAGTATTAACACGTTTTACCAGCGACAAGCAAAGATGGTCAACACCCAATCAAATTCCGGGGACAGGAAGAAGTCCGAAGAGCCGGCGATGGGTCCTACAGGCCCAAATGCCCCCTCTCGACAACAGTACCAGTAATTGTTTACCCATTTTTCTTAGGATGGTATTTCAGAGTTGTATGTCTCTGGTGGCCAGCTATGTCATTCACACAGCAAATTTTTTTTGTCTCCTTGAGTCTGGGAGATCGGATATAAAAGGATGAGGATGAATAGGAGAGGAGCCAGATCCATGTCAAATGTATTTTGTCGGTATTTTGTAGTATTTGCCGTTTGTGGAGTGTACAATGGGTCGAGGTAAAGATATCGATGAGAAAATTTGTTCAATGATTATTAGATTTATCAATTCTGGAAACTCCAATTCGGAAGACGCATTATAGTGAAAAATCGACGTGCGAATTATATGGAGTTAGGCGTTTTATAGAGTGACGTTATTGGAAGCCACGTTTCTAGATCAACATGTCACCGAGAGGCCCACAAATTAGGATTTGGTACTTACAAAGTAAGACCAAAAATTGACTATGACCACTTCCATAACAAAATATAACGAACGCCATAGAAAGTGCCGCAGCGGAAACTATAGGAAAAGAAAGGAATACCAAGAAGAAAAACCAGTGTTTTGACCAGGAGTGCGAACAAAGCTTGCACCAGAAAGCAATCAAGAGGCTAGAGTTACTAACACGCCCCACAGATGAGAACGGGGAAGACTACAACAGAGTAAGGACTCAAACGAGAAGACTTTTGAGAAGAAAAAAGAAACAGTACCTAGAAGCGCGAATACAGCAACTGGAGGAGGAACATAGAACCGGTCAGTCTAGACAATTTTATAAGGACCTAAAACAATGAAGGGCAACACGATTAACAGCCAAGATTTATAAAAGACGATGCAGGACAACTGCTCACAGACGACGAGGAGATAAGCCGCCAATGGAGAAAATATTTTGAGCAACTCTTAAATACAGAAAAACCCACAATGACAGGGCAACAAAGACAGTACCAGTTAGCCGAACTTGAAATACCAGGGCCCACACTAGCTGAAGTGAAGTCCGCAATTTCGTCCCTAAAAAACCATAAAGCCCCAGGCCCGGGCGGCATACAGGCGGAGCTACTAAAAAAAGGGGGAGAAACGCTCCACCTTGAGATATATCATCTTATAAGAGAAGTCTGGGAAAGAGAAGAAATACCGAAACACTGGCATGAAAGCCATATAGTACCTATCCACAAGAAGGGAGACAAATATGTCGGAACTATAGAGGAATATCGTTAATCAATACAACATACAAAATTAAATCCATATTACTGTCTAGAAGACTAACTCCATACGCAGAGGAAGTAATAGGCGACTACCAAAGCGGAATCAGACTGGGAAGGTCAACCGTAGACCAGATATTCGTCCTACGCCAGGTGTTGGAAAAAAACTGGGAATTCAACCGCGATGTACACCAAATCTTCGTGGACTTTAAACAAACTTATGATTCTGTTAACAGAGAAGCATTATGGGAGACCATGGTAGAAATGGGAGTACCTGGAAAGCTGGTACAATTAGCACATGTGCGCACACAAAACGCTTCGTCACGGATCAGAATTGGCAGCACCACATCGGAGGAATTCATCATTGACATTCCTCATTGAGGCTTAGACAAGGAGATCCTCTCGCCCCCTGCTATTTGAGATAGCAGAGATGCAAAAGAAGTTCTCACCCTATTCGAAAACGGAGCCAAGGAAGTTGGTCTGAAGGTCAACGAGGACAATACCAAGTATTTGGTGGTTACGAAGAACCAAAGGCAAAGGGTTAGACAAAACGTAACAATCAATGAATACAACTTTGAAGACGTGGCAGTCAGGATCATTGCAGGAAACAGGGCATATTACTCATTAATGACCGTACTTAGCCACGTGCTAAGATCGAGTGACTAAAGACTCCTGAACGCCACATTCTGGGAAAGGCCCGATGGCAGAAGGTCAGTTGGTCGCCCAAGAAAGAGATGGAAGGACGCAGTAGCCAGTGATCTACGCAAAATGGGAATACAGCAATAAGAAGTAGCTGATCAGGACCGACAACAATCGAGAGAAATAGTAAACGCTGCCAAGACTCACATAGAGTTGTAGAGACAAATGATGATGATGATCATAATGACTTACAAAGTAAGTTTTATGGTTGAAAAACTTGGTACGAATTGTTTTCAATAAATTTAATTTTAATTTATGCTAAGGAAAAACCACTTTTAACATTGCAACAAAAATAGACTAAGATGGTCAAAAGAGCATAAAGATTGGACTCAGTCGCAATGGAATTCAATACAATGGAGTGACAAGACCAGATTTGAAGTGTGTGTTGGAAACAGTAGGAGTCGCGTCATTCCAAGGAAAAATGAAGCTGTCCATCCAGACTGTCTGAAGAGAAAAGTCAAATTTCCTGCATCTGTCATGATCTGGGGCAGCATGTTGTCTAACGGTGTGGAAAAGTTATATTTTATCGATATTGTACGGACAAATATTTGAATATTTTGTTTTCCAATAGGACGACGCAGGTTCACATAACTCAAAAAAGAGTTTAAAATAGACTAAGGACCATGGCATACATTTCTGGAATAGGTTTTTAACAATCCCGATAGAGACTTTGTGGCGCGAAATGAAAAAAGCTTTGAGAAAACATCCTGCCAGGTCCGTCAACGAATTGAAGGAAAAATTGCAAGAAATATGGGATTCATTTACATTATAATTTTGTCAGAACTTGGTAAAAACTATGCCTCGAAGAATTGTGGATGTCATTAATTAAAAATAAAGGTGATGTAACTCAGTGGTAAACTTTCACATTTTTTTTTGTTAATATTGAATATTTTGTGCGTTTTTTAAATTCATGATTATTCTATTTAATCAATAGTTTTCATTACGTTATAAAATATTTTCTATAATTATATAATTCAAAATGTTTTTCGATCATTAAAACTTCTAAAATTTACGCTGCGCTTTTTTTTCTTATCAATCTAACGTTGGAACAACTGAAACGGGAAGAGGCTCGTGCGGGGCATTGTGGAAGCTCCTTATACATAAGTTTTGGTTTACTTACTACTCTGTTCAGAGTTTCTTAGAGATTTCTGTTACTCAGCATACTTTACATTAAGCGTACCATTGGCTGTCAAGGAGTCACTCTGACAGTGTCATAGGCTGATGTTAGGACCAGAAATACAGCATGTTTTCAGTTTCTGTTGAAAACCAGATTCTATGTAGGATGTGAATGCCAGTACTTAGTCCTCTAAAGCTTGTCTGTTCTATTGGTGAATTTTCAGAAATAAGGCCACTAAATCTCATATGAAAGTCGTTCAAAAAGTTTGTAAATGTTGTATTATTTTCCTGGCTATTATTTTTGATTTTTTGAACTTCCTAAGGAGGTGTGGTTTGCTATACACGTTATAGAAGAATTATGACAGCCACCTTATTACGGTTTTACCAGCATGGATGGGAAATTCTGGTTGAATACTGTCAAAACCTGGGTCTTTTGACAGCATAATACAATACTTCTGAATTTTCATGAATGGGCCAGACAAAATTCAATTATTTAAAGATATTTTTTTTGTATTAACAAACAACAAAACAAAATAATTTGTTTAATTTGTGTTTTGAACAAGATTTCTGAAGTGCAATCAAAACATCAAAATAAACGAATAAAATATGGAATACTTACCTAATCCCTCTGGATTAACACCTTGGTTCATAAGAGCTTGCAATTCCTCTGGTTGAGGAGCAATAGCATTGCCGCATGTGTTGCAGAATGGGGGAGTGGTTGGAGACCTGCACCTCCAATATTGCAACTCTGTCTTGCATTTGTTCAGCTCTTGGAGTAGTGTACCTATAACAATTCGTCATCATTAATAAAATTGTCAATTATTAAAAAATTCGCCTGACTTATCACAGTGGAGACAATATTTAATCAAGTGAATTAGCTAGAATAGAAACTATAATGAGATGTTTTTTAGGCTATGAAAGGCTTAAAATTTATGGCATCAAAATCATACATTTTGTTTTCCACGAGAAAAATGTTTAATTGAAGATTTAGAAAAAAATCACTTATCATTCATGTCATAAATGGAACATCTTAATAAAAAGTAACAAAGATATTTAATTGAGCATATTTAACACCTTAACTTAAAAAAAACATATTAAACATATTTTACCTTCGATAAATCTTGATAAATAGTACTTACTAAATTTCCGTGAAATTTCTTCATTCTTTTTGTCATATTCGTCTAAACGTGTAGCATATTCTAAGGTCTGTTTCTGTTGATCAGCCAGCTGTTTCTGTTGTTCAGTTATTTGTTTCTGTTGATCGGATGTTTTCTTCTTGCAAGATCTCAGATCTTGTCGCAACAAACTGAGTTGATTATTGTACCGTTTCATGCCCTGCTTGATTTTGCGAATACGTTTTCGAAGGACCATATTCGACTGCGGAATAGTTTCCACCATGTCCTCTCCGCTTTCTAGTTCGTCGGTGGATGCGTGTCCACTATCTTTTGACGTTTCCACCAGCAGCGATGAAGAGTCTGAAAAAGATTAGATATTCCAACATAATATTTTTTACTGTGTAGTATTATTTGTAATATAACCTATAACTATATATTTGGACAAAATATACAGTAGTCTCTCTTTATAACGATTCTCTATATAACGATAATTCCTCTATAACGATGAAAATAGTAAACGTTGTTTGGTCCGTCATAAGAACAATGTATTAATTCTTTCTCTATACCGATATCGTTCTCTCTTTATAGCGATGATTTTCAGCGTTCAATAGTCGATGACAAATGTGTTATTTTATTTAAAGTTCAGACTACCTCAGTCACGAGTGGCAAGGTCATTGTCCAGCGGTTGTTATTTTTGCGAGTTGTGTCTTAGTCAGTCAATATGTTTTCGAAAAAGCCTAAAGTGCTCTCGGTGCAGGAAAAGTTATCGATAGCTCAAGCAATTGGATGTCGGGGCTATCTCAGTTAACTGTGGCTCCGATATGGAAGAACAGAAAAAAGTGGCTTGAAGCGGAGATGAAGGGCGGTAACAGGAAGAAGTTGCGGAAATCTCAGCAGCAGCGTATGAATCCATCACTTTCTGGGCTGGACAAAAGCTGAGTTCTTTGCAACTGAGCTTGGAATTGAGAATTTCAAGGCATCTGAGGGTTGGCTGAGCCAGTGGAAACTGCGGCATAAGATCTACAACTACGGGCACAGCAGCGGAGAAGCTCGCGATAGTAAGGGATGATTGGCTAGAAAACGTGTGGCCTGGATTAAAGGCACGATATGCGTCAGACGACATTTTCAATGCTGATGAGACTGGATTCTTTTCTAAAATGACATTAAACACACACACACACACACACACAAACCCACGTTACTTTAAAAACATAAAAAATCTACGGGTGACCTATAAAGCAAACACGAGTGTATGGATGACTGCGGAAATTTTTGAAGAAACGATAAAAAAGTGGGATAATAAAGAGCTTAAAGGGAAAACATTCTTCTGCTTGTGGACAATTGTCCTGCTCATCCTGTACTGTGCGACCTTTAAAACATTCAACTTTGTTTTCTTCCAAACACAACGAGTGTCCTTCAGCCCATGGACCAAAGTGTCATCAAGAGTTTGACAAGCCATTACACGAGAAGACTTTTGATGTAATTGGTTGAGAATAATGGCGATCTTAAACAAAACATTTTTGACGCCATCCTAATGGTTAGTAAATCTTGGGACGAGGTGACGAGCAATACAATAAAACATTCCTTCAAACACGTAGGATGGTTCGAAGATCAAGGATTGACTGATGATGAAGATGACCTGCCATTAGATGTTTGGACCAGACAGTTTGAACTTACTACCACCTACGGACCGGAAGAGCTAAACAGATTTTGAAGAATACAGTGACCCGGAAGTGGAGGCAGAGCCAAAACCAGCTCCGAGCCCTCAGCAGGAAACCAACCTCACTCTCAAATTTATATAAAGTAGCGGGTTTTGCAGAACCCTCAACACGCAGAGGCGTTGCAGAGCACATAGAGAAAATTAAACAGATCTCGGACGAGCGGCATGCCCTATACTAGGCCCAAACACCACGACAGCAACTAAAATCCAGGAAAAGATTCCTTGGAACAGTGCAGGATAAATCGCCTGAGTATATTTTTCTTCCCCAGGTTCAATGGACCGGCCAGTCCCTAGACTTTAAAACTTGGAAAACTATAAATAGGATAAGAACAGGGGGGGTCGCCCAGTAAAATCAAACATGGTAAAATGGGGGAAAATAGACCAAGATAATGTGAACTGTGACTGTGGAGAAGCACAGAATATGGAACATCTTCTGACATGCAGAAACATGCAGAAATTTATGGCTAGCCAACAAAGATGGAACCGACGTAGACCGATAATAGGTCGAAATTTTATGAATGACATGAATGTCCGGACACGATAAAAAATAGCAGGCATTGGATGCGGCAAAAGTACTGCATCGATTCTTCATCCATCAAGAAGACGATATGAGTGCTGTGGAAGATTCTATGTGTCTTTAGGACATGGTCAGGTCAGTTCTGTGAAAAGGGAAAAGGAAAAAGACCAAGGTCACAGACTTTTTTTGGTAATGTAGGCTAAATATATTTTACAGTGGTGTATTATTTTGTTAATGTACAGTACACATGTTTTAATTGTACAGTCTTCTTCAATAAATCTATGTGGTGTACAATACAGTGTTAATTCATTTATATTCGTTTTGATACATTTTTTAAATTAGAATAGGTTATTTAGGACAGTATTATTAATACAGTACCGAATTTTGTCTCTCTCTGTATAACGATCTCTCCTTATAACGATGAAAATTCTTGGTTCCTTGCATATCGTTATAGAGAGAGGACTGTATAACAAATTCATGTGTTTGGTAACAGTTACCAGCTGAAGTCCGTTTGAAGAGGTTTACTCTCCGGACGCTGGAACGTGTATGTTACCTAAAGTTAAATTTAATTTAATATTAAACATCAAATATTAATAACAACAATATGTACAATCTTTTGTAACCTTATGTATTTTAAAGGGTTTTCACCCTGATATTTTGGTGGCTCAGGCATGTTAACTTGCATTTTTAAACCTGATGATGGAATTATTATTCTGAAAACGTTCGTGTAATTTGATGTAGCCCTTTTAAGGGTTTTTTAAATATACCCATTTACAAAGATCCACCCTCTTTTTTTGCAATTGTTTTGGCCTAAAACAATCGTTTTGCTTGCTTATAAATTTTAAGTTGATAAAGGAAGTCCCAAACTTCATTATTCCGCGATAAAAATCTTAATATAAATAATAAATAAAACTTACATAAACGAGATCTTTTAAAATTTTCTTATTCTTGTCCCGTTATTTTTTTTTGTCAAAAATAGAGCCCCCTAGCCTTCAATTCTGTCTTAACACGATCATAAGGACCTCTAGGTTATTTAATAGAACTCTGTGGTCCCTTTATATAGTTATTAAGGCTCGTATATAACCAAGGAAGAGTGGGTTCATAAAGTGTAAAGAAATGTACACCACAATTTTTATCGAATGGATTGTATGTTACTTTCGTAATCATCATCACAGTCATTAACATCTTAGTAGATGTGTTGTGGTTCATAATTGGGCTTCAGCAGCTCGGACAGTTTGATTGATAATATTTCTCCACTGGTCGCGGTCATCAGTTATATGTATTGCCTCAGTATACTGTTTATTGAGAAGCTTTTTAGTAATGTCCGCCCATCGCTGTGGAGATCTTCCGCGTTGGCGTTGAGTCTGAGGCCTTCCTTGGACCACCAACCGCTCCATTTTGTGATCACTTCGATGGATATGGCCAAAGAACTTTAAAATTCTAGAGTAAACGGTACTGGAGAGACGCTGATCCGGTTTAATTTCATCCAGAACCGAGATATTTGTACGGCGAGCCGTCCATAGAATTCGAAGCAGGCGTCTCCATGTCCACATTTCAAAGGCGTCTATACGTCGTCGATCTGATTCTTTGACTGTCCATGTCTCGCATGCATAGTAAAATATGGAAAAGACCAGAGTTGAAACGAGTCTCTTTTTGTTTGTCTTACTTTCGTAATAACAAACAATATTCTTAGCTGGCGGTGAGAGTATTAAAATCTTTTATAATTATTATACTATAAAACTATATAAAAGTAATCTAAAATTATTACTAAAAGTCTGTACTTTAATAACAAGTTTTTATCAGCCAATATTTCTTTAGTGATAACTGATGTTAAATGATAATAACTTAATAGTAGTTTTCCAAAGCATCACAAACATTATTTAATGAGAGAAAGGAATAGTTTTTGATAATGAGTGACTGTATAAACAAGTTACATATACACAATCTATAAGATAACGTAATTATCATTAGAATAATTTACCAAAAATAATCCAACACTTACATACAGAACACCAAAGAGAGATTCTTTGACGAACTCTCTGAGAAATTAAAAAAAAACAAAAAATAAACCAGCAATAGTATTATTGTTATACTTGATTTATAAATGCATGATTGAACAAGTTTTATGGTAGAATATTACAACAGGACTGTTAAAGTACATGAAAAAAATGTAGAACATCGATACCTTTATGTCTCAGTTTGCCTGAATCTAATAAAATAGTTATTACAGAGTAATTCATCATTCACCGGAAATCACAATAGACGAAATAAAACTAGCCCTGAAAAAAGCTAAGAATAACAAATATCCAGGCGAAGATTGTGTAGTTACTGATGCAATCAAAATCGGGGACACTTGCCTACTTAAGAAAATAAAAAACCTTTTTAACATTTGCCTTTTGGGCAGTAATATATATACCCGACAAATGACACAATGCCGAGGTAATTTTATTGTACAAAAAAGGAGATCTCTATGAATTAGAAAACTATAGACCTATAAGTCATCTTAGTCATCTATACAAACTCCTTACAAGAATAGTAACGAATCGTCTTGAAAAAAAAACTTTCGATTTCTACTAAGCAAGCGGGATTTCGCACAGGATTTGGAATAAATGATTACCTACAGAGCATTAAAACGGAAATAGAAAAGACTATCGAATACAATCGACCACCCGTTCTGGCTTTTGTAGATTTCCATAAAGCCTTTGACACGGTAGAAATGGAGAAAATCCTGGAAGCACTACAGGCATGCCGCATTGACTACCAATATACAAGATTAATTTACATTTGGCAGAGGAGTCCGACAAGGTGATACATTATCACCTAAACTGTTTACCGCAGAACTAGAATATGCTTGTACAAAACTTAACTGGAAAGAGAAAAGCATGAACATTGACGGTAGAAGATTAACACATTTGAAATTTAGGAATTTAACAATTTTCACGCGGTTTTGAAAATTGGGCTTTATCACTGTAAATTCAATAGTGGCCGGTCAACGGAAGTGATACATTTTATTGATCTCATGAGAATTGGAAAAAATGACAAAAATCCCGCAACGTTTATTTATTTAACAGCTTTATAAAAATTCACTTCATTTGCGGCAAAAAGCAAAAATTGCATTCTAAAACTTTAAAACCCATTTAATTTTTGTTCATATGACACTGATCAAAAGATATCGAATTTTCACCGGCGGGATGATAACATTTTTGAGTTGAACTAACTTGAACATCATAATATTTAATAACAAATAATGTAAACTAAATTTAAACAATATTTAACAGGTTTTTACCTACATATTTAGTGGCACAATACATGTATACCTAGACACTGATGATGGAATATGGATTCCGAAAACGTTTTGTGATATAGCCCGAAAATTTTTTGTTATATATGGTATACAGCAAACTACAGGAACTATGATTCCTTGTGGATTATAAAATTTTTATTTAAAATTGATTTCGTGCCCATAACTTACATTCAAAATCGCCAGTTGCTTCAAGCGTTATTTTTGAGAACGGTTCATTCTACATAAAAAGTGATAATAAACATTTTGTTTCAAATTTATCCCAATTGCATTTTTTATTGGAAACAATTTTTCAACGGTGTACAGATTCTTGGTAAATCGATTTTTTCCGTTTCCCCCTTGCGAGTAGAGGTCTTTGCGGAAAAGCCGGGTTGTAGGAATAGTAAACTTTTTTAAATATTTTTGTGGTCGCAAAATTGACATTCTGAGCAAAATTTAGCTTGTTAGTCTCGTTTTTACAGATCAAATCTCTGACAACTGGACTAAACAAAAAAAAAACGAAAAGAAAACACGTGCAAAGGGAGAAAACAAGTGAAAATGATGTGACGACCCCGACAAAAAGAAAATTTTAACAAAACGTGGGATTAAATATCCTGATAGAATGATGAATTTTAGTAAATTGGTAACATCAATAATGTTTTGTGGAAATGCGGCTGGAGAAATGCTACCTCCATATAAATCCAATAAACTGTGGTCAACTTGGGTAGAAAATGGCCCAAATGGGGCATGAGGCAAAAAGTTTTACAGCTTTCAGTTACAGTTTTAGTTGTCGCCTAGAATACAAAACACTGAGTATTAACACCAGCTTAATCACAAAAAGCACCTTTCCAACCCTTTTGATAAAACTGGTTGAAATAATTAGTGTAAATGGCGGGAAAAAATTAAAAAGTGGTTTTAGAAAATGTGGCATTTTCCCCTAAACGCAGAGGAAGTACTAACCAGAATTCCAAACTATAAAACTTATGCTGCGCAAGTACCTTCGAGAGTAAGTGACGGTGTTTTAAATTTTGTTGCAAAAAAGGCGATTACAGACTACAGCTAATGGAGTTATTAAACGAAAAAGAAAAATAAAAATTGCAGCAGGAAAAAATAGCTGTGCTGAAGATGTTAAAAGCCAACAAGATACTGCAGTTGCAAAATAAGCGGATAAGAAGAAGCCAGTAAAAGAAAATGACACTACAAGAAAATCAAAAATCAAAATTTATGGAATGGCAGCAAAACGTAACATTGGAAAGAAAACTGAACAGTCGGACAATCTAGCCAATAATCAGATTTGCAAAACAGAGAAAGAAAATCTACAAAATGAGGTCCTTGGAGACGTTAATAACGAAGTTGTACTTGGCAGTAGCCTAGATCACGAAATCTTTAGACAAGCGACCATTGCTGCAGCTGGTTCTAGTGAATTGCCTTAACATAAGATGATAAAAAAAAACAAAATGTTTCAATAAAATACATGATTTTGGAAATACTGCAGCTACTACGTCTAATTCTGCATCTAATGAGAATAATGCAGACCTACAGGAGTTTTCCATTCGAGTTGGAGACTTAGTAATTGTATCCGACTGACTACTTGGGACAGCTTTTCAGAAAAAATCGATGGATTTGTAAGAGGTAGTAATAACTGTTACGGTTGGGTGCAAGTAATGGTACTGGGTGAAAGAAGTTTATGACAATGGCTCGAAGTCTCCTTAAGAAAATCATACCACTTGGGTAATATTGATTTCAGAGTCAGTGAAACTTGGAGATAACCGATATTTCTTTCCAGATTAAAAAAGCTTGTAAATCGTTTTATTGTTCATTTTTTGTTAAGAAATTATGTTTTTTGTGAACTTCGGGTCCTATGTAGAGTTTCATGTTAGTTTAAGTTTTTGTTTGAAATTTAAATAAATATTTTTATACCTAACAAAATGTTTGTTTATGATTTATCTTGTAAAGTGACCTTAGCCCAAACAATAATAATCACAGAGAATAAATGTAAAATGTAACTTGAGTCACAAGTCACCCGATGCTAGCAGATGACTTTGCACACCACATATTTATTTTTTTTATCATAAAATAAGCGCTTCTTTGGTTTTAGTACTTTTTGTAAAAAAAATTGTCAAAAACTCAAATAAAAATAAATAAAGAAACATTCTTTAATTTATTCAGAATACTGAAATCTACATTTAAACTTCGAAAGTGAGTCAAAGTCACCCGAAATTACGGTATATTAAATATTATTTTATCCACAACACGTTGTCATCAAAATAGAAGGTATTAAAAAAATTGTACTCAAATTTTACTATTTATAAATATACATGATTGGTTATATCCCGTAAAACCCTAGGTGTAAGGTAGCATAACTTTATGTTAAGAGAAGTTTTTGAAACTCCCAAAGAATAACCCTGCATAATAACGATTGTAACTTACTTGAAAATCTGTCGGAAAAGTTCAAGAAGTCTGAACTGAAGTAAGCAATTTCTGGCAAATTGGGCTCGATCTTCTCTTTAAAATACTCCATGGCCATCGTAGATAAGTCAAACATTTCATCAGTTACTTTGTAAGGCAAGTCCAGCTTGGGAGTGACTTTGATATAATGCAAAATATCGTTGACTTCATCTAAAATCTCGCCAGGAAAGAAGCAGCAATGTTTTCTTTCGATATGCTTTCCAAAAGTCATTTGCAAAAGTGTCAATCGCATATGTAGAGTTTCTATAATATCACTTTCGCAGGCAAGAAAATGACTACGTCTGGCCGATTCTCTTCGAGGCATTTTTGCTTTGATCTCTTGAAATCGTTGAAGCATTTGATTTTGATAACGTAGAAAGTTTGAATTAAGAATCTGTCCGCATACACGGTTTATAGTACGGGAAACCTGTAATAAAAATCATGCTTTAGTACACATAACAAAAGTAAACAAAAATAAGTTTACAATGAAAAACTTTCTTTTTTCTATCATTTCCTAGCGCAGGTACTAACACAAAACGTCTATAATGCACCTTATACCTGCCGAACAGGTTTATAATTAGGTATCTATAAATAATATAATAATCTATACAACAATAATATTGTATAGATCTTTTACCTTAACGATTATCTTATGCGTTTCTAAAAAGAGAACAGGTAGACCATTTTTTGAAAGCAACGACCATTTCTAGGACTTTAACAACTCTATACAAAAGAACGACGAGCACAAGATATTTAAGTTTAAGGTTTTAGTTTCTATTAATATCTTATACCTTATACTTGATTCTTTAAGGCTTCAATTTTAAGATATATTAAAAAAGTTCAACATTTTATCATTAATAAAAAACTGTTTGAAAAAGGGCTTATTTTTAGCATATAAACATTTATAAAAACTTTGATGTTTTTTATACCACGCGCTTGTAAGAAGGCTTGGTGAAAAATACAATCTAAAAAAATGAACCTCTTATGACTAATGGACCCAGATAACATTTTTTTCCTAAAATCATTTTGATTGTTTATTAACACTCCTCCTCCTCAGTCCTAATCCCTTTTGGGATGTGGTGACACCAACCTTCTCTGTCCTTGGTTAGTTGTTCGGCTTCATGTAACCCTTGGTTCATCAATATTTTTGTTTGGTCTACCCAACGGCTTGGAGATCTTCCCCTAGGTCTCTTTCCTTCAACCCTATCCTCGACTATCAGCAATGTGTCCAAAATACTGCAAATATCTCTGTTTTATTTGTTTAAGCAATCTATCCTTTACTTTAAGTGGTTCTAATATCGATACGTTAGTGCAATTATCAATCCAGGATATTTTCAACATGGTATATCATGGTTTATCAGTTTATTTTTATCCGCTTTCTTTCTTCTCCTTGTGGTGCCTATTCGTTACGGATGTTGGCAACTAGCATGGCAATTATAACTTTATTGACCGCAGCTCGAAATAGTGAAGTGGTCAAGGAAAACCATTTTCGTAAATTCGTAAATTCTGGAGCCAAGATATTCTTCTTCTTCCTGGTCCTCTCTTTCCGTAGACCTTTCCCTGTAATATAAGTTGTAGCAGGTTATATCTATGGTCGTTTCGCATTATATGTCTAAGATATTCTAGCTTGCGCTGTTTCACTGTGGATATATTTTCCCATCTCTTATCCATCCTACATAGAACCTCAATGTTTGTTACTCAGTCCACCCAGGAGATCATCAGTATCCGTCTATAACACCACATCGCAAACGCTTCGTCCCATGGATGCCTCAAATAGTGTCCATGATTCAACCCCATAGAGCAACACTGTAAACACGTAGCATCTCAATAAACGGATTTTTGTTTTTAAGGGTAGGTCGTGGCTCTTAAATATCCGCTTTCTTTAAGGTCCACGTTTCGGATGCATATGTGGCTATGGGAAAAATGAGTGCCCTTACCAGCCTTAGTTTTGTGTGTATTGTTATGCCAGAATTTTTCCAAATTGTTACCAGTTTCATCATAGCTGTTCTAGTACCTTTCATCTACTTTCAACTAGTACCTTTCATCTACATCTCTAGTACCTTTCGCATGTGTTCGCTGTAGATATTAAACAGAGATTATGCATCCCTGCCTGACACCTGCCTCTGTTCTGAAAAGATCGGAATGGGTGTTGTTTATTTTTACTGTGCACTTATTATTTTCATATAGACTTCTAATTAGTTGAATTAAGTGACGGGGCAGTGGCGGCTGGTCAGGGTCGGCAGTGCCGACCCACACCTTTATAGATATAGAGTTTTTTTAATATTTAATTTAATCAGTATTTCAATAAATAGTTTTTGTGAAATAAAAAAATATCTGTGAGATAATAAAGACTAAATTTTATTCATGGTTTTAAAAGAATTCGTCCAATCTGAGCGTTAAGTGATCCCTGCGTAGACACTTTTCAAATTAATGATCCGATATCTGAAACATCCATCCGCCTGTGAATTTTTAAAAAGGCACGTTTTGTTTTTTCGGCAAGCCTATCCCAACCTTACGGTAAAAATCAACGGAATATTAGTTGATTAGAAACCAAATATACATGTCTTTCCATATGCACTTAATTACCAATTACCTTGATAACAACTGATATCGGAGTTGTTATCAACAGGTCCTCGAAGACACTTCGTCTCAGGACCATTTTACCTATGTAGGGTCATACGTCGCCATGTTACCAATTCCAACGCTAACTTAAACATCATAATTTGTAACCACATATATTGTAGAACAACTGTAAATTTATATCATTTAAAGGGTTTTGACCCATATATTTTGATGGCTTATAGGATGTATACCTCGTTTACACTGATGATGGATTTAACAATCCGAAAACGTTTTGTAATATATTTGTGATACCCGTTTGGGCATTTTATTATATACCTTTTATAAAGGATTTGAAATAAATTTTTTGTGACATATGGTATACAGCCAGCTACAGGAACTTAAGTTTCCAAGTGAAAAATAAATTGGTAGGGCAAACTTATGACGGCGCTGCCGTGATGTCTGGTGAATTAAATGGTCTATAGGAAAAAGTTAAAACTATTGCACCGCAAGCTTTATTTACTCACTTTCATGCGCATTGAATGAATTTAGTTTTGCAGGATACATGTAAAAAAATTAAAGAATCTCGTCTTTTTTTGCCAGTTTAAGCGGATTTGCTTCATTTTTGTCAAGCTCGCCTAAACGGACTAATGTTTTAGAACAGTTTGTTTCGAAAAAAATGCCAACAGTTTGTCAGACGCGATGGAATTTTAAATCTCGATTAGTTTTCACTGTAGCAGATTTTCGTGAACACCTTTTGGAAGTTTTTGATTTTATTATTGAATGTGACGTTTTGAAAGTGATGATATCTCGATCCGTGAAGCAATCGATTTAAAAACTTTATTAAATGATTACTCTTTCAACATATTTTTAAATACTTTTCAGAAAGTGTTTACGCAAACCGATTTGATATTCAATGTTGTTCAAAATCAGTTAACTGACATTATTCATTCCAAAAATAGAATAACAAGACTGGTGCAAAATCTCAGAGATTTTCGTAATGATAGTAATTTCCAGTATATATGCAGCGACGTTTTGGACTCGCTTGATATTTCCGAACCCCCCCAAAAAAAGACAAAGGCATGACACAGAAACAGATCTCGAAAAACGAGTATATTTTGAAATTTTGGATACTATTATTATGCAAATAGATACTCGTTTTTCGAATTTTGAAGCTTTGCAAATTTTTGACCTCTTTGACGATTCAAAATTTAAAAGTTACGCCAAACAATTTCCAAGATATTTATTAGACAGGCTAATTAAAAATTATCCATCATTCTTTAATAAATAAAATTAGAAAATAAATTAAAAGTTTTATATGCTGATACAAATATTTTTGGAAGATAGGATAAGTTACAAGATATGTATAATTTTATATACTACAATTCATTACAACAAACTGTTACCGAAATTAATAAATTATTGTCATTAATTCTCTTATTACCACCAACGTCTGCCTAAAATGAACGAGATTTCTCTTGCCTCAAAAGAATAAAACGTATTGTCGAAATACCATGAAACAAGAGAGAATGTCAAGCTTGTATCAAATGTCAATAGAAAAAAAAACTTTTAAAATCTTTCCAAAACTCTAATAAATTTTACGATGACGTTATTACCCATTTTGCTACTTCCAAACAACGTAGACTAGAGTTAATACTAACAACGTACACTATAAACATGTTTGGGTTCTAAATTTATAGGAAAAAACAAAAAACAAGAAAACAAAAAATCTCCTATGATGATTGAAGTCTTTATTAGACGGTATACCTATCTGAGGAGACAAAAAATACCTTGTCGACCTTGTCTCTCAAGCCACGAGCCGCCACTGTGGTGGGGTGTTCCCATTTCCGCTAGTATGGACCATAGCTGCTGCCATTTGACTTTATCGAAGGCCTTTGTGTAATCCAAAAAGCACATAAACATAGGAGTATTGAATTCATGAGTTTTTTCGATTAGCTGTCTGACATTAAGGATGTGTTCTCTTGTGCCTTTTCCTGGGACAAATCCCGCTTGTTCTTCTGATATCTGAGGCAATAGAAAAGGTTTTTGTCTTTCTCCGGTTTTCCAAATCTTTTTGCAGATCATATGCATAACATTTACTCCAACATCTCCAGTCTCTTTTAAAATTTCTGCGGTGATCTGGTCTGTGCCAGGAGATTATTAAAACTAAGAGCTGACAAATAAACATATTATAAAGTGGAAAGAAAATAACGAACAAGATACTTTTAATGAAGACTTGTGTCGTGCACTAATCGCTTAAAATATAATACCGTTTTCAAAATTGAAATGAAAACTGCAACTTCTTTTTTAAAAAATATTGTAAATTGAATATTCCAAGTGACTCTAAAGTGAAAACACGTCAACTCTTTGTACTCGTCAGTAATAGATAATATAAAAACTAATATTAGTGACAAACTAATATTAGTGCAACAATATCACGTTTTGTACAAGAAGAAATATCAAAATATTTTCTTCCTGCAGATGTTCTTAGACATAAATTATTGCTTTTTTTTATCCGATGCTGCATCATATAGGATAATGCTTTATTTCTTTTTCCGGTATACAGATGTCTCTGTAAATCTAAATGCCGATAGTTTATTATCATGTATGCAGCGAGCACGTTTTGAAAACCGGCCCCGTTTTAAAAACGGTAATTAATTTGTACAAAACTGTGTCCGGTGATCAATAATTTTAAACAATGCATGCATTTGTAGACGTTGCTTCAGGTATCTTAGTCCACGAGGTGTTTTTGGATATATTCTGAATTCGTAGACTGTTTTTATACAACATAACCTAGAAATCGTTGCCTTTAACATTGTGAACATATTGCCGTGCTATTCACCATTTCACCCATGGTAAATGGAAGAAATGGTGAACTCGTCCATTTCTTTTTTCTTAGTCCATTTTTTTTATTGGCTTGGTTGATTTGCTTTGGTTTGTCGGTGATTTAAAAAAACCAAACTGTACTCGTATTTCTCGGCATAAGTAAAACTTCTATTCTCATTGTTTCATGCAAAGATGCAAAGAAGAAGTTTTATAAAAGGCAAAAAGGATCCGTCCATGCAAACTGGACAGAAGAACAACTTAAAGATGCCTAAAAGCAGTACAAAATGGAATGACCCTGAATGAAGCATCAAATGAGTTTGGCATTCAATGGTCAACGCCGAAGAGAAGAAGAGCAAGGGGGTGATTTGGAAAAACAGCTTTTAGATGGGCTGCCTATCTTAACACAGGAGTGTGAGAAGAAAATGGTAAAACATATCATAAGATTACAAAAATTCGGATTTGCTCCGACTAGAACAGAAGTACGTACCATGGCATATAAACCGAGAAATGTAATTTGCACCATCAATTTAACCGTGAAAAGGAAAATGCCGGAATGGATTGGCTACATTTACTTTTAAAACCAAATCCAGAACTCTCAATCCGCAAATCGGAAGGAGTTTCACAAGCATGATCAAGGGGTTTAACAAGAAAAATGTTGCAAACTACTTTTCATTGCCGCAGAACATCTTGATAGAGCACAACCTCTTTGATAAACCGGGAGATGTATTTGACGTAGATGAATCCGGACTTCAACTAAATAATAGACCAGGTTAAGTGGTGGCAGCAAAGGGATCTAAGAGCGTATCTGCAATAACATCCGTAAGAGAGTATGTTTTTACCTCCAGCATGTGTTTTAAAGGAAAAAAAATGAAAAAACCGAGTATAAGGACCAAAGTCTGGTTCCAAATTTTCATGTAACGTCGGCGTACGTAAAAACTGACATTTTCCTTTTATGGTTAAGGATCAATTTTGCACCGAGGAAGCCTGAGGTAGTGATCATGCTTATTTTGGATGTACATAGAACCCATTGCAGCAGTAGGGATACATTACAGTTTGCAGAGGAAAATAACATAATTTTGCTGTCTACCCAGCCACATGAGCCATTATCTGCAGCTACTAGACAGAGCATTTTTTAAAGCTTTAAAATCCTATTATTACAATGCTTGTAATTTCTACATTAAAATGAATCCAAATAGAAACATTCCGAGACTAGTGTTTGGAGGACTGCTTACAAAAGCATGGGTACACGCAGCTACGACAGACAAGGCAATATCGGGATTCAGAAGTACAGGAATCATCGCGTTTAATCCCGATGCAATCTCTGAATATGCCTTTTTAACATCAGATTCAGATCAACCACAGAAAAACAACGAGCGACGTGAAAATAGACCTACTTCACCTCAACCAGGTTGCTTGAACTGGTAGGAAACCATGAATTCTTCAGAAAAACCAACAGAAGTAGATAAGGATCAGGAACATGAACGCAGACAAACTTCATTACAACTGGGTTGTGCGGAAAATTCACAGGGAATCGTATTCTTCATCGAAAGCGCCAGATCTGATCTTTATCCTAGATAAAGTTACATTTGCAAGGAAAAACTCGCCAACCTACGAAACAGAAAACGACAAAACAAATAATAATAAAACAAAGCAATTAAGTCAGTGAAGAGTTGACCAAATGCTAAAAGGAAGTTCAAAGAAAAAACAGTATCCAAAAATGAGACTACCAAGGAAAATACCAAAACCAAGCAACCTAAGAAACGAAAATCGTGTACCACTGACACCGAATCCGACTCATCGCTAAATATCCACTTGTAAGACGATGATGACGACTTATGAGCAATTTACACTCTAAAACTTGAACAGTGAACCTGTTAAACGTAGACATTTTTCAGATATTTATATTACAATACCGTTTTATTTTTTTTTTTTCGAACGATTTTAACAAACCACTGTATTCCTCAGATATGCTTTAAATTGACTTATCCCACTTTAATTTTCACTGGCTCAATTCTCAAAAAATTAATTTATTCTATACCTTTGCCCCTCACTGTATATGTATACGATGTGCAATGAAAAAGATACAATTAAATTTGACGCATTATCGTTTTGAAAGTAGAATCATACCTTAAAAATACTAAATGATAATAAAATCATACTTACCAGTCTTAACTGGCATATATTCTTAAATTTTAAGTAGCTAAATATCTTTTCTAAGACTTCTTGGGGTAAGTCAAGAATGCTAATGAATTTTGATTGCACTGGTATTGTAGGAGCTCTGCTATATTGCACAGTACTACTGCACCCCGCAGTAACAGTAGTTGTGGTACTGGTACTGTTTCTAGTAAATTTTGCAGGCCCTTCACTGGGAGACTGGCTTCCATCACCAGTCCCATTGTTCCCTATTGTCATTTGCCTTGTAGAAACCATTGTTCTAGACTTTTGATAACTTCAAATTTGTTATGCAATCTGAAACAATTAAAGCTTTATAAATATATATTCACGAACAAGAACATACAAAAATATCTACTTTGTAAAGGAAAGAATGTGTTGTCAGTTATATTCATTTTATATTGTTATTGATAAGTCAGTCATTGATGTCAATCAAGCTCAATTTTTGATATGAAAAATATCTATCCTGTCACAAATAGCAAATCCCACAGCTGTTCATAGCTATAGTTTTGTCAAATTAAAATAAGAATACTAAACAGTTTTGAGGATAATTCGGATATATCAACTATTGTAAGAAAGCTAAAAGTAATAATAAGAAATACAGTAGAAGGTAGGTTTTGATAGTTTAAGATATAGTGCAGCGGCTGGTTGTTCTGGTAATTAAATATGTAATTAAAACATTTATTTTTTATTTAGGTACATATAGTTAAAGCAGTACATATCGTATATGCTAAAATTAATTTTGATCATTTTTTATTTGCATATCACCTTACAGGAACCGCTTAACGCATGCTTGCATTGATAACTGATGTATAACAGCGTTTTATTGTTAGAATTATTGACACTAACTCAACTTTATAAAAAACAGAGTTAAATCTAAAATTAACGTAAGTGTACAGTTCAAAATTTTTAAAATTCAGCAAAAAATACAAGCATGTCTTTGCTCTTTTTTTTTTTATTTATCTCAAAAATACGAAAAATAAAATATATTAACTTTTTTAAAAGGAGTCTTTTCATTATTACACTTGTAATTTATTGGAATATTGATTACACAACAGAACAATTGAAGGGTGTTACTGGAAAAGGAGCCAAGCGCCAAAATCGTAAAATTTGCATTATATGTACCAAGCGCCTTCAAGCAACTATATTTAAATTCTAGCAAAAGATCCAACCGACATATATACTCTAGCTCCCTCTACCGATTGTCGAACCAACTGACAAACTGACAAAAGAGTGTTCGCCCGTTTATTAAAAGAGATCCAAGGTACAGACGGTGGTTGGTTCTTTGTAAAAAAAATGCTTTTTATTAACATTTGGCGCCTGGCCCGTTTTAAATATTTTACGCCGGCTTACGACACGTTTAACTTCCCAGTGTTTTCTTAAGTTTTAAGCAAAAAAAAAATGTCTTTAAGAGGAAAAAAAATACTAGCGATGGTAGTGAAAGAGACTAGTAGTGCAGAGCAACAATATTGTGTTACGAATAATGCATATTTAACTAAAAAAGTAAGTAAACAATTTTTCTAGGTTATGTTTTTTCTGTTACTAATAACTTTTATATTAATTGAACACATTAGTTTTTTTCCAACTTATGCGTCCCACTACTGCAGGGGCGAAACTGAGCTAAGTTCTTGCCTTTCGATTTGACTCTTAATAAAATGTACAATCTTTTTTTGGAAGACCAAAACTTAAAAATTGCTTTTTCTACCTACAAAAAAAAATTTTACGAAAATTTCAATCTAAAAAGGAAAGCACCTATCAAAGATACATGCAACACTTACGATGAGTTAAAAACAAAAAAAAAGTTGTCAAAATGACCCTGAGTTATTAAGCAATACCAATATTTTACACAACCAACATTTAGAAAAAGCAGAACACGCAAGATATGCTATGAAAAATGATTTAGAAAAAGCTAAATCGAGAGAACATGTTAAAACAGAAACACTTACTTATGACATAGAAAAAGTCATTGGGCTCCCAAAACTATCCACTAACATAATCTATTATAAAAGACAGCTTTCTCTTTACAATGAAAGAATTTACCAAGGATCCAATAATCTGCCATATTGTTTTATATGGAAAGATGCTAAATTTATGGTTTGATTCTTGCGGTGGTCAGAACCGGAATCTAAAAATTGTCCTTTTTCTCAAAAGTGTACTAGAAACACATAAATCATTGAAAACAATAAATTTTAAATATCTGATGCCTGGCCATAGTTACCTACCCAATGACTCTAATTTTGCAAAGATTGAAAGTGCTTTAAAAAAACAAATTAGAATCTACACACTTAAAGAGTTTAAGGATGTGGTGGTAGAATGTTAAAAAAAGCGTAAGTTTATCGTTCACGAAATGGCAAAAGAAGATTTCCTAGGCAGTAAAGAAATTGAGAAACTTATTACTAACAGAAAAATAGATATACTAGGTAATAAAGTCAGCTGGTTAAATGCCAGAGTAATTAGAATTATTAAAGATAAACCCTTTTCAATATTTTTTAAATCAACTCATGAAGAGGGTCAGTTTGAAGAGGTTAACATAAAAAAAGGCATAAGAGGAAGACAACAAAAATATACGCACATTTTTTTTTCTTCACAATTAACTTTTATATCCAGAAGGAAAAGCTATTTCCGACAAAACATTAGCTGATATAAAAAGTTTATTACCTCTTATTCCCAAAGATGTTCAGGATTTTTATAAAAATCTTCAACATAGAAATTTCGATGATGACATAGATGGGTTTGGTGATGAAGCTGACTTTGAATTCGGAGAATAAGATTAGAATATATTACCACATATTATGAGGTTCTGCGAGCGCTTTACTTTTGTATTATTGTTTATTTTTAAATAAAAATTGTTATATAAAAAGATCCATGTCTCATTTTCCTATATATACCAAAAGAACCAAACGCCAAAATATTAAAAAAAAAAATATTTTTTTTATTTTTAATTTTTTTAAAACTACATTTAATTCGCACTTGAGCTATTCATATTACCTTCAAAACTTCTTTATATTTGGATACAGTGATTTATAGTACAATTATAAATTTAAGTGCGATTTTCTCGAAATATAAAAAGTGGCTATTGGCTCCTTTTCCAGTAACGCCCTACAATTAACAAGGAATCGCTTAAAATACTTATATATTTAATTAATTTCTCCTTTTTTGTGTCACTCTGTTAATATTCATACTCCAGTCGTCAGAGACAAAAGTGGCACCGAACCTCTAAAAATCATACGAACAAGCTGAATTTTGCCAAGAATATTAATTTTGGGACCCCAAATAAGATGCAAAAAAGTTTACCACTTTACCTTAGAGCTTACCCCTTAAACCGCAGCCATAGGGGGGTAAAAACGCAACAAAATCGATTTTTTTAATGTAGCTGAGATAATATTAAACAAAAATGTTTCTCAGCACTTTTTCAGAACCGTTCTCCTCACAAACAACGTTCGAAGCGATCGACGATTTTAAATTTCAGTTATGGGCGCGAAATCAATGTTTAATAAAATTTGTATCAGTTCGATGGTAAAAATTCGATATCTTTGGATTCAAGTGTCCTATCGACAACAATCAAGATGCGTTTTAAAGGTATAGTTCTGCTATCGTATGCAATTTGTATTTGTATTTTGCCGCAAATAAACAGAGTTGTTAAGAGGTGTTAAATAAATAAACGTGACGCGATTTTTGCCATTTTTTATTATTCTCATGAGATCAATACAATATATACCTTTCATAAACTGGACTGGTCACAAAGTTTCGATTACTGAAGCCTAACCTTCAAAACCTATAGCATGAAATTTTAGTTTTGAGTTTTGGCAACAAATGTGAGGCATTTGAAATGTGCTTAAAAAACGTTGGAGTTAAACTTTCATAGAACAAACGATCTAAAACGTTTAAATTTTTTTTTCAGTTAAACTAGTTCCTTTTTCAAAAGAATCAAACTTCTGCTATATACTGCATCCAAAACTGTCTTCTTAAATGCATTTCCCGTGACGCGCGATTGCTTGTAACGTAAAACATTAAATTCTCCGTTTTTTATTCATATTTCAAATGCCGCATATTTATTGCCACAACTTAAAATTGAAATTTCATGTAATAGGTTTTAAAGATTGATTTCTAAAAATAGAAATTTTACTACGACTGGTCAATGAAAGTGATCAATTTTATTGATCTCACGAGAATCGTAAAAAATGGCAAAAATCGTGCAACGTTTATTTAACACATTTATAAAAACTGAGTTTATTTGCTTCCAAATACAAAAACTGCATACGAAAGCTACACTCTTTACTTTTAAAACGGATCTAGATTTATGTCGATAGGATACTTGGATCAAAAGATATCAAATTTTTACTGTCGAGCTGATATAAATTTTACAGCAATCCCTCTTCAACCGTGGGGGTTGCGTTCCGAGGAGAAAGGCGCGGAAATCCAAAGAAAAATATGAAATATAATCCCAATTAGGATACTAGTATATATGTAGATATACGATGAAACAATAAAATAAGCAGTTAAATTGTCATATTTAATAAATGTATACCTATGTGTACATATTACGAGTATAGAATGCTTTAAACACTTCATTTTTAAAAATATGATAAGATGATTGACTGCTTCATTTTCTTCCCAATCTCCTTTTGCGCTTATTTGTACGGTACCAATAAGCCTTCTAAGCCATTCTTGAAATCAAACTCCTTTTCATAGAAAGATCCATGTCAAAAACCACATCTTGAAGTTTTTGAGCAGACGATAATATCGTGTTAATGTTGCTTAAAGTGAGAGACATAATTGCCGTTTCGACTTTTACTTCTTGTGATTTTGACGTTATGTAAAGAAACTTTTTTTTTTAATCTTGCGGACCATCCTTTACTCGCTTGGAAACTAGAAGATTCGTTGTCAACCTTTAGATTTTCGTAAAGACGAAGAGCCTTTATCTCCTTTTTTGTTTGTCCCCTATCTTCGATCCAAAGGGACAGTGGTTTTTCCATGTTTTCCAATGTTTGATATCGCGAAAAATAAGTCACTTTGTTGCTTGAACTAGAATGAATGGTTTTCTTACTCTTTGATCCTTGGAGTAGATTCATTCAATTTAAAATTCTTTGCAATTCTGACTCATTACAATGCCAAGGTTCCATCTGTGAACATAAATAAAACAAAACTAGAATGACATGGTTTCGGGTGACACATGAAACCTTGTTACTCAACCAATAATTAAGATTTGTAGTTGTGTTATTAAAATGTTTGTATACTAAAATACTTTTACATAAAAAATTGTTTAATTGTATGTGGTAATTACTTTTATTAACAATTTTTTATAGGTATTATTATTTTACAATAAGTTCTGTTTAGTCGAATCTATTAGTGATATCACTCCCTAGATATATCACAGAAGTTAACAACACCAATATTTTTTATTTCAACTTTATAGAAAATGAAACTTTTTCTTAAATAAAATTAAATAAAAATAAAAACTTTTATTTAATTTAAAATTAGATATCTACGCTACTGTTCAATAAATCAGTGACCACTCTAACATTGTTGCCATTTTCTAGGATTTTACTTGCTCTGGTTCCTATAAATTTTCTCACGAAATTACGTGTCGACTTGTGTACTGCATCGCTGTGACTCATAGCTCTTGTCAAAATCCATTACCTATACTAAATGTGACGCATCGGAATGATATTATCGGATGCCAGTGAATTACCGTGTGCTGCATAGAGTAGAGCATTCGTCAAAAGTCGATTGGGCGGATATCGAAACCGCGGATAAGCGAAACTGCGATTAATGAGTCCCTGAATAACGAGGGATTACTGTATTGAACATTGATTTTGCGCGGGTAACTGACATTCAAAGTCGACGGTCGCTTCAAGCGTTGGTTCTGAGAGAATAGTTAATTCTACACAAAAAGTGCTAATAAACATTTTTGTTTAATATCTCAGCTACATTTTTTATTTGAAACATTTTTTTCTACGGCGTATAGATTCTTGGTAAATAGATTTTTTTGCGTTTTTACCCTCTACAAAGGAGATTTTAGGGGAAAGCCTTTAGGTAAAAGTGATAAGCTTTTTTGCATTTTTTTAGGTCCCAAAATTAATATTCTTGGCAAAATTCAGCTTGTTCTTATGATTTTTAGGGGTCTCTCTGGCGACCGGACTATATAAGTCTTGTAAAAATCAATCTACACCTTTGAGGTTGCATCCAAAATTGGGTCTTATAGTGGCTCTGTACTATGTACTAGGATCTATGTGAAATTAAAAAGTTGAAAGAGGAAAGGCGGAAGATCTACTACCTAGACGAAACCTGGGGCACACTATCAGCAAAATATGGGTAGATGAAAATAAAAATCCCAGACAAGCTTTCTTGAAGGGTGTGTCAACCGGATTAAAAACCCCCTCTGGTAATAGGAAACATCTAATTATATTACATATCAGATCAGAGGACGTATTTGTAGCAAATAGTGGTTTGAATCAAAAAAGGATGACAATTACCATGCAAATATGAATTCTGATGTGTTTGAAAACTGGTTCTGAAATATTCTGCCACAATTAGCAAAAAATCTGTAATAGTTATGGTCAACACTTCATACCACAGTAGAAGTACTGATAAATCCCCTACATCAGCTACAAAAAGAGGGAAAACAGGTAGGAAAAACTTACAGAAGATATGGTTAAAGCTGAATTACCAACATTAGTAAAGGCTAATAAACCAGCTGACAAATATGTTAACGGCTTCAAGCTAAAAACATTATGTTTTACATCTGCCACCTTACCATTGTGAGTATTAACTTAATTGAGTTGATTTGGGTCCAAATCAAGGGAGCAGTGGAAAGAAACAATATCTTTTTAAAAATTGCTGATGACAAGCAGCTTTTTATGAATCAGTGCAAAATGTAACAGCACACAATTGGCAAAAGACAATTGAGCATGTTAAAAAAGAGGAATCAAAAATGTGGGAAACTGTTAGAATAATGGAAATCACTGTTGAATCATTAATTATTAATCTGAATGATGATTCTAAAACTTTCACTTATGACAGTGAATAAAAATATTTAATGCAAACAGGTATTTCGCCAAAACTCTATTTTTGGCATACTTCATTCACTCTGTCTACTGAAGTTCATTTGAGATTTCTTCCTGGTTTACTGGAAAACTCCTTTTGGAGAAAATTAAGTTTACACTTTGAGTTAAAGGTAAAATAGTGACAATAAATCCTAGAAACTTTTAATAAAAAACTACTTAGGTGTAACCTAGCTTTATAAATTTAGTCAGTAGATAAAGATACTCATTTTAAATTTACATATGTATAATGTCCACATTGCATAAAGTTATCTTATAGTATTTTGACTCCCATTTCTCCTTATTTATTAAAGCCACTTCCAGGTTTTATTGTTAACTTTTTCACTATTATTTTTGTATTGCATCAAACATTTTTATTATAATGTCAGATTGAGGTTAAGTTATATTTTAAAATTTTATGGTCTACTTCTACGCCAAATGTTACAAATTGTTTAACATTAATACTGTAAGTATATATTTACATTTACATTTTACATTTTTTCTTCATTATGATGTACATAACATGTTTTTATAAAATAATTGTTTATTTCAATTTTTGTCTATAGAATACCTTTTTATTTTAGTTTTCTGGTACATCACAGGTTTAATCCGAAAGTGGTGGTACCTAGACAGCAACAATTGTTCATGAGTTCACATCTTATTCACATGATAACTCTTTCTATTCAGTAGAGGGATTATAACATCTCCAAGATTTTGTGGGAAAATAGTTTTTAAGGATATTTTGCAGCCCAAATCCCTGTAGGTTTTCAATAAATTATTGATATATTATGGTGTTTTCAACATTTTTCTCACCAGGTTCAAGAGATTTCTGCTTAGGCCATGATTTCGTTTTATAATAGCTTTTGCAATCTCTGCTGTTCCATTTAGGGACAACATTCATTCCAATTACTTTAAGATCTCCACATAAGTTCCATCTGTATCTATCTTATTGAATATTTTCTAAAATCAGTATCATATTGCCATGTCTCTTTTGTGTTTGCAGAATGGGCCAAAGGGACTGAAGGGAATTGGTTACCATTTTTGATTGCATATTTGAATTCTACTCATCAAAATACACAAAAAATAATAGAAATAATACATAGGACAAAACATGTGTTTTCCAGCATAAGATCTGTGAAGAGCCAGTGTTTGCTGGCTCCAAATGCTAGTTAAAACATAATAAATTATCCAAAGCCAATGTAATGACTTTCAAATCGTCTCCAAAGAGAAGAATGCATCAAAAATCATATAAGTTAGGAAAAAGTGCTGCGGAAAATGTCATTCATAGGAATCAAATGTCTTTTTTTCTTCAAAATCACATTTTCCAGTGAAATGTAAACTCTTATAAATATTTTTAAACCTAAAATCATAATTAATATCTCATAAAAAATACTCATGACACAGCACATGAAACATGTAGTAAAAAAGCAGCAGACAATGTTACTGAACAAGTAGGAAAAACCTGCTATGCTCTTACAATATTCCAACCTCTCTGAGAAATATGATTAGAAAATAGTGCCTTCTCCTCTGCTAGTATATACCATAGCATAGGTTTACATTGTACATTTTCTTTAAGTGAAAAACTTACTAATTGATGAAACCAAAATCCAGATTTTTCCTTTGCTATAAACCTTAGTGAGAAACTAGACTCTTCTGATAATGAAAGTATATATGGTTCTTTGTTTTAAAAAACAGATTTTATAGCATATCAAGCTTCTACACATTCACATATGGAAGATTATAATGGAATAAATAAAAAAATAATGAAATGTAAATCTCAATCCATTCCTAAAAATCATCTATATTGAGACCTGTTTTAAGATAACATTCTAAAATTTATGTTTCAAAATTGTTAAATTTAAAGATCAGAAGAAACTTTTCTAAAAAGATCAATGGTAGCAGTGTATATCACTCTAAAATCAAGAGTGGAGGAATTGAAACAAAAACTACTCAGAATGTTTGGCACATATGTGCATATGTTTCAAGAAGATTGCAATTATAAGATGCACCTAGTTTAACCTTGATAAAATAAGTTGAGGGAAAGATATTGCATTTTTAAACAATGATTGACTGACTAATTAACAACAAAGAACACAATATTAAAAAAGGATCAGAAATCAATTACTCAAGGCTACATTATCTGTTCTCATATGACCTCAATGCAGTAGATAATAACAGAGATGAATAGATGTTCATAAGAAGGGTGTAGAAATGCCATTCATATGAACTATCACTTGAAACAATCTATCACTTGAAACAATCAGTCAATAAGGCATCAAGAAACTTTTGTGAAAAATAGGGAAGAATGTCATATTCCCTTACCAAATCCCAAGGATAGAAATAGGATATTATCAGATAAAGTATAAAAATAAATAGATAAGGAATCTATAGAATTAAAAATAACTACCAAAAATTGAACTAAAAAGAAACTTAGACAGTTATGTCAATTGCCAGAAGTCGTAAGAATAAAATCCAATGTGTATAGACAGAAAAGCAAGGAAAATGATTACCAAATTTGAGAAGAAGCAATTAAACGGTAAAATGTAAAAACCTGCAAAAAACCATAAGAATCTATATACCTATAAAATTTCTCTGCATGGTTTTTTGTGTGAGAAGCATATCATTTATGCAGCATTTAAAGCCCCTACAGATTTAAGTAGAGAGTGTTTTGAACAGTACTATCATTGTTTAAGAACTATATTAATATATAGAAGAGCTAAAGGATGAATCATGAAAATAAAATCAATAATGAGACATTCTCCAAGGTGGCATTCCAAAACATTAAAATATTCCAAAACATTGAAAAACGAATGCCAGAAGAAATTTCTGACAGGACAATAGTAACAGTATAGATCACTTCTGAACTTCAAACGAAAGTCATGGATTCAGACATGACATTCAATGAGTAGCACATCAGCAAAGAAGTTTCAAAAATAAGTTCATGTGATTATAAGATACACTAAATTTAGCCTTGATAGTAAAAAAGGCAAGATCAAGATATTGCTGCTTTTTCAATAAGATTGAGGACTTGTTTAAAAAAGCTAATTCTTATAATAAAAAAAGAAACTTAGTTATTTCCAGATGACCTTCATGTAGTAGATTGCAACAGAAGTAAAGATAAGTTCATGAAAAGGATATATACATGCCATTTATAGGATCTGAGTGCTCCTTTAGGCAAAATCAGAACTGTTAACAGTTTAAAAACAAACTAAAACTTATATATCATGAAACACCTTAAACATTCAGTCAACTTTTGTAAAACATTGATAATCTAAAGGTAAGAGCTTTTCTTTTTAATTACCACAATGATTGTGGACACAAGAAGGCAGAAATAAACAAGGATCAGGAACAAAAATCAAAGCCAACTTGTTTCTCATATGGCCTTCATGCAATAGATCACAACAGACTTGAAGATAATTTCATAAAAAGAATGGAGAAATGCCCAAGGTTTCTGTATAGAAGATTGCAACAAAGATGAAGATAGATTCTTAAAAAAGATGCATAAATACCAATCATAGGAACTGAAATCTTTGTAGTGCCAAACCCCAACACTTTACAATCCTAAAAAATCATATGGCATGAAAAATATCTGAAAGATAACACCTAGAACATCCAGTCAAGCAAATTTTGTAAAAAAGAAAGAAGAATCTTGAACCCATATAATACATGGGAAAGAGAATTGATGGAGTTGTCAGATGAAGGAGCAGAATTTAACATGTGCTTTGGCCCCAATAAGTTTGGAAATGCTAATGAACAAATTGATAAGTTGATCAACACCAACATAATTATTATCAAATGATATCCCTAGAGTAGATTTCTTCAGAAATGAGGAGCCAAAAGAGGACAGACCCATTTTCCCTACAAACATTTTTCGATTAAATATACACTAGCCTGTAACATTTAGTAACAAAACAGCACATAACTCTACAAACAAATGTGAACCTTCTGTGCTCTTACAGTATCTCAAACTCCCTTCAACAAATAGGACTGGAAAATAGTGACTTCTCTTCTGAAGTATAACTGATCATACTTAGATATTACAGGAGTGAAGATATTATAATCAAATAAATTATATACAGAAATAAAAAATCTTTAATACTGAAAATAATTAACCAAAAAGAAATCTATACAGTGAGGTAACTCTGCCAGTAAGTCATAAGTGAATACAAATTATACAGAAAAAAAAAGAATAAAAGCATACACAAATAATGAGAAGAATCAATAGAAAAGAAGAATAATTTAATTGAAAACCAAAATTTATACAGACTAGGTTCTTCTGCTTTTGAAAGTAGTGTTAAGGCTAAAAGAAATTATGATGAAATTTTAGTTTTTTAGATGTAAAAACTAAAAAAAAAAAAATCAGAAAATTGCATAGTCTCTTCATTATGACATGTTAAACAATTTATAATAGACACATTTATGCATAATAAATTTGTTTAAAAGTTCAGGTTAAAAATTGTTCTACAAAAAAACCTATTTAGTTATACCTATATAATTTGATTTTAAATATTTTTTAAAAAAGTATATACAATTTCAATGTCTTTTTACCACATATACTATCCTTCCAAGTACTAGTGTATTATTAATAATAATTTATATATAATGTGTAGGTAGCTAATTGTTATACATAATTCTAGGACAACAAAAACATAACAGTTTTTATCAATATTCATGCAAAATGTTGAAAATGTCTTTGTTAAGATACGGCTAGTGGAAAATGCAGATACTAATTTCCTAACGAAATATCAAGAAAATTAAGACCTTGTATTTTCTCAGATAAATGATTGGACTTGTTAGATAATAAATTCTGTCGAAACTGTTGCTAAATTTTATTGTTATAAATCATTTTCTGCAATATACGTTTATGTAAAAATTACTTTTGAAGTAAAGGTCAAAATAACGAACTTACCAAACACATTTTAAAGTTTATTTGAGTGAGACATTTTTTCGACGAACTTTCCTGAATTTTCTGTTATGATGTTCAGCACTTACTTAGGATCCCACAGTTTTCAATTCATTACTTCTTGCCTTCCGATTGTCTTTAGAGTATTTTAAAATAGACGATTATAGAACAGAATGTTGAAATATTGTTTAATAATGAAAAAAATTACCAAAATTAACGAATTTCGAAGAAGCAAACGACGAAGTTTTCATTGCAAGAATGAACGGATAATTATTTTGTCCATCATTGTACACGCATGCGTGGTGGTTTCACGATGTGCGCGTCGATGTTGCCAAGTCTTTGCTAAAAAATCTCTTTTGTTATTATTACAATGTCAGACATCTTAAAAAATGATAACAATAATAAAATAAAACTAAACCGTGTAATATTTTGTACGTAGAAATTACGTTGTTTTATTGTTTTATGAATAAAAACAAGTTGAGTTCTTTTTGTATTTAGTTACCTTATATATTTTCTTAAATTAATACCATCTACTTACAATTTGCTTATGCTCGATGAATTCTAAGTTATTTGGTTAAAATTACATTAATTGATTTAAAAAAACTTTAAAACAAATTGGTTAAAAGTATATGATTTGAAAATTTTTTATAAATATAAGCTAGAAAAATCTATTGGCACATTATCGACAAATCCCTAGATCTGGGGAGAAAGTTTTAAGTCTGGGAAGGATGATGCGCGCTAAGAAATTTTAGATCTAAGTTTAAAATAAATATTTTCATTACAATGAGTATCTTATGTTATTAAGCAAAAATGTTTAGATTTAAGAATTTCAATTTGATTCAAAATCTTGTGGTGTGTGTTAATAATATATTAGAAATAAAATTTTGATAAAATCACATAGGCGTAACAATATGTTCAATTGAGGTGTTTGAATTGCCATAAAAGCACAAAGAAAACTTTATCGCGCATGCCCAAGCACAAAAATTTGTTCAGTAGCGGAGATAATTATTTAGAGAGATGGTAATTGAACATAAGCGTACCTGCATAAGTTATATAGCCAAGTGTTATTTACGCGAATATACCATCATATAATCAAAGTTTGTCTATATTTTAATCATTTTAAATACAATATACTTAAAATAAATCGATATTTTTTAAATAATTGTTATTAAAAAACCTTTATAAAAGGTATATATTTAAAAATCCAAACGGGCTAATTAAATAAAACGTTTTCGGAATCCATATTCCATCATCAGTGTCTAGGAGTACATGAATGTAGCCACTAAATATATTTGTAAAAACCCGTTAACAAATAATTAGTTAGATTTGGTATATGATATTTCTTATAATATTTTATGATGTAAAAGTTACCGTTGGATACGGTAACATGGCGACATATGACTCCACGTTGAAGTTGCTAGTCCTGAGGAGGTGTGTCTGCAAGGACTGTATGGAAGCAACAGTTGCTCAGCATATGACAGAGCACGATATTATTTTTATAGCACGTGGAGAAGTTTCGGCTAACTGTTATGGGGAAGATTCAGCTAGTAGCCGAATGTTCCCCACGTACATTATTTGTATATTGATCTTTTTTATATCTAAGTAAGTAATAATTTATGTTTACTAATTTGTTCTAAATGCCTAGGAATTACACAAAAAAAACCAATCGCTGTGAGTTTAATGAAAATACCATGAAATTGGCCATTAAAGCCGTATTGACAGGGCGTTTGAGTCAATATAAGGCTGCCCAAGAGTATCAAGTTAAAAGACAAACCATACAGTCAAGAATTAAGGTCCTTTTAAAGAAAAAAACAAAACAAAAGAAGAGCTTTTGGCTGGATGGGCTGATTCAGGCAATGAAAGTGAAGCTTCGTATACTAGCAAATATACAGCTCGTCAAGTTTTTACTTTGCATGAATAGTTCGAGCTTGTAGCTTACATAAAAATGTGTTCCAACTGTACCCCTTCGGCCTAAACTATAAGCATATAAGAAAACTGGCTCATGATTTTGCTAATGCTCTACCGAATACTACAGCATCAAATAGTTGGGAGTTGAATAAAATGGCAGGTTAGTTTATTTCTTTTGTATATGTGTAAATTCAAGCAGCTAAAGAAATATTTTTTAGGTCTGGAGTGGCTACGTTGCTTTATGAAAAGATATCACAACGATATGTCGCTTCACAAACCCGAAAATACAAGTATAAGTAGACCGATGGCTTTTAATAAACCACTTATAGAAGATTTTTTTACCAGTATGTCAGTGTCCTGGAAAAATACAAGTTTAAGCCGTAACAGATCTGGAATCTGGACGAGACTGGCATAAGGACAGTTATGCCACCTGCTAAAGGTGTTGCTCCAAAAGGCAAAAAATAAGTGGTTCTCTTCACAGGAGAGAGCTGAACTTGTGATAAAGTGAAGTGTAAAATGAAGCAATAAAACACTTTGCGAATTCTATTAAATGTTCTGTGGAAAGCAAGGTACTTCTGCTCTTGGACAATTACGAATCCCACATACCTGTAGAAGCCATTAAATTGTGTCTAGAAAAGGGGGATCGTTTTACTATCTTTTCCATCTCATACGACACATATAGCTCATATACAGCTCAGCATGACTGGCTACTTTCAAATCCTGCAAAAACCCTTACAATTCGACATGTGGCGCGTTTGGCTAAGAAGGAATATGAATGTGCATTCATAGCTCATTTAAAAATACTGGTCTGTGACCAATAAATCGACTTGTATTCAGTGATACATATTTTATGCCAAGCGAGGTAACCGATAAACCATTAATGGAAAACAAAGACGTTAGTTCTATTGATACCATACAAAGTGAATTAAACACCGAAAAAATTCCGCAAATTCCTTCGACATTAAGCTGTGTAGTAGAAAAAATTATTAATAAAACACCTCCAGGCTCGCCTCAACTTCTTCCCACATCGACTAAAACACTGAGCCAAATTAGACCATATCCAAAGAAACAACTTGAAGAAAAGAAAAAACAAAAACAAATAAATAAGAGAAAATCACACTCAACAATATATAAAGACACGCCGAAATAAGAAAAAAGACAAAGTATAGATGCAGGGAGAAAAAGGAAACTAAGTTTAAAACAGAATAAATCAGTAAAAAAAAATTGATTACAGTGGGTAGGAAAAAAAAATATTTCTATGTCAAGCGAGTCTAGAACTGACGTAGTTTTGCAAGATTGTTCGTCAGACGACGGCGAAGAAGATTTCGAAGATTTTAAAGCCATCGAAAAAACAAATTTGACAAACTGCAGATCACAATGTTACGATAATTCTGCCGTGATGGCAGGTCACACATCTGACGTTCAACAACGAATAGTGGAAAAAAATCAAAAACATTTATTTAATTTAGTAGAAGTTACTGCAGTTAAACAAGATCCAATCGTTGTGACATGTTTTTAAATAATTGAAAATATATCTCTGTTTCTCAGGTTCAACGATATGAATTATTCAAAAAATGCTTTAACAAATCCTGTCAAACGTGAATCTGAACACGATGGATCGCCAGAATACAAGCGGTTAGCGTTCTTGTCGATGGGCTAGAGAATATAGTAAAACTGTTAGTCAACTTAGCATAAGACACTACTATAGTATCTTAAGAAATACTTCGTGTAAACTTCGCTTTAAGAAATATGACAGAAGTAGAAGGAATGGTCCCCACCAAGCGACAGAATCAGAGGTTAGCTGGGCTCCTTATGTAGAAGCTTAGATCGTAGTAAGTTTTATATTCTACAATTTAATAATAAAGTGCCAAACGCTAATTTAGAGCCTATTTGTTTTCTGCTTCTCGGTCACAACAACAACCACTATAAGTGACATGAGAAGTGAAGTTACAATTCTCTTGCAACATATACTAACTTTTCGTTTCATACCTTTAGTTCATTTCTGTATGAAATCTTAAGGAGGATTGATCGTGCGCAGCTCAAATTATAAGATCCTAGAATGAATTTTAGGAAAGCGTTCTATGATCTTGAATCATTAGTGACTGAACTAACCGAAATTTGGAACTCTTTGCAATAGAAAAAGCGAAGTCCTCTTTGTGAAAAATAGGATATTAATACAGCAATATGTCCGGAGAATCAGCTAGAGATGTTGGTCTTTTTGCAGAAAGTGAAATTTTTCGTGTTATGAAAAGCGTTATTGATCCTCTCCAACAAGACATATGTACACGATTTATACAACTAAGTGACCTTAATTCCAAATTTGGATTCTTAATAGTTAATATTGAAAAAATATTAAAAAATATTATTATCAAATATGATAACGACCTTGAAAAAAAATTGTAAAAATTTTGCTGAATTTTATAATACAGATTTCAATGGAATAGAACTCTACCGATTTTTTTCTATTATGAGACAATCTTTAGCAATCAAAACACAAATAAAATTCTATAAGTTAATTTGCTGGCTGCGGAGCAAGGGGCTCCTATTAGTGTGGTGAGGTCTTCTCCAGTGACAAAACCACTTTAACCGTTTTTCAGGTCAGCTGGCCAGTTTCTTTTGAGTCTCTTATTGGCTTGGTGTTCTAGCAGAGGTTGGAGTAAGGGGTTACTATAATATATGATTCCAGTGCTTCATGGTGTTTCGTGCTGTATTTAGTGAATACGATTATCGAAATATGTGACTGTAAAATGTTACTACGCGGTAGAAAAAAAAAAAAAAAAATGAACCCAAAACTCCATTAGAATTTCTTTCTTTTATAATCTCGTATGCCAAATCTTCATGCCATAACCTAGTAGTGGCATTTCAAATACTCCTGGCAATCGCAGTATTAATTGCTAACTGCGAATGTTCATTCAACAAACTAAAATTAATTTTGATAGGTATATCTACGATCAACGATGGGACAAGATCGCGTGACATAGCATTTTTAAGTTATTGATAAATTTGCTTCATCGAAGTATTGTGCCCAGGTGATAGTTAAGCTCGCTATGTGGCTCGCTACGCCACTGAATGCTAATGTTAATTGAACAGTTTTCTTATTAATATAATACTTATACCTTTATTTACTACTACGAGTAGAATAAAGCTATAATATTCATAGAATATAGAAACCCATTTTTATATTATATTATAAATAATATTTCTCTCGTAAACCTAAATTTAATAAACATATAATTTAATAATATCTATTAAAAATTTAATATTCTGTATGTAGTATAAAACTGGCTTTCTAAAAATATTATTTATATTTTAGGTACTTATAGCTAGATTATATTATTTATACCTATCAAAGTTTAAATTTTCTTACAAAACTTAAGAAACCGTTTTTAATGTCTTATTGATCTATCCTTACCTTTTTTTAAATAACTTTTTGTAAATATATTTTCAAAAATAATGATAATCATTTTGACCTATTTGAAATTGGCTAGTTACTTCTACTGTTGGTGCTTGGTTAACAACGATCACGATCTAGTCCTAGTCAGTCTGTTTGTTCAAATGAAAAGAAGAATACAAGTGATTGAGGTTATGTCATTTTTATTTTGAAAATATTTATATTAATTTTTCATATTTAGATATTTTCGTAAGTATCATTTGATTATCCATTGATATTTGAGAATAATACATTGTTTATTGTATTTTATTTTATTGTGTTTTTATTTCCAATTTTAGAAGATGATGCGATATGAGGAAGAGAATGAAAAACTTGCAGATACATCTCCTTGTGCAGGAGTTAGAGCCGATTTGAAGATGTGCTTATTGGAAAGCGATTGTTGCAAAGTAGTAAGCTTATTTTAATCTAAAACAGTTGTAAATGGGGTGTATGAGTAGTGGATGAAAAATATAACCTTGATTTCTTACCTATTTCTTGTTTGATCTATGGTATTTTTAGGGGAAATGTTTAAATATCCTAGTCAGGTTTTATTTTGTTGTGTACATAGAAGGTTGTCTGTCCATTTTTATAAGAAATTGTACAAAATTAAAACCCGAATTTGTTATGATGTATTATCAATGACATAACAAAATGATAACAAATGAGATAAATCAAGATAAATCATTAAAGTTACAGCAAGTAACTTTAAAACGTAAACATTGCCAGGAAAAGAAGCTGTGCAATTTTTGTTGTATATCTATTGTTAATAATTTTTTTTCAGTGTATTCATTACAATTTTCATTGGCTCAAATAGTTCCCAATTACTAAAGATCCTTTCCACGAAGATACACTAGCAGATAGACAATGAGGTGTAAAAATTATCGAAGTTGATAATGTGAAGTTAGGGGTAGTCTGAGACAAACAAACAGCTGTATTTTACACTGCACAAAGATCAGGATTATCTAGTAGGACAATATTACTAGCTGCAATGTAAATTTCGAATCTGTAAGAGTATCGGTAGATACAGGCAAATCACATAGGACAAATAATTGTATTCCCAATTTATGGAGTTTACTAGACATATATTAGCATAACTGGAATTGCATTTTTGTTCAGTACTATCTTTGTTGGAATTGTTATTAGTGTCAGATGAATAATCATGTTCTACTTAATTTAAAATTTTTCACACTTCTTCAGTAGTCATTTTAGAAAGATCAGTTGCTGTATGGCTACTACAATGGTGAATGGTGAAACATTGACAATTCCAGAACAAATATCAAACAAATCAGGTATTTTTGTATGTCATTTAAAAGCATGATACCAATGCACTTAATTAACCATAAATTTACTTTATAGTTATGACAATTAATACCTATCTACTAAAGATGGTAAATTTTCTAGTGATATGAAAACCTGAGTCCCTATTGGGTTAAATATATGTAGGAAACAAGTTGAAAGTATTTTCAGTGAAGCACAATATAATAAATACAACATGTAGAAGTATTTATTTAACAGTTCTTGTTTCTGAAATTTGATAATTCCCAAAGGTAAAATCTTCAGTAAAGATGTAATTTTTCAAAAGAAATATAAATAAATATTCTCTTAAGAAGCTTAAATTTCTGTTTCTTAGCAAAAGAGGACTCCCAGAGAATGTTTAAAAGCAAATGATGGATCTGTGCCCACACAATGTCAAGTACTGAGAAATACTTTCTTCGAATGCAAGAGGTCACTGGTAAGTTTTACTATTACTATAACTATTGCATTTATTTTGCTTATTAATTTATACCAGGATACCACCAGGAATGAACCACAAGTTCACTTTCAAATATGTTTATCTTGCTGTGTTCTTGCAATATATTGGGTAGTTTTGTTCTACTTAAAATAAAAACCTGTCAACTCTAATTTACTCCCTTCTAATGTGGATAAGACAGTAGTATTATTCTATAAAGGAGCTCTTCAACTCTTGCTTCTTAATAATATCTAGGTCAGTATAATTGATTCTGTAAAATTTCTTGATATTTTTATAGCCTATATATATAAGCCTATAAACTAGCCTCAGCCTGCTATGTAATAAGATCTGTTTAGAAGGAAATCAATTTAACAACTTCCAAAATAACATATTTTTCTTTGTTCAAGTCTCATCCTCTATATGGTCTTCCTTTTTGGGGTTCTAGTACAGATGTCCAATCTGATATTATTTTTAAATTCCAAAAAATAGCAATACAGTATCTTTTTGGCCTCAGTAGAATAACACATGGCAGAAGCTAGTTAAAAAATCATGGGCTTTTAACTCTTCCCTCTTTATATATTTTAGAAACTGTTTGCTTAATTCATAAACAGCTATATGTTTTACCAGCAAGACCTAATCATGACTACTCCACCAGAAATTCAACCTTTGATGTGTATTTACCGTTCCAATCCAGATTACTAGTAAGTACTAATTTTAAACATGTCTCAAAGAGTTGGCAGTCTTTTCAATTTAGCCATTCCACATTTAATTTTTGTTTTAATTCTGTTTTTTAGTTGATGTTTTTTCTACATAAATCTTAACTATTTGTTTAGCACTTTATTTTGACTTTCTTCAGTTTCAGTTTATAGTTGCTAAGTAGCAAGTTATAGCAGAGTTGATGTTTGCACTTGCATAAGTCTTTACAACAGCATAAGTAACATTTTTTAAATCTAATAATTTTCAAGCTGTAATCTGTTGTTTTGCGCACTGCGTTTTCTGATTAGTCTCATAAGCAATTTCTATGTGCACAGGCGATGTGGTGGAAGTTTATTAAATTTAGTGAGCACAGCCACTTGATTTTATTCTTCAACAAAATTACTTCTATGTTCATTTCTTCCATTTCTTATCCTTGATTTATAATCACCTATTAATTTTCCTTGTTTTCTTCTGCCAATCATGTTGAAATCTCCCATATTTATGTTCATGTCCTCCTGTTTAAATTGTGATATAACAGTTGAGAATTGTTAAAATTTTAGTTTGTTCATCACTTGCTTGCTTTGTGAAGATATATTTGAATGATGTTAACAAGTTGCAAAGTAAAACACCTTACAGTTTTCTATTTCTGATTGTCCTGAATTAGGAAATCCCATTGCACTAACGCACATTAGGTCAATGTCTAGACCTGGCCTGATCATTTACTGTTTTAAATTACTTAACAATATTTCTTGTTTTGTATATAATGTAACAGTGCCTGGATCTAAATGAAGGCGGCAGTACTTAATCAAGTGCCAAAAAAGACTGGATGACACCAGATATTATAAAGCTTATAGAAGAAAAACGAAAATACAGAAATATAAATGAAGACAAATATAAGCAAATGAAGAAACTAGTAGAAACGCAGATCAAGAAAGCTAAAGAACACTAGATAGATGAAAATTGCAATGACATAGAAAAATTTAATATGAAACATGAGACACATAATCTACATAAGAAACTAAAAAAAATTTAATTAAAAATCCTTTGTAATAGGCCTAAAATATACCTATTACAAAGGATTTTTAATTAAATTTTTAATACATGGTATACAGCCAACTACAGGAACGTAGATTCCTTGTGGAAACTAAAAAAAATTATTGCTAATGCACGGAAGAGAATACCACAAATCATCAGAAACTCCAATGGAGATCTCCAGTTATCAGAAGAAGAAAAACAACAAACTTCGGAGGAATATATCAAGAACTTATTTACAGATAATAAGGAAGAAATAAATGAAACATTACCAACTGATGAAAATATCATCATTATTATCTTGGTGCTACAGCCCTTAGAGGGCCTCGACCTTTTAAAGCTTTCTACGCCATTCTGTTCTGTCCCTTGCTTGAATTTTCCAGTTGCCGATGTAAAAAGCGCCATGTCATGATGAAATTTTAATAGATATACTAAAAATCCTGAATAACGAAAATATTGAGTGTCTATCTATTGAGAGTATCTAAAAACCTATCTTTTTACCCCTACCCAAAAAGAATAATCCTAAATCTTGCGATAAATATCTATTAATTAGCCTCATGAGCCACACTTTCAAAATACTACTCAAAGTTATTCAACAGCGTATATATAAAGAAATGTGAAGAACAATTAGACAATACACAGTATGGATTTAGAGTTAGAATGGGAACAAGAGAGGCGTTGTGCTCAATGACGGTAATATTACAAAAATTCAGGAAATATAATAAAAACATATTCATATGTTATATATATTTTCTAAAAAACGTTTGACAGAGTTGGTAAACATGGTAAACTCATACATGCATTGAAATACATACAATTTAATCAAAAATCTATACTACAATCGAGGGAAGATAGTGAAAACTAAGTAGAAATTCAAAGAGGAGTCAGACAGGGATGTGTGCTGTTACCACAATTTTTAATGTGTACTCCCAACTAATATTTAAGGAGGCACTATGGGAAAAAAGTAGGTGTAAGGATTGAAGGGAGCATCATTAATAACAAGATTTGCAGACAATACCGCAGTCATGGCAGAAAATGTAGAAGATTTACAAATTCTTATAGAAATCATTAACAGAGAAAGCAAATAAGATGGGACTAACAATGAATATAGATAAAACCCAATACATGGTGATCTTGAAAAGCCCTGTTGACAAAACATACATCTGGCATTGGAGGATAACCCGTTAGAGATGGTAAACAAGTTTAAACCCTTCGGAGCAATTATAAACTCACAGTTAGATCAAGATGAGGAGATAAAGATCAGAATTGAAATAGCTCGAAAAGTATTTATGAAATTTAAGTCAATGTTTACAAATAAGAAATTGAGTATGGTTATCAGATTGAGGTTCGTCGAATGTTATGCACTGTCATAACTGTTATATGGAGTAGAAGCTTGGACTCTGAAAGCTCAATCCGTAAAAAAATTAGAGATATTCGAAATGTGGCTATATAGGCGTATTCTAAAAATTCCTTGGACTGCAAAAGTCTCAAAAAAGTTTATGAACACCATTAAAATAAGAAAAACTATTTGGGCCATATACTTCGAAACAATGAATCTGCACGTTAACATGCTAGGAAGAGTAGAGAAGAAAATACTTGGGAAGAAAGAAAAAATCTTGGCTGAGGAATATCAGAGATTGGACTAACCTCAGTGTCAAACATATATTTCACGTTTGCCAACATTCGTTAGAAGACGAATCAATAAGAAGAAGGAGATCTTAAATTTTTCGTTCGAGGTCACTTTTTTTTTCATTACTATGGTTTCATTGGAAGTGTATTTTCCTTAAAGTATGATTTAATGTTTCAGTTGGATGCCAGGCAACGTTTCAGAGGCAGAAAGGGATATTGAACACAGTTTTTAGTTAGTTTCAAAATATAGATTATTTGCAATGCAAGAGGCGATTAAGGTGCCTACATACAATATGTTGCAATGAAACAACCCAGACCAAAAATCGACTACCTTAAATTACGTTGTGGGCGGAATAAATCATTTCTAGTCTATTATATTAGAGTTTGTGAAATTAATAACTTATTCTTTGGAGAATGTATAATAAAGCAGTTAGATTTATTGATAATACAAATAGAATCGAAGATATTATATTCTTATAATGATCTAACTGATAGCTTGCATTGCATTTTATTATAATTAGGTTGTAAATAAAATGTTAAGTATATATTTGTATTTTAATTATTTATCTCTCACGCTTACGCGCACATTCTCGTTTATTTCGGATATCATGTCTTTATGTTTCAAGCTTCAGTAGCCGGTTATTATTACGTATTAGCAATGCTGACTCAGAACAATTCAAGAAAACAATCACCAAAGACAATTTACAAAATTACGTTCAGTAGTGAAACGCCAAATTAAAGTTACATATTCAGCATATCCACCAAATCAGCAAATTCTGGAATTTTTCAACGACGTCCAAGGCTGTGAATTAGACAACACTGTTGCAAAATATTTCGATACTTTGGTTCATTACTGTTAGTTTTCATGGGGTGATCCGTCACATACGAAGGTGCAAAATCAGTACCTACCGGTAAATATATCTTTGTCGAAGAGAAATATGCCAGTTTTTTCAAATCCACGCATTATGTTACATATCATACATTGTCATTGTTTTCTCGGCATTATTCAGTATCCATTCATCTTCAGCTGAAGACAGATATCTTTTAAAGTGTAGTAGTAAAGGTAGTTTTGTTAATTTTTTCTAAATAAACATTTTTCGCTAATATACTAAGATTTGCTTCCATGACAAATTAAAAAGTTTATAAATAAATATTTTAAATAAAGTTTTATGGATCAGCTAATTGTCATATTTTAGTTTTCTTTTAAATAAAATTAACTCTTAATAAGTAATTAATAATTTAGAAAAGTTTGCTATTTCATTTCGACATACGACAGTCACCAGTTGTAAGTAATTTCAAAGTTAGAATGAAGAAGGTTACAAATAAGTCGATGAAGAAGTATGATGTTAGAAAACTGAATCCCAATGTTCGACTGAAGGTAAGTGAAAACCTCAATACAAAGGTGCTAAAATGCAGAAATGCAGGACCCATAGAGGTCTGACTATCATACACGAAACAGTGAGAGCGTTAGCTCTCACTGTTTCTCGAGAACATTTAGCGTGCAGGTATTGTTTCTGCACATAATATTTTTGTATACCTGATTGACTACAAGAAGGCTTTCGTTAGGGTCAGTCATGAACAAATGATAAAAGTGCTGAAGACGACAGGGATTGCCGGAAGAGACTTAAAAATAATAGCTAACCTGTATTAGAATCAATCAGCGGTGCTCTGAATAGATGGAGAATATACAGATTAGGTCAAAATCTTAAGGGGAATGAGACAGGGATCCATAATTTCACCACTGATATTCAATCTGTACTCGGAGCAGATTTTTGAAGAGGCTCTAAAAGATATTGACGAAGGCATCTCAATAAATGGAGTCAAGCTCAATAACCTGCGGTATGCAGATGATACAATAGTGTTTTCCAATACCATAAAAGAGCTGCAAAACGTAATGAACAAAATAACGGAGATAATTAGAACATATAGACTTGATATAAACACCAGCAAAACCAAGATAATGATCATCCGAAAGGAAAACATAACTGGAGCAAATCTGTATGTGAACCAAATGAGAATTGAACTTGACTCACAGTACAACTATTTGGGAACTATAATCAATGAGTCGTGGTACAATACCCAAGAGATTAAATGTGGCATCGGAAAAGCAAAAAGTGCATTATTGACTATGGGCTCTGTGTTCAAGAGCCATGACCTAACCATAGAAAAAAATAAGTCTCCTTAAATGTTACGTGTACTCAGTACTTCTGTACGGAGTAGAAACGTGGACATTGAAGGCGGAAACTGTATCAAAACTTCAAGATTTTGAGCGAGCTATGTTTATATGGAAGGTTCCTGAAGATACCATCGACAGACAAAGTCACCAATGAAGAAGTACTGCGGAGGATGAACACAACCGCGGATTTAGTCAACATCATTAAGGGCCGTAAGTTGCTGTACATGAGACATATAATGAGAAATCAAAGCAGATACGAGCTACACCAATGCATTTTGCAAGGTAAAATTAAAGGAAAAAGGGCCCCAGGACGAAGAAGAATATTCTGGCTTGCCAATCTGAGAGCATAGTATAGAAAGACCTCAACACAGATATTTCGTATAGCAACCAACAAAGTAGTCATAGCCAGAATAATCGTCAACGTTCGGATCGGACAGGCACCCTAAGAAGAAGAATATGACAGTATATCCTTTTCTGTCATTTGGTACATAACCAAAATTTTAAAGTCTGTTTTGTTGATAATGTAAGATTTGTTGATAAATTTAGATATTTTTATTTGTAATAACTGTTTATTTGAAATAAAAATAAATATGTAATGTTTCTCTTTAAACCAGGAGTTTAAAATTATTTCTTTTAAATAGATATTCACCCTTGAAATTTTTTATGAACGAAAAACCTTCTTTCTAAGTACCAAGAGGATTCTTTTAAACTTCGTCCTATTTTAAATAGTTTAGGAATCTCCTTGTGTAGTGGTGCCCATCTGTCCATGTATTTTTTGATTTCTTTTGTGTAGTTAGTCCTCCCCAAATAAAGGAATCCTTATCCACGACTCAGCTCTCCAACTAAAACACGAGTAGCCGTTCGCAAACGTTGCAACTTATTTGCTTACCCTATCCCCAAGCCCAGTAATTGTTCAGTCTCTCCTGTCAACCCCCTATAAGCAAAATAATAAATTGTTACAACTGGCACCCAACGTGGGGCTTGTTAATATTGATATAACTGTCTCCCAGCAACGTGGTCAGCCTGTGTTAATATTTTTACAACTGGCCCAACGTGGGCCTTATAAATATTTTTACAACTGTCACCCAGCGTGTGGGGCTTGTTAATATTGATACAACTGTCTCCCACCAACGTGGTCAGCCTGTTTTAAATTGTTACACTACTAAAATTTCAGTATTTTCTTTCTCAAACCAGATAGCTTTTACTTGCGAAATTAAGTTTTGACTTTCACACCGATTGCAGGAGCAGAATTGGATAGTAAAAAAAACTAAAACAATAGAAGTATAATTTATTATAACATTTCAATAAATTTTTAGGTGATTGTAAATTTCCAACTTAATATTAAGGTTTGTCTAAAAATTATTTTATTAAAACAGCACTCTAAGCATTATTTGTCATTGTTTGCACTTATAACTGATATGTGTTAGATAGATAAAAAGTTATTGCTATTATTTTGAGTATAAATTTAGCAAGCCGGACTTAATATAGTACTACAGTATCCACAAGTTTACCAATAACCGATTCATGGATTTTAGTTGTCACATAATTAAAGAGTTTTTTCATTTAGGTTAAATATGTCGATAATACTGTCATTGAAGTAGTTACAATATAACTTGTAACAATGTACAAAAAATAAGAAAGAAATAATTAACAATTACGAAAGTAACATTACAACATAAAGGAAATAATGAAATTTACAAAATATTTAGAATTTACAATTTGTTTTATTGTCTTGTCAAAAATTGCGGGACTGCACTTGTTTTTTATATGTCGTATCCTCTTATAATGTTGGTAATCATGTTGGTAATTACTTCAATTATTACATTCGAACCAGAGACTTCGTTATTCAACCAGTGTATACGTCTTCTTTCTCATCTTCTCCTTCGTTGTGTTCTTAATTGAATTATTAATAAAAGCAAGATATAATGTTCATCACTCATGATATGTTTTAGAGCTCTGGAACTTTTTGGTTTCAATGGTAATTAAAATATTTTTGTCATTTCCTATCCTTAATATTGTTGACTCGATCTACCCAACTTATTTTCATTATTCTTCAGTAGGTCTATAAATCAAAGGACTTCAAATTGTTTGTAATCTCATTCTTTCATGTATAACTAATATCATATTTAAGCAGTCATATTTTTAAAGCCATTGTGATAACTCTGCTACAGGATACCGTTTTTAGTTTGTTGAATTTACTTTTTGCATGCCCTTTTCATGCTTTAATTTTTTCGGTGTACTGAAAATCTTCATTAAAAATTGTTCCCAGATATTTATACTTATGTATTATTTAATTTTACTTTCTTTATTTGTTGCCCTTATATTCAAACTGTATCACAGAGAACCTAAAAAATGAACAAGTTAAAACATACCTTACATGATTGCATTACCGGCGGCAAACACTTTTTTAGATTACAAATGATTCCAAAAACATATGATATTTATTCATCCACTAGACCTTTACAAAATTCCATAATCCTGGAATGAGTATCATGTGCTATTATTCATGCCAAAACCCGAGACTCCTAATCATTGGAGATTGTTTAGAGTTAAGTCTTATGCCAGATCCAGACCATCTACAGAACTGGAAAAATACCCCCAGACTGGCTGAAGTCAACTTTTGTCACCTCAACTAAAGGCCAAGCAACATACATGAAATACCGAGATATGGAAGTGGAAATATACGCCTGCTTTGTAGATAATCGCAACACCAGAAACTAGGAGAAATACTTGGAGCAACGGAGGGTAACTTACGAATCATTATGAAACTATAATGGCATCAGATAGTTCAAGTAAGCGTAGAGAACAACATTTGGGAGGAAATAGTCATAAAAAAGGGAGTACGGAAGAAATGCATGTTATCCCCACACTCTTTAATCTGCATTCGGAAAAATCTACTTAAAGATACAGCTTGTCTGAATACAGCAAATATGAAGATCACTAAGAAAGTGCAGACATAAGTTGTTCTTTGAATACAGAACAGCATCGTTAAATAAGTTCAGATTCCTCTAAGCACTAGTATGTAATAGCTGCGATTGTACAGAAGATATCCTAGCAAGAATAAAGCAGACTATGAGGACGTCTGTCGGCATGAAGAATTGCCTTATCAAGTGGGATCTAGACTTAAAGGTTAGAACTCGAATGCTGAATTGATTTGTATTAGAAATCCTTCTCTATGGCTGCAAGAGCTGTACCTACCCAATCGACACGTCGCTAAAAAAACCCTTCGAACATTTACCATTAGAAAACTATGACGGACAAGAAGCTATGGTTGTACTAAGAGATTCTACCAACAACGAAGAAAATGCATCTATATCTTCATCTTCAGTATAGCTTCTACTTAATCTAATACAACTTAAGAATTTGATCCGAACTCAACACTTGAAATACCTTCGACATCAAAAAGTTCTTTTACTACCCCATTCGACATCCGGGGTTTTCCTAAGGCCGCACCCAGAAAAAATTCAGATCGTAGACGGAAATCAAAGACAAGTGTCATTTTAACTTGTACACCATAAATGAAAGACCTTTTTTTATAATACGAAAGGTAAGAAAACACAACAGCAGCAATCAAGAAAGTGAAACTAAATGTTTGTACAGCTTTAAGCACAAAAGGCTGTAAAAAGGACCCTCCCAGAAAGAAAACCAAACCAGGTAAAAGTAATTCAGAAACGGATTCCGGAAGTTTTGAGTTAGCAGATTATTTTTACTTTACTCATAATAACTATCAAATTTTATAGACAAATGTACACAGATAACATAACTCTAAATGAAGATGTTTTCGAAGATTGCATTCCCATGTTAGAGTACATTTTCTAAAAAATGTGTCATTGTGTACCAGTCTCCCATATTCAATGCTTAATGGTATGCTAGCAACAAGCTACTGTATGATAATTCAGCTTCATTTCTAGTATATAAATAAATTTATAGAATCACAAGAAAGTACTAAACAACTTAGATGGACAGATAGATCACCCAATGACGAATCAAGATAGTTAATTCTTCCAAGATTTGAGAGAAGATTGAAGGAAATTTGATTAACACATATTTGATAAATTGAAAACCATAAAGTATATTGTGGTTATTAAATCGCTTAGCTGAATCAAGTTGTGAATTCAATATACAACAGAATAATGCTACCAGTTCGATTTTTCGTAAACTTTTGGGCTGTTTTGTATTAGTTTAAAAATTAATAATAAATTTAGAAATCACAGTTGAATTGTTGCACACTACAATTATTTATTAGATACGTTAACCCTGAGTCAAGCTTGCTATTTACATTTTTACAAACGTCAAAAATTCAGCGACAAAAACTTCAACGTTCAAAATTAATCTTAAAATGATAGGTTTCTACGCTTGCAAAATTATTATCTTTAAATTCCTAATTACTAAAAATCACAATGTATCAGGTTGCTTACTAAACCTACTAATAAAGTATTAGAGATAGAAAATATTAACCAATAAACAATTTTAATCTCTGTTAATAACCCCCTCTGTGGCTCAGTGGTAAGAGCGCTTACCTTTGAACCTAAAGGTCGTGAGTTCGAATCTCATCTGGGTGGAGAAATTTTCGTTTATTAAAAATTAATGAAAATAATTTCTATCCTTGTGCGATCGGTACTCACCGGAGGGACCGCAGACGTTCGGATACAATTAGCGTCTCTTAGCAAAGACGATGACGTCGACTTTGCTAAGTATCAAGACAATTACTCTACACACACACACTACTCCAGGTACCTGACTGTACCATACCAATGATCTTAGTTGTCGAGGCATTAACTCAATAATAATAATAATAATAATCTCTGTTAAATTTCTGGGACGGCTGTGTCCACTATTCTATGATTTTTCGTCGATAGTCCAATTCAACTATATTATTTATATATGGTCCAATTTTTTCAGATTCTCTCCACATTATTTTAGTGTTGAATCTTATGTTTTGATGAAATACGGAAATTAAGAAAGGGGTTGCATTTAACAATAAAATATATAAATAGTCTTCTTCAGATACTTAAAGAGCAGCAGATACATCCTTATCATTACAGACAAGTCCAAGAGCTCTTGTCAGACTATTTACCCGTTAGAGTGGATTTTTGTGTAATATAACTCAATCTAAATTTTTAAAAATGCATTCTTTTTACGGACGAGGACACCTTTACGTGACAAGGTATGTTTAACTATCACTACGCCGAGGTTTCAACATCCTCTCTGATGTTTTCTTCAAGGCTTCCAAGGTCTTAAACTCCCGAGCTCCCAGACACTACTACACTGATCGGTAACCAATGCATAACTGATTATACTTTCTAGTGATTAGTGTAGTAGTGTCGAGCCCGGGAGACTGAGAGCTCGGAAGCCCTGAAGAAAACACGTATTGTCGTATGCTCTTAGGGCTCAAGTACACGGGGCGAGTTTACAAGCTAACAAGCCGGCTTGCAAAAAGCTGGCGAGTGCGCTAGTAGTCGAGTACATACAGAATTTCCTACTTGCGGAATAGCCATCTAGCTGGCGAATGGAAAACAGTCTGATGTTATAAGTTGAATACTTAAATGTTGCAATCTCTTAGAAACTGTGTGCATCTATTGTCAGTTCTGTCATTTATGTTTTCCTTTTTTAAATTACGTTTATGTATTTTGTTTTATTTTAATTTATTTCCAGTCCCTCGTTCCCTTGGTCCCTCGTTTGGCTTCGTTTTCTATTTCTTGGAAGGTTTTCTTTAATGCTTTTTATCTGTTGCTACTATGGTTATATCGTCCGCATAAAAGTCGCCGGTAGTTCAACTTTTTTTTAGAGCGTTTTTATAAGCAGCTAATGGAGCAAGTGCATCGAGTACACTCGGTTTTAGTTTACAGTTTACGAGCTGCATGTAAAAAAGCTATTTAGAGTGCATATGGCTAATTTACAAGCTAGCTCGCTCAAAATCCGGTATTTGGCGTACATTCGTAAGTCGGTGACAGTTCAACTTTATCTAGAGCATTTTTACGAGCAGCTAGTTAACGCGCTGCTTGGGAATAAGCCGGCTGGCATTTGCTTGTAAACTTGTCCCGTGTATTTAGCTGAAACCTAACCTAAACCTACATCCTGTAAGATTATTCTAAGTTTACATTCATCTCCTTTATCAGGACTTCAGATGTCACCTACAGAGTTCGCCCAGGCGGATTGTTGGAACTCCATATATCAAAATTTACTTGACTCGTTCGTGAAATGGTCCCTTCGGATATCAAAATCACAAATAAACTATGCACTGAATTTATAAGAAATTATATACCTATATTGTAATATATAATTATATATAAGATTTTCTTTAAATTTTATTAACAACTTTAAATTATGAAATTAATTTGTCTCTTATTACTTTAGTAGCAGTTTTAATACTGTTGACATAGGTAGTAAACTGTAGTTTCCAAATCCAAACTAGTGCTGTATGCATTTATATTATTTATTTTTTTAAATATATATTTTGAGAAATACAAATTTTGCACGTTATGTTCCTAATATTTTCTTTTTGTCATCTTTCGTTATGCTATTAATTTTAACAATATTATTGCAACTGATAGTCATTTACAAATTTTTGTAACGGATAGGCACTACAAAACAAAGATACTAGTTGTCAATTAGCTGTAGGTTTCAGTGTGTAACTACTTCGACTCGAACGAAGCAAAATGTGAACACCATATATAAATGAAAAATTTTGTTCGTATCTATTCTGTAGCTCAGAGCTAGACTGTATTAACTCCATTTTTTTGAAAAATTGTGTTATTTCACTTTCTACGTAACAGACTTCACATCTTTCATATGCAATACGCTTTAAATCCTATTTAATGCGGTTCCAAAGATAAGCAACCATAAAGTGTATTAAGTCCCTCAGTAGTTCCGAGCTCTACGCTGCGCCGGTCTGGAGTTCTGCAGTCTTAACAAAGGCGTACAGAAAACAGCTCACCCGAGCAGATAGGAAGAGCCTATTGAGGGTGGCGTGTGCATACAGAACAGTCTCTGCAGAGGCGTTAGGAGTTATCACTGGGTGTATTCCAATGCACGTGCTAGTGATGGAAAGAGGAAAAATATACGAGAGAAGAAATAAAGACATAGCAATAGAACGTTTAAAAAAAGAAGAAAGGGAAAGGTCCATAATGGTGTGGCAAGAGGAATAGGATGAGATGAGAAGGGTGGCGCAGTGGACGAAGTCGTTCATTCCTAACCTGAGAAGATGGATGGATTGCGGGCACCGGCGTTTGGATTATTTCCTGACGCAGATGCTCACAGGACACATGGTTACTTCAAGGCATACCTTTACAGATTTGGAAAGGCAGAAAATGACAAATGCCTGTATTGTGGAATATCGGACACTGTCTCACACACCCTATTGGTATGCGATAGATGGATAGTTGAGAGGAGCCTGCTTGAGAGAGAGTTAGGAGGTAGGGTGCAATCAGTCAAGGAATTGGTGGAGGAGATGCTTAGGTCGTCAGATCGGTGGAGAGCAGTTCAGAGATATGTGAGGAAAACATTGGAAAGAAAGGAAAAAGAAGAAAGGCGACCCGAAGATAGGCAGGGTGCCCAGGACCAAGCAAGAAGATAAGGCAGAATGAGTGGGATTTAAGATGAATGGGGAGGAATAAAGGGGGAAAAGAATGCAGTCGTAGTGAGAAAGTGCTAGAATGCGTGAGAATTGTGCGTGAATGAAAGTTCGGGTGAATGCCGTGCCGAGGTTGCGTCCCAGGACGATCTGGCAGGTAATTCACCGCTGAGGAGGGTGTTTTTTTTAGCAGGTAGGTCTCTGGCATTGGCGACGATGGTGTCCGAAGAACCCGAGCGAGCAGCCTCGGATATCATCGTGGCCACGCTGGAGGAGTCCTGCAGACAGAGTAACAGTCGTTTACACTTAATACCCAGCAATATAAGTATTATTAGTATAAGTTTATATTTATAGTATTCGTGGAGTTAATATCACATGCACATTTAAGAAGTATTAACTCCACGGAACGACGTAAAACCGCGCCAACCGCAGTGTGGCACTGTAGTCAGTGTGTTTATGCTATTTCACAGTGATCGTGTGTGTTCAATAACCTTGTAAATAATGTGTTCCACAACAGATAAAATTGTGAAAAAAGCTTTAGAAAAGCATCAAAAGGTATGCTTTACTCCTTTGACGTAATGGAGTACTGATTCTGTGGAAAACAATCAAGCATTATCCTCTTCATCGGCGATAAATGGATCTAACCTCAAAATAGGTATGTTTTAACAAATTTATTAATAATAAAAAAATATTAGTTCTCATTATTACATAAAAACTTAATAGTACATGTTTTATAATTTTTAGAAAAAAGTTTCCCAATATCCTTACATGAAAATTTCACTAATAGTATAATATCAACACTGAATGATGAATCCACAAGTCTTAATACACAAAATATTGTAGAACTTGTTTCAACAACAGGTATATTTAGTTTCAGAAAATGGAATCATTGCACAGACTGCTTTACCCATTACGTGTAGTCCTCAAAGTATGGTAATTGTGTGCAAGATAGAGAAGAGCTAGATTATGCAGATTTACGCTTGGACTCCGATGACTCTATCAAGAATAAGACATACGGACCAACTGACAACGAAACAGATAATTCTGAAAGTGAGTCAGATAATCAAAAACTCCCAGGTAAAAAAAGGAAATCAAATCCTCTGCGTTGGAAACGGAACGTTCGTAAATAACAAGTGGCCGGTGGTAACAATCGCCAAACCAAAAATACAGTTTTGCAATCGAAGCAACTTGGAGCTCTATGTATAGAAACCTGTAGCGTTAGATTCACAAAAGCTATAACTGAAGATCAAAGACGTTGCATACATTCTAAATTTGGGATCCTAATAAAAACATCGACATAAAAAGACAATTTGTAGAATCAATGGTAGAATCGGAGCACGCTCTGGCATGAGGGAGTTTACCAGGCCTTATTTATTATATTTTAATCATGTAATCAAGATTGTCAGAAATTCTTTCTTTCTTCTTCTTCCTAGGGTGCCTGTCCGTTCCGAACGTTGGCGATCATTCTGGCTATGATGATTTTGTTGGTTGCTATACGAAATAGCTGTGTTGAGGTCTTTCTATACAATGCTCTCAGGTTAGCAAGCCAGGATATTCTTCTTCATCCTAGGGCTCTTTTTCCTTCAATTTTACCCTGCAAAATGCATTGGAGTAGCTCGTATCTGCCTTGATTTCTCATTATATGTCCCAAGTACTCCAACTTACGGCTCTTCACAATGTTGACCAAATCCGCGGTTGTGTTCATCCTCCGCAGTACTTTTTCATTGGTGACTTTGTCTGTCCATGGTATCTTCAGGATTCTTCTGTATAACCATAATTCAAACGCCTGAAGTTTTGATATTTTTTTTTAAATTAATTAATTTTTCTTTCTACCTTAATCTTTCTACCTTAATTAATTAATCTTTCTTTCTACCTTAATTAATTAATCTTTCTTTCTACCTTAAGTATATCCGAGACATTCGTTACAACAACTCTTGCGAAGAAAAAGGAATGTGGAGTAGTTAATACATATCAAAGGGGTAAACGTGAGCCTGTCAATAAAATTCCTGAATTCATCAAACAAGGCATTACGGGATCATATTAGCAAGTCCCCAAAGATAGAATCGCATTATTCAGGAGAGCGTTCTCAGAAAAAATTTCTTGGTTGTGGTCTAAATATTACCAGAATGTATGAGATATACAGATTTGAGTTAATGGAAAGCAATACACCCGAAGAAAACATTGCTAAACTTTGGCTGTATTCCGAAATATATAACACAGAATTTAATATTTCATTTAAACTTCCATACAATGACACTTGTGATGAATGTGACAGATTAAATTTGGCCAAAATCCAGATGGTAGAAGGAAAAGAAAATATTGAACAAGATTATCAACAACATCTTTTGAAGGCTAGTAACAGGTATGAATTAAAAAGACTTAAAAGGAAAGAGCAGCAACAAGTGGTGGAACAATAAAATTCATGCTTTACTTTTGGATACTTCAAGTATCCATAGATAAAAATTATAAATCACAAGTTTTTGTTACGTGGTCATACTCATTTAGGAGTGGACAGTAATCATTCTCTTATTGAAAGAGAACGATAGAAAACACCCTTTTTAAAAATTATGACTCCCTGGAACTGGCAGCAGGTAGCACGGCTTTGCTATCGTTTTAAAATTCAATGTAATTAATATGGAACTAAATGACTTCAAGGATTTTAAGACTCTTTACAACAACAACTGTTCACCTTTTATTATAAGGAAAAAAACTCAGCAAAATACAGACTTTCGCATGTCAGATGCTGTCCACTTGCAAGTACGCAGCGATAATTTCGGATTACTTTTTTTCAAAACTAATTTTAATTCGGAAACATTCCAATCTGTTGATCTTAACAGAAATACTAGGCGTGTTGTGTTTCCTGGGGTACTGCCTATGATTCGCGATATGAGAAAGGGAATAGCTACAAAAAAATACACACATCTGCAAAGTTTGCTCACATGTGCCAAGTGAATTTCATAATTTTTATAAAAGTTTATCCCACTCCAATAAAGTAGATGATGAATTATAAACAATTTCCAAAACAATTTTAAGTGAACAACTATCATGTTTTCGTTAACTTTGTTTACTCATTTTGTTTTCCAGATATGACTTGTTTATTTCATTTAATTAAATAAATAGAAGTGTTCTTGACTAAATTTTGTTTCATTTATCGTATTATCTCCAGATTATTTATTCACTTGTGCTAACTTACCATTATAATATTAAATCCCGAATATGGTAATTGTTTTCATGCTAAACAGTATTAACTCCATGTTTTTTCAAAAAATTAAAAAGCTATAAAAATATCAATTACAGTAATATCATACATCTCAAATGATGTTTATCACACATTTGAAGAAAAAGAAATAAAAATTCTATTTAAAATTTACTCTTTATATTTCTTTTAATCTGCACTCCTGTAAAATTTAAATTTTGTGAGTTAATACAGTTTAGCTCTGAGGTGCAGTATTATTGATTTGTTTCAGCAAATATTTAATGTAAATATTAATCATTACTCTAAAAATCTGTAATGGCAGCATTGTAAACTTTGAGCTTCTAATAATAACATTCATTTCTACTTTATTGAAAACACATCAATTTGTACAATATTATCTAATATTTCATCAGACCAACAAAAAAACTTTTCCAATAAAAGCAATCAAAATATAGTTATATTTCGTCGACAATATTTTTTATTGATGTTCGAAGTTTGTCGATTTTCTGTTTTGTTGCTTTATCAGAAAAGAGTGTTATGAAATTCAAAGTAAGTTTTTTGAAGCTATAAATAACAATTATTCTTTCCACTTATATAATTTATTTCTCTGGCAAAATACCACTCTAGCATATCTTGGTAGGAACAATTATTTTTGAGGTTATATTAAATATTTTTTATAAATATCTAAATGATTGTAATACATACTATCGATTTGCTATTTTCACTTTCGGATTTGGAAACCTTACTACCAGTAGTAACGATTATTAAATATGTATGTATAAGATATGTAAAAGGTTATCTTAATTGGACCCACTTTTTAAAAAGTCTGTAATGGTCTAAAAATTCCCGTATACCCAGTCAACCTTGCCCTTAGGGCAGGTAAAATTAAAGCACAAACAGTCACATCGCTTAGTAAATTCGCACATTCGCATAATAATATGTACATCTTGTCTCCTTTTGGACTCAACGATTTGTGAAGAGAAATACGCCTTAAGCCTGCCGCTTGTGGTAAATATCGGTAGATCATTCGTGCACCTGAAACAAATAACATTAAAGTTGTTTTTGACAGAATTTTAAGTTATTAAGGACATAATTATATGTGTCCCATTCTCTTTCCGTCCTAGCCCAGCATTAAATATGGTGCGTTGCAAATTCTAAGAGATCAAAAAAGACCAAAACTTTATACAGTATACCTTTAACGATAAACAGATTAAAAAAAGTGATTATCTTTTATATTATAGTCGTACCTACAATTTTAAGGAGGATGTAATTAAACGATAAGTATTGAAACGATTATTTTCCATATACTTTTTGAATTTTTGGTGTTAACATGTCGCGAGTGGAAAATTTTCGCGACAGATTTTTTGGATTTTTATCAGGGATTCCTTTCGGGGATAACGTGACATGATGATACACAAAATATAACGTCGGACTGACAGTCTGCAAATCTAGAAAAGGTCCAAAAAACAAATATTTTCGGAAAAACGGTCACAGCTTGTCGATTCTTTAAACATATAATTAAAATAAACAAAAACATTGGCACAAAAATTTATTATAACTTTTAGTTACCCATGCTTTGAAAATAAAAGTTGACAGATATATCTTTTTCACATTTTAAGTACTATCATCATCATCATCAGTGGCATTACAGCTCGTTATGAGCCAAAGCGTTCTTCAGAACAATCTTCCATTCGCCCCTGTCTCTGGCAACTCTTCTCCATGCTTTAACTCCGATAGATTTTAGATCATCCTGTATGTTATCTTGATACCTAAGTTTTGGTCTTCCTCTGACTCGCCTTCCCACTTGTCCTCTTCTAATGAAAAAATTTTTCACTATTCTTCATTTAATTTCTTCGCTAACATTGTTGTCTTTTTGCCCATTTACCCATTTTGTTTTACCCATTTTGAGTACTATAAAACACAAAAACCCAAATTAAAAACGAATACAACACAACTATTTCTTAGAAATTAAACAAAAACTAAATAAAAAACAAATGTTTAAGATGCGTAAAGTAGATACATGAATGAACAGAAATAAGTCAATCTTCGCTGCTGTCTTCGGAAATAGCATCTTGTAGGCAGTCAAATTTTTGTCATTTTTTGACAGGTATATCTGCTTGCTCTATTTTTTTGTCTACTACAGTAAAAACAACGACCCGCTACATTCATTGCAGAATAAAAAATGACCATAGGCCATCGGCGATTGGCTGGAGCACAATCATAGGCGGCACACATTTTATCAACTAGATTGATCTACTCCTTCTTTGAATTCATTATAGTCAATGATGATTTTTGGCTTGCCCGTTAATTCGTCTAGTAAATCGTCATGATGCATCGTTGAAAGTAAAATAACGTTATTGTTTTTTCTGGGTATATACGTTTCTCTAAAAGCAAACATACTTATTTTTTCTGGTCTTTTAGGATCAGTAAATTGAAGTGGAAGCTCTCTTTTGCCTTTTCTCATAGTGCTCTCACAGTCAGATGATGTTCGTTTAAAAGAAGATCAGCCAAGATGAGGCTCGTAAATTGTTCATTGTTACATTTCTGTGAGAACCATATATAGGACTGCAGAGGCGAGGAACGAGGGAGTATTGCTCGTATCAACTAATGCGTAGGTTTTTATGCCGTATTTATTGTCGAATCGAGGAATTCTCTCCTAGCTGCCAATTTGTCATATTTTTGCCTCTCTAATCGTGTTTGTTTATCATCAAAACGGATGTGTCTGAGCAGAAACTTAAACCACCAATCAAACTGAGATTGTAAGAACACAGTTCAATAAAGATATTCGTGCTGTCTACAATGGATTGCAAAATCTCTTCAGTAAAAAACCAACTTCAAATCTTTGATGCACTTTTCATATATCGTACTTCCCTGGTTACTCCAGAAATTTTTACCTTCATTAAATTGTCACTGCGAGTTAGTATCCGGTAGTTTCCTACATGTTTCTTCCATTTAGTTGCTCCATTCTTACCAATGAAATTCGGCACTCTTTGTGAAACATTCAAGACTTCTGAGATTGGCTTCTCAATTTCTTCTTCCATGTCGGTGTCATGGTCCTGTATCTCTTCGAAATCTCCTTCCAAACTAGCATTGTCAAAAATATTTTAAAATTGAATCTATATATATTAAACCGGTTTTATAGCGTTCTACGCCTTTCCGTTCCTAATCGCCACTCTTTTCTATTATGGCAGTGTTCATCTCTCAAATTTCGTTCCGACATTGCCTTGGAGATGCCTTTCATCCATGTGGTTACTGGTCTTCCTCGTTTTCGTTTTTCTGTGGGGGTCCATTCTAACACTTTCTTGGGGATTCTTCTTTCCTCCATTCGTCTTACGTGCCCGTACCATACTAGCTGTTGTCTTTCAATGTCATCTATGATTGTTCTTTCTATTTCCATTTGTTGTCTAATGTCGTCGTTTCTTATGTGTTCTAATCTAGATCTTCTTGCTGACCTTCTCCAAAAATCCATCTCAGTGGCTAGTAATTTATCCTTGTATTTCTTAGTTAATTGCCAGACTTCAGCTCCATAAGTTAACACTGGTTTTAATATTGTGTTGTAAATTCGTTTTTTATTTTCTGTTCTTATATTTTTTTGCCACAGTACCGAATTCAGGGCTCCTATCACCTGTCTTCCCTTTACTATTCTGTCTTTAATATTTTCTTCGGTTCGTCCTGTGCTCGTTAGTTTTATTCCCAGATATACATATAAAATTGAATCTTACCTGAAGATTTGTGACAACTTGTTTAATGTGGGGACTCACGTTCTGAAATTCGATATAGCAGCAGAACTAAATGCAGTAGACAACGCTTACAACTATACTGAATAGAGTATCCCTTCGCTTGAAGATAGCTCGCACGCTACGACCGAAATCATAATTAATCGTCAGAAATTGACAAATAATTCGACAAGCGGACTCATAGTCCGCGCGTTAAGTCTGAAAGGTTAAGTAGACATTTAGGGAATGTGGAGTAAATTGAAAAAAAAATACATCTTTCGAAATGGGGTTACTATGAATTTGCTGCCGATGAGTGTAAAGCAGTAGAAATAGATGGAATGTTAGAATGCGACATAGTTTTTGAATTATAAATCGATTTGGTCAATTTTGGTTTAGAAATATTTGAAAATTTAAAAAGTTTTAAAAAGATTTCATTGTTTATGAAAATCAAGCACCACTTATTTGTTTATTTTTTTTATCAATACATGATGGTGTAATAAAATAAATTTTATGAAGAGGCAACAGCCTACAACAGGATGCCAAAACCACCAAAAAAAAAAAAAGAAACAACAGCAAGAAAAGAAAAAACCAAGGCGACAATGAAGCAAATAAATTTTGATTGGCGGTAATTAGTTTTACTATGCACTAAACAAATGGTGATGACCCAAAAGCTATTTTATAAATAGTAATCTTTCTATTTGTAAATACAAATCTATAGACAATTTTACAATTTCAAAAATATAAACCTTTAATTTATAGGTTCACGCTGTTTTATTTTGCTTGTGTCAGCTACCATATTTACTTACTACCTTCCCATCTTATACTTTTATATAAACTCGGACGATTAAGATGCCTTATTTTAATATTAATTTTTGTTCATGCATTAATCTACTTTTATATTTTACAACAAATTTTACCTGTCCAGTAGAGCCAATTACGTTCAAACTTCTCCCTATCATCTCCTTCAAAGACTTTATAGACTGATACCATATAACCAGTCGATGAACTTTGTGTTTTTAGTAACGACATACCGATTTCGTGTACTGGTGGCCGACATATCGAAGCTACTTCTGTATATAGATCCAAGGTATGTGCTGCTGTATATCTAAAATGATCGTTAAAAATGATAATTAAAGCAACCCTGGAAGCTATCGATGAGGAAATGGAGATAAATGGAAAACGTCTGAATAATTTTTAGTTACTAAGGTAGCGGAAACGAGTCAAAATATGGCTTCGCTTTAACACTAAAACATCAAAGTTTATAATATCTGGGTCACGTAGTGAGAATTTAACAGGGATATGTTCCATTGCAGCTTATATTGCAAAGGAAATTACAAAATAGCAGTGGTGCGGACAAATGAAGAATTTCATGACTATAATTTTAAAAAGTGTTTAAATATTTATTAATCACATTTAAAAAGTGGAGAAAATACATGAAAACTGGACAACAATAATAGAACAAGTTGATTTTGTACTATTTAGATTTTTTTATTTTAACAAAAACATTGGATTATAAAACATAAAAAATCTCAAACTTAATTTAATTATATGAAAAAAATAAAATTCATTTTATCCAGTTGTCCGAGATGTGATTTCTAAAAACTAGATGAACAAGCTGAATTTTCCATGCGTCCTCTAAACCCCCCCCCCTTAGGGGAAAATTAACATTCTCAGCAAAATTCAGCTGGTTCGTATGATTTTTAGAGTTTCAGTGGCATTTTCGTCTTTGACGACTGGACTAATCTTATTCATTACTTTTAAAATTTCCTTTCTTTACTGAATAAAAATAATATTTTATTCAGATGCCACCACATCACGTGCTAGATGCCACTTAACGATAAAATAACTTAAGTGTTAGCAAAAATATCGCATTTGATAAATTTAACTGATTATTATTGTATTTTACAATAATAAACCTTAGTTAGGAAGTTATGAACTACTTTTTTCTCATTTAAACATATTTATATAACTGTTAATTTAAACAACAAAACAGTTTTAATTGATTACTTCTTCAAATATCACTTATTGGATTGGATAACAGAAACTACAAAAAAGTAAAAAAATATAAGGGAGATCATTGTAAAATGCAAGACAGAAGACTAAAACAAGGCCCCGTAAAAGATGGGGGAGGAACGTCAGAGCTTAATGGTGGCCGAAAAAAAAATCTCTAACTTAAGATTCGCTAGTGACTTCACAGTATACTAATGACAGCAACAGAGTAAGAGTTTTAAAGCAAGAAAATTCAGCTAAAAATTAATACAAGCAAGACGTAAACAATAACAGACATATTTCGCATCGTACAACTAACATACTGCAAATATATGCAACGATATATCTGCCCACGCAACCTAAATTCGACTAAAACTATTAAAACGATTAATTCGACTAAAATTGTTAAAACTCGATCTCTTCGGTAACAAGAAAGACAGAAGATAGAGACACTATAGTACAGATTACTTTCAGACTTGGCAACCCTAACCCTACGCTAGCTACTATTTCTCTCATACGCTCTCCTCCTAGATGAAAACACTTTATTCCATATAATTTACATGTATCCTCCCATTCCACACCCCGACCGAAAAGTTAATATACATTCCTGATGAAGGGCGGTAGCAACCGGCAGTACAATGTTAAGGCTGACCTGACAATGATCATGGACCGGCATATCATTGGACAATCACAAGCGAAGCTGTAACAGAAGAATGGTTGTGATACTACGATGCAGAAGGGTAGGAGAATCACTGCATTATCATTCTCAAGAAAGTTAAGTGTGATGCCGTCCAACAGAATGTCTCGTACGTTCCGAGTAAGACCAAAGATTGCCGTATGAAAGGTAACCAAAACATGGAAGGACTCCCAAATTTCAATAAACCTAACAATGAGGTTGTCCAACTGCTTAATATTCTCAACACTGACATACGGATGTGAATCTTGGATTCTGAGACAATCGGAAAGAAGAAAAATATACGCCACTGAAAGGTTCTTTGGAGAAAAATATTACGAATTCTATGGACTCAGCATAGGACTAATAATTCAACTTTAAGAGAACTAAAGATCAGTAAACGACTCTTCAGCAAAACCCATATACAATAATTAAAATACTTAGGACATATTATGAGATCAGCCACAGAAAATATGGAGAGTGGCATCATCCAAGGAAAGGTAGCAGGCCGAAGATCACAAGGAAGTTCTCTAACAAGATGGATTGATTAAATTACAGGAATATGCAAAAGACCAATGCATGAATTGACAAGAAATGCAAGAAATAACCAGAGACAGGGATCTTTGGAGACAGATCATACACGACGTCACATCACGTCGACTACACTCCTTCCGGGGGTGTCAGGACTAAAGAGAGAGTGATCGAAGAAGAATTCTCCGAATTATCATCAAACAAACGCTTTTAGTATAAATCAACTTAATATTAAAACAATGTTTACAGCAGTTTACATAATTTTTTAGTTCATAGGTCCGTGGCTCGCAGAAACGACAAAAAATTAGAAAGTTTGGTTGTCTTCAGAAACAGTATCAGTTTTATATTATTTATCTACATTTTACATACTTTCTCGGTATTTTACACTACATCAGGACAACATTTTCTGGACACTTTTGTATGAAACTCACAAATGGCGATATATCTTTCGTCTAAAAACACTAACGTTAGCATCAAGCGACCGATACATGAGACCGAGACAGGTGACAGATAAGCGAGACCGAGACATCGAGCTGTCGCTCCTTAAAATGAGTACGCAACCACAGTATAAAGAGGTTCCATGTGACGCAACCGAGAAAAGCGACATACGCAAAACATGTGTCAATTCTTCAGTACCTGTATCAGATGTAGAACAAAAAAGGCATGTAACGGCTTCGAAGCTATTCTTTAAAAGGCTACTGTAAGAAGAAAATGATGATATATTTCTCGTACTCCATGTTTCGAATGAAAAACGGAGGTGTGTGTATATAAATTTTATATTTAACATGAGGCACGAATGATTTTATATTTTCTAGGACGAGAAATCCTTGCAGGATTCTACTTGACGATCAAATAGTGGTGGGTTCTTAGCCACTAACTCCATTAGCAATTCCTCTTCCTCGTCATTAAATTTTATTTATGTTATTATTATTATTTTTTTTAATAAGAAATCAGTGCTACAAGGGAACTGTCAACCAGCGATTGACTTCGCTACTGCTCTTAAAGGAGACTGACGAGACACAGATAAGTAGTTTGTCCTTGTCTCTGTTTCGGGTTGCAGAACGACCTTTGAGAGCATATTTGAGAGCACACATCAAAAGACCAGAATCGGTATCGCAAATATAAAATCTTCCAGGTTTCAGTAAATTAGTGCAAAGGCCTGGAATTATCCTCTTCGCACTTTACAGTCATATAAATAGTTGCTTAGTTAAAATTTGAGGCAACCGTCCAATATATCGATGAATAGTTTTGCAAATTCCAAGTTTGTACGGCAGTTTGAACTTATTAATTGAGAAAGTTGCATATTTATCAATAAAATCACACCATGGTTGTTTGAGGTATCAAAATAGAGTGGGAATTTCAAGGTAAACTTTTTTTAAAAAAATTATGTCACATATGCCAGTAGTAAATAGCATAGTAGTAGTAAATCACATTCACAGTGTTGAGAATATTTACCTAGTTGTCCTTGGATCGAACTTGCTTAAACTGGCAGTGCGTAAATTATTGTAGAACATCACAGGATTCGTTTGTGACGTATTTATCACATAATATGTTATAAACGGGAATTCGCCTAAAAATAAAAATAAATATTTATCTTTCTAAATGTCAATAGAAATAAGTAAGTCAAACGTTTCGTAGGGCTCTAAATTAATCTAATATAGATTATTTTTAACTCCTTTAGGGACATCATTAGACGACATTTATAAAATTTAGAATAGATACCTACATTAAATAAATGTAACAATATTTGATAAATAAGTGATTCATTTTTTGCCATAATTTTTTTTTGACATTAAAAGTAGTTTTTTTAATTATTATTCCAAGAAACTCTCTATTTACCTATTTTTATCTATATACTTATCTATACACTGTTAAATTTTTACTCTAGGGTAAAAATTTAACATTATAATTTTACTCCCGAGTAAAATATTAACGTTAAAATTTTACCCTCCGATTTGGAGTAAGTACCACATCCGAAAAACTGATCTCTTCTTTGTTAAAGAAAGATATTTAGGTGCTTGTTTAGTGTTAACTATTTGAATTCATAATAGGTTATATGAAAGGAGGCTCTTTTATAAGGCTTGTCTCCTTTAACCCATTCTACTCCTGCAACCCGGTACTTATTTAAAAATATTGCTGCATTGCTGTATAAATTGATTTTGTTTATTAGTAACCACAATTAGTAAACAAACATTCAAGACAATCACATTTAACAACCCAAAAATGCTAATTAGATTTTAATTTTTTTAATATAGGATAAAGAGAGTAAAATGTTAACACACAGAGTAAAAAATTAGGTAAAATTTGACTCTGGAGTAAAATTATTTTACTCTAGATTAAAAATATTACGGAGTAAAAAAATTTACGTTACACCGGTGTTAGTTTCCAAGAACGAGGGGTTCTGAATTGAGTAAGGTCATTTCATTACTTCTGGGCAAACACACGCGGAGCAGGGTAGAGCTCAGAATCGACACGCCGAGTCGCAATGGCTGATATGGAACGTTCCTGTAGATATGTAAGATAGGTGAGAATAAGACTGTGCCAAATAGACACCCGCGGATCAACTGAGAGCAGCAGATATGCCATTACGGGATCACAGCGGTGAGAAACGATCTCTGTATCGGTCTGATACTGAATAGTCATAGGCGGCAACCAAATTAGGCTTTACCCATAGATATATAATACAAATCGACTGACTCTTGCAATACAAGCACGTCACAGTGCGACAGAGAAAATTGACGCAAAGCAGTCCCTGCATCTCTTTTTAATGGACCGGATTTATCGACCACGTGGCCTTCCCATTGGTCATTTAGGCCGACTTTGAAACTCAAGGAAGCGATGGAGGCGGAAGAAGCTATTAATACGTTCCTGCCGTTTCAGTTTATTTAACCGAGAAAAAAATTACTTTGCACGTCAGCGAGGTCTATTTGACCTCGCTGATCGAGCATTTGATTTGAGAATTTTATCGTGACTATAGTGCCGTCTCGGTCAATGTGACGGCACATATAATTTTTTTTTTGTAAGTAGAGGAATTTTAAAAATTTTTAAACATGAATCATTACAGGCTATATAAAGGTATCTCTGCGCACCGGTGAGCGGTAATTTTTTTCGACCATGTGGCAGAAATGGCCTTGACGTGAACGGAAAGTATTACAAATTCCTCTAAGGCAGGCAACGTGTTAACTATATTTCTGGTTCCTGTTTATGGATTTTGACGTTTCTTTTTTTTTTAATTTGTATGCACTTTTTTCGTACTACTACTCAAAACAATTGTCGTTTGCCTTGCCAGTTCAGTGCCACAAGCAGAGTACTTTTTTGCTTATTTCCCTGGCCTATATAGTAAAAAGATGAGAAGGGTACATTAAAGAACTATTTAGGGATGAACGACAATTAAAAGAAATAACAAAAGTCGTATTACAGGTCTCAAAGTAACAGTGGAAGAACTAGAAAATGCGATAAAAATGGCCAAAAATAGAAAATCTACAGGATAAGATGAAATATTAACATAAATACTTAAACTATTTGGAAATAAAGGGAAAATGGTAAATACTCGTAGGTTTTATAAGTTTTAAAAATCTCTCTTCGGATAATGCACTCCAGACCTTATGGACCATTTGGTTCGGTAATAATCTTAAAACAATAGAGGCACTATTCAGCGTGAATATACTGGTTTAGAGGTGTAAACCTGTCAATAATCCTGTGTATTCGACCAACACCAGAGTCATCAGTCACTGTCTGCAGTATTTCCCCCTTTATCAAGCCCTTTTAATGCGTTTAGTTTGTTTTGCATTGATAATACCATCTTTTCCCTTTTTTGTTTTTCCATGACCATGATTGATAGAAAACGGTAAACACTTTTACTAAAACGTACTGGTACTTGTTATATCGAACAAATACCCTTACTGTGCACTGAACTCACAAAAAGTGAAGGTATTGTGACTCTACTGTATTAGAATTGGTCTAGATACTTCTTATTTAATTGAAATTCTTCGTGGGGTTAGACAGGGATGCATCTTGTAACCACTGCTTTTTATGTATACAAAGAATAATAAGAATCGATATTATTAGCGTAATAATAAATTATTTAGGCAAATTGGACAACTTTAATTAAATCCATTTTCAACAAATAGTGGTAAAAAGTGTTCAATCAATTGTTGGAGGACGTCTTTAAGGAACTACATAGCAAAAAAATGTATTAAAATATAGACAATACCCTTAATCATTTTAAAAAGTAATTAATATTTGCTACCACATTCATACAAGAGGGAAAGATAATGATCTCAGATAAGATGCAGTTGCGATCTTAACCAATGTCTTTTCTAATTTCGGAACAACTATGCGTCCCAACGTTTTTCAGACATGTTTTAAATTATTTTTTTATGAATTATTTAAACTACTCACCATTCCTTTCCATATTAGCGAGTAACATTCCAGTTATCGCCGTTTTTGCTTGTGCTATATCGTTTACTAGTTCGCCTGCTATAACCCTCTGCTTCAATAAAGGTTGGACTAAAGGTGATTCTAAAACGGGATCTACTGGTTCCAAGGGACTCATTAAATGGCATAAGACACATAATTTCGGGTCTGGTACCTGCAATATTTTATTTAAGGGTAAAAGTTTTATTTTATGGGTGTATCGATTTTACCTCCATAACGTGAAGATTTCCCCTTTTCTCCAAGGAGTTGTTATTTACTGGTTTCTGAAAAATAAAAGAGAGTAATATCAATCGTATAAAAGCCGTAAACGTGTTAATGGTAGTAAAAAAACTAAAAAACGTATTTTTATGGAGAATGGAAGACAACTTTGCCCATCATTATTTTTTCATAAAATATTAGATATATGGCAAATACCGGGCACATAAAATAAAAAATAAATAGAAATAGAAAGAGTAAAATAGCTTTGTTTTAATTAAAGTTGAAATTGAAATGAATATAATAATACCTAATGATTTCTTGATATCTTCTAGCTATTTTGTATTTTGACTTTAATATTCTCTTCTTATATAGATCGTAAAACAGATGAAAATATTTTTGTATTTACAATTTTTTACGTTAGACCAGAGCGGATTTATTTTGAGGTGGATGTGAGAGGTGGCTGGCATTCTGATTTTGCAGAAAAAGTTGTGTAATAATTTCAATAATATTAATAATTCACTTCTCCTCCCTAAGGACCTAAAATAACTTTGTGTAAAAAATATAAAAGATCTATTTACATTTACGGGTTATTCTAATTTTGTAATCATTTATTATTCCGTGATGATAAATTTTAGTTAATAGCCATACTTCTCCTTGTTAAAAATACGTCCTAATGTCACAATTTTAATTCCCATTGATACATCTTTAAGCAGCGAAATGGCGCTCTTGGTAACGGTACTTGAATCGTAAACAAGGAAACTGGGGCATATAAAACGGTGGAAGTTGCTTGGAATTCTGATAAGCAGGGTAAAATGCACAACGAGTTCTACGGCGAAGTTGTAGTGCAATCCACTTCAAAATTTAATTGATAATGGATGGTTTCAACGTGAAATAGACTTTTTTTATAGGTTTTCCAAACTATAAATCTAATTGATCACTTAAAAACCTATTATAATAATAAATATTTAAATAAAAGTAACTGCAGAGTATAAGAAATATTTTACAGGATATGGAGCAGGTATTTTAATATATTTATCTGTGTTGTGGGTAAACTCAAATTAAATATCTACTTAAAGATGAGAAGATGTTACACATTCGTGAAGAATATTATCAATAAACAGTTAAAGACATTTAGTGCCATAAATTTTTCGATACATTCAAAGAACATGGCACCTGATATATTATTAATTACAGCTGTGTATACTAATATCACGATCCAAATGTCAACCTCACCTGTTCGAGCGATAATAATATCTAACTCAACCCTTCTGGCAACTGAGTTGATTTGCTTTGCCGACAATTAAGCCGGAAGAAAGGAATGCTATAAATAATGTTGTTATGAATATGACGAATTACGACTAAATTTACGGAAAGGGAATATTAGATTAACGAAATAATGGAATAAAAATTTGGAAATTTCTTCCAATTAATGAAAAACATGTAAACTACCTAACTTTACTCTAAAGAGTAAATTCCATGACACTAAAAATGAATAATATATATCCTCTCACCAAACCAGCAGATGAACTGGTATATATTTAATTATATGATGCCTCCAAGGAGTTAGAAGTAAAAAAGAAAGAAGAAGTTATAGTCATAGAATTTATTTTAATTTATTTAAAATCTTCTTAAACTAACAATAAAACAAAATTAATTTATATTTATTTAAATAACCGTAGAATTAACATCTAACAAAACGTATTTTTTCTTAAATGAATTAAAAATCTAATTAGCTAAGAATAACATACAATAAATCTATTTATCAGAACAAAACTCACAAATGTACCGGTTACGTTAGTAACCGCAATCCACGCTTTTTTTTTGTAAATCCTTTTAATTTGTAAGTGCTTTCGTCAAGCTAAATTGACTGTAGTTTATCCCAATATTCAGGATGTTGACGATGATGACGAAATGCCTTTGTCAGAGTGGATACAAAAATTTAATGTAAACCAGAGAGAGTTTGGAACTGATCTTGACTCCTACATTTCAGTAGACGATCAGGTAGAAACATTTTAAGTTTTAAGTGATAAAGAAATTGTGGAACAAGTGCAAAATGTGGAAATGGATGTTGTTGAAGATAATGAAGAAGAAGAAGACGGCGTTGATTGTCCTAACATCTAAGAAGCAATGAGAGATGCTGAGACCATATCCAGGTTTAACCAGTTCAGGGAGGCATCCACAACTACCAAAGAAGCAGCTCAGATTATCCGCTGTCACTACTGAAATACTTTATAGACCCTCAAAGGATGCTAACCCTGCGAGCGGCTGCTAGGCTTACTGGCCCCACTGGTCCGAACTGACTGGTTCGTCTTCGTGGATTTACGAGAAGATAAGGGATTTTCGGGATAGGGGTAAGGACTCCTAGGTCTCAGGTCCTGTAAAGAGCTGAGGTTATGGGCTTACTTTAGAAGCCGGAGATATGTATAAGCAGAATCTTGTACTCTCCTAGTCTCTGTCTGAATTGGCCGAAAGGAACATTAAAACCAAATTAGAGTCTACAATATATTGAATGTACCCTGTAGTTTACAAATACAATCGTTAATAAGTCATTCGGCGCGCCGGGAGACGAGAAGCAAGAGAGTGAAGAATTGACAGTTGTACTATTATAATTACTCAGGTTAGTATATAGAAATCTGTTACCTTATGTGTAGTTAGACTTTCAACAACGACACGCCTTCGGTCCTCTGGAGTTCGGTCAGCTGAGGGGACTCCTCCGTTGTTACGAACTTCACCACTAACCTGATTATACGAGATACTATGTCGCGTGTTAACTACTCCCCGGAGACATACCGACTGCCTGGCTACCGTCGTTTTTCTTGTTTTATTGTGCTCGTACTTTCAACGCCAGTTCTAGTACCAAGGTCGTGTTTTCGCTGAATTGTGGGTCCTATATTGCATTACAATAACAGTTTCTGTTTGACGTGCTTTTTCTACGTTAAACAATTAACAAACAGTGCACTAACTAGGTCAATTTCTTTGTGTAACCTAAATGTATACTTTACTGTATTAATTCTCCCTTATTAAATTTGGAATATATAATAATTATCTCGAATAATTATTATCTTTTCTATGCTACTTAGCCCTTTATTCCAACTCCCCACTCACTTGCTACGCTCACATTACAACACTACCGAAAAAGTTTATTTTTCGTAAAGGGTTGTACGGATTTTTTTAGGATTAGAGAACCTTTTCATAAAAAATGTAAGTTTTATATACATGATATGTGTTATTTCTTAATTTTGTTATCCTAAATGCAGCTGTATTAATAAATAATGCTGTAATAAAATTTAACCTCGTTAAAATTTCATTTTTTTCTACCTCTTTTATAACGTCACTCTGATATAGCGTCATTTTTTTACTGGACCCTTCAATGACGCTATAACCAAGCAACTGTAATTGCTGTATTCATGGTCGCTGAGCAATGTGGGATTTAATACGCGTATAGGATATTCCTTGAGGCATTCTTAGTGAAAATTCCTTGTACCTTGCAAGCAATTGGGCAAACCATTTCTTTCCAGCACTTTCTTATGCCACGCTGAATGTCTTTTTTATATTATTTCCTTTGCATAAGCTATATGCCAATTTACCGACGCATTTTTGTGTAATTCCAAAAAATCGTCTTTCCATTTCTAAGCAGCGATTGGCGAACATTGACTCTATTTCTTCCAAAAATAATATTTTTCGTAATAAATAAGAATTTACCATGTCTTCAGGATTTCCCACCATCTTAACGTAACTTTCTAAGGTTATTTGACGCATATATGTACTTTTATTATGATATGTGCTTTTCAAGAAAACCGGAAAGCCGAAAATGGCGTTGACATCTGTCAGCTTACCCGCTTGCTTGTAAATGCAACTAAAAGTAAATAATCCTAGCGGTATCCCGTCTAATATAGGTACCCCAAATTAGGAATTGCCAAGTACCTCATATTACGAACACACTAGACTTTTATGAGGGGTGACTTTTTGCAAAAAACATGGTTCTGTTTAAACAAAATAAACTATTTTCATAAACTGTGCAAAATTTTGTATAGAATAATATTACAATACTTTAAAAACGCACTTTAAGTCTCTTTAAACACCACAAAGCCAGGTAAATTGTATATATTAGAAAATGAACTGATCAAGGAAAAGATAGATATCTGTGGGATATCTGAGACACACTGGAAAGCCCAAGGACATTGGGAGACCACTCACTACAAAGTTTTCATGTCAGGAGCTAATAAATCAGGATAAAAAGGCGTAGCAATATTAATTCAAAAACATGCATATTATACAGGTATATATACCAAATCTGAAGCGGCAGAAGATATAGTAAAAGAAATACCCCCTGATACATGAAACCATCTCTAACATTCCTAAAAAAGAACCAATGATGATAATAGAAGATTGGAATGCAGAAATAGGAAAAACTGAAATAGATGACTATTTCAAAGGAACAATAGGTGAGCATGGCTTAAGCGAGCGAAATGAACGAAGTGACCGGCTCCTTTAATTTGCCATCGATATGGATCACAAATAAAAAACAAAAATTGATTCCAAAACATTCGGAAAAGTTATTAGTTAGTAGTAGAGAAGCATTAGCAGAAGCTGACCTACTAGTGACTGGTATAGTTTGATGACTGAAGAGCCTCTCAATCTTGTAGAAAAAAGACGAAAACACTTATGCAGAAGGGACAAAAATAATTATATTAAAAACATATGTGAAGTAAAACATATGTAAAAACAAAAGTCGAGTATCTAGCGAGAGAATTCAAACCGTAGACATAGATCATCAAAGATAATAGTGGAAATACCATAACAAACCCAGACGGTATGGCAGAGGTGTGGAAACAATATTGCGAAATATATTCTCTAACAACGACCCAGACAATAATACAGAGAAAAGAAGTTATGAAGAAGAACCTTAAATATTGAAATCAGAAATTGAGGCGGCAATTAAAAAGCTAAAATTCAAAAAAGCAGAAGGAGAAGATGGAATAACAGCTGGAACACTCAAAGAATTAGGGACGGAAGTAATGCTTAGAATTTGCAATGAGATTTGAAATACCGGAAAGTGGCCAAATGACTGGGGTAAACTCACGTTTATTCCCATGTATACAAAAGGTTCACCGACAGATTGCAGTAATTACCGTACATTAGCATTGATATCACACGCGAGCAAAGTACTTCTAACCATCATCAATGAAAGACTAAAATTAGTTCTCTTACCACAAATTCCACAAGAACAATGCGGATTCGTCCCACGTAGAAGAACAAGAGAACATATTCTTAATATTCGTCAAATTATCGAAAAATCTCGAGAGTTCAACACAGAAATATTTATGCTATGTTGACTATTCCAAGGCCTTCGATACCGTAAAATGGGATAAAATATGGCATATAATTAGAGAAATGGGTACACCAGAACATCTAATCTATTTATTACTAGGCTTCATTATTACTAACAGTGGAGAATGCGAAAACGAGATTCGTCGACGCATCACAATGGCCAGATCGGCCATCGGCCAACTTTTTCAATACGTCACATGTGACGTCTGCTTTGTTTACGCCCAGCGAAGTGTTTTGCATTTTAGAGTAAAGTTAGTTTTTCGATAATAATGCCAAATTGTGCTGTTAAACAATGTTCCAATTGGTATGCGAATACAAATAAATCGAAAAGTACGATATTTTTCTATTCCAAAAGATGAGAGAGCTCAACAGTGGATAGATTTTTGTGGTGACAAAATAAATCTCAAAAATGGTAAGTATTTATTAACCTTACTTTGCCATGTATTGGAATTTAAAAGTAAATTTGTTTTTGTTTTGCTTTGATTTTTTAAAAATTATTTTAGCAAGAGTCTGTTCGGATCATTTTAAATCTGAATTAATTGGATTGATGTATAATATTATATTATTTTATTTTATTTTATTTAACTACGACATTTTTTATCAATTTTGTACATATTTGAATTGCCGCCTTCAAAATGGTAGATTTTGGTCGTAAACGCGATTGGCTGTTCAAAATAGATGCGTGTGAGCATACCATGTTTCCTTATATCATGGTCCATTTGGTGACTTATCTCGTGCTATTCGTACTATTATATCCTATCCTCTTCCATTCTACTAATGTGTTCGTTCCAATCCTGTTTCCGTTTTGTCACTCATCCATTTATAACTTCTATATTGCATGCTTTTCTTGTGTTTTCGCTTCTCTCTACATTCAACAGACTTTTCCTTGATATCCGTCGAAGTATTTTCATCTCCATTGTTTCTAGTAGTCGTCTCGTTTTAGAGTTGTCAGGTCTTGTCTCCGTCGTGTATGTTAATATAGGTTTAATTGCTGCTTTATAGATTATTGTTTTTGTGTCTTGTCTTAGGTGTTTGCTCTTCCAGATTGCGTCATTATCATATTGTATTTCTTGGCTGTTGAATTGACGATGTATGTTAATCTTTGAAGCTCGTCTTCTGTCTCAGAGATTAATGCGGCGTCGTCTGCATAACATAATATTTGAATTTCTTTGTACCTCATTATGTAACCATGACCTTTAAATACTGCTTGTATTATTTCGTCCATTATTATATTAAAGAGAAGTGGGCTTAAGAAGTCACTCTGTCTGACTCCGCTTTGTACTGGTATACACTGTGTTAGTTTTCCATTTATCTTTGCCTGTATTCGATTATGAAAGTAGACGTTTTCGATGGTTTGCATAATACTGATTGGTATGTTTCTTTTATACAGTAGGTGTAAGACGTCTTCGACTTGGATGCGATTGCAAGCATTTGTCAGGTCTATAAAACATAGATATGCTGGCTTATTGTACTGGATGGCCTTTTCTGTGATTTGTCTTAGTACAAATACAGCGTCTACGCAGGATCTTTCGGATCTAAATTCTTGTTGTTCATCTGATAATGTCGTTAGTTTATCGATTTTGTTGGTTAGGAAGTTTGTGGTAAGCTTAAGTGCGGTGATCAGTAGATTTATGCCTCTATAATCGTTGGGGTTTTTATCTCCTTTCTTGAACATTGGTATCATTATGCTGTTTCTGTATGCGTCTGGTATCTTGCAGTGCAATATTAGTTTTTGTATAAGTTTTGTCATCTCTAGGGTTAGACTTTCTCCTCCGTGTTTTAGAAGCTCGCTGGTTATTCCGTCTGGTCCTAATCACTTTCTATTTTTGAGTGAAATTATGGCTATCTCTACTTCCGAAAACTGATTTCTATTTCGTGTCTTAATTCAGGTATGATATTGTGTTGATTATTATTTACCTTTCCTTTAAACAGTTCCATCAGGTATTTTTCCTATTAGTTTGCTGGTATCTTATTGTATTCCTTCAATTCTGCCATTTCTTTCCTTTGATTTCTTATGAATGTCTTCCTCTTTACATTTCTCTTTTATTTATTTTCTGAACCATGGTGTATTATTGTTCTTTCTTTTGTTCAGTATAACTTAACGTTTTCCTAGAGCTTCTCTTGCCGATTCTTCAATGTTGTTTTTAATTTTTTCTCAGCTCGCGTTTATATCTTCGACGTCGTCTATTTATTTCACCTGTATCTTCTGTGCTAGTCTCCTTTGGTACATTTCTCTTATAGAGTCGTTCCACAGTGATTCTACATTAAATTTTTCCTCGGTGATTTCCTATAGAATATGTTTTGGTATTATTTTCATTTTTATTTTTGCTAGTACTAGTTTGTGCTCACTCTCTGCGTCTGTTGAGTTTAAAGTGGATTTTTCTATTAGTGACTTTAAAATCAATCATAGATTTGTTCCCCCTGGAGTTTTCAAATATTTATTTATACTGGAGCTTATGGTCGAAAAAAGTATTATTAATTCTCAGTTCGTTAAAAGCACAGATATTAGCCAGGAGTTCTCCATTTGCGTTAAGATAGTTTTCATTAAATCTTAAAAGTCACCCATAAGAATTATGGGTTCTTCATGAGGTATTTTATCCAGGATGGTTTGCAATTGTTCGTAGAATGCTTCTCGTTGCTCCTTAGGTTTGCAGTCCAGGGATTATACGGGGAATCTAAATATGAGAAAATATACTGGGTGTCCTATTTAAAAAATTGCATATTAGCTTTACTACCTAAGTTATTAATCATCCTGTTGAATTCAGAATATTATCCAAGCTTGGAACATATCATTGTCTACATTTTTTCTAAATAACTTTTTTATTTGGATATTATGTACTATAATGGAATTATCGACCAATGTCACACTAAAAACTCACTCAGTTGAACCCACCCTCCATTAAATTTGAGAACGCTTTTTTATAGGTATTGCAGACAGAACCCTGTCGGACTCCTCAGTCTCGGGTGTTTTCGTCGCCAACTCTCATAAATAATTTATTTTACAGATAAATTTGTAAATAAGCATAATTTTCTTATTTTAATACAATGTTTTCTATAAAAAAGATTGTATATAACAAAATTTGAATAGTTGCTCGTAAAAGTCCGATTCTTATTTGATCTATCCTCGTAACTAAGACGCGACGAGCGACCTTACAAAAAAATAAAACATAATACATTTACAAATGGGCTATTTTTATACCTACTGGCATTGGGACTCCCGCAGGAAGGAACCTATCCAGACTGTGAACTGGGATAATAAAACAGTCCCTATCCAAGCCAGAGAGCGTTCGTTGAGTATCTGCATGGCTCCCCTCGTTTCCATAATTGAAGTTGACCTGAAAAAAATAAAAATGTAAGCAGGGTAAAATACGTCTTGTCTTGTAAATTTAGGAAAATATACGATGTAGAAATTCACGATGTAGAAATTCGGTTCGGCAATATTGCTGTAATAGAAATTTATGTTTTGCTTGTTTTTGACAGATATATAGATTTGCGTTCCGTCTACTCAGTTGATATATTATTTTATAACCAAATAAACTGTTCGCCAGAAGTTAGGGATATTGGTAGCAAATCGGAAAAAAATATTTATTTTGAAATAATCATCAATGCATCTACTGTATGCAGAAAACCTATACTTACTATGTTTTTATTTGTAAATAACATGACTAATAGTTTTCCGGGACTCTCTGGCGTACAGTCTCGGGTGGGATCATCGAGCAAAAAGACAAAAGAGGGAATCTAGTCGTTATGAAAAAAGAGACTAAAGAGTGGCCTCTGATAGCGGACATATCCGGAAATGCGAAGGCGCTAAATTTAAAGTTTCCGACACTTATTAACAATAGCTATAAAATATTTTTCAGACGAGAAAGTTTTAATAAAATATTAACGATAATAGTCTAAAAAGTGACACAATTGGTAAAAAACTTTAATATAAATAAAATTTCAAGTGACAGTTGGCACAAACAATAACATAACCAAACTAAATTTGATTTCTTAAACAAGGAAAGAGACCGTCTTTCCTTGTTTAAAGTGGCCTCTCAAGATAGCACTTCCTGTCTAACAATATTTTTGTACCCACTACCTTTACATTCCCTCTTTTGTCTTTTTGCTCGATGGGTGGGATGTACAGTGCCACCACGGGATTACATTTTTGCGGAACCCTTTGGCCAAATTTTTTATTTGAAATTCCTAATATGTTTGAGCTATTATACAGGTTCATTGGTATTTTTTTTCCGAAATTTGAAATTTTTTGCCCGATTTTGTCATTTTTATGTGACGGTTTACGTTGATCCCCCATGGCCCGAAAGCATGTGTTTGGCGTTAAGGCCTGTGGGGAAGCGCACGCGTGCGTCGCTCGTCCTTGAAGGAAGCGGTATCTACGTCTACGATTTTCGATCCTCGTCGGCCAGCACTAGTCGTCAGTCGTCAGCGTTTCAGTTTGCTTGCGTTTTGCAGTCAGTGAGTGGTATTAATGTTGTGTTGATGCTTACATGTCCAGTTTAGAAGATGATCTATAGACACCTAGAAATAAATCAAGATTGTCCAATCTCCGGAGAAAAAATTTGACTACACTTCCAAAGAAAATTTGCCAAGAACCTCTGCAAGAAGAGTGATGTTTTCGACAGATCCACAGACACTAAAAATTCAGTTCAGGTAACAAAAGCAGGAAATAATATTGACAATGTTTTAGAGCATGTTATTCAGCAGAACATGAATTACAATGATGAGACCCTGACAGATAAACTCACTGCTGAGCCTGCTGAAGTATTTTCATGGTCTGAAGTAGCCGGTACGCACATGAAGAATTTTCAATTCACAGTGGGTGATCCTGAAATTGACGAGAACCTTTATTATTTTTATGAAAAAACTCCATACGGTTTTTATAAATTAATAGTTACAAGACCAAGAGGACATAGAGAACAAGACCATTCAATGCTGAAATGACACGGATTTTTTGGAAATTGAAAAGTTTGTGGGGTGTATTTTGTGAATGGGCTTTGTTCAGTTGCCATTAATTTCATCCTATTGGTCAACAAATAAGTTATATCATAACATCATAACAACAGTAATGCTCAGAAATCGTTTTCTGTTGTTGCTGCTAAAAAATTGGCATTTTGCAGATAATAATAATTTCCCTGATGGTGACAGACTGTATTAAATAACAACCCTTTTTAGGAAGCTGTTAGAGAATTTTCAATTATTCCAATAGAATTTATCGGGATTGATGAAACGCTCGTGCCTTTTAAAGGCAAACTTAAATTTAAACAGTGCATCAGCAACAAAAGACACATATTTGGAATCAAGCTCTTTAAGCTCTGTCTTAAAAATTTACTAAACCAAGATCGCACTATCGTCGTGGACAACTATTACACCTCTGTTGAATTAGCATCGACACTTCTGGAAAAAAATACATATATTTTCTCTCTATGGGTACTCTATGAAGCAACAGAAAGAACAACTAAAAAAATGTTTTTCAGAAAAAACTAAGACGCGGCAAACAGGAATATTTATAGAGAAATGGAAAGACAGGACAGACGTCCTTATGTTGACAACTAAATATGTTCCTGAAATGGGCACTCAGGCGAGAAGGTCTGGCGAAAAAACCAAGCCAAGAAGTGTCATCGAGTATAACAAACATAAAACTTATATCGACATATCCGACCAAATGAAAGCTTACAATTCTTCTTTGCGTCGTGGAGTAAAATGGTATAGAAAACTGTCTATCGAATTATGTACCCCATCAATTCAAAATTTCGAGGACAACCAGAAACCAATCTTGAGCATAATCATAAGAAGAGGTCTTGTAGTGGATGCTACGCCAAGATTTCAGAGGAATCAGGGCGTCAAGTTACCAAAAATAGGACCCCCAAAATTAAGTTTAGATGCAACGTATGTCACACACTTTTGTTTGCAATGTTTTTTTGATTTACATATTTCTGAATTAAAATAAATATTTTTTTGCTAAAATTTTAGTTTTAGATTTATTTTTCCCTTATATTTTTTTTTATACTTACACAATGGCCAACTAATCTCCCATTTTGCTTAACATCTCTACAAAAGTTTTCCATCTAGTTTACATTGAAATGTCGCATCAGTATTATGCGATGGGGCTGTAAGTGATTTCTGGTCCCTCGGTATACATTGATCTCCCACGGCCAGAAGGCATTAAAATGATTAAGCAGAATGGGGGGTTGATTCCCCATGACACTCTACGTGTTAAAAACGATTTATTTAAATTCAAATTACAATATTGTTCTGATGCTATTTTCTTGAGCCATCTTAATGCAATTACTATTTTTATTGGGAATAAGCCACAATTTAAGTTCAAAATAAGTTTATTTTTAAAGGTTCGATTTCCACTTCTGAAATTGTTTTCAAAATACAAATTTTTGTATTGTGAGAATTAAATTATTTGTGTAACAATAAAACACTGAAAACTTTGTTTTTAATACTTCCACAAAAATATATTATATAATCTTATCACTACAGCTTTTTCGGCTGATTGCTTTTCTCAAGTGATGTATTTTTGGCATGCGTTTATACTTTATAGTCTTTAACGAAATAGGTTGAGGAGGGGAGAACTGTTTGTCTCAAGTTGGTCATTCAGAATTATATCTGTGTTTTTTAATTTGTTAATTTCCATACATCCTAACATAGAAGGTGAAGTGCGTATGTAGAATCTGTTTTTCTATTATTGAAAGCCCTTTTATGTTCTGCTATTCCTTTATTAAAATTTCTACCAGTTTGACCGATGTAAGTTTTTGGGCAGTCGCCACATTTAAGTTTGTTTACACCACTGTGTAAGTGATTTTTATTTTTTCTCTTGTTGTTTTTAATATATTTTGATATAAGGTTAAATGCTCGAATAAATGAACTTTGATAAATTGAAAGGCAGATATCGAACACTGTTTTATTAATTAAATCTTGCCCAAGTACTTTCGCTTCCTAGAGCATCTTCAGGAACATTTTGTCAAATTTTGAGCTATCCAACAATTGAAGAATGTCATAGACTTAAAATTAAGCATTCAATTGAACACAACCCTAAACAAGGACCAATAGTTTAAAATTATTTAAAAATAGTAGAAGCTACATTCTGGTCGGTAACAGGATCTTCTTTTTATACAGCTCCGTCATATAAAATTTCAAAAAAAAACTGTTAGAGATAATTTTAGAACACACTAAATTTTCACATAAATTTACCATAAAAAATACAATAGAACTAGTTAATAAAATACAACATTTTCAATTAACTAACAAGTGCAGTTTAATTTCATTTGACGTAAAAAATCTTTTTCCTGGTATTCCTCCTACAGAAAATTTTATTCTAGTAAAAAACCTTTTAGACCAAAATAGTACAAATTCAATCATTACATCTGAAATTTTACATCTTCTGGATATTTGCCTAAACCAGGACTACTTTGATTTTAATAATCAAATATATACAAATAACAGTGCAGGACTTCTAATGGTCAAACCTCTAAGCCCATTGCTATCAAATATTTTTGTGGATCATCTAGAGACAAAGATTTCAAGACATTCCATATTCAAACAGTTTTTATATTGGTGGAGGTACGTAGACGACGTACCTGGTATGTTTCACAGGAACTAACAGGCAACTCGACCAATTTTTATCGTATATTAATTTACTTCATAGTAATATTAAATTTACAATAGAAACAGAACAAAATGAAACCATAAATTTTTTAGATTTAAAAATTATCAGACTTAAAAACAAACATGACTTCAACATATTTCATAAACCTACCCATACTGACACGACTATACACAATTCATCATCCCATCCCACACAACATAAACTGACAGCCTATCATAGTATGTTACATAGATTAACAGAAATTCCGATGTCAAAATACAATTTTGAGACAGAATTAAATATCATTAAGCAAATAGCAGTAAAAAATGGATACAACGAACAAGCAATTAATAAAATTTTAAATCAAAAACTACACAAGAAAGCTCTGAAATTAGTATTTGCACCACCAGAGAAAAAACCCAGTACCTGCTGCTCGATTACATATACAGGCAAAATATCAACAAACTAGCCAAACACATAAAAAGAAAGGAATAGCACCAGCTTTCAGAACAAATAACTACTTAGGAAAATATATTAAAAACAGTAAGAGCCAAAATAAAAAGCACTTACACAGTGGGTATACAAACTTAAATGTGGCGACTGCCCAAAAACTTACATGGGTCAAACTTTTAGAAATTTTAATAAACGAATAGCAGAACATAAAAAGGCTTTTAATAATAGAAAAACAGATTCTACATACGCACTTCACATTAAAGATCATAATCATTCTTTTAATGACGAATTTAAAATTTTGAATGACCAACTTGAGACAAAGAGTTCTCCCTCCTCAACCTATTTCATTAAAGCCTCGAGTAGACGCCAGCCTACCACAACAAGGAAAAAGAAGAGATCAAGTAATCGTAAACCGTCTTCGAATCGGCCACACAATACTAACACACCAACACACTGAAATTTCTGCATACGGAAAAAATGTATTTTTTTTGTAGGAAAATTAATATGTATTGATTTGGATACATCTTGATTTTCCATTTTTGATGCAATAGTAAAGTTTTGCTAAATAACTTTACAGAATGGCAGACGTTTCTAGTAGATTTTCTTGAGAGTTTAGATGGTACCTTTATTCAATCTAATGTCTTTATTAGTGTTAATTTTTTAAAGTTTTTAATTAAAATATTGCAAATATCGACGAATCTTATTGTCAACGTATCTATTCGTAAAAAGGTATCACTTTATGTATCTATTCCATAAATTGCTATTGTAAAACACGTGGAATGATTTATAAAGTAACAGGGTTAACAGGAAATCTCTTACATGATTTGAAATTAATTTTTAAATGGCGTATAAGTTGATTATCGACTAAACGGTGCAAAACAGCAACTTACTGCGGATAGGTATATATTTTCGCATTATCAAAACTGAAATTAAAAGCACGCAACTACAGCAATTTGTTAACTACACGCTAAAACAAATAAATTCGTAGAAAAAATACGTATCCATGTCGTGTGGTCATGTACATTGCGTGACGTTATACACTCATTAAAGACATCAATATTTTTTCATTTGATCCAACATTAAAGGGATGACAAAAACTTATTATTTGTTTGTCTTATCTACTGAAAATTAAGTTAGTCTCTAATATCTCTGTAGAAACTTATCGATAAAATTAACGCACCACTTTCTTATACCTAAATAATTAATTAAGCACGGAAAAATCGTTTATCAAACTTTATTTATTTATCATTAATCGTTTAAGAAACGTCATATTATATTTTTATCATTTTTTTAAAATCGAGAACGACTGAATTGATTTGGTTAATTTTGGTTTTGGAATATTTATTTATAGTTTTAGGAAGGTCGAACAGGTAAGAAAATGTGATGAAATTATAAGGAAAATAGTAGAAGCAACGGTTTTATTTTCCCATACAAAAAGTTACTTTATACTCTTATACAAAATGTTTTATACGATCTACTGTTACAGTGGTAGTTCATTTAAACATAAAATAAATGACGATTAACAACTTCACGTCAATTTACTTTTTCGTTCCGCTTATACTAAAATAGTAAAAGCAGTTTTATTTTCCCATAGAAATAGTTATATATACTCATCTATACCATATAACATCAGATATACTCGGTTCGCTATTCCCAGTCCGAACTGTCTAGTAAATTTAGTAACTATTTTTTTGCGAAGTTAGTTACTTTTTGACAGACTTAAGGTCGATTCAAACACATCAGTCCCGTCATAGTCTCGGCGCCGAACCGGTCCTGTTTGGTCACAGAACTATCAACTATCTGACAGCTGGGAAACTCTTTGTCAACTGATGAGTGTGAATGCCGGCAACATATTTGTATTAAAGAATATTTTGTATGACGGATTGTTCGGTTCGGCGCAATCACTGTGACGAGACGTGACTGATGTGTCTGAATCGACCTTTAAAGTGGCTGGAAATTACTCTACGACCAAGCACACGTACTCATAGTCAATATTAATAGTAAACAAACTAAATAGTAAATAAAATAAAACTTTGCAAATTACCGACAATCATTATTTATTTATCTGCACCATATAATAAATCATCATCATCATGGCTTATTCACTCCTGGCGGAGTGTTTGCCGCCCTTTTGGGCTCTCTGATTCATTTATTGCGGAGAATCAGTCCGCTGTTGTTTTTTTTTATTATTATAGCAGCGTGTGTGACTTGGCCCTGTCTACAATTTTCCTGTTAAATTATAACAATTAATGTTAAATTATAACAACTAAAATATATTTTTTAAATATATACTACCCAAAATTTGATGGGTTTAGTATACACTTCCACTATTTAGAATAATTCTTCTTTTTTCAAAGAAAGAAGTCTGCAATAGTAGTATACTTGAGCTATTAATACTGAGAAGTAGGAATTGTTGTGTTATAGGTTTCCGACAATGAATCTGTCAAAATATGCCCGAGCTAAGCGAATGGAGCTTAGACAAGGAAAGAGAGAGGACGCGTAACCATCATATCGCTAAAAGTGAAGCCAAACTGCCACCAGAGGAAGTGGTCAGCGGCGTATCTTTGTATTTTTAAGGATTGACTAATTCGTATTTAAAATCAAACATTTTTGTATATTAAATGTTTTATTTAATTTATTTTATTTTATACAAATATTTTGGAATCAAAATTACCGAAATTTATTTATTTATTTACTTATTTATGGAATATTTTATGGAATTTTAACCCTCAACACACATCGCCACTGGCAAATCATCATGGTGTGTGAGTGAAATGATTAATTATAATACAATTACTGAAATAACTATGCATATTTAGTATTCTTATTTACTAATTTAGATCTCACCTTTCCTTTAAATGCTAATTTGAATAGGTTTTGAGGTTTAAATTGAAATAAAAAGTAAAATCAATTAATGCCTAATTGCAATATTATAAATATTTACCTATGAAATGATATGCCTGGTGTTTTCTGCTCGCTGCGATTTTTACAAAGAATATATGCACAATTCACCATTTTATTAAGTAAAAAACATAGGTGTTTAATTCATTTTTTTAAACAACAAAAACCAAACTGGTGTCAGATCTATTGTTTGCCACCAAGAAATGGCGGACACATTGAAAAGTGGCTTCACTTTTTGAAGGTTGGTTGAACGAGCGTTACCCGTCCTCTCTCTTTCCTTGTCTAAGGAATGGAGTATATCAACTTTTATAGTTGCATGTGAATTGTTTTGAAAAAATGTGATTTGAAAATTGTTATACATTGAAAATTATTATAAGAGGAATTCTAAAAAAATTCGCACCTTAACTGGAGCCAAATATGGTGATATTGCAATTTGCTGCCCGTACCCCGCAGTAACAATTTTTTTCTGTAGGTTGATACCAAAGAACATGTTTTCAGGTGCGAGCCTCAAAAAAAAGGCAAATTTAAGTTTTTTCCAACAAAAAACTGATTTGTTCGCTAAAGCTATTTCATACTTCTAGCGATCTGCCTCGAAAAACGAGTGAAAGAGACTTCTATACTTGAAGCACACGTACATATCAGGTACCAATCGCTTCGTCCTCGTCTCCAGAAGGAACTCTCACCCTTTAAAGAGCCAAGAAACACCTGCTCAAAGTGTGGCAAGCGGTTATTCAGTCCCTAAAATCGACGTTTTTTTCATTTTTTCGCGATTTTATCCGAAAATAGATTAAAAGATACCTCTATAGTTGGAGAACACATACAATTAGGTACCAATCGCTTCGTCTTGATCCCCAGAATGATTTCTGGCCCTTTGAAGAGCCAAGAAACACCTGCTCAAAGCGTGGCAAGCGGTTATTCAGTCACTAAAATCGACGTTTTTTTTTTTCATTTTTTCGCGATTTTACCCGAAAATAGATTAAAAGATAGATACCCCTATAGTTGAAGCACAGATACATATTAGGTACCAATCGCTTTATATTGGTCCCCAGAATGAACTTTGACCCTTTGATGAACCAAAAAAAGCTCAAAGCGTGGCAAACGGTTATTCAATCCCTAAAATCGACGTTTTTTTTTTTTCATTTTTTCGCGATTTTACCGGAAAAGATTACCGATCAAGTTAAAATGACTTCCGTAAGTGAGGTTGACCTACCTATCTGAAGCTGGTTACTTGATATGTACGTGTGCTCCAACTATACAGGTCTCTTGTAATCTATTTCTGAATAAAATCGCAAAAAAATGAAAAAAAAAAACGTAGATTTTAGGGACTGAATAACCGTTTGCCACGCTTTGAGCAGGTATTTCTTGGCTCTTCAAAGGGTCAGAATATCTTCTGGAGACCAAGACGAAGCGATTGGTATCTTATATGTACGTGGGCTCCAACTATACAGGTCTCTTTTAATCTATTTTTAAATAAAATCGCGAAAAAATGAAAAAACCTCGATTTTAGTGACTGAATAACCGCTTACCGCGCTTTGAGCAGGTGTTTCTTGGCTCTTCAAAGGGTCAGAGTTTCTTCTGGGGACCAAGACAAAGCGATTGGTACCTAATATGTATGTGTGCTTCAACTATAGAGGTATCTTTTAATCTATTTTCGGATAATATTGTTCTGAAGCTATTTTCTTGTGGCATTGTAAATTACTTACTATTAAACTGGGAATAAGCCACAATTAAAGATAAAAATACGTTTATTGACGTTTTAATTTCCACTAAATTAAACAAATTTTGTTTAATTTACTGTTTGTATTTTGAGAACGATTTCCGAAGTGGAAATTGAAACGTCAATAAACGTATTTTTATCTTTAATTGTGGCTTATTCCCAGTTTAATAGTAATTTATTTTCGGATAAATGATAAATAATATTTGCGAAAAAATGAAAAAAACGTCGATTTTAGGGACTGAATAACCGTTTGCCACGCTTTGAGCAGGTGTTTCTTGGCTCTTCAAATGGTCAGAGTTCCTTCTGGAGACCAAGACAAAGCGATTGGTACCTGATATGTACGTGTGCTTCAAGTGTAGAAATCTCTTTCACTCGTTTTTCGAGGCAGATCGCTAGAAGAATGAAATAGCTTTAGCGAACAAATCAGTTTTTTGTTGGAAAAAACTTAAAGTTGCCTTTTTTGTTAAGCTCGCACCTGAAAACATGTTTTTTGGTATCAACCTACAGAAAAAAATTGTTACTGCGGGGTACGGGCAGCAAATTGCAATATCACCATATTTGGCTCCAGTTAAGGTGCGAATTTTTGTAGAATTCCTCATAAACGAAATATTTTTAGAATTGAAATGAATAAAATTCAATATTATTAAATATTAACAAATCTCAAATTCAAAGTATTGATTGTAAATGAATGTCATTGAATTTCAGCATCGAGAATCGAGCAACACTGTTTTGTGATCTTATATTTTACATTATTATACAATTTCAAAATATAAACATGAAACCTTTAATTTATTTTTTTACACAGTTTTATTTTGCACGTGTTGGTATTGAATAATTGTTAGTTTACAGGCAGGTAGATATTACTGGTTATTCATATATTTACATATGCGGATGAGATTAGTGCATGTATAACAAAATTGTTTTCATGCTGAAATGTCGAAACATTGCGATTGACCAATAATATAAGAGTTCAAGTGCAAAATGATCTATCGGCGCAAAAATTTTCTAAACATTTGCTTAATATTGGTTAAATAAAACTGCATCCAAATACGCAATACATCAAACTTATAAATCATTTTTGCAATCGTATCTTTTAAATCAATCGACAGTATTGGTAATAAAGATAAAGCCGTAAATTATCCAAAAAAAATTTTTAGTTCTCTCGATATACCGGGGATGTCATCAATGATTTCATGATATTTACTTATTATAACTTAGTTAGTGGTAATAACCAAGTTATTACCAATAACCAAAGCTAGTTATTTACGTAAATATATAATATTAATTAAAAATAAATACTCCAAATGTGTTTATTAAATAAAATACAAAACGACTTACTTTGTAAGAAGTTTTTACACTCCCTGAATAAATGGTTTTAAAATAAATTTTAAAACTATTTTTTTGTACTTTACAAGCGGAATTAATAATTATTATGTCAAATTTATATAAATAATATACATTAATCAATATGATTTAAATATTTTTTACTAAAACAGAGTAAAATGCAAGTTTTTAGGGAAAAGTTTAATTAATTGATATTTCCGGGATTTTCTGATTTTTAGTAAACAATGGAAATATGCATTTTATAAAAAAAGACATCTTGGTTGCTATTGGTCATAGACGGTTCTTTTTTTTTGAAAGATTGTGTTTTTTTCACCAAGCCTTCTTACAAGGGCATGACATAAAAAATATCAAAGTTATTATAAATGTTTATAAGCTAAAAAATCAGCCCGTTTTTAGGTTTTTTAATAACAACGTTTTTTAGTAACATTTTATACATACATATGTATATTTTTGAGGATTTTGGACAAACTTGAGCCCAATGGCTTTATTAACACAAAAAAATTCTCCTAGAGCTTCCCCTGTTGTTACCGTAAGTAGCTTGAATGAGCGAATTTTTCACTTAGAAGCAAGGAGAGCCATGTGGCTCAAATCTGGATAATAAGAAAGAAACAACAGGAGAAAGAACAATATTACGCTGTATCTATAGATTAGGTAAACTTAAACCTAGCGGTATCTATGGATATAGGTGAGAAATTCAAATCAAACGACGCCTTTTTTAAGGTAACTTGTAGATTCTACTGTGGTTCTGTCCAGCGATGAACGCTATGTTCCAGCTACTGATTATTAACAATTATAAAACTGTAGTGACAAAGTTTAATCATATGTTGTATATGGAAGATGTTAAATTAATGGCTACTACCCTAAACCTCTTATGTCAGATAAAAATTTTAGGAACTTTCTAGAATAATATTAGTATGCAATTCGGATTAAACAGGTGCCATATTCTAAATAGAGGAAAGGGTTAACCAGAGGATTTGGTTTGTAAAATGGCCAAAAATCGAAGCTGAAAAATGATATCTAATAGTTTAAAAACAGAATAGAAACGTTAACAGAAAAGAATTCAAGGCAGCCACAAAACAATTCAGAAGTCAGAATGGCGACCTATATTAACAAAAAGTAAAGATGTATTGAATAGATGGGTGAAATACTTTCACCACGCACTTAATATAGAGGAGGAAGAAGAAAGCCTGGAAGACGAAAGAGATGAGGTAACGGGAATAGACCAGATGAAACAGGAATCACCAACGATTCTTGAAGTTAAAGATGCAGATAAAAAACTAGCCAGAAACAGATCACCTGGAAAGATAATCTCCCAGCTAAACTATATAAAGAAGGTGGCCACGATACCATAATGGCATTACAGCAGCTTATAAAAGAAATATGGACACAGAAACCCCTCCCAATGATTGGAATATTGGAATAATTTACAGAATAATTTGCATCATACACAAAAAAGGAGATATCTTAGAATGCTCTACTTACAGAGGAATTACGCTTCTAAATGCAACGTATAAAATATTTTCCACAGTAGTATGTCACCCTATGGCACCATATGTAGAACGGATAGTAGGAAAATACCAGGCTGGTTTCAGAGGTGGTAAATACACAATTCCACAATTCATCAGATTTCATCCCTGAAACAAATGTTGGAAAAAACACTGGAATATAGCATTGATACTCATCACATATTTAGAGATTACGACTCTGTGAATATAAGAGAAATGTTTAAAACAATAAAAGAACTAAGAATATCAAATCAGTTGGTAAATATAACAAAACTAACTCTTGAAAAACTTGAATGTAGAGTACGAATTCAGGAGGAACTGTCTGAACGTTTTAAAACAAATAACGGGTTGCGCCAGTGAAAACATTACTCCTGTATACTATTTAATCTGGCTCTAGAAAAAGTAATACATATGTCACAAATTACAACCACTGTTCAATATATCACAATAATGGTTCAATATATAATAAATCAGTGCAAATCCTGGCCTATGCTGATGATATCAATATTGTGAAAACGGAAAAAACGCTGTACGAGAGGCGTATGTAGCATTAAAAGAATAAGTTACAAAGATGTTTTTAAAAATAAACACCAAAAAAACGAAGTATATGAAAATAAGCAGGTAACCACAAATCTTACGACCATTTGTTATAGAAAACGATGTCATCGAAGCAATGACCGAATTTGTATATGACCTTCTTAACACTGAAAATAATACTACCGCAGACATAAACCGCAAAATTTGAAGGGCTAACAAATGCTATTTTGGGCTCAATCTCCTTCTTAAATTCACAATTATATCGAGGAATACAAAAATAAAACTTGACAAAATAATAATACGCCCAGTCCTAACATATGGTTCAAAGACCTGAACTATAACAAAAAATAATGAAAACATGTTAAGATGTTTCGAAAGAGAAGTACTAAGGCGAATCTATGGAGCAGTGAATGACAATAGAGTGTGGAAAAGACGATATAACTTCGAACTTTATAGAATATACCAGGAACCTGATATCGTAAAACATATTAAGATAAGACGTCTGAGGTGGATAGGGCATGTAATGCGGATGGAACAAGATGACCCAGCTAGAAAAACGCTCCTTATAGACCCATTGGTCAGAGAAGAAAAGGAAGACCCAAAACAAGGTTCCTTGGTAACATCGATAAAGACATGAGAAGCATGGAAATATGTGCTTAGCGGAGAAAGGCCATGGATAGGGACAACTAAAAAGAAATTCTTGAGGAGGCTAGGGCCCACGCAGAGTTATAAGGCCAGAATGATGATGATAGTATAAAAACTAAATGTAAAGTCTAGACTTGTGTCTGATATAGAAACCGGACCTGAAAAAAAAGCAGAACCAAAATCATATCAAGATCTATGAATAAGATATTTGATATAAGCACCTTGAGAGGATAAAGAAATCAACGAAAAAATTACAAATATAGGGAAATATAAGTCAAAGAAGGAAAAGACATTGACGACTATATAAAATGAATGGTTAGCAATAGATTGGTATAAGTGGTACTTGAACACAAACTTACTAATCAGCAAAACTTAAAGATACAGTAATTTATATCACACGGTAACAAATGATGAGGAAGAAAATCATTGATCACTACTTATATTTCATTCCTAAGTAAAAGCTGAACATGAAAATATATATTTGCATAAACCTTCTATATAGAGGTTACTTCAATATAAAATGTCATGCTCTATATCTATACTAAATTAATTTTTAAATCTAATTAAAAATTTTGACTCACCTGTCGCGTGGGTGTTGTTTTCGTCGGCGATTGACTGGGCCACTTCATCAGGGATACCGAAGGGCTCCTTACCACCAGAGGCTGAGGCAGGTCGGACTCCGTCATTGCAGGAGAGATCGTCGACTGCATCGGCAGCGGCTCGCCCCCCGCCCCCGTCATAGGACCGCACCGCGGCTCTGGAGGAGAATAACACACGAATGTATACAATTTCACTGCCACCGACCTCCCAAGCTCTATAATATTACGAGGGAGGTGCGGAAATACATACATAATTTAACAAAAAAAAAACCGGTTTAAATTTGGTGATCGGGTTTCTTAAATAATAAATAACAAACCTTAGACTTTATAATAATCGGAAATAAATTAATTTTAAAAAGTTTATACTTGATGTCCTGGAATTAATCTATAAATATAACTAATGATAGGAGAAAAGATTATGTGGCATTTACTAATATTTTGCGATAATAATAATAAATTGTTTCCGGGTTCCTAGAATTATCTCTTTATGAGATTTCGTCTGAAACTTCCGAAGCCATTATCACAGACGATGTAATAACGATCAGAGCTGAATTTTTCATATTGCGGGTGCTTCTTAAATAGGTATTTGTATTAGTCGTATGCACCATGGGTTCTTAAAGTGGCTTCCGACGATCGGCGATTCTACAGATCATCGCGGATAGCCGATCAGCACGGACGACAACGCACCGCAGACAGAGCTCTTCCTACGGTCCGTGACAGTCTGTGTAGGTACGTGACAGTAATGTTTGATTATATCATAAAAAGGTCAGTCAGGCTTGTAAACATCATTGCCTTCTGTATGTCGGCATTAAATTATCTCTCTTCTTTGTTAGTTCTTTAATCGAAATAGTACTATTTTTCAATTGATTTTTTATTCGGTTCCATATATCGTATGCATCGTTCCGGTTCTTATGCTCTGGCGCCGTGGAATTCCATAAACTTGGTTCATTTTGATACAAATTTAACAAATCAAAAATAACTTTGTTTGTTCATTCGATTTTTTAGCAAAAAAACTGCAAAACAACTTTGACAACACTACAAACAACTACTCGTGTCAGAGATTAAAAAACTTCTGACTTGCACTTGTCGTCTGTTAAAACACAGACGCGCTAGGATCGCGTCGCACGAGCATGTACCGCACCTTTGATGTTACTGACTCTAGATGGATAGGACGGACCAGCACAGACGTGCCTGTACTACCACGGACGAGACCTTTCCCATGGTGTGTGGTGCGGGCTGGTCGGCTTACGTCCGCAATATCGCCGACCGTGAGAAGCCGCTATTACGCGTCGGTTGGATTGAATCGGTAATATCGGACTACCTAAGTCTGACGACACAATGAGGAGAGGGGGGTTTAAGAACCTTTTCAAACATTTCTAATTTGTGTCTATTTGTCCCATAAGAAGTAGTAAATATTGGTTTTTTTTAATCGTTTGAAGAATAAATAAGCACTTTTGGTTATGAACGTTCTGTGCGATTGGTAGTATTTGTTGTTCGTGAATTTGTAAGGTAAGTATTACAATATTTACTATGAATATTCATATTTTATGGTTATGTCATTGTTTGATTAAAACTTATTAATAAAAATTATTTTTTAATTTAGTTCAAGGTATTTTGTTGTTGTTTTTACCAAAGTTATTTCAAAATATATCAATAAATCATTGAATTTATTTACGAAGTTGAAAAATATTTCAATTAATTATTTATTCTTTTTTCGCTGTCATGATGTTATCCTGTAAAAGACTAAAGATATTCGTTTTCTCGTATTTTAGGTTATAATATAAGATCCTGTGGAAGCCGTTCTATCAAATTGCGTAATGAGTGTTAAAAAAAATGTTTTTTGAATGTCAACGGCAGATTTGCCGAACACGCTTTGGGAAGCGGAGAACATCGGATACTATTTGAAGAAACACAGATGCTGTACAAAATTTCACAGTACTACCCACGGTTGTATCGGGAAGCAGTGGAAATATACAAGCATCCAAATAATTCTAATCGGATAGAAGAAGGACTGAAAATTAACAAGACATGGATACCAATATTAAAATCCACAAACGCCCTTTCCGCCAAACACGAAGAAAGAAAATCTACTACAAACAACAACACGCCCCCTCAAGCCGAAACCAGTGGAGGGGAGGCGACTGGGAAATATAAATATTGTCTCCGTAGTACAACGCCGCGTCACTTTCTGCTTACAAGCGAAGCATTAACATCTCCAGAAGATGCCAACCCCTAATGTTGGCGAAACGTCGAGAACTAATCTCACAAGACAACGGCCTAACAGCCCGAACAAACAGTTCAATAAGTTAGACGATGGCCGTGAAAGCCTAACGCAGTTTATCATCAACAAAATACTTTGAAATACAGAAAAAAATAATTAAAGTTTTAAACAAACAATGACATAACTTTAAAATAGGAACATTCATAATAAATATCTTAATATTTTGATATTCTTACCTCACAAATTCACTAACTACAAATAATACCAATCGCAGAGAACAAATGATCATAACAAAAAGTCCTTATTTGTTCTTCAAACAATTAAAAAACCAATCTTTCCAACTTCTTATGGGATGAATACACACAAATTAAACATGATTTTTAAAACCCTTACCACTGTGACGTCAGAGCTTAGGTAGTCCTTTTTCAGTGCGTCAGGAGAGAGATTTAATATTTTGTACCGCTGAGCTCCAAATGTTGTTTGGATTTTCTTCACGAATAAAGTTCAATTGTAACTCTTGTATTCAGTCAAAGAACATTTACAAATACTTCTGCAGATATTGAAGTTGTGTAGAATATTATATAACTGGTTGTATTGATTTAAATGGAACGCCACAGATGAGATGGGTTGATGACATTAAAAGAATAGCCGGAACAAATTGGAAATATGTTGCTCAGGATAGAGACCGATGGAAGGAGTTGGGAGAGGCCTATGTCCAAACATGGACGATAGAAGGCTAAGAAGAAGAAGAAGAATTGCTTTAAATATAGGCATGTTCAGAGGTCAATGCAATGTTCACAAAATTAATTTAAATTTTTTTACGGTAAAGAGCTGCCTATTGTCCACCTTCCATGCCGAAAACCGAAAATGATGTAAAGATTTTGTAAGCTAAGGACAAGATGACTATGCCACGTGAAATAATCATACCATTTATTCCATATTTTCTTGACTAGTTCCTGCATTTGTACTACTCAAGTACTACTAAGCAAGTATTCAACACCTAAGTTAAGAACAGTTCAAAAGATTGTCGATTCGCGATGCCGTTATTGTTTTTTTGGTCGTTTTAAGAGTCGAAGAGTCCTATTTCTTCATCCATTCATTTGCATATGCTGCAAGTCCAGAGGCTGGTCATTACTTCAATCAATCGAGCTATTCGCCTTCCAATTTTGTTGGACTGAACCGATTTACTTGAAATTTGGTCAGTTGATGGAAAAGTTATATAACGCCGATTGTGCGCTTTTTCCCCAGGGGTGGTTGCCACCCCTACTCAGGGTGGAAATTTTTGCTCAAAATAATTACGGAAATTGATAGAGGATTAAACTCTCTAAACAACTTTTGTTGTACAGAATTTTTTAGAATGCTAAAAATGTTTAAGGTGTTTATGGTTGAAAACAGTAAATTTTCATTAAAAAAGTCAAGATTTTAACGGTTTTTCATAAATAACTCAAAAATTATGCCTTTGATCTAAAAAGTATGTAAAACAAAAATTAAGCTTATAAAAGAATGATGAGATTTATTTTTTCCAAGATATTTTAGATACAATACAAAGTGAGATATGGTCGGAGAAAGGGGACTTTTTTGCGAATATTTGGATCAATGTATTCAACAGTAAATTGTAATTAAAAGGTAATGTAATTGTAAAGGAGGAACTGGGCATGGAGGAACTGGGTTGCCTAATGAGTAAGATACAAAAAACAAGTGCACAATACGGACTTAGTCTAAATATCACAAAAACCAAATGGATGTTAGTAAGCAAAACCCAACAACCATCACAGCAACTGATATTAGACAATGAAAGAATTGAACACGTGGATTCGTACATCTACTTGGGAACAACAGTTAACTCAAATTGAGATCAAGCGAAGGAAATACGTATAAGAGTAGAAAAGGTAAGAGCATCGTTCACTAGCATGAAGCAAATTTTCACCTCTAAAAGCCTCACGCTACCTCTCAAAATTCGACTTCTGATATGTTATGTACTCCCGGTTTTGTTATATGTAATCGAGGCGTGGACAATGACCGCAACATTGATGAAAAAAGTAGAGGCCTTCGAAATGTGGGCTTACCGGCGTATATTACGTATATCCTGGACTGAGCACGTGACCAACGAAGAGGTACTACGTCGGATAGGTAAAAAGAGAGAGGTAGGAATAAGTATAAAGAAAAGAAAGTTAGAATACTTGGGTCACGTTATGAGACATAATAAATATAGAGTACTACAGCTGATCGTTCAAGGGAAAATAGATAGCAGAAGAGGTCCAGGGAGGAGAAGACACTCGTGGCTCCAAAACTTGCGGCAATGGTTCGGATTGTCATCTGCTGAACTATTCAGATCTGCCGTAAACAAAGTCAGAATAGCCATGTTGATTGCCAACGTCCGGAACGGACAAGGCACATGAAGAAGAATTGTAAAGGGGTTAATTTTTCTGAGGTAATGACACAAACGTTTTTTACAGTCCATGAAAAGACGTTTAAAATGAGAAGTACAAGAAGTCATTTATATGTAAACTAAGAAATTACAACTCGTAAAAGATTAATTTTTTGAATATTTGAAGAAAAAAGGGCAGTATAAATAACCTATTATCCACTAGAACCAAAAAATTAATCGTTTTCCTTTTACATTACATTTTATTTTAGTATTCTTTACACTATAAGACAAAAACAATACAAATAAAACTACTCCAAGAACAGTCAATAAGAGATCTATACCAACAACGTCTAAACCAAAAATTAATAGAATTTAGATACAGCAACATCGAAGAAATATTCAAACATATAAAGGCGAGTATAAAACAAGCAGCATTCGAAACCCTAGGAGAGAAAGAACATATAACAAATAAACAGCACTAATATGAAATAAATTAATCAACAAAAAGAATAATTGGAGAAAAAAAGCAACTATACAGAAAATGGCTGACTACAAACAATGATGAAGTTTATAAAGAATATAGAGAAAAATATAGAGAAGTGACAAAGCAAATAACACAACAAAAGAATGAAGAATGGGAAAGAACCTGCTTAAATATTGAAACATACATAAGAGGTACAAGAACTTCGGAGTCATGGAAAGTACTGAGAGGATTGAAACAAAACTCAGAAGAAAAAATTAAATTAAGAAATATACAGGACAAAGAATGGAAGTACTTTTACAAGAAACTGTTAACAGAACAAAGATCACAATTCATTGGGAAAGAAAATTGGCGAAGATGAATCAGATCTCCACAACAAGAAATAGAAATAACAGATAGGGAAATGAGAACGACCATAAAAGCAATCAAAAATAAGAAAGCATCGGGACCTGAAGGCATCTCATCTGAGCTTATAAAGTACGGTTCAAAAAAATTACACCGGATGATAAAATGGATATTTCAGAAAGTTGTAAATGGAGAACAGCTCCCAAAGAAATGGATGGAGGCATATATGACATCTATATTTAAGAAAGGAGATAGAAAACGATGCGAAAACTACAGAGGAATAAGCGTAATATCATCAATAGGAATATTATATGAAAAGATACTACGAGAAAACATAGAGCAAGTGATAAAAGGCAAAATCGGGAAGGATCAGGCAGGCTTCACGGCAGAAAGATTATGCATAGACCACATATTGTATACACACTGGAACAACTGTTGGAAAAGAAACAAGCAAAAAATAGAGATATATATTTGGCACTTGTGGATCTGAGAAATGCGTATGACTCTGTACCAAGGTCAGAACTATGGAAGGCAATGTACAAATTAGAAATACAGACGGAACTCATAGAATCTACAAAAGCTCTGCATAAAGAAAATAAAGTGTCCATTAAAATGGAAACAAGAATCATAGGAGACTTCACCACAACAAAAAGGCTCCTGCAGGGTTGTTTCACATCTCCAACATTATTCAAAATATACTTGAATATACTTGAGACAACCTTGACTACATGGAAAAGAAAATGCGAAGTCATGGGAATACCGGTACGAAACGAATACCCATATACGTTAAGCTTTGCAGACGATCAAGTAGTGATTTCACAAGACCAAGAAGACCTCAGTTATATGATTAAGAAACTACAAAAAGAATATACCAAGGCTGGCAGAGATAATAACCTCGCGAAATCAGAGTACCTATCTACAAGTGAAGAAGGCACAGAAGATCTACAGATTGACGACAACGTAACAAACTAAAGAAAGGATAAATTCAAATACTTGGGATTGATAATCAAGAAAAAGGCAACAACAGAGGAAGAATATTAGCAAAGATTAGGACAAACAAGAACAGCAATCCGACAAATTAACTCAGTATAGTGGGATAGACACCTAAATGTGAAGACAAAAACACAAATTTATAAAACATTAGTGTGAAGTATTATGACATATGGGGCTGAAAATTGGATAATAAACAAGAAAAACAGCAGTAAGATAGTAGCGACAGAGATGGAATGCCTGTGAATATGCTGCAAAGAAACAAGAATGGATAGGAGAAGTAATGACGAAACAAAGCAAAAAACATCAATAGAAACATACCATATATAGAACAAAAAAGACTAAAGTGGTATGAACATGTAACAAGAACTAGCGACAGCAGATGGATAAAGAGAATAACCGAATGGCGCCCCATAAGAAGGAGAAAAAGAGGACGACCCCGAAGATCCTGGAGGAACGAAGTAGACGACGCCATGAGTAAGAGAGGCCTAAACGATGAAGAATAGGACAACAGAGAGAGATGGAAAGTTGGTTGGATGGTTGAGCGAGGAAAGGCAGTGAATACTGTAGAATACCTGAATATTTATAGAAAGAAAGAAAAGAAATGAAACTGCCGTAATAATTGGCTACTCAAAAAGAGATGGTACCTAGGAAGAGGAACACAGTCAAAATAATATAAAATCCAACTAGTTACCCTATAGGGTAACTAAGGATGCAAAATGACTGGTTGTTCTATTTTGAAAAACCAAGACTACCAAGAAAAAGTCATAGAAAACGTTAAAAGAAGATCAACACACTCGGCCTAGAATATATTACGAGAATGACGACGGTAATCACAACTAAAGAGTATTGAGAGTTTGAACCTAATAAGTATTTATTGAAATACCCCGATATTAGAATCTAATAGAAAATCCTAGCGATTTCGCTACTTACCGCTGAGGATTATAAGGTTTGTACCAGGTGGTGTTTGTTGGCAGAGAGTGGCGAATAATGAGAAATACGGCGGCGTACCGGAAAGGCGCAACAGAAAAATAGGACCTTTCGGCATCAGACGCCGATAATATCTTTAGCTCATGCGCTAAAAGTTTAAATATTAGATCTTACTGACGAAAGCGAAGTTTTAAAATAAATATTTGAAAAGATACTCGCGCAATTTGAAATTGTTTTATTTATCAAGTAAAAGTTTCCTTACAAACAAATTTGGGGTAGTGGTGATTTAGAATTTTGGAGTATATATGAAAGAAGCGCTTTATGTAAATTAAGGTCGACTGAGAAATACTTTGTAACATTATAATTAAATGTAATAAAACTTTCGATGAAGTTCGTCACGAACACGTTATTAAACTACTAAAAAATCTATACAAACTTATATTAATATCATGTTAAATTTATATTATAGACAAAGGAATACAATAATATACCAGCAAACGAATGGGAAAGATACCTGATGGAACTGTTTAAAGGAAAGGAAAATAATAATCAACACAACGTACATGAATTAAGACACGAAATAGAAATCAGTTTTCAGGAGGCAGAGATAGCCATAAATTCACTCAAAAATAGAAAGTCACCATGACCAGACGCAATTACCAACGAGCTTTTAAAACATGGAGGAGAAAGTGTAACCCTAGATATGACAAAACTTATCTTCTTCTTCTTCGCGTGCCATATCAGAACTATTCGACGTTGGCAATCACCATTGCGAAGGCTCCTCGATCTTCTGCAATATGGAATAATTGTCCTGCATTTGGTATCTCACTCCATTCACGAATGTATTTTAACCAAGAAACTTGTTTTCTTTCTACACCTCTACGACCCTCTATTTTGTCTTTAAGGATCAGTTGTAAAATTTTATATCGACTTCCCCTTACTATATGTCCCAGATAAGACATTTTTCGATGTTTAACAGTCTTTACCAGTTCTCTGCATTTGTTGACGCTCCTTAGTACTTCTTCATTTTTTTTTGCTGTCCAAGGTATCTTCAGCATTCGTCTATGAACCCACATTTCCAATGCTTCAATTTTGTTTATGATCGATACTTTTAGCGTCCATACTTCTGCACTATACAAAAGTACAGACCAAACATAACACTTAACCATTATTTGCCTTAGTTTTAAGATTGTGGATCATTAGGCTAATTAATCGCTATTCTGAGCATTTCTCGCATTGTGTTTTTTAGGTATTGCGATAAAGATGGATTTGAGCCAATCTGCGGGAATCACTCCGGTGTTATATATTGAATTAAAAAGTCTTACTACTACTTTTATGTTATCAGTCTCTATTAGTTACAGCAACTTAGTTGGTGGATGATCTGAACCACAAGCTTTTCTAATTTTAGCATTATTTATAGCATGTTCTACTTCGCATTTCATAATTTCTGGGCCCTTAGTACAGTTTTGGTAGAATTCGACAATATTATTCCTGTCATCTTCAAACAACTCTGATATATACAGCTGCCATTATTTTCTTATTTCTTGCTCATTTACAATAATTTTGTTATTAGTGTCAACAAGTACAGAGGGAACAACAAGTACAGAGGTCATAAAATAAGTCGTGTTTAGATATTACATCCTTCATTTCCTCGCACCTTTCTCTCATCCATTTCTCTTTGGCTAATTTGATCTCCTTGCAGGTGTCTATATTCTGTTACATTAGATTTTATCAGTCGAAGTTGTTTCATTAATTTCAAGATGTCGTTTGTCATCCAGTTTATTTTCTTGATTATTTTTTTCTATAATCATTGTTTGTGGAGATTTCGTTAACTTGGTTTTTAAATTTACTCCATAGTTCTTCTGGATCTTCTAGTTGTTCCCCTATGTCTTTTATTATATTGTTAAATTCTTTTTTAATGTTAAGTACATAGGTTTTTGGTTTTTTTCGCTGAATTCGTTTTAACCTTAGTTTAATATCTGCTACGAGTGGTTGATGATCAGATCAACGACCAGGATATGTAGTGATTTTTTTGATGGCATTTCGGAAACGCTCATTTACAAGTATATAGTCTATTTGATTTCTTGAAGAAGACTCAGGCTTATTGCCATCATCAAATGGGGCTTTCCAAGTGTATAGTCGTCGCTTAGGTAGTTTATACCAGGTGTTTGCAATGATCATATCGTTTTCTTTACAGAATTCATACAATCTCTGTCCTCGATCGTTAGATTGTCCTAAACCATAATAACCTACAGTCTGACCTCGTCGACCTTCCCCAATTTTTGCATTGAAGTCGCCTATAATATATAAAATTTCGTGTTTATTAAGAGTTTTGTAAAATGTCTTGGATCTGATCATACAACTTCTCGAATTCATCGTCATATTTCCTATCTGCAGTCGGGGCATAGATTTGAAGTATGTTAGTTTTAAATGGTTGAGTATTTATTTGGAGTAATATTATTATATCGGAGACTGGTACGAAATTGGTCACATATTTACTCAGTTCTGATGATACTAATATACCTACACCATTTTTGTTATGCGGGTCTTCTGTGCTGTTACCGGAATAATATAATACACTTCCGTCCTTTTAAAATGATCCTGACTCTGGCCATCTCATTTCGCATACTGCACTGCAAGATAGCAGAAGCATGGAGAAACAGCATAATGATACCAAGGTTTAAGAAAGAAGATAATGAAGACCCCAACAACTATAAAGGTATAAATCTACTTAACACCGCACTTAGGCTTACCACAAAAGTCCTAACCAACAAAATCAACAGACTAACAATTATATCAGATGAACAACAAGGATTCAGAAGAATAAAAAGAAGAAAAAATATAAAAAAACAAAAATAGTCAAAGACTTCTACAAAATCTTGTACTACTCACAAAGCCAGTCTAATGAATCAACAAAGGAGAACGTGAAAAAAAATTAAAAAGGTGGAATCAGAGGTACTAGCAAATAGAGATGGATTGAAAATAAAAAGAGCTTTAAAAGAGCTAAAAAATAATATAATTGCAGGACACGACAAACACAATCAAGACGGTAACAATCCATAACAGAGCTACTTAATAGATTACTCTATAATAGCAAAATAGTTGGAACAGATTGGAAGTATGTTGCTTAGTATAGAGAGGAAATGGAAGAAGTTGAGAGAGGCCTATGTCAAAAGATGGAGATAGAAGGCTAAGAAGAAGAAAATAAAACCTGTTAAATGATCTTTCAGGTTATTCACAAGAATATTAACAACTAACTAGAAACAAAATTACATTTTTAAATCGAGGGAACAATTGGGTTTTAAGAAAAACTTTTGCCTAACTTCACTGCATAAAAGGGATTCTAGAAAAATCTATCAAATACAACTAACCATTGGTCCTGGTCCTTGGACTTTCGTAGACTTTCGCAAAGCATATGATAGAAATTAACAGCGCAGTGGGAGCATTGGAGGAGAAATATGGATTATTGGTATTCCAAATTAATCTTAAATACATACAGTAATGCAACTATGACCGAAAGATTACACAAAGAGACACGTGAAATAGCAGTTTCGGAACATGGTTTCAAACAGTTGAAGTGGGACTCCAAAGAAAACAATGTCGACAGTAAAATGCACTTTTTAAGTACCTGGAAGCAGCAAAACTGAACACTGCGATATGATTGCTAAAATAGCTGTACAACCATCAAGTAGCCTCTATCCAAATTGAGAACAGTCATACTCAAAAACTACCCATTAAATGTGGAATACTACAAAGCTGCATTTTGTCACCCTATCTGTTCAATACGCTGACGATACAGCCGTTCTTGCAAAAGAAAACCTCAAAACATTAGTAAACCTAGTCACTGAAGTAAGTTGCCAAAGGGACCTCAAAATTAACATTTCAAAAGCAAAGTGGATGGCAGTGGAGAATATGAATGATGATATAACATGTAAATCATTTTAAATACTTTGGCATCTAGTTAAAAAAAACATAATACAGAAAGTTTTCATTGAAGTAATGAAATCATGGTTGTTTTAGAAATATTTACACAAACTGTAAAAACAAGATACAAAAGTACGTTATGTTCAAAAGCTACATTTTTAGTGGTGGTCTCCTGGTTGTTTAAAATAATTGTTCCATATATAATTAGTTATAAACTGGAGGATTCTGGTTAAAGACCGATTTTTACTATGAGCAACCAAAAGTGAACTTGGAGGGAGATTACTTGATCACTGCAGTCACTAATAATTTAAGTAACAGAATTGAAATATTACAAAAGGCCTCAATGGCATGTAAATCAGTCCTATGAAACAGAAACCTATCAATAAAAATTCGTGAGAGCCTCCTGAGATACTATATGTGTTCTATTCTATTAAAAGGCTGCAAAAAATGCACGTTAAAAACCATAATGCTGAACAAATTGAAAGCATTCAAGTTATGGTAACACCACAGAAGCCAAAAGCTATCAAGGATCTCGCACACCTTCAGTGAAGATGTTCTTGCAGACCGACTGGTCTTAAACATTATAAAGAGAAGAAAAACAGAATACTTCGGTCGCATAGTTAGAAGACCTATTCTCTGTTCACAAATTGTTGATAGCACGAAATATGCCTCAAAATCATCAAACGGTCGTAAAATTTGTATCATCATAGGCGTTCCTGAGGTGTTTATTCATTAAAATTAATAATAATATTAATAATGTTTTAATACTGATATATTTAGTAAAAAACAATTAAAACGGCTTTTTAGCTTTAGTTTTCACGGCTAATGTTGGTTATTATATTATATTAATAAAAATAATAATTTAACCATTAACAATTTTGTAAATAAGAATACCTTATCTCTTTGGATATTTCAATACTAATCTTCGCGTTTAATCACTTTACTAGAAAACCTGGTATTTATATCCGAAGGTACTATCGGTTGCAAGATAATTAGGATGGAATTCCCCAAATTTTTAATAATATAATGGGTATAGATGCCGGATTTGGCCACGTACCTCGTCTGTTTAGTTTATATTCGAAACTTAACTTAAAAGGGTGAAGTTATTACGAACGAAAACAATTTGTTTGTTTAGTACGTTTTTGATCGCATGTAATTTACGGCTCGTCGGTGTTTCCGCTTCTACGGCAGTAATTAGCGTCTCGAATATTTCTTTTGCGAATTATATGCAGTGCGTGAGTGATTTTTTATTCCATATACCTACGACCATATACGTACCTTTCGCTCGTGCTCGTTTTGTTGGATTGTTTGTGATGGCTTCATCATCATCATCATCAAGTTTTACACCGGTACTGTTGCGTACAGTCAGTAAGTCTGTCTATTCACCAAGAGAGAAGACTATTGTGCTGAATGATCACGATGCTCTGGTTTCTCAGAATCCCACAAACACTGTTCGCAACATAGTCGAAAGTTGTGCCAACATGACTGGCGTAGGGGAGTCAACTATATATAGGTTCCTATCAGAAAAAAACACGGTATAGCTAACCCAAACACAAACGAACACTTAAAGAGAGGGAAAAAGCCTATTGAACTTGATGAATTTGCCAAAAATGGTATTCGAAGAAAAATTCATGGATTTTTTTTCAAAAAAGAAATACCAAACCTAAATAAAATTTTACAAGAAGTTAGAGATGATCCGGATTTGCCTCATATCGGACGAACTAAATTGTGGCAAGTTTTAAAAGAATTAAATTTCCGGTGGGAGAAATCAGACCGAAAATCACTTTTTATTGACCGGGAGGAGATAATATGTTGGAGAAGAAATTATCTAAGATCCATACGAAAATTCCGGGCTGAAGGAAGGCCAATCTTCTACCAGGATGAATCGTGGGTCAACTCAGGTCATACTCTAAAAAAAGTTTGGTCAGATAAAAATATATTAAGCTCCAGGCAAGCCTTTATGGAAGGTTGGTCTACTGGTATCTCCCCACCTTCTGGTAAAGGCAGTAGATTAATAATTTCTCACATTGGCAGTGAAAAAGGATTTGTTAAGCATGGTTTGTTGGAATTTCAGTCCAAAAGCACAAAAGACTATCACGAGGAGATGACAGCTGATGTTTTCGATGAGTATTTTGTGCAGATGATTGAACACATACCACCAAATTCAATTATAGTATTAGATAATGCACCTTATCATTCACAACTAGTAGAAAGACTTCCAACGACTGCGTGGAAAAAACAGGATATTCTTGACTGGCTGCGGAATAAGTACCTGCTTTACGAAGATGGAATGGTAAAAGCAGAACTTTTAAAAATTGCCCGGCAACACAAATCTAAGTTCAAGAAATACGTAGTTGACAAAATGGCGGAAAGGAGAAACATCACAGTCCTTAGACTTCCACCCTACCACTGCGAAATAAATCCAATTGAACTCATTTGGGCACAAATGAAAAGTTATGTGGCTAGAAAAAATACGTCATATAAAATACAAGCTGTACGTGAATTGTTATACGAGTCTTTACAACACATTACAGAACAAAACTGGAAAGATGCAGTAAGACATGTAATAGAAGAAGAACAAAAAATGTGGGATCTTGATAACATAATTGATGCGACCGTAGAGACACAACCGCTAATTATTAACCCTCAAGACGACTCGGATTCCGAAGTTGATCCTATTTATTTTGAATTTGAATAGTTTTCTAATCGTAATTATATAAGGTAAGTGATAGTAGTTGTAGTCGTAAGGTATTAAAGGGGAAAGGCGCAAAACGTCGCCTGTCAAAATGTTCAATGTGTTTTAAATGTATCGATTTTTTTTCAAATCCTGAGAAAATTAAAAAGCCTTTTTGGAAAAATTTAAGTGCAGAATAAAATATTTATTAGAATAAATAAAAAGTTTCTTTGGAATGCAATATTTTCAATTAAAAATTATACTATATTATCTCTTTTATTTTCACCCCTGTTGCATAACATAATAAAATAAACATTGTAGAAGTTTTCAGGGACTTTCTGTAATATACATCAGTATACACATATATAATACCCTCAGTAATAATGTAATCTTTCATTCTGCTTTTAAATTTTTTAAAAATATTTATTAGTTTTCTCCGAATTCGAAAATAATGGATACATTTAAAACACATTTGGTGCCTTTCCCCTTAATTAAATAAATGTATCTTTTACAAATGGCAAAAAACTTTATTTTTGAATAAAATATTTTATTTTATTATAAGTTTTATTAAAACAAAAATACAATTTAAAAAATATATTTATTTAGTTCAAATAAATGTTTCAATCATATACTCTACAACACTGGTCGGCCAAAATACGTTCCTAATCGGATTATAAGCTTGACCGCTGTATTGTATTCCGGCAGATACAAGGTGGGTTAGTCGAAAACATCTTAAATCGTCAGTTTCAGGTTGGTTTTTACTATTATAACGTATTACCTATCCTCTCTGTATTTCAGTTCTCTAATTAGGATTAAACTTGTAGTGAGCTATCAACAAATTGTGAACCGAGTAAAATATTTCAGGAAATTGTAAACATGGTGACAGCGAACGTCTGAATCAAACATTGATCATTTCTTCCTGATTTCTGGCCAAAAATACCACGTGATCGGCATATAAGCCAGACACATGACTTCTAATTATTTAAACCTTAGGAATTTTGATGCCTCGTGTCCGTTGACTCTTAGTGATTTTATTGTTTCTAGTTAACTGTTGGTAATATTTGCTAAAACACCCTGATAAAGAATATAAGCTGCGTCATTCTATTCAAGCCAAATATTTATGTTGTCACGAAGCTGTGGATCTGTGGAGCATTATAGCAGTGTATATATATATATATATATATATATATATATATATATATATATATATATATATATATATATATATATGAATATATAGTGTGTGTGTATATTTGTGTGCAAGGAAACAGCAAAATTTAAAAGAAAAACCAAAATGTATCTCTGACGTCTAGAGTTAAAATTAGGTGTAGGTATTTATACAGCTAAAATTTGGAACGTGCAAAATATTTTGCAAACATCACATTAATTGCAAACTCCAAGAAATTTATTATTATGTCAATAAAATAATGTAAACCATATGTTCAAAAGAGAATAAACGTAGCACAGCGTAAAAAATTAAACCATTATTTCACTCATGTGTTAGTAGTTAACAAATCTTAAACAATTAACCAAACACTTGTAGACTTATGGTCGATCTAAAAATAACAATTGAATCCGACAGGAATTTTCGCGAATTTGGCACCCAAGATCGACTGAAAACTTGACGTCATGTTATCATAATGCCACATTATCCCAATTTATTTTTTCTCCAACACAATAGCTAGTGATATATATGCTACAATAATATAAAAGTTCGCCATACCTGAGATGCGCTATAGTCCGATATCTAAAATTGGATGCTCGCACACTTAGCCACCGTTAACACTGTGCAGTTGTTCGCGGCAGGAACTTGATGTATGTTGTCTGTGTCTATATTCGTAAATTATAAGCAAATAGCCATGATATGCAGATAACCGCTGCAAGCCAAAATTAATATCCACTCTCCAGTATCTAGAAAACGCGAATAGGCCATCTCGACCGCATTTATTGATAGCCAATCATTCGCTAGAACGGATTTGGCAAAGAAATACTTTGATCAACACTTCAAACAAATTTTAAGTAGGCGAAATGGATTTTTTAATGGCTTTTTCAGTTTGTTTTCAAACAAAAACTGACAAAGAAAAAATGACACAGCTTATTTTAATATTGTTATCTTCAAAATATATATGTTTACGTTTTTATTGAAAAAACAATATTGTCACAAAGTAACATTGCAGCATCTGGAGGCAAGGTTTCGAAATTGAATGCTAGAAATAATATTATATATATCCATGCTGATCGAAGTCAAAGTAATACAAATAACAATGGAACTGGCCAAATCACACCAAAATAAAGAGAAACATTTTTTATTTTATTATGGGTGACTTTAACACAAGATTTAGAAACTCAGTTGTTCTCGAAATCAAGAACAGTATCAATGAAGAAGCGGTGAATGACTACCAAGTAAAAATCTGTCGATTATATCAACGAAATCGAATACCACCAAGTACAGATAATATTCCAAATAAAATGCTTAAGTACGCATGACTAATGACATACTAGCGTACCTAATGTGTTAAAAAAACCGTAAAAAAAAGCTCAAAATTCGTAGGCGTAAGGATACTTCGTAGTGTGCTAAAACTACTAACAAAATTACTAGCAAATAACATTACAAGGTAAAGCTTGTTAAATATACGTTGGTAGTTAGTATATTGTTTATAGCTTTTGTTTATTTAGGAGTAATGTCAACATCATGTTTGGTAGTAACTCTGCCTGGGGGTTATAAGCGCGAGACTAGGTGGATTAAGTAGCTCAGAAGCCGCGTTCATGTCCACAGCCGGTCCCAAGCCCGGATAAAAAAGGAGGGTTGATGGGCGAGGTTAGCATCTTACCCATTGTAAAGGAAAATAAGGTTCAAAGAACCGATATAAAGCCTCGGAACCAGACGAAATTAAGATGACGAACCACCCAAAAAAAAAAGGAAAACGCTGAGGCAAAAAAAGTCCACAATCAGATTAGCGACATGGAACATTACTAATTTCAACAACAAACATCAAAAGATAATAGAAGAACTGAGAAACGAAAACGTAGACATTTGTGCAATCTATGAAACCAAGAAGAAAGGTAAAGGCCCAAGAGACTATAACCAATATTTTCTAGCATACAGTGGAGTGAAGAAAGAAGTACGAGCACAAGCATGCGTAGGTATACTTGCCCATAAAAAATTTAAAGACAACATCACAATGGACTACCAATATTTTCTAGCATACAGTGGAGTGAAGAAAGAAGTACGAGCACAAGCATGCGTAGGTATACTTGTCCATAAAAAATTTAAAGACAACATCACAATGGACTACCAAGAAGTAAATGTCATATCTAGCTATAGTCCTGAGGACTGCAAACCTCTCAAACTTGCTACTAACAATTGCAAACCAGCTTTTCTTATGAAGAACCCTTAATTCTTATGGATGACATTAATGCATGAATCGGAAATGAAATAGTTCCAGAAGTAATAAAACAAAAATTTAATGAAAACCATGTCAACGGCAATGAAGAACTCATGGCTAATATCTGTGCTTCTCGATCTGAGAATTAGTAATACATTTTTCGATCATAAACTTCAGTATAAATATACATTTGAAAACTCTAGGGGAACAAATCTATGATTGATTTTATAGTCATTAATAGAAAAATCCACCCAAAACAAATTCTATATATCCGAAGTTTAAACTTAGCAGACGCAGTGAGTGAACAATCTAGTACTAGCAAAAATAAGAATAAAAATAACACCAAAACATTTTCTACAGGAAATCACCGAGGAAAAATTCAATAATCACTGGGGAACGACTCTACAAGAGAAATGTACCAAAGGATGTTGGCACAGAAGATACAGCTGAAACAAATAGACGACATCGAAGATATAAACGCGAGCTGAGAGAAAATTGAAAAAACAACATTAAAGAAACCAGCAACAGAAGCTCTAGGAAAACGCAAAGTCATACTGAACAAAAGAAAGAAAAACAATACACCATGGTTCAGAAAATAAATAAAAGAGAAATATAAAGAGAAACGAGAGACCTACACGAAGTACAAGACATCAAATACTCCAGACTCCCGAGACACCTATAGAAGAATACGAAATGAAGCAAAGCAGTTGGTAAGAGGAACAAAAAATGAACACTGGGAACAGTTTACAAAAAGGATGGAAAGCGATGTCTACGGTATACAAAAACAAATATGGAGATTCATAAGAAACCAACGAAAAGAAATGGCAGAATTGAAGAATACAATAACATACCAGTAAACAAATGGAAAAGATACCTGACGGAACTGTTTAAACAAAGGAAAATAATAATCGATACAATAACGTACCTGAATTAAAACACGAAATAGAAATAAGTTTACAGGAAGTAGAAATCACCATAAATTCACACAAAAATAGAAAGTCACCAGGACCAGACGGAATACCCAACGAGCAAAACACGGAGGAGAAAGTATAACCCTAGAGATAACAAAACTTATACAAAAACTAATATTGCACTGCCAGATACCAGACGCATGAAGAAACAGCATAATGATACCAATGTTCAAGAGAAGAGATAAAGAAGACCCCAACAATTATAGAGGTATAAATCTATTGAACACCGCATACAAACCAACAAAATCAATAAACTAACTTTATCAGAGGAACAACAAGGACTCAGATCCGGAAGATCTTTCGTAGACGCCGTATTTGTACTGACAAATCACAGAAAAGGCCATCGAGTGCAATAAACCAGCATATCTATGTTTTATAGACCTCATAAAGGCTTTCAATCGCATCCAAGTCGAAGACGTCTTACACAAACTGTATAAAAGAAACATACCAATCAATATAATACAAACCATCGAAAACATCTACTTCTCTAATCGAATACAGGCAAAGATAAATTAAAAACTAACACAGTGTATACCAGTACAAAGCGGAATGAGACAGTGTGACTTGTTAAGCCCACTTCTCTTTAATATAATAATGGACAAAATAATAAGAGTACATAAAGGTCATAGTTACAGAATGGGGAACAAAGAAATCCAAATATTATGTTATGCAGACGACGCTGCATTATTCGCCGAGACAGAAGACTAGCTTCAAAGATTAACACACATCTTCAATACAACAGCCAAGAAATACAATATGATAATATAAGCAGAAAAAAGCCAATTATAAGTAGAACACTCAAGACGAAGAGTTGTTATGCATATGACGGCATCTCATCTCTAAACGACGTACGACGAAAGACGTAGTTATATTTTTGCTATTAAGCCACAGTCCTATTTTAAGTTATAGTTAAATACATTATAATCGTAAAATAGTTTCGAAACACAATTCAGATTTCTGCTTTATAATCTGAGCCTTCTAAGAATTGCAAGGCAAACAGACGTTGATAAAAGATGTTAAAAGAGACATGGGGAATCTAAAATTTGCATTCCACGACATGTCTTTTACAACTAAGCAGAAATCCTTAGCGAATTGTGTTTCTTGTACTCCCACAGAGTAAATCCGAATAAAATGAGAAAAGGCAGCAAATATTTGATTTCACGCAAACAAATCCTATGTATCTCTTGATACGTATTTCGACCTAATAGGTCTCGTCAGAAGAGCTATTCATAGGGGTTCTAAACGTGAAAAATCAATATTTTCTGCCCTTTAAGAAGCAACAATAACATGGCTTCGATACGGGCGCAGTAGCGACATCTAATTAAACAATCGTAAAATAGTTTCGAAACACAATTCAGATTTCTGCTTTATAATCTGAGCCTTCTAAGAATTGCAAGGCAAACAGACGTTGATAAAAGATGTTAAAAGAGACATGGGGAATGCAAATTTTAGATTCCCCATGTCTCTTTTAACATCTTTTATCAACGTCTGTTTGCCTTGCAATTCTTAGAAGGCTCAGATTATAAAGCAGAAATCTGAATTGTGTTTCGAAACTATTTTACGATTGTTTAATTAGATGTCGCTACTGCGTCCGTATCGAAGCCATGTTATTGTTGCTTCTTAAAGGGCAGAAAATATTGATTTTTCACGTTAAGAACCCCTATGAATAGCTCTTCTGACGAGACCTATTAGGTCGAAATACGTATCAAGAGATACATAGGATTTGTTTGCGTGAAATCAAATATTTGCTGCCTTTTCTCATTTTATTCGGATTTACTCTGTGGGAGTACAAGAAACACAATTCGCTAAGGATTTCTGCTTAGTTGTAAAAGACATGTCGTGGAATGCAAATTTTAGATTCCCCATGTCTCTTTTAACATCTTTTATCAACGTCTGTTTGCCTTGCAATTCTTAGAAGGCTCAGATTATAAAGCAGAAATCTGAATTGTGTTTCGAAACTATTTTACGATTGTTTAATTAGATGTCGCTACTGCGTCCGTATCGAAGCCATGTTATTGTTGCTTCTTAAAGGGCAGAAAATATTGATTTTTCACGTTAAGAACCCCTATGAATAGCTCTTCTGACGAGACCTATTAGGTCGAAATACGTATTAAGAGATACATAGGATTTGTTTGCGTGAAATCAAATATTTGCTGCCTTTTCTCATTAAATACATTAGTAAGCTGTATGTTCCTGTAATTTATCAGTTAAATAATAAAGTGATTGTTCTAATTCGAATCGACCTGTAGCCTATAATTATTAAACCCTAGACAACAAGAAAAACCCTACATGTATGAAACTATCTAAATACCCACTACGATGTAAAATCGAAATTGATGGGAAAATAATAAAGCATGAAGCAAGTTAGATATCTGGGAATAGATATAACTAGTTACGGAGATGTTGAAGAAGAAGTACGACAACAAAGCTTAAAAGCAAGTAAAGCGGCATGATCTCTTAATGGCACAATCTGGAAGAAGAAACACCTAAGACAAGACACAAAAACAAGAATCTATAAAGCAGTAATTAGACCTATATTAACATACACGGCGGAGACAAGACCTGACAAATCTAAAACGAGACGACTACTAGACACAACAGAGATGAAAATACTCCGACGAATATCAGGGAAAAATCTGTTGTAACAATAAAACACTGAAAACTTTGGTTTCAAACTTCCACAAAATTTATTTTAAATCTTATCACTACAGCTGTTTCGGCTGATTGCCTTTCTCAAGTGATCTATTTTTGGCTTGGGTTTACAAATTTATAGTCTCTAATGAAATAGGTTGAGGCGGGGAGAACTGTTTGTCTCAAGTTGGTCATTCAGAATTATATCTGTGTTTTTTAATTTGTTGATTTCCATAGATTCTAACAAAGATAGCTTAAGGCCTTTATTTTGAATGTGAAGAATTTTAAATTTGTCATTAAAAGAATGATTATGATCTAGAAGGTGAAGTGCATATGTCGAATCTGTTTTTCTATTCTTGAAAGCCCTTTTATGTTCTGCTATTCGTTTATCAAAGTTTCTACCAGTTTGACCGATGTAAGTTTTTGGGCAGTCGCCACATTGAAGTTTGTACACACCACTATTTAAGTGTTTTTTATTTTGGCTCTTGTTATTTTTAATATATTTGCCTAGGTTGTTATTTGTTCGGAAAGCTGGTGTTATTCCTTTCTTTTTTATGTGTTTGGCAATTTTTGTTGTTATTTTGCCTGTATATGTAATCGAGCAGAAGGTACTGGGTTTTTTTCTCTGGTGGTGGAAATACTAATTTCAGGGCTTTCTTGTGTAGAGAAAGTACCACCAGAAAGTAGAATGGCAGAGGATACGATAGTATGAATAGCATGAGATAAGTCACCAAATGGACGAAGAAGTATTAGCAGGCCAAGAAAAAGATGGTGCGAAAATTTAAACAATTTAGGAGGCAAATATTGAAGAAGAAACAGGCTTTAAAGCCTACATACTAGAAGGAGGAAGAAGAAGAAGCATAATTTCCATCTTTTATAGCCATCTTTTGTATCAACGTATTTTTATTTACATTTTTTAAATAAAATTAAAATTAAGGCCGCGCGCATTAGGCAACCTCGCCACTGTGTACATAAACAGAATTTCTTATGAAATATATTTTTTTTAAAACAGTTTAATATAATAATGTTTTTGTATATGTTTGTAATCTATTACTTACTCTTATATCTACTTCACAAGCAATAGTAAAAATCAAAAATAATTCATTACTCCCGTCTAAGAATTTATTACTCGTACTTTGTAAATTCAACTACTACAAAAAACAAAAAATGTACAGACCAAACCTTCAAAATACTTACGTCCAATAAATTCTTGGTGAATCATAAGGTTGGTCTGTTTTACAAATTGTGTCAAATCAAATCTACAAATTACTTAAAGGTAGTACTTAAAAATCAATTAGTAACAAACCAGTTCCGCCTTCTTTACAACGAATTAAAATAATAGTACAGTACTCCTGGTAGGCTGGTACTATTAGTACCACCTTCATTATTAATATCGTATATTACTACTAAGTTAGAAATATAGATCATTATAAATGTATTCTATAGTTTTTAGAACGTGTACAAAAAAATATATAAAACTAAACTGCAATAACTTAAAAAACATTAAAGATTTGTTATTTTATTAGGTGAAAGAAATTTGTTGACACTCTTCATAGAAAGCGTAATATTGACCCAACGCTTTATGCATATGAAATCGTAGGCTTCCACGGCCAGAGTCAGAATTATAGTTTATTCGTCTTCCGGGTTTGGACCGTGTCATTTGTGAGTGACCCAAAAGTGGGTTCATCTCGACGTTTCGCTACAATTATATGTAGCTTCTTCAGGAGAAACAAAGAAAAAGAAAAAAGAAAAGGAAAAGAAAAAAGAAAACAAAAGAACAGGAAGATGGGTAGTTAGCAACGGTAACTCAGTTACTCAACGCAACCAGAGGCGAATACTAACTACCAAGATGGGCATTTGGTCACAGTAACTCAACTACTCAACGCAGCCAGAGGTGAAAACCAAATGCCAGGACAGGGATTCACGTCCAACAGCTCAGAACACTAACGCGTCGAGAGGCGGGGAGTGAATCCTCCCGCCTCTCGACGCGTTAGTGTTCTGAGCTGTTGGACGTGAATCCCTGTCCTGGCATTTGGTTTTCACCTCTGGCTGCGTTGAGTAGTTGAGTTACTGTGACCAAATGCCCATCTTGGTAGTTAGTATTCGCCTCTGGTTGCGTTGAGTAACTGAGTTACCGTTGCTAACTACCCATCTTCCTGTTCTTTTGTTTTCTTTTTTCTTTTCCTTTTCTTTTTTCTTTTTCTTTGTTTCTCCTGAAGAAGCTACATATAATTGTAGCGAAACGTCGAGATGAACCCACTTTTGGGTCACTCACAAATGACACGGTCCAAACCCGGAAGACGAATAAGCTTTATGCATATGTTTGATAATGTAACAGGGTTAATTACGTCACGCTATTAGTTGCACTCAAGCAGGTTGTTATACAAATATTTAAATATTGATGTTCCATCAATATTACCTTCTATTAGAACACGTGTATTTTATGTTTTATTTCATGGTTACTTTTTTATCAAGGAAAATAAATCGATAAGAATATTATTTTTATATCACCTTTGATCGTTGTTAAGTTGCTTTTAATGTTAACAATAATTTAACGGATTTTATTTGTCTTCCCTTTTATAATTTCTAAATAATGTAAAGTTCTTAAATAAATATCTATAAATGCCATGTGATGGATTCGACCGTTACTTGATGGAAATTCATTTTATATAACATTAAAACACTGAAAAATTTGTTATCAAAACTTCCAGAAAATTGATTAGAATATTTTATCACTACAGCTGTTTCGGCAGAGTGCCTTTCTCAAGTGATCTATTTTTGGATGTGTTTACAATTTATACTCTTTAACGAAATAGGTTTAGGAGGGTAGAACTGTTTGTCATAAGTTTGTCAATCAGAATAATATCTGTGTTTTTTAATTTGTTAATTTCTATAGATTCTAATAAGGCCTTTATTCTGGATGTGAAGAATTTTAAATTTGTCATTAAAATAATGATTATGATCTAGAAGGTGAAGTGCGTATGTAGAATCTGTTTTCCTATTATTGAAAGCCCTTTTATGTTCTGCTATGCGTTTGTTAAAGGTTCAACCAGTTTGACCGATATAAGTTTTTGGACAGTCGCACATTTAAGTTTGTATACACCACTGTGTAAGTGATTTTTATTTTGGCTCTTGTTGTTTTTCATATATTTGCCTAAGTTGTTGTTTGTTCTAAAAGCTGGTGTTATTCCTTTCCTTTTTATGTGTTTGGCTATTTTTGTGCGTATTATCTCTGTATACGTAATCGAGCAGAAGGTACTGTGTTTTTCTTCTGGTGGTGGAGGAGTGCTACAGGGCTGCTACAAATAAGATTAAATGGGCAAATGTAATGGCCAACGTCCTTAAGGATAAGGCACCGTAAGAAGAAGAAGGTGGAAATACTAATTACAGCGCTTTCTTGTGTAGTTTTTTATTTAAAATCAGATTAATTGTTTGTTCGTTGTACCCATTGTTTACTGCTATTTGTTTAATGATATTTAATTCTGTCTCAAAGTTGTATTTTTACATCGGAATTTCAATTAATCTATGTAACATGCTATGATAGGCTGCCAGGTTATGTTGTGTAGGATGGGATAATGAATTGTGTATAGTCGTGTCAGTATGGGTAGGTTTATAAAATACGGAGAACTTATTTTTATTAATTTTTAAGTCTAATGATTTTTAAATCTAAAAAATTAATAGATTGATTTTGTTCTGTTTCTATTGTAAATTCAATATGATTATGGAGTGAATTAATATACGATAAAAAGTGATCAAGTTGTCTGTTAGTTCCTGTAAAACATACCAGTACATCGTCTACGTATCTCCAATATAAAAACTGTTTGAATACAGGATGTTTTGAAATCTTTGTCTCTAGATCTGATAGCAATGGGCTTAGAGGATTATCCATTATAAGTTTTGCACTGTTATTTATATATATGTGATTATTAAATTCAAATTTGTCTTGGGTTACGCAAATTTCGAAAAGATATAAAATTTCAGATGTAATGATTGGATTTGTAATAATATGCTCTAAAAGGTTTTTTACTAGAACAAAAGTTTCTGTAGGAGGAATACTAGGAAAAAGATTTTTTACGTCAAATGAAATTATTCTGGAGTTGTTATGCAATTGAAAATGTTGTATCGTATTAACTAGTTCTATTGTATTTTTTAGGGTAAATTTAGGTGAAAATTTAGTGTGTTCTAAAATAACCTTTAACAGTTTTTTTTTTGAAAGTTTATATGACGGAGCTGTATAAAAAGAGACTACAGGTCTTATTGGGTGATCAAGTTTGTGTGTAGTTTAATAAAAGAGTATAATTTAATAGGCTATGGATTCATGATGCTGAGGTATTTCTGTTCTATTGAATTTAATATTGATTTTAAATTTTCTAGCGCTAGTTTAATTTGCTTTTGATACTTTTTTTTCAGATCTTTGCAGTTTCAATATTTTGATTATTTAAAAATTCTATTGTTTTGTTATTGTATTCTATTTAATCTATAGTAATAGTAGTGTTAACTTTGTTTGCTTTTGTAAAAACTATGTTGTTTTCTATTGATATAGTTTTAATTGGAATAGTTGTGTGATTTTTTTTCTAACAGGACTTTTTAGATTCACTACACACATCGGTAATAGGTTTTGCAATGATACTGCTTTCGATATTGTTGGCAGTTTTGTTTAATGCTACTTCACATTCTACACCTAAAGCTTCCAAAGTTTACTGATTATTATGTTGAGGCAAGTTGTGTTCTATATAGCAAGAAATAAGTTTCTATAAATCTGTTAAATAAAAAAAATCAATAAAATTTATCACTTCCATTAACCGATCTCTGTGAAATTTCTGTTGTTAGATCCTAATCTTCAAAACCTATAACATAAAATTTCGATTTTGTGATTTTGTGGTTTTTTAGATCTCATGAGTATCGTAAAAAATGCAAAAATTGTAAAAGACAAGAATCGAGCAACGTTATTTAACACTAGAAACTAACATTATTTGCGACAAAATGCTAAAATTGCATACAGAATCTGCACTCTTCACCTTTGAAAGACATTTTGATTTTTGTAATATCGTATTTTTACCGTCGAGTTATTAAAAATTTTATTTCACGTTCGCAACTGGCATTCAAAATCGCTGGTCACTTCAAGCGTTGTTTCTAAGTGAACGGTTCATTCTACACAAAAACTGCTCATAAACATTTTTGTTCGATTTTTCCGTCACAATGGCATTCCCAGCAAAATCCGGCTTGTTTATACGATTTTCAGAGGTTCATTGGCATTTTTGTCTCTGATGACTGTAGTAAAGGTTATTGATTTTAATTATTACAGTGAGTTGTAGTATTTTCAAATTCCTTGGTATATATTGAAATCCCTTCGTATACGTATTAAATTGAAATCCCTTCATATATGAATTAAAATAACGAAGAATGTTTTTCATGTTTTTCTGTTCCTATCGTACGAGTTAAATAGTATATATAGTACCCAAATAGTATTTCGTTCTATTTACGTCGTCATCAAGTCGATAATAAACACATTTTTAGAGCTTGTTTATACCACGGACGCGTGATTGTTTGATATTTTTCTTTGATCGTTAAGAATCTCGATACTGCGTTTTAAATAAATATTCCCGTCAAGTGTTTTGTTTATTCCAAATTATGCGAATGAGTTTTAAAAGATAATTGCTCACTTTCGCTGAGGCGTTGTTAGCGTTAACATCTGCTTCTAGCGTTTGTCCAAATTTCACGTCGAATTTGTAAAATTTTCTGTTTTTGCCTCTATTGATATAATATTTTTGCATTGTCTACTTTATAACTGTTTGTGGTGAGACACAATAAATGTTTAAAGTTTTTTAAACCATTTTGTTTATTTCTTTTAACTTACTCTCTAACCCCTTTTTTGAGTTTCATTTGAAAAGATATATTTTTTATTTTTAACAATTATTTCAATAGTTACAACTAGTTGTAATCGTTATAATTTGGCACCTCGAAGCGGCGTCCTTTTTAAATTGCTAGAGGTGTTTCCTTTTGTTTTGTTTGTTTCAAGAGACTTCTGTAAGTACCCCTTTGTTTCATTTTTGTAGTTGCCCCAATTCAACCCCCTTGCCATTTACTTATTCACGACCTCAGCTCTCCAAACAAACCCTGAGCGCCGTTCGCATAAGTTTTGCTTGCCCAATCTCCACCCCCCATAGTTTCTGCCCCAATTTTCAACCTCCATAATCATACCCTATGTGGTAGGCAAAAATATATTCGTTACAAAGTAATAAATCGTTGAATTAAAAAAACAGTTAAAATGGATATTGAAATATATATTTATAAATATCCTCCGCATTTAAATATCCATTATATTAAAAATAAAGTTTTGCTATGACTTTTTATCATTCTATATAAAGAGTTTTTTATAATTACATTTAGTTCGTTTTACTAGAAAGTAATAATAGTTTAGCAAGCAGCGTGATTTCCTTAAAAACTGAGCAACTAACTTTATAAAACGATAAGGTTAAACGGTGACATATTCTTTTGCATCTATTGATAGCCGAAATGAATTTGTACAAGTAACCATGAACTTTAAAACATATATCCATTTAGTACTCGAACACAAACACCAAGAAAACAATCGTTCTGACAGACCTGTATGTAATATAGCTCTTTGCATTCTTTGGGCATTACCTGTTGGGTCATGTGAACCTGTAAAAAACGATAACTTTTTAGCGAAAGCTTTATTAATATACAGGGTGCTCAATTACGAAATAGTTAAGTAGCTTAAGCTGCATTATTTGTCTGGTTTTCTGAAACTTTAGTTAAAGAATTAGAAGAATATAAACAAATATAACAAAATTTAATCACAAAATTATATCTTAATATATAATCCAGTTATGTTGTACTGTTTTATGAATTTAATTTGTAATTCTTGGTACAATTATAATTCTTCTGGTAATAATACTACTTGAGATGACATGAAATGACAGATGATAAGTTTAGTAGATGGACAATAGGATCTTCATACTGGAAAATCGTGTACAGTAAGACTCAAAGATGTAATCCATCTTTTGTATAATAGAGAAGTGCCCCTAAATATTATAAAAACTATCGAAAACATCTACCAAACCAACAAAATGGAAGTCAGAATAGATGGACAACTTACAGAACCTATAGAAATAGGCAGTGGAATAATACAAGGGATTCATTGAGCCTTATGCTCTTCAATTTAATCATGGATGAATTAATTAAATCGTTAACAAAGAAAGAGGATACAGAATGGGAAAAAAAAGAAATAAAAATACTCTGATATGCAGATGACGCACTATTGATAGGCCAAGATGAAGATAGTCTGCAAAGACTGGTCCACAGATTTAACATAAGAGCAAAAGAATTTAATATGATAATTTCATCTCAGAAAACTAAAACAATAGTAATCATCAAAGAAACAACCAGATATAAAATAGAAATTGATGGCATCACTATTGAAGACACAAAGAAGTGAGAGATCAAGTACAAAAAGCAAATAGACTGGCGAGAGGCCTTAATAACACTATATGGATATGATACTGATATAAAGTCAAGAATTTATAAAGCCAGTGTAAGACCAATAATGACATATACCTTAAAAACAAAACCTGACACAGCCACAACGCAAAGGCTACTTAAAACGGCAGAGATAAGAGTGCTGAGAAGAATTACAGGAAATACGCTGAGAGATCGAAAGGGAAGTAAAGACATTAGAAGAAAATGTAACGTACAGTATATAAATGAATAGACACAAAATAGAAAAAAAAAAGAATGAAATAGATGTCACCACTCGGCAAAAGAAGTATCGGACGACCGCGCAAAAGATGAAGTGACAACTTTCCATAGAGATATTAATCCACCAATGAACAAGCAGAATTGCTTCTAAAGAGGAAGAAAAGAAGAAGATGAAATTACATGATCATTATGATTTGACTGCGCCAAATATTTAATCAGTAGTTTTTTACTAAAATCAATTTTATTTACTTGCTTCTTGGATGTGTTGGCGCCAAACTAGTGTTGTTTGTGCCTTGTATAATATTTCCTTCTCAATTTTGAATGATTTTTTAAGCATTTAAAAACTTGAAAACCCAATACAAGAAACATAATTTTTCTCCTAATAGAGTTTCCAATGTGGATGAAACTGGATTGTTAATAATTGTCCAGAACACAGTTGCACAAGACGTATGAAAAAAAGAAAAACGAGAAATTTCGTCTCTAACATCTTCTGAACGTGGTTCCCTTGTAACCTTAATTGTAGCAATGAGTGCTTCTGGAAAAATCTGGTGATTTTTCCTTGAAAAAATTGAAATTACACAAGTGTCACTTACGCCACAAATAAACTTCACCCTGTTGATAAAATCTACATGGGCAGCTGCAAAGCGTACTATAGCGAGGCAATAAGAAATTGAATTCGTGTAAATCAACGAGCTCTCACATAATTTGACTTAGTCAAATTGCCGTGAATGAATTCAGGGTAACGAAAATTTATCCCTTTAATGGTAACATTTTTTCTGACGCAGATTTTATCTCCTGAAAACGTGTAAAACGCCATTATACCCTAAAATAGAGCGAATTTAGGACGATCCGATGCGAAAACCAAAAAATAATTATCAAAAGAGCAACTTTTGATTCTCTGCAAGAGAAACTGATAGAACCACAACCTACCTGCTCCAAATTAATTGACAAATAGTCCACAAAACCATCGACGTCATGAGACGAATATTTGTGGCACCTCTTGCATCATTCCCTATACCAATTTAAAAAAAATTATCCACTCGTGGGCAAGAAGGTTCCAAATCACAAATAAGTATCTCCTCGCCCTATAAAACAGACTTATAAGATTCTCTCGATAAAATGTGAAGCAAAAGACTTCAAAGAAATCAAAAACAACTGAAACTAGCAGTGAAGGTATTTTTGGAGCACCTGAACAATTTTTCCCTAGCTGACGATGATTTTGACCTTGAGAAAGTTGGAGAAGATACAATAGACGACCAAAATGCAAAGCGAATATTGTGTGGGGGGCGATTTCAAGCAGACAAAAATGGAGAGATTTCGATTCAATTCTTTATGTGTAATTTGTGGGATATGAATTATGTTCTGGAGCTGAGAAAGGCAATTACGTTTGCGATTTTGGCAAATTTGTTCAAATTATTTCTGTTTTACTAAGTTACTAAACTATGATTTCTTTTTGTTAAATAAAACATTTGTGTCTGTTGTTTTTCAGGGGTCCATATTTCCAACGCACCGAGCAATTTAAAATTTGCATGTTTGTACCTACTATTTTTAATATTTGTTGTTCACAATGCTTTTTAAATAAATATCTGCTGAGTATTATTAGTAAATGTTGAGTCCAATTTCACATAATTGTCATGAAAGAGCAAAAAATATTTAAAAAAACCCACATTACCACAAAAATCAAAAATGGGAGTCCACATTAGAATCTTTTCCTCTGCTTTGACCTCTGCTTTTACTCTTCTCTACTGGCCAATAGATAACAACAAAATTCCGGATCTTCTAGATTTTGCAGTATTTAAAGGTTTACCTAACACGCATTTAAAAATAGAGCCTAGTTTTGGCCTAACATCGGACCAGAGTGCCATAATAAAAACATTAAGTACAACTATAATATAAAATAAACAGCCATTGAGACTCTTTAACAAAAAAAAAAACAAACTGGGAACAATTTGAAAACACCATTAACCAGAATATAACGTTAGACAACAATGTGCCATAACAATGTGATATATTAAACAAATGCTAACCGAAAAAAGAAGAGAGCGCGTCAAAATGGCAAAGGTCTCGAAATCCGGCACAACGGTTTGCTATATAAATTAAAATTTTTACTGCCTAGCGACGTGTACCTTTTCTCTAAAGTTAGTTCTAACTAAAAATCAATAATGAGTTCTCAAACATTCACTCAAACTAATCCGGAGTTCCTCAGGAAAGTGTCCTGTGTCCCTTCCTGTACCTAATCTTCCCTGCTGACATACCGACTGCAGATGACGTCACACTGGCGACTTTTGCCGATGATACAGCCGTTTTAGTTTCAAACAAAGACCCAGACATAGCATCTGAAAAGCTGCAAAATGACTTGAATACATTAGAAAATTGGTTGACAAACTGGAAAATTAAAGTTAATAACGAAAAATCAACCCAAATCACATTTACAACAGGAAGACATACTTGTCCACAAGTTAGTCTAAACAATACTCTTACTCCTGCTAGAGACGTTGTGAAATATCTTGGGTTGCATTTGGACCGAAAGCTCACCTGAAAGCAACACATTAATGCCAAGCTTAATATAAAATTAAAACAAATGAATTGGTTACTTGGTAGAAAGTCACAACTGTCATTGGAGAACAAAACATTGCTTTACAAAGATACTAAAACCAATATGGACTTACGGCGTAGAACTCTTTAGCTGTAGCAAACCTTCAAACACAAAAAATTTGCAGACCTTCCAATCAAAAATACTGCGTATGATAGCTAACGCCCCTTGATATGTGAACAATGTAACGATCCACATTGACCTAGGAGTACCAACCGTAATAGATATCACATCAGATATCACATCAGATATCACATCACTTGCTAACACGGCCAACATTTGTAATTCAACGCACCACAGCCAAATTATCAGTGAATTACATCAGCCACCGATGGAGGAACGAAGACTGAAGAGCACTTGGCCGGGAGACCTGGTTATATATGTGAAAATGGAGAACTGTCACTAGACGGTACTCAAATAAAGCCATTATTGTCATCACATTTACTAATTACTCAATGTACTGTTTATGAGTAGATTGTAGATACGCATTTAAAAATAAAAAAAAACTGCTTTACTTTTTGCTAATTGATGAAAAAATCACAAATTTAACATTTTTTGATCTTATTTTGTTAATAACTAATTAAGTCCAAAAAATCGACTGCAAGAAACATATAGGTTCTTGTTACAGAGGTTTATTGTACTCAAAACAACTATTGTTTTTCTGATTGGGTCAGTGTCATTTCTCTGGACTAAAATGTCATTCTCTCGAACTCGCTTCCTGTCTATGAAACTTGGTTGTGGTACTTTTGTTCGTTTATTCAAATTTTGAGCTCTCGGTAAAAGCATTTTATATAAAATTAACTGATCTGTCCTAATTTAATAATCCTTGAATGAATCAATGCGAATAAAATATCAAAAAGACTCTTTTACCCCTATAGTCAATACAGTCATATTGTGCAATGAATGTAGATAGTACTTTTACATAAAAGACAATACAGTAGAAAGGAATTTTTTCCTGGTAATGAATTAACCTAATAATTATTTGTTGTTATTAAAAAAGCAATTAGTATAAAATTTATTTAAGATTAGAACTTTTATAAAACACCCTGTATATTTGTCTATTGTTTAATTTGTACACTAATTAAAACACCATTGTTTGTGGTCTACTCTACAAACAATATAAAGTGAAGTGAGTACATACACAAAGTGTTATTCACTGTTCAAAATACGAAAGAGACACAAAAACATTCCACCAATCACCAACATCATTTTGACGAACAATCACATTAATGTTTCTTGGAGAAAACGCCAGTCGTATTCTGGTATTTCATAATAACAACACAATTCAAATCTACTTACATTTTCTATATACAATTTTTCTATTATTATTACAGATGTTTGAGCATTTATTTGTGAGGGTGTGCATATATTTTAGATGTATTAAAAGATTTAGGTTTATAGTTCGGGAAGTCTAAATATATTATCCATTCAATAAACTTGTACAACTTTATTAGCTTCTGAAAATTAGTGTCTAAAAATAATTTTGTATATTTTCAACTAGGATATGTATGAAAATCATTCATGAAAGCATTTGCCCATTCCGAAAACATTAAAATTATTAGGATAATATATATAGAAACATATAAACATTTATATGTTTTCAACTTATTTTTACTTAATTGCAATTTACCAATACGTCGTAGGCGAACCAAGAACAAGCTAGTGTTATGATTGGTATTAATCATGGCCATTAGCGTTTTAATAAAATTAAGAGCATTCAAATTTTTGACTTTTCTTCGCCAAAAAATCATGTTGGTATTTAACATATCATGATATGGGTAGGTATTACATAGAATTTACCTCGAAGACAATAAATATATGGGCATTAAAAATAAACATATAAATGGCATATCCAGCTGATATATTATATTGTATTGTGGCTAAACACCCCGTACGGGGTTGCGCCGCTTAAGCTCTCTAGATCTACCTATTTTACGAGGTAGATCAGTCCTCATTTTCTTTATTTAATTTTTCTTGTTATTTTTCTCCACTGTTTCCTATCTCTGGTTTTTTCTCTCCATTGTCGTACGCCCGCCCTGTTAAGATAGTTTGTTACTTCTTGTAGCCATGTAGATCTTGGTCTTCCACGTCTTCGTTTACCAGCTGGTGTCCATTCCAATATTGAGAATATTGTCGTAGATGGTCCTGATCTCCATATATGTCCTAGCCATTTTGCCCTTTGCTGTTTTATTTGACAAACTATATCCTCTTTAATTTCGTTTAGTAGTTCATGATTCGTTCTTTGTCTATATTGGTTTTCATTAATTTTTATTGATCCTAATATTGCTCTTAGTATTTTCCTTTCTAGTATTCTAAGGTCTTCCTCTTGTTTTTTTTGTCATGCTAAGGGTTTCGTCAGCATACATCATAGTCGGTCGAATTATTGTTTTATATATTTTCATTTTCGATTTTTTGCTCAGTAATTTATTTTTTAGAAGCTTTTTATTTGCATAGTATGTCTTATTTGCTGTAATTATCCTTTCTTTAATTTCTGTTTCCCTTTCTCCATTGTTTGCTAATAATATTCCCAAATACTTAAACTTTTCTACTTCTTCAAATATATATTCTCCCAGTCTAACCTTTTTGTTTTCATATTTTTTGTCAAATCTCATTATTTTTGTTTTTTCTTGATTTATTACTAATCCCATTACTTTCCCTTCTGCTACCAATTCTTTTAACATACTTTCCATTTTTTTTCTGTTCTTTGTTATTTTGTTGTTCTAAGTGTACCTTTGTTGATTTTTCTGACTATATATTCCAGGGCAAGATTAAACAGAGTTGCAGATAATGAATCTCCTTGACGTACACCTTTATTTATAACAAATTCTTCTGTGTCTTCTTCTTGTGTTTTTACAGTTACTACGGTTTTGCTCATTGTCATTTTTATTAATCGTCTTAATTTGATGTGTATTCTCATTTCTCTCATAGCTGTAATATTTCGCTCTGTTTATTGAATTAAATGCTTGTTGGAAGTCTATAAAAAGCAGTTCAATTTCTATTTTATATCCATAAGCTTTCTCCATAATTTGCTTTACCGTATGTATGGCATCTGCTGTTGACTTTCCCTTAATAAATCCGCATTGATACTGTCCCATGATATTTGTTGTCGCTTTGGCCAGTCTTCGTTGTATTGAGGATGACATGATTTTATACGCTGTGTTTAATAATGTCAGTCCTCTATAATTATTACACATTTGTTGGTCTCCTTTTTTATGGATTGTGATAATTTGTCCTTTGAGCCATTCTTCTGGCATCTTTTCTTCGTCCCATATGACTTTTATTAATTGGTATATTTTTTCTCTTAGTTCATGTCCACCATATTTTATTAGTTCCATGTTTATACCGTCTATACCTGGTGCTTTACCGTTGCGACTAATGTTTATAATTTCCTCAACTTCATCTCTCGTTGGTTTTTCTAGCTCGGTTTCTATCATCGTGGTCTCTTCTTCCACATTTTCATTTAAGTCTTCGTCCTCTTGTACTGTTAATAATTCTTTAAAATAATCAGTCCAGATTTCTTTAAACTCTTTGTCATTTTCTGATACTTTTCCATTTCTATCCTTTATGCCTTTTATCTTTCCTTTGAAGGTTTTGTTCTGCTCGTTAATTTTCTTATAAAATGCTTTTGTGTTTATATTTGTGTTTTCTTTTTCTATTTCATTTATCTTATCATTTAACCAGGTTCGTTTAATTTTTCTTATTTGTTTCTTACATTCTGTCCTTAATTTGTTATATTCTTCTTTATATTCTTGTCTATTGATAAGCGCTCCTTCTATAGATAAGATGCTCCTTCAAGAGCATACAAATTTTTGACTTTTCTTCGCCAAAAAATCATGTAGGTATTTAACATATCATGATATGGGTAGGTATTACATAGAATTTACCTCGAAGACCATAAATATATGGGCATTAAAAAATAAACATATAAATGGCATATCCAGCTGATATATTAAGCAAAGAATTTAATATATGTTAATACGACTTTTTATGGTCGTTTTATGGCAATATTTGACTTCCAGATATTATTGAATAAAAATCATTCAAGCAATGTCATTAAAACTTTTGTATTTAGGAAAGCAATTACAACCCTTTGGATGAAACTGTATTACTTCACTTTAAAATAGTTTTAACCAAAATCATCAATAACCGTATATAAGCAGACACGGTTTAAATTTTACACGCCATAATAATATCTAAACTTTAAAGCCCATATCAAATGAATCATTCTGATTGACAATTGTGTATTTTGAAGCGAAGCTTCTATACTAGCTTTGTATTACTTTTTTTTCCATAGTAAAATATTAAGACGAGCGTCACGGGTAGCGTCACAAAATAGCGGTTCTTCACATCGATTCACTACACTCGATCAATTTGTTTCTAGTTATCATATATTTATTCTGAATAGCTTTAAACTAAAATCTAACAAAATATGGACATTAAATGAGAAGTAAAAAATTAAAAAAATATCCAGCAATGAAAGGTTTGATTCATAAATATTGTCAAAGTTTAAAAATCATAAATGTCATTCAATTAATAACAATATTGATGCATCTGTTAAAATTTTTATGACACTTCGCGTTTTTAAATAATTTCATACAAATATAATTATTATTATTAAACATTTTATTTAATTTATATAATAATTTAATTTACCATCAAATTAATATAATATATTTTGGAAACTATTCCGAAGTGAAAATCAAAATAAACGTCAAATAAACTTATTTTAAAAGCACAATTGTGCCTTACCTATTCTCCCAATAAAAATAGCAAAATGATCTTTATTTATATTTTATTATTAATTTAATATCTCGTTCGAATTTGACAGGTCTGTCAGAAGTAAACATCGCATGCTTCGTTAATACGTTAGCAGGTGGCATTAGGAACAAACATAATAATTTATTAAAGTATTTTAATATAATATATTTTGTTTAAAATATAAATATTAAAATAAATAATAAACTAGCTTTAATATAAAAAATACATAAAACATAATATGAAGCTTCGCGGTAGTCTATTGTACCGACTACTGGATCATCTTTTTTTGTTGTTACTACGGTTGAGCCAAACAGGTAACTATTAAATAAAAGACCAGTAATTACTAACTTTAAGATGGTCTGATCAGCATCAGATATGCTATATGAATCCAACTGTCACAATATAACATGTAGGGTAAAGTGGGGTAAGATGACGAATCAGGTAAGATGACGAATTCCCGATATTTTTCCAACGTACAACTCTGGCAACACTGTCTTCAGTCAGGACCGAACAGATATTCTAAGGTTTCTCGCCTTTGAGTACAAATACGTTAGCGGCCAGAGTTTAGTATGATACAAGTGTTGGTACCGATATTGTGTTAGTGCTAACAATATTATTGTTTTCGAAAATAAGGTTTTAAAGGTTTTTGGTAAGTATTGGATAACTGTTGTATTTTTTGTTCGAAACTAATATTTTTTACGTATAAATTACTTACAGAAAATATTTGTTATGAATAATAAATTTTACTTTACGATTTTTAGAAAGAAAGATGACACTTGTGGGTAAGATGACGAGTTATTCGTCATCTTACCCGAATTAACTAAAATTAACAGTAAGTCATACCTACTTTCAATTTCAGATTTAAATATGGGCAAAATATACAAAAGAAAGACAGACAGACAATCTTGGTCGAAAGAAAATATAAAAAGAGCAATGGCTTAAATAACTGCTCATCAGGTAAGTGCCAATACAGCCTCAAAAGCATATATTCCAGAATCTACTAGATCTGATAGATAGATATATATAAACGGGCATTTGGATTAACCACGGATCAGTTTAGAAAAATTGCTTTCGACTTTGCCGTTCATTGTGGTGTTGCTGATAGATACTACAAAGAAAATGGTTAGTAAAGACTTTGCACAATCCCGTTGCAGCATACTCACGAGCTTGCGAAGATTTTTTTATCAGTAATCCGGGTCGTCTTATAACATTGTATGACATTGCAACCCTATTTGGGAAAGCGTACTTAAAAGCAGCAACTGTTTCAAATACTCTTAGTGGTTTTAGAGCCACTGGCATATATCCTGTTGATAGCCAGGTGTTTGATATACTTGATTTTGAGGCATCTTTGGCAATAGTTTGGCAACTACCTCTGCTTTGGAAAATGTAAAGGTCGAAGAGAAAATGCCAGATATTTAAGGAATGTCACCGATATATGTTTAAAAAAAAAACAGTACCTCAAGAACCTGTTGAAATATTTGACGAAATTTTAGATATTTCTATTCCAAATATGCCTGTTCCATCTACATCAGGAATAGCTGGTCGGACACCCCCTCATGTATCAAATCATATATTGAATAATGGTCTGCCTAAATTACTTGTTGCTGAAGTGAGAGCAAAATGACCCAGAAAGAAATTACCATCTCTCGTTATTTCCAGTACACCAATAGTAAAGATTTTAGAAGAAAAGGAAGCTCCAAATTAGCAAAAGAGAGGAAAAGGGATATAACAGAACAGAAGAAAATTGGAAAAGAAATAGAAGCAAAAACTTTAGTTTTCAGCAAAAAATAGAAAATTCACTTTCGATAAAGGCAAAGGAAAAAGACTAAGAGAAAAATAAAATTTGACGACTCGTCTAACTTGTCAGTAGATATGGAATATGCTGACACTGATAACGATTCAGAGGAAGAAAGAGATTGCATAATCTGCAATGAAAAAGGAAAAGATGAGCTATGGTACTGCTGCAGCAGGTATAGGGAATGGGCTCACGATGAATGCACTGGAATGGATAGTCAAGAAGCAAAGGTAAAATAATGGACATGTGATTAGTACTTTTAAAAATGTAGGACCTACTACAAGTGCTGCATTAGTTACAAAATAAATGCATTTTGCTTTAATTTGTTTACTTTTCTGCCTATATATATATATATATATATATATATATATATATATATATATATATATATATATGACTTTTTTTCTTAGAATAGGCATACCTCGTCATCTTACACTTCACAATTAGTCATCTTACCCTCCACGAAGGGTAAGTTGACGAATATGACATAGGTAGATAAATTTTAAAAATTTTAATTTGAAATAATAATCCTTACGTAATCTAATTTTAATATGTAAAGTACTACTATCAGCCAATTACTTTGTAGTTACATGCATTCGATACAAGGAAAAATATCAGTTCTAGGATTTTTTTAAGCTTACTATCGTCATCTTGCCCTCCTTTCCCCTAAACTTGGCCAAATTGAACAACATTTCTGAAGCCATTTTAAAATAAGACGTAGAGAAGTAAGTGCTGTTGACTTCAGCTCTACCACAACGTTTTTCATTTAAATGAATCGCTATATATTTTCCCATTATTGTGTAATACCAATCCTACGTACTTAAAACTATTACTTTTCACTATAATTTCATTATTCAAAGTTATCATGCATGTATTAATAACTTCATGTATTAATAACTTCATATTTAAATAATGTTTAATATATAAATTTTTATTCGAGAGCTTCTCTCCACAGTTTATTCTAAAATATAGCACATGTTGGCCATTCATAAGAGTCCATCCTAACATTTGGCAATATTCATTTAATTTTGTAAAAATGCTGAAACAGGTCGATTTTTATTCCAAGGGGAGACATAGACGTCTGCCATTGATCAAGCTGCTTCCTTCTAATAGTGGCTTCCCACGATCGGCGATTCTACAGATCATCGCGGACAGCCGATCAGCACGGACGGCAACGCACCGCAGACAGAGCTCTTCCCACGGTCCGTGACAGTCTCTGTAGGTCCGTGACAGTATTGTTTGATTATATCATAAAAAGGCCACTCAAGCTTGTAAACATCATCAGCCCCAGTTCCAGTTCCCATCAATTCTCTAACTTTTGTTTTTTGCCTTTTGTATGTCGGCATTAAATTATTTCTCTTCTTTTTTATTTCTTTAATCGAAATAGTACTATTCTTCAATTGATTTTTTATTCGGTTCCATACATCGTATATATCGGTTCCGTTTCTTATGCTCTGGCGCCGTAGAATTCCATAAATTTGTTTCATTTTGATACAAATTTAAAAAATCAAAAAAAATTCGTTTGTACATTCCATTTTTTAGCAAAAAACTGCAAAACTACTACAGACAACTACTCGTGTCAGCGAATGAAAAACTTCTGACTTGCACTTGTCTGTTAAAACACAGACGCGCTAGGATCGCGTTGCACGAGCATATACCGCACCTTTGATGTTACCGACTCTAGATGGATAGGACGCACCAGCACGGACGTGCCTGTGCTACCACGGACGAGACCTTTCCCACGGTGCGTGGTGCGGGCTGGTCCGGTTACGTCCGCAATATCGCCGACCGTGGGAAGCCGCTATAATACCACAAATACTTAATTTTAAATAGTGGCCCTGTGTGGCACATCATTGGACAGTTATTTCGCTGGAGAACGCAAGCATCCATGATGTTTATTTTCATATTAACTACGTTCTTATGAAAAAGTATCAATTTATTATTAAAAGTTTTACACCTCTTAAAAACTAAACGTAACACATATTTTGACAGCAATAATGGCAAAAATTTTTTCCGTGCTTGTTGTATTGAGTTTGCACTCAGAATAAAATTAAAATTTTATTTAGGATAATTATTAAAGCGTATTTTTACTTGAATGATTTTTATTATAATACTTTTAAATATAGAAAGCAGTGCAATCTAGTAGATTTTTCATATCAGAATAAAAGAGTTACAATTAATATGCCAGTTACTAACTACCTGATTTTTCAAAATTAATTAAAAATATATTTCATTACAATTTAACAATATGTAACTCATTTATTACGTACAGAGTACTTTTACATCGACTTTACCATGTTTATATGCGTAATTGTATATAAAGGCGAGTTGACACGATCCAAGTGTACTTGGTTAAAGTCTGCTTGGACGATGCGGGCGCAACACTTGGAAGGTTGGAAGCTACTTTGATCGTGTCATCTATTCATCCAAGTATCAACCGGTTCTATCCAAGTTAAGTAGGACGCTGGCCAACTTCCTTGCAAACAGAGAATGGTCTGAAAAGGAGAGTGCTAGATTCATGGAGTTATACGAAGCAAATGCAGCATTTTTCTTTTTTATTCATTTTTTCTGGACCTCAAGCTCATGTATCAACTTATCATCAACCACTAGAACACCTTCCATAATCACTTCCGCCATCTTTACAATGGTTATTTGCCATCCAAGTCATTTAACCATGGTAACTAACTTGTTACAAGTACACTTGTACAACTTCACTTGGTCCAAGTTGGAATCAAAACAATCTTGGATCATCTGAACCCACCTTTACCTTTTCAATATCTGACCGTTAGTAATCAATTTTTTGATAGTCATAAAATCGACCTCTTTTACCCGTAAGACAGAAAAATCGTAAAAGAAGTTCCAAAAATCAATTCCTAAACTTTTACAGTAATAGAAAACTATTCATTACAAATAATTAAGATCTTTATTTTAGCTGATGTTTTATTTATTGTCCTAAAGTTGTTTTATCGTCAAAAAACTAAAATTATTATCTGTAAAAAGTACTCTGCATATTTCTATCAGCTTTGCAAATTGAAGTGAAAAGGTGGAGACTGTATTTGTCTGTAAACTGTGTAAAAGTGTAACATTTACCATCGTCGTCACCGGGACCGAAACTACTACGAGGTGGACTAAAAAACAAATGTGTGCGATAATGATGCTCCTCCATTGCCGTGTATCCCTGTTCTCTGCTTCTTTTGCTCGTATGTCGACCTGCGCTGGACTTGTTGCCCTTGATTGCCGTCGTGCCGGTCTTTTGCTCGCCGAAGGTTTTCCTGAACATCAAATTCATGATGAATGTTGGTTTTCGGCACCTAAAAGATAAAAAAACGCAATGTGAGTAAACAAATAGCTTTTTCAAACCAGAAAAATATAATCCAAATTTAAGAAACATTGCAATACGTGTACGCTTTCACGACTGGTAATACATTGGTTTAGAGCTTATAGGTAGTGGTTGGCAAAACGAATTTTGCTACACTACTCTTAAAGAAATCTTAAGTGGCTATTCAGATCATATTGTGATCTATACAGACGGGTCAAAATCACCAACATGTACAACCAGTGCTTACTTTGTACCAAAAATGAAGATTAAAAAATCATTTATTTTAAATAAACAATCCAGCATTTTTTCTGCTAAAGTATGTGCTATATACAAAGCCCTTGAATTGTGCTGTGAAAACTAGTGGAACAAAATTGTCATATGCAGTCAGTCACTGTCAGTATTACGCTCCTTACAAAACTTTAAATTCACAATCAATAGCAATATATTCATATTAGAAATTTTTCAACAGTTACTAAAACTATCAGATCCACATGGTACTAAATTTCTGTGGGTTAAGGGACACTCAGATATTGTTGGCAATACTATTGCTGATTATATAGCTAAAAATCCATTACAGCACCCACATATGGTGATAGAAGAATTTAACACATGTGACCTACTTGCCTATATCAAACAACATATTAAATTTAAATGGGACAGACTATGGATTCAGTTTGGTGAAAGCAGGGGCACTAATTTATACAAATTACAACCCACAGTAGATGTAAAACAATTTTACACTCAGCAGTAACACAGTGTCAACTGTCTTAAGATTAAAAGTAGATCATGGATGTTTTCCAAAACATCTACACAAAATAGGAGTTCTCCCAACAGACCGATGTGAGTGTGGAACTAGTATAGCTGATTTAAATCACATATTCTTCAACTGCCCACTACATCGTAATACAAGCACGTGGCTGATAAAAGAATTGATAAAAGAGGGATTAAGTACACCATTAAACGTAAATCTACTATTAAGTGAAGACAATTTAAAAATCTTTAAAATAATTATGATATTTCTTGTAAAAATTAAATTAAAGGTATGAGTGTAAAATTGATCGTATGATTGAACATTTCTTTTGTATGTTTACCATATATGTTGCCCACCTATCTACATATATGTTGCAAGCACAAGACAAAAACAAATAACGAAATAAATTATTTACCCAGTTTACCCTAAGCTTTTACCTTTTTTTATAACCTGCTTATCTAAATTACGATGCTGAATATTTTCTGATGGTGAAAAATACCTGTCATTATTTTTGTTTTTTTCTAGATGCACCTAGTGCAGTGCAGTGTTACGGTGTTTTTATGGGCAGATTATTTTAAATTTTCATTTTTTTAAAATAGTGTTTCTTCTTGTGATCGTCTTTAACACCAATATTTTTACCAGGTCATTTTTTACCCTGAGAAATTAATAATTAACATTAAATAAAGATGTAAGAAGGTAGCAAATTATAATGGACATTTTTGTAATGTTTGTAAGATCGAAATTGACATTTCCGAATTAAATGTATGTTTCGGCTAATACTAATCATAGCTTGTTTTTAACAACATAGTATTTTTTATTTCTCATACGGGGTAATTGTAATTCTCCGATCCCGTATGGCACCTAGACAGAAATTGAGAAAACCATTTAGTAACACATAACAATGCTTGGGATATACACCTCCGTCCGTTGATATTTGTTTTCATTGCGTATGCCCGGTTCATTTCTAATAACATAAACTCGATAAAAATATACTGACTATTATAAGGCGGTTCATTTGTATCGGTTTTTAATAATGTGAACAATTTTTTCTGGTTATACATTGCGGTGTATACTCGTATAAAAAATAAAAAATAATTCCTAATAAAATAAGAAATAATTATTTATGCCCTACAGAAATGATTTAAATATTTGACTTTCTAAGGCTGAACAGTATCCAAATCTGTCATAAAAACTTCTGTGGGCGGTTGAAAGAATTTTTGCTGTAACAGAAATAGAGACTTTTTTTATTCGGTTTTTAAAATCATCCAAATTTTGGGCTCTAGCCTTAGGATGATCGTAGATGATGCTTTTTAAATGTCCCCAAAAAAAGAAGGCCATGGGTGTAAGATCATCTAGTATCGCCTGTTCCACTGATAACTTGATTGGGGAAAGTATTAGTTAAGTACTCTCTACTAATTATTCGAGCGTCGTCAACTGAACAGCCGTCTTGATGAAAGCAAACATTCTTCAGATTTACATCAGGAAGATTGAGAATAGCGGGATAAATATGATTCTGTAACAACCCGAAATATACTCTAATATTCAAGATGCCCTCAACAAAAAATGAACTTATTATGTGGTCTCCTAAAATGCCAGTTAGGCGTTAACTTTTTGAGGACGTTGAGTTCGGTAAATAACACTTCTGTGCTAGTTTTCCCGCGCCTAATACCTCGTGTCTCCCTACTAACGAAACAGAAAATTCATCAGTGAATAAAATATTTTTAATAAAATTTGGTCCATCATTAGCATTCGTGATTAGAGTTTCACAAAACTCCATTCTTCGCAAGTAGTACTTACTTACTTATTCCGTGGTGTTACAACCCTTCGTGGGTTTTAGCCGACTCGACAACATGCCTCCACTGTTTTCTGTCTCGAGCAACCTCCATCAAATTCTCCGTGTCCATAGTGCTTAGGTCTCCTGCTATATTATCTTGCCACCGGAAACGAGGGCGTCCGCGTGGTCTCCTTCCAGTTGGGACTTCCTCCCAGACCAGTCTTACTGTTCGTTCGTCAGAATGTCTTCTGAGGTGCCTTGCCCATTGGAGTCGTCTGGACTTTATTTCTTTTATAATTTTGGCGTATGGGTAGAGTTCTTCGAGCTCTTTGTTAGTTTTTATCCTATATTGTCCTGATACTTCAACCAGCACAGGATCAAACATCTTCCTTAGGATTTTTCTTTCCCAAACGCATAGTCTCTCTTAGTTTGCCTTTGTTATCGTCCACGTTTCGCTTTCATACATCACAACGGGTCGTATGATTCTTTTATAGACCTGTATCTTCGTACGTCTTGTTAGTTGTTTCGATTTTATTAGGTTTTGGAAGGCAAAAAGACATCTGTTGCCGGCCTGAATCCTGTTGTTTAGTTCTTGCGATCAGTTATTGTCTTCAGTTATTGTTGTTCCAAGATACTTGAATTCTCTAACGCCCTCAAAGTTAAAGTCATCGATGGTGGTGTTCTGATCGATTCTGTCTCTGCTTTGGTTATTTCGGCTCATATATATATATTTTGTCTTGTTTTCGTTGATTTGGAGCCCCATCTTCTCTGCTTCCTTCTAGAACCTCACGAAAGTCTCCTTCATCCTTAATCGTGTGTTTCCTATTAGATCGATATCGTCTACAAATGCCAGTAGTAAGTTTGGTCGTTCTCGATGAAATACTGTATTCGTTTTTTCGATTCTTGCTCTTCTGATTATGTGCTCCATAACTAAGTTAAAGAGTTGTGGTGAAAGTGCATCTCCCTGTTTTAGCCCATTGTTTATTTCAAATGTCTCAGAGTATTGTTATCCAACTCTCATCTTACATCGTAACCGTTCCGTAATACACATCCGTATAAACCTGACTAGTTTTTTTGGAAAGCCAAGTTCCTGCATTGCTGTCCACAGTCTGGCTCTTAATACTCTATCAAATGCTTGTTTAAAATCTATGAACATCTGATGAAGCTCACGATCAAACTCACAGCATTTTTCCATTATCTGTTTTATTGTGAGTATCTGGGTATTGTGAGTATTCTACTTGAACCTACCTCGATTGTTGCATAAATTTGGGGAACACGGTATGCGGTATTCTCTTTCCTCAACTTTTTCTGGTGACACTTTTTAAGCGCGATACTTTATAAAATTTTTGAGGCAATAACAACTCTCAAAATTTTTAAATTATTGGCGACGGGTCAACGGAAGTTCGTGTTACCATTTATAGGATGTATATCTAATTTAAAACTTAACGGTTACCTTAACTTTAACTTAACTTTAAAATGTATTTCAGTTTTTAAAATTTTAGTTGTCCCTTACAAAAAAGTCAAGGTGGCCTTGCCAAGGTGGACAAAAACCTTTGTTCATTTTTATTTAGTAAACGTACTTGGACCTGGAATTCTTCATTTATCTTTAATACAAGACCAAACTTCCTCTAGGATTAATTTTGATACTACCCACCGTAATACCTAACTTTTGAGCATCCTTTTTCCGCTCCAAGTTGAATTTACGTTACAATAAAATGAAACTGACTTGCCCTATAAAAATCTATTATAAATCAAATTAACAAACACTTATTCAAACTAAATATGATGAAAACTATTAGCAACTAAATCATGTTAAGTTCTGTATTTTAAATGGCATTAAAAAAAGAATTAACCTCAAAATAATTATAAATATTTCTATTTTTTTAGTCTTTAATTTTGTAATATATAACACGAAACGAAAATTATGTTCTTATTTTTCAAATTTTGACACAACAAGCTCAAAATGTTCGCCATCAGTTGTCAAAATTAATAAATAAAGATTGTATTTTTCTAAACATGTTTTTATTAAATATCAATATAAACTACTAAAATTTTACTGCCACCATTCCTTTCCACATAAATATATCTATATTATACATTATATAATACATAAAAGATAATAAATCCCATCATTTAATCGCACAATGATGTTATTATACACCACTTATTGATATATCGATTTTTGTAATGGTTTCGTCACAAAAGAAAGAAGACGGTATCGTTCACAATATTGTGCGCCCTTTTATTGTTTATTACACTACTTTAGCACTTTAATTATGTTAATATGAACACGAAAAATAAAATGGTCCGGGTCATTATTGATCTAACGATTATATTGTCATTTCCCAGGTTTAAATTAGCATTTTCGAGCACAATATTTATCTGTTATTTCTATCTTGGCTCGCTTCGTAGGTCAGCTTTCCTAATTTATTTTAATTATTTTACATAGCGCAACTTAAATCACTCCTCACTTGCTGAGAGATGTTAATCTACAACCGTGTTAGCGAGTTGTTAATCGGGATATCCTTTTTACATTTATATATGGGATCAAGGGCTGGACTTTATAATTTTCAAAACAAACACAAGTAACATAGAATTACCAACTTTGTTTTTAATAAACACCAATAAGATGCTTAAGAAAGTTACAGTCTGATCAATGAATATGATTAATAAGCACTTTTTCCTATAATAGAAGCCACAGTTAGAATGCAGTGCAGGTAAGATAGGCAATGTTTTTCTTACGAGAGAACGGCCGACCATGTTGCCGGTTTGCCCCAAGCGGCGCATCAGGACCGGATTTAAGAATCATAGCACTGGAATATACGCGCACAATACAATTGTCTACGGCTGTATAAAAGACTATCATTATTGTTTCAACTAAAGCACGATTCAATCATCGATGTATAAATAAGAGAGTTACATTGTCGAACTAAACAATAATATGAAGAAAAATACTATACAAAAATAAAGTATATCATAACTCATTGTCGATAGCTTATCTATATTTATCAATCAATTTTCAATAGCTTCCATTATAAACACATTCTTTGGGAAATAAAGTTCATTATAAAGTCATTAGGAGAAGCGATTCAGTTTTATTCCTCATTGTCCACGCAAAGCAAACATGGCTCTTTATCGATTTGGGTACTCTCCATTAGACCAAAAACTTGTTTGTAAAAATTGTGAAAGCTCAGTTCTATTTCATTTTCGCAAGCGGATGAAAGTACCCACATTATGGATCCGTTGCCAGTATCTATCGTGAATTTCAAACAGGGCTGAACTTAAAAAATGGTGACAGCTTGACTATTACTGTGAAAAAAGATTCGAAAATGTGCTGTGTGAGTGTTCGCAAAATGTATATCCGCAAAAAGAACTAAAACAGGTACAAAAAAGGAAGAAAAATAGCTTCCAGCCCAATTCACCTGAGAATACTTACGATGTGTGAGTGATATCTAGAATAAGAAAAATTGTTAATGATTTTTTTTTTTTTTGGAAAACATAACACCAACCATCGACAGCATAATGAACAGAGTGAAGGATGATGAGAATCTATCAGCTTTTTTAAAAACGATTTCGTAGGTTACTAAATGACATGGGTTTTGGATATGGTAAAAGAGGTTGAGATTTGATATTGATGGAAAGAAAAGATATCATATCCTGAAGACACAAGTACCTTAGATAAATAAAAACATTGAGGAAGAAGGATAAGGTAAACCTTGTTTATACCGATTTATACCGTTATTACCGAGTGTTAGATTAACGTTGGTGCTTCAATCAAAAAGGAAGGGAGGGACACAACGATCAAGAATCTACGAGATGCCTTCATAAAAAGGCTCTCTACTGGACTGAAAACTCCAACCAAAAGAGGTTCTCGGTTTTTTCTTCTTCATGCTGGAAGCGAAACTGGTTTTGTGGCATGGGTCTAATTAACTTTCTTGGCCAAGAAGGGAACCGCTGATTACCACGATGAAATGGACAGGGATCTATATAAAGAATGGTTTGAGAAGACATTAATTCCAAACTTGCCGAAAGACAAAGAAAAGAAAAGAAAAGGTCGTCGTTTTGGATAACGCGTCATACCACACCTGCAAATTTTATTTCCCAAAAAAATGTGGAACAAAGGGTAAATCAAGGATTGGCTAATCAAAAAGAACATTTTATTCTAGGAAGACTACCTAAAAAGTTAATTACTGGATACTACGACTACATTTAGAGACGAGTCTTCTCCTTTACGTGGCATCTCCGCGACGAAGGTTGGCAATCATCACTGCTATTTAACTTTTGACACTACAGCCCGAATGAGTTCAGTTGAGCTGCATCCAAATCATTCTCTAAGGTTTCTCAGCCAGGACATTCTTCTTCTACCTATGCTAGGCTTTCCTTGAACCTTTCTCTGGATTATTAGTTTTAAGAATTCATATCTGTCACCACGTGTTATATGACACAGATAATTTAATTACTATTTAACTGGGAATAAGCCACAATTAAAGATAAAAATACGTTTATTGACGTTTCAATTTCCACTTCGGAAATCGTTCTCAAAATACAAACAGTAAATTAAACAAATTTTGTTTTTTGTTACATAGTGAAAAATTCTTCTAATAATTTAATTTTATCTGACTCATTTATATTGGCAATTCAGACATACATTATGCATTTTAAAGTAGACGACTTTAAAATGATATTGCCAATATTGTTGAGTTGCGCTCCTGGGACGACTTTACTTAAGATAGTTCATTCGATTACATGAAATCAACTTTAACTTTAACAAAAAGACAAACACATGACATGATGACAGTAAAATTCTCCTGTTAGTGATTTCATAGTAAATTATGAGGGAAAAACCAGGAAAAAAACCTCATAATACTATCCCGACATTGTAAGTATTTGTTCGTGAATTTAGTTTACCTTCAACAAACATCAAAATTCTGATTTTATATATTACGTTATTTAAAAAACATAAATGATGTATCCTCTATATGTTACTGACTTACTAATACTGGTATTTTCTTATTAATAACTTCCTCTTTCAATATTGGTAACCAGATCCTACTACATTCTGCCGAGGAATTTGCGACACAATTGGCCTCATTTAGCATAATTAGAGCCGCTTCTTTGATTTTTCTTTTTTTACCATCCGTTTCTTTTAGGACTACATTTGAATTATTCCATTGAACCCTATGTTCATTATCCCATGCGTGTTTACATATTTGAGATCTATCAAATTCTCTATTTGATAAAAATAGTAGTAATGGTAGTGTACCAATCCATAGCAGGACTTCCTAGCTCCTGGAGATACTGCTGCACAATTCTTGCCGTGTGTTTCCTGGCAATATCTTGTATAAGCATGAAATTATTCCCAATAAATGGTGCAGATGGCACGACATGCTCTTCTAAAATGTCTGTTATATACCTCTGCGATGTAAACTGACCGCAATCTATTCTTTCTAATTCCGCACGGGCCTTTAAATTAATCCCACCTCACACCATTACAAAGCCGCTGCCATACTGTACAGTCCCTACGGTGTTACACTGTGCGTAGCGTTCCCCAGGCCTTCTATACACTCGGTTTCTCCTGTCATCAGAAAAAAGAAAGTACCTGGATTCATCGGTGAACAATATTCTTCTCCAATCGTCATTATTCAAATCAAGATGTTCACGAGCAAAATTCAATCTTTGCCTTCTATGGTCTCTGGTCAATAATGGGCCAATTGGTGCCCTTCCAGGGTGTAGGTCGTTTTCGGCAAGTCTTCTTCTAATCGTATTTTGGCTGATTCTAAAGTTATAACGATCCAAAAATTCATTTTGTAGAGAAATACTGGTAACAAACCTTTGTCTCAATGTACGAAGTGTCTTCTCGAGTAACTTCCAGTAACAGAAAAAATTATAACACTCTTGAAATGGTTGACTGGGTGACGTTAAAATGTTCAGCGAGTTCTACTTGAGCGTATCCTTCTTCGCGAAGAGTAACGATTCTAAAACAGTCACTTTCTGAGAAATTTCGATTTTCTTGCTGCTGGTGGTTCATTTCAAAGAAAAAAACACTTAATAAACTTGAAAACCCCCTTTAAACGTTCAGCACAAACCAACTAAATTCAATAAAATGAAACACAATTAGCATGTTTTTACTTTTTTTTGCAAAAAATGATAAAATCATCAGCGTTTTTTACCGTTATTTCGATAAATTTTACAATATACCGGGGGTAACAATAATCTATTAGCACAAAAATCGAAACATTAAAATTATTTGATTTGCCAGGGTTTTTAAAATTACGTGTTAATTTTGGGGTGCAGTGTATATTAAGACAGAAAAAACAAATAAGGGGATTACCATAAGAGTACTACAGAGTATTTAATGAACGTATAGCGACATACGAGATCAGAGATTATACATTATATTTACTTAGTTTACATACAGGAACTTTATTATTTTAAAATTTAATGAGTGACTGTAGATGGCAATTCATTGGGAACCCCTGTCGTATGCGACGGACAAAATCACTATTTATTGTTTACTACTGTATTGTTAATTAAATGGAATTTAATGCTTTGACATGAATATTGACTTCCATTCTGACTTCTGACTTCCATTCTTGCATGTTCACTGGCATTTATAGATCATAGAGCACATATAGATTATTCCCCAATTCTACTTTTAAGCTCAATTGACTTTCGTTTCATATTATCTCTTTTGATATTCTTAAATAAAAATGAAGAAAATTAATATTTGTATCCTATAATATAGCCGAGAATAACACTATATTTACCTAAAGCCGAATATATATGATAAATGAAAAGGCAAATAAAGGTCAAAATATTTCTTTGAAAAACGTTTACAATATTAGGTCAAGTTTGAATCTCTTTTATATCTAAAACGATACAATCATTGTGACGACGTCGTTATATCGACAGAAAAAAATAGAAGCTTGTATTGTAGGTATTGACTATTTCTAATTTCGAAAGTATCGCTTTGCCTCTATTTTATTTATGAAATGTTATGGCATCATAAAAATTAAGCACGCTATGACTACTAATAATGTTAAATAGCGTGCTGCCTTAGAAAGAAATAAATTTGCATTTACCGAAATTGTTCAGTGACGATAGATTTAGGAGGAAGTTGTAAACAATATTTTTAATTACATAACTTAAAAATAGTGACCATTAATTAGTATCATTAGCTATCATTGCCCAACTAATCCATGTATGTATAGAAATATAATGCTTTATATATATATATATATATATATATATATATATATATATATATATATATATATAAGGTTCTTGAACTCCTAAGTGGAGCATAGAGCTTCAGTGAAAACGCGCCATCGGGTTCTATTTTGCGCTAAGGCCTTCACCTCATTCCAAGACTTTCCTTGTTTTCTTATCTCGTCCATGATGGATCTTCTCCAAGTTTGTACTGGGCGACCTTTTTTTCGTTTTCCTTGGGGATTCCACTCTAGGGCAGTCTTTGCAATACTGGAGTTATTTTTTCGGAGTGTGTGACCGATCCAACCCCACTTTCTGGACTTTATTTCATTTACTACCCTCTTTTGTTTGGTCAGGTGTAGTAAGTCTTCGTTTCTGATGATGTTAGGCCAGAAAATACGAACAATTCTTCGTAGACATTTATTAACAAAGACCTGTAGTTTGTCTGTAAGGGTTTTTGTCGCTTTCCAGGTTTCACATCCGTAAAGTAGTACAGACATGACATTTGACTGGAATATGCGGATCTTTGTCCTCGTAGTGTATTCTCCAGACCTCCAAACAGGGTTGAGCATGCTGAAAGCTTGTTGCGCTTTTCGTATCCTCATACGAATATCGTCTTTTGTACCTCCGCTTTCTGTTATGACACTTCCAAGATACGTAAAGTTTTCCACATTTTCAATCTGCATGTTATTAATGGTGAATAGCGTGTTGTTTCTTGCATTTATTCTCATGGATTTGGTTTTACCAATATTGATTTTCAAACCTATTTTATTGGCTTCAGTGGAAAGTGTTTCCAATTGGTCAGCCACATCTTGGAACCTTTGTCCTAACAGGCAGATATCGTCGGCGTATTCTAGATCGCTTAGGCGTGTGGTTAACGTCCATTGTATCCCTCTTGTGTCAGAGTCTAGTTTGGAGAGAACATAGTCTAGAGCTATGTTAAAAAGAAACGGAGAAAGCACGCATCCCTGTCTGACTCCAGTAAGTACGTCAAATTCGTCACTGTTGATCCCATTGTGTGTCACGCTGCATTTCGCTTCAGTGTACAGTAACTTTATAATGGAAATTATTTTATGCGGGATGTTTCTTACCTCTAAAATTTTCCATATTGCATCATGAGATAAGCTGTCAAAAGCACGCTCGAAATCAACAAAAACCATGTATAGGGGTGTGTTCCATTCAACCGATTGTTCCATTATTAGCCTCACAGTATTAATGTGGTCTATGCAGGAGGATTCTGGTCTAAAGCCTACTTGATTAGCTCGAAATTCAACCTTGTTTGTTAATCTTTTAAGTATGATGGTCGTGAAGATTTTATTTATGGCGGTAAGCAAGGTTATTCCTCTCCAATTTTTGCATAGTGTGAGGTTGCCCTTTTTTGGAAGCTTAGTAATGATGCCTTTTTTCCAGCCCGCTGGAATGCGGTTTGTTTCCCACACCTCTCGGATTATGGGGAGCAGAAGTTCAGCAGTTAGATGCGGATCAGTTTTAAGCATTTCGGCAGCAATGTTATCGATTCCCGGAGACTTGTTATTTTTCAGAGATTTGATAGCTGTTATTATCTCTGTTTTGGAAGGGGCGTCGCAAGATATACGCAAGTCTATATTCTGTGGATTTTCGACAATTTCATCTGCGTTATCCCTGGGCGTGCCTAGCATCTCCTGAAAATGCTCTTTCCATCTCTCTATTTGGTCATTTGTTGTGGTAAGTAGTTCTCCTGTCTTGGATCTTACGACGTTTGAACAGTTGGGCCCACTTTTTGTTAGACGTCTGGTAATTTGGTATAGCTCTCTAGTTCTGTTGTGTTGTGCAGCTATTTCGGCTTGTTTTGCCAGTTCCTTCTGTCCTTTGTAGATCATAGAGCACATATAGATTATTCCCCAATTCTACTTTTAAGCTCAATTGACTTTCGTTTCATATTATCTCTTTTGATATTCTTAAATAAAAATGAAGAAAACTAATATTTGTGTCATTTAACTATAATATAGCCGAGAATAACACTATATTTACCTAAAGCCGAATATATATGATAAATGAAAAGGCAAATAAAGGTCAAAATATTTCTTTGAAAAACGTTTACAATATTAGGTCAAGTTTGAATCTCTTTTATATCTAAAACGATACAATCATTGTGACGACGTCGTTATATCGACAGAAAAAAATAGAAGCTTGTATTGTAGGTATTGACTATTTCTAATTTCGAAAGTATCGCTTTGCCTCTATTTTATTTATGAAATGTTATGGCATCATAAAAATTAAGCACGCTATGACTACTAATAATGTTAAATAGCGTGCTGCCTTAGAAAGAAATAAATTTGCATTTACCGAAATTGTTCAGTGACGATACATTTAGGAGGAAGTTGTAAACAATATTTTTAATTACATAACTTAAAAATAGTGACCATTAATTAGTATCATTAGCTATCATTGTGCAACTAATCCATGTATGTATAGAAATATAATGCTTTAAGTATCACCAAACAGAGTTGATGTCTGTTTTGTATTTTCTATCGATAAATTTATCTGGCAAATAAATTTTTTTCTTTGTGCAGATTTTCGCTCTGTACTCGATAATTGAAACGGTTATTTCGAAAAAGCCACAACACCAGAAATTTTAATTTTACAGGAAACGAAAAAAAAAACGTTTCATTTTGGTATTCATGAAGATATGTTCCTCTTTTCGGAGTAAAGTCTCAAAATGTGATGCATGACGAAGCATCATTAACAAATCCAACATAAAAAAGACATAGGTACATCGTAAAAAATAATTTAGTTTTTGGAGTTGTGGCCTTTTCCAAACAAACACTGATGATTTTATGATTAATAATAGAAAACTCCAATACTATTAAGGAAACAATTTATTAGGTAGCAAAAACCATGCTGAAGGTTTAGAAATAGTCTTTTAGTAATCTTCCTCTGGTGGTTCATCACTATTAGTGGTAGGCCATAAAATCGGCTTATTACAAAAACACATTTTGTCTTATGGCACATATTGTACAAGTTTCTTGATGTTGTCCATTTTTTTTTTTCGAATTAATATGGATTTTTTCTGTGTACGAGTTTTCAGACTCTGTTGGCAAACTAGGACAAACTCCAGCTGGTTTTCCCAAAGAAAATTCATGAAACATAAGCCCATCGAGAAATGGACGTACTTTAACAACTCTTGGTTTTTTGTTGTCATATTCGAACTCATTATATTGAGAAATTTGAAAAAACATGTTTTCTCATGTTTCGTTTTTTCCCCATAGGAGTCATTGGAAGGTACGATTTTTTATAATGCATGGGCCACCATTTTTTGAATTCCAAAATTGTTTCATTTTTTACCAGTTCTATAGAAAAAAGAGATTTTCTTGACGATTTTTTTATCAATTCGTAATATTCTTCAGGAAGAAGCCTCTATCGCACGGCAGGAATGAGTGGCCTCTGATTGGAAAATAATGAAAAATGTGATTGAATTTTCTTGACGAAGCAAGAGCTAGAAGGAGTTTTATCACCGTGTGGTTCTTATTTTGGCCTGCACAACCATCTGAAAATATATGGACCTCTTTTACATTTTCAGAAACCTCATTTTTAAAATAATTTTTTAGGAAGGTGCACTATTCATTGGGTCCTTTGTGGGCCTCTCCCTCGTGATAGGAAAAAAATTTAGCTTCTCCTGTTTTTAAGTTGTGTATATTGAATTCAAAAACCCATAACTGACAATAATAAAAAATTTCCTGTACAGGTATGTCAGGTATCGGCAAATTTTGCATATAATCCGTGGAGATTCCTAGTATCTCGTCCGTCTCTGAAAAAAGTTTTTTATTCTGCTCTAGTTTTTTATAAAATTTTTTAGCCCTCTTTTTGTGAACTAATAGTTCTGCAACAGCAATGTTAGTTTTGCAATGTCGTCTCAAGTCTCATTTCTGGTCAAGTTCTTCACAAGCAGAACATACATTAACTTGAGGACAACCAATGTACAATTTTGATGATAATACTTCAAATAAGAACTGTATTTCATTTTAAATTCCGGAAATTTATTGATAAACATTTTATGCATTTGTTTGATATCCAAAATAGCAGATAAATACTTTTTAATATATTAGCATAATGGACTTCCTTTACATTAAACGATTGTATGTGCTCACGTATTTGAAAGCACAATTCATCTGGTATTAAATTATGCCTAGATTTAACAGATTTGCCTCTATTATCTCTTGGAGTGGATCCAGTCACTAGTAGGTGGCATAATCTTCTGACATGCTTTTCGCCAACACCATATGAACTAGAAAGGTTTCTTAATATTTGCTTATGTACTCCTCCAAACAATTATTGGGTCTCTCAATACGTTTAATGGCATTCTGAGATTTTCTCATTCTCTTAATGGGAGTTACTTCTAAATGGGAAGTTTTTATAATTCAGTCAGTCCTTTTTTAAACGGTTTTTTTAATAACAAATTAAATAAAATGTTACAATTTTTTTAATATACCTTAAAAATTTGCTCTTATAAAATTGATTGCGATTCACAAAATACCTCTAGAGTGAGTGTCTGGGCAAGGACAGTTGTTTAAATATTCGCTCTTCTGGATAAACAAATTAAATAACTTATTAATAAATAATAAACTATTTGGTCGATTTTTTTGATGTTTAGCACACTTTAATAACTTATTAATTGCCAAAATTTGAAGTAGTTATATTATATGTCATTATGCAAAAAAACAAAGTTATTAGTATTGATAAATTACTGCAAAATTAAGGGTTTTCCGCAACTATCTTGGTAAATTCTTTATGTATTTTAATTTAGAAACTCGCAAATTGAAGAACTCTTTAAGATCTATAATTTCTATAATTTTTACTCAAAACATTTTAAAAATATTTTAAAGCATTTCTCTAAACTGCTTAAAAACGTTTTATATGCAAAAAATGACTTTTTTACTTTTTAACATTGTTTAAAACAAAAACAAAGAAAAATCAGTTGTACGTCTTCATGGATTTTTCATCCACTACCCCTCATTCGCCTTTTAGAACCTTCAGATATCTGTTTAAGATTGATAAATCATCAGATCAGATAAATTGGTGCAAATATCCTTGGGGAAGATGGGACTTTTTGTTTTCAATAAAAAAATACGATATTCTGCCAATAAGGTAACAGGTTAGGCAGGATCGGCATGTAAGGTAGGGGCGGTGGCAAGTTTCAAGTAAGGTTGTTTTCAATTTTAAGTAGCTTAGTAGTTATGGGAGAATGAAACATCTTCACTGATCACAACCTCAATCCGTTCGGCTCGCGGAGATAAGAATACGGCCGTGGCCCGAAGACCCTATCTATCGTAAGAGGCTACTTATGGGTACGCACTTGAGATGCTTAGTCATCTCGGTCATCGGTCTACACTCCTAGTATCCGAGACGAGCCTCTAGTGGGACCACTCTACTCTTATTCACCAAGAGTCAGGTGAGGTTGAACGAGCTGGGCTCGTAAATACCTCCCACGGCCTTACACCACCAAGGGTGGTGTCGGTGTCCCGGAACGTACCTACCTGGAAAGATTTAAGAGTGGTAGAGGAGTGATTCTTCGGCGGCAACCTGTCTACGTGCGAGGTGGAATTCCTCTGTCGCGCGAGGTGCGTCGCCTTTTCGCCCCCCGGGGGTTGATCTCCGGACGGGTGACGCACTCGCAACACAGGTACTACGGGTAAGGTGGAGCCCCACGGTGCTTCGGCATCGTATCGCCTTAGTTGGTGTCGGACTCGTAGGGACAGTGATAACGCTTACGGTCGTATGCCGAAAGGTTAGGAAGACCAGGGTCCAACGAATTTTATAATTGGAGGGTGCACGAACGTTATCCATGATCACAACCTCAGTTTATTCTTATCTCTACAATTCTATTCTTCTCACATATCAAAGTGTGTTCTTGCAATCACACACGGGATGCTTATTCAGCACCCATGCCTCAAGAATTATCTCACTTCACGTTTAAAAAAAAATATTGATATAATTAGTTATTTACTTGATATTACAGTCTTTACTCAGTTCAATAATAAAAATTATTTAATTGTTTTCATTTTGCGAATATATCCGATTTTCCACTTAATATTCTCTCAATATGTAAACTTAACAAAGTGGCTGGTCATCCGGGCATAAATATAAAAGAAAGTAGGAATAGAAAGGGAAAAACACAAAGCAGAAAATATTCGGCAGAACACGAAGGCATCAAGAAAAGTATGCAGCCTCCCTCGAATTCTTATTAAAGCTACTTTGTGGTAATAGTAATAAAAAAATACTCATATAATATTTATTTACTTCTCTTCTAAAACCTTTTATAAATTAATGTCAGCTAATCACGAAGCCATTTCAGCTACGATAAATTTTATTTGAGTAAATTCTATTCTTTCCCATAGATTTTCGACAACAAAATTAATTGGGTTCAATGCCACAAATCGCTTTATAACACATGAAATAGCAATTAAGTATTACGTTTTTCTTTGTTAAACCGAAAGTAGACAGATTTTAAAATTCCTCATTAAAAAGACTTTTTTTATGACTTTATTTATAATGTGGACAAAAAAAATTTCTAAAGAACTTTAAGTCAAAATGTAGTTGAATAAAATTGGTACTGCATAATTAACATTGATTTCTGAATATATGTCTATAATTTTTACTAATGTTCTTTTACTCAATAAGTAAAAGTTTTATTTTAACAACTTTTTATTGTTATATTGTTGTATAATTGATAACAATCAAATTAAAGTTCAAACTAATTCATCCAAAAACTGTTTATTAATCGTAAAATCTTTAGCAGATAAAAATACTCAATACCATACATACCAACTAAAACAAAACCGTGGATTCCGAGTTGTTATCGAAATTTGCATCCTTCGACAGATTCAGATGACATTAAAAAAGCGTTACTAGTGAATGGACATACAGTACTAAACATCTCCAACATTAAGCAAAGAGGCACAAAGAAAGATCTGCCACTATTTAATATAGAACTGGCTATTCGCAGTAACAATAAAGATATATATGATATTACGAAATTACTTAACTCTAATGTCACAGTTGAGCCACCGCATCCGAAAAGGAAACTACCCAATGTTAAAGATGTCAACATTTTGGCCACAGACACATAGTTCTAAAATTTGTGGGCGATCATCTATCGTCTCAATGTCAAAAACAAAAGAATATAAAAGATGTTTAATGTTCCCATTATCTAGAAAACCATCCTGCCAGCTAGGTACATGGGATGTTCAGTATAAAAAAGATGCAGAAAAAAATTCCAACACTTCTAGAAAAAAAAATCAACGACCTCGTGCTGTACATGCGTTAATCACTCAACTAACTAACAGCTATACGAAAGTTGCTGCAGGAAAGAAATAATAGAAATACATCTATTACAGATGAGACTTCTCGTGTAATTTAAACAACAACTTCTCAACATACGAAACAAATTAGAACTAGTAGTATATAAATTAATGGAAAAAATGGATATGTTTGGCCTCATAATGTCTAATATCTAAGCTTAATCCTCAACGCTAAACTGAAGATGTGCTGTTGGAATACCAATGGCTTAACCACTCATTTCTACGAAGTTAAAGCCGTTATTTACTCCTATGATCTAGATATTATGTTTATTTCCGAAGCACACATGACTAATAAGAACAATTTCTATAATCCCAAATATTCAACTTATGTTATTCAACACCCATCAGATAAAGCCGACTGAGGTACGGAAATTATTATAAGAAATAACAGTAAGCATCATGAAATAAATAAAATTAGTAGAGTTAACATCTAAGCCACATTAATATCGGTCGAAGATTCACAAGGCCCGATTATTTTATCTGCTACTTATTGGCCACCGAATAAAATAATTAAAGCTGATTATTTTACTGAATACTTTAAGTTGCTCTGACACGGTTTCATTACTGCTGGAAATTATAACAATAAACATTATAAATGAAGCTCCCGAATTATAACCTCACGTGAACGAGAAATCATTTAATTCCTCTCTCTACTCGATAGCCTACTGATTGGCCCACTGATAGACAAAAAATTCTTGATCTTATTGATTTGGCTGTAGTAAAAGAAATATCACATACCTATCTCCAAATTTCTCCTTCATTTGACCTTTCATCGGATCATTTCCCTTTCTTCATAGATCTACAAAGCAAAATTTGTAACTGTGCTAAACATTTAACTTTTTCGAATAAAAGAACAAACTGGAACAGATATAGAGAAGAAATAAAAACATCCATTAACCTAAAATTACCTATTAAAAGTGATAATACCTGCAGATAATACAAATTATTCGAAAATAACAAAAAAAACTTAACGCAACGAACAAATGAATATGCAAATCAGTAAACAAAATGGCACTTGGGCTAAAACTGATGTAGATAAAGCATATACTTTTGCAAATTTTCTATGCGAGTTATTTCAACCGCATCAGAGGACAGTCTCAGTTGAAGAAGAGGAAGCTATTCCTATCTATTAAGAAACCTGAAATCAAAGAAGTAATTGATAATCTGGAAATTAATAAGCCACTTGGATATTATATAATATTTAGTTTAGTATTAAAAAATCTACTCATCAAAGGCGTAAGTTTAATCACTTATATATTTAATTCAATATCAAAAATAGGTTATTTTCCACTCCAATGGAAAGATGCTCAAATTGTTTTTATTCCAAAACCTAATAAGAATCACACAGAAGTATCTTCATATCGCCCAATTAGTTTGTTGCCCAGTATATTAAAAGTATTTGAACGGCTTTTTTTTTAGAAGACTGGAGCTTATTTTAGATGACAGTAATGTTTTACCGAATCATTAGTTTGGGTTTAGGAAACAACATAGTACCATCGAGAAAAGTCATAGGGTAGTAAGCACTATTAGAAATTCGCTCGAATACAAAAATTACTGTACCGCTGCATTTCTAATCTCAAGCATTCGACAAAGTTTAACATGTAGGTCTTATCTCCAAAATTAAGTCAATATTTCCTCATCCCGTAAGTTCACTTTACAGATCCTACCTAAGAGATCGATTTTTCAAGTCAAAAGAGGTGGGAAAATCACTTGTCTGTTTCCAATATGTTCCGGAGTTCCACAAGGAAACATACTAGGACCCAATGTCTACTTATACATCAGATCTTCCAGTCACGACCAATACAACAATCGCTACATATGCCGATGAAACAGTTATCATGGCTTTAGTTAGAACAACTAAAGCATCCCAGGTATTGCACAATCACCTGCTTAAACTAGAAAGCTGGCTTAAACTGAGGCTATTCAAGTCAACAGTTTAAAATCAACACAAATAACGTTTACTTAAAAAAAAATGTGACGCGCCAGAAGTTTCACAACAGTGCACTACTAGTTAATACCGTTGGAATACCTGGGAATTCATTTGGATAGCAAATTTAATTGGAATCTGGAAGAAACGCCTTCAACTCAGCTTAATCTACAGGAAAATGTATTGGTTAATGAGTCGAAAATCAAAACTTAGCCTGAAAACTTCTGATTTATTCTTCGTCTTTTGGTTAGATTTATTCTTCGTCTTTTGGTTAGATTTATTCTTCGTTTCGAATATTGGCAGTCATTATGGCTATAATTATTTTATTAAATGATGCTTTAAATAGATTAGTTCTTTTTGTGGAGAACCATTTCCTCAGGTTTTCTGATATTCCCATGATATTCTTTTTCTTTCAATTCCTCGCTTTCAGAATACTTTGCCTTGAAGGATTATTTTCAGTAATCTGTATTTAGTGCTGTTTCTGATTATGTGTCTGAGGTATTCTAACTTTCTCCTTTTAATCGTATACATCACTTCTCTTTCTTTCCCCATTCTTCGTAGTACATTATCGTTGGTTATCTGGTCCATCCATGATATCCTTAGGATTCTTCTGTATAGCCACATCTCGACAGCTTCAAGCTTTTTCTCCATCGCTTCAGTTAGTGTCCAAGTTTCAACTCCGTAGTATAATATCGAGAAGATATAATATTGTAGGAGCCTTACTTTTATCTCCAGATTAAGGTTGTGGCTTTTAAAGAGTTTTGCCATGTTATTGAATGCACTCCTAGCCTTCTCTATTCTACATTTTACTTTTTGTGAGTGATCCCATTGTTCGTTTACTATTGTTTCAAGATATGTACACTGCTTTACTCGGTCCACTGATGTATTCTTGATAATTAGTTGGACGTCTCTAATTTTATTTAATAAATCTGATTTCTTAATATATTTTAAAATCGATATGGCTATATGCAGCACAAATCTGGGGTACAGCAAGTAATACCAATATACAAAAAAATTCAACGATTCCAATCGAAAGTACTGCACCAGATCTACAATGCCCTTTGGTATACTTCGAACCACAGATGACACCACGATTACCAACACAGTACAGTTATCAACAGTTAGCGAAACAATATCTGCTGTAAACTCTGCATACAAGACCAGACTATCTTGCCATCTAAATCCGCTGGCCACGGATCTTTTCACACGAAAGAAGATTAAAACAACCTAACCCTTTGGACCTCTAGTGAATCTGGAGAAACAGAGTATAGTGTCATAGTGCGGTGAAATAATAAGTTTATATTCTGGTGTTTTCTGGTAACATTGGATGTTAGAAGAAATATTTTTGTATCTTTTTATATAACAAAGTATAATATAATGTATAACTATAAAAAGAATCGGAAAACTATAGAGAAATCAATGTATTAAACACTACGCTGAAACTAACCACAAAAATTAAATAACCAAATTAATAAACGAGGGAATATATCACCTAAAGATGAACAACAAGGCTTCCGAAGCGGAAGATCATGAACAGGCGCAGTATTTGTCATATGAAAAATTACGGAAAAGGTACTAAAATACAATCAACCGGCGGCGCCCGCCCAATTATGATCATGCGAATTTTAGAGAGAGAAAAAACGATTGTATATCCTTACTTAGATTTTTTGTTTATAAATTTTGTTTAATCCATTTTACTCTATTTTAATTTTCTCTTTAATAATATTGATTTAATCTACTTTATTTGCTTTTTATATACCTTTTCCACTTTTGATCTTTTTCAGATTGATTTGCTACGGTTATTAGGATAAACTGTGCAAATACCGGTCAGTGGGTAATGGCGGTCATCCCGATTGTGCGAAATCTATTCAATCTGGCAACCTCCTATAACTGCCAACGTGTCTCTACACTACTCTGTATTCAGATTGCTGACGACCGTTGAGTTGGCGCAAACCATATTCATAGAAATATTGTTAACCTGTTTTCAGTGTTTTCGATCTTATTTGTATGCTGAGTAATATAAGGTCTTAATTCATTTTTATTCACTTGTAGATCTTAAAATTGGTTACAATTGATTATAATGACGTTAGCTGCCTATTCCTTTTTTAAAGATCAATATTTTAATACATGTTTACGAGTAAAAAATTCTAAGAAAAAAAATGCCAACAGGAGGCAATGCCGGTTAGTTGACCGGTATTACCCCCATGCTATAATTTATACCCTATACTATTAATCCTTAGGGATTAATCCATCCATTTTTCGACATTGCAAGAAAGAATAAAAAATAAAAATCTTCAAGGTGTCTCATTTGGTAGAAAATCAGTATTTTCTGCCGAACAAGAAGCTAAAATAGCCACACAAAAAAAATATTTGGCTTAATTTTTTATGGCGTAACAGCAATAGAACTGAGAAAATTAGCATTTGGGTTTACAAGATAATTTTTCTTGTAATAAAACACCTTTTTCTTGTAATTGGCATTACAAGAAAAAGGTGTTTGATTCTAGTTCTTTGGAATCGGATATTGATATATCATGTGATAACAGTGACGATGCATACGAAGATAGATGCCTGGTTTACAGCGAGTTTGGCAAAAACAATGAATTGTGGTATATGTTTACCGTTTGCTCACGATGAGCTTATTCAGAGTGCAGAGGATGGGATTCTGCAGAGAGTTATACCTGCGATGACTGTCAACTATTTTTACATTAAAACACATATTTTTGTTATTTTTTGTTTGTTTTGTAATAAAAAATATTTTTTCACCTTTCTTACTGATTTACTTGAATTATGACCCATTAAGCCACATTCGTTAATCGTTTTATAACAAAAAAATGTTAAATAGATATTGATTTTTATTTTAATAATAACACAAACAAATTGACTGGCATTACCCACACTCATGACCGGTATTGTCCATGTATGGTGACAATACCGGTCAAAGATACTTTTTTATGTTTTGTCTCTGTCAAAGACAAAAATTTTATATTTTTGAAATTAAATGTATCTTGCAATAAGTTAAAACCCCAAATTACGGATTAACGGCTTAAATTTGATTCACAGAGTTTTACTTTTTTTTATATTAAATTTTCTTCTTAGGTGACCGCGATTTGCACACTTTACCCTAAATCTGACCTGTAGTGTTACCAATATGCGTTGTGTACTGTTATTGAACTTCAATATATTATTTCGAGACAGACTGTAATACAGTACAAATTGTATTTACTTATAAACTGATCGTAATTGTCAAAATAGATAAATGTTTATTAGCTAGTTGGATTGTTGCCACTACGCGACGCGTAGGCAGTTTATTTTTTAACAGATAAAATGAGTTACGGATGAAGACTAAACTCAAATAGTTTTGTCATCATAACACGCCAATGATAGTTGTTTTCTGAATTTAACAACAGAACAAATACCAGTGAGAAGCTTGGAAATGGACGAAGATAGGGAAATTAAAACAAATAAAATAAATAAGGAAATCAAATAAATGCTAGAAGTTTTACGTTCAAAAACTAATGATTCAATTTTATATTAATTTTTTAATTCAAAAAATCCTAATTTGGTCGGAAATTGGTACATTCACCCTACAAAATAATAAGATGGAACAGGTCCCAAGCTTCATATATTTGGAACAAATCATAAAATTTTACAAATAAAGACTGGATGGCATCAGACTGTGGAGATAAAACTTCGAACAATATTAGCATGTACGGCATTTGGAAAGTTAGCTTTCCAAAATTATTAATAGATGACATACGGATGGAAACATGGAAAATTACAAAGTCTAACATGGATAAATTAGCAAAGATCCAGAGAGCTCTGGAAAGGCGAATGTTTTTAATAGGCTTGAAAGACAAACATGTAAGGAGTGGGAAAGTCATAGGAAAATCCACAGACATAAAGTGGAAATTTGCAGATCATAACATCAGAAAGAAGGACGATAAATGGAACAAACAAGTACTACACTGGAGACCCCGGAAATCAAAACGACCCGAAGAAAGACCACAGATAAAGGGAACAAATGATTTAAAGAGACATGCCGTTCCAAGATGGATAAAAATTGCAATGAACAAAGAAAAATGGAAGTCTATATTTGAACTTGGATATAAAAAAAATCAATAGATAGATAGATTTAGGCTTTTAAAAACATTTTTAAATTGTTTAATTAATAATAGAAAAAAGTAATTAGACAATTCGACTTTACTCTCTCATCTCTGTAAATTTCGTGGAAAATGCTCCAAAATTGAGCTTTGTCTATTCCAATATCATCTGCATGTTATATAGACGTTATAAAAGTTGGCTAGTATGTTAAAGTATTATTTTTAAATAGCTTTTATAATTCTGATTATGATTATATATTTTTTAATATTTTCTAATGAGTAACAGACGCTGCTTGACAGATATAACTACACGTGCTGTCCTTGAATAATCTGGGTTAACATAATCCGTGTTATGACGTTAAAGACGACAATATTTAGTTAACGTTTTAATATTTTTTAAAAAGTTCGCGCCAGGACAGGCAATATTTTAAATTGTTTTGCATAAATCAGAGTTGACATTGTTGGTAACATGACGAACACCTGCGAGTCAGCCATATCAGTAACGTCACCAATAAAAAAACACTCGGTACACAAAACAAACATCAATAATTTTCCTGAAAATCGATATCAATGATACGCTACCTTCAAAAAGTTCTAACGGATTCTTAAACTCAAACAAAGTGTTTCATCAAGGCCCGATCGCTACCGGTCCACGACAAAAAAATCGCTCGCACATACACACTATTTTTGTCAGCGATGCGAGTGTGTGAATAGCCCATGAAAAAACTGAAAACACTGAAAAGTTTTCTTTCGATGCCAGCAACGTCGAAGGCATCCTATTTATAAAAGGTGCGCGAAGATTGTTGTATACTCACGCGAATCTGACAGAGAACTCGGTGAGTGTGTATAGGTCAGTTGTTAACTACCTCTATTAGGCAGGTGTATATTGATTTGGTATATTTGACTTTTACTTTCCCGCAATATTCAAGGTAGAAACAGGATTGGATTCGGAAAGGGAAATTTTAGATAGTTTTGGGGGTGGCTAACATATAGACATATATGAAAACAAATTGAAAAACTTATTTAAAGCTGCGTATTTTTAAAATTTGGTTTGCTTTTATTAAATATCTCAATTTCAAATAAGAATCGCAAACTGCAGAAAGGCAGTCTAAGTTTGCCAATTTTTCAGGAGAGATAAAAAACTTGGTAAACTCAAACACACTACTGGTATTAATTTTTTTGGATTTAAGGATTATGTGATTGGGCATTCTGGACTACTACAGACTTATAAAATATTTAAATATTTTAAGAGGAGAGTGTAGAGAATTTTTTTGTGTTAAGGACATGTTCCCTTTTTGCCGTAATCAAGAAACTTTAAGAAGTTCTAAGGAAAACAATCAATATATAAACAGAATATTTTATGAGAACTAATTTTAATGAAATAAAACAATGTCCTATACATGAAATAAAGCAATTAAATCATAAATTAAAACTTTGAAATAAATTTCAGTTCAAGTTTTTAGTTTTCTTCTGTTAATGCCGGTGTAATTGGCCATGACAAAATCGGATTCCAAAAATTAATTTTTTCTTCCGGGATGTATACCAATGTTTTCTTCAGGTCTTCCATTTTCTTGTTGTTAATTGGAAGTAAAATTGAATATGCTCTTCTAGTAGGAGCCTGAATTGGCTGTACTGTATTCCGTAGTTTGAATTCATCCATTATGAAGCCGCCGATGTTCATCTTACATTGAACCGTGTTAGGATTCTTTGATGAAAACGTCATTTCTCTGTATTGTGATATGGCAAAAGCCCTTTTTTGGTTTCTTGGGACATTTTTGCCATACGAATCATCACTTAGGCAGGTTTTTTTTTATAAAACTGGGGCCACCATGACCTAAAGTCAATGAAATCATCAGCAGTCATTTTAATAACAGAAAATTTGCTGTCAATTTTGGATGATTTCATTATAAGCTCTTCAACCTCATTAATAGTATAATATCGTTCTTCTTGCTTTAATTTTCTTCTGATGATGCCAAAATCTCTGTCATTTGGCATAAAAGAGTGGCCTTTAACAGGAAAGGTTAGTTTGACTTCATTAAACTTTTTTATCTCACACAAGTACATCATCATGCGAATCACAGTATTATTTTTATTTTGCCCTGCGCAGTTGTTCCCAAACAGATAAATGTTTTCTACACCACTGCCAATTTTGTTTTTTATGTACCAATCTAACATAGTACAAACTTCGTTTGAGCCTTAACCCCCTTCACCTTGATGATAGATAAAAATTGTACATTCCCGTGTCGCGAGATTATGCACACCAAAAACGTTTACAGTGAGCTGTCTAAGGTAATAGGTATCTTGCACAGGAATACAAGGTAGAGATACGTTGGCCATAAAATCTATGCAGATACCAACATTTTTTTCAGGCATACTGACACACTGCGTGGTCACTTCTTTCAGTGATGCATAGAACTTTTTAGATTTACGTTTATGTACTGTTAGGTCGGCGACAGCTACTCGCTTTGCATTCTCATTCAAAACAGGACTTTTTATTTTTAAATTTAGTTCCTCACATGTAACACATGCATCTTTAACTGGTTGGGCAAAGCCAATAGAAGGGTAGTTTTCCTTGAAATATGTCGAAAAAAACTTGTAGGAGAGCCTTTTCTCAGTTCCTAATGTTGAAATAAGGAAACTATGTTCTTTTTTAATGAACATGTCGTACATGATTTTTAAATTCATATTAGCTGAAAAATACTTTCTTTCTTTTCCTGTATAGTGATGTACTTTGGTGGGGAATGATTCTACATGGGCCCTTAATTTAGATAGTACGGACCCAGGTATTGCATTTCCTGAAACGTTTTTTCCTCTGTTGTCAGTTGCTGTTTCATTTAGTTGCAATAGATGGTACAAACGGTAACACTGCTTTGCAGTGTATCCATAGGTTTTCATAAATCCATTTTTACATACTTTTGTACGTTTTCCATTGTGTACTACATAATAAATCACACTGAAATCCTTGGGTTTCGCGGTTGACGAACTAGACCTGGGTCTTTCCCTTGCAATCTGACTAACTTCCATAACAGATTGGATGTAAATGTCCTGTTCCGTTTTGGTTGTCATGTTATGTAGTTTGGCGAATATTTCAATCATATCTTTTTCAGTGAAAACTCCAAGGCAATTGGATTTGCAACTGAAACAACAAAAGACTTTATTGTAACAGTAATTTAGAGAAAAAGATATTGGAGATAAGTAAATCACTTTGAGGTTAGGTTTTAGTAGCCTAATATTACTTCGAAATATACACAAGATTAAAGTATCAGTAAAATCGTATTTAAACCAAAATGTACAAATTAACAACAATGAATAAAACAATATTTACCTGCAAAAATTTGAGCCTGGTTTTTTAGCTGGTACAGTTTTGCCAACCCAGTTTACATGTTCTTGTCCAGCTACTTTAGACTTCTTTATTATATTCTTTTATATCTGTCATCATTCGTAACACCTTTTCTTTTCTTGTTTATTCCCATTCCCCATTCCTCATCTGAACCACTCATTTTAATCTAATTATTAACCACAGTGAAGACGACAACAATCATCAATAAATACAGCACAATATTGTCTGACTAAACTCAGCTGTGAGGATAGTTCGAATATTTGCCACGCAGCTCTAGCGCCGCAACTGTTTACCGCAGAAAGAAAACGTGTCCTGGACTAGTTTCTTTTCTGCAGTACAGTTTGTCCCAAACCCTTTTTTCAGTGCGTCACTAATTTTGACGTCATATAGGATTTTAAGAATGTCGAGAATTATTGCATGACATTTTAGTTAAATCTGACAGTTGCAGGATCGTAATCGGCTAAACGTGAAAAGGTTATTTTTTTTAATGCATAGCAGTTTGTCATAATTCTATTCTATTCTGTTCTATTTTATACATTCCATGGAAAGTGCTTAATTAGCTAAGATTTGTTTATGGATTTATTATTATTTATTATAAACACTAGGGAATTGGAAGGTTTGTTTATTTAAAATAACGCTTCCTCCTAGAATCTTTTAAGAGTTGACTGCAAGGTAAAAAATTACTGACAATTGCAAGGCATCAAAGTAAACATTCCTGCGATAAAATAATATCGATTTAAATCAGTCATATTTGGATAAGGAATTTTCTGATAAGTTTGTGGCAGCCAATAGTTTAATTTTGTGAAGAGTTGTCATTAAATAGTGGAAATAGTTTAAATAGTGAAGCAGTTTATTTTTGAGTTATTCTACCAGATTTGGTGTGCAAATGAAAGGTTATAAAGTTTAGTTAAAAAAACAATATAAATAGTTTAAATAGTGAAGCAGTTGATTCTTGAGTTAATCTACCAGTTCCGATATCCAGATGAAATCGTGTTAATGGAGTTTAATTAAAAAACAAGATACAGAATGTAAGTTTACCTTCTTTTTTATGAATAACAAAAATGAATATTATATTTCAAACAATCTATAATCATATTCAGAATCTGATTCTTGAAAATCAATGATTACACTAGATATGTGGCTGGTATCAATTAAGTATATCCTACATTTCAAGAAAATGTCGTGGTTCTAAAAAGAACCGTTTTAATACATATAAATATCCATAAAGGTATTAGTTTAAGATATTTCCTCAATATCATTCCGGAATTCACAATCTGATTCGCGAGCGACAGAAACTGAAATAAAGATAACTCAGCCTCAAATTGAAACTAATTTAATAATTTTAATATTAGTCTTTTTTCATTCTCGGTATATCTCGGAATATTTAAAATATTTTTATGACAATAAATACAGAATTTAATTTTCACTGTAGTTAAAATGTCTGAAAATACTAGCCTGGAATGGCAATTATCATTTTATCAGTTGTTGTGAAAGTACTGTCACTGTCATTATTAAGATCATCTGTGTCAAATTATATTTATATGCATAATTGATTGGATATCTATTTAGCATATTTTAAACTCCAACCAATTATACGTTCGTAGGTAGAATTCGCTTTAATATGCGAATACCCGTAAACGATACCTAATTTTCTAATTTCTATGTATAATAATAAGCGACTCACGTTTTTTTCTGTCACTTCTAGCTTAATGCGTTAGAGAGAATTCGAACAACTATGACGCACTGAAAAAAGGGTTTGGGACGGACCGTAAATAGAATATTGAAAGCGTTGCCATGCCAATACTAATATGCGGACGTGTTTCCTTTTTGTAGAAAACGTTGCGTTTTGCTACTGGAAACAATTTTATTAAAATACACAAAATTCGTACATATTGGACTTGTTGCCTTTCTGCAGTTTGCGATTCATATATTTAAGCCACAAATTATAACATTAGCTTTTATTTGACATTTTGAATTCCACATACAAAGCAATTTTCAAAATATCGCACCCTTGCTTCAAAAGTGACACAACCCAAAAAAATGTAGTTTTTGGTGAAAAGCAAAAAACTCATTTTTCATTGAATATGGGATATTTAGATGATTTAAAATTAAAACCAGTTTGGTCTTATAAACATTTAGTTTAGATTTGTTTGGTATCTGCTTTTTATTACCTTAAAAATACAATTTTTGAGTTATAACGTTTTCATGAAAAGTGTTTTAACTAATTAATCAAATATTTATGTTAGTTCGATTTTAATGTTTTATACTGCAAAAGTGACAGTTTTACAAATTTGAATTTGGACGAAGTTTTGAGTTATGACGTTTTTACGGTGAGAGTTTTGATTCGAATAAGACACTTAATTTCATAAAAAAGTTTATTTTGACCTAAGTAAATTTACAAGAGCATTAAATCTAAAAAACAAAAGCATACATTCACATCATGACACTATGCCTTCCAAGATAAAATCACTTCGCAATCAAATTTTGTACGTCAACGCGCATGACGTCACTTGGCGATAAAAGTTTATCTTTAATTTAATATTCTGAAATATATTTTATATAAAGTGCACACATTTATTTGTCAACGTACTAGATAAACGATAAAACTACTAAATCAGACAAAACTTCATGCAAAGCAGAAAATTTCTGGTGATATTTGTCGCACGTATTTGTCACACGTGCAAAAGAGATAGACTGATCGTGTGATCCGGAAATACGTTGAATGAAAAACCAGCCATAGCCTTCCAGTATTTTCGCCAATGGTCGACATCCTTCTAGTCTAACAGCTGTATGAGTATATAACATGATTTTCATTGAAAGAAGTCAGTCAGAGAAGATAAATCGAGTCGCGTTTTAATATGTAATGCACGTATAAATAAATTATGTAATTATTAGTCGAAAATAAATTGTTGTATAGTGGTTTAATAAATTGATATAAATTATCGTGTTTTAGTAAATTAAAATAAGAACAATAAATTAGAATTAATAAAGACTTAACAGTATCATGCATTCACATTAAGAGACATAAAAATAAGAAAAAAGGTTATAAATGTTTGCATAAATATGCTCTTACCAAGCGCATTTCAGGTTCGACAGTTTCTTTGGACCTAGTTTTCTCGATTTTGCCAATATTTACTGTCTTAAAAGCGTCTTTTTTGTATGAAGTTTTGTAAAAAATTTTTTCGGAAAACTTCGGTTTGAAATTTAAATTGAAATCTGTACATATTGTTATTAATGTATCAAAAGTACTTTTGTACGATTTTTGTGATTTATTTGTTAACAAACAAAATACTAGAGGAACATGAAAACCCTTTTTGTAGGCATGTATAGTAAACATCTGACAAAAATATTTAGAACAGTATTGAAAAGTTCCATTTACATACAAATAATCTACATTACACAAAAAGTAAAGATTTGTGAAAAAACTAAAAATTGTGGAATTATTTTTCGTAGATAATAAAAAGTTTTCACCTCTATTTGTTTTTAAATTTAAGTTTACTAACACTTCTTCGTAGAACTTCTTCCTGAACTTTTTCGGCGATGGGGCAGCAGGTACTTGGGATTAATGGGTACAGGTAGTTCGTGGGGCAGTTGGATAACGCCACTAAAGTTCGGCATCAGCCGTATCAACGCCTCCAGACTTCGGTTCGCCTTCTCTATCATCTTTTGGATGAGTACTCTGAACCTCAGTAATTAAATTAATTTAATGACAAATTTTAAGAACTAAAAATATAGGTGGCTTCAAAAAAAAGTTTTCGGTGCCCATTCCAACCTCCCCACCCTTCAGGAAAATTCTCGATGCGCTACTGGAAAGGTGTGCTTGGAATTAGGCTGAAAAGAGAAAAAAAGTGGATTTACAAGAAATCAAGAATAAAAGATCTAAGAAATCTCATAACTATCTTTAAATTTAGATTGTTAGGATATGTACAATGACGTATAATATATAGACTACGCAGTCCCCTATAGAATCGAGTGTCCGAAAGATCTCGGCTCAAGGTTGAAGGTATGTTTATCAGAACAGCGACGTGCTCATTTATATGTTAATAACAATAATTATTTTTTTAATTAAAATTAAATATTTATGATTTCTATTTGTTCCCGTCTATAAGAGAAATAATTATTTTGATAAAATAGTATGGCATTTTACTAAAATAGTAAGTAAATGACTTCAACAATTTAAAATAAAATTTGCTTGTCACTCACAATGGAGAAAATGTTTTCATACGTCCATGATGTTTTCAAACACAAGATCAACTTCGTGATGCTTCGTTAAGAAATCATGAACTTCGTGCATCTTCGTATCAAAACAATAAACAATAACAAAGGTATTCATGTTTTGGACACTTTTTAAAGCGTTCACCGAGTCTATATATTATACGTCATTGGATATGTACCTATTTTCATTAATTCGAATGGAAGCAGCTCGATTCTAATAAAATTCACGATTATTCCATCCAATCTAAAATCTAAATACTAGGTGTAGCAATCAAAATGTATATATTTTGGTTGCATTAAAGTTGAACTCTATAAACAGTTGAACTCTATGAACGCTATTGAGTGACAAGAAGATGTAATTATCTTCAAAAGAAAAATGGATTGTAAAGACGTCAACATAAAACGTGCTTTGAGACACAAAAGTATTGGACGCTGATTGGCATTAGTAACGCTGGACCGATTTTTCATTCGAGAAAAAGAGGCCATACAAAAAAGTCGTAAATCATAGAATAAGGTTAAAAGGAAAGTGAAGCTATTATGTGAGCAGGGTTGAAATTAAAATACGAGGGCTGAAATGAAAATAATTCCTATAGTTATAACAAAAAGCAGGTAACTTATATATTGTAAGTATCGCACAAAATTCTTGTCTTAAATAAAAAATAAATCTGACATTATGGACATCAGTAGTCCATCAGTATTTTAAACCGATATGCCACAACACGAACAACCACTCACTGAAAAATTAACAAACTTGTTTCATGAAGAAAAAAAACAGAAAATAATTTGTTTTTCATAATGACTTATATTTTTGCAATAATAAACAAATAACGCAGGTAGCGCGTTAAGAGCACTGTTCATATATTTCTAAGACGTGGTGCCCAGTGAAGCAAGTGTCTTTTTTTTCTTAGACTTATCGTCATATAGCCAGACGTAAATGGAATAAGACAGTATTCATCAATATAATTTATCTATACTTCATCTAATTTACTTACCATTGCACGTCATCCGCGTCAATGTCCGTGAGGTCACATGATACCAAAACGAAATATTTAGGCGGTAGGTGTGTTCTTTTTTAGAATCACTTTGCCGAGTACACTGGCGTTACAGCCACTAGACATATTTTATTATATACGCGTAGAAATAATATTTAAGATTTCTATTAATGTTAACTTAAAGAAATACACAATAATATGTTTCATTTAATTTGTATAAATGCATTATAAAGCGTCTTTATGAAGGACATTTGTTCGGAACACACTATAACTGTAATCGAACGAAGGTGATATTTTGACATAAATTGGTAACACTTATTTGACAGTTGCGGTGTTGACACTTTTTGTACTTTATTATTTTGAATTTGAAAGTGAATACCTCTTGTTTTATATTTTTACCTATTTAATAAAATCTGTTCTTTTTAGAACAAAATTAGTGTTTTATTTCAAAAATATCACGTAAGAATTTAAATAGTCGTTGTAAAAAGATAGTAATACTTTTGCAATAATTATGTGACCTATTTGATTTAAAATGGAGTAAAGATTTTTTTATACTTTGGAAACTATGTCAACTTCGATCTCTGTCAATGATAATGACGTGCAGCAGTAAGTAAATTAAATAAAGTATAAATGCCCTATCAAAATAAGAGATTACATCGATATTAGGAGAACAGGGACACATTCTTCTTGCCTAGGGACCTATCAAGGCATTGATTTATATAAGACACAACAACACTAGGTCACGGAGAAGAGGAATTTATAGAAATGGTTTAAAACAAAGGTAACAAGATTAACTAAATAATTTTTAGAGAATTATAATGTTAACTTGCTGTCTTTTAAGAATTTAAATGAAGAGTTGTAAACATCTACAGAGCCAAGTGATAATAAATATAATATATTCCAAGGAGCTGCTATTTTATATTTTAATAAATCATTTATAAGTTTGGATGAGTAGACTATATTTTTAGAACAACCAAAAAATATATGATCTAAATCACTTTCCTCTCCACAATGCTCACATTTGTCATCATCCAAAACCTTTATTTTAAATAAGTGCTTTGGATAACATGCGTGCCCAAATCGTATTCTAATAATGGAAGTTATGTGCCTCCTGGAAGCTCTACAAGACTTGTACCAAGGAAATTTGGAAATATCTGGCTGAATTAACGAGTATCTATTTCGATTCACAAAAGAGTATTCCTTCCACTGGTCGCTCCATTCTCGAAGCATTGTTGACTTGCAAGAAATAATACTCAGAAAGTGTTACTTTATGTAGAATATCAGTATCGGTTGAAATGCTTTCTTTGGCTAATAAGTCGACATATTCATTATGTTCAAATCCTGCATGTGCTTTAATCCAGAGACAATGTACATTGATTCATTTGGTTAAAAGAGTTTGAATAATATGTTTAATTCCATAAATGTATGGGCACTCTTGTGTCATATATTGCAATAGCCTCCGATGTATAAATCGAAGTCTCCGGGTTTAGTTTGAATTTCTTTTCTATATGTCCCGATGGTATAAAAAAAGCGCCTCTCCTTCCATCTGGAAATTTCAGACGCATTTGTATATAGAGCTATTACCTCTTTGCAATTGCTCGTTATAGATTGAACAATATTTTTATTTAAATTTATATTTTCATTATAATTTGGTACAATAATATCTGTATGTAAAAAGAAAGAAGAGTAGTTTTTGAATATGTGGTTCGTTCTATCTATATTTTTGAAAAGTGCTATATTTTGATTATACGCTTCGCAAAGTAAGGGAGATTTTTTTTGCCAATATTTATTTGTCAGGTCATAGCAATTCAAAGTCACTATCTTTTCGTATAGAGATGAGTTCAGTAAGTATACTTTTATTAAATATTTCCTGGACAAAAACCTTCGTCTTAGGGGTTTCAAGGCTTCCAAATATAAAGCTTGTACTGGAGTGGATCTCATGACTCCTAAACATATTCGTAAGGTTGAGTTTTGTAAAACGTTGATTTTGTTTACTAGTACATTACTGGCTGATCCATACAAAACACTTCCGTAATCCAAAATAGATCGTATGTAAGCTTTGTAAAATAATAAACTTACTTAAACATCCGATCCCCACCAAGTTTTATTAATTGATTTAAGAAAGTTTAATCCCTTATTGGATCTATTTAACATGTCATTAATATGTACTGTCTCTAACTTAACTTTTTTCCTATTCATTTTCCTTGCTTGATTCCAAATAAGACTAGATGGAGTTTGTTTGGCCTTTAATTTAAGGATTTTTTTGACACGAACATTGACTTCTTTGCATTTACCTCAATTTTCTAGAGAAGGATTTTTTTGTAGTTTTGTAGTTTAGCTTTCTTTCTTTCCGCAACGGATTGATCACATTCCGAAACCCATTACGGAGGGCGAATACGTTTACATTTAAATGATTTATATTGGAAAATAGATTGTTTAGAAGCTTCATTAATACAGTCAATAAGGAAATTGTATTTTTCTTGGGTGTCTGAGGACGCGTGAGGGTTGTTAGTTAATAAAGTATCAATAAACTGAGAATATAATGACCAATTGGCTTTTTTAATGTTACAACCCTTACAACGAAGTGATTTGACCCCAAAGTATCAGTATCTACAGACCACGAAATTTTATCAAAGAGAGAAGGTGAGTAAAATGTGACATCTATCATGGAATCTGTGTTTCCTGGTCTCATTTGGTAAGTTGGTTGTCCATTATTCATTACCACATAATCTATATATTTACATCTCCTCCAATGATACAAGGGTGTTTTAGTTGAGAAAATAACTTATCCCAACTCCCAACCTTAGGTGTTAGCTTTAGCTTTCGGACACATATATACAGAGAGTAAAGTTAAATGACTTTTGTTATAGTTGATAATACCACGAGCAAGCAATTATTTAATATAATTGTTTTTAATTTGTATGCTTTTAAAGGGAATACCAGTTTTAATTAAAATAGCAACTCCGGATTAGCCGTCATCCATATCTTCGCGTAGGGTAAAGTGTGCAAATCGCGGTCACCTAAGAAGAAAATTTAATATAAAAAAAAGTAAAACTCTGTGAATTAAATTTAAGCTGTCAATCCGTAATTTGGGGTTTTAACTTATTGCAAGATACATTTAATTTCAAAAATATAAAATTTTTGTCTTTGACAGAGACAAAACATGAAAAAGTATCTTTGACCGGTATTGTCACCATACATGGACAATACCGGTCATGAGTGTGGGTAATGCCAGTCAATTTGTTTGTGTTATTATTAAAATAAAAATCAATATCTATTTAACATGTTTTTGTTATAAAACGATTAACGAATGTGGCTTAATGGGTCATAATTCAAGTAAATCAGTAAGAAAGGTGAAAAAATATTTTTTATTACAAAACAAACAAAAAATAACAAAAATATGTGTTTTAATGTAAAAATAGTTGACAGTCATCGCAGGTATAACTCTCTGCAGAATACCATCCACTGCACTCTGAATAAGCCCATCGTGAGAAAACGGTAAATATATACCACAATTCATTGTTTTTGCCAAACTCGCTATAAACCAGGCATCTATCTTCGTATGCATCGTCACTGTTATCACATGATATATCAATATCCGATTCCAAAGAACTAGAATCAAACACCTGTTTCTTGTAATGCCAATTACAAGAAAAAGGTGTTTTATTACAAGAAAAATTATCTTGTAAACCCAAATGCTAATTTTCTCAGTTCTATTGCTGTTACGCCATAAAAAATTAAGCTAAATATTTTTTTTGTGTGGCTATTTTAGCTTCTTGTTCGGCAGAAAATACTGATTTTCTAACTAATGAGACACCTTGAAGATTTTTATTTTTTGTTCTTTCTTGCAATGTCGAAAAATGGATGGATTAATCCCTAAGGATTAATAGTATAGGGTATAAATTATAGCATGGCTGCAACTGACCGGCATTGCCTCTTGTTGGCATTTTTTTTTCTTAGAATGTTTTACTCGTAAACATGTATTAAAATATTGATCTTTAAAAAAGGAATAGGTAGCTAACGTCATTATAATCAATTGTAACCAATTTTAAGATCTACAAGTGAATAAAAATGAATTAAGACCTTATATTACTCAGCATAAAAATAAGATCGAAAACACTGAAAACAGGTTAATAATATTTCTATGACAATGGTTTGCGCCAACTCAACGCTCGTCAGCAATCTGAATACAGAGTAGTGTAGCGACACGTTGGCAGTTATAGGAGGTTGCCAGATTGAATAGATTTCGCACAATCGGGATGACTGCCATTACCCACTGACCGGTATTTGCACAGTTTACCCTATCACATTATAAACTCTATAACTATAAACAACATCCAGTTTAAACCAGGTTTCACTTATTAAAGCTATATCAATATCTTCGTTGGGCTTCGAGGGCTGTTTTTGTTAGCAACAGCTGATCGACCATTCGATTGTATTATTTTTAGTTTAACTTTAAAAGTTATTTTTTTAAAATATTATTTAAAAAAATTATTAATACCGTTGGCTAACATATTGATATCAAGTGATTTTGTCTCTTCTACACAATTAATATTTTAAATAAAAGCTGAGAAAAGAATTACTAAAGAATCTACTAATTTATTTTTATCATTGTCTACATTTGAAAAACTTTCTTTGTTTAAGGGTGGTAAAGGTTGAGATGGTCCAAATCTGAGAGGGATCTGAGGAGATGTAGGATATTTGAAAGTTGAAGATAATACTTTTCTTGTTTTATTTTCCCTATAATCAGTGCTTGATTTATTACAACTTGGTTGACTAATATTTTTGGTTTTCTGTAAATGAGGCCTCAATAGGTTGGAATAAGCAGGTATATTAACTTCAGATGTGTTGGTTAATTTTGGAAATTCTTTATCTGAATTTGACAATATTTCAAATCTGTTATTACAAATAAAACCAGAAAAAGAAGAATCGCTCAAATTTTTGGCCTCCAAATATGAAATTTTATGTTCAATCATATATATTTTTTTTAATGTTCGAAAAAAGGACAGTTTTTAGAGATCGATATATGCCTATCACTTTTACAGTGTATGCAATACATTTTTTTTCTCGTTACATGTGTGTGTATCAGTTTTAATTTCTCCACATCGTATGCAGTATTCCTGTGTACCTTTATATTGTCTAGAAATGTGTCAAAATCTGAGGCATTTATACCATTGTGTAACTTTACCTAACAATTTTCAACTTGAAGATATACATAATTAATTACAACATAATTTGGCAAACAATTGCCTTCAAATGTAATTATAACATTACGTCAAGGTAGGGAAAAAGAGGGCAAGATGACAATAGTAAGCGTAAAAAATTCCTAGAACTGATATTTTTCCTTGTACCAACTACAAGGTAATTGGCTGATAGTAGTACTTTACATATTAAAATTAGATTACGTAAGGTTTAATATTTCAAATTAAAATTTAAAATTTAGCTACCTATATCATATTCGTCATCTTACCCTTTATGACTAATTGTGAAGGGTAAGATGATATATATATATATATATATATATATATATATATATATATATATATATATATAAATATATATATATATATATATATATTATATATATATATATATATATTTAACTTCTTATGGCTGCTAACATGGTCCATCAACCCCTCTCTTTTATACGAGCTTGGGACCGGCTGTCGGCATGAACGCGGCTTCTGAGCTACTCAATCCACCCATTCCTCTCGCTTATAACCACCAGGCAGAGTTTGAATAACTGATTGTCGAAAATAGAGGAATGACATTTTTGGCGCAGAATATTTATTATATATGAATTAAAAAACATCATTTCTTTAATATGTATACTAACTTTTTTATACCAACGAATGGTTTTCCTGTATAATGGATAGAAAAACAGCATTTGATCTTTAAGATATTTAGAAAGATAAAAGTTTCACTTGTTACAAAAATGTTCATTCGATTTAATGAAATATCATTCGTAAAAATAAATCGCAAAAATATATAAAAAATTTAATATCATCTAAAAAGTGATTATGGATTATCCAATTTGAAGGTAAAATCTTAAATATTGATATGTGGACAAAAAACCATAGTTAAAATTTTGGCTCGGGCGTTTTTAACAGTCAAAATTATGCCGAACGCGCTAGTTAAATTAGAGCAACATTCACCACTTATTGTCGGTCGGAAAATTGCGTATTACTGGTTGCATAAGTAAACAATTTTATTTGTTTGGGAGCTTCAGATAATATTCACCAAAAAGAACATATATATTTTTTACAAACAAACACAATAATTTCGTACTTTAAAATGTTCATATTTTGGAATTTTATTTTACTGAATGCCTTTTATTAGAATTTCTAAACTGCGTCATCTTTATATATAAATATACATCACAGTCACTATACCACAGACCACTACAGAATTTTTTAATAATTTTGAATATTACACGATAGATGGCACATTATAGTTGCATAATTACTACTAATTAATTATTAATTAATGCATTAAAAATGTAAATTTGTATAATTCCAAAGGAAATATAGAAATCAGTTGAGATATTAACTGAACTGATATAAAAATAGCTTTACATATACACGCATAATATCAAAAAATATATTCTAAGAGTTAGACCATGTATATTGGTATGGAGAGGCGTAAGCAATAATTCTTGATCCATAAATCAATTGTTGATTTTGATCCAATTAAATTTCTGTAAATTGTTAGCGGGATAAAGCGATCAGACCTCCAATATTTATTTGACAATGTTCTCATTAGATTAAGTTTCTTATTATATTACATGTCAATACTAAAATTGCCTAATGTGTTCCACAGATGTGTTCTTTCCAAATAAGCTGTTTATCAAACCACATAATATGTGGTTTATACAACTACTACACCCTAAAATGGACGAGGGTTGTACAACAGACGAAACAACCGAACACAAATTATCTAACAGCCAATGCTAAACAAGCGTAAACACTGCATTGATTGTGATTGTAAAAACGGTTCGCATGTTTTAAATAAGATTTTTGCTGATTATGTATTTTGTTAAATTATGAAATAACACCAATACAACCCACGACCATCAATTAATGTTTAACGATAAACAGAAAAGAAATATGAACGTTTGAATTTGATCTACGTTGTCGATGACAGTGTCGTTGACAGAAGATATTTTTAAACAGCATGAATCATTTTTTAATGATTGTGTGGATTTAAGAAACACATTACTAAACAAATTTTTAAAGTGTGTGACATTATTATGACACATGGTATTTACTCCTTATTTTCCAAATATGTTCTTGTAAATACATAACTTTGATTATTGGGTAAACCTACATTATACGATAAGTCAGAAGAAATTAAAAAAAAATTAACATGTAATAAATTCGCTGTTTAAATAAATATTCCGTACTCGTACTATTGTAATAAAATATTAAAACCAATATACGATAACTTGTTGGGCAGTGCTGATTGAAACAAAAGAGCAGTAAAATGTTATTCATAAAGGTAATGTAAAATATATCGCCGCTTATCTGGTCCACTAGTAATAAAGTTACCAGCATTTAATTGCAAAGCGGTCTTCTTAGGTGAAAAATAATATAACTGCTCCTTACCTTTATCTATGTTAGGATTGTTCAAATTATTTGTGATTTTTTTTTAAAGGGATTGAGTTAAGAATATTCGGTTGAGTTTACCGAAAGTACAAGCTAAACATAGCCGCAAATGTCAAACATGGAACAAAAAATTTTGGTATATCAGTGTTGGCATGTTTTTATAATGTAGATGCTGTATGCTTCAAATATAAAGAGATACAGCTTTAGAAAAGTACATTTTGTTTATATTATGTTGTAAATTCTGCAATTTTTGATTTGTATAAAACAAGAATGAGTATTTGTTTCTTTGGAGATTAATTGCAGTTAATTATTAGAAATTTTTTTAGCTATTACCCTTTGATATATTATGGGATAGATTTGGCAATCGTCAAATCAGCAGTTGCCTGATTGCAACATATGTTTGCAATTAATCTCGAAAGAGACAAATATTTACTCGTTATTGCTTTATATAAATTAAAAATTGCAGAGTTTATAAAATAGTAGAATCAAAATGTACTTTTTAAAAGCTTTCTCTCTTTATATTTGAAGCATACAACATACGCATTATAAAAACATCCCAACACTGCCAAACCCAAATATTTTTGACATTTGCGGCTATGTTCAGCTTGAATTTTCGGTAAACTCAACCGAATATTCGGTATGTTGTGTCGAAGTCTAAGATGAATGGGTCAGGTAAAGAGATATATATCATCATCATCAACTAGCCTCCAACGTCCACTGCTGAACATAGGCCTCAGCTTTTCCATTTAGTCCGATTTTGCGCCATCTGAATCCAATTTGTAGTCACTCTTTTTATGTCATCTGTCCATCTCGTTGGGGGTGACCTCTATTTCTGTTAGCTTGTATTCGGGGTCTTCATTCCTAAATTTTTTTTGTCCACCGGTCATCAACTGATCTTGCTACATGACCTGCCCAGTTCCACTTTAGTGTTGTTATCCTTTCAATAACGTCTGCTACTCCTGATCTTTTGCGTATGGTAGCATTGGCTATTCTATCACGTAGAGAAATCCCTAACATTATTCTCTTCATTGCCCTTTCCGCAACTTGTAGTTTATTCACTGTTGTTCTTGTGAGTGTTAGAGTTTCTGCGTCGTAGGTCATCACTGGCAAAATACACTGACTAAATACTTTTCTTCTTAGACACATTGGAATCTTAGTATTTATAGGAGTCTATAGTTTATAGGAATCTATAGGAATATTTGTCATAAATTGTGTTTTTGAAAAATTTATTTTAAGACCAACTCTTTTTGTGGCAGTATGGAGTTCTTGGAGCATTATCTGTGCCTGATCCACGCTGTCTGCAATAAGAACGATATCATCTGCAATCAAAGAGGTATTATGATTGACAAAATATGATTGTATTCGGAAAGAGTGAATCTGACTTTTAAAAAGTGACGGGAGAGACTATATCAAGTCCAATTGTGTGTAGATAATCAACTCACAGACTGTGTGGTATTGTGGAACGTACATTTGAGAAAAAAATGCATTGTGCTGGTGCTTCTAACCTGTACAAAATTGTTCTGGATTTTTATGTGGCTATTGTTTTCCATGAATTCTTCCACAATTTGGTTTTTCGCAAGCTACATGTAAATCCGATTAATTGATAGTCGTGAGGAAAATATAATATTTTTGGGATGAATCAGGTTACCCAAAGGTATTAGGTAATCTTCGCGTATTTTCTAAAGCGCTGAAGATAATCGCTTGATGTTTTGAGAGAAATTGTATACAAGTTGCTGATGAATAAGTTTTATTAGTATTTGTCTGTAATTGTGATAAAAGTGGTGTGTTATACCCATCGAGCAAAAAGACAAAAGAGGGAATCTAATCGTTATGAAAAGGAGACCAAAAAAGTGGCCTCTGATGGCGGACATATCCGGAAATGTGAATGTGCCAAATTTAAATTTTTTGACACTTATTAACAGTAGCTATAAAATAGTTTTCAAAATGTATCTTAGACGAGAAAGTTTTAATTAATTATTAACGATAATAGTCTAAAATGTGACACAATTGTTAAAAAACTACAATATAAATACGATTTCATGTGACAGTTGGGACCAACAATAACATAACCCAACTAAATTTGATTTCTTAAACAAGGAAAGACTCTCTTTCCTTGTTTAATGTGCCTCTCAAGATGGCACTTCCTGTCTAACAATATTTTTGCCCCCACTACCTTTACATTCCCTCTTTTGTCTTTTTGCTCGATCACGACTATTTGTGAATGTGGTAATGAATAAATGTACCCTAGGTTGTATCTTATTGACGGTTGTTAAGTTACAAATCAACCGTAAACTGGTTTATCACGTTATAGTTATCAAAACTAATAGGATGTGTTCACTTGCTGGTATTTTATATAATTGTCATTTAACTATTTATTTAAAAAAAGTCAATAATTACTGCACAATATGTGCAAATTTGTTGAGAATAAGGTAAACACGTCTTTCGGTGACTCATTCAGGGCCGAACTCAATAAAACATGTTGTGGATTAAAAAAATAGATTTATTTTACTTATAATACTTTGAACACATATATAAATTCACCTATCTACTATTTTTAATCATAATTTAATTAAAAATACGTTTATTTTGAACGTTTCAAGTTCTAGTACGGAAATAGTTCACAAAATATAAATTAAAAAATTCTAATTTGTATTTTGTCAAAATGAACATATTTTTAATTAAAATTGTGGTTATTTACCATTAAAATAGTAAATAAAAATGTCACAAGGAAATAGCAAATATAATTTATATATCTATAACATAGTTAACAAATATATTCATAAACATTAGTCTGTTTCTGAGCTTTCGCACCTATCATCTTCGCTTTCATTCGAACTGTTGTCCGAACTGTCGTCCGAACTGTCGTCCGAACTACTCGTCTCTGATACAGCTTTTTTTTTCCCTTCCTCATCGATGTTCACCTTCCCCTTAGTATCCTGTTTGGTAACGTACCTAAAATATATTAATATTATTGTTCCTATATAAAATCGAAAGTATTGTATACGATTGAACTTGTATTGAAGTGGACATTTCAATAAACGTATTTCAATATATAGAGTGTTATATTAAAAAAAAAAAAACAAAGTGACTAATGATACCAGAAAAATGATAAATCTGGCAACGTTACAAACATCAAATCTTCATATTGCAAATATACATACATATATACAGGGTTACGCAATTGGACTGTTACCAACTTCACATCGATATATCTGGCAAATCGATAATGACAGCTACGTCAAATTTGGCCCGATAAAACACTTCAGTATATTGTTTATAAGCCGTCAAAGCATTTTCATTTAAGTTTTATACATACAACAAAAGTTATTCGCAATGTAATTTAAACGTAATAGTGTGATTGCGTTATATTTGGCTGGAAAATCACAACCAGCTATTGTTCGTCAGCTCAAACATCTCAAAGTAAATAAAATGTTTATGTATCGCACCATAACTCGTTATAATGGATACTGGTAGCATTGCCAAACGCTATGTTGGTGAACGAAAAAAACAGCAACATCACCTGAAATGGTTCGGAAGGTGATGGCTCGACTTGAGCGAACTCCATGTCGTAGTGGTAATCGAATGGCCAAAGAACTGAAAATATCCCAGCGAAGCATGTAACGAATATTGAAATTTGAGCTCAAGGTCAAGCCTTACAAGTTCCAAAAAGTACAGAATCTTACACCAAAGCAAAAAAAGTTAGGCTTGAAAGAGCAGAGGAGTTGTTACGCCTGCACGAACGTGACGAATTTCCGAACATAGTGGTCTCTGATGAGAAAAATTTCCCTATGGAGCAGTTGATAACTCAAAATGATCGTGTTTACTTGACCGAACGCACCTACGAAAGTTCGAGCTTATGAACGGCCATTCGAAGTAATTTCCCATCTCAAGTAATGGTATGGGCAGCTGCAATCGCCGATGGACGCTCTCCAATCGTTTTTATTGAATCTGGTGTCAAAGTCAATGCAACTTATTATCGGGAAAATGTTTTAGAAGCTGCTTTAGAGCCGTGGGCACGCAAACATTTCGGTTGTAGACTATGGACGTTTATCGGGAATATACAATTTTATTGGGAATAATAATTCAATAACCATTACATTGGGCATTTATTTATTGGATTCATTGGAAATATTAATAATTTTATTGGACTTCTATTGGACTTTTTAATCACACCGTACGACCACATGTAACTGCAGCTCTCCAGAACTAGAACCTACAACATTCCATTGGAAGACCTAGCAGCTATAACACACAAGTAGCCGATCGAACAAAGCAATAAGTATCACTTATCAATTGTTAAGCTTTGGCAGGGTTAATTATTGTATTTTTTTTTATTCTAAATAAATATTTTTACAATAGTACTTCAATTCCTTTTGGTAGTCTTATCGTTACACATTGGCATTGACGTAGACCGAGACTTGTTCCAACAAGACTCGGCACCGTCTCATAAAGCTAGTGTGAACCAAAAATGATTAAAAAACCAGGTTCCACACTTCACTTCCACTCAAGAGAGAGAGAAAGAGACAAATAGAAGATATATTTCCTCTCTCTTTCTCTCTGAATAATAAAAATGTTCCTTTTGTAAATATATTTAATATTTCTTAATATTATTATTATAATAATTATATATCATAATAATAATAATAATTATATAATAAGATTATATATTATAATAATAATAATAATTATATAGTCAGGGAAAGTCTTGTGGGGTCAGTTTTAACTTTCAAACCCGTTAATGAAAGACTTTGTTATATCAGAATCAAAGGACAACTACATAACTATTCCCTAGTTGCTGCCCATGCACCGACAGAGGAAAAGAAGAGCATGTAAAAGATAACTTCTACGAGAAACTAGAGGAACTGATAAAAAATTTATCTAAACAGGACATGCATATTATCTTAGGAGATTTCAATGCAAAGATTGGGAAGGAAGCAGCGTACAAACCAACAATAGGTAACCATAGTCTTCACGATGTTAGCAACGATAATGGAACAAGGCTAATAGACTTTGCAGCATCCCACAATCTACTAATAAAATCGACAATGTTTGAACACAAGAATATACACAAACAAACATGGGTTTCCAACGACGGCGTCACAAGAAATCAGATTGATCATGTTCTAGTAGATGCCAGGAGGGGTAGTAACTGTCTAGACGTAAGAAGCCTAAGAGGAGCTGATGGAGACACGGATCATTTTTCTTGTAAAAGCGAAGATAAGGACAAGAATAGCGTCCAAAAAAACACACAAGAATACACCAACACAATTATGGAATACCGAAGTTCTACGTAATAAGGAGACAGAACAGAAATTTCAAAAGGCTATAAAAATCGCTCTAGCACAGACAGAAAACTATAACAACATAGACTCAGCTTGGAAAAATATCAAAGTAGCTCTGACAAGCGTATCAGATGAAATACTAGGACACAAAAAGAAAACAACAAAAAAATGGTTCGATGATGATTGCCTGAACTCCATATTAGCAAGAAATATGGCTAGAAGGAACATGCTACAAAGCCCCTCGCACAACAACAATGAAATGTATAGACAAAGAAGAACAGAGACAAGAAAACTAATGAAAAGGAAGAAGAGAGAGTATCAGGAACAAATAATCAGAGAAATAGAAGAAAAAGAAAGAACAAACAAGCGAGGCAGTTCTTTAAAGGAGTTTCAGATATCAAGACCGGGTACCAAGCAAGAACAGGAAACTTTCTTCAAAACGACAGTGGACAGCTTATCACTGATGACAAGGAAATCTTAAAAACCTGGAAGGAATACTTCTATCAACTATTGAATGACCAATCTAGCAGAAGTACATCAAACATAGAGGTACATACAGCTGAAATAGAGGACCAATACCCGACATACGAAGAAGTAATACAGGCAATTAAAAAACTCAAAAATAATAAGACACCAGGTAGCGATGGTATACCCGCAGAGTGCTTAAAACATGGAGGAGAAGCATTGTACAGTTCGATATACAAGCTAATTCAAGACATTTGGCAAGAAGAAAACAATGCCAGATGAATGGAAAGAAGGGGTTATTGTACCAATACACAAAAAAGGAAACAAAAAGCAATGTATTAACTACAGGGGAATAACACTCCTAAACACCACCTACAAAATCCTTGCAAACATCCTGCTAGAAAGAACCAAAACATACACAGAAGAAATTGTTGGAGATTATCAATGCGGATTTAGACCGGGCCGCTCTACAATTGACCAGATATTCACAATAAAACAGATAATGGAAAAATGCTGGGAGTTTGATCGTGAGCTTCATCAGATGTTCATTGATTTTAAACAAGCATTTGATAGAGTATGTAGGGACAGACTGTGGACAGCGATGCAGGAACTTGGCTTTCCAAAAAAAACTACTCCGGTTGATACGGATGTGTATGGAACGGTTACGATGTAAGGTGAGAGTTGGACAACAATACTCGGAGACATTTGAAATAAAACAATGGACTAAAACAGGGAGATGCACTTTCACCATAACTCTTCAACTTAGCTCTGGAGCACATAATCAGAAGTGCAAGAATCGAAAAACCGAATACAGTATTTCATCGAGAAGGACCAAACTTACTACTGGCATTTGCAGACGATATAGATCTAATAGGAAACACGCGATTAAGGATGAAGGAGACTTTCGTAAGGTTTGAGAAGGAAGCAGAGAAGATGGGGCTCCAAATCAACGAAAACAAGACGAAATATATGTATATGAGCCGCAATAACCAAAGCAGAGACAGAATCGGTCAGAACATTACCATCGATGACTTTAACTTTGAGCGCGTTAGGGAATTCAAGTATCTTGGAACAACAATAACTGAAGACAATAACGGATCACAAGAAATAAACAACAGGATTCAGGCCGGCAACAGATGTATTTTTGCCCTCCAAAACCTTATAAAATCAAAACAACTAACACGACGTACGAAGATACAGGTCTATAAAACAATCATACGACCCGTTGTGATGTATGGAAGCGAAACGTGGACGATGACAAAGGCAAATGAAGAGAGACTACGTGTTTGGGAAAGAAAAATCCTAAGGAAGATCTTTGGTCCGGTGCTTGATGAAACATCAGGACAATATAGGATAAGAACTAATAAAGAGCTTGAAGAACTTTACCCAGACGCCAACATCATAAAAGAAATAAAGTCCAGAAGACTTCAATGGGCAGGACACCTCAGAAGACATTCTGACGAACGAACAGTAAGACTGGTGTGGCAGGAAGTCCCAACTGGAAGGAGACCACGCGGACGCCCTCGTCTCCGGTGGCGAGATAATATAGCAGGAGACCTAAGCACTATGGGCGTGGAGAATTGGATGGAGGTTGCTCAAGACAGAAAACAGTGGAGGCATGTTGTCGAGTCGGCTAAAACCCACGAAGGGTTGTAACGCCACGGAGTAAGTAATATTATTATTATATTTTCATTCTGTTCAGATTTGTCGTGAGCCTCGTTTGGGAAGTTAAATTATAAAATAAAACTTTCTTAAGAAAGTTCAAATGTTTACTTAGATACACAACAATTAAATTTTGTATCTGTCAATGTCAGATAATTGTATTTTTATATTAATAACAAAATAAACAATGAATTTTACTGCAGAGTGTCTGTAAACATTTTTTTTGCATTAACTCATTTCATACATATATGTAAAAAAAATTTTTTTTATCAAAATATTGATTCAATCCTTCATTTACTATACTCCTATTACAGATCAAATGTTGTTTATATACAGCAAACGATACACCATATACCTAATTATGTTTCTCTTTCTGCTCTCTCTTTCCTACGGCATTAAATATGTAATGATTGTGCAAAATTTGAAACGGCGAACGCGTGTATAGAAGTATAACTTCTACCTAGAGTCTCACTGGACTGCCACACCCGTTTTATTTATTGTAATTGACGATGAACTATATGAAAAAAAAAAGGTGTATATAACTTACTCTTGGACCAATTTTTCAATTTTGTTCTGTGCTTCTAGATAATTATTCTTCAGGATTGAATTCAAAACCATATTTGCGCTGGCAGGATCCTCAGTATCTTGTAAGTATATGTAATGACTTTCATAAAGCTCTTTACGTCTTCGCTTTTGAAGCAACTCGCCCAACTTCTGAAAACAGTTTTTGCCTAAAAAATAAGAGAAAAACAATGCTGACAATGAAAAACAATGTTGCATAATAATTTATATCTTCCAAGTAACTTTCAACATGGCGGACAGAGTAAATGTGCCGTCACTTCTCTCTCAAATATATGAGGGAATACTTAAATATAAAACATTTAAATGATGTAATACTAAGCCAAATAAAACGATAGTATGTGTGGTGTGCTGAAAAAGTTATCTAATTTCCTGTGCCATTAAAAGCAAAATGTTCTAGAATATGTGACACGCATATAGTGTGTTGGGAAAAAGAATATAATGTTACTGAACCCATGAATCTATTGTAGTTAGAAGATAAGATTCTAAGGCACTACTGAAGTAAAAAGAAGATAAGCATAAATTACTGTTAAATCTAATAACTATTTACTACAAGAAAAAGTCGATTTATTGAAGACAGAGTTTAAAAACTACCACACCAAAGATAAAAATGAAATACCAATTAAACTTAATAAACCACAACATAATACTCCGAAAATATAATTGGTGATTATCAAAATGGATTCAGACTAAATAGAGCCACTACAAATAACATATTCATACTAAGAACGATACAAGAAAAAGCTTATGAATACGACATAGACCTATATAATATGTATATAGACTTTAAACAAGCTTTTGATAGTGTGAAAAGAGACAGAATGCTGGAAGACCTTTGAAATCTAGGTATACCTAAGAAATACATCAGCCTCATAAAAATTACGTTGCAGGGTTCAAAAGCCACGGTCAGAGTAGATGGAGAACTGACTCCCCTGTTTAACATCAACATGGGAGTAAGACAGGGAGATGCCCTATCAATCATGCTATTCAACCTAGTTCTTGAGGCAGTCATCAGAAAAACCAATATAAGCGGCCATATAAACACCAAATTAGTACAAATTACTGCATATGCAGACGATGTAGCCATCATTAGTAGGAATAGGCCACGACTAATGGAAGTGTTAAAAAATTGATCCTGAAGCAAGAAAAAGAGGTCTCAAAATAAACGAAGTATATGACAATCAAAAGAATAACTGACAATGAAAATAATATCACAATAGACAACTATACTATCGAACGAGTGGATGCCTTTACATATCTCGGCACAGAAATCAATCAGAAGAACTCCGTAAGTAGCGAAATTAATGCACGTATTTCCAGCGGGAATCGTACATACTATGCTAATAAAAGATTGATGACATCGAAATTATTAGACAAAAGAACCAAAACGACTATACAGAACACTGATTATACCCGTAGTAACCTATGGATGTGAAACTTGGGTAATGACGAAAAAAGATGAAGCCCAGCTCAGGACATTCGAGAGAATAATACTGAGGAAAGTATATGGCCCGGTACAAGAGGAAGATGGCACATGGATAATCAGGAGAAACGACGAGGTTAATGAGTTAAATGAAGGTTATGACATTGTAAGATTTGTGAAAAGTCAAAGACTGTCATGGCTGGGACATGTGCAGAGACAAAACGATGCAAAAACAACAAAGAAATGTTACAATGGAAGCCCATAGGAAGGCGGAAAAAAGGAAGGCCCAGAACGAGATGGTTGGATGACGTGGAAAACGACCTGAAAACAATGAACATAAGACAATGGAGAAGAAGGGCACAAGAGAGATCTGAATGGAAGGACATAGTCAGACAGGCAAAGACCCATCCAGGGTTATGATGCCAAAAGAAGAAGAAGAAGAAGAACCACAACATAAAGACATTGAAAATAAATATAAACAACCAATTCAATCAGATGTTGACAATTTTGTATACAAAACAAATAACTTGTCAACAACACACTCAACCTAGAGGTGGAAAGCGAATATCAAAATAATAAAATGGATGAAATAATTAATCTCGCTTTGCCTATGGGACAGGACTCTAAATTTCCCGATGCCCAAAAATATGTGCAGGATTTGAGTGATTTTACAACAGTGCATTATAAAAAAAAAGAAACACAGTTATGAAGAAGAATATTGGACAAAATGAGGAGTCTGGTGATTTTGGTGCCGAGCGTAAAGTTTGGTTATATCTTTATAGAATTAAACGGCATGTATCATCTGGAAATATCCAAGAGTTCGTAAAAAATCAAGAACAATTCTCCGACGCGAATGTTATTGTAAAGGAACTACTGACTGTGCAAAACCGTAATAAGTGTTTTATGTTTGGGATTAGCGAAAAATACAAAGATCAAATCTACAAACAATCTACGTGGCCCAAAAGATCGGTTTTAAACGTTTCGACTTCAAAAAATTCCACAATTACGAACGTAACAATAAGGATTTTTGAAGGGATTCCCAGATAAGAAAGGAATTAGTATCTCCCAACCAAGATCAAATACCGACGTGTTACCGACGTATTTTGAAAATATCATGGATGGATCGCAAAACAAACGAACAAGTTCTCGAACAACTAGGAAAACAATGCGAACTTTTAAATTCCATAAAAATCAGGAAATTTTAATACTTGGGGCACATCATGAGAGGTGAAAAATACGAACTACTAAGGAATATAATGCAGGGTAAAATCAAAGGTAGAAGAAGCGTAAAATCTTGTGGCTATGCAATATCCGTGAATGGTTTGGATGCAGTTCAATTGAACTATTCAGGTGCGTAACCAACAAAATTATAATTGCCAGAATGATTTCCAATCTCCGATAGAAGTGGAACTTAAAGAAGATTACATGCTCACATAACATATTAATATGCTCTCTAAAAAGGTTGGCAGTTTAATCTGATGTAACTTTTTTTTCTGTGCTTTCCCTGAACACTTTGACGAATTGTGTTCGTTTCTGTAGAATTTTTTTAAACGGTGTATATAGGTTTTTGACTTATACCTAGTGTTCCGCAGTAAAATTGTTTACAAACTTGTATTTTGTTATTACATAATTAAAATAAAGAAGAATTTAAAGGTTTTAGTTTTTTTTTTTTTAGTTTTGGGCTTTTTCCTTTTCTTCTTCGTTGTGGAATACTTATTTCAGTTGTGCTTAATATAAACATCCTTGTTTCACTGCTACTAAACTTTTAATAAAGTTGTTAAAGTTATATGTTTAACGTAGGACTATGTTGCGCTCTTTTCATAATTTCATAACATACACCAATGACTTTTGATTAATATTAGAGGATGGCATGCATATATTTTAGATTTACAAAGTTCTATGGGTGCGTTATGATACATAGAACCTTGTTATCGTAAAATTGCTATTTTTTAATTTTGTTACATAGCCTTGTAATACTCAGGCAGCGATGTGCAAATCCTACCCTGTCGAATAATTTCCTATGAAATTAAAATGGTGCATGTTTTTAGGATCCATTTTTAGGATCCACGAGGTTTTGAAACATTTCTACTTATGTCTGTTTTTAAACCAGGAGGAGTAATTCAAATTTTCCGCGCTATAATGCTTGTTTGTAATTGGTCGAAGCGCAGGCAAGTTTACTCCACTAAATTATGACATATTGACACTAATGACATTTGTGAAATTTTAGAATTCAAAATTTATATCGACAATTTTCTGTATTTTCTGTTATTTCTTACATCTTTAGATTTTTCGTTTGCATTTATATAAAAAACAGTTCTTTTCAGAACTATTTAGCGACATATTAGTGTTATTAAGATAACAATATGGATTCATTGCCAAGTACTAATGGTAATTATTCTTCTCCACCTTAAAAACGCCGAGTAGATTTGGATCATTTATCATCAAATGAGAAATAATGTACTATAAACATGTACAAACATGAAAATTGATAATTCTGGAATAAAAATAACAGCCACGGTAGTAAAAATAAAACAGGCAGCAGGTTAGTTTTACAGAATAGTTATTATTAAAATCAAGACTTATTAAAGTAATGTGCTAATTTTAGGTGTTGCGAATTCAACTATTTACAACAATAGAATTTAGAACAATTAAAGAATATAAGCAGACTGGAGCAGTAAAATGTCCTAAAAATATTGAAGGTCGACCTTATATTCTTGCAACATAGGATGAAAGAGTTAAAACATCTATACGACAGATAGTACACAGCTTCTTTTTCAAGAATGAAATGCTCACTGTAGGTAAAATTTTAAGTGAAATTAACAACCGCTCAGATCTTCCAAAATATGTGTCGTTCGTTATTATGTAAATTCTTTAAGCAAATCAATTTGAAGTAAGTACAAATATCGGTATGTAAATATGGGTTAGCTACAATTATATAGTAAAATTAACTAAAACATTTTATAGATTTTATTTTTATAATCAGGTATATTATTGTTACTATTAAATATTAAGTTTTAAGTTTTTATTTGTACACTCTACTGGAATGTTGTCAAGTGTTTTGGTTCAACAGATATAAGAACATGGAAAAAAAGAATATTTTTACTTTACATATTCAGATTCAATACAGCAAATATTACATAGCATAACTATAGATTGTTTATCTTACTGTTTATAGGATGATTGATTTATTGTCTATATTATGAATGTCTTACCATAGTTATTTTTTAGGGGAAATTATTTAAAGAATAGCTTATACATTGGGCTGCTGACCAAAAACAAAACTTTCTTGCTCAAATATCTGAAATAGATTCAGTTTTTGCTGAAAAAATAAATCAAGAAATTCAAAATGGTGTAGTTGTTTATTAATCTCACCAAGACATAAATGGAGAGATTTTGGAAGACTAATAAAATTATTAAATTTTTATTTTTACATTCATTCCGAATATATATTATGGACAGAAAATTATATAAATCAATTTCTGACTCTAAGTTGTTTTTGTAATAACCTGGACTTGGTGATATGCGATAATAGTATTTAATGTGACATTTTTCTAGCTGATATATATTATATATATATATTTATATATATATATATATATATATATATATATATAATAAATAGAGTTTACAGTGTTTATAAATTTATAAATGTATGATCTTTATATCTAATTATCATAAGAAAAACGGCAACTATCTTTTAAATTTGTGTAGACTTGTTAAGAAGCATTTTCATTTTGTTTTCATCACAATAAAAGAACATTAGTAATGTTGTGTTTTACTTTGATTGTATTGATACAGTTGGTTTTGTTCTTCCTGTTGTAGATCATCACAAGAAAACTACAAAATTATACTAGAATGTAACATAATAGATTGAATTTGTTGATTATCTCACAGAAATCCAGTATTTTTAGTAAATTTTATTTATTGATAACAAATGGGACAAACTCACTGTCAAAATTAAACAAGAATCCAGCATTAAAGAAATTGCAAGTACACACTTATTTATACAAATTTATTGTTTTGCATTTTAGTGCTTTAAATAGATCCATTAGATATTGATACATAAGTTAAATCTATCTAATGAGGAAACGGATTACCATGCATGAAAAGTAGGACCACACCTATATTTGAACCATAATTTATTCTGTTATGAAACATGAAAAAGTTCTAAAGCAGTGAATGGGAAGGAATATGTAAAACAAACTGGCTGAAGCAATTCAGGAGATTGGATTATTAAGCTTAAAAATAATGATCAAAGTCAAAGTTAATTCTTCTGGTAAGAAAAAAAAACCTAGATTCAAGAAATTAATCACACCAGAATAAGAATATGGTCTAGGCAGTTTAAAGGAACAATATTTCAGAAATCTTTGCACTCTCTCTAACTTTTTGATACATGCATTTGCATAGCTTTGTTGCATATAAGATCTATTTGCAAATTAAAAGACAAATTTCTGAGAAAAACCATACTTAGATCTGTAACATTATTGACTCTCTGGACAAAATATTCTCTAAATTAAGTACCATCGACTCAAAAGATCTATAAAACTGGATCACCCGATATTTAAATATATATACATGGGACCAAATGTGAAAAACGTCCTTTTTTATTGTAATAATTGTAATATATATTGGAAGTGAATTAAAAAATATATTATTCAAACATAAAGTTAGGTTAGAATTGACGTGTAAGGTTGTCCGATATTGATTACTCGATTACCGCAAGGCCGAGATATACAACAAAAAAAGATGTATTTGGTGACTTTTCTAGTAACTTTCTTGGGTGTGAATCTGTCTTTTTGGTTTACTCCTCCTGGTTAAAAAACAGAGTATAGTTACTCGTACAAGAAATCCAAAATAAATATAAATATAACCTAACTTTTGTAAAGAATGTATACAATTATTTGAAACTGATCAAAACAATGAAATGAGGAGTCCAAAGATGGTGTTCTTAGCTAATTATGTACATAGAGATACGAGTAGTAATGTTAGTTGGAAAACCACTTAGGAATACTTACTTTCAGTTTTTATTTGAGATTCATTCAGATTAAGTCTACTTTCTTTGACAACTTTGGTAATCAGCTTCTCGATATCATAATAACTAGGGAATTTTTTGTTGTTTTTGTACGTTTTAATAATGGCTCTGTTGATTTCGTTATATTCAGAATTCAGAAACATCAATTTTTGGTAAGTCAAGCGAGTACCATACGGGTTCTTCTTTAAAAGCTCGCAATACTTTTTATAAACTTTGTCCAGTCTTGCCATATATCTAAAAATAAACATTAATGCTTCAGGTTTCAATCGTTTTTGTACTGTTTAATGAAAAAGTTGATCACGATGTAATTTTTTTTTGTTGTTGCTAATGATAATAAGACTTTAAAAAAACCTATATAAAAAATCTAAAATACCTCTCCAGTTGTAGATAAGATGAATCTTCCTCTAGATCGAAGTCAATTTCGGTTTCTTCCAATCTTTTAATGATCACTACAAGTCTTTTAATAGTTTTTTCTAATTTCTTTAGTTTAATCAAGTCTTCCCTCGAATCGACTTCGATAGTTCCAAACTTTACAGCTTCCTTTAAATGCTGAAAAACCTCATTGAAACATAACACTGACTGTGTCGAAGATTTTTTGGCCTTCGCTATATTTTCAGTCAATCTTTGTTGAAAATCTGTTGAGGTTCCTAAATGCTCTATACATTTATTATAAAGAGTCCGAAACTTGGGAAATTTTTCCAGGATAGTGACATACTTAGTGTTCTTTAAATTCCTATCTACAATAGCTAAAAACCTTTTAATTAAAAATGTATTTGAGGGTTTTCCAGCAGAAGTTGAGGAGCAAGGTTGATTATCTGAAATTTATTTAAAAAATTTGTTTATTTATTTTCGTAACAAATATCAAAGTTTATTTTAACAATTTACATACAAGGCGTGATCTTGCTTGGCATTATGTTTATTTTTGGTATCTTATCTATTTTATGTTTGCTAACGTTTTTTTTTTGTTTTTTGATACTAGTTTGCACCAAAGAAAACAATAAAAATTTGTGCTATTCTATACTTTTTCAACTTGGTCCATAACAAATTTCGTAAACTTACACTATATGATTACCATATATTTTTAATTATTTTAAATGAAATATTTATTAACTCTTTGTTCATCGGGTGTGGTCTGCGAGTCTACGAGAAAATAAAAATTTTGGATAATTCTCTCATTTTATTTTTATTTATAAAGATAGATAAATTTCTACCTTTTCAGTAACTTCCTAGAAACTAAATATCATTCGTTTTTTTTTATACAAAACTGTTTTTGAAATTTCTAAATAGTTGCTGCATGGCCGTTTGTCCTGACAGACCCCACCCGATCAAATGTGTAACAATATTTGCACTGCTTCTTAGTTGTATTTTTCTTGCAATCTTGTTTCACTTGGCAACCCTGCGCATTTTTGTACACCGGATTATTCTGTTGTTCCGAGAAGGAGTTTATCGGGTTGAGGAAGAAACATAACCATAGACCGTTGGTTCACAGGAGATGAAATTGCCAAGAAACTACTAAGAGAACACCGACTCACTGTAATTGGTATAATTAGAGCCAACAGACGAGAATTACCTGCAGAAATATTGCATATTAAAAATAGGCAGTTGTATTCTTCAGTTTTTGCATTTAGCAACGATATGACTGCCGTATCATTTATACTGAAGAAAGGAAAAAATGTGATTGCTGTTTCCACTGTGCACAGAGATGATCGGATTGATGAAGATACTGGTGATAAAAAAAAAACAGAAATAATTGCTGTTTATAATTCCACAAAGAGTGGAGTAGATGTTGTAGACAGAATGATCACATCATATAATGTTTCCAGAAATATGAAACGTTGACCAATGGTAGTAGTTTATAATCTCCTTAATCTCGCAGCAATTAATGCATTTATAATTTACAAAGGCAACAACCTAGATGGAGAATTTTCCAAAACGAGAAGATTATTCCAAAAATACCTAGGTATGGAATTGGTACAGGAGAATGTACGACGGAGAGCAGTTGACACGCATTTGACAAAAGCTTTGCATGCTTCGGCCTTGAGTCTCCCAAGCATTGAGGTCGACCTTGTACCAGAGCCCCAGCCAGGTAAGAGAGGAAATTGTAAATATTGCAAAAGACGCAAAACTCGCTTTTTTTGCAAAATTTGCAAATATTGACTATGTATGGACCACATAATGGCATGCTGCAGAGATTGCTTAGAAAATTTGACCACCAAAGTTTGACCACTGCAGTTTGTGTCCACAATTTAATTTTTTAGTTTATATATGTTTTTGTAGTACTTTGTTTCTAATTACTTAAAGTTTTAAATTTTTTTTTGTTTTTTTATTACTTATTCGCTGTTCACAAATTTGAAAAAATATGCGTTGAAATTGTAAACATTTTTAAAATTTACCTAATACAACTTAAAAAAAATTGGAATTGTTTCTGTAATAAACATTATATAGTAAATGATTTGTTTAAAACGCGTTGATGCGAAATTAGCAATAAAATGTATGCTGTTGCTCGAGAGGCGGTATTTCATTTTGGTCCTCACAGACCACACCAGACCGAAAGTGTTTCAAAATGCTCACCCGATGAATGGAGGGTTAATATAATAATTGAGCATCTAGTATTTTAAAATAGAGTGATATTAAACCCATGGTTGTAGTTAAAATATTATTTTTGACTTCTGAACATATGGTTACAATTTGGTTCATTCTTCATTACTCACTCTATATAAGAATAATTAATCAGTCTAAATAACATCTAAATACCTGGAATCATATCTTCTGATAAGTCCTCGTTAAAATTCTCATTGTCGCCATCTTTACTTGTTCCAAAAGTACATTCTAGATCATTTAATAACTGTTTATCTTCATTATCGTCACTTTTAGGTCTGATATCTTCATCAATAATTTCTATACTTTCATTTATTATGGCATCTTGTGATTTACTATCCTTCTTAGTATTACTACTAGTTGATTCTATGTTTGAACTTTCTGACGGATTTTCTTTTACTTCAGATTTATTCTCTTTTATACTTTGACTATCACCATTACTTTGCTGTATTGGTGGTGGAGACTCTATTTCATCATCGCAGATAACTACAGGATCAGGAATTTTTTTATGTAGAGGGTTCTTAAGCTTTTTCCGTTTTTTGCAGTTAATGGGAGTTAGCTGTAATTAAAATAATAACTTAACAACAATAAACTACAAATAAAATATTAACTGCAAATACATACAAATAATATAAACAAAACACTATTAGAAAAATAGATTAGACAAACATCAATAATGTTATATTGTATGCCCCTAATTGAAGTCCTGTGCTTTGGTGAAGTTGAAATTGATGTTTTCACCCGAATGTTCCATGGACCGTTTCTGTCGATGTTCTGGTCAATATAACTTTCTGGAATTTTGTGCTATCGCACTGATTAGGCCACCGTCCCTCTGTTGGCTGTTTCTATATACACGATATCCATGTGATTGTAGGTGATAATTGAATCAGTGAGACCTTAAAGGATAACATTTGTCAAATTTATTTAAGATAGCAGTTTTGTCCACTTTACCAAGCTCTATAGACTTACTTAAAGACAAATAACATTCCATCACATTAAATAGCTCATATTTAGCTAGTTTTCCTGAAGTGAAATTTAAAAGGATAACATTCCTGGAATTTTATCCCTTTTGACTTTCAACGAAATTATTTTCATCATTGATATATAAAAGGATAATATTCCAGTTTTATATATTCTTGATTCTTTTTTGTTTTCTATTTTCTACTCTTTTTTTTTACTTTTCACTTGTCACTTGACCATATTAACTTCTCTCCAAAAGCATAATTGTGACAGAGTGTTTGCTATTACATCAGCCTCTAAGGTTATGTTTTGTATTGTATGTTGTGTTAAGTGAGTTTAGTTTGTTCTAAGAATTAGATAATTATTTAATGGTTTATGATGTCTAATATTCATCTTCATCGTAAGTGGCTCAACAATCTGTTGTGGATCTTGGCCCGCTCACAAAGAAGTTACCACTCCTGTCAATTCCTGGCAACTTCCATCCATCTTCTAACCCTTAGAATATGTAGATCTTCTTCCACATCATCAATCCATCTCATTCGTGGTCGTCCTCTGCTTGTTGTGTCCTCTGGTTTTGAAAATGTTAATCTGTTCGTGTATTTGTGATCTGACATCCTAGCAATGTGTCCAGCTCATCTAAGTCTCTGCACTTTAACGAATTTCACAATATCTGGATCGGTGTATAACTGATATAGTTCAAAGTTGTATCTTCGATTTTCATTTTCATTTACGGCCCCAAAAATCTTTTAAGAATTTCTCTCTCAAAAATACCAAGAAGTCTTTTATCATTTTGAGATAAGTTTCACGTTTCAGCCCCATATATCAAAACCAGACTTATTAAGGTCTGGTATATATTAGGCTTTACTGCATGTTTTATATTTTTATTTTTTAAATGTTTCTGGAGACTGTGAACAGTTCTGTTTGCTATTGGTATGCATCTTTTTATTTCGTTGCGTATCATGTTTGTTGCATTTACTAGCGATCCAAGATATGTAAATTCTTTGACTTGCTCAAAGGTATGGTTGTTAATTTGAATTCTCTGTTGGATATTTCGAGGGTTTTTAGAAACCAACATATATTTGGTTTTTTCCTCGTTTACTACACATCCTAATTCACTTGCTGCATCCACAAGCCTTGTAAAACACTGTACCATGCCTCTCATACTTCTGCCTACTATAGCTATATCGTCAGCGACTGTGAGAATTTGCGTCAATCTATTAAAAATAGTTCCATTCATTCTAATATTTAATAGTCTGATTATATAGGAGTCAGTAAATATTTTGAAATATTTACAGCAAATATTGTCATATTTATATTCTTTTATTTTTCCTAACTTAACTTTTTTGTTCTTTCAACTTTAAATTATCCAGGTTACCTGACGGTACTTCTTAAAAAGAATTGGAAAAACTCAAAATTATAACAATGTTCACTTACTTCTATATCATCAGGTACAACATTGGTCTCTTCATCAGAACATAAACTAACAATTTCTGGTTTTTTGCATTGTTCTGTGGACACTTTGGTGATGGTAATATTTGGTAAATTTGGAACTGGAGTAGGTTTTATTCTCTGTAAAAAGAAAGAGTTAAAATTAATACTTAAAAATAAGAATTTACATAATTTATAATTAATACTGGTATACATGGACACAAAATGTATAATAGTCTTAAACTGTATTTTCATGATAGTTAAATAGCATACACCATTGAAATTTGAAAATGTAAGAGCTCTTAGAAAAATATCTATGATACTGATTGCAATACATTTAAATCTAAAATATGTTTTCAATAAAACATACAACTTTAACAAACACAGCTGAACATGCAACCATGGTCTATTACAAAATATATACCTATAATATACAGTTCCTAAATAAAACTTCTCTAGTTTTCCTTGTAAACATCAATAATAGGTAATGGATTTTGACAAGAGCATGTAAACTAAAGAGCTTGTAAACCCCAGGTAAACTTGTGTACTGTATCCCATGACTGTATCGGTATGACTCATAGCTCTTGTTGAAAAAAATACAGGATAACAAATAAAACAAATTAATATAGTAAAAACAGAAACATAAGAGAAATTACCTTTCTAGGAGACTCAGTTTGTTCTTCATCTGATGATGAAAGTGTGATGATATCTGCCATTTAAATAAAGGTAAAAGTTCTCCTGCGTATGAACCTATGTTTGTCAACTAGAAAATATCTGTAATTTCGGCCAGATTGGGTGTTTAGCAAGAAGTTTTGATATATAAATTTGCTCTAAAATATTCAACTTCTTAGTTTTCCTACTTTATCCATAGTTTAAAAAATTGATTTTTTAAGTAATATACCTACTAATAAATATGAACACTACACTAACAGCTAAACCACCGGCTAAACATGATAGAATCACAAACAAAACTGTAAAGCTAGGTTAATTAATGTTTTTGACATTTTTCTTCTTTTAATATTAATTTTTAAAAAATGCCTGGACGACTTCTTCAAATAAAACTTTTTTCATAATCAACAAATAAAAAATTTATTCGTTCACTAACCACGAGATCACTCAAACAGGATTTATTAAATATCCAAACCTTCTCAAATTACAATTAAAATTATATTGGGACCAAATAAACAAGAATACTGCTAGCTGGCTATGGTTTATGTACAGGGTACAGCCTAAATTATGAAAAAAATAGAAAAGAAGAAAATTAAGGTTAATGATTTTATAAATTTTTTCTCATTTAAAAACTACATTAATTTCACAATGACTAACACAAGCAGCAAAGGCAATTTTCAACCAGATTCAGACGTTCATATTACCTACGAAGACCAACAGAAAATTAATAGATTCGCTAGATTAAATGCTAAATTAGAAGATCTCAAAGATGAAATAAAACGTAAAGAAAATGATCTGAAGAGTATTGAAGACGCATGTGACGAAATTGCTCTTTTTGATGATGACGAGCTCATCCCTTATTTGGTAGGCGAAGCATTTATTTACCAAAATGTAGAAAAAACTCAAAAGTGTTTAGAAGACACCAAAAATAAAATCGAAGACGGTATTAAAGAACTAAAAGTAAAATCTAACGAAGTCAAGGATACAATGAGTGACCTAAAGTCTCATTTGTATGGGAAATTCGGAAGCCACATTAATCTTGAAGCAGATGAAGAATAATTTATTAAGTTATTGAATTTGTCAGTTGTTTCTGAATATGGGAATATGTGTAAATTAAAATATTTTACTGTTAGAATCTAATCATAGTTATAAATTTGTGTCCTTTGCCTGTTTAAATGAAAATATGGTATTTTCTAACTTGTCTGAATAAAAAGTGCAGTGTATTGTTTTTTGTATTTATGTAGTTCTATATTATTTTGACATTGATTAATTCCCTATCTTAATAATGATCTTCATGAAATGAATCATATATTTTGAAAATGATATACATAGTACATAATATTGTTCTGAAGCTATTTTCTTGTGGCATTGTAAATTAATTATTATTTATAACTGGGAATAAGCCACAATTAAAGATAAAAATACGTTTATTGACGTTTCAATTTCCAATTCGGAAATCGTTCTCAAAATACAAACATTAAATTAAACAAATTTTGTTTTTTGTTACATAGTGAAAAAATTCTTCTAATTATTTAATTTTATCTGACTCATTTATATTGACAATTCAGACATACATTATGGCATTTTAAAGTAGACGACTTTAAAATGATATTGCCAATATTGGTGAGTTGCGCTCCTGGGACGACTTTACTTATAAGATAGTTCATTCGATTACATGAAATCAACTTTAACTTGAGAATATCCGTCAGAAAAAATCATAGCATCTAATTCGTCTTTAAAAAGACAAACACATGACATGATGACAGTAAAATTCTCCTGTTAGTGATTCCATAGTAAATTATGAGGGAAAAAACCAGGAAAAAAACCTCATAATACTATCCCGACATTGTAAGTATTTGTTCGTGAATTTAGTTTACCTTCAACAAACATCAAAAATTCTGATTTTATATGTTACGTAATTTAAAAACATAAATGATGTATCCTCTATATGTTACTGACTTACTAATACTGGTATTTTCTTATTAATAACTTCCTCTTTTAATATTGGTAACCAGATCCTACTACATTCTGCCGAGGAATTTGCGACACAATTGGCCTCATTTAGCATAATTAGAGCCGCTTCTTTGATTTTTCTTTTTTTACCATCCGTTTCTTTTAGGACTATATTTGAATTATTCCATTGAACCCTATGTTCATTATCCCATGCGTGTTTACATATTTGAGATCTATCAAATTCTCTATTTTTAATATAAGATTGATGTTCACTTATTCTAACATTTAATGGCCTTGATGATTCACCTAAATAAAACTGATCGCATTCACAAGGTATTTTATAAATGCAATTCTTTGTCCTTTCTTGTTCATTGTTAGGTTTGGTTTTGGACAAAATAGATCTCAACGTGTTTGTTGTTTTGAATGTTGTTGAAATGTTGAATTTATTTCCTATCCTTTTAAGTTTTTCTGATAATCCTTTTATGTACGGTATTGTTATTTTCCTCATATTATTCCTTGTGTATGCTGTAGGATCTCGTCCTAAGTTGTTCTGTTCTATTCGATCGATTGTTGAAAATTCCTTATTTATAAACGATAAAGGATAATCATTTTTTAATAAAACAGATGTTAACAAATGTTTCTCCTCCAAGAACGAATTTTCGTTAGAACAAGTAATTTTGGCTCTATCGTATAAGGATTTAATTATTCCCTTTTTTACATTAATATTGTGATTTGATTTGAAATTTAAATATCTATTGGTGTGTGTTGGTTTTCTATACACCTGAGTCTCATATCCAGTATCGTTCTTAGAGATTAAAACATCCAGGAAAGGTAGCGTATTATTATACTCCTTTTCCATGGTAAATGTTATTGTCTCTTCTTTATCGTTTATATCGTTTAGGAATGTGTCCAACAACTCTGATCCATGAGGCCATATTGAGAATACATCATCTACATACCTCCACCATACTCACTAGGTGAGTATGTCACTAGTCCCAGGAGCGCAACTCACCAATATTGGCAATATCATTTTAAAGTCGTCTACTTTAAAATGCCATAATGTATGTCTGAATTGTCAATATAAATGAGTCAGATAAAATTAAATAATTAGAAGAATTTTTTCACTATGTAACAAAAAACAAAATTTGTTTAATTTAATGTTTGTATTTTGAGAACGATTTCCGAATTGGAAATTGAAACGTCAATAAACGTATTTTTATCTTTAATTGTGGCTTATTCCCAGTTATAAATAATAATTAATAGTACATAATATTGACCGCTCCATATCAATCGCTATATACCTACCACTCAATGTTATTTACTTTGAATCACCAATACATTGTAACAATCATAAAAACAGTTGTACCTAAACTTTTATTACAATTTTGAGAATACAATAGAAACTTATTTTGAGATATAAAATACTTTGTGCAAAACTTATATCAAGTTAAATGAAAGGAATGATATTAAATCACTATATTGTTTCACCTAATCTTTCATAATATACATGTATTGCTTGACCTGGTTATTACTGGAATTCATTTTTCTTTGTTGTGCTTATATCTATTTTTGGATGTAGATCTGCATCAAACTTTCTTCTTATTACAAAGGTGCTACAGCTTAAATTGGCAATGTCTGTTTACAACCTTCTTGCACTCCAATATTTTACCTGCCTGCTGTTATATCACTCTTATCTTTTTGATGGCCACCCTCCTGATCTTTTGTCCTGCATTTTTTTTTTGTCTAAACTCTTAGCAATCTTTTGTCATGCAAGATTAGCCCATTGAAATCTCTTTCTTATGATTTTTCTGTAAGAAAGCATAACTTTCTTTTTGCATTATTTTTCCTAACACTTTATTGATCTGGTGCTGGTTTTACAGATTTTGATTTCTGGTGCAGTGTTTTGGTAAATATGTGAGTCAGCAAGGAATATTCATTTGTTGTCCCCCATTGTTCATTTTTTAATTTCTGCTTCTTTTGTTCTTTATATTAAATTAATTTACATTAATTCACCTAGATATGCTTTTTACCTGTTCAACAACACATTTAATCTTATGTTGTTTTCTATTTACCCTTGTTCTTCTGTGTGTATGTTTACTTATGATTTTCTTAATTTGATGGCGCTACAACCTGTTGTGGGTTTTGGTGTGCTTAACTACATTCTGCCCTATCTGATGTTCATGGTTTTAAGATATTCCTCTACATTATCTATCCATCTTTTACGGAGCTTTCCTCTTGTCCTATTTGCTTGAAGTTTCAGCTCTGGATTACTTTTGGAGCTCGTTTATCTGGCATTTGCATCAAGAAGAAAAAATTATTTTCAGACCAATTACACAGAGAGGTCTATTTCTATTTCCTAATAGAATATCTGAAATAAGTTGGGACTGTGAATGTGGGAGAAATGGATGTGAATGAGAAGTTTTAACAGATTTATGAATGTTCTGGAAGAAGCTTATTTGGAATCTTTCCCAGAGAAGAGTTGTAAGGTAAGGACCAACCAAACTAATAAAATTAATTGGTTTAACAATTACTTAAAAGCTATGCTTGATCAACTGCACTTTTTAGAACAGCTTAAAAGACAGTATTGGTCACCAGACATTGAAAGGACATATAAAGACTTTAAAATGCAATACAAACTTGCAATATGGAATGCAAAAATCATGGCAAATGACAACATCATCAGGAATTCCAGTAATCCAATAAAGTCTATGTGTAAAATCATAAATGAAGATTGTCATGTTAAGAAAAATATTAGCCAACCTCCTAACATCAGTCCAAATATATTTAATGATTAGTTTTCGCAGATAACATCCAACTTGAATCAAAGATATCCACTTTCAATACAGTACAGCTGTACCATCTTGGACTGAGTGTAAAGTTGATCAAAACAATAAAAAATATAATAATTCCATTAATATCTGCATCAAAAAACATGTTTTTCTATATGTCCTTAAAAAGCAATAATTTGTCCAATCTTCACAAAAGGGGACTCAAACCTGCCAGAAAATTATAGGTCAGTCTCACTACTGCCAATTATTTCGAAAATTGTGGAAAAGTACATGGCACTACAAATAGATTGTTTTGAGGTCAACGGTATGTTCTCTGAGTGTCCCTTTGATTTTAGCAAAAATAAAAATACAGTCTTAGGTATTTTAAACCTTCTATTGTATATTACAGAGTCATTTCATAAGCTTCAATTTAACTCAGTCCTTTTGTGTGAGTTAAGTAACGCTTTTTGGTCAACCATGAAATCCTTCTGCAGAAAAATATAACTTTAGTTCCGACAATATTGAGCTCATAAAATCATATCTAAAAGAGTACAGATTGTGAGGGTTGGTGGGGTGTTGTCAGAGATTGTTTTAAATATTGGAGTACCTTAGGGTTCAATACTTGGCCCTATCTTAGCTGTACATTTTTCAACACAGTAAGGTATCTTCAGCAGAATTTATTTTAATTAGACGATTAAATGTCTGAATAATTAAGGTCTAGATATGGAAATAATTTAATTAGTGCATGTTGCTTACATTGTAAATGAATTGTGTAACAATGAATATAAATATATAAATATATTTTTACTTATTTATCTTAAATTAACAATTTTTTGTGTAACAGAATGTGAATTTAAAAATTTTAGAACTTTCGGCATGTGTTGTACTTTTTCAGTTATTGCTGGTGGCATATCTTCATTTTCTGTATAATAAGATATGTGGCCGTTTGGGTATCGATAATTTACGGTTTTACCTAAAACAAAGAGAAGTTTTTATTAAAACATAAGTAGATTATTATGGTGGCAACATTACTCTGTCCGTAAGATATGTGGACCCTCTAGGGCTAGGGTGAGCCCATTGTACTATCACTTAATATTTGCCAATTACTATAAATGAAGCTAATATACACTTAATATTTATCAACTACTATTTTTTTATACACTGGAATACTTAATACACTGAGGGATCTTTCAGAGTGATTTGGGCATAGTACACACATGACTTCACATTTACTTAGAATTCCATTTGTTCTTTTGCTGATTGTATCTCTCAGTAACATCATTTTAAATATTCTTTCATTATCCTGTAGACATGTTCTAGACAACTTAGACTTTGTGTTTTATGTAGGTCCTTCTTTCCACAAACCTTTTTCTGTCGTATATAAATTTGAATTTTTTTCTTTCTTGTAAGTCTAATACAAATTCAGTTATCTTTAAATTTCGCTTGAATTTGTAGATCTGAAGATTGTTTTATAGATACTGGAGAGTAATCTACATAGATTAGACTTGATCGAGGTGTCGAATATGCCGTGGACAGCACACATATCCAACGAACAGTGAGAACTCCATTTAAATAAGGTCCATATATAATTCGTTTACCAAGGGTACATATACTTCGTTCATATAATGAGCAGGTCTAAATATCGCTTACTGCAGTTAATCATGGAGACAAAGGGGACGACAAGAAGCATAGGAAGACCTCAAAAGAGATGGGTAGTTGACATAAGATCAGTGGCAGGCAAATAATGGATTAGATTAGCGCAAAATCGAGAACGGCGGAAGCAATTGGGAAAGACCTACATTCAGAAGTCGACGGAAAATAGGTGACGAAGAGAGAGTGGATAATCATTCAGGTCAAAATAGAAGTAAAACGCCAATGCTTGAAAACAAGCATGGCCCATACAGAAGAAGCCAAATCTGGCAGTTCTTGAGAAATATTCTCTAAGTATTAAATACATAAGTACTAGCTATATATAAATACGTACCATCTACCTCCATCTGAGATCCATCATTAAAGCATACTTGTACTACTTCATTTGCCAATCGACTGGCAGTACCCACTCCTGGTACTACAATTTTTTTCTCCCTTGCATTAGAACTGTTTGCAAACGTTGATCCAATATTTGTACCTGTATATGATACTGTAAAAGATGGCTGAAATATAAAATACATGTGTCTGTAATAAATATTATGAACTGGATTCTGGCTGATTTCAATTGATACTCGATGAAAATTAATAAAATAAAAACTGTTTTCTTAAGTTTCACAAAATTACAAACAAATTCACGACAGCAGACATTAAATAAAGGGCTTAATGTGAAACAATCACAAGCCAGACATGAGTTCAAAAAGAGTAGCTACATAATATGTTCGGTTAAAGTAATAGTATAACAAGCCAGTAAAAATTGATTTCAGTCCTTCGTTAATAGATGGCGCGATAAACCTATGGTAACACTCTTGCGTAGTTTGACATAGTAGTAGTATTCGACATAATGATAAGTCACATTAAAATGGAAAACATGGGCGGAAGCGATTAAGACATTTAATGATCATTCTAGAATTCTAGCAAGAAAAATACTAAAGTTGAGTAAACATTTGATGACAGTGACCGTGATCCTGACTATGTACAATCTAGAAGTGACTCAAGTGATGAAAATACAGCGATATGTAATTTTTTGTTAAATGTAACTAGTCGAGAAATAGAACCACCTTGCAGTTGCACTAAGAAGTATAGGAAAAAGCTTTAGGGTCACGAGAGCAATGTTCTTAATAAGTTTTGGAACCTTAGTTCATGGGAGTTACAAAATAGCTACGTATTCGGATATATAGGTATTGTTAAGAAGAAACGGCCCTACCGAAAAAAGCAAAATCATCAAGAATCGCATAGAAAGAGCAATGCAGTCTACTCCATTGCTAATGTCTGTTTTACATACACGTGTAGTTTCACCATTAATGTTAATGGTGTATGTAAAATGTAATACACTTGTATGTAAAACAGAATTTTTAAATATCCATGGACTTCAAGCTTCTAAGAGAAGAGTAAATAACATTGTTCACAAGAAGACAGAAGGAAATCTAGTGCTAGAAAGAAACAACAGAGGAAAGCATACAAACCATGTGAACAAAATATCTGATTCGGAAATATTAAGTGTTAAAAACCACATACATTCGATTCCAAAGTAGCAAAGTCACTACAGTCGACAGTATAATATGAATAAAGTTTACCTGGACCATAACATGAGTATAACCAGTCTCTATTCAAGGTTCAAAGGTCCAAAATTGATAAGAAGACATGTGTTATATTGTTTGACTTGCAGCAAGCGTTACCGATTCCCAAATTAACCTCTGGTCCTGTATTTTATTTCAGGAAAATATAGATGTATAATCTAGGAATCTATGATTGTACGGAAGACGCTGGTCATATGTTTGTCTGGACGGAAAACGTTGGAAAAAGACGAAGTGATGAAATTGCATCAATACGCATAAAATTTCTGAGCTCAAAGATAGGTGAAGTAGAACATCTCGTTTTCCTAACGGATAATTGTCCCGGGCAAAAAAAAACTGGCTCTTAATGTCTTTATGGTTGCAGCTAGTGAAGGAACAAAAGTTTAAGTCTATTATAAGGTGAGACACACTCACCTTTCCTCTGAAAGGGATTTTGCTCTTATAGAAAAACGACACACTGATGACCAGCAATCTTTGGATTCTTCCAATGTTTTTTCCTTTTTATTCAACAGTCATAACAGAAAAGCATTTTACGTTAAGCATTGTGTGAATGTTACCTACAACTCCGTTACTGTTGTCAAGAAAGGACGTCCAAATATGCTTTCTGTATCTGATTTACAACAGAAGTATATTGAGCCCATTCAGATTGCAGAAAAGAAACTCGAAAATGTGAGATCATTATTACCCTACATACCTTCAGTGTATCATCCCTTCTATAGTAGTTTACGAGAGGATGTCAGTCATGATGTTGTTGATGAGGTCGCCGAGCCGGTTGATTAAATAATATTTTGGTTATTTATTATTAATGTAATAATGTGACAAGCCATATTTTTTTTTTAATAAAGACTATTTTTTTTAAGTTTGGGAGTAATTTTATTAACATTGTTGTAACTATAGTTTCATAGGGCATGATGCATCACATATATAAACTAAAACAACAAAAGCTGTTACTGTTATAATATTATTTTTAACATTCAAAGTCAAATATTTCACTTTTACCTTTTTGAGGCTTGTCATTGTTTCACATTAAGCCCTTCAAATGAAAAGCAAAAAATTAAAAGAATATCTATCAATATAAAATGTAAAACAAACAGAAAAATAAAAGATAGATACTAGAATTCGATTCGTCACGATTGTGGAACGGTCAAAATTTACAAGTCATTCTGATCCGAATTCATTAATTTTACGAAATAAATTTAGCAAAGAAATTTTGTGAAAATTAAGAAAGATTAATTTACAGTGTATTTTACTAATGTCTTTTATTTTTTGATTAAATGATGTTTAAAGTACAAGAAAAATATATATTACCATTGTTTGCTGATGGTTTTGATGGTTTTCTTTACCAACAGAGCCCATTGAGGTCGGTTTTCGGCCAACTATGATTGGAAATGAAGGACGCGGTAAAGTAGAGAGCGTTTTTTCTAATAGTACACAGTAATCGAACGATTGCTGACTGTGGCTCCACAAATATTCTAATGTACCATTAAGAAGGCTACTTTTCGAACTTGGTTCGGACTTGTCATGGAACTTGTTTCCAGATGCGTCGATTATTGTTATTCCCCCAGTAATCGATTTAGTTACTTTGCCACCTAAAATGTGTTTTAAATGTACCTAGATAAATATAAAAGTTAAGAAAGTGTAAATATAATATTAAAAATTAAAAAATCATTCATTTTATTATAAGTAGTGTGTCATTTGCATAATATATTTCTACTTATTCTTCCATTCTTTCAAAACTGCTGCTCTAAATAATCGACCGATATCATTCCAAACCATTCACGAAGGTTGCACAGTCAAAAAATTCTTCCACATTCACTATCTTTCCTTGAAATATAAGCTGTAGGAACTCATTCTTGTGTCTATAGAGAAGTTTTATTATATAATTTCAGTTTCATCATTCAATCTTTCCAGCATTGACTGATTTGTGATTCTATCCGTCCAGGACACTCTGAGGACGCTACTCTTTGTTCCTTCATCGTGAGTTTTATCACGCGATAATGAAGTTAGCTTGTTCTTGAATCGTCTCTTTGCTGGTTGTAATCCAAGTGACAAGGAATTTTCTTTTCTTACAGAGTAAATTATTTTTTCGGAAATGCCGGTTTCTACTGCTACTGTTTGTATTATTTTTGAAAGTGAATCATATCCTTGATTTACACGATAATTCATCACGTTGACTAAGATTTGTTTTTCCCCTAATGACAATGCCTTCCCCTAGGGGTGTTTCAGAGTGCAGTTCTCCATTAATAAATTCAATAATTATAACACAAAAACCACAATAATAACTATAGTCCATATGAACTTCAACGAATCAAATAAACTAACTAAAAAATGAACTAACTAAAATTAAATTTAAGTTTAGAATTTATACTAAATTTTAATGAGGGTGTAAACACAGTAAAATGACATTAATTTGAGGTTGGAAATCAGTCGTTAAGAATAACCAAAAACTGCAATTAAGATCCAAATTTTCCAAATAAGCAATGAGTTACTCTATATAATGTTATCAGTAATAACTATAAGCTTTATTTGTATAAAAATTTATTTAATTACTGTTAAACTGGGAATAAGCCACAATTAAAGATAAAAATACGTTTATTGACGTTTCAATTTCCACTTCGGAAATCGTTCTCAAAATACAAACAGTAAATTAAACAAATTTTGTTTTTTGTTACATAGTGAAAAATTCTTCTAATAATTTAATTTTATCTGACTCATTTATATTGACAATTCAGACATACATTATGCATTTTAAAGTAGACGACTAATGTAAAAAAGGGAATAATTAAATCCTTATACGATAGAGCCAAAATTACCAGTATTAGTAAGTCAGTAACATATAGAGGATACATCATTTATGTTTTTTAAATAACGTAACATATAAAATCAGAATTTTGATGTTTGTTGAAGGTAAACTAAATTCACGAACAAATACTTACAATGTCGGGATAGTATTATGAGGTTTTTTTCCTGTTTTTTCCCTCATAATTTACTATGGAATCACTAACAGGGGAATTTTACTGTCATCATGTCATGTGTTTGTCTTTTTAAAGACGAATTACATGCTATGATTTTTTCTGACGGATATTCTCAAGTTAAAGTTTATTTCATGTAATCGAATGAACTATCTTATAAGTAAAGTCGTCCCAGGAGCGCAACTCAACAATATTGGCAATATCATTTTAAAGTCGTCTACTTTAAAATGCATAATGTACGTCTGAATTGTCAATATAAATGAGTCAGATAAAATTAAATTATTAGAAGAATTTTTCACTATGTAACAAAAAACAAAATTTGTTTAATTTATTGTTTGTATTTTGAGAACGATTTCCGAAGTGGAAATTGAAACGTCAATAAACGTATTTTTATCTTTAATTGTGGCTTATTCCCAGTTTAACAGTAATTAATTTACAATGCCACAAGAAAATAGCTTCAGAACAATAAAAATTTATTTATTCTCAACTGTAGGACAATATAAAACTTTACTTTAACTTGACTGACAATCTATTTTATATTTTTCTTGACAATACTTCAGAACTGTCTATACTATCAATACATAAATTAACAACCATAGAACAACATCCAGTTTTAATGTTGAATATTCTAACATTCTTTAACAAAAAACTTATCGATTATAAAATTGCTGATTACTTTTCGAATAAGACTACCAATCATAAAAAACAATGAAAAATAGTTTTACTACAATGTTATTGACTGTAACGGGATAGTTTTAGGGCACTTCATTTTTAGGGCCTTGGTAATGTTCGATTGAAAATTCTTTTGAAGAAAATCGGCATCGCCTCCAACAACGCCAGATGATATGAAAAATAAAATACTCGTAAAAGAAGCTTTTAATAAAATTCAGTTAGAAATCTTAAGAAATGTAGCTCTGTGATTTGAATATCGGTTACAAACTTGTATAGACGTTGAAGGTGGATAATTTGAACATTTACTATATACTCATTTCATTAATATTATATTAATTCATTACATTTTAGTAACAATAGTTACATTCATTATATATTATTATGGTTAATATTTTTTGTTAGTTACTTATTGAATAAAAATAATTTTGTTATATTATCACTCAATACTTATTTCTACTTACAAAAATTGAATGTATTTTGAATGTAAGTTGAAGAAAACTAAAAATATTTCGGAAAGTAATTAATTTAGGTATAGAGAATGCTATATAAAAATGAAACAACATCATTAATACAATATTTCTAAAAAATAAAATATAGAGTGATCCATTTAAAAAAAATTGAGAAAATCGTAATTTTGTTTTTTAGTTCACCCTGTTTACAATTTTTTGTGAATGATTTCAATTAAACTTAATTTAAAAACTACAATTTATTGTTTACTTTATTATATAAAATAAATAATTGTTTATGCATTACTTCTTTATTATGCATTATCTCAGAAAGTAATTAATTTAGGTATAGGGAATGCTATATAAAAATGATAGAGTATCATTAATACAATATTTCTAAAAAATAAAATATAGGGTAATCCATTTAAAAAAAATTGAGAACATCGTAATTTTGTTTTGTAGTTCAATCTGTTTACAATTTTTTGTCAATGATTTCAATTAAACTTCATTTAAAAACTACAACATATTGTTTACTTTATTATATAAAATAAATAATTGTTTATGCATTACTTCTTTATATACATGGTGTTGATTTCATAGTAATTTCGAAACAAAAATGGTCATAACTTGTTAAATACTCTGTGTAGTAATGCAAAACTCAATACTATGAGAACAAAAATTATGAGAAAACATAAATAAAGATTCAAAAACTCAATAACGTCAGTGAAAACCTACCCTGGTGCAGATATTAAGTCAGACCATAACCCACTTGTCGCTAAGTTTCGTCTGAAATTTAAAAAAATCCACAAACCTAATCCTATAAGATACGATCTCAAACAACTAAGAGATGATGACATAAAGCAAGAAATACGAGAATATCTGAAGAACAACATATCTAAGTCAGAAGTAGTTAATGATGTTGACACAGAAATAAACCACTTAGAAATCATTGGAAAGGAAATATTAGACCAATACCTGCGACCGAAAAAGACAGAAAAGAAAAAACCATGGATGACCGACAGTATATTACAGATAATGGACAGAAGAAAAGAATCCACGCGGAAAGACTACGTTGCATATCAATTTCTAGACAAAGAGATAAAAAAAGATGTCAGAGAAGCTAAAAATAGAAATCTGAAAGAACAGTGTGAAGAAATCGAGATATTGGAACGTAAACACGATTCCTTCAACCTCCACAAAAAGATCAAAGAAGCAGCAGGTATCTATAAATCAAAAAGGCCGGGACCCTTAACAGACGCTCAAGGAAATCCAATAGTTGATATTGAAGAAACAAAAACAACATGGATGAACTATGTGACAACAACATTTGAAGACGATAGGAATATCACCATCACACAAAATAAAAATGACGATACCGGACCACCTATTCTCGAAGCGGAAGTAGAACCTGCTATAAACAAAATTAAGGAGGGAAAAGCCGCAGAACCAGACGAGTTCTTGATCCTCAACCTTGATCTTCAACAATATATACCAAAGTGGAAAAATACCCCAACAGCGGCTAAGAGCAACTTTTATAACAATCCCTAAAAAACCCAATGCCATAAAATGTTAAGATTATCGAATAATAAGCCTTATGGGCCATCTCCTGGAAACTTTTTAAAAAATTATACAAAAAAGAATATATAAAAAGTGTGAAGAACACATGACAAACACACAATTCGGCTTCAGGGATGCATTGGGTACTCGAGAGGCACTTTTTGCAATACAAGTTCTCTTTCAAAGATGTAGAGACGTGAATTGTGATATATGTGTGTGTGTTTTGTTGATTACCAGAAAGCGTTCGATAGAATAAAACATGACGAACTGATGCAAATATTAAATTCAATATTAAGTTCAAATTACGAACAAACTGCAGCTGTTAAAGTAGGGGTCAGTTAACAGACGACATAAAGAGGTGTGCGACGGGAATGTATACTGTCCCCATTATTGTTCAATACATATTCAGAGCACATTATGAACCTAGCGCTAACGGACATAGACGAGGGAATACTTAAAAACGAAGAACGATTGAACAACATAAGATACGCTGATGATACTGTCATTTTTGCAGACAATCTTGAAGGTCTGCAGACACTTGTCTACATGGTGGCAGAAGTAAGTAGCAGGTTTGAGCTTGATTTTAACGTCAAAAAAACCAAATATATGGTTATCAGCAAAAATAGGATACCACCTGGTCAATTACTAGTTAACCAACAACCTATAACACAAATCACCAACAAATTTCCTGGATAGACAGAGTTACCAACGAAGAAGTACTACATATAATGGGTAAAGAGCGCGAACTAGTAACCACCATAAAACGTCGCAAACTGGAATACCTGGGCCATATAATGCGCAAACCTACTTCGGGCCATACTTCAAGGTAAAGTGCATGGGAAAAGAGGTCCAGGACAAAGAAGAATATCCTGGCTGCATAACCTTCGAAAATGGTTTAACTTAACCGAACTTTTCAGGGCAGCAGTCAACAAAATCAGAATAGCCATGTTAGTGTCCAACATCCGTAACGGATAAGCACCATAAGAAGAAGATAAATATAAATTTGAAAAAATATATAGGGTGTCTCATTTTAAAAAAATGTATGCTTGCTATACCACGTAGTTATTAATCACCCTGTAGAATTCCACATCTTTTTCAAATATGGAGAATATTATTGCCTACAGTTTTTTTTAAATAAGTTTTTTGGATATTCTATACCATAATGGAATTATCGACCGATGCCTCACTAAAAACTCACCCTGTTTATATTAGTCCAGGCTGTGAGGCCGCTCCCGTTGGGAAAATGTTTCTGATTCGAAGCACGTGGTGTTCGTGTGTATTAAGGTATAAAAACGCTTATTAAAAGCTTAAAATTTTTTTATTATAAAGAAGATCTTTTCGGAATATGTATCATTCCATCATCAGTTTACTAAAAGAGAGAGTAAAAATACCAATATTAAAAACAACAAAGTTAAAATTTGAACATACAAAAAGAGAAAGTTGGTTTTTTACTACTTACATAAAAAAGGTTGTTAAAAAAGGTTGTTTCTGATTCGGTTTCTTCGCGGATTCCGGTTCAAAAATGTCCCCTTTAAACAAATCTGAAGGGTGCCGGGCGAAATTTTTGGGCAGAAATTGTTTAAACAATTTTTTTTAAACAAATTCCAAAAAATTTTTTTTAATCTGGAAAACGTTTTTTTTTTAGGTTTTTTTGGGTCATTTTAAACAAAAAAGGTCTCTTGTAGTTTTTCTCTAAAGTTGATAGTTTTCGAGTTATGAGCGATTTAAAGTCTGAAAAACGCGAAAATACGCATTTTTGAGGCTTGAAAACACATATGTAAATTATTATTTTTGAGGTTACCAAGTGTCTAAATTGAAGTTTAAACATTCAACTTCAAGATTGTGAAGAGTAATCGGGGCTTATTTTAATTTAGACTGTTGTTTTTTAATTGTTAAATATGCGCGTACACTCGATTTTTCAGCCGCCGCGGCGCGGCGCGCTAGAGTGCGCTTCTATCGTACTTATGCATAGTTTACATATACACTTACGCAAAAAAAACCCGAACAAATCCTTGAAGTTTATTAACATAGTTTTTTCCATAATTTATTTATGTAGGTATTAATTATTGTCATTGGGCTAATTAAATAAATCAATCATCGCAATGTAATAACCTATATAGTTTTTTTTTCTTCCAAATTTGAACAATATAATTATTATTTATTGAGTATATATTTATTTATATCAATTGTAAATAATATTTTTAAATTATTATTTAAATAATACAATGCAGTAAATATTAATATTAGTAAACTTAATTTTAAATTGCGCGGTGTTTAAAAACAATATACTATCGCAAAAATGCACGTTTTTACCTGTTTAACAATCGCGCGCTCATACTTGATTTGTTATTACTTAAACCATCATTAGGAAGACTATTGTTTAATGCCCATTAAAAGGGTATTATATTATTAATGTGTTATTAAAAAAATTGTGAATGGATTTAAAATGTCTTTTTCCGTACCTCTTCTTAAATGAAAACTTACCGAAGAGAATTTAGTTTGTATTTTTTGTAATAACATCAACAATATTAAGTTAGTGCAAAAACCTAAAGTAGATTTTTACATAACAATACAAAATGCTGCTCTTCGACGAAAAGACAGTGTGACTGAAAAATTTAATTTAATCTAGCCAATATACCTTGTACCTCTGACGCACTTTACCAACACTTGTTAAGAGCTTTCGCTAAAACATATATTTGGCGAAATGCCATATATTCCCGCTATCAAACTCTCGATTTTACACAATATGGATATTATATGTCTGATAGTGGTGGGTTGGGAAACCGTGCAAATGCAAAAAGACTTGCAAAACTAATGCTTGTGATATTAGTGTGTTATTTAACAATCTTTTGTACAATTATTTTATGTAACTATTATTAGACTTTAGACGAAATTTATATTATAACTCAATTGATATAAATAAATATGTACTCAATAAATAATAATTATTTGTAAGTATATGTAAACTATGCATAAGTACGATAGAGGCGCACGGTAGCGTGCGGCGGCAGAAAAATCGAGTGTACGCGTATACTTAACAATTAAAAAACAACGGTCTAAATTAAAATAAGCCCCGATTACTCTTCACAATCTTGAAGTTGAATGTTTAAACTTTAATTTAGACACTTGGTAACCTCAAAAATAATAATTTACATATGTGTTTTCAAGCCTCAAAAATGCGTATTTTCGCGTTTTTCAGACTTTAAATCGCTTATAACTCGAAAACTATCAACTTTAGAGAAAAACGACAAGAGACTTTTTTGTTTAAAATGGCCCAAAAAAAAATATTTTTGGACTTTGTTTAAAAAAATTGTTTAAACAATTTATGCCCAAAAATTTCGCCCGGCACCCTTCAGATTTGTTTAAAGGGGACATTTTTGAACCGGAATCCGCGAAGAAACCGAATCAGAAACATTTTCCCAACGGGAGCGGCCTCACATCCTGGACTATATAGTAAATAATGCATAACTTAATAACGGAAACTAAAATAGTCCTTACAATAAATTAAGAAACAAAAATATAAATACCGTCATAAAAACAAGCTTCAAAATCGTATAGGTTTTCCATCAGAAAACATTTCGCTTTGTCAGTGTAGTACGTCACTTTCGGCGTTTTAGCCTTCACTAAATCGACAAACGTTACAGCATATGCATATTTGCTCCACAGTTTTTCGGGCAAATTTTCCAATCCGTAGATTTGATCAGCACCTTGAGGGGGTACTGGGGCAGGTTCCTCACCAAGAGGAACTCCCCGACCCCCTTTTAATTCATACACAACTATCCTCATACCATCTGGGGATATCCTATGAAATAAATAAAATAATAGGTTTAACATAGTCCACAATATGTCTCTAAGCTATATATGAATATAAGAAACAATATTTTTGTAATGAGAATTAAACTCATGAAGCGATATTTATTTACATTTTTATCTGTATCATATCAGGTGAAAGAGAATTAAAAATGCAAATGAAAAATCAAAATATATAGGGTGTCCCATATAAAAAAACATAAGTTGGTATTATATTTACTTAGCGAGGCTCCCTAAAAAAATTTCTCGTACGCCACTGAACGCGTCCATAATATATCTATCAAAAGTTTTAATAAGCTTTTTTAAAACTTTTCTTAATAAAGAAGATATTTAACACTGTCGTTTTCGACATTTTTCAATAATCGCCCCATATCTCGCCACTGACCGTGCAAGTTCGGAACAGCGACACCTGGTGTCGTAAATCAGCAAAATTTACTGCGCTTTCATGTTAGATCGAGGTTACCGGATAACTGTCAAGGACGTAGCCCCAAAAAAGAATAACAAGAAAAAGTAAGATTGAGGTTATGTCGGTATGTTATTAAAAGGTAAACGTTGTATGTAGTGTAAACACAAATAAATATATTATTAAATTAAAGCATTACTGTTAATATGGATGCAATAATAAAAACTGGATTTGAGAAAGTAAATCACCAAATAACTTTTCAACCAAGCACTGAGTCAAAGGCAAAAGCTTTAGTAGTGGCAAATGTTAAAAAAGAATGGAAGAATTAAGAAAAATAAATTACCATAAATAATGCTAATGCATAAATTAGCAGGTTAACCCCATGATATCATATTGGAGTGAACAATTAATTCTTTCCCTGTAAAATTTTTGGACAGCGAATATATCTTAATGCATCTTCAGAAAAACTTGAACTTGATGCATTTTTGTAAACTTTGTAAAAAAAAATTTAAATTAATAAAGTAACTGTTATGAAACTAAAATTTACACTTAAAAGTGAACTTTTATTTATTATTTATTTCAAACTGACTTTAAAATCGGGCGCAAGAATAATGCATAATTTAGGTTATGTTACTTATTATGCTTTTTATGATATAAATCCACTTTTCTCTTTGTAGTAATTTGTGCTTCGAAGTTGGAAACGAATAAAACTTAAATTGATAATTTTTTGTTGTATTTTTACAATTTATAACACATCATTTCCTTAATCCCATTTTCTTCAGTGACAGAAGGTGTAAATAAAAAAACGAATATGAAATATGACAATTGACAATATGAAATCTATGAAATGTGCAGTAAAAAATGCAAGATTTCTCCGCTACTCGCGCACGATCGTTTCTCGTATCACATCCAAGTACTTGCACGTCGCCAATTGATGATTTGATTGGGCAATTATTACTTTAACGAAAAAAGAAGTCATGACATCTTAACTACTTGGTATACCCTGCAAATATCTTTTTGCTATCTCCTCTAGTTTTCGGTATACCCTGCAAAACATACCAATTTACCCTTTAGTAGAGTCTGTAAAGGGACACCCTTTACAAACTTTTTGAAATTCAAAATATTTTCTAGACGTACATATTAGAGTAAGACTTTGAGAGTCCCTTACCTACCTCATTACTTTGCGCACGAAATCGTTCTTGGAAGTCTTCCGATTTTTAAGAAATTCTATACAAACTTCTCCGTTTTTTATTATACTTAGGACGGCATTTCCCGTTTGATGTCGCGTAGGCAACAGCCGTTCTGAACACAGAGGTGTTAAAGAACTTTTTCTTTCGATTTTTTTAGAACTATGGTCTCTTTGACCGATATGTTTCTCTGTTTGAAGGTGAGGTGAATGAATGCGGCCTGCAGATACTTGATGGTTGACGTGAGTTCCTATGTTCGAACTCAACGGGGGATCCGAGTGATGCGAATGTAAGGATCCTGTATTATACTTAGGTTGGTATTGATACCCTAAAAATAAGAATATACTTAATATAAGTACATAATATAAGTAAATATTATTTAATCAAAAGGTAATTTAACTCACCTCCTGGATCAACAGGTATCGCTCGCTCTTGACTACAACTTCTTAAACTGGATACGGGTCCATTGCAACAACAATGGGAATTTTGAGAACAACATCTTGAAATTTGTTCTGTTGGTCTAGAGTCTCTGTATGTGGGGAGGCCTTCATAACTTCGAACACGAAGCCGTTCCATGTCTACAAAAACATTTTTTATCATCGATTGTATAATTAAAACTACATAATAGTGTCACTAAATAGTGACTGTTAACTTTTAGTATCGAAACCAAATTCCGAATAAATATTCTCTCCGAGAACAGTAAGACTTTGTAGTGGTAGAGGGCTCTTCATGCTAGGTCGTGATCGCTAATACTGTGAGGCGAGTTCTACCCAGTGCAACCTATTGACAGCTTAACACAGGTAGGGATAAACAAAGCAAGCAACAATTTAATTACCTATTGAAAAAAGATTTCGACTTAAAGGCAGTGTTTACATAAAAGATTTTTCAGGTCTCTGTATGGAAAGGTCAAAACGACGCCAAAAGAACCCTCTATTGACAACCTAAAATATACGATGACATATCAGGCAGACACTAGCTGAGATACAAAAGTAAATTACAACTCAGTCATTCAATCTATTTTGCATGCACACTTGAGCATTCGCCCGGAATGAGCATTCGTTCCTCCCTTTGCTCAAATGAGTATGGAACGAGCCGAATCACAGCCACCTTTACTTCCAAGCCATGAAGTAAAAAAGGCAACACCGCATTCTATGACGTCGGTAGTCCGATAATCAGCTGTAAGGTCTACCAGAATATTAAACTAATTTGGATTTTAGGAAACTGATATTTTGAAAACTTCAATTCATTTCAGAAATATTTTTAGGGAAATTAAATTAATAAAACCTTATATATACCTAGTAAATATATATAAAGTTTTATTATTATTTAGGTTATATTATCAATAAAATAATCACTAGAGTAAAATTTATTGCACTTAAAATACAGTGTCAAACAGTTAATCTTACAATCAAATGCAGTCAAGAATCTCTAGAAATTTTAAATATTAAGTACCTAAGCATATAAATAACACAATACATTAACACGACATTTAAAAAGATTATTAAAAATACAAAAGATATAAAATTTGTGCTAAGTAAAAACTTAGTGTACCTATTATGATTAAAAAATTCATCCTAAGAAATCAGACACAATATAAATATGGTTCTAAATTAATCTAATTGAAAATTAAATATTTTACTATTTACTTATAACTTTTGTTGAATTTTCATACTTAGATATACAAAAGTAGCAATTTTAAATATGAATAGGTTTGTTGTCATATAGACCAAGTTAAAAGAGGTATACATGAAAAATGTGTTGAATGTAACATACCATTTATAACTTGTATATCGATTTAAAATAGCCTATATTCTCAAAAGATTTTTGAATGTAATACTCAAATTTGTTATCACTTATCTAAAAAGCAGATCTAAATGAGAAAGTAAGTTCTCTAATTGTGACCATCTTGTTAATTTAATATATTGTAAAATCCATTTTAAATCATTACCACTTAATCTATTCTTACCTACATTAACGATTACACTAAAATTACTGCTAACTATTACACTACATATTACACAAATATTATCACACTTGTGTTCCAACTGATTAATGTTTAATACATAGAAATATACACAGTCACTTGTAATTTTACTTGTCCAGTTTTTCAATGGGATATTATTGTCTAAGTCTAATTGACATAATTATGTTATCTCTTGTTCCCTCTTCTTATGCAAAAAGTTTCTTCTGTCTTCGGGATTCCTTCTTTCTTTAGTACAATGAACAGTTACATATGATGGTACTTCAGGAAATATATTAGGAACTGCATTGCCTTTTAATTTGGGAAATATTAACTTTTCAATGTTCATGAAAATGTTTGGCACATACTACGGAAGATTTGGTAATTGTACAGCCTTCTCTATGAATAGAGCATAAGCCAGTATACCTTCTTTGGGGATCTTTTGGAAACAAAAACATACTTTCTGCCTGTTTCGTTTTTAAAGTACTGGCATAATTGGTTTTGCAACCAGGTACACAACAATGCCAGAGCATCTGTAACAAAAAACAAAAGTATTATTATTGTTGTTTTTAGTTTACATATTTTGTAACAAGAAGCAAAAGTATTATTATTTTCAGTTTGTTTTGTAGGTTATATTTATACTTGCCTTTTAAATTGTCGTTAAGAATCTTCTAAAAGTTCTAAATTTAATGAAATTTTACTTATATTAATATTTTCTAATTGATTTAAACACAATTTACAAATAAAACATTCGAATAAAGTTAAAAAAAACAATAAATTCAACAAACTTTACAAGCCTTCATATATGAAATGTTAAACCAAAACAAACCACAGTCGGACTACCACGCGTTGTTGCCAAATTTCTACTTCATGGCTTGGAAGTAAAGGTGGCTGTGGCCAAATGGATCTGCACCCCTCAGCCCGAGCCGAGAGTTTTCGGTACTTCAAAGTGAGCAGGCATTCATTTCGTGCTCAGTGTGTACGGAGAAAATCTCGAGACGCACTGAAAGGTTGAACAGCTTTAAAATCCAGTAGTAAATTGGAATGCGTACGCGGGTTAACAATATTGTGCAATTTAAATTATTTATTGCGTAGTATAAAAAGAAAAAACAGAAATGTCTCAAGACAATTGTCTTTTACTTATTGACTATTTCCGCAGATTTGAATAGCTTTGGAGTACTGTCTTCTGGTTTTGAGACCAGAGTGTAGGTCGGCAGCATTTTATAATTGAGACATGTTTCGTTACAATTGTAAAGCTGGTCTCCGGTAATTCCTTCATCTTCTGGTAAGCTGTGCAACGTCTTTTTGAAGACTTCGACAACTTCTGGCTCAGCCGACAGTTTCTCACCACATAGCTGTAGCTTCTTCATCAGAAACATCCTTCACTTGCCTTGAAATCATTATCACCTCCAATTTCTTTGTTGAAGTGTAAGGCAGTTGTTGAAACCTGCAACGAGCACCATTTTTCAATTTTGTTTCTAGATTTATCCAGTCACTCACAGTGCTAGTGCCTACACCCATCTCAACAGCAATCTTCTTAGCCGTTTCACCAGCATCTAGCATCTTCAACGCACGAAACTTTTCTTCCATTGTTACAACATTTGTCTTCCTTTTCTCGGCCATATTACCACAAAAACGATGGACAAACAACGAGAAAACAACGACCACAATATCAAGTAGGTACGAATCTTAAAAATTTTACGCCAAACAACTTTCACTGCTCAAGAGCAAACAAAGACCGAGATAGAACAGACCCACAGTCGGAGAAAGTCATAACGGTAGAGAGTCATTCAAGGTTACATACCACGGTAGAAATACATCCATTCGTAGAGAACTACATAGGCGCGGAGCCGTTCATATCTTCGAAAAAATTGTTCCGCAAACTGTACGGATATGGGGAGGTCTGGATGTGATCTAGGTCCTGATATGACAGGTCCGGATGTGGAAGGTTCGACCGTACTGCAAGCTGGAGTATAAATCACCATAGAAATCTGAGCGCCAGAGCAAGGCGCTCTTCTCTAGATATGGCTTTTCTTAAAACAGTGTACTTTCACCCCACTCGTGATACACAAGTAAAGTTTCTGAAGTTTTCTTATGTTTTGTGCCCAATAGTTGCTAATATTTGAGCATTCTTTTCCCTGTATAGTTTCCTCCGTCACTATCGCTTTTCTGCTGTTACTTTTTTATGGTTTCCTATATATAAATGTAGGAGCAACAGGCAACTAGAAGCTTTCAGTTTCGGTTCACCATTACTTGCCTTCTGGGTGCCTCTACTTCCGGCTCAGTACTCATGCAAGGCGCGGCGATGGCGGCTTCATTCTCCCTCTGGATTGTATTCGGAGCGAATGCTTAGGTACGTACAAAGCTTTAGAGACTCCCACAGCGGCTTCGATTCCGATTCTGTACGAACAATTGTAGTGACGGTTTCTTAATCTTCGCTGAAGTAGTTGACGGAAAATTCTGCTAACTTTTCAGTTTCTGATATCAGTTACGTTTAATTGCAGCTAAATTTCGACGGAAATTTTCCAAAAACTGAAATGATATTCAGTAGTAAAAATCACCATAAAACTAGATCTGAGACAAACCAGAGAAAGGACCTGTAGAACTCCTTCTGTGTGACTATAAATAAAACTTGGAGAATGACCTACTTTTAGGTTTTTCGATTGTCTACCTGAATTACATCGAATAATATTCAACAGCTACATAAATAATTTATTATTGTTATGTATCTTATAAAGTGTAATAAATTGTACAAGTAGTAAATAAATATTTTAAATAAAACGAAACCTGAACTTATTTCTTGTTATATTTAAAAACATACCTGAAGGTAACTGATTGTCAACATAATTATTCTGCAGAGGTAAACAATTACTATTTGCTTTCCTAATAAGACCATTGGTAGTATATACATTTTGAGAATGTGGAAGTGATATGTTGTCTCCGAATGTACTATCTCGTTTGCTTGACATTGTATAATTTCCACTATCGTGGCTGACATGATACACCATATTCTGAAACAAAACCTATTTTAAATCGATGTCTTAGCTTTAGGAAATTTATAGTACATATAAACAGTAATGTAACTTGTGGTTTTAAATTTCTTATACATAGTGTCTAAAAAGGGTATGGAGCAAAATAACTAATCCATTATATTACAATTCAATTGCTATTTGTCATATGGTATATTTACATTGTTGCTCTTGTAAGCAACGATATATCTTTGCCTTCAAAATAGGCTTCAGTTTCGGAGATTGAATCCTCATTGGAGCAATATCTCTTACCACGGAACATTTTTTCTTAAATTGAAAAAAGGTGGTAGTCACTGGGGGCCAGATCTAAACTATATGGTGGGTGCGAAAGTAATTCAAAGCCCAATTCATAATCGTTTTTATCGACTTTTAACACGTGCATTGTCTTGATGAAATAACAATTTTTTCTTAAACAAATGATGCCTTTTCTTTGCGATTTCGGTCTTCAACGCTGAAATAAATGAATGCAGTAGTAGCTGTTGATTATTTCTCCATGTTTCAAATAGTTAATGAAAATAATTCCATAGACATATAACACACAGAGACCGAATGCTGCAATACAGTTGCGTCAGTAAGTCAGTTGCCCAGTACGACCAAGAAAACACTGATGCACAGCAGTCCCTGCATCTCCTTTTAATGGACCGGGTATATCGATCACGTCACCTTCTCATTGGGGCCATTTAGGTCACGTGGTCGATAAACCCGGTCCATTAGAAAGAGATGCAGGGACTGCTTTGAATCAGTTTTCTCTGTCGCACTGGGGAAACGAGACTGCATTACAGCAGTCAATCTATTTATATTATATGTCTATGAATAATTCCTTGCGAGTCCCAAATATAGGTTAGGTTAGGATAAAGGTTTATTAGGTTTTTGGTAACTTTGTACGGCTTTCTCCGATTGCTGTCCACTCACATGACTACCGATTTGGTTCCGGAGTGAAGTTATGGCTCTGATTCATCCTTTGTGATATACCGACGCAAAAACTCCCACTTATCCCGATTAAACATGTCCAAATAACTCAAGACTCAATTCCCATTTGGAAAACAGCTTTCTCATAACCAAATGTTTATGTATATTAGTGAAAATGCTACCTTTTGATAACTTTAGAGTGTCAGCTGTCTCTTGCAACTTCACTTTGCGGTTTCCCATAATCATTTTTAACGTTTTCTTTTATGTTTTCAGGAATAAGTGCCCCATTTGGCGTTCCAGAGTGCTCAGACTATCGTATAATGGTTGAAATCAATGGGACATAGCCCCAGTCACACTTTTTGAGCTATTACTTAGTTTGGACGGAATTTTTCCCATCAAATAACAATGGTAAGAATCACAAAATTACTTGAAGCACTGTAACTTGGTAAATAATAATCGAAATGACATGAAATTTTGACAGTATGCTTTTGAATGTTGGATAATTCATTAAGTCGCTTAATAAGTCACTGTAACTTAGTAAATAATAATCGAAATGATATGAAATTTTGACAGTATGCTTTTGAATGTTGGATAATTAAGGCGCATTAAGTCGCCATATCATGGTTAAGCCTAGGACTTATTGACCCAGGCATTAAACTAATATACCATTAGAATATTTTCGACTAACTTCAAACTTGTCTAATATTATAACTTACCCGTCCCCTTTTCATAAAAGGATGCTCCAGTATTTGATCCAACTGCATTCGATCTTTTGGATTCTTTTGTAATAAAGAATTTATAAGATCTTTCGCTTCTGAAGACAAATAACTCGGTAAATTATAGTTGGACATAACAATCTTCGTTAAAGTACTTTTTACACCAGGTGTATCGAACGGTGGTGACCCCACTAGTAGTGTATATAGGAGACAACCTAATCCCCAAACATCAGCTTCCCGTCCGTGAGATCCTCTTGTCGCGACTTCGGGTGAAATAAAGTTGGGAGTGCCGCACAGCGTCATATGTTTTTCGTCTGGGGTGGCTAGTTGAGTTGCTAGACCAAAATCAGCTATTTTCTAAAATAATAAACATAAGATATTCAAAAATATGGCAAAATCATATCAAATACAAATATTAAAATATGTTGCAAGATAGAAAATCGTCTCAAATTGCAGATGAAGCGAAGTTGTATACTAACTGGGACAGGTACAAAAAAATGATGAAAATTTATGGGTATTTAAATCTGGTAGAATCAGATGTAAAAAATTAAACAAAAAAATTAAAATGAGGATAAACTACAATAACAATTGTTATGATTCCCAATCATTCATAACAGAAATTTAATATCAACCCAAATAAACGCCATTATCTTAGAAATAAAAAATTGGCAGTAATGATATTTCCCTCTATATGGGTTGTCTTTTTTGTTTTGCATATAGCCAGAGAAACAAAAAATATATAGAGTAAAAATACTTTATTGCTTTTCAAAATATGTCTCACCAAGATCGATAACTTTTGCATATGTTCAAACCAATTGGTAAAATAGTTATTCCAGTCTTTAGTTGACACCTGCAAAATCGCTGTTTTAAAGGCATCAATGGCTTCTTCTGGTCACTGAAATCGCTGCCCACACATTGAATTCTTGATCTTTGGAAACGCGAAGAAGTCTTTGGAACTTAGGTCAGGGCTCTAAAGGGGATGGTTTAATAATTCGATATTTTGAAGCTCCAAAAACTAGTATTGTCTTTTTGGGCAGTCTGAGCACTTGCATTGTCCTGATGTAGGATGATTCATCGCTTGAAGTTGCTTTCTTGGAGTTTCACAATAAATTCTGGTAAAAAACGGTTATATACCAATCGGAAGTAACCATTCTTCGATCTCCTAAAGCAATTGTTGCCACATGAGCCGATTTTCTTTGACATACTTCGAGAACGGGTCACTTTTGTTGGTTTTTCCTCATCGTGAAACATCACACAGCAGATTGGCGTTTATTTTCCGGGTCGTAGGAGTAAATCCAAGATTCATCGCATATAAACGTTTTCTGTGAGCAGATAAGCGATCCAACTTCGCAACACCCACTTCATCATGTAGGATCTTTTGAATCGAAGTCTTTGAAATGCCCAACGATATCTCTATCTCCTGGTATGTTTCACGGCGGTCGTCCTTAATTAGCTGACGAACCACATCAATTTTTTGCTGTTTTAGGTGAGCTTGACCTGGATTAATAGCTGAGACTCAAGCAACCATGTTGAAATTTGCAATACCAGTGGGAAATAATTGACTGGTGTGATGTTTCATTCCCAAACACAGAAACCATTTCAACGAGACATTGCTGTTGGGATAATCCTATTCTAAAATTGTGAAAAAATTATTACTCTAAAATGTCCTCAGCTAAGATTCAGTTTTCGACTGACTTGCTAATTTCAAAATTCACTGTATCTACAGGACTTGATGTATCGAAATAAAACTCTCAATTTATGTCAACAAAAGATTGAGGTTACATTTGTGTCAGAAGGTTTTATTGGTGGCGCCCTCTAAGCAGCTATATGCAAAACTACAAAAACAAACCTTGTACCACAATATGTTCAGGTAAAGGATTATATGCTATCAAGAATAAAATTAAAATTATAATCCCTTATGGTATCACAAGGAACCAAAACAGTTATTGTTGAATTACCAACAATTAAAAAGGAAAGGACAGTAGGTAGTATAATCCCCAAAAGTGGGCAGAGTGCCACAATTTATATTATTTGTGGTGTAAACTTTAGTATGTTGTTTAAGTTAATGTGATTCAGAATTATTTTTTATCAAATGCACGAAATAGTCAATATTGATAAGCCTTCTTTTAAAATAAGTTCTGAGAATGTTGGCAAAGATAAATGTAGAATCTTTATAGTAATGTGAAGGAAATTATTCTAAACATTTATTCTGGTTAGTAATTATAATTACCCTCAAAAACATCAATATAAAAATATATATATATATAAATACAGTAGACTCCCTCTATAACGAGAACTGAAATGACAGACTAATTACCTCGTTATAAGCCAATCTCGTTATATCAGACAATAATAATACAGTGCATACATATGAATATGTAGATTTCTAAATCATTAACTTCCTATAGTGAGGCCATTCGGAGCAATATAAGATACTAATAAATATTGTTTAAATGGCATTCTTGAAAAAAAGTTGTTTACTTTTATTGTTAATGATATACTTATGTTAAAACAAAAAATCATTTACATACTTACATTTTTTCCAACTACATAATGTATAAAGTTTATTTTGAAGGATAACATAAACTATTTTGACTGCTTTTTATTGTAAAGTATCATTATATCTATAATATTTTCTAAATACGTGAAACAGTTGTATTTATTGTACTTCTTGTGGGTGGCAGTTGAGTTTATTTTGAGGTCAGTTAAAAAGGGTATTTATTTATAACCACGGTCGGGTCAAAATATAAAAAACACGTTTTTCATACTTATTTTCTCTCATTATAACCAAATTTGCCTCGATTAAGAGGGTTATATTTCAATGGAAATTTCACGGGACATCTAATGTATCTTATTTTAAGCGAAACCTCGTAATAATCATGTTTGCTATAGAGGGAGTATACTGTATTTATATAAGATTAAATATCATATTATGGACATCATAGAATGGGCACCCACTAATAAGAGTAGAAATAATGTTTACTTACTACTTTCATATTACTGCTAAGTAATAAATTGGACAAAGATAAATCTCTATGTAAAATATTATAAGAATGAAGATACTTGATTCCTTCAACCACCTGTGTCATAATATTGCTGACTTCATTTTCTGACAAAGCCTGAAAATAAAATTTGCAATTGAAGAATATCAACTTAACAAAACCATATCAATATTTTAAAATTATTTTTGCATTTATACAATTCCATAGTTTAAATCTTAGTTTAGGGTATATCAATATTAATCTCCTTTGTACACATGTCCTGTCTTTTCTTGTTCGATGTGTCTTTGAGCTTCCTTTCCTACGCTTTGCAGAAACTTCAGAGATTCTTCATTATGGGTAATTATTATTTAAGCATTTAGTATGCCCTTCTCATATCATTTTTCGACTGTATAATATTCAATGCTGTTCATAGTAGTACAAAATTATTCTTATAGAATTTTCCTGTTGTTAAATAATCTCTCTTTAAATAAATTAACACCTTATGAACATTTCTTCTTTATTTCTATATTTTTCTACTAGCTAATATAATAAAAATTATAATTTCTTTACGAAATGATCAATGTCTATTTAAGGCTCTACTTTTAATGCTAGTTCAAACATAGCACCTTCAGCATTATCTCTAGAGCCAATTGTCCCTCTTGTATTTCTTCATAGCTGCTTTGGATTGACTCACATTTGCATTAAAATTTTTATTATTCTCTATTTCATTGGAATATGTCTCAGCATATCCCATCATTGTTTTAATAAAGATTTTCTTTCATTATCGCCTAGTTTGATGTGAGTAACATACAAACACTATATGAAATTTCTCTATTAAATACACATTTCACTATCCTATATCTAGTTATTATGACACTCAGCACAACTTTGTCAACACTTAACCAATACCATCAAAGTACATATTTTTCCCACCTACAAGATAAATTACTTTTGTTATCTATCACCGACCTTTTAGTCAAGTTCCCTATTCTTTGATAACATTTTAAGTTGTGTTTTTCATGTATATCCTTTGAATATATATTTTAAATTTTCTGGGTTCTGAAACCTCAATATCTCTTCCCTAAAGACTTATATTGTAATTTTACCAGTTCTATCTCCTTTTGATCTGAAAAAATTAACCAGAATATTTAATATTTAAAAAATTCTAAATTTTACACATTAACCCTATAAACATAGGCAATTTGGCAGTATAATACACTTGTAATCACATACAGACACACACTATAGTAAGATATATAGTGTGTATTGAATTTTTTTTATATCTTAAAAGGTGAAATATACCACTTAACATGTCAAAAGAATAATCAGACATTTATTTGGTCAGCAAATACAGAATGTTAAAATTTATATTCTATTTAAAGTGCTCTAAATAACCTAATCATATTCAAAAAAGTGTAAAATACAGTCCTTTGAAACATTGAAAAACCAAATATCCATTTTGTCAAACAATATACCTTGTACTGATGTTGTACTGCAAGGCTGTTTATACTTATATGGTTTATTTAAAACTACTCATCAACGGTTGACTCTTATTTTGAGAAATTGAAATTTGTTATTATACTGCATAATTACCAAACTATTATTTACCTATACCTTTTCTCTTAAATAATTTTGTAAATCTCCATTGGGGCACAGTTCCAAAACCAAATACACATAATCATTATCATCGAACCATTTATATAACTCCAAAATAGAACTGTGCTTTAATCTTAAATGTATCTCCACTTCTTGTATTACACGACTTATCATGTTTTTGGCCTTCATGTGTTTTTTATCGATCTAAAAGTATATAATGCATTAATGTTTGGAAGTGCACAATTTCAGAAGTTTACCATTTTGATAGCAACTTCTATGCCTGTTTTTAAACATCTTGCTCGGTGGACGGATGCAAATCCGCCTTTTCCCAATAAATTCTGTACTTGATAGTCCTAAAAATCATATTAAATAAATAAATGTTTATAGAATTGTATATAAACAACTAACCTCAATTCTGTTTCCTAGGGGTATCATTTTTACTTAATGCTTAAAACAATATTACACTGAAATAAATTACATATATGAATCTCTTCGGAATATAAGTGCTTACAATTTCTTTTTATGTATTATTTTAATTTATGATTTTGCTTCAAATAGAAGTTACACATAATTTTAAATTCCTTTCAACTGCTGACAGCATCGTCTTCTTCTCATACTTATTAATTGACCTACGCCCATCGAGCAATAAGACAAAAGAGGGAATCTAATCGTTATGAAAAGGAGACCAAAAAAGTGGCCTCTGATGGCGGGCATATCCGGAAATGCAAAGGCGCTAAATTTAAATTTTCCAACACTTGTTAACAATACCTGTAAAATATTTTTCAGACAAGAAAGTTTTAATTAAATATTAACGATAATAGTCTAAAAAGTGACACAATTGGTAAAAAAACTTCAATATTAATAAAATTTCATGTGACAGTTGGGACAAACAATAACATAACCAAACTAAATTTGACTTCTTAAACAAGGAAAGAGACAGTCTATCCTTGTCTAAAGTGGCCTCTCAAGATGGCACTTCCTGTCTATCAATATGTTTACCCCTTCTACCTTTACATTCCCTCTTTTGTCTTATTGCTCGATGCCTACGCCCTACGCCACCTGCCTACGCTAAGCTTCAAACTTTTAGCTTCAATGTCAACATTTCTTCTTTTTTAACGATTACGAAAACGTGTTTCCATGAAATCAATTGTCATATGTTTTTGACGTTTCTTGACGTCATGTTTTGGTAACATTTTGCGATTTATAGTTTTTGTTTATTATAGATTTAAATAGATTATAGATGGGTACATTGCTTACATTTGATTATTCTCATTAACATATGTATTTTCGTATAGTGTGTCGCAATTATATAATTATCAAAAAGTACGATTTATTTGGAAAACAAGTAAATCAAAACACCTATAATAGCAAAGATGCCTCATGAACATATTAAATACACAAACTCTGTATCTTCTGTAAATAATTCAGGTGCGCCTTACATTTATTTAATATAACTGTTAAACACGCATTGTATTTTGGTACAAACATATTGAATATTGGTATAATGGAGATTTAAAAAAATATTTTCTTAATTTCACTGCTGTGTAAGAAAGGATGTCCTTTGAATTACGTTATGTAAGTCCTGAAATACACATTTACTAGTTCTGTTCTAAGTTGGACATTATTACATGTATCACCAAATATTTCACAAGTGCAAAGAAAAAGGTATATTACTGAAACTGGTTTATACAGAACTTAAATAGGTGAAGGACAGTATAAGGGAGTAATGGAATTTGTGGAGTAGGGGTGAAGTTTGTATTACCTTTGAAGGGAATAGGTTTTTAATAAATGTGACCAGTGTTCATAATTTATTATACTGGAAAAAGAAGAATGAAATTAGAGAATACAACTGATCTGTCTTCAAAATGTTGAAATGTAATTCCTTTCTTTATTATTATTTATTATTATTTATTTATTTATTTATTTATATATGGCATCCATTTACTTACAATTTTTACAAAGTTACATCTTAAAAACAATATATTATTAAAATAACAATCACAAGTTTTACAAAGTAAAATAACACAAAGTAAGTAACAAAAGTAAATACAAAGTATTAAAATAACAAACACCTCAGAATAATACAAACATATAAGAATAATACAGATGTACAACCAACTTATTGTAAGATACTATTGCATATTTATACATCAGATCTTTTATATCTCATAAAAAGATTTGGTTCCAAAAGTTGCAGCATGAACTATAAAATAAGTATCTAAAGATGGTTTAGGGGTTGGCAAAACTTGTAAGAGTTTTTAGCACCAATAAAAAGATAAAATGTAGTATTTTGTTCAATCAGATGTTATATCTTTAGATCCATTTCTAGAAAAGGCAGAGATATATAAAAAGGACTATTTTCAAACCAGAGAAGAAAATACTTTAACCTTTTACAACCAGTAAAGATTGGTCAAACCAGAACAAAGGAATTCTCTTTAATAAATCATGTTTGCTTCATATATTAAATGAATTAATCCAATAATTGTATAAAAGTTACATTACTTCTTTTACTGGTTTTTAATTTTAGATGAAGAAGAAGATGTAGAAAGTAAGACTTCTCCAATGAGCTACAAAGAACGCAGGAGGGAAGCTCATACGCAGGCTGAACAAAAGAGACGTGATGCAATTAAAAAAGGGTATGATACATTGCAAGAACTGGTGCCAACATGCCAACAACCTGATGTTTCTGGTAAGATGGTATATATTTATATATCCTGTTATTATTAGAGCATCTTTACACTCTCCGTGTATAGAGCATCTGGTTTTTAAAAACAGTAATAACAACTTACATATATAACTGGCAATACATATACATATAACTGATAACAATACATATAACTGATGACCGTGACCAGTGGAGAAATATTATCAATCAAACTGTCCTAGCTGCTGAAGCCCAATTATGAACCACAACACATCTACTAAGATGTTAATGACTGTGATGATGATGAATAACAACTTTTTCAACTTATCCAAGTAATATACTCCATATGAGTAATAAATTTTAAAAATGTTTTAGACACAACAAAATTATATCTGTACATTTAATAATCAATGAAGAATCCCTCAAATCACTACAAATACTGGATCCTAGTGTATATAAAAATCTGAAGATTCAGAGAACTGAAATGGCTGACTAATTACCTCATTATAAGCCAATCTCATTATATCAGACAACAATAACACTGTGCATGCATATGAATATGTAGTTTTCTAAAACAATAACTTTCAATAGTGAAGCCATTCGGAGCAATATAAGATGCTAAATATTGTTTGAATGGAGTTTTTGAAAAAAAGTTGGTTACTTTTATTGTCATTGATATATGTTGAAACAAAAAAGAGTTGTTTACTTGTATTGCCAATGATATATGTTAAAAGAAAAAATCTGTACTTACATTTTTCCCAAGTATAGAATGTATGAAGCGTATTTTCAAGGATAACATATACTACTATTTATGACTGCTTTAAATTCATCGCAATTCAATGCAGTATCATTATATCTATCATATTTTCTAAAGATGTGAAATAATTGTATTCTTCTGCTTCTGCGTTGTCTTTGGATAAAGTTTTTCTACATCTTGTCTATTAGGACCTTCTTTCATAGATTCATCTCGATTGTCTTCTCTATCTTCATCACTTTCGTCACTGACATAATGCGCTCGGCCGGCGTATGTATGATTTCACTATCCGTCGAAAGATCACAAACAGTGACGTCATCATCAATGACAATGAATTCAGCAAACTCGTGATCATTGTTCAGTTGGGTTAGTTCTTGACCTTGCTGTTATAACGTCAACCACTCTGCTACAGGATATTCATCTTCTTTGTTTTCTACCTCGTCTCTGTCCACCCCACATGACTGAAACATTTTCTGATGTTTTTTTTATTTACGAGTGTCCATTATCTGCTTAACTAAAAGTTTTCTGTAGTGAAAGTTAAGGGACCTTATGATGCCCTGATCCATTGGTTGCAAAACAGATGTGCAATTTAGGGGTAAAATAAGAAGTTGAATGTTTTTAAACCGTTAACTTTTAGATGGGTTGTACAATTGTCAACAATTAAAAGAATCTTTCGATGTCCCAACTCTCTGTCCCGCTTCAAAAGTTCTCCACTAAAAATCTCTTCTGTCATCCACGATTTTTTATTAAATTTTTATGTGAAAATAAGCTGATTGATGTGGCGAACTTCCTTTTTTCCGAACCGGACATGTTGGCACACGCAAGTACAGTTGACCTTTTTTTGATAACTTGTCACCTATACAACATTTGTGAATTTGAGGGTCCTATCTGGAGTAAGTTTAAAAAAAAAGTCCCAGATCGTCGGCATTGAAAACATTATTGTCACTGTAATTTTGTCTTATTTATGCCATGACTTCAACCAGTTGTCAGTGGCTTCTTTGGAAACACTCTTCGCTTCACCACAAATTTTTCCATGCCTAATTTTGTACCTGGCCTTAAAACGGCTCATCCACCCACTCAATGCTTTAAAATTCTCATCACCACCTAATGCCTCCGAAAACTGTGGCTTTTTCTTGAAGCAGTTGTCCACTTATTGGAACATTCGCAGCCCTGTTTACGGTAAACCATTTGACCATTAGAGTATCGAGTTCTTTATTAGTTGCGGCACGTAGTTTTTTCGATTTACTGGAAAAAGACGAAACTACTTTGAAAATCTTGTGTTTATTTTTGATCATGGTAGATAGAGTGGAACTTGAAATTCCTTTTTCACGACAAACTTCTGCTTTCTTCTTACCGTTCTCAACATCTTTAAGGATGTTAATTTTTTCTTCTAAAGTAAATGCTTTTCTTTTAGGAGTCATAGTGTGTAATCTATGTGACTATGTAATCTACAACACAACTTTCAAGACACGGAAGCACAATCAGGAAACAAACATCAAAAATCAGGAAAAATGTTTCATTTGTCATGTTTTAAGCCTCTTTACGTAGTTTATTAGGTTTGAATGGTCAAACCCCTACACTGACACTTGTGAATCATGTAAATTTCCGACAACACAATATCGGTCGGTAGATGAAACAGAAGTTTATTGGGGGCGGCAGTTAAAAAGGGTATTTATTTATAGCCACGACCGGGACAAAAACGTAAAAAAACACGTTTTTCGATCCTATTTTCTCGTTATAACCAAATTTGCCTCGCTATAGAGGGTTTTAGTTAATTAGAAATTTCACGAGAAATCTAATGTGCCTCGTTATAAACGAAACCTCGTAATAACCGTGTTCGTTATAGAGGAAGTATACTGTATAAATTACCACCTTTGTCTAGTATTTCCGCCTACAGTGTCTTAAATGAGCAGGCCTTGTATTTAGGATGGAAGAAAACAGGTTTCTAAAAAAATTGTTGATCCAATTCCGAATATTTGGTAGTTTTTTCTAAAAATGTTTAATTTAAGTTTATATTTGATTACTTCATTTATTTATTTCTTATAGGTTACAAATTAAGTAAGGCTACTGTACTACAAAAATCCATAGACTATATACAGTATCTTCAAATGCAAAAGAAGAAGCAAGAAGAGGAACGAAATGCTTTAAGAAAAGAAGTAGTGGCATTAAGAATAATGCAGACAAATTATGAACAAATTGTTAAGGCACAACAAACTCAACCGGGTCACACAGAAACCAGAATTTCAGATGAAGTGAAATTTTCAGTGGTAAGACAATGTATTGATAAATCATTAGAATGTATTTAACATTCTTGGCAGACATGTAATATATTGAATAGACATAGAACCGGAATTCGATCTTTGAACTCTTCATGTAACCTTGCATCAAGTAGTATATGATTTCATTAATTTTGAGTCATTTTTGCCAGCCTTCTGGTCATAACATTTTACCCGGAAATGACATCAAAACCGGAACTAAAGGTCGACTTTTCGATACTAATCAATTAACATATCACATGTACTATTTCTGCCTCTATAATGTGGTATGTAATGTGTATGTTAAAACAGTATTTCAGGTTTTACAAATTTCTTACCTTTAATACCATCTCTTGGTTATTAGCTTTCATTTAACACCTCATTTGTCATTCTATTTGTTCTAATACCGGAGGAATTGTGGTTACGGACATACAGACAGACAGACATGGATATTTCAAAATTTTTAATTCAACAGTTTAATGTTGTAAAATGAGTGAAAACAATTAGACTCTTTACAAAGAAGACTAATACTATTTACATACCTATTTTAAATTTTCAGACAGTTTTGTATTTATAAATAATTCAGTTACTAAGTTTTTTGCCCTCCTGAAACTTTTGCTCTTTAAATGTGTATGCCTCTGAGTGATATACAAACCTTCTGCCTAGAAGCGTTTGTAAAATCGTCGCCTGAATGTATAAAAGCCTACTCAATACTTTTGGTACATAAATAACTATTTTTTTAGTTTCAAGCAATAATGGATGAGCTCTTTGCAACATTTAGTGGAGTTTCTGTAAATAATTTTTCTGAATTATCTGCCGGAGTGTTCAGTTGGTTGGAGGAATATTGTAAGCCTCAAACCCTCAAAGATACTGTATTCCAAGTTCTTCATAGACACAATTCACAAATGCGTGGATAGCAAAACTAGGTGAGTATATTAAACGTAAGCCATTAATTTTCTAGCATTTTGTCAAGAAAAAAGACAATATTAATACACTGACCGGCAAAAAAAGTGGCCACCCGATAAATTTCCGAAAATAAAAATTCATTGAAAGTTTTATGCACTCTTTCATATTGCAACTCAAATTAAATATTTTTTGAAATCTTGTACGCTTGTTTTTGACAGTTTCGTCGTTTATTGTTCCGGTCGTAGAAGCGTTACCCCGCAAAGAGATGATCGTTTTATTAAAATGGAACTTTTAAGAGATCGCCATTCCACTGCAATTGCTGAAGAAACCATCTGCAGGTTTAAAATGGGAAAGAAAGAGAGAGAACGGTTAGAAGACGCCTCAATGAAAGAGGGCTAGTGGCAAGAAGGCAGGCTAGTTCCCGAATTACAACCCAAACACTGTAGGAATCGATTAATTTTTTCTCGACATCATCAACACTGGGATATACAGGATTGAAGCTGAATTCTCTTAACTGATGGATCGTGGTTCTGTTTGAAGTCTGGCGATGGCCGAGAGAGGGTTTGGAGACGGAGAAATGAAAGATATGCCCAAGCTTGTATGTCCCAGAGAAGAAAGAACTTATTTTCATCAATGGTCCCCTTAATGCTGACTGGTATATAGAAAATGTTTTACAGAAGCAGTAGTTTCATTTGGTTATTTTATTGAGGGCAATTTCATCTTTATGCATAATAATGCACGGCCGCACACTACAACAAGAATTCTGACATATTACTTGGAGAAAGTGGGAATTAAGATTCTAGAACGGTTAGCTTGCAGCCTCGATCTGAATATACTCGAACATCTTTGGAATGATCTGCATTATAGGGTTATAAGTGAACCAGGCAAGCCAGAAAGTATTACAGAAATTCAAAACATGCTTCGCGAAAAATATGAACATATTCCTTAAGTTTTTATTCAAAATTTTTTCCTTTCCCTTCCAAATCATATGCAAACGGTTATTTATGTTTTAGGGCATAACATCCGATATTACACAATTTTAAGTTCACTCGTAATTTTTATTGTTTGTAATTTGTTTCGATATCACACTATTTTCTTTTGTAGCCTTCTAATTAAATAAATTATGCTAATAAATCAAACAGTAATGGCCACTTTTGTTTTAAAATTAAAAGATGTTGAGAATACAACATGAAACAGTGCATAAAACTTCCAATGAATTTTTATCTTTGGAAATTTATAGGGTGGCCACTTTCTTTGCCGCTCAGAAAAATAGTGATCATATTTATTATAAAGTTATACGATTCAAACAAATTAGACCTTTTCAACTTATTTAAAGTATTATCTAACCTTCTCCTAGCGACAACTAAATTATCTGAAATTAAAGGATGCTCATTCAACCAAGGTAACATAACTTCATACCTGCCTTCGTTGTCACATCGTACAGTCTCGAGGAAAAATTATTAGCCTCTTTGCCTGCCACCTCTCGTGCCATTTTTTCTACAGGGTCGATATATCCCAATAACATCAAGCTCCCAGAGTTTCGCTACAGAAGAATTATTACCAAACAACGAAAATGTAATTATACTTGTACTAAAATTAGAAGCAACTGCCGGCACCTTGCCCATAAGAGTCCAACCTAACAAAGTTTTAACGCTACAAGACCACACTGTAACTGATATTTTCTCCCTGTATACAATTTGCCTACAATATCAGCTCCAAACAAAATCTCAATCGGTGCTGTCTTTCCGACATCGCTGAGTGAAATATTCATGTCACTGAATTCCTCAATCCAAGGGCCGTCATAAATAGAAGAGACATCTGCACAAATTTGTGGTTGATCTAAGGCATCAAATGAACATGCGTAGGTTCCTTCACACGCAGTTACCTCGTAAAATTTATGTCATTGTTCAGAAGTGCTTCTACCGCCAAATAATTACAATTTCTTGCGCGGTACTTTGTAAAATATATGTCGTCTGCGATCCAGTGCCAATAAGTGCCCTCACTTAATTAGTACCATGTGCACTTCTTATGTTTATTCGCAGAGTTTGTAAAAAACCTGTGTATTTCAAATTAGCAAGCGTCTGATCCTCAGTTATATTTTCTTCCGAACGGGTAGTACTTGAAGTGGATGTATCAATTTTATTAACAGGAAAATTAGGGCACATCAAAACAGCATGTGATTTACAACATAATATACAATTCAAGCGTCCTCTACACTTTTTAGAAGAATGTCCTACTTTCAGACATCGAAAACAGGCTTTCTTTTGTGACAATGTTCGACGTTTCTGCTCCATAGTAAATTTTTGTGCTTTAAAACAATTTGTACTGTCATACTGCCCTTCACAAAATACACACCTGTAAACCTCATAATTTACTAACCCAGCAGCGGTCGCTAAAGGCTGTTCAGTTCCTTGCTTACATTTTTCTTGACAACGAGGTTAATCAATTTATATTTATTTTCAGTCGGTAAACCAAAACCTTCCGTTGCGAAATCAATTTTTTGTTCATTTTGAACTTCACTTTGTAAAAAGCTCATTAGCCCACTCAATTTTTGTTTTTAAAGTTGTATAGATATTTTGCATGGACACGGAAACATAAGACCTTAAAAACTGTGAAGATCTATGCCATAGTCGAATCATATCTCCTAGCAAACATGACTCAATAAGAGGATACAATATCACCGCATACTTGTCAGCAGATATGCCTAAGGTCTCAAGTGAACGAAGTTGACTTTCAATCATATCATAAAAAGCAGAAAATACTAGAAACTCGACTCAAAATTAACTTTAAGAGCTCTCTAATGTAAACTTATCTGGAGATCCTCTCTGCCAAACCTAGACTGCAAACTTTGAATAATTTTTGAGTAATTGTCGGCTACTGCAGGAAAACTCTCCACTAATCGTCTGGCCTTACTAGACTCTAGACGAAAAATATCTTAAAGTGGCTTCGATCAAAAGAATACCAAGGTAATGCCCATCTGTGATATATAAACAAACTGTAAAATGTGTTTATTATCAACTCAGCGATGTAAAAAAGATTGAAAATACTTTTTGGGTGTTTTAACGTATACGGAGTGATTTCTATATATACCAAAGAATTTATAACTAGAAACGTACATTTTGATTATATTATGTTATTAATTCTGCAATTTTTGATTTATATAAAACAAGAATAAGTAAATGTTTGTTTCTTTGGGGATTACTTTACATCTGAAGCATACAAAATATGCATATAAAAACACCTTAACACTGCCAAACCAAAATATTTTATTTCATGGTTGACATTTGCGGCTATGTTCATCTTGTACTTTCGGTAAACTCAACCCAACTAATTTTTTCCTGGACTAGGTTCAGTTTTTCCGCATCTTCTTCCCTTTCTATACATGATTACTGTGTTTTTTTTTCATGTTGACCTAACCCCAGTTTCTATATTCTTTTTTCCACAAGTTATATCTAATTTGATCATCTGCTTAATGTAATATGTATATGTATAAATTGTTTATACCTACTGGGGCATATACAGTATCTGTATAACTGTTGTACAAAAATAAGGCTATAAATAAGAAAACAAAAAAGATCATGAATGAAAGTATTTTTATCTAATTGAATTTATGATCGCCTAATGAAAGTGTTGTATTAATTTATTTATATACTATTCTTAATTTGTAGGTTAGGTATAATAATAAACTCTATTTTTTGTTTCAGTTATGGGTCTATTGTGTAATTAATTAATTCAGTGTATACTTAGTTAAGTTATATATTTTAATTTTTGTTGTTATTCAATTGATAGTTTATATTCCATCTTTTTAATATAATATGTAATTAAATAAATGTGTTTTGCATTTTTATTCCTATCGAAACGAAAAAGGCGATATTCATGAACATTTAAATGCGAGTACAATGAAGAACAATGACACATAACGCCTCTGATACCATATTTTTTTGCCACGACACAACGCGTCTATTGCCATTTTTCTACGTGGGAGAAACCGTAACACCACTTAATATCAGGGAAAATGATCATGATAAAAATGATGATGCATTAAAGACAGAGACTTCGACCGATGACAGATATGCAAATATTCATGAACTTTAGGGTTAATATCATCTAATAGTAAATTTAATTATTGTATAAACTAAGTAAGATGTTTAAAAATAATAATTATATGTATTTTATTAGTTATTGTTCATGCATTTTTTAATTTAAACCTGCTTAGAATAGATATATGATGACAAGAAACGAATTGATCGAGAGTAGTGAGTCGATGTGAATAACCGCTATTTTGTGACACTACCCGTGACGACGCCATCTTGTGGCACTAGTTCCGTGACGTTCCCATCAGAATTTTACTATAGAGAGAAAATAATACAATACAACAAAAATGGGTACTTACCAAAAGCCAGCTTTTTAAATTGATATTTAATCCAGATTTCATCGGAGATAAATGTTTGCAACTTTTCGTTGGGAGTCAAAAAATTCTCAAATTAAAGTTTTTTCGATGGATAACATAACAAACGTAAGTCTTTATTCCGATATTATATTCCTTAGAAACGTCTTAATCAATTTCAAAGTACAGAAACATCTTTCAGTTTCTGTCATTGGCATTGTTATTGAAATAATGAAAACTTTACTTATTTCACAAAATGTAGAATCCAAACCATACGACAATATTAAATTTAAAGTACATAAGCAACCGATTACATTTTCTTGTGTTATTTCTCGCCGCAACTAAAATATTGTCAATTTCAGGGTATATTTTACAATCATTGAAAATGCATTGCACGAGATATCAGTGATTTCTAAAGGTACTTCCTTTCTATAATGTTCATAATTTTCTGTTTGAAACAACTTTGCACCAGATAGATGATTTTTAAAAGCAAAACGATCCTTAATTTGAAATATTACATTGTCACAAGTTTTTCTCGGATTTCAACGGATCACGTGACCCGTTATTTTACTTAACACGTCCAACACTACTGCGAAACAAAACGAGACCCTCTACAAATATCCTCAAAAAATTGATATTGAAAATTTTTCGATAATATTAAGCTTCGTCGAATCAACAGCACAGCCGAGTACCTTTACCTGGTTATTAACGCGATAGTTTTTGCCCTGTAAAAAAAAAATTTTTGCGAAACTTTTGGGTCCTAAAAAACATTTGTAGTTTCATCAGTCTCGTGCTGGTCGTCATTAACAACACAAAATGAGAAGAGGACAGGGGAAAAATATACACCTGGAAGTATTATGAAGATTTTCTTTGTAAAAAAAGTTTCTGTTTTCATCACTAATTTGTCAATTAGTTGCCCCATTGGAGAATTTTTTTTCATGGTCGCTGTAATTACCAGCATTTTTGTAAGGAGACAGATGAATTATTCGCCAACGAGCTAGCGCTGGTGAAATATTCACGCCAGTTACTTGTATTTTTGTTAGAATCTTGTTCCGTTTTGCAACATACTTTCCTTTTTTTTCATCGGAACAAGTCAAAATATTCATCCTTTTATATTGTCTTATTAAAGTAGTTAAAATAGTAATAAGTTTTTGTTTCTAACGTTTTCCTTGATCAAAGCTGCTACTCCTATTCTATTATCCCAATAAAGTATTGGAAATTATTGCTTTTCTATAGTAAGTATAGTAAATTAATTAGAATATTAAAAAAGCAAGGGAATGCAGAGTGCTTATAGTGTAGTCTCTGCTACTATTGGTGTGGCGAATTAAACAATGAACTATTACGAGAACTAATAGTAATTAAATTAACACCAACTATATTTCCTTCGATAGCCCTGGCAAGATGAATGAACTTTAACTCATAGGTGCAAATAATTATCAAAAATTAAATGGTTGCAATAAACAATCAAAAACAATTTATAGGTTCAGGTAAAACTAGGTACACTTACCGCTAATTGAATCTAATTACCACTACTTTATAAAACAACGAACAAAAAGAATTTAATATGAGTGCATTGGTTCACTATCGGGTTGCGTCTATCCCTCTGAACGACTCACGCTCTTGTGTCTTAGCAAGATGCATTCTCCGTGCCCGAGCGGTACTATAGGGATCGTAGGAATACAGAGAGGACAAATGTATTGATTAGTTTACACAACCATATTTGAATTTAAGCTATTGGATTTTCGTTGCCAATAGGAGTGTTTTTTCAAAATATGTTAGATTCGGTGGCACTACACTTCTGAAGGAATCTATTATTAGCTTAAATGGACGAGGGTCAGGTTTAGAATTGAAACAACATGCAACAAAATATATAGTATAATCTTAAAATCGAATTATATAACAGGATACTCATTAGCAATAGAAGTAAAATTTATCAAAGAACAACTAGTATTATTTCTTGTATCGCAGAGGATTGATTTGACCATGTTAGTAAAAAATATGGCGTATTGCGGTTTCTCGGTGTATCGTTCGTAATGATCTAACGCATCTTGTAGCTTAAGCGTCAGACTATCGTAATTTTTCTTTACTATCTCTAAAATTTGTTCCTCACTAGGTGTGGATAAATTTGCGGAAGCTAACCATTGCTCAATTTTTGGATTGAAATGTTTTATGATTGCTCTTACGTTAAAAAGCGTATTATTGAGTTTGAGGGCGTCTTCTTTGAAGTCGCCATCCCCACTGGAGTATCTTAAAGCTGAAAGAGAAAAAGACTGACATTTATAATTAGCAAATTAACATAAAACAGAAGTGAAAGGTTCTAGGACATAAGCAATTGGTTTGTCCATTGTGATAAACTCTTTTTCTAGAGACCAGGAAGGTTTCCTTATAGGAGACCAGGCAGAAGAAGCGTTCTGGAGACTTTGTAAATGCACGTATACATTTACCTTCAGATCAGAGGCTAATCTAGCAAATTAAAACGTTTTTTAAAGCAAAAATTGTCATTTTAGACATCAGGCCACCGAACAACTTAGGCCAAAAACTTTTCACTCGACTCACATGTATCTCTCTTGTTTACATTATAACTATCAATTTATTATTCTGTTATTGTACTGCTTTGACATTTTATTACACAAACAGATGTTTTCTTCACCTTCTTGGTTCTATATATTAAAGTATTTCCTCCCAGATTTTCCCTGGATTTCTGTGCTAACTCGATTTCTCACACTTTTTAAAAAGGTAGTGATGCGTATTACAATGTGTTGCTTTCTGATAACACCTCTACTCAATTCCTATCCTCACTTCCAAGAAGTGTGGCTTAACCAAACAGGTGAACCCTGTTAAACTTGGGCAATTTTATCTGAGATTTAATAAAAAAACCCCAGACCACAGTACAAGACAGGCTCAGGGCCGACGAGTAAAGGGATAATAGTTGCTTTTACAACTAGTAATTTAATCAGTCAAAAATGTTAAAAATTCACGTGTAATGTTGTGTAAACGAATCCTAAGGCGCATACAATAGTTTCGTTCGCGGTACGAGTAATGGACGCGTTCAGGATCAGTTCAGAATGTCCTTAATAATCGGGTTGTAAGCAAGCGCGGTTCATAATCAATTCAGGATTGATTTACACCGCGAACGCATTTCGGACAACCTTCAAATCAGTCTTTAGTGCCTGGTTTGTTTTATTTTACAGCTTAGCCTGATTTGTCGAAGAACTTTTTTGTAGATAATAATTTAATTTTTGGATAATTGTATGCCCTATAACTGTTTGTATTGTTTGGTAAATTCTATTTTGTCTCTCACCTTCGGGTGCGCAGTGGGTTTATACATTTATAAAGAAACAACTATCTAACGCTTAAACAATAAACTGTTTTAATTATTTTACTTCCTGACTACTTAATTATGTCAGAATATAGTGCAAAACTTAGTACTTACCCATAGAATAAATATTATCAAAGACTTGATGCATCCTGATAACTTCATAGTACAGCTCATCGTAACTACCGGGCGTCGGTAGAAAATTGTCTCCGTACGTAATAAAAAAGTTCAATATGTTGACGATTTTAATCGAAAGATCGAAGATATTGATCTTTTTACCTAAATAATTCTCATTTTGTAAAATAAATCTAAGCAAGGCAATTAAGGCTGACCAAAGATCCTTCCAAGAATAGTTTAGTCTTACGCGGCATTTTTTCTGATAACAAAGTATTCTTTGGACGACTCCGGTACAAAGAAGATAGAGTTCCATAGGAAATTTTTTCATCATATGACTAAGGATGAATTCCACTAGTAGATCTAAAAGATAATATAAGATATTAAAATTATGTGAAACTAAGAATAAACGACAACATAAAATTCCAACCCTTTCTCTTGCATGCGAAACACTTAAAATCGTATCAAGTTTTCTTTGTATAGCTCTCTGATGTATCAGGTTGTTGAGTCTTTCTCCTGCTTTGTTTATTTCCAGGATTTTCCATTCTAATTCATTGTTGAACATCTTCAAGTAGGAGAGTGAAAGGTTTATAGGATACTACATCCCCTTTACTTACTCCTCTTTGTATCATAACTTCTTCTGTTAGTTCATATAGCTGTGTTCTTAAGGTTAGGATCTTTTTAATTAAATTTATATATCGTCGATCTATTTTGGCGTTTCGTATTCGCAGAAATTATTGAGTTTGTTTCAATAGTGTCAAATGCCTTCTTAGATTCTCTTTTGCCTCTTTTTTTTTCAGATTCATCCTTAGTCCGTATTTATGACAGCATTCATTAAGACGTTACATTACGTTCTGTAAATCATTGTTGTTATCCTTCATTATTACTGTATCGTCTGCAAAACGCAAGTTATTCAAAACTTCTCCATTGATACATAAACCTTCTATTGAATCTGAGTGCTAAAGTTTCATATCACGACTGTCAATATTTTTGCTTTTTATTATTTCTACAAGCTTTTTATGTTGAACCTTATCAAATGCCTTTTCACAAATCTACAAAACCTCAGTACATATTCTGATGCATATCCATGCATCTCTGGGCCAGCACATTCAGGCCAAACAAAGCATCTCTTGTGCCCATACCATTCCTAAAGCCAAATTGTGTGTCACTAATCTCATATTCACAGCGACTAAGATGGGCAGGCCACGTACACAGACTGCGTAACGAGATACTTGTAAAACTGGTATGGGAGGAGATTCCCACAGGCAAAAGACACCCGGACGTCCCAGAATGAGATAACATCCAAGCAGATCTCCGGAAAATGAACATTCCATTTGACCATAGGTTGATGGAAGACCGAACAAATTGGAAAAAAGTTGTACCAGTCAGCCAAGACCCACCCAGGGTTGTAGCGCTACGTGATGATGATGAATTTCATATTAAAGAATTTTTACAATTGTGTATTATTTCCAAAAACGTTTTTAAGTGTGTGACTCATTAAAGCTCTTGTTCTGTGATCTGAGCAGGATATTGCACTTGACTTTTTGGGTATTGCCACAAAGGTCGATTGCAGCGATTTTCTGGGTATTGTGACAGTCTGATATATTAGATTAAAGAGTTTGTTTTTTCTATTATTTGTTAAATGTGTAGGTGTTTTGTTGTACTAAATTTTGTAGTAGAAGTTGTTTAGTTTTTAAGGAGAGTGCTACTCTTTTGATGGATAGTAGTTCTATTTGCTGCTTCAGTAAATTTAATTCTTATTCATATCTTTAAGTTATTATCTATGTATCTTCTTTTCGTGCTTGGTTTCTAACCCATTTTAATTTTATTGTGGACAAAAGAGATTAATGTTCTTCAAAACACTGACTATTGTCTAAATATGTCTCTGATGTTGAAATATATGTTGATGTTAATATCACACCTAAACCCTGTCACAAATGAGGTGTTCTGATACTACACGTCCCGTTCTTTTTTATTAAAGCATAAAAACTCTCACGGCCATGGTTTATCGGGACAGGGTGTATTCGTGAGCCCTATATACACTTTGACCTCCTAAAGCCGGTCCATTGTATCGCCCTTTGGATCCAGACTAAGCCCAGGATCTGGTCCTCATGGGACTCTCACAACTGTTGTTCTCAGCAAGTTATGTTGAACAATTAGAATCGCAAAGAAATATGTACTTCAAATTTAAAGGACGCAATGGCTAAGGTAGTTCCTTCCTACAAGTACCTTAGCCATGCACAGAAGGCAAATTTGGATATTAATTTTTTTCTTCTTTGAATACGTGACATAAAACAAGCCTCATGTACATGATCAGTAGCTTCTTTTTTTCTTCAAATCATAGTACATAGAATATTTGTTTTGAGCTAAATGTATATAATAAATTTATGTGACAATTCACTTTTTTTTTAATTTTACAATCTTCTTCACTTATCTCCGTTTTTAAGTTTTCATCATTGATATTTGAATCTTAGATACAGCTGCATGTAACAGTTGATTAAAGTTATAAGCAAACCATTCTCTTAATTTTTCATCGAAGACATTTTTCTTCTCCTTATACTTATTCTTTCTAACATTTTTCTCTGGATTGTTTCGTAGAAGTTATCTCAACGCATATCATATCCAAAATATTGAAGTTTTCGACTTTTCATGGCAAGCAATAATTCTTTTTTGTTAATCATTCTTCCTCTGAGTTTGTTATTTTATCAGTCCAGGTTATTTTTAATATATAGTTCCATAATATAATAAATAATACTTCCATGTTATTGCAGCAGTAATTATTGATGGTCCACGTCTCCACACCATATGCTAGTTCCACCACTCCCTTGCCTTACCTCTCTTTCTATGTTGGTTTCTTCTGTCGATCTTTCTTCAATTTGTACTGAAGCTCTTTGGTTGTAGTAAAGGTTGGTAATTATCCATATGTCTTTGGAATCTATGTTTTTATATTTAAGAAGTTGTATAAATTGCTCATGTCTCACTTTGTCGAATGCTTTGTTGTAATCAATATAACATCTTTGTCTACATCTAGGCATCGTTGTGTCAACATTTTACAATAATTAATGTATACTGCTAGTTATATAGTTCATAAAAAAACGAACAGTTCTTTACCTAAAAGAGTGCAGATCAAAGGCTGACTGGAAGTCGTTTTATCAGCAGAAAGTTTACGGTGTCGCATTGGAAAACGGTGCAGTCTTACTTTGAAAGCTAAAGTTACGTCATGCATTAACGAATTGGCATATTGATCTTCCGTTATACAACTAAGGATAAGGAAACATAATTTCACAGTATTTGTTCCTGCTTCAGTCTTTGTATCTTGCATCACTATTGAGCTAGAACAAAATATTACGTTATTATTTTAGATTGAATGTGTTTCTACGTGATAAGATTGCATTTCATTTCAATTTGAATTCCATCATTGTTCTTTCTATATGTGTTTTAAGTTATATCAACACTCATCAGAAACATTTGTGGGCCTTGTGGCAGTTCAATCTGAAATGAAATGCAGTCTAGTATTTGGCCATTATAATAAAAATAACATGCCTGATAAGCTAGCAGTGACATCTTTACGGGAGAACTCTCTTCGATAGCGAATTAGGTGAACCGCAAATTCAAAGCCTCTTACGAAAGGTTATTGAATGATAATAGGAATAACCTTTTATTCCGACATTCATCTACAGTTCACATGCAGCAAAAGATTGCTTTTACTGCCGTTTGTTTGTGGAGTTGATTGGCACGGTTGCCGCGAATAAGCCGCTAACTGGTTAAGGAAATTGATTTTTCGACATTATATACTTACATTTTTTACACTTTTTCTGTGCAAACATATTGTCTTTTTTATTAAGAATGTGTGCACCATAAATATGCTCCAAACAGTCAGACTATCAGCAAAAAACTTTAGATTTTAGGTTTTACAAAGATTGCAGTCTTAATAATTATAATATGTTGTGACTTTTTGGTATTCCCAAAACTAAAAATGTCACTTAAATCGCAACATATTGACGACATATAGAAAGGAGGCGAAGCCAGATCAGTAATGCACAGATTAATCCACAGTCAGCGACATATAAGCCAGATGCATGGTGCTGACAACAGAAAGCTAATCGAGGAGCTAAAAGCTGATATTATAAGGGGGCAACCTATCGATGCAACAGCTACGAGATATAGCTTTAACAATAAGTTCACAGTTAAGATACCAGGCAGGGAAGAATGGAATAAAGTGTACCCATACAAGCGGCCGCTACCTGGTACACGGATGGCTCAAAAACATCGGAGGGTATGGGAGCCGGCCATGGATGTATAAAAAAAGATAAAATCTTCATTTATACGTCCGTGGAGCCGGCATAGTAGAGACAAATCAAGGGATAAATTTCCCGGTAAGTCTATCTAAGGATGTGACAGTTTTCCAGACGGAAATAACGGCAATCCATCACGGCGTGGAAGAAATAGAAAAGCAGGAAAGAACGTTCTGTTCAATTGCCATCTTCACAGACAGTCAGGCAGCGCTTAAGGCACTCACTTCTGTAGAGGTCAATTCATAAGCTAGTATGGGATTGTGTGCGTGCCCTAAATAAACTAGGAGACCGTAGCAAGGTTACGGTAACCTGGATACCGGGGCACGAGGATCATAAGGGCAATAAAAAAGCAGATGAAATGCCAAACAAGGCTCATTAATGCCATTCATTGGACCGGAACCCTTCTGCGGCGTTACAAAATCAGTAACAAGAACGGCTACAAGGAAGTGGGTAGCTCACAAATCTCTAGAACGGTGGAGAAATTCACAAAATTTACGGTAGATCTAATAGCAAAGACCAGAAAACAGTCAAAGCCATAGTAGGTCTTCTAACAGGGCACTGTAAGCTGAATTGGCACTTGAAGCTGATGGGATTATCAGATTATGACCTGTGCAGATTCTGTAATCTCGAAGAAGAAACAGCAGAGCACATTTTATGTCAGTGTGAAAGTCTGAGTTATGTTCGGTTCTTTACATTAGAAGAAAATCCACCGCCAAATCGCTACATGGAAGGTACAGTCTCGAAGCTATCAGACTTTATAAAAAGGGTCAGGTTAAAGAATGTTATCTAGGACTAGAGGACTACAATAGATCTGAAAAGGTCGCAGTGGAATAGGCCAAAAAGCCACCTCCCTAAATCTATCTATCTAATAGAAAGGAAGGCGAGGATAGCATTTAAGGCTATTACAAAAACTGAATTACACAATTTCTTCAGTTACTTAAAGCACTGTATTATTGTCAAAAGGTGATTACTTCAAAGGATGCCGCGGGTGGGATGGCGAAGAATACAGCATTGTGTGTTAAGGGACAATCTTTTTACATTATAAGAAAGAATGTGGAATATATGATGCACTAGAAACCAGATACAGGTTGTCAAAATTAGAAATTACTTTGAAAATCCCACAATTGGCACGCCCACTTGATGCGCAGCAGAGTTACCAGATATTATCTTAGTAGGAGAAATAAACTCGTCTTATTAACTAGGTTTAAAAATCACATAGTTGAGACTCAGCGTTCATCCATCTCTTTCTCTCCGAATACTTCGTCTGCTTTCTGCACAGATGGGCAAAGGTTCGAAAGTCATTCCTAATCTTGACGAGTAATACGATATATCACGTCTATATATTAAGTCTTAAACGATGGGAAGGCCCAATAAGCTCCTGATTTTGTTTTTTAAGGAAAATGAGCATGTAATGGAAATCTTAAATAAATTTCACTAGATAACATTGGCCACTAACAGTTGAAAATATATCTATATAATATAATAAAATAAATATAATTGACATATTAGAAATATTGTATTTTATTAAAATTTTATTTTGGCATGAATTTTACTTACCAATACTGAAAAAATGTAACTAACAAATTAGAAGGCTGAGTTGTAATGTCAAAAGTAGCTGGTGCAGTTGATAAATCTGGAACACCTTGTACGTTACTTAAAGTATTATTGGGAGATGGAGGGGAGCTTGAATCAGTCTGAGTTTGCGCTAACGTTGTAATAAAATTTCTATTTAAATGAACTGCCTCGTAAAACGCCAATAAAAGTGCATTATTGGCACGCATCTGTTGCATTCTAAAACCTACAGAAAACATACAATTACTTTGGTTAACACCAAAAATAACAATAAACTGAAAACAAAATAAGTAAATCAAAAAATAAATGAGGCTGACAAGATTGATTATTCTTTTAGCTTAAATTAAAATGACAGCTACATAAATTAGGGATCTGATATAACAATTCTGCTCAATCTCTATCACATATCATTCAAGGTTCATGAGTAGTGACAGATTAAATTTAGATTTTGATTTTAATGCTGTTAATTGGTATCATAGAGTACTAAATTCCTTGAAAAGAGAAATTTCTACTTCAGTTTGGTATGTTATATAGACAATTCAGATTTTCTTCAAATGAAAAAACAAAGCCTTCTAGAACAATCTGAAAAATTCTACATAATTTAGAACTGTAATGGAATCTTCCAGAAAAATGTATCTAAAACAATGGTAGACATTCCTGCATCAGAAAAAATTAAACAAACAAGGCTTGTGCAACTTGCCAGAAATATTTATCAAACATCAATTTAGCTGTTGAATCATGTCCATCATATACCTAATAAATAGGTTCATGTTTTAATAATCATCCCAATGTCCCTTTCAAAGCCAAATATTTTGCACTACATTTGATCTGAATCAAAATACTGTAAAGAATGTTTAGAAAATAAGATACCTATAGTGGCCATCCTGTGAATGGAACATACAATCAAATTGGTCAGTAGTCAGTGGCGGCTCGTGACATCTGCTATAGGGTGTGCTGCATGAACCACGGTCAATATAAAATAATAGAAATAGAATAACATACGAAAACAAAAACAATAAAATTAGCTTTAATACTAATTAATAGTAACTAATAACGACATGCTATAAAAATCTGATTAACTTACATTTATTGCATTTTTCTAAATTGGAAATTAATACGCCGGTCCTTTTTTGTCGCAAACTTTTCGATTACTTTATCGTTAAAGTTCGGTATTGAAGCGATGAACTTTTTTTCTATCGAGAGTGTGGAAAGGGCTGTTAATCTGTCTTCGCACATTGAATTTCTTAAAAATGTTTTGATCCGTTTTAAAGTTGAAAAACTACGTTCAGCTTCTGCTGTGGTCATTGGCGTAGTCACCAGAATTTGTATCAACTTTTTGGTTTCTGTTAATGTGTCCTCTAAATTATTAGAAATTATAAATTTTAGTAAAGGCACTGCACCTTTTAATGTTCTACACTCGATATTGGAATACAAAACTGACAGTTCTGTTCGCAAACGGTTTTTATCAAAGAAGTTATAAGCTGTACAAGTTAAATCCAATTCATTTTCAGGAAACTTATTATTATATTTTTCGAAATGTTCTGAAGATAAAAGTGTTGCGGCAACTAGATGATTTGTATATGCAAACCGTTCTTTTGCATTGTTTATAATAACATCACAAACTTCTAGACAGGCAATACGGTGATCCTGTTGGCTGTTATTTGGGCGTTTCCTTTTTTGGACACTAGGCGCCGCATTTAAATTTGAAGCTTGATGTATGATAGGGTTTATTTTATTTCGGACATTGTTAATACTTTGCTCAAAAACATGTATAGCTTTCTGTGCTTCGGTTGGGTCCATGTTCTTTTTTTGAAGATTATTGTACAAAACGTCAACATGTGGCATAATATAATGAAAAACAGTCAGCCAGAAAGTAAAATTTTGATCTTCCAGAATACGTCTAAGTCCTCTTGCTTCCTTGGAAGTAATAGCATTTGACTCTTCTTCTAGTTGCTCCATACACTCAATAATAAAGTCTCTATATTCGTAAACGACATTTACTGTACGAATATTGAAATTCCAGCGTGTAGGGATTGAACGAGGAATATTTTTTCCAACTATTTGATTTAAGACAGCTATTCTTTGAGGTGAATGACTAAAAAATCCAGGTATATCATGTAAATCTCCAAAAAATACGCGTACTTGGGAATTAATAGAACATGCTCTTGACATTATTAGATTCAATTGATGGGCGTAACAGTGCACAAAATGAGCAGTTTCATATTTTCTCTTAATTATTGTTTGCACTCCGCCATGTATCCCACTCATAACAGCTGCTCCGTCATAACTTTGTGCAATGAGCTTATTTTTGTTATTCTTTAATATTGGGTCTAAAACATTCAAAATTGTGTTAGCTAAGGTTTCAGCATCATGTTTTTCTGGAAGCAAAAAAGTCCAAAACCTTTCAACTGGAGCACCGTTTTTTACATAACGAAAAACAATGACCATTTGAAATTTCATAGAAACATCCGTTGTCTCATCAGCTATCACTGCTAAAAATGGGGCTTCATTGATTTCGTTTAAAATCTCCTCAGCGTATACTTCTAGCATGCAATCCAAAATATCATTTTGTATTGTTTTTGAGGTACCTTTGAAAATTGTCGCATTTGTAAGGTGTTCACTAAGTGTTTTATCAAGTTCAGCAGAAAAATTCACTAAACCACGAAAAATTCCAGGGTTATCTGATGTTTCAGATTCATCGTGTCCTCGTAAGGCGAGCTCAAAAGCCCCACAGAATTTTATACAGTCAATTATTTTTGACAAAACATACCTGTTTTTCGTCACCTCTTCATTGTGTTTTTGTATATTTATCCAATAAGCAGAGTCAAGTTGGGCCTGTATATTAAGTTTCCCAAATAATGCAAATCGCATTTCATTGTTCATATGAGTTTGCGTGTTTTCATGCTTCTTTATTTTTTCACTTAAATGCACTAGATCCCGCACTCCTGTCTCGCGCCACAATTTTTCCTCTTTATCTGCGCCGAATAATGCACACGGAAAACAGAAAAAAGCATTTTTTTCGGAACATCCACAAATCCACTGATTTCGTAGATACATGTCTTTATTAAATTTACGCGTATATGTTTTTTCCACGGCTTTTACCGGACACTTCAATATTAAGATCAGGCATAGGACGGCCACGTTCTTTTATAATCAACTGTTGTTGATAGTGAAGTTTTTGAAATTTATTTACACCTAATTTAAATTGAAACTCCATTGTTTTAAACACGCTCGAACAAAACAAATTAAACAAAATTGTAACCTAAGAATTTCTAAACACGGCACAGATGCAACGGTCACGAATAACTGTCGTGAATTGCAGCTCGCAAACACATTTCCGAGGCCGTTAATCAGCCGATTGCCGAAGCACATCGGCTAAGATCGCCGTTTGCCTAATAAATGCATTTTACCGCTGCCAGTGTTTCGGTTGTTATCGACGCGGCTTCACTGGAGCAGCAAATACGTAAAAAGATTGCTTCACTGGAGCACCAAATACGTAAAAAAATTATACGGTTTCACTAGAGGAGTAAATACGTAAAAAAAATAATATTAATCATCGTTGTTGGTGAATTATTATTAACAGTTTATGTTTAATATGATAATATGGCAGATTTGAAATAAAACTATATTAATTATTCTTTAATAATTAAGATTTGCTATGGTTGTTTGGTAGTTCTGCAGCTCAGCAGCACATAAAGAAAAGCCGCCACTATCAGTAGTTTTATCTTGAAGATAAATGGGAATTTTGCTGCCAAGAGTGCCAACAAAATAACACTATTGCAATAACAGTTGCAGGAGAAAATCTGCTGAAAGGAGGAGATAATATATGACTTGCAGTATTAAAAAACTTTCACCATATAAGAAGGAACATTCAACATTTTACATTGGAAGATTAAAATTTTAGCACTGCAACCTAAGTAGGCTGTTTATTTATTTATTTAATACACGGGTAAGCCCATTAACAGTTTAAATTACAATACAATATCATAGTTAGGATTCAAAACTTAAAATTACTTTAATTAAAATTAATAACAGGTTTGGACAATCAATAAATCCATGCATGATCTTATATATAAATATAGCTCCTGACATATCGCGACGGTTCTTGAGTGAGGCCAAAGATAATTGTTGTTCGGTATGGGAATAATCATGATTTTCAAAAGTAGTGTGGACGTGGTAAGCACAATATCTCAAATATTTTAGCTGGACTCTTTCTATGGTATCAATATTGTTCTGAGAATAGGTTGATCAAATAACTGAACAGTATTCCAAAATAGTTCTAACTAAGCAACAATACACTAATCTTGTTGAATTAATGGAGAAATACTTGCAATTCCTAGTAATGAAACCAAGAAGTTTAGATGTCTTTATTGAAATAGAGTTTATGTAGTCACAGAAAGTAAGCTTCTCATCGAAAATAACACCCAAATCCTGAATAGAAGAAACATGATTCAATGGCTGATTATTAATAGAATATCTTGTTCCAATTCTATTGACTTTATGAGAAAAACTTTTAAAACAACATTTTTTTTACATTTAAGAGGAGTTTGTTCTGATTGCACCAATTTTGTAGTTAGTCTAAGTCATCTTGTAGTAAGGTTTGATCTTTTAAGCCATCTATAACTTTCCAAAATTTCAACTTATCTGCCAACATTAGACATTTGCTATTTAGGAAACAGGAAGTGATGACGTTAATGAAGATTTTAAAAAGAAGTGGAGAAGTGTGGCCTCCTTAAGGAACTCCAGGTGTTACTGAGATACTGTCAGACAGATGAGAACCTATCTTGATTCTTTGACTTTTCCCAGATGTAGAATTTTTAATCCATTCAACAAACCTGACATGAAAGCCTACATTAATTAATTTGCCCAAAAGTATTTGGTGATCTACATGATCAAATGCTTTGGAAAAATCTGTGTATATTGCCCATTGACATTTCTTCTTCTTCTCTTTCTCTTTCTCTTCTTTCCATTAAGAAGGAAACACATAGGTTTCCAGAGATCTATTAAACAATATAACAAATGGTATTACAAAGGTACAGACACTTTTTTAATAAAAAATTAGGCACTCCATCTGGACCAGCAGTACGGACTACCCATCTATAGATGTCTGGTCAAATATGCAAGTCTGTAAATGCAAATTTTAAACTTAGTAATTTGAAAAACTTATTTAAAAACAATGGTAGAGACTTGCTTTCTTTACCGGATACAGAACCAAAGTTATAGGCATGTTCTATAACAAGGTTCCCAGATTCTCGGCGTTATTTAATTATGCTATCTAGTGCTCTACCTACAACTATGTAAATAATTTCCAGATTTTTTCAGGGCAAATTTTGTTATAAAACTTTTTATTTTGGTTATGTATTATAATCTATTCTCCAGATATGCTTGAGAGCCATTCTTAATAGGCCACCTAGTGTTTTTTTAGTTTTCTGAACAGTATGGCATACCCCATATTCTGTTCATTTATTAACTGTATAAAATAACTAAAATTAGCAATGAGGCACTAGATTGAAGAATTTGTTATTCCCTATCCAATACTAGATTCGCAAGTATACAATATCACACAATAGATCACTTTACTATATTATATCCTCACATTTTTCATCCTATACTCTCAAACCTCAGCAGTAAACCATATTTTTATTTTAAATAGTTTAGTCAACTATACTGTATCTAAAATTGTACACCTACATTTTACTTATTCTAAAATCTCTTCACTCATAGAATATGATGTTTCTGAATAAAAAACTTATTGACTGATGGTTATGTATTAGACTTACCTCCTTCCTCTGATATGAACATATTGCCAACAATATTTGTAAGTGATGAGAACCACGAGGCACTCTGATTTTCAGTATGTTCTGCATTATACTGGTTACAGAAGTCTGATAAGGAAGATGTTATCACTTGTCCATAACCGTTTAATGCTAGTTCATCATCCAAAATTGATAGTTTCACTACATAAGGGTTTGTTGCATCATATTTCCTGTAGTTAACCAGTAGAGTAATGATCAAAACTACATCGTAGCCATGCCTTTGCCTTGTAGGAACATCACATAGTAATTTTACAAGACACTCGAAGAGAGGTGATATCATAATATATTCTATTAAAGTATTTTGATTTATGGAGTCAAGGCCTGTTGTTACAATAAGAATAACCTTAAGGCATAGTGCTTTGACAGCCTCAGTTGATTCTCCTAAAAATCAATATAAAAGTTTAATAAGTATTGTAATATTTATTTTTGTTCATCAATATTTGTTTAATAACATCTTATAGAGGCAGCAGAAATGATAATTTATAATACAATGTCCCAAAGTTATCCGAACTTTGTACATACCTTTATTCCAATAAGAAATACTTTTGACATATAACACCTTATTACTTATAAAGCCTTCTTTAAATGAAAAGAAAAAGGAGAATAATCATGAAGATAGGGAACATCCATAAACTATGTTATAAAAAATGTTGACTTTTTAATACCCCCCCCCCTTCCTCATACAGCCACTTGTGTAAGCCACAAGTGTGGCTTACAGTCGAGGTCCACTGTCATGTCGATATCATAATTACAACTCATGAACACCTTTTTCAGTCATTTTTTAAAAAATTCAATGTTATTTCTGAATTTTTAAAAATTACCTATAAAACTGTATTTACGAATATATCATAAAGGATAGTAAAAAATTATATTCAAAGAGACAATAGTGGCAAATTGAAATACACCAAACGACATATGGTGGTGAGGTATGGTGCAGTCATACCCCACTCTTCCAATCCTAAGTATCAAAGTCCCCTCTCCCCCTTCGCTAAGACATAGTTTATTGATGTTCCCTACTGGGGGTTTATATTCACTAATTTTGATTAAAAACTTTTTATTTGTAAACACTAATCTATAAATGACTAAAAAATTCAAAAATAAACACTTAAATCTTTGTGTTAATGGATTCAGTTTTATTTTGTTGATAAAGTACATGAATAATTGTCTACTTTAAGGTACAATTAATATTGGCTATGAGCATTTGTGCTTGGTTTTATATTAACTTCAGGTTGAAGCCAATGTTAATTTAACATAGCAAAACATGAATTCCTGAATTTACTAGACAGTTGGTACAGGGATCAATGAACCTACTGTAACAAAGATATTCTAAAACGACATTATTTTGTGATAAGAGTCAAAAGTAGAATGCCTGAGTTTTGACCATTGAAAGTGTCATTGTGGCTATTAAAACACTAGGCAGCTACATTTGCGAATAATTGTGGATGATTTACAAATTAAATTATTGGTTAACATAATTGGTAATAGTGTCTAACTTAACACAATTTACTTCAAATATAATTATTTGACCTAGGAAGCAAAAACTATCAGATACCTACTTATTATCTATGCAAATGTTACAAACAATAGTAGAATAAATTTAAGTAATAATTGGCTTAATACTGAACTCATATCAATTTTAAATTAATGATAATACTGTTAAAACATCTCTTGTAATAATAGAATTTTAATTTAATATAATCATTATGTCTTACCTTCTAGAAAAGTTTGACATAACTTTAGCAACTTCTGCGTTTTTGAAACTAAATTTTCAAATCCCATAAGGAACTCTATAGCATCGATTTGAGCTTCCTGTCCCTTTTTAAAAATAGAATGTAAAAGGGTACACAAAGTTAACAACCCATAAGCTACTCTTATATTTTGTTGGTCCAAAATCTCTATACACTGATTAAATAAAAGATTTATATTCTGTTTTGCTAGTTGAAGTTGTTCAGTAGAGAGTTTCTGAAGTTCATTCTCTAAGGTTGCAACTTTTGGTTTGAGTAGAAAAAATTCTTCCCAGAATAGAATATTTTGATGAGACACATCTTCACCTTTTAATAGGCATTCGTATATTTGTACAACTTTTTCTTTAAATTGCCTTTTTGAGCCAGAACCACTTCGTTTTCGCGTAGACATTGCTATAATTATTTTGTTTAAATCTTAAATATAAATTAAATTAAACTTATTCATTTTAAATACGGCACTGATAAAACTTTTGTTTTGAGGTTTGGTTGTTGACGTTTATCTTTTACATTGACGTGACAGCTGTTTTATATGAAGTTGTTGTTAATTCTAGTATAGGCAATTTTTAGATTAACTAATTGGTTATCATATGATGTAATTTTATCAAAGACACAGAATAAATAACCAGAAAATAATAAACAAGTCAGCCATGTTTTAAACGGAGCCAGTGCTTTTAAGTGAAATATTATCTGTTGTGCATAGAAAAATTAACCCGGTTTAATTTATTTACGGCAACCATAGACATAATAATATGCACTATTTTATTCGTACTTTTAGTTGAAGAATAGACTAAATTATTTCAAATTTACTAAATTGTTAATCTCTAAAAATTTAAATTACACTTCTGTCGTAGCTTGTCACACATTTTTCAATTCGAGTCTATGTTTCCGTTTAAAATATGGCGATCGCGTGCTGACAAACTTCAAACAAACGCGGCATCTAAGAATGGTCATTCTGATTGGTATTTATTCTGTGAAACAAAAATCAGAATGTCCATTCTCAGATGCCGCATTTGAAGTGTGTCAGCACGCGATCACCAAGTTTTAAACGGAAACAGATTCGGACTTCACTCCATGTATATTATTTACCTTCTTTCAACTTTGTTGATGGCTTGGAGATGTTGACAAATGCTTTGACAAAACGTCAGTAATATGTACATAGACCAAGGAAACTTATTTCGTAATTTCGTGTTTATCTCTTGGTAGTGGCCAATAATTGCTGCAAGTTTTTCAGGATTAGCTGTTACACCATTACTCGCTACAATATGTCCCCAGTAGTTCAATTTTCGTCGAAACATGTGGCATTTCTTTGGACTTAACTTCAATTTCTCTGCCCACAATCATTGAAAGACTTTGATCAGATCGTTGGCCTGTTCGTCGAAGGATCTTACCACCACAATTATCTAGCATCCAAATAAACCAGGCATTTTTTCCATGTTAGACCTCTTAAAACTCATCATCATCATTTGGCTCTACAACTCTATGTGAGTCGCTTGGCCGCGTTTACTATTTCCCTCCATTGTTGTCGGTCCTGAGCAGCTATTTTCCATTGCTGTATTCCCATTTTGCGTAGATCACTGGCTACTGCGTCCTTTCATCTCTTTCTTGGGCGACAACTGACCTTCTGCCATCGGGCCTTTCCCAGAATGTGACGTTCGGGAGTCTTTTATCACTCGATCTTAGCACGTCGCCCATCTTATTCGCTTTGCTTTAAGGTAGCGTACTATGTTTTCATCTCCATATATTGTCTGAAGTTCATCATTGTGTCTTCTTCTCCATATTCTCCTGTTGTCTCTTCTCTGCAAGGCCCATAGATAGTCCGCAGTATCTTTCTTTTCAGGACCAGTAATTTTGTTGTTTCCTGTTGGTTCAGAGTCCATGTCTCGCTTTCATACGTTATTATCTTATGCACTTGTCTTATTTTTGCTGGTATTGATATTATTTTTGATTTAAGTACGGTTATTAATGAGTAGTATGCCCTGTGTCCTGCAATGATCCTGGTTGCCAGGTTCTTTTCATATTTATTTTCAGATATTATGATCGCTCCCAGATACTTGAATTCTTTGACGACTTCAAAGTTGTATTAATTGATTGTTACGTTTTGTCTAACCTTTGGCCTTGGGTTTTTCGTAACCACCATGTACTTGGTCTTGTCCTCGTTGACCTTGACCTCGTCAGACCAACTTCCTTGGCTCCGTTTTCGAATAGGGTGAAAATTTCTTTTGCATCTCACACCTCTTAAAACTGCCTTCATTAATCTTCCAAATGTGGCAGGGGCATTATATAAAACAAACGGCATAACCGTGAACTGCCAAAGCCCTGATCCTATCTAGAATTCAGTTTTTTAACGATCAGCTGGCTCCATGTCTACTTGAGAATATCCACTTTTTAGATCGAGTGTGGAGAATCAACGAGAACCAGAGAAAGTATTTAATGTATCGTCTATTCTGGGCAAAGGATAACTATCTTTCTTAGTTACCGCATTGAGCTGGCGATAGTCAATACAAAAACGCGTTGAACCATCTTTCTTCTTTACTAGAACTACTGGTGATGTCTATGGACTGTTTGATGGTTTGATTGCCCCTTGTTTGTTCATATCTTTGATGATGTCTTTGGCGTAATCTCTTTTCGCAAATTGAAGTCGTCTAGGTTGTTGCCTGATTGGCTGAGCGTCTCCGGTATTAATTTTATGCGTTGCTATGCTTGTTTGCCCTTATTATTCTTATAAAATATCTTAAAATTCTATCAGCATAGACTTAATTTTTTTAGTTCGTTCATTATCAATTAACCGTGGCCAACACTTTTGTAAAGGACCTAGTAGAAGCTAAAGACTGCTTAACTTCGGGTATCAGGCAACACCCAGGTTTTATCAGCATTCTCTAGGCATGCGTGGCTCTGTCAAAAATGCACATCAATTTCCTAGTTTCTCGTTTAAAAAACATAGACCATGAAGATTAGCAAGGGTCGAAAAATTTATATATATCTTAATGGTCGCAGTGAGAAAAGTCTTTGAGGTCAGACGACCGCTTTTTCTATAATTTACTAATGTATTAACTATAGGTAGTTTTTCAATATGTTTTTTTTTTCATGTCTCCGGCAAATATTCGAACTCAATAAAATTTTTACAACATTTATCGAGAACACACACTTTCATATTATTTGATATTACTAATTTCGTTATGTAATAAATTAAATACGATCGATAAAATGAAGCAGCAGGGAAAGTGGACAATAAATATGAATCTCATTAATTCATTTGCACGATTCGGTTTCTAAGATATAAAAAACTTCTTGTCTATCTAAATAGTAAAAATATCATAGGCTGACATTGTTAAAGAATACGTGGTTAATCACAAAGATGGATATTATTTTATCTACAGATTATATAGCAAAACATTAATTTTTTTTAAGAAAATTCCCAAAAAATGAGTTTTTAGATCCCTCAAAAAGTCGTAGTAGTTTTTTAGAAAAAAAAAAATCCTAAAAATCACTAATTAGTCATTTTTTAACAAATTGCAAATAACTCGAAAAGAAAACATTTTTCTTAAAACTGCCAAGAAAGAAAATTATTTACTTTAATGATAAACAGCTAAAAAAATTTTAGTCGAAGCCATTCGGGAAATTGTGTTTTATTTTAGATATTACGAAGTTATTCGTTAATAACAATTTCCAGCCCACTTGGAAAAATAAAAAAAAAAATACATTGAACTTGAAAAAATATATAGAATCGAATAAAAAAGGTTTGGTGTTGGTGCAGTACAAATGCAAAAAAGTTTAGTCAGTATGTTCCGATTCGAAGTGTCTTTTTAGGGGTAAACCCCTCGTCTATTTGAATTACGGAAAAACATATTTGACGAATTTCTCGTCAGATACAATTTTATTCATCATTACCTCAAGCATATACAAGTCTTTGCTTTGCTTTTTATCTTTCCCTTTATATCAATAAAATTATTATTAAATAAAAGAACTAGTGAAATATTGTGGAACAGCAGAACAGAATAATTAACACATTAATTAATAAAATTATAAAATCCAATAAAATACTGGAAGAATGGAGAACGGGCAAACTAATTCTACTATTCAAATAAGGAGATAAAAAACAGCCAGAAAATTAAAGAGGTGTAAACTCAGAAGATAAGTTTAGCAGATGAACAACAAGGTTTTCGTAGTGGAAGATCGTGTACAGATGCAATATTCGGTATAAAGCAAATTACTGAGAAATCACTAGAGTGTAATAATAGACCAGTCTTTCAATGTCTGATTGACTTAAAGAAAGCATTTGACAGAGTAAGACTCAAATATGTAATCCATCTTCTGTATAATAGAGATGTTCCCCTAAATATTATAAAAACTATCGAAAACATCTACCAAAATAACAAAATGGAAGTTAGTATAGATGGACAACTTACAGAACCTATAGAAATAAGCAGCGGAATAAGACAGAGGGATTCATTGAGCCCTATGATGCTGTTCAATTTAATCATGGATTAGGAAGGGGATACAGAATCGGAAATAAAGAAATAAAATATTCTGTTACACATACGGCGCAATATTGATAGCCCCATATGAAAATAGTCTGCAAAGACTGGTCCACAGATTTAACATGAGAGTAATAGAATTTAATATGACAATCTCATGTCAGAAAACTAAAACAATACTTAGTAATCAGCAAAGAACCAACCAGATGTAAAATAGACATTGATGGCATCAGTATTGAACAAGTAATGGAAATAAAATACCTTGGAATTACACTGTCTAGCTATGGAGACCTTGAAAAAAGAAGTGAGAGATTAAGTACAAAACGCAAATAGACTGACATGATGTCTTAATAATACTATATGGCGAAACAAATACATTAACACTGATATGGTCAAGAATGTATAATCCAGCATAAGGGCTACTGGAAATGGCAGAGATGATAGTTCTGAGAAGAATTACAGGAACTACTCTGAGAGATCGAAAGAGAAGTCAAGACATTAGAGGAAGATGTAACGTGTATAAATGAATGGATACAAAATATAAAAAAAAAGAATGGAATCACCACATAATCAGAATGGGGGAGACCCGTGTCGTCAAAATAGCAAAAGATGGAATGACAACCTTCGATAGAGGTATTAATCTGTCAATGAACAATCAGAATTGCTTATAAAGAGGAAGAAGAAATTATTATTACTACATTTTGATCGTTTTATACATCCAAGATATTTATTTTGTTGTGTACTTTTTTCTGTTTTACTGTTCGAATCTTTGTTCTGATTTCTTTCTGTGAGGCCTTGTATTTCTTTATCTTTTATTATTGTATAATATCATTTTATCCATTAGTTGCGCTAATGGTCTGCTGCCCTTTCGTTGAGCATAATCCGATTAAATTAAGTTTTTATGAGTTTCTCTTTTTCTAATCTTAAGTCATTTTAAGTCTCATCATTTTCTCGACCGGTAAAATTACAAATTTTTATTAAAGTGTTCCCCTTATAACGTCTTTCGCGTTTTTTTTTTCACTAGTAGTTAGTAGTGGGCAATGGTATTCCAACACTTCTGATAATACTTCTGATTCTTGCTATTTTGCTTTGTTTTTTGATTTCGTTAATTTTTGTTTCTTGAAAAAACTGTGCTATATATTTCTATAAATCTCGATTTTATTTTTTCTTTATATTCCCATGAACTGTTTTTTTTTCGTTCTGCAGACTCGTTTTTGAGTTCTTTCTTTCAATTTCACATCGTTTTTGCGTTGTTTTGTTATAAAACTGTACCAAAAATTTAGATGCTATTATTTTAATTTTTTATTGTTAATATAATTAGAAATTAATAAGAAATTAGTTGAAAGAACCCTAACTATGTCACATTTAGGCATCTGATAACTATATAAATTATATCGACACCGTCATCGCCGCTGCCTCAGAGAAAGAAGGAATTACTTTCGCTCAATGTCATTAGACAATCGCCAATATCTTCGTAAAATGTGAAGGGGGTATAAAAGCACAATTTCTTCATAGGTCTCTCCAGTTCTCGTTTTGTAACAAAGTGGTTGATAAGTTTTATAAACATGTACAAGGTAAGGAAGAATTAAAAAAAACTATTCGTATTGCAAAATATATGGTCGAATTTTATTAATATTATTTTTATTATTGATGACATTAGATTTTTGGAAATTCCAATTTTATGACAATCTCTACATATCCTCTGTTTTTAGTTAAATTTATCAATTTTTCATTATTATTAATTTATATAGCTTTTTGGATCCTTTGGTCATAGAGCCTTTTTTTTTAATTTCTCGTTCACAATAATTATACGATACTGATATATTTTGTACTTACGTAAACATAAAGCAGGTATAGAAAATGTGTAGTTTTAAAGTTAATAAAATAATAATATAATTGGTAGCTGAATGCTTTTATATGCCGAATGGATCCATCAACGTATATGGTACTTATATCTATGTCTTAAAAATCTTATATTTTAGTAGCTGTTATTATTATTAATATCATTTGGATTCGGTAACTTCGATACTGTGACTCTATTTTTAAATTAATTGTTTTTGACCTATATGAAACATTGGTAGTTTTTTATTTCTTCTATAAAATAACGAGAATATCTTTAATTTTAGCAAAAGCTTTTACCAATTTCTTTTGAGTCTTTTTTTGCATCAAATATTGTAAAGTATAATATACTTTACCATATCGAAGACAAGACTACCTAATTTTCTGCGATATTGCGAAGGTGGTTCGTCCTTCTTCTTCAAGTTTCACACCTATCCGATATTGGAAATCATTATGGCAGTTATATCTAATTTTGTTTGTTAGGCGACTTAAAGCATAATTGGACTACAGGCAAGATATTCAAGGTGATTGTGTAGCCACGAAATTTTACGTCTTTTACGCTGCTTCTGCTTTTGATTTTGCCCTGCATTAGGTTTCTTAACAGTTCGTATTTTTTACCTCTAATAATGTGATGCAAGTATTATAACTTCCTGATTTTTACAGTTTAAAATTTCACATTATTTTCCTAATTGTCCGAGAACTTGTGTGTTTGTTTATGATATTATCAGAATGCGTCGGTAACACCACATTTCGAAAGCTTCTGGGTTTTTAATTATCGATTGTCTCAGCGTCCAAGCCTAAACTCCATGTTCTTGTCCTCAGCAGTAAGTTTTCTTATTATATTTAAAGTTGACCGTGCGTCTTCTATGCGGCCTCCAATTTCTTTTGTTTTATCAGTATCTTCTGTGATCCATGGTCCAAGGTATTTGTACAAGACTATTAGCTCAATTTCTTTCTTATCTAGTCCTAGTTAATTTCTGATGTTTTGTGCGTTCGTAATTACCATAGTTAGTTAGTTTTCTTCAGATTTATTTTTAATTCATAATTATTGCAAGACATCTTGAGTTGTTGAACAAGGTGTGTTGCAGTTCTTCTAGTGTTCCCGTAAAAAGGGACATATAAAGGTAAGGTGCCGTCAGCATATCATATGTTATTGAGGATCCGTTTATTATTAGGCTACTGACTTCGGCTAGAGGTAATTCACACATGTCTCCACTATATAAATTAAACAACAATGGTGATATAATAAACACTTGGTGCACCCCACCAAGGACACTTGGTTCTTAGCACTGTTCACGTAACAATCTTTTTTAGCTTCTTTTATTTTCTTCTTTTTTTTTTTGAATGATTTTTGTTTACTCATTCAAAGTAGTATTTTTATAGTCATCCAATCTTTATGTTTTCTTTTCTTTGGTTTCAAGGTTTCACTCCCTACTTGAATTACTGTATATATTATAATATCTATATGTATTATATTTGTTTTATTCATGGTTCCACAGAGAAAATATCCATAGTCATACATTTAGTCTAGATACTTATATTCATTTACACTACTATCATGCGCCCACTCAAGATTAGTCTCATAAGCGCACGCAGCTTGTACTTGGCATGCAAGATAATTGATTATGTTTTCCGTTGATAGTGCCACGAAAATATATCGTGAACAGCTGAATATCTTAGAATAAAAAGTAGAAATCTCAAAATTTCTAGGTGTTCGAAACCAAAATTCAGATTTTTGGCTAAATCTGTGCCATCTACAAGTTTCAAAGCAAGTAGACGATGAATGGACTGACATGGGGAATCTAAAATGTCTTTCCACGACATATCGGTTCATATAGGCAAGAACCTTTGGTGAACTGGTTTCTTATACTCAAAATATCTACGACTAAATAAAGATCTAGAAAAGATAGATAAGATATAGGACAGACCGTCCTAGTAGGATTCATAAGATCGACTTCAGCCCCCATGTTTCCTAAGGTCTCCTCTGTATGATTAGATTTGAATGCTATGGTTTGAATAATAATTGAAAACGGTTGCGAGACACCATATTTTTAAGTTTATTATCGAGCAGACTACTTTTACAACAATAATATTCAACTGAAGGAAATTGACACAAGCTCATCCAAATCAAGATCCCAACAAAACCCTATTTTTTCAACATTTGTATTATGCCATTCAAAAATTATGAGCTGCATACCTGGTTGTTTCCGTCATCATTAATGCTAACACCTCATGACTAAGAAATAACTCAAACAAATTTAAAAGACCTTTATCAAAATATTCACCGTGTACTTCTCTTATTACACCAACATCCATTTCAGTGGAATCAAATAATTTTAAATACTGTCCACTGTATGCTCACGTCTTTCCACGATTAATTCTCACTACTATCAATGAATTCAGTTTCTTTTAAATTTCTTTCAATATTCAATATATTTCTTAATGTGCCGGTAGTAGTTCTTCGATTTATTAATATTATTTTTTTAATTGGTTTATTATATAAAGAACTATCAGAACTAGTATGGAGAAACTCACTGGAATCTTCAAATAGTTCATTATCTTCATCTGAAAAATATTCCTTATCCTGCCAAAGACGTTTTAATATATCTTGTTGTGATTTAAGTGTACATACTTGGTTAGATGTTAATTGTATGAGTATATACATGGTAATATATTACCCTGTATATACTGGTAATATATGGTAATATATTATGCATACAAGACTTAATGAAAAGTAAGTTACTGAATCGTGAGTCTAAGCTTAGAATCTACAAAACAGTAATTAGACCAGTGGTCACATATGGATGTGAAACGTGGACCCTCTCAACCACTGATGAAAATCAACTGAGAATATTTGAGCGCAAATACTAAGGAAGATATTTGGACCAACCCAATGCAGCGATGGTTCGTGGAGAATTAAAACGAACCACGAGCTGGATGAACTAATGCAAAGCGCAGATATTGTTAGATTTGTAAAGTCACAAAGACTAAACTGGCTTGGTCACCTAGAAGCAATGCAAGATAATCGAGCTGTAAAAGTAGTCCAGAGATGAAAGCCCCAAGGAAACAGAACAAGAGGAAGGCCCCGTAAAAGATGGATAGACGACGTAGAGAGGGATCCTAAAAAACCATAAACATCAGGCAGTGGGGAAGGAAAGTATTCAACAGGGCAGAATGAAAGAACATTGTTAAGCAGGCCAAGACTCACAAAGGGTTATAGCGCCATTAGAAGAAGAAGATATACAGAGTAAAATATTTGCAGCCGAAAGGAACTTACTATTATGGCGGTCAATGTGTTAAATCCCTATTTACATATTTCATATGGAACTGATGATTAATAATTGATATTTGTTTGTATTTTTCAGTACCTCCTTTTTGTATCTCTTATTGGCTTGAGCACATGTTTCCCTGGCATCATTGATTCTGGTAAGTCAAACGCTACAATTAATTATATTGTTAAGATCAGAAGAACTGGTAATTTATTTAATAAACCCTTCAATCTTTAAATTTAATCTTATAAATTTAGAAAATTATTTTGTTATCAAGTTCGTCACATGTATAGAAAAAAAAACTGTATTCATATCATAAAGTTATAAGGGTTTTAATAAAATACTTGTATAATATTATATACATATCTAATATGAGTGTCTTTTTTTGACTACCCAAATGTTCTATACCCAGTATATCATATTGAGAAACAAAAATATGAAGTCAGATAAATGGAACGAATACATAACTTTAGCAACCGGAGACAGAGCATTAAGAATTACAAGAGATCTTTTTCCAATGGGGTCATCATTATACTTCAAGTCATATGTAAGATCACTGATATCTTCAAAGTATCTCCCATCATTTTTAATTCTTCGCAGCTCCGTCTGGTTTATTTATGAGCTTGTGTATGTGGTGAATAAACCAATGATTTTAAATAAACATTTTTTATAAAGGAATAGCCACTAAACCAGGAAACTAACGACTTTTCCATGGCACTCGTTGGTACAGGTATCTAACAATTGCTTTTGATACATATGGTGATAACAATGTGTAATAAAAAAGAGGTAAAATATTAAACCTCTACTTATAAACAATACATAAATAGAACAACGATGGTTTAGATTTAATTTTAATGCAGGGCATCTGCCATCCTCTTATAAGTATTTCAACCTTATTAGGTATATTAGGTATAAGCAGCACAATTCAAGAAAATTTAACACGTATAAATTTGAAATTTTAATCAAAAAATTAATTTTGTTGTAAAATTTATTTTTAAAAGATATTATCTATAACCATAATACATAAATATTTAAATTACCGATTATTTCGTAACCTTTCCTACTAATAATAATAAAAAAAGTAAAATTTTGCAAAATGTATATTTATTTTAAATTGTTTAAACAAATTACTCGGTTAAATCAACAATTCACAAATTAACTAATTAAATTTTTATAATCTATGCAATGACGTACCTAAATTAAAAAAAAACATAAATTTTCGTTGGTTAGAACAAGCGATATTCCAACTTTTATAAATTTGAATTTATGAATTCGATCGTTGAAGACGTATACAGTCGCAGATGATCAATCGTCGATCGTAGGGCGTAACAATATTAAATCTTTCATTTTAAAATAGATATTATTAACTTCTGATAATATTCGTCGTTTCCTTCAAATGTCATCTCCATTATCAACAAGACCATTCTATCTTTCAAACTATCTGCTTTAAAGAGTTGTTTTAAACATTTTGTAGGATATTTAGCTCAGTTATTTACCTTCATCGCACATTTCTTCTGTTCTTTATTTTACATTAGATTATGAGCTACTAGACGTATTATAAATTTAAATTTAAGAATTCAGTTTTTGAAATGGTAGAATCGAGACAAAAAAAGGTCTAACTCGGGTTCTAAGGGTGGTAGGACATTGTGTTTTTCTTAGATTCGTATAAAAATGATAACATTTCGAATAAAACAAAAAAGTGGAAACAGTAGACGGTACTGTAGAAGAGCGCGGAGCTTCTTACTCTATTTTAATAATTATTTATTAATAATAAATAAAGTATTGTGAATAAAGTAATAAAGTGAATAAAGTAATTTTAATAATTATTTATTTTTTATATTTTAAACAAATTCAATAAATTATTGTTTGCTCCTAACGCCACCTGTTAACATATTAACAAAGGATAGAAGCATACGTTGTTTACTTATGACAAACCTGTCAAATTCAGACTAAATATTAATAATAAAATATAAATACATATGATTTGATAATAAATTTAATTATCATATAAATTAAATATGTTTTTATAAATAATAATTAATAATAAATTGTATTTATATGAAATTTTTTTACAACAGATGATTAAATATTGTTATTAATCGGATGGCATCTATGAATTTTATTAAATTTTGACAATCGTTACGAATCGAACGAATCTAACCGTTTAGTGACAGATATGCTTTTAATTTTTTATCATTTAATGTCTATATTTTGTTAGTTATTTTCATGCAGTTTTTAATTTAAACCTGCTTAGATACTTGTAGAGAAAAATAAGTAATATAGCCCCATTATAGAAGATTCGCTTTTAAAAATCAACTTCCTCCTATGTTGATGCGTCTGTCATTTTAACTGTTTATAAACTTAAAATCACAGTACTTTTGTAAACCTATTTTACAATATTTAACACAATTTTTTTAATCGTTAAGAGATTTAATTTTGAAAAATAAACATTTGTCTTCAATCGTAAAATAGTTTCGAAACACACAATCCAACAAATTGTTGTAATTAGATGTCGCTATTGCGTCCGTATTAAAGCCATGTTATCGTTGCTTCTTAAAAGGCAGAAAATATTGATTTTTCATGTTGAGAAGCCCTATGAATAGCTCTTCTGACGAGACCTATTAGGTCGAAATACGTATCAAGAGATACATAGGATTTGTTTGCGTGAAATCAAATATTTGCTGCCTTTTCTCATTTTATTTGTCTTCATTTTGGTGCTTTAAAATTCATGTAGACCCAATGGTTTACGGATAATAACGTTGTAAATAAAAGCTTTTCGAGATAAACAATTTCAATTTTGCAATAACTATTAAGTGAAACTTTTTGAAATTTTTAAAGCTGAATATTTATGAGTATTGTCCTTATTCTCACGCAAATATCAGTCTTCGCCTTTAGTATTTAAAATCAAATAACGATCTTACATTGTCTATAAGTAAAAATAACGTTTAATCTTTTGCATATTTTTTATTATATATTAATATTACCAAATCCATCAAAAACATTTTTTAGATACATGTATCAAAGAGTGTTACGAAAAAGACTTTTTATTTTGATTTTATATTTATTTTCTCTGGTCTGTATTGCATGTAGATGTTTGAATGAAATTCCTTTTTGCAATGTGTTATTAATGTACATAAATTTCTATAAAATAACTGGAACGTCATCTCATTAGACAAATATAATTCAACCATCTCTCGATTGTTTTCTTCGTCTTTTGTTATAATCTACATGCCGAAATGTTCCGGCAGACTGACTCCGGAACTATCACTTTTCTTCACAATTACCTACTTCAATAAAATTGCAGATCCACGACTTTATATTCTATGCTCTGACTGCGCCCTTAAAGTTAATTAAAATTGCTACTTTCGCTTAAGCAATAATCTGGGTTTCAAACAAAAAAAGTGGCATCTAATTATAGAACCGTGTAAGATCGTAGAAAAGTAACGCCATGAAATCTTCAAAAAGCGATAGTGCATGTTAATTTTTTGTCAGCTGCCTCATTTATATTAGATACAATCTAGAAATTGAATAAATTATTATTTATAATATCAGAAGCAATTTAGAAATATCGATATATAGTGAGTCAAATAAATTTGGATATAATTTTTATAGATTCACTATTTGTTAATGTTACAATTATGTAAACAAGTCGACAAAAAGGTTTTTCGTTCGCATTTTCTTTAAAAATAGTTGTCTTCTTATTTTTCTTAAGTTGGTTGTCATGATGATTATTTGTTTTCTGTTTACAGCCGCTCTAAAAAGTTGTTTTAGAACGAACTATTATCTGAGATTATGGAGCCAAGACATTCGTCTTGCTCCAAATCTACGTTTTTCTATCATCTTTCCCTAAATAATATAATAAAAAAAACAACTTTTCGTGAAAAATTATGTTATAATATGTTGTTTACATCTCTACATAATAAACTTTATTATTTACTTTTAGTTTAGAGTAAAACATAAATATAAAAAAAAACAAAGAGGCTGTCTAACATGTTATCTAATGGTGACCTCCTTTAAGAATTTTAAAAATTCAAGATTTATAAATAAAATTACATAAATTTTTTTAGTTAAAATACAGTTAAATTTAAAAAAAAAAACTTATATTTACGAAATACTATTCTTTTGTAATAAAAAAAAACATTTAAACATGAAAAAATAAACAACAAAGAGCTAGAAATGCTTTTGTGGTTGACAAACATCACAAATAAGTCTTTGTTGACCTAGAAACAATAGCACATTCCGAGTGACACCAGACATTGCTGTTCTAGCATTTTAGACTGAATTCTTTAGGACGCGAAAGCTGAGTTCGTTGCAGTACATACATGTTGCATTTGATTCTTTCCTCATTGTCAACCTCCTCATGACCATCTTCTTTTATTAGCTTATCAATTTTTCTTATGGTTGCTTTTGCTGTTTTTCTTCTCTCTTTTTCTAAAACTTCTTTTTTGGTTTCCTTGATTTCTTCTACATCTGGAATGTTGTTGATAACACATGTCTTTTCACGTTTTCTTTTTCTTTGCGTTATTATTGTTGCTTCGGAAGATGAGACAATTCTTCGATTTATTCTCTGCATATGTAATGTTTGGATGTGCTTTGGTCATTTGTATTTCTCGGGGACATGTAAGATGGTTTTAATGGTATTATTGCTAACATGCTGATTTACATTTAAGACAGAATCCTCCATATTATTTTGCGGTTCTTCTTTGCTATTTAAATTTATGAGAATTTATGAGGTGTGATTTATTAGATATGTTTCAAACTTCTTATGTGTTGTTGAAGCAGCAGAAAATTTCCAGTCTTTAAACATCTGGATTAAACCGATGTATTTCAGTTTTTTTAAGACCTTATTGCATTTGATGGACTCGCAACCTTGAGATATGCATTATTAAAAAGTTTTGTCACTTGGACGTGAGTGACAGTCCGTCCTTAGTTATCTCTCATCCATTTTTGTATTTCTATATTATAAAAAGTTTGTAGTGGTGCAAAAAAGTCATCATCATCATCATCATCTTGGTGCTACAGCCCTTAGAGGGCCTCGACCTTCTCAAGCTTTCTACGCCATTCTGTTCTGTCCCTTGCTTGAATTTTCCAGTTGCCGACTCCGATCTTCTCCGCATCTTGTGTTACCCCATCCATCCACCTCAGCTTTGGTCTACCCCGTCGTCTCATTCCCACAGGTTGCGCTGTTAGAATCTTTTTTATCATGTTCGATTCAGGGGCCCGGGCTACATGTCTTACCCACTGCAGGCGGTTTCGCTTAATTATAGTGGTAATATCTTTACCACCAAATGTATGCTTGTAGATATTCTGCAGTTCGAAGTTATATCTACGCCTCCATATTCCGTTCTCACAGACCGCTCCAAATATCTTGCGTAGCACTTTTCTTTCAAAAATGGATAGAGCGGATTCATCTGTTTTCGTTAGCGTCCATGCCTCTGATCCGTATGTGAGAACGGGGACTATCAGCCTTATACGAGTTTTTTGAGACAGACGTTTGTTAGCTAAGTACTTTGATAGACCATAATAACACCTGTTTGCAATTATTATTCGCCTTTTTATTTCCTCGATGTATTGTTATTGGGGTTAACCGATGTCCCTAGATATATGAACTCATTGACTGCTTCGAAGTTTTGGTCATTGATGATTAAATTTGTGTCAACATTTCCAGCTCTTGTGTTTGTGTTAGTCGCCATGAATTTGGTTTTGCAAAAAAGTCAGCATTAAGGAATTGGACGCGATGGGATACAATGTGGCGAAAGACAAAATAGAATAATTCCATTTTCCTTCCTACATTCCAGTACTTCCAACTCCATGTGACTTCTATGCCCATCGAGAATGAATAGGACTTTATTTTAATGAGACAAGACAACGTGCTTTAGCTACTTGACAAATGTTTCTGTAATCATGCAGCCATTGTATTGGTAAAATGCTACAGTGTGTATAGGTGCGTTATCCATTAACTAGGCTTTAAATCGTTTCCGCGGAAAAATAAAGGCGGGAGGAATTAATTGCGTTCATATAACACACAGGTGTATAATTTTGTCCATGTTCAGCGCTGATAATAATACAAATTTCTTTTCTTCCTTCGGTTTCAACAATTTTTGGAGCCTTTGTAGTCACTGTGCTCATTCCAGTCTTCGTCTACAGTCTACAATGTAGGTGTATTCAGAAGAAAACTGATATTTTTCCATAACTTCTCAAATAGAACTGAAAAAGATCCTAATGTTATCTTTATTCTAAAGCCTGTGCTCTTGAGATAGATAAAGAGTTTTTTCAGGAGCTCTAACAGTTATCTTTGGATTCCTTGCGAGAAACCATTTTCGCCACTTACTACCAGCATTGCCTTTTTCTTTATTAAATCGGTGGTTAATTTGATGTTTCTCGGCTATTTGCAAAACAAGCTTTCTTAATTCTGTATTGTTAAGGCCAAAAGTCTGGTTTCTAAATTATCTTCTTCTTCTTAACGTGCCTCACCGCTAAGGAGATTGACGATCATCATGGCCCATTTGACTATATCTGCCTGACTCTAACAAAATGCTTTGCTAATAGGTTTTATCTAGTTTTTTGTACTCTCTGGTTATAATATGGATTTTCTATAAGTATTATATCTCGATTGTATATTTATTTTTGTTTTAAGATTGCCATGAGTTGATCGTGTCTTAACCCATTAAAAACTTTTTCATAAGCTAAAAATCAGCGTTTTGTTAGTACGTTTAAACTGAATAAAGCCTCTCTAGTTTGCATTCCATTGCGAAAACCAAAATGGGTGTTGCTTATGTAGCTACATATCTATACATTTTGTATAGCATCGCAGAAAACAGACCGAACTTACAGTCTATGCTACTAGTTATCAAACTAGACACCAAAAATATTAGGATAAATGAATGCTACTGTGCTAAGTTAAATACAAAACGAGGAATGGATAAATTAGCTAAGCATACCTATTCGACTTTTACAAACATAGGCAAAAACGATTAAATGGTTGCATGGAATTTATTTCTTCATTAAATAGAAAATTACAAATATTTTTGTACGAAATAATCATTTTTAAACAAGCAAAAACAGAAAGGAATCCGTGGAAAAGTACTAATTAATTTTTTTTAACACACTCTATACATTTCTAAACCTGCGATGCACTTTCTCCTCGGATGATTTAAATTTAAGCGGATGACTTGCATTATTTAACATCAGATAAAATATGCATAACGAATTAATAACTGCCGGAATAAATTTATAAACTCTTCGATTAATGTGATATTTATTATTATATAATAGTTCTAATAAGACATTTCGTTTTATGTGAGTAGAAATTGCAATCACTTATACTCGACACTCGTCGATTTTGTTTTTTTGCGGAAGTTGTTTTGATTAATTAGTCTTCAGTGGCATTTACTCGTTGATTTTGTTTTATGCACAAGTTGTTTTGATTAATTAGTCTTTAACGGCCTTTATTAAGAAGTCGGAGTGTCTTTAAGATGAATATATCTTTAGTAGTTTCCAAATCAGCAGACAGTATAATTACTGCTTTTTAATTGAATATAAAAATGAGGAAGTACCTACCTACCAATAAATTTTATCATGATATTTATGTCTCATTTGTGAAGAATGCGTAGTAGGGGAGGGCGGATGGCGTCACCTTAAGAGATCATCATTTTTTGTGACTTAATTTTGAGATGAAAGAAATATGTAACTATGCTAGTGATCTAAGAACTAAGTTTTTAACTGTAATTAATTTCATAAATTTTTCATTCGCTTTGATTAAGCGACAATCAACGCAACACTTTTTTGTGTAACGTGACGGCATTGCCCCAGGCATAGGAGTAATGGCGCCACCTACTGAACTGAAATGAAGACCTTTCTATAAAACATGTTCTAAGCAAATATCTTTATTGAAATATATTTGGAAACATAAAAAATAACAGTATAATGAATGATAAATGAAAACATAACCTAAAAACAACCTATTATCACAGTATAAATAACAACTATACTGTGCTATTATTCTATTCACAGAAGTCACAAACATAATTTTTGGCACTGTCTTTTCCACTGCATTGAGAATGAGCCCATTTCGAGAAAAGTGTACAGCGATACCAATGTTCAGTGTATCATTACAAAGTTTGTCATCATCAAAATCTTCTGACGATGTTTTATCAAAATCGAATTTTGGTCTGAAAGTTTTCTTCATTTTCTTTGTTTTTTTTTATTCTTATAAAGCTCGTCTTTAGATATAAACGTCCTGTTTTATTTCAATTTTTTTGATTTATTTGCAATATTTTTATTTTCGCAATCTGTAAAATTTCGTTTCACTGCTTTCGCTTTTTGCTTCAACTCCCTTTTTTCTTTAGCATCTTGCAGGATATCTTTCATTGGTGTCAAAGCCAGGATAATAGAATATTGCTTTCTATCCTGACTTTTTGTTTAGGATCGGTCCTGTTAGTTGGCATTAGTGAAATGCAAAATCTTCTTCACTGAATTTATCTGGTTGAAACGGAAAAATTCCACATGCTTTGAATCCTGCCACTATCTTTTCAAGGGTAGCAATCCTCAAGTAAGCTTTGCTGAATATCGGAGCAATATCGTATGAAGTGATTTTTTGATGAAAATTTGTTTAAATAAAATTATCACACTCCTTATTGAACGCATTCTTAAGAGGCCCGTAGAAAGATACATCTAAGGGCTGAAGTCTGTTCGAGGAATGGGGTGGAAGCGGCACAACGTGAATGTGGTTTGAACGGCAAAAGTCATAATATGGAAAAGAAATATGGGTTCCATGATTATCCATTAACAGAAGGACAGGGTCCTCTTCATTTGACTACTTAGTGGTTCTCTGGAAGTGTTTCAACCAATCTAAAAATAAATCTTCGTTGGACCACCTATTGTGTAAACATCTATAAATGGCTCCAGGAGGTCCTCATCGCTGCAATAATGGTGACATCCGTTTCCTTGAATAAATAAACATTCCTGAAGCGCTCATAGCACACACTACAGTGATATTCTTGATATTCTCTTCTCTCCCAACTCGTAACTCCTCCCACTTGCTTTTGTCCTCTTGTTGCAAGAATTTTTCCCGGTTTTTGTACTGTGGAAATTCCAGTTTCGTCCATATTATGGATATGATTTGGTGGAAAGTTATACTTAGTCATTACAGTGTCTAAATTTTTATAAAACAAATCAACTTTGTCTTTATTAAATGCTTTGACCCTGTTCAAGCTAGTGGCTTCTGGTTTTTTTTTAAACTAATTTTATGCCTGCTGATAAACCCATTTAACCAATCTATTCTGGCTAACTTGGTCTCTTTGCTAAAGTTGTGTTTGATTTGATGTTTTTCAGCCAATTCTCAAGCCAGTCGCCTTAGTTCATTTGTAGTGATGCCATAAAATAGTTTTGATATGCTAACCATATTCTCTGCTAAGTTTTGTTTTTGTTCTACAGAAAAAACGCATTTCCGACCCAATCTCGGCTTACTACCATCGTTTGCCTTTAGCCTATCCCTTAATGTTGTTCGGGGTATGCCAAACATTGTAGGTGCTTTTTTTTTGTGAGACACCATTTTGGCGAACTGCTTCAATAGCATTTTTGAGCCTCCTTCCACATAGCCATTTCTGTTGTTCTTTTGCGTGATCGTACCATCTGAAAATCACAAAAAAATGCGTTGTTAACCTTTCATTTCAAAAAGAAAATACGGGGCAATACCGTCATGGCGGCATTAACCCGAAGTAAAGTGACGGAATTACTCTTCGAGAAAAACATGGTGGATATATCACTACATACTACAAACAATAACCAAACATTTGAAAGCAATATCACCGAAAAGTATCTAAGGTATCATATTATTAAAGGACATATTTAAAAAACCAGCTAAGAACCTTATTATCACACTTACCTCGAGTTATAAATACGGCAAAAGTAAGTAGAAATATGAAACTATAACGGTTTTACTGATATTCACACGAACTAACCTTGAAAGCGGCAATAGCTGTACTCATAGCTGTACTGATCAAAGCACGCTCAATCAAAGCTATGTCTCAGCGTTAGTCAGGTGGGTGCAAGACTAATATTTTGTGAAAAATACTCGTTGAAGGAATTGCCCCGTCCTCCCCTTTATCGTCTAATATATACCTATATATAAATCATCGTTATTTGTACGCATAAGTCAAAATAGGAATAAATGGAGAAACATCGCAAAAAAAGTAATGGGATCAACATTAGTAATCACCACGCATGTAGTGGTGATTATTTATTCACTGTTGCCAAACTTCAGTGATTTGGCGTAGAGGTAAAGAAGCCCGTATCGAAAGTCTTTACTTATATACGTATTTACTTATATAAAATTAGTAAAAATTATTGTTTTGTGGCGTCTTTTTCTTTTCAATTATGGAATGTTTTAATGTTTTAATTGAGGAAACCACATTCTTTTATCCCTATAAATTCGGCTTTTCATCCAGCAACCCAATGTCAAATGAGTTTTGTTATAATTTATGATTTATTGGATAGAACTTTATTGGTATATTTTATGTCATTTTTTGAATAAGTATTTGCAATTTCATGTTTATTGGGTTATTATACATCTGTGTTATTGTTGTTTCAGGACATGGTCTTGGCGGATATGGAGGTGGTGGCTCCGATTGGCAAGGAGCTTTGGCCAATGTAGGAATTGGTGCTGGTCTGGACCACTCAGCTGGATTAGATGATGGCCATGGCCAGGGATCCCCTGACGGCTCAATCGGTGGTGATTTCCATCACGGAGTAAGCGTCGTTAGTACTGGAGGCGGAAACAAAGGAGCTGTGTTTGATTTAACCAATCAAGGTATGCCATATAATTATTATTACTGGTCTCTACTAACCTAACTGGTAGAGTTATTTAACAGTTAGGTAACTAACTACTAAAGATAGTTAAGATTTAATTTCAATACAGAGCACTACCATTTGCTTATACGAATTTCGTCCGTTTGGACTCCTTAGAGCGACCTTGTGGTAAGCTCTGAATGAAATAAAATGTTTCTGTCAGATGAGCAATTCGATGATGAGTTCGAAATCGAATGCCAGTTATATAACAACTGTTCCCCAATCTGTTATATAACTGTGCCCAAACGTAGATACTAGGCGGAAACAGAAAAAGCAAAGCTGGATAAGAAATAAATAAAAATTAAGCCACAAACCAAAAGTAAAATAGGAGTTTGCGGGATATATTTCAAGACGAGAGTGTGAATAACACATGAAGTTTAAAAATTTTTTAATAGATACAAAATCCAGGACAAAAAGAAATCGGGTAGGACCTCAAACCAGAAGTATAAAAAGGGTACGTATTTAATTTGAAAAAGCACAAAGTGAAAACCAATGGAGATTCAAGAAGAAGGCAATGTTTCATTTTGGATGCACTACTGCTAATAGTTAGAGATAGTAATACTATAGAACGTGACAATATCCTCTCTTTACCAATAATGATTACAATACAATATTTTATTTCGTTTTACAGGAGGTGGAGGCCACCATGGAGCCTTTGGAGGCAGTTTCGTAGCTTCTAGCAAATACAGCGCTGGTGGTCATGGAGGAGATGGCGGAAGCTCCGGTGGATTTGGAGGTCACGGAGGATACGGAGTTTCAGAGGGTACCGGCTTTGCTGAACACTACAGTGATGTTTTAGGAGCCAGTCAACCAGTTGCTGGATATGATGGTGGCCATCTTGGAAGTGGTCACGAAGGACTTGCTGCTCTCCACAGCATTGGGGGAGGAGAAGGTTTAGGAGGATACCATTAGTAGTACATTGATTGTTATTTTTGTTGTTGTTGTTTTTGTACATATTTATTTTTTTATTGTTTTTATTGAATAAATTTTGTTATAAAATAAGTTATTATTAATTATTGCATTAGTATATACAATTATAGCTTCTGACATCACTGTCCGTTTTCTAAACTCCTTCTTCATCTTGTCCTATCTAAGCACATCTGTCGTCTAAATTTTCCTCGCTCATTGCATTTTTGATGTTAGTTTCTCAGTTTGTTTTCTGAGTATTACACATTTCTTCTTCTCGGCTGATTTCCTCGTTGCTCTTAGAAGTCGCGACTCATTGATTACTTGGTTTTTGTTCTTTATTTTTTTTGGATATCGCTTCCTACTTTTTGCTCCAAGATAGTTACAGTGTTCACATTTCCTTATTCTGTCGTTTTCATTTTTATTATTTCATTATTTCAATTATTTCATTCTGTATAAAATTAGGTCTGTTGTCTCATCTATACTGAGGTCTTTTGTTTTATTCGGTATATTTGTTCGGCTTGCCTTTTGATATTTCTCTGGTAATCTACCCTATGCTCCAAGAAATCTTTTTTCTGTGTTAGTATTATCTGACCATTGTATAGATGTGTGTTGTTCAATGGTATACCCATTCCCTGGCACTTTTTGCCAATGTATATCAATTCATATTTAATTTATATTTTAAACAGGGGAGGTGAAAGAGTACATCCCTGTTTGAGGTTCTTAATTGTATGAAATCCTGTTGTTGTTTTGTTTTTAGTTTTTATTTTGATTGCTTTATTATTATATACTTCTTCTCTGGAAAAAAATTAGAAGATGTTATAAAAACAATAGAGAATCAGGTAAAATATTTTAACCTAGAAATATAGCAGGTTAAGTGAAACTATACAGAGCAAAATACAGAACAAAAAGATGGTCAATTCACTTTCACATGGACAAATTCGAGTGTAGTTATAAGGGTCGAATCGTTTTTTAACGCCCTTTTGTCCGCTTCTTCTCGATCGACGATGATAATATAATAAAATAATGAAGTGGTGGAGTAAAAATTATGGTTTTATTGACAACTACTAATAATTACACTATAGATGTTGGTTAGATATCTTTCTATAATAGACAGCGCTCAATTAAGCTCAAATTCCCAATTTATAATTTCACAAATACTGTATACCTCAGCACAAAGGTTAATGCTTCTACCATACTAACAAACTTTCAACTATAAACTTACAATACAATTTAATCTAGGCCGAAATTGCAACACTTAGGAAGTTCAATTGGAAAATATATTATTCGGCAATTTATTAAGTTGCAGGTAAATGGACTAATTATTAAAGTATTATACGATATGTTTTCACAATGTTTCAATTATACACGGTGAACTATAAAAGGTTAAGAAGTTAAGAATAATGCGAGATTACAAATTAAGGGATTAATTTGTGATTGAACAGACATTTAACGAAGCGAGAGAATCTACATACGAAAGGGTGGGCCATTTTACTTATCTTTTATATCAACTATCATATCAGTAACTGCTTTTTTTTCATAGTTAACATAAAGGGTATAGGCTAAAATGTAGAGTATATTAGTCGAATATTCATTCTATTGTTCGACCAATTCCTCATTCAGAACAAATCCCATTTACAGCCTATTTCAAGATTTTAACAAGTGATGACTGATTCCTCATCACGTGGTGTATCGTCGTCAGCTCTGCAGAAGTTCAATCAAGCTGTATTTAATGATCTTGTGGTTGATTTGACCACATCATTTGGTCATTCAGTACATATGCAAAAGGAGTATAATTATATAAAACAGTAATTAAATTGTTACAATGTTACGAGCACAATTGGATCATTTGTCTTGATTTGACACTGGTTAACCTCTTTATAAGCCAGCAGAGAGGGTTTAAAAAGTTTACATGTGATCTCTGCATTTGAGACAGATTTTTTTATCTATACTTTACCTGGAACTTGGTTGTATATAAAGCAGTTCGCTGGGTACTGAACAAAAATAGCGAATATTTTCAATATATAGAGTGAGTTTTATGTATGGAATGCTTCAATTATCTTTAAAATGACTTGTACCATTATTGTCAGATTTTCCGATAAATTAGTAAAGAGTTAAACTAAACTGGTGCAGTAAAATATTTATCCCAATCATAGTGCAGAAAACCTACAGCAGCTGCAAACGAATTCATCTTAGTGGTATGTCAATATTTCAGTAGTAGAAAAATTAGGAATTGTAGAAAACCAGACTTAATTACAGCAGATTCTCAAAATTTGTCCGTTTACTTTAATACAACAAGCCATACGATTTTTAAAACTTTGCAATACATTTTGCAACATCTCTGACTGGTTAATTCTTTGACATTTAAATTTCTTAAGGCATTTAAAAAACAAAACATTAACAGAGGGTGATCTATGTGAAATAAGACACTTCATTAGATTTCCAAAAAAAAAACGGAAGATCTGACAACAATGTAAATACCACCATAATATTGGCCACATTACAAGACCGTTACACCAAAACCTATAAAAATCGTGGAAGCCGTTTCCGGGATAATTGACTCGTTCCACACTTAAAACTCATTCTGCATACTTTCCACTTTTCCAGATTTGTAACACGAGAAGATCAAAACATGTGTGTTCAACGGGTCACAAATATGAGTCCTTATACTTGAGAAAGATTTTGCAATCAAAATTGAAAAGTCTGTGTGGCTTTCTGATAAAAATGTTATACAGAATTTTCTCGGCAACAAAAAGCTAACAATTATAAGATTCTGGTTAATGGAAGGCTTTTACCTTTTCGCGACCTTGGGTATATTATGAGTATCAAACTTGGTTTCCTGAGAATCTTGGGTATATCAGTGATGAGCAGTGACAAAAATTCTTTGAGATAAATTTCTAATAATATAAATATCTGACATATAAATAACACTTTAGAAAGACATATTACATTAACATATTTAAAAAATAGCATAGTTAAAATACACACACACACACAGTTTTATATAAAATGATGTAGGTCTTGGGCAAGCGTATTTGGATGATTCAGTAGTCTACTTTTGTAAATGCCACTCAATGCGACAACGGTGTGTTTTTAACGTTTTGGATCTGAAGTTCTCGATGTATAACATAATTGGGCACATACCACGATGCATCGGAAACTTTAAACTAGAAACGCCGAAGTTTCAGCAAATGATAACTATAATACATAGATATGTATGTATATATACCTATATATATATATATATATATATATATATATATATATATATATATATATATATATATATATATAGATGCTGTATCCTATATCTGTATACCGTACATCCAAACAGGCTTTAGAATACATTTATACAGTAATAATTTAATATGTAAACTTAATTTGGATTTTTGGTTCATGAACCAAAACATTTTCCTGTACCTATATTAATCCTAGTTGTAGTCGCTTTGTCCAGATGTGCTTTCCCCAATTTAGTCAGCTGTCAAAATGTACTCCCAAGTATTTAACATCACTGTTTTTTGATATTATGGTATTGTTTGTACATACAGATGGTACATCCTCCCTGCGTAAAGTAAATGGTGTATGTGCTGATTTACTGCTATTTACTTTAACTTGCCACAGTTTTAACCATTTCTCTAGATCATTTAAATGAATTTATAAATTTTGGCACATTGTGTAACAGGAACCGTGCTAGAAGTTATTATCACAGTATCGTCTGCATTGGTAGCAATTGTGCTATTTACTCTTGTGGGAATATCTTTCCGTATAAAGTAAGTATAAAGTTGGTCCCAATATACTACCCTGAGGTACTCCTGATAGAATTGGAGATATGTTTGACACTGCTTCATTGTAACTGACCTGGAAGTATCGATTAGTGAGATAGGATCTTATAAGTGTACACAGAGAATGAGAAAAATAAGTTTATATTTTTGATAGCAACGCTTCATGCCATACTTGATCAAATGTTTGTGAGACATCCAAAAAGGCTGCAATGTAGTATTCTTTCTTTTTAATTGCATCTCTTGCTACTTACCCACCCTATGTACCCACTCAATTGTTCCATGTTTCTGCCTGAACCCAAACTGATAACAGTCCAAACTTACCATTATCTTAGAGATAATGGGAAGCCAACTGATTGGACTATAGGATGATAGTTCGTGTGGATCTTTATTTGGTTTCAGTATTAGAATTATTTGTACAATTTTCCATTGAAACGCAAAATAGCCTAATTGTAGTATAGCGTTAAATATGTACATAATCAGCTGAAATCCGTCTTCAGGTAAATTTTTGCAGATTTTTCCTATATTAAATCATACCCTGGAGCTTTTTTAATATTGAGATTTTTATCTAAATCTTTAATTTCATTCAGTTTGATAACTTCTATAGGAGGTGACATCTATCTTTCTAATGGGACCATCATGCTTAATCTTATGTTCAAGTTTCTTAGAAAGTTTACAAATAGAGTAATTTATGTTATCCGTCGCAGTGAGACTTTCAAGATATTTATTTATGCCTTGATCTTTGTATTTATGTAGTTATATTTTAAGCAAGCGTTTTGTGCTTAGATCTGGAAGTTTACCACTGTTTTCTTATGTTTCTCTTTTCGTTGATTAAGATTTTTTGTATGATGTGGATATGGTGCAGTGATTACTCCGATTTAGATCTGAGGTTGGTCTCCAAGCTGCCCATTGAATGATTGATCTAAGGTAATGGACTGCTTCCTTAATATTTTCATTTATTTTAATGAATATTTAAATTATTTGCATTTTGAGCATTAACTCCAGTTTGTTATATGGTTTGAAAATGTGGTGTATTTATATTATATACATGTTCCATCGTATTATGTACATCAATAAATATGGGAGAATGGCCCGAAGAAAGGTTCATTATTTAAAAAGTTGTTACTAATATAATAAAACTTTTAATAATTTCTCTTCCGCGTGTTGTTATCAATCTTGAACCCCATCTTGTATGTTTTGCATTAAAGTCACCTGCTGCAATGAAGTGATGACAAAGCCCATTGAAATAACTACTAGAGAAATGTTCCTCTTTAATTATTATACCAAGGGGATAACACGCAACTGACATCGTTGCCGAGGTCTACAGATATCGAGGTTGCCTGAATGTTGATTTCGCATACTTTATTTATTTCGTGATGCTTTATGTTACTTCTAATGATTAACGCTTTTAATTATTAGAAAACATATGTGCAACAAACAGAAAACAACAAAACATAAGCATATGTGCAGAAATCTGGCATACTAAAATATGATTTAAGATTATTTAATTTTATAAATGCCTTAATTTCCTCACTATGATTTGTGAGGCTGTTTGTGATCCAACATCCAATTTTAGGCTTAAACATTAAATTTTGATAGCTTCATTATGAGAAGGTCAAACATTTTATCCATTCTCTCCATAAGTTTTTGGACCATTAATTCTAAACTGTTACTTGTTTCTGTTGTATTCAGTTTTCCTTGTGTAGTATTTGAGACAGATGCGGTGGTACGATTTTGTCCCTCAACACCGTTTGCATATGTAACAGATGGGCGAGGAGTATTTGAGAAACTTGACGAGGTTGGGTACTAAGATTGTATTTTCTCCCTCAACTTTGGAAATTGTTTATTTTGGAGCTCTTTGTAGGCCAAACAGCCTCTGTAGTTAGCAGGATGTATTCTCTTGACAATTAAATATTAATGAAATTAAATAAGGGAACTAAATTAGGAAAATAAGGAAAAAATGAAAACATCTTCAAATAAAATGAGACTCATATTTATTTTACTAAATTATAAAAAGGCAAACAAGCACATCTAATATGGGTTAATTCTAAACGCAGATCAATTATTTGCTAAATATTTCGCCCAACCTTCATTTGGTTCTGGTAAAACCCAACCAACTGGAATTTTGGAGCCCATCTCATTGGTGGGAGATACTAGGAATGTATCCCAACTTTTCCTAAAATAACAAAGATTATAAATTCACAATTAGATTATTGTTCTCATTGTTGTACTCTTACGAATTAACTAACGCAGTTTTTATCACTGTTCTAGATATATCTGCGAGAGAATGAATGTGAGGGAGACAGTGTAAAAGTGGAAGAAATAAGTTAGAGGGGAAAAGATAGTGTGACTGGAATGAAATAGCCATTAAATAAAAAAGACTTAAAAATAGCCACTGTGATTACCTCAATAGGAAGACGGCACTCCAAGAAGAAGAATAAAATAGATAATAAATCTCAGTGTGAAAGTTTAACAAATCGAGGGGGGAGGAGGTTAATTTTTATGTTAGTAACTTTCGAGTAGTATTTTTCAGATTATCCCGGGGGCTGATCACTAACGAAATTGAAAGATACACTTAAATTGATTCTATAATTGGTGGTTTTCATTTGCTACATATCTTGAATTTAAATGACGAGAACTTTAATTTTACTATAGATATATTTTAACAAATTCTATTTGGCAGAGAACAGAAATATAACATATCAAATGATACTTCCACACAAGCGTGAAAGAAAGTAGCGGCTGGTAATCTTCAACAACCTGAATTATGGTTAACTACAATGACAGATACTTAAAATACGTTTTTTTTTCGAGCTTAAAATGGGTATTTTAGACATGGTGCAAACCATCAAAGAAATACTTCATATATCTTAGAGAGTTCTTTGATAACAATATTTCACTTGAGATTTTTCTTCGTGTCTCGAGAGTGCATTTAACCAATATTAAAATTTAGTTACTTAACACATACCTTATATTAATTACTATTTATAACTGGGAATAAGCCACAATTAAAGATAAAAATACGTTTATTGACGTTTCAATTTCCAATTCGTATTTATATAAATATAAACAATTTACTGTTTGTATTTTGAGAACGATTTCCGAATTGGAAATTGAAACGTCAATAAACGTATTTTTATCTTTAATTGTGGCTTATTCCCAGTTATAAATAGTAATTAATTTACAATGCCACAAGAAAATAGCTTCAGAACAACATACCTTATAGCAATAAACGTTTCCATGTCCCTTTCAGCAGCAGTCAAAGCCCAGTAAGTAGCATTATTTTGAGGTATCAACTGTTTAGGACCAAAAAACACTGTATGCCATTCATCCAACAGTCTTCGTTCTTTAGATAACTTTGCCGTTTTTGTATCTTCAGTAGCATTCTTTTCCAACATCAGTTTTAAACCTTGCTCTTCCTTGGCATATGTTTGAAGAGATGACTCCCACATATTCTTTAACTTTACTGAAAATAGATCAATTATAAAGTAAATTTTGCTACAGGATAAGTATTTTATTATAAGTTTACTTACAGACAGTTATGTTAAATGCGTTCTGATCTTCTAAAGAAGGTTTCTCGCCTCTTTGGACGGCCATATGATGTCTAATAAACCTCAATTTTGCTAGGGAGCCAATAAGAGCCATTTGTTTTCTAGCATCAGATTTTTTCTTTGTTACTTCCGACAATACACAATCAGCGTCCTTTTGCATATCTTCTGCCTAAAAAAAACACAAAAAAGTTAAAACCTAATAAACAATTAACAGTGTTTATATAAATAAAAATAAAATCTACACGAATTCGAAATCTCTTGTAACTTAAGAAAAGTTCGAGATTTCGTAACTAAGAACATAAAAAATATTTAATTACCATTTTGAGTTTTTCCTCATCTTCTTTCTTATTAGCTAACCACTGGTCAATACTTTTATGAAGTTTCTCTCTAGCTTCAAACTTTTCTTTCATCTGCTGTCTTCTAAATTCTTTCTTCTTCTTTTGGTTCACTCTCTTTTTCTTTCTTTTATCGATGCTTTTCTTCAAACGGAATATGGCGTCTCCGGACTCAAATTTAGAAATTATTTTTGTAAACTGATCCTTTATACTACCGATTTCAACGGTTTTCTGCTTCCATTCGGTAGAAGGCATTCTATCTGCTTGGCTTTCTAGATCTTGGTGTGTTTTGTTAAGTTTTTCGAGTAATTTTAAGCATTCTTTCAGTGAGTTTTGGGCTTCGTGGATACCTATTACATTTGACGCTAAAAGTAACATAAAATAAATACCCATACATATTTCAAAAAATATTTTATATTTATATTCAGTTTATACACAATTAGATACACAGTATTTAACATATACACACATTCATAAGGCTGGTTTTCGCATTGATTTGATAAAATTTTCTACGTCCAGGCGAAAGATATGCTCAAGCAACTTGGTGGAGGGTCAGTTATGGCATGGGGAGGCATATTATTTGACGCTCGCACGGAGTTAGTCTTTATCGAGAATGGGACATTGACTGCGCAAAGGTACCCAACACAGGTTCAAGAAGATGAGGTTCAAATCACACTATTTGTTTGGCCTGCTAACAGTCCAGATATCACATAGGGGATGAGATGAAGAGGCGTTTACGATGTTTCGGTCCCCATAAATTCACTTGCATCTCGGGGCAGTCAGTGAGGAGCAACGATTATAAGTGTTTATAGCCAATGCCAACTGAAGTTTTGAATGTTTTGCATTCGAATATCGAATGTTTTTGAAACGCGTTCAATGTTTTGAATATTTCGACGTTGTGTACGAAAATTAACATTGTTATTGAGCCGTTTAGAATTGAATTATTTTGGACAAGCTTAAAATTCAACAATGTTTAGAATTTTTGGCATGTTCAACAAGATTCAGTATGTTCGGAAGTATTGAAACATATTCTTTTTTGTCCAAATTTTTGAATATTGTGAATGAACAGAATATTATTAATTCATCAATATGCTTAAAGGTTAAAGATATATAAGAAAGATTAGTATATCTGAATTTACTTTTCAGTTCTTAAAAATTTCTTTTGTTTCAACAAAAAGCAAATCAAATTCAAATTGTCCCTTTTCAATATATAGTATATCAAAGGAAAAAAAACTGTTCATTTTCATTACTTTCAACAAAGTTTGAAGGATAAAAACATTGTTTTCGTCGTCTTCGTGTAAGCAATCCATTAGTAAACTATGTTACAACCGAAAATAGTTAAAAAAGAATAATAATTTCTACAAAAATGTCAAATTATAAGGGGACTCTAATTTTATTCTTGGCAGTGTATTTAATTTTAAATGTGATGAAAAAATTTTAATGCAAACTATTTTATGTGTCACAGTTATTTTTCTAATCATATCAATCTTGATTGTACTATCACAATATTTTATTATCAAATATAAAATGATTGAATAATAAACAGAATTTAAATTGAATTATTCACTAATAAATAAAAATAATTCCTCAAATTAATTTCATATTCTTAAGTGGTTATGAATCATTTATATTAATAAATCTGAACTGTTTTTAGGTAAACAGTTATATGGAATACTGTTTTTAATGTGTTACGTAATTAATGTAATTACATTTCGATTTTCACTTTGCATTTTTTAAAGACAAAGCACAAGATATTATTTTTTCTGACAAATATTCTCAAATATTACTGACCCAGGTCTCTTATGGCATGTGATCTTGACCTGTTGATACAAATTTTCAAAAATATCTGTATTCCCCATGACTAACATGCAGGAACAATTTACTATTTTTGTTGGGAATATTTCGTTGCCACAATTTTATTTTTTTTAAGTTTATTTTTAACAAAAATAGTAAATTGCACTAAAATGTCACAAAAAAATAACCTCTGAACAATATGCACGAACGCTTTCAAACAACTATAAAAAGTAGTCAAATGTGTAGAAGTATTGTACAATGTAAGTGTAAAGGTACTAAGCACTGCCGGGTCCCCTCAAACTGTCTTTATATAGAAGCAAAAACTCAGCATATGAGCTAACTAAAAGCAAATTATGATTCTCAAATTCGTGAAATCGGAAACTTGCATAAAATTTATAACATAAAATAATTTTTTTTATGATGCGTTTTCATGGGCAGGCTATATTTAATTTTTCAGTCAGTCACATAGACAACAATGACAGGCTATCGATTTGCATTCACTTCACTGTTCACTGCTGAAATGCTTTGCAGAAGTTGCTTCGAATCCTGACCCGGGACAGAAAAACAAAAAATTATTTTCCTAATCATATAAATCTTGATTGATTATAATAATACATGATTCAACATCAAACAAAATTTAAATGGCATTATGCACTTACAATGTATAAAGATAATTCATCATTATGATATAATAACATTATGAATCATTTATATAAATAAAAATGTGAACCTCTTTTGTAGACATTGTTCTGCATGAAGGATTGATATATTTTTTAATGAGAAAATAAAAAATATTATTATATGCACACTATACCATATATTATTAGATACTGAATTTGTTCTATCTGACAAGTAGTTCACGAGGAATGGGTACCACAAGATTTGACTCTCCTTCTTCTTTCAGCAGCCTATTTGATTATCAAATGTTGGCAATCATATTGTTTATATCAGCTCGAAACAGATGTCTCTTGATACCACTCTCAGAGATTTCAGAGCCAGGATGTTTTCCTTCAATCTGGGCCTCTTCTTCTGGCAATCTTGCCCTGTATTATGAGGTGTAGAAGTTTATACCCCTCTGGATGTCCCACTACATGACTGAAATATTGTAATTTTCTAATTTTTATTATTTTCGTTATTTCTGTGCTTTTTTTATTCAGTGTAAAACTATTTCATTTCTTATTTGGTCAACTCAACTTATCCATAATATTCATAGGAAGATCCAAAGCTCAATGGCCTCCAATTTTTTAATTAGTGTCTCTGTAAGGGTCCAGCTCTCCATGCCATTTAGCAATGTGGAGAATATGTAGCATCATATAAATCTGATTTTAAGGTTTGATGTATTATCTGTATTAATAAGAATTTTCTTTAGTTTATAGAAGGCAGCTGTGACTTTTTCAATGCATATTGTTATTTCTTTGTCTATATCACAGTAATTGCGGCACCCAAATAGGTGATATTGTTGACTCTTTTTAACTTTATTCCATATGCTTTGATGTTCATTGTTTGTAACTCAGTTTACTGACAACCTCAAGTTTCATCTTAGAATTTTTAACCCATATTGCAACTTTTTTTCATTGGTACGGGACCTGGTACGGGTCCAAAAAAAAAACAACTGCTAGGGATGATCGCGTCTTCCTTCTTGCTGAATTACGGAATCGGACCCAAACCGCTAGAATGCTTCAAGGCTATTTACAGCAAGCTCAAGGACCAGCAATCAGCCTTTCTACTATTCGGCGAAGATTAAAAGAGCAAGGTTTGACAGCTTGCAGTGCAGCAACGGGACCCTTACTTTCCCCAGCTCACAAAAGTCGAAGACTAGATTTTGCTCGTGAGCACATCAATTGGACAGCAGACGATTGGAAAAAAGTATTGTTTACAGATGAGTAAAGAATGTCTATTTATGGTAAAGACGGACGTAGTAAGGTGTACAGACGAGTTGGAGAACGTTTCGCTGGTTGCACTTGGGCACCACGGGTTTCTTTTGGTGGTGGTTCAGTAATGTTTTGGGCAGGGATTTCTTTTGATGCGCATACGGATATCGTCGTGATCGACACAGGTGCGTTAACAGCAGTAAGGTACATAACGGAAATCTTACAACATCACGTGATGCCTTATGCTGGATTTATTGGCAACGAATTCCTGCTAATGCAGGATAATGCGAGACCACACACGGCAAGGATAGTAATGGAGTACCTTGACGAGGTTGGTATTTAAAAAATAGACCGGCCTGCTCAAAGCCCCGATTTAAATCCTGTTGAGCATATATGGAGCCTGCTAAAAAGTCGGGTTAGGCGTTGCATACCTGTTCCAACAACACCTGGAGAGCTCCAGATGGCACTCATTGAGGAATGGGCCACTTTTTCCCAAAGAGATATCCAAAGCGTTATAAATACCATGCCAAATCGAATGAGGAGTGTCATCTAGAATCGAGGTGGCAATACCCATTACTGAAAATGGATACCAGCTTTATTTTTAATATACAGTTCAGTGTTGTTTTAAAAACTGTAAGTTGATTTTTTCAATAAATTTCCTATTTTTCTTAAATTTTTTATTTTCGATTGATGTTTTACGATAATGATCAAATTTTATGCTAAACAAGTTATTGATTCAATATACGAAAAAATAAATGCTTAATTTTGTAGCAATAAATAATAATTTCGAAAATATTTTAAATATTTGGGGTGGCCCGTTTTCTATGATGCGGAGTGTATATTCCCCCAGTTCTCCAGATTGTCTTGTTCATTGACATATATTTCCTGGTTTGTCAAGTAGACTACTTGCATCTTTTTGTAAATATTAAATATATCATCCTTTTTCTGCAGTTCTTCTATTATGCTGTTGTGTCATTTTTCTTTTGCATCCTTCTGGTTTCTTTATTGATTTTTCTGTATTCTTCAGTGTTTTTATCTGTTTCCGTTAGTTTTAACATATCATCAGTCATTCATTGTTGTTTGCATTTATCAATTTTTTATACTTTTTGGTTGATTCTTGTATGATGGTTTTGATTTGATTCTAGTGGTCTTCAAGATTATGTGTTTCCTCAGATTTTTTGAACTTCTTTTCTATCCCCTGTATTATAAAGGTGAGACTTCAATATTCCTATTTGAAGATTTTATGAAGACTCCAAGAACAAATTCACAAGGGCAAGAAATATGGAAAGAGAACTCCTAGATCCTCCATCAATATAATGTGATGGTACCTACACAACTTGTATCCTGTCAAGGTCAAAAAACAGGTCACAGTAATCCAGAACCTGCTCTATTTTCCTGATTTTCCACTCTAATTTTGTAATATTTTCAGTTTATTAGTAACATAAACTGTACATCTCCTATATCTGTGTAGACTTAATGATACACACAACAGATATATACAAAGGAATAACCTACATACCCAAAATTAGATATGACTACACAAGAATTTATTGAAAGAGGATAAAGAGTTACTAAAGGGATGGGTGGTATTTGAGTTGCAGTGATTTTTTTGTAATTGAGGGGCTTAGAATGAAAGGGATCCAAGTGCAATTTTACTAGATTTGAGATATTTAAGGTTAAAGTTTTTGAATAATTAAAATTCCTTATACATTAGCTACGGTATTACATAGTATTATTATATTACTAAAGAATCAGAAAATTATTATACCTATACTAGTTTTCAAAAAAATAACCAATTCAGCTTTATTTTAAAATAAAAAAACACTTAGACCCTTCTTATTCTGAACGGTCAACCAATTATTATCTGGACTAAAATGTATTCGTAGGATCTTTGCAGGAAAGAAAGTGAATTTTTTCACCATCATTTTAGTTTTTTCTTGAAATCCTTCTTCAGATACTTGACGGTATTAGTTTTTAATTTTATTCTTGTATTCATTGGGAAGGTTGTTGTAGACCGGTGGAATAAAATAAAGTTTTTGAATATTGTCCCATTTCAATTTATTGATTTTTCGATGAAAATGGAAAAGAGAAATGGGAGCTGGAAGCCAGAATAGCAAAAGGGAATAAACAATTAGATAGTTTAAGAGCCCTACTGAACTCAAAATACGTTTCTAGACAAGGTAAACTCAGAATATATAAAACAGTAATTCGAACCACAGTAACATATGCCGGTGAGACATGGATATTCAATAAGAAGGAAGAGGATACTATGGAAAGATGGGAAAGGAAAATACTGGGACGCATATTCAGAGGACGGAAGACAGAAGATGGTTGGGAGGGAAGAACCAACAATGAATTAATGGCTTTATATAAAGAACCTACCATTACCAAGTTCGTGAAGTCACAAAGAATGAGATGGTTGGGACATGTGGAAAGAATGGAAGTAAACATAATGCCCAAACTAGTAATAACCAGAAAACTAATCGGCCCCAAAAGAAGAGGTAGACCCAGAACGAGGTGGATTAATAAAGTGGAGGAAGACCTTAAACATGTGAAGGTGAGGGACTGGAAAAGAAAAGCACAAAATAGAAGTGAATGGAGAATTGTCCACCAGGTCCTTCAGAGTAGTTAAGAATATTGTATATACATATTTAAGTTAAAGTTTTGTTTAAAATAATTGCAATTAGTTAATATTAGGATTATGTTTACAAAAACTGCCCTAGGCCTTAACAGCCTGTTGTGCGTAAAATAAATAAATTTATTGATTTTTCTCGGCTAAGCGTCAAGATTTGTTCTCTATGCTTATAGTAGAACACTCTTTTTGTACACATACTCTTCATTTTATTAAAATATTTAATAAAATATCATTAAAAGAAAACAAAAATGTTTCGGAAGATTTTTCATACAAAATGTACCGCACTGATCTCCATTTAAAAAGAACAGTAAAGAATACCTTTAAGTACTGTCTTTTTTGGGATCACTTATAACTTTGTTTATTGTTTCAAAACTGTAAAAGTTTTCTTGATTCAGTTGGTGTACATTAAACTTTTTGCAAACTGATCGAATTTGTTGGGCCTAGTGCTCTGGAATAAATACCTGTGGATTCTTACGCTTCACTTTTGCAATTATACTAAAATCTCTATCGCACTCCATAAATGTATAGCCTGGTTCCAAAAACCTATGGTGAATCTCTTGAATATAAGTAGATTTATCCAAGAACATAAACAGCTTTACAATGTTTTTATTTTTGTTCTTCTCACCGCAGCAATCATTATATGCAATGATCTTGGTAACACTTTTAAAGAGTAAGTTTTTTACAAAATGAATGAGGCACGAACCAAGTTCTTGAGATCCCCTGCTTGAAATGGATTTATCCCAGATGTACATTTCTGATTTCCTGTGGTTACATTGTGAACACAAAAATTATATGTCCAAAGCTGTCGCAAATAAAACGCTTTCGTTGGAAGTTGTTATTAAGGGAGTGGGAAGGGTTTGCTGAAGATTAAAACAAATTACGTTTATATCTACAGATGCTTTGTAATCTATCGGTATTCAGAATCTATCGTTATCCTACTTACCTTCAGTGTTACTGCTATAATGCATTTTATATTAATTTTTTTAACTATTTCTATCGTTTTATACACAATTTAAGTCATAAATATCGAAGGTAATAATATACATTACTTCATATAAGTCGAAGAATACTGACTGAATTTCAGTTGGAAGTTGAAATATAAGGGAACCAACTGCACTTGGATCCATTTTAAACTAAAGGTTTCTATACCTTTATTTATAAAACATTTTTCAAATCGCGGTAGATTGTAGTCTATGTATGAAATCACTTAGATTCATTTTAAAATTAATAAAACTATACTTTAGGTATTTAAATATGTATTTAACTCGATATTAAAAAAATTGCACTTGGACCCCTTCAGCACCTAAGCCCTTCAATTATTCTACAGTATTTCAACAACCTATCACAGAATTCGAAATATGCAAGTAAATCCCAATATGTTATCAATTGTTACAATTTTTGCACATCTCTGTTGATTATTCAAAAGTTCTAAGGTTCAAGTGATATCCATAATGATAAAAAACTCCGAAAAATTTAGATCTCATTAAAATTATTTTTTAGTTGTTTATACCCTTTTAGCACAAGAAAATATTTTCTTTCTCAATAACCCTATAGCTCAATACATATTCTAGATAATCTTAATTATTTTCAAAATATATAATTTTAAATTTATCATTTATCTGAAGTGTCATTACTGAAATATTAGCAGATTACAGTTTGAGAGATAACATAGCAGTAACATTTCTAAAACACCATTCACCAATTATTGCTCTTGCTTATTTACTTATAAATATGATAATGCAATACAGATAATTTATTTAATTTATTATCTTTCAGCTCTTCAATGTGATACTGAGTAGAATTTCCATATTATCAATTATGTAGCCCATTGTTATGGAAATGAAACTATGTTTTTATATTATAATCCCCCACTTACTTATTATTTGTAGCAATTCTCACTAAAGTTAAACAAACCTACTATAAAATCAAATTATTCTGCTATACTCCACCCAATCTTTAAGGTAGTTGCTTAGTAAATAAAGCCTTGTTTGAAATCCAGCATTAACTCTTATCTATCACTAGTTGACATTTAAATTGCTTGACAATTTAGAGCAACATTAATTAGTACATTAGTTATTATATATAACCTGCCAAAACCTTATCACTTACCTTTATTAATTTTAATTTTTGGAATAGGATGATATACGTTATTTTGCTGCAACCACGATTCAATCCATAACTCATCATTAGACTGACTATAGAGACTCTGTAAAATATTAGTCCTTGGATCTGTAGCAACAGGCACTTCAATATTAACAATACGGTTAGAAATGTTCTGATATTTTAAAAAATTCATTATGAAAATTAAGTCTTTAATAACTAGAACTACATAAAAAATAGATATTTGTAACTTTTAACACATATGCACTTCAGCTGATTTGGGCAATTGCGCTTTCGCCTCATCCAAAACTTTTTGTGCAGCTAAGTAATCTTCAGATTCTTGTAAGTCTTTTTCTGTTTCCAAAATGTTCTTTAAATCCTCAAAAGCTACAGCTAGTCTTCTTTGACAATCAGGAACCATCATCAAACTTTCATTTAAAACTTCCTCTTGCTTTCTGAGGTCATATTCATCTTTTCCTAAAACCAAAGGGATTACTAATGTTAATATTCAACCGTATTTAAACATAACTAGTCATATTTAAAATGTAAATACTTCGAGTTGGATTAACAAAACACAAAAAGGCGATTATATGGTAATTGTTAATTCCTTAAATGTATTACCAATAGGTTATGTTTACAATACTTTTGATATTCAAATCTAATTTCAAAAATTCTTACCCTCAGCTTTATATTTCTCGATACGAACTTTTTGTGCCTCTACCTCACGTTCATAAACAGTTTTTTCTTTTGCTAACCTTCTCACAACTCCAGTTTTAATCTTAATGGTACGAATGCGTGGATCGGCCATTACACACCTAATATTTCCCTTAGAAAAAATGTTCACAAAAACAATTCTTTTATTTTACTACTCCTAAACGAAATATCATTCAAAACCAGTAAATTCAGCAATGACAGCAAGGCCAAGAGTGACTCATTCGCAAAAAACAATGCCATATAAATAACAAAAAGTGACTATGAATAAAGGTAAAAAAATTGGAACTGCCCGGTTTCCGCTAGATGGCTGTTAATATTAACCGAAATCTCATAGGCGTCGAATTTGCTTTTCGTCAGCTTAACATAATGACATTTTGAATTTTGTAAAAATTTCCAAAACGATTTGGTCAAAAACAAATATAAAATAAAACCTAGTTACAAAAAATAAATGAAAATATTGATAAATACACAAAACTCATCAAGCAAGTCCTCACTCACGTCAGAAACGTGGACGACGACAAAAAGCAATTACCAAACGTGCCTGGTTGCACCAATAGAACTTAAGCTCCAGCTTAGCCAAGCTCTGCTTATAGCTAGGGCTGCCTTAACTCTCACTTACGTTGCACTATAATTTTCGATTCTAAAATATTCTTTTTATTCTTAAAAATTAAAATACAAAATTTGATTGATCGCCGTCGGACAGTTTGGTCGTGGTCGGTCGATCAGTCTGAGCTGAGGCCTACCTAAGGCACGTCTTAAGCTTAAGATATGTTGGTGCAAGAACTTTTAGGATGTTTTGAGCAAAAAATTTTGCTGCAGAAGAGTTTACTGTGGAACTCTGAGGACCTCATTACTTATTTTCTATATAAATAACTAAAAAACAATTAATAAAAAAACTATATATTAGAGATCAACACTAGTAACAGTAGGATTAGTATTAGTAGGAATTTAGCATAAGATTGACTAATGAAAAAATAAGTACAAATTGTAAGATTGGTGAATGGATTTAGTGTCCGCAGTCATTTAAACACCAACAAACAACAACAACAACAAAAAATCGTCATAAATATTTATAAAGGCATACAGGAAACGTATTATGGCGTAGGCGCTATAATTTTGAGCCTTTATAGTGAACCTATCTTAGTATTAGTAGTTGTTAGTAGGTCCATCAAAATAAACAGACTGCGGTGGCTAGGATTTGTGGGCTAGGCCACTTAGAGAGAATGAACGAGATGGAGCCATAGAAACACATTTATAACCAAAGACCGAATGAAGTGAGCAAAAGAGGCAGACCCAGTTACGAGTACGAAATTAGAAAACCAAGACGAATGATAGGAAGGAATGGAAGCTGATCCTATAACAGGCCAAGACCTACTGATGGTTGTAGAACCAATGATGATGATGAAAGTTTTGGTGCTTCTAATAACTTCGGATAACACAAAATATTATAGTTATCTTATGCAAATGATATGTAACCTTTTCTCTTTAATGGGAATTAATAACAATTATTTCACTTGAAAATACAAATATCCCCGCGAAATTTCGAAATTGTGGTAAATTCCCTTTATATAATAAATAAGATTATACATAATTGTTAATTGAAATTTGGGTATTATGTATCCTCTCAATTACCGTAAATTAAAGAATCCATAGGTAATTCCAATTACGTATAATAAATTCATACTTACCAAATTCTTAATGTATAAAAAATATAAACATAATTAAAATTTAGCGCGCTTAGATTTAAGTATGTCCACTCTGTATAAAAATGAAATAAACTTTCAACTCCTATTGGTTTAAATTGAATCTGTCAATTCTGACAAATATGACAGTCAAAATAAGTGACAGTTTGATTTGTTTAAAAAAAAAGTCGATCAGAAATACAACAAATTTTGAACAGGTGTATTTGTTAAAAAATTAAATACAATTGTAGCAAATCTGGATGAAAAAGAAGAAACAATGATTGCTGCCTCAAATCCACAGGTTGTATTCATATTTTAGTACCAAATTATTTTAAATTAGTAGTTTTTAATACAATTATTTCCAGGAATATGTTCCAAGTGGCCGGCAGCAAGCATTTCGTCACCCCGGCCCATTAGAATCTTCTGTAAAGTATAGTCAAGAACATTTTGATGAATTAATATTAAATAAATTCGAAAAAGTCTCATTAGCAGATACAAAGGGAACAGAATGGTGGATATTGAGAAAGGCTCCTTTGCAAAGTACTTTAAAGAAAGAATCAGGTGAAGATAATAAAAATGATGGGAGTCACTATCCAGTTAGTTATAAAAGGAGGCTGACTGACAGTTGGGATGAGGGTAGTAGTTTTAAATCCAATAGTGATGGAAGTTTTAGTAAATCTAGGAGAGGAACAAATACCTCACCAAAATATTCTGAGGTAAAACCAAATCAATTTGAATTCAGTAAGGTCAAATATAATAAAATTAGCCCAAATGTTTCAAATTTCTCCACAAAATTTGATTCTACATATATGGAAGATGAACTATATGTTAATGGACATGTAGTTGTTTGGTAAGTTAAATGTGTAGTGTTTGTGTTTCACACAAACAGATTTCAAATGACTGTTTTAGACATAAATATAATTCCCAATAAAAAAATGCCTTTCTTGTCTTTCTTCACATCTCATGTATAGTTTTTCTAATTATACAAACTTGTTACTCATGTTCATATATTTTGTAAGATATTACTGACTAAGTGAATATCATCTATGACTAGGACAGTAATAGGAATCCTCATCAAAAACTTTTTGTCTTTACATGGTATTATATTGGCAAAAAAGGGTGCAAACCACCTTCTTCTTAAAACTTTGTCATTTATACTGATGATAGTATTGTATTAACTGTATCATCTTTACCTGTATCCCTACATTGCATTGTTTTTCCTAAATATATTTCTTAATATGTTTCTGCTGTAAGTCATATTAATATTAATCCCATAATCTCCTTTTTGACTATTATTATATAATATATTTTTAGGTCCAGAGGTTTAGTAAACAATTATGACGATTTAGACAATGGCAGGAAGACTGTATGTTGTTACACATCTGAGTCTCCAGTACAACAGGCACTCTGGTGCACCTTTCACTGTGTTTGTCCACTTTTTCGAAATCCATTGGATATGGTGTCTGATGAGCCTTCTGGGAGTCCAATTGAAGCAGTTTGTATCACAGATTCTCATAATATTAACGTTTACACTCCCAAAGGAGAATATTATTCAGTGTCTGTGCCATTTATTATAGATAAATTGTGGAGTACTAAATATGGAATATTTATAACAAAGGAAAATAAAAGTTAGTTTAAATTTATTCAATTTAAGAGAGTACCTCAGCTCAGTTCACTTTATGTGCTTTGGTTATTTTACTATTTCATATTAGAATTCATCAACCTATTTTTTTTTTGATAATAAGTATGGGCTTAAATATTTTTGATGTCACTTAACAATATTTAATTTTTTCTATTCATCAGTAGAACTTTGATTATCTGAATAGTGTTTATTTGAGGTCCCGAACCATGCTTTAGTAGTAGTAGATATAATTTCACACAGTAGAACTTTTAATAACAATATAAAATATAAGTTCAAGTTTAAATACACAACTTTCATTTTTAGGCTTTCCTAAAGATCATATTTATGAAACTAGAGCAACAGTATATTCTTTAGCTTATCCATTAGATGACATTTGTCCAGTAATTGTGAACAAATCTGGAGCTTCAAGTATTCTAAACAATCCTCTTATGGAAGTGGTATTTACAAGTGACAGCCCCAGTATTTGCATGATATATGATTCTAATTCCAAACAACACAGTATATATAGGATAAGAAAAGTTAGACTTGATGATATAGAGTTTGGAGATAGAATCGAAAATATTTCTGCTACTCAATCTAAAAAGGTAAGTCTGTATTGTAATTATTCAAGTGACATATTTATCAGTGATATACAATCGATAGATTACCGCAAATAAAATTACTTTTATTGTATGATAAGTGTGTAACACTTAATTACAGCTTCTTTTCTTTTATTGAAATGATTTTCATGGATCTGCTGTTTTTCATCTAGCACTACTAAAGATATCTGAGGGCTTAATTGAAATTTGCACTCTGACTTCCATGATTCTGCTATTTTTTTTTGTAGACAGATGCAGAAAAAATTATACAGTATACTACCTCTATAACGAACATGGTTATTATGAGGTTTTGCGTATAAGGACGTAAATTAGATGTTCCATGAACTTTCTATTGAACTATAACCCGCTATAGCGAGGCAAATTTGGTTATAACGAGAGAAAACAAGATCGAAAAACGTGTTTGTTTACGTTTTTGGCCCGGCCGTGCTATAAATAAATATCCTTTTTAACTGCCGCCCTCAATAAACTTCTTTACAATAAATACAACTGTTTCACATCTTTAGAAAACATGATAGATATAATGATACTGGACAATTTAAAGCAGTCAAAAATGACAGACTTCTTTAAATTGCAGAAGCACTTGTTTATAATATCCTTGAAAATATGCTTTATACATTATGTAGTTGGAAACAAATTAAGTACCGATTTTTTGTTTTAATGTATATCATTGACAATAAAAGTAAACAACTCTTTTTTGTTTTACTTTATTTCATTCACGATAAAAGTAAACAACTTTTTTTCAAAAACGTCATTCAAACAATATTTAGCATCGTATATTGCTCCAAATGGCTTCACTATAGGAAGTTAATGTTTTAGAAAACTACATATTCATATGTATGCACAGTATTATTGTTGTCTGATATAACAAGGTAATTAGTCTGCCACTTCAGTTCTCGTTATAGAGTGAGTCTTCTGTAGTTAGTATTACAAAATTAACTAGAGATACTAATAGAGATAATAACACTATGTTTCCACTTAATAGATAAATATAAGAATGATATTTCCCCTCGTTAGCCCCCTCTTCACATTCTGTATTAAAGTCCACAATGACATGTTATATTGAGCCATAAACCTGATCAGTCTGAGTGCTCATCTGACACTCAGTAAACTCATTTGGGAGTAAATTAAAGCATCTAATATTTTATGTTTAAATGTAATGTAAATGTAATAAAAACTTTGAGTGCTGATACAATCAATGACTTATTAAATGACATTGAAGTTTTTAATTCCATAAATTTTCTTTTTTGTCTGAAATATGGAACTTTTCAGCTTCTATCATTCATTACTGTAGGTATACCTAATTTTTATCCAGCAGATCACATATGAAGCCATGTTAGAGTTGCTTCCTAAGACAGAAGAGATTTGTTTTCACGTTCAGAACGACCGTGAATAGCTGTTCTGATGAGCCCTATTAGGGCGAAATACGTATAAACAGATACACGGACGTACTACACGTGAAATTAAATCTTGACTGTTTTTTCTTTTGATTTCGATATACTCTGTACGAGTACAAGAAACCAATTCTCTAAGGATTTTTGCTTAGTTGAGGAGATATGTCGTGGAATGCAAATTTTAGATTCCCCATGTCTCTAATAACATCTTTATCAACGTCTGTTTTGCCTTGCAATTATTAGAAGGCACATATTAAAGCAAAAATCTGAATTTGGTTTGGAAAATTAGTTTATGGATTTCTATATTATAAACATGCAATATTTTTTTTTTTAGCTAAAAAAGGTACTCTCTGCATGGGAAAATTTAGTGAGCCCAAGAAAAAGTTCATCCACACCTGTGAATACTAATATATCAAACATGGGTCATTTACCCACATCCAGGTCTCAAAGTTCAATGGCAATGATGAGGTAAGCAATAATGATACTATTGTGTTTTTAAAATATCCTATGTTATTTAAAACAAAATATATAAATGTATAAACCACCCTATATTTAAAGAATGCTAGTATTCACAGAAATTTTATGCGAATTTAGAAATTGCAACTGCTTGTACTTCAAAACAGGTCAGGTACTCAAAATAAAAAGGGCTGGAATGCCAGATGTAGATAGCTACAAACACTGGCCAGATGTTTATACCGTTTGCGGACCTTTTGAATGATCTTAAAAGAACTTTGTGAAGATTTGCCCAAATATTTAAAAATTTATATAATTTGATCGCGTTTTTTAATCGAATAAATTACTTTAAACTAATTTCAATTGGGAATCTGAAATACCAATGTACAAATGTAAATTACTAGTAAGAGTAAACACTCGTTCATAATATTTATTTAGGTGCTGGTATTATTTTTATACGAAAATAAGTTATATGTAAAATTGATCTTCTTCTTCTTTGGGTGCCGTGTCCGTATTCAGACGTTGGCCGTTATCATGTTTACAATTTCCTGAAACCTTTCTCTGTCGGCTGCTGCGCGAAATAATTCTTCTACTGTGGAACCACACCATTGTCTAATATTACGTAGCCATGAAAGTTTCTTTTGACCAATCCATCTCTTTCCTTCCACTTTTCCTAGTATTATAAGGCGAAGTAGATGGTATTTAGATACTCTAATTATATGGCCGAAGTATTCTGTTTTTCTCCTCTTTATGGTGTTTATGAGCAGACTTGATCATTGATCATTTGAAGAACATCTTCATTGGAAGTGTGTGAAACCCACGATATCTTTACGATTCGTCTAAAGCACCACAATTCGAATGCTTCTAACTTGTTTAGCATTGTGGTTTTTTATGTCCATGTCTCACAACCATACATTAGGATGGACCACACATAACATTTCAGGATCTTCTTACGAATATTCATCGATAAGTTTCTGTTGTATAAAACTGGTTTACAGGTCATAAAAGCCTTACGTGATATTTCGATCCTGGTTATTATCTCTTCATCAGAGTCACAATTTACATTTAACCAGCTGCCAAGGTATTTGAAATGAATTACCCTTTCGATCTCCTCTCCATTAAGAGAGATAAGACCTTGATCTATATTGATCTTTCCAACTGCCATCCACTTTGTCTTTGAAATGTTGATTTTAAGGCATCTCCGATAACTTGCTTCACTGACTAGATTTAGTAATGTTTGGAGATCTTGTAAATTTTCTGCAAGAATGGCTGTATCGTCAGCGTATCTAATATTGTTGATTACTTCTTCACCTAGTCTTACTCCCTCTTGTCTGTCATCCAAAGCCTCCCTAAAGATTTTTTCAGAGTACAGATTAAAAAGAGTGGGTGACAAAACACAACCCTGCCGTACTCCACGTTTGATGGATATTTTTTCAGTCTGACTAAAATTTATCAATTAATATCAATATTGTATGTGTATACAATTAAATTACGGTACCTGTGATGTTGAAATAACACTTTTGCTTCTTCCATAGTGCACTGGGGGAACTCAGGCAGGCAGAATCTTCTTAAAGTTGCGTAGTTGAGTTTACACAAAAAAACTGTAGTGTTTATCGCGCTGACCTTTACAGGACTGAGGTAGGTGTAGTCTGGTAGCTTCGCTTCCCTTAAGTCGCATAGGGACGGTGCATTCAGGGCTGTATTAGTTTACGTATATATTGGCGATGTCAAACCAAAGAGGCGGCACGGCGCGGTCAAATTTTGAACTAGTGCACGTAGGATAACAAAACATTTTGTATTTAGTTATACACACATAACATAGTTATAAACATTTTAAATATTATTAAATAAAGCACAATAAGATAACAAAATGTTAAAAAGTAAATGTAAACCGTATTGCTCTGCGCCACAATGCAGTAATTATCGATCGGAAGGAATAAGTATTTACTGAAAGGTGTTGTTCCCTCCCAATGCCTTCTTAAAGGAAAACACGAAAGAAAAATCAATGAGTAACTGGTGAATGCTAGACTAATGCGTAATAAAACACGCACATTCCTCACTGGCGGGCTTTACATATTACAAGTGCATTTTACCACCCACACTCGTCTTAACACATCCACAGTGATTTCATGTGGGCACAATTTAAATTAGTCGTTTGCAGACACAAACCGACTAATTTGTTATTATATTTGCCACACAACACAACGTGGCCAGCCTTTAACAAGGCCTCGCCTTCTTTTAAAGGTCTTTCTGTGTCTCATATATATTTCAAAATAGGGAGCAGACTAACTTCAATTTCTTTATTTGCCATTGCGTTAACAAAAAACTAAATGGAAGATAATAAATACGGATAATTTTTAGACACAACAATCATTCACCTACAAAGATTATGGTAGCTCTGTTTTGTTTTCCTACGTGCGTAATCAGCTGATCATCTGTCAAAGCGCCCCCTATAGTTCGTTGACATCGCCAATAGACAGACACACAAGTTAATTAAATAATTAAATATAAAAATAAAATAATAAGAAATACTTAAAAAAAAATAGAATATGTGTAATAGAAGAGAAAAGAAGTTAAAGTATAAAATCCTAAATATTAGCAAATAATACTCCTTGTATATCAGTTGAAGTGCAAAAGGTATTTGTGATAAATTATCACTTCTTCAGGGATGAAAACAAAGAAATTAGCCATTATTAATTTCCAGAAACATTTTTTCCTCTTACCACTATGCTGAAAGTGTAGAGCTCGATGTTAGAAGAAGGTTGAAAAGCATTTTAAAAAATTTGGTACCCTAACGAAAAACAAACAATTAAAGGATGAATAATTCACTCAAGGACATAAACACTAATTTTGTTTTCAAACAAATGTTATGAATTATATCAATATTAATACAGGGATTTCTATTTTCAGTCGGTGTCAATCTCCAGCTGTTTCTTCTAACAGTCCATGGCAAGCGCAGAATTCTAAACTTGATACGAGTTTAAAAAATTCGACAATATCTGATAAGTCTTACTTCGATTTATCTAAAAATGTGTCATATCTTCATGCCAATCCCACTGTTTGTTTGGATTATTTGTGGACTGACACCTATTCAGTACAGTAAGTATTAATATTTTTGTTAGTTAAACTTTATTATTCAAAATTCATGTTTAATCCTGAAGATGTTTACAAACCCTTATTATTTTAGAGATATTAACACTGCAGCTGGTGCATCTAAGGTATTTTTAATGGATGACATCATGGACCAAAAATATTTGTGTTATATTCTAGAGTCTAGATCTCAGTTATCAATAGTTAGAGTTGATATTCGGAATAACGATATGAAATTTGGAATATTAACGAGTATTAGTGCGAAAGATGCTGCCCCGATACCAGTAAGTATTAAAAATAACATTATTAGTGCTAAAGGCGGGTTGACACTTGGTTGTCAATCATGTGTACCTACTTGGTTAAAGTCTGCTTGGAAGTTGCGCGCCAGACACTAAAAATAAATAATATAAAAGTAAAATGTTATGTGCCTATTTTATAAAAAAAAATCGGTTTATTGAATGGACTAAACGTGTTTTGATCGACCGGTATGGACCAAACTTCTTTTGAATAAACTCTATGAGGACTAATCCTCTTTTGATTGATCATGTAGATAGGTATAGGTCAAAAAATGAACTTACAAAACAATAAATTTGATATAAACAGCAATATCTTTATGACTTATGAGTATAAAATCAAAAATTGTTCCCCAAACCCCAAAGATCTGCGTCAAAAACTTTACCTGGCTGTAAAACCTGTATAATACAGGCTTCCCACGGTCGGCGATATTACGGACGTAAGCGGACCAGCACGCACCACGCACCGTGGGAAGGGTCTCGTCCGTGGTAGCGCAGGCACGTCTGTGCTGGTCCGTCCTATCCATCTAGAGTCGGTAACATCAAAGGTGCGGTATATGCTCGTGCGACGCGATCCTAGCGCGTCTGTGTTTCAACAGACGACAAATGCAAGTCAGAAGTTTTTTATTCGCTCTTACGAGTAGTTGTCTGTAGTGTTGTCAAAGTTGTTTTGCAGTTTTTTGCTAAAAAATGGAATGGACAAACGAAGTTATTTTGGATTTTTTAAATTTGTAAATAAATCTTAAGAAATCGTGAGATTTCGCTACAGTTGAATTTTGAAAGAAATTGGAGTTTTTAAATGATATATAATTATACAAAACTATTTTAAATACTTTGTATTGTTATATATTAATTAATGTATAAGTACATACTTAAAAATTAGTGTACTAGAAAAGGGTCTACTTTAGGGGAACCACCAGTATCAGATATAATTTCAGGAAATTACCTACCTACCTATATCTATATACTGCAAGCTATGGATTTATCGATTCAATATTAGGCAATGATTATAAACATTCTTTATAGTTTAAACTTCAATGAAAATTATAAACCTATTTTACCCAAGAATATTAAGTATAATAGGTATATATTAGGTAAACATAAACATTTTGTTTTCTGAAGATTTAACATTTTATCGGTACTTGTAGGATTTCAAAGTTATTGAAGATGGAATATAAAGTTATTGTTAAATGCAATTGCTGATTTGTTTCATATCTCGAACACACACTTAAATCATTTTGGTCTGTTGATCCTTTAATACAAAATTCCGGCTATTCTTGATATTTATTGATAAAATATACATAAACTTCAGTTGTTTATGGACCGATATTTACACTTTCAAAGCAATAAAGAACCTTTTAAGCTTTGTTTATATTATTTTGTGTATACTAATTGGAGTAGTGCAAGCATTTTTGTATAAAAATATAGTTGATTTATGAATATTTCAAGGTGACAATCTAAGAGCACTTTAAAATGCTGATTTTCTCGTATAAATTTTATTAGGTACCCATTATTTATCTTTAGATTTAGTAACAGTCTAAAAATTTTAGAAATCGTAAGATATAAGACGTCAATCGTGAGATCGTGAGATTTGTCTTCAATTCGTGAGATCTAACGATAAATCGTGAGGAGTGGCATCACTGTGTTAAATCAAATACTACTGTCACGGACCTACACAGAGTGTCACGGACCGTGGGAAGAGCTCTGTCTGCGGTGCGTTGCCGTCCGTGGTTATCGACTGTCCGCGAAGATCTGTAGAATCGCCGACCGTGGGAAGCCACTGTAACATCTTCTCTGTAATACTATATTGAGAAAACAACTCATGTTTACTTTTTTTCTGAGTCGTAGGTGGCGAAATTTGTAGCAGTATCTCGCGTATTACATAAAATATAGTTGCCATTAATTTGTTAATGGGAAAAATCTTTCTGTGTTAACATAAAGTACTTAATCAAATGTAACTAAAAATATCTTATTTAAACTTTGTAAAACCATTGTTAATGTTTGTATTTTGAGAACGATTTCCGAAGTTTTAATTTGAACGTCAATAAACTATTGTTAATGTAGTACTCATAAAACCAACATAGCCACGGCTTTTGGTTTATTAATGAATATTTGAATTAAATTTCCTATCTGAATAGCTTCTTAATCAAAATACTTCGTTTCTTTTTCAGCATTTACATATGTTAGCCATTTTGGAACATAGCGGTAATGTTAGTCTGTATTCAGGATTAAATATTATTGGCAAATTACATATAGGAGGTACTTTAGCACAACATATGCCTTCGCCGATTGTAAATCGAAACATCCTACAAGTTACCTCTCCATTTCCAAGGTAGGTACTCAACTCAAATAAACAAAATATACAGTACTAAAGTTCTTCTCAGAGCCTTCTTTTAATGCGTCACAGGTTTTAGATTTCTTTCTGACGCATTAAGTTGGATCTGGCGGAAAAAGGGGTAGTTCCGTGGTTAAACACAAACATATTGCAGCGTTACATACATAAGCGGCCTATTCCTAACCTACGTTTGATTCGTTGATATTTAAAATGCTCACTTTCTATAGCCAATCAATTACGAGACTTACGAACATTTGACGTAAAACTTCATCCATGTTGGCCATATATTCGAAGTGTCAAAGAGTGAAGTGATCATTGTCGTTCAGGTCAGTAAAAACCGATACAAATGCACCGCCTTATAAAGGTCAGTGTATTTTTATCGAGTTTATGTTATAAGAAATGAACCGGGTATACGTAAGGAAAACAAAAATCGATGAACGAAGATGCATATCCTATGCGGTCTAATGTGTTACTAAATGTTTTTCTCGTTTTCTTCTAGGTGTCGGAGGGGATCGAAGAATTTAACTCGTACGAGACAATGTTGCCGATTTTAGCGATTTATGTAGTTTACAGTATCTAATCCAAAACTTAACGTACTGTATTATTTACAAAGTAAAATGACAATAAAACAACTTTTTTTTCTTGAAAGACAAATCGATTGTGTATAAAACAATTACTAGATTTTATAAAAGACACATTTTTAATTTTTTTAAAACTTTTTAAAACTACTTTCATTGCATTTAGTGATTATATTTAAAAATAATTTATAAAATTATATTTTAGACGCAGTAGTTTGCTGCCTCATGTGAAATCGCCGGATGCTAAATTTGAAGAACATCTATTATCTCCGGTATTAGCTGCAGTGCCAGTTCCAAAAAAACCTGTGATTCAGATGAACGTTAAGGAACGTAAGTAAAAATGACTAAAATATTCGAGATGTATACAATTAGCGAATATGTGACATTGCCACACATATGGCATATTCATCATTATATTATCATATTATCATTATTCATTATCAGCCCATTTTAAGTCCACTGCAGGACATAGGCCTCTCAAGTTGTATCTAGAGTCCACGGTCGTGTGTAGTATGGATCCAATTTCGCGTTATTTTTCGCAGATCATCTTCCCATCGTGTAGGTGATGTTCATCTGTTTAGTTTATCTGTTCTTGGTCTCTATTCGGTTAAATTGCTTGTCCACTTTCCCTCTTCAATACTTGCCACATAGCCCGCCCATTTCAATCTGGAGCCTCTCTCCACAACATCTGTAACTCTGGTTCTTTTCGTAGGTCTCCGTTTGTGTTCTTGTCTTCTTTTGTTACTCCTATCATTGAAGACTCCATACGTGTTTGCATGATCACCGTAAGGGCTACTGGTAAGAGCTGCTGGATTTTTTATTTATTTTTTGAAGGTAGGTGCTTGAAATAAAGTAAAAAACTGAACTGTAGAAGTCATATTTATTTGTAGACTAAAATATTACATTCAAACAAACAGAATAAAATCGTAATAAAATAAATGAAAATAAATTCTCGTTCACACCTATTTTAACACTTAGCACCGTAGTGAAAAAAAAGAGGGTCCTTGTAGCCGTAAATATTTTCCCCTCTATATCAGGGTTTCCCAACCTTTTCTTTGTTGGGGCTCCCCGGACTATAAATTAAATTTTCATGCAACCCTTTACTTTTTTAATAAATACAACAAAAAACGCACATTATATACTTAAAATTTTATTTTAATTCTAATAAACAAATTGTTGTAAGTTGAAGAAAAAGGAAGTAGTATTCGTAAAGCAAGAGAGGCAACTTCGAATTAACAGGCAATCTTTTAATCCAAAATTTCTCCAATGTCAAGAGATGGAAGTCATCTTTCATGGACGAGTCAGCCATCGTATCTAGAAATTCTTCCTGAATTTTTTCTGGTAATTGGAACACATCAACAACAAATGGATTTCTTGTCATACGCCATATTGGTGACTCTGAATTGATGTCTCGATAGTATCGGCGAAATTCGTCTTTCAGCGCTTGCAAATGAGTTTTTATGTCAGCTTTCAAATTTGCGTCAAGTATCTTATTTTTAATTGCTTCGAACAGCAGAGAAAAAGACATAACATTTTCAGAAGAGATTTTTTGATTAGAAAGTTGAAGCTTTGATATGAACCCCTGAATATAATCATAATTGCTTATTATAGTGCCGTTACTGCCCTGAAGTTTTAAGTTTAGTTCATTCAAGGCATCGAATATGTCAGCCAAATAAGCCAACCTCCATTGAAATGTGTCATCTTTGAACATTGTGAAGAAATCGTGTTTTTCTTTGAACTCGAGAAAAAGAATTACTTCTTCTTTCAATTCATAAAGGCGAGCCAACATGTTGCCTTTGGGTAGCCAGCGTACTTCTGTATGGAACAGAAGAACTTTGTGATCAGAATCGAGATCCTCGCAAAGTAAAGTAAATAAACGACTGTTCAAAGCGCTGCTCTTAATGTAGTTTACAATCCTTATAGCCGAGTCCAAAGTCTGGCGTAATTTCTGTGGTAATGTTTTGGAAGCCAAAGCTTGCCGATGAATAACACAATGTGTACTAACCATTGCGGGATTTTTTTCTTTGAGCTTTTTAGCTAAGCCCGATCGTACACCTATCATTGCAGGTGCGCCATCTGTGCAAAGTCCAATGAGTTTATTCCAATCCAAGTCCTGTTTTTCAACAAAATTTGATATTGAATTAAATATATTCTCAGAAGTAGTACGTGCTGTCAAAGATTGGGAGTACAAAATCTCTTCTTCAATGATATCTCCGCCGATGTAACGAACATACACTATTAACTGTGCACAATTAACGATGTCGGTGGATTCATCGTAACTAATTGCAAAAAATGGCGATAATTTTACTTTGTTGATTATTTGTGACTTTATGTCTGCTGCAATGTCATCGATTCTACGCTTGACTGTATTATCCGAAAGAGAAATAGATTTCATTTTTTGCTCTGCATCTTCTCCTAAAATTATCTGCGTGGCTTTTAGGACACACGGTTTTATTAATTCTTCACCAATAGTATGAGGTTTCTTTTGCTTTGCTATCATAAAAGCTATTTCAAATGAAGCTTTGAGATGCTGCGATACACCTTTGTGATAACTTCCCGATTTATCCAATCTCATCCGCTTGAGTGATTCTGCTTTAGAAGAAAAAAACTCTTGCGTCTTCAAAACCAGAGTAGGATGTTGTACCTTCAAATGTCTTTCAAGGCGATTGGGCCTCATGCTATCATTACTTAAAACTTTCATACATATCACACACTGAGGTAACCGTAACTCGTCTTTTTCTATGAAGGTAAATCCAAACTTAATATAATCTTCGGAAAACTTTCTTTTTTTCGCTGCCATTTTGCAACCTATAACAATAAAACAGTAATAAATAAACAAGCAAAATACCTACATGTAATTACTATTTATAAATGCCCATTTATCTTAATAACGTAATGTATTTAACGTTTCAAAATTAATTCGCCACGTAGGTTTTATTGTAATGTGTTAAAAAAGATCCAATGATCGATCTACGAACGCATCTTAGCTCAATCAATAATTTAGTAAATTAAATAAAAATGACAACTGTAGTTTGTAAATACACAAACTTACCTTTTAACAGTGAAACACAATAATTATACACACTCAAACTCAAACTAATTTATCAGCAACAAATTGATACCGAAACGTCAAATTTTTCGTAAATTTGTGTGAATGAATGTCACAGATGCTCATGCACGTCCGGTAGGTACTCAACTATTTTCTATCTTCCTATGATCTAATTCCTAATGAACGTTATGCGGAATTGGTGCGGAGGGGTTGCGCGCGGATTTTATGTAGTGGCTTGTCGAAACTTATATAAACTGCGATTGACGACGTTGGTGTCGGGTTTTGAAACGGTTGTTGACATATTTAATTTCATTCATTTTATCCGTGTAAATTAAACATTATATTGTAATATTATTTGTAAATGTTGTTTGATTATTTTTTTTTTCTTTCTAAAATCGCAAACGTCTTCCGCCCCCCTTGACATCTCTCTATGCCCCCCTGGTTGGGAACTCCGGCTCTATATGAACACAAAATTAAAAACTAAGCATATAGGTACACGATTTTTTTCAAAAAAACGGTAATTTGCGTTAGTTAGAGATGAGAATCACCATATGATTCACGCGACTTTGTTGACTGATATCGTTTATTACAGTCGTGTGCATCATATGCCGATTCACACGAAAACAAGTTCATATGATTCATGCTGCCCTGTTATGTGATATCGTTTATTACAATTATTGCCCATTCCCATAGTGACTTTGTCTAATAACTTAGTGGATAAGGGACGTACAATTTATATGGATAATTATTACACCAGTATTTCTTTGGCCCATAAAGTACAGAACAGAAACACTCATTTAGTTGGATGTCTGAGAACCAACTGAAAATTAAATCCCTCAACATATAATTGATACTCAATTGTAAAAAGGACAAACAGTTGCAGCTGAGTGGTGAATACAGGAGTGGTGATTCAAAAATGAAAGTCAAACGCGATGTTTATACTCTTAGTACAAAACACCCTGCCGAACTCACAGAAGACAGCCAATACCAAAAGTCGTAACTGATTACAATAAACATAAAACATACATCGATCTGTATTACTCAATGAAAACATACGCCACCTCATTGAAAAAGAGAGTAAAGTGGTATTTAAAGTTAGCAATTAAACTGCTTGTGGGTACTACGTTAGTAAATTCCTATATTTTACACCATGAAAAGTCAAATAAGACAATGACTATAACAAAATTCAAAGAGAACCTCGTAGTAGCCTAGTAAATTCATCATCATTATCATTTGGCTCTACAACTCTACGTGAGTCTTGGCCGCGTTTACTATTTTACTCCATTGTTGTCGGTCCTGAGCTAGGGATGGTACAGAATAGTATTTTTCGGTAATAGGTTGGAACTGAACCTATTCCAAGCACGTACCTATTCCAGAAACCTAATGCGAGTTTCTGATTCCGACGTGAAAACACTTCATATTGATTACCGATCACCGCTAGCTTGTTCCTAGTTGTGCTACAACTGTTGTGTTGCGTTGCATCGACCGAATCCAAACGATCGAACTAGGAGAGCTAATTTGTGGGTGTTTCGAGGAATTGATTCTTGAACCCTATCGCCCTGTAGGGGTTTTTAATGCATTTGGGTATAATTTATTTTCACAATTGTTGTGGCACAGTATAAGTCAGTGTTAAGTTTTGTAATGATTTTTATAAACTTCGATAATATGAATAGGCGTACCAGTATTGTATGGATTTTTTTTCCGTTGCGGATGCAACAAAACAAATTGCAAAATGTAACATTTGTAAAATAGTAGCTTTGATGGTGATAATAATCACGATGGGGTTACAAAATGTTTGTCAGGAGCTTCTCAATAGGGAGATGTCACCGATAGTCAATATGGTCATTCATAAATTGCAAAGAGGCCTCAAAGAAAGGATGGATGACATTGAAAATAATTATACCCTAGCAATGGCAACATTCCTGGACCCACGTTTTAAGATTTTAGAATTTAAAAACCTTGATGCTGTGGAAAAGGTAAAGAAGAATGTTAAAGCAGAACTTTGTTACATAATTTCTAATAAAGAAGCTACTTTTTATGAATCACAGGAAAGAGAACTTGAAGAAGCATCCAAAGAAAAGGAAAATATACAAAACACAACGAAAATAAGTTATCTATATGGTCAACATTGGACAAAATTGTTTCGTCTAAAGGTAACAAAAGTTCATATAAAAGCACTGCTACCAAGTCTACAATAGAGATTCATAGATATCTAGAAGATGATATTTTGGACCGAAATAAACATCCTTTAGATTGGTGGAAAAGTTGTCAGTATATGTACCCAAATCCTAGTTATTTAGCTAGGAAAAATTTATGTGCTGTGGCAACATCAGTGCCATATAAAAGTTTATTTTCTAAAACAGGCTAGATTTTAAACAACAGAAGAAATCGTCTTAGGTCAAAAAAGGTTCAAAGACTGTTGTTCTTAAATTATGACTATGAATTTTGTAAGTAAAACGTATTGACAGTTAGAGTATCCTTTCCTTACAATATATTTATTTAATAATATTATATTTTATTTAGACATTTTTGAAAGATAAGACATTTGTTTTTATAAAATAATGTATTAGTTTTCTTTTAAATTTCATAATAAAGAATAACTACTGTGTACCTATAATTTTATATTTTTAATTTAGAGGATGTTTTTTTATTTTTATATATATATATATATATATATATATATATATATATATATTTATATTTCTTAACATTTTTTTTCTACAATTCGTAATCGAGTTTTATTCATAATTCATTTATGCAAATGGAAAATAAAGACACTAAGTTATTTAAGAAGATAAGATCAATTAGATTAGATTTTAGGCATACAAATAAAAACAAAATGCGTTAAGTTAAAATTATAACACTTTAAAACACTTTAAAACGCTTTTCTACATGATAAGTATTCTTGCCATGAATTAGAAATCTCTTGCAGCCAAACCGACCTGAAATTCTTTTAAACCCATCACGTTTAACAGAATATTTCTTGTAACTAAGGCGACGATATTGGAATCTAAACGAACCCTGCCGATGCGTTCTCTAATCTCTACATTGCGCTTAACTAATGTCTAAAACCTATTCCGAGCCGAGAAACCAGTTCAAGTTTCATTGTAAATTTCTTGACCGGCCGATGCGCAAACTGTACTCAACTAATGCGGCGCCGATGGAATCGAAACCGATGCCGTCGACATTTTGTCACTGGTGCGTGGAATAGACGGTTGAAACCTATTCCAAGGTACCCGCTCCAGTTCCATCATGCCATCCCTATCCTGAGCAGCTATTTCTAATTGCTGTATTCCCATTTTGCGTAGATCACTGGCTACTGCGTCCTTCCATCTCTTTCTTGGGCAATGGACATTCTGCCATCGGGCCTTTCCCAGAATGTGGCGTTCAGGAGACTTTCGTCACTCGATCTTAGTACGTGGCCCCCTATCTTATTCGGTTTGCTTTAATGAAGCGTACTATTTTTTCATCTCCATATACTGTCTGGAGTTCATCACTGTGTCTTCTTCTCCCTTCTCCTGTTGTCTCTTCTCTGCAAGGCCCATAGTCCGCAGTATCTTTCTTTTCAGTAGCAGTAATTTTGTTGTTTCCCGTTGGGTCAGAGCCCATGTCTCGCTTCCATACGTTATTATGGAACGAATTATTGTCTTATACACTCTTATTTTTGTTGGTATTGATAGTATTTTTGATTTAAGTACGGTTATTAATGAGTAGTATGCCCTGTTTCCAGCAATGATCCTAGCTGCCACGTCCTTTTCATATTTATTTTCAGATGTTATGATCGCTCCCAGGTACATGAATTCTTTGACTACTTTAAAATTGTATTCATTGATTGTTACGTTTTGTTTAACCCTTGTCCTTGGGTTCTTGGTATCCACCATGTACTTGGTCTTGTCCTCGTTGACCTTCAGACAAACTTACTTGGCTCCGTTTTCGAATAGGGTGAAAACTTCTTTTGCATCTCTGGTGGATTGCCTAGTAAATTACATTCAATAAAACTTATCGTAACGACAGTTATTTGTTGGAACACGTAGGTTTCAGTAATCGTCGGTCTGTTGTTTGTTATGAAACTACTTGGACGAAAAAACGCTCAATTGAAAACTCCTGATTCAAGATATCTTTGTGCGCAATGTAATAGGCATTATTGTTTGAGTTGGTTTTTTTTTAATACAAAATGTTTTTGTTAATTTCTTATTAAAATAACAAACAATATATGGAAATGATAGTTTTCGTTCAAAAATAAATAAATAATAGTTCACTTGAGTGTACAGTTTTTATCAGTAACCCATTTTTTAGGGTGTGAGAATCAAAAATTGGTTTACACATTTCAGAGACCAAATATAGTTTCTGTTGCTTACAGTCGTCTACTTTTAAACTGCATTAAGGATACATTGATATGAGAGGCCACAAATGCTTCTCGCAGCTTTTATAATTTGTGATGCATGAGACGTATTTGATGGCGCTCCTAAAGGATGGCGCCCGTGTGCATTGCATATTTGGCACATATGGTACTGGGGGCCATGCTTCTTTGCGCTATTCTTAGTTTTAAGGCATTGTTATTTATAAGAACAGCTTGCTGCTCATCCATGCGTTATTCTTTTCGATACATTATCTATTTGGTTGTATTCTGATTCGTGTCCAAGGTATTTGCATTTATCAATAGCATTTAGTTCGTCTTTCTGATTTTTTAAGTTGTTACTAGGCACTAAGTTCTTCATGTATTTTGTTTATTTTTAAACAAATTTCTATGCAGACTCTTTCCAGTTCTTCTAACAGTTCGCCGAAGTCATCTCCTATCAAAACTATGTCATCAGCATAACTCAGGTGGTGTAGTCTTTTCCCGTCGACACTTTATGGTCTTAATTTTTAAAATCAGGTTCTAGGGCAGTTATAAAAAGCTTTGGCCATAGTGTGCCACCCTGTCTAACACTACTTTGAATTTTATTTTCGATTATTCCCATAGTTTTCCCAAAAAATAAAGTCTTTATTTATGTTTTTTTTGTAGGAAATAACCAAAAAGTCTTTTTAACCGGTCTTATAGATGCCATAGAAAACAGAGTAACGTTAAAATACTCGGATGGTACTTTTTATAGAATTACTCTACCAAGTATGGCTTCAAGTTCTTTGATCGAAAGTTGCTTAGGTGCTTTACGGCACACCTTGGAAAAGGATCCAGCAACGGTATTGTTGTGTCGATGGTACTCCACGAAAAATGTCATAGGATCTAAGAATATTACGTTTGAACAGGAATGGAAGATGTTTAGTTCGTTGCTTTTTGGTAAGTGAAACACAAAATTTGCTCTATTTTATCGATTTATCTTTCATAACATAATTTTTGTATAGAAGTGACAATACTGAAAGTACGAAGTATTTGTCAATCATTTTATTTAAAAACAGTATTTTGAGGGAGGCTGAAAATATTCTAGAGATAAATAAGGTTTTTTGCTTTCCATCAATATACCCATTTTGTTTTTCTGTTTGCGAGACATGCCATTACATTTTAGCTTTATTATTCACTCGTACATAGTATATAGCACTGAAACTGCACGTGCTGTGGTCACCTAAAACACTGTAACTCTTCACAAACTTCGGTTTATATCGCAAGTATTTTATGATTTATGATTTTATGATTTTAATAATGATGTAAAAATTGTTTCCACATTCTTTGTTTAATATTTTAAGTGCATTACATAGTATATCCTGGTTTTAGAGCTTTTGGGTTACGAGGACGAACAGTACAGTGAAAGCTCCCTAGAACTCCCAACAACTCCAGCCAGCATGAGGAAAAAACAAAAATATTCAGAAGGAACCGATGATGACTGGACCTATCTCTGCAATTCCGACTACAAACAAATTTTTGGAAACCTCAATACCACACTTAAACTCGAAATTCCTATATCTAAAGTAAAAGAAGAAACCAAAAGTCGAGAGAGTATTAACTCAAAAGGACTGTTATTTCCGTATATGAAGATTATCTTGGAGATCTTGCACTTGGTGTATGAAGATCTCAAGCTGAATACTCTAAGGACGGAGGAATTATTACCTTTAATGACTTTTCTCAACAAATTGTCTGTGGACTTGAATCTATCTGATTATAATTTACATTATTGGATGGACTTTCCGGATCGCGCAATTCTGACAGAAAGATCTGTAATACCACCAGATAAGATGAAAAACATCCACTCTGCATCGAAAGAGTCACCTTTCAGTATTTTTAAATACATTTATGAAAAGATTGAAGGGAAAACTGTAGAACCGTGTCCATATTTAAACACGATCAATTCTAGATCAGCAGATATAATTCAGGTAAGTACTAGCATAAGATACATCTTATTACTAGTTACGTATTATGGTATTTTGCTCTCTGTTCTTATTAACGTTGAGGTAGTCTGCCATACTTCAATTGTTGGAAGTGGGAACTGATCAAAGAACTCGTTCCCATCTTTATTTTTAAATTTCTCCGAGAGTTATCAACTTTTGGTTTAAGTAGTTTTGTGTTTTATTTACATAATATATAATATCAAATTAGTACGAAAATTTAAATAGCTGGTCTATTGTTTCTTTCTCTGTGTTTTCTTCTCTGCCTCTTGCTATATGGTGTGATATTTGTCTTAGGTACATTGCTATACCATTTTCCAAAGTAAAAACTTTGCACGTCACAATTTATATAAAGTGACGTCACTTATATTTAAAATTTCCAGAACGTCAACTTTAGAGTTCAAATTTTTCTAACACAGCTAATAATCCGAAACCCATACCGAACTGCTTGATCTTTCATAGGCGTCAACATGGTATAATAATCAGAAAAATGTAACCATAATTATATTGGGAATTTTAGAATTATATTGATTAAATAACCAAAAACATTTGTTATTATTAATAATATAAATTTTATGGAATAACTCTTTAAGTCTAATATTCCACAAAATAATAATTTTAATTAAATAGATTGGACAATTGTACGCAACTGATACAGGAATACTTCAATTTTTAATGACAGTTCAGCGTGTGGCAAAATTGTTTAATGTGTTGCCGCTTTTTTAGAGTAAGAATTTTGTTTATGTTTTGATTTCCTACACAATTTGATTATAATATATTATATATTAATAAATTGAATTTATAAATACATATTAAATTTAGATTAATTGCTTTAAAATAAGTAAATAGTATGTAGAAAGCTGATAAGTTTTCATATAAGATAGATTATTTTGGACAAGAAATAATGGCGGACGTTTTTACTATTAATGCTCTAAAAGAGGTAGGTTGAAAATTTAGAATATATAATTTTGTATTAAAATGATTTCTTATATATTTTAGTGTGTTGCAGTAGTCTTAAAACTAAGTGTATTTACTGTTAATATAACAGTTTGACAAATAGTTGACATTTTAAAAATTCCTCACTTACTAACTATTCTGATATTTTGGCAACGCTGTGTCTGGCGTCGTAAATCTTGAATGACGTGCAATCAGTTTTATATGAAAAATTCTATATTCGCGCTAGTCCCTCACTATCTATTTGTGTAAAATACTGATTTCATTCTCTCCTCATATATCTCCTCTATCTTAGAATATCTTATATTTTACAGAGATCTCTTATTTGGTATTGTGTCATTGATTTCACGTTTCTTGTTTTAAGTTTTTTTTGTTTCTGCTGTATCTGCTCTTATTTCTATTACGTGATTGGTCTAACACATGATTTACATTAAAAAAATGCACAGTAAATTAATTTATTTGAAAACTGCAAGAGATAGGTATAGTGAATACTAATACAGATCGATAGAGAAAAATATATTTTTTTAAGATAATGAATCAATAAAATGTTCACTCTGTGGAATATTTCATGGATAATTATAATTGATATAATCTTTCAGAAGATTTTCGCACTCCTTTTATCACCTACATTTCAGATTCCTTCAGGTTGTTGCCAGAATAATTCTCCAGAATAGGAGAATGTTGCGCAGAATAGTATTGAAAATTTGGTAGGTTACTTGCTAAGGTATTAACAATATTCCTGCTTTCATGCCTCCTTACTTATTTAATGATTTGAATGTTGCATTGTGAAGATTTCTTTTAGAAATGCAGGTATAAACTGAAGTATTTAAGTTTTAAATATTTAATTTTTAATAAAAAATTAGTGTAAAAAGTGCTGCTTTAAAATTGTACAGGGATTTATATTTTTATTAGAATTTTATATTTCAGTTGTGCGATATGCTCGCAGACTCGAAAACATATGCATCTGAGGAAATGTCAATGGAAACAACTTTGGAGGAACCAACTGCTTTGGAAAAAATGGTATTGCTCATGGTAGACATGAAAATAAACACCAGGTGAGAAAGAAATGCAGATTACTATTTCTGTCAGTTTTTCTATCTACAAGGTGGTCCCTAAGTAATTCTAAAACAAGAAACAATAGATTTTACACTGTAAAATATTACCATTTCAGCTAATTTGCTTTAATAAAATATTGATGTTAAGAAAGATACAGGGTGTTCAAGTTGAAATTTAAAATTGTATTTTTTGCTATAACTCTTATGTTTATGAACAATTATGTATAAAAATTTATAACTTGGGACTTTTAACTATGAGAAATTATAATTTGATGCATAGAGGACTAAAAATTTGTTAGTGCTGTTTGTGTCAAAAAATAATAAATATACATTACTTCAATAAAAAAATATATCTATTATTAACTTCTGAACTCAACAGTTTTCAGTTTTCTGACCTCAAAGTTAAGTTATGTAAAGTTATTTAATAAATATCATATTTTCAGCTATATCGAAACTCTACCTTATTCGATTTATTATCTTCTCTACGACGCTTTGTGGAAATGCAGAGAAAACCCTCCACCTGGTTGGCCTGCTGAAGCTTACCTACTAATTTGGAGGGAAGATTTGGCTGCTGAAGCTGTGAAGATAGAAAAAGAAAAAACCGAATCGTCTGAGGAATTACTTGAAATGTGCAAGAACATACAAATGGAAAGGCATGGTAAGTGAAACGGAAATTAGCTATTTGTTTGTTATTTTATCATGCTGTATCTGGATATATAAAGAGAATTTTTAATTGTCGATAAAATGATGGTTATTGTGGCAAAATCAATTTATTTTGGTACAATTTGGCAATGAATTTTTTTCTTTTTTTTTTTATTTTACATTTTAACATTTTAAATAATTGGTTATCTTTTGACAGGTTTTAAGACAGACGCAGAGCCAGTGGATGGAATGGAAGACCTAGTAAATTCCCTTATGAAGCTACGCTTTAATGATGACGTCAGAGTAAATGAAGCTAGAAAAATGCTTCAGAGTTCGAGACCTGTACCTATCGTTCTAACCCAAAGACCTGATGTGTCTGATCACGATTTTATCGAAGAACAAGAAAAACATCTGTACGGGATTTGTATAAGGACTATGGCTTTACCGGTTGGAAGGTAAATATAAACTTTTACTGTCTCTAACAATACGTTATATTTGATGTTTCGATTTCAACCGAAGATTTTTCCGTTTTTATATAAGTTTTTACGGTTTGAAATCGATCTTATCTAAGTTTTTGGTAAGATAATATATGATTAATATTCTGTTTAATTCCAGGGGTATGATAACTCTTCGTACAATAAGTCCAGTTATTACAGAGCCTCTTCCGGCTCCAGCTTTATGCTTGATAGGAAAGGCTCCTCCAAGAGGTACCACTGTAGACTTAAATCATATCGATATACCTGCAAATATGAATTTGTGGCCGCTCTTCCACAACGGAGTAGCAAATGGATTGAGGATAACTCCAGATGCGCACAATATCGACAATACTTGGATTATTTTTAATAAAGGCAAAGGAGGTAAACTAAAAGCGTATTCCCAAATTTTATTTGTTTAATAACTTGCGTAACATAATCGTCAACTTTATTTAGACTAAGCTCTATCGATTCACAGCGCTCTATCCGCAAAAGCTCCATAAAAGATCATCCTTCTTTTAACCGCTTAACACTATATTCCGAGTATGCACGGCCAAACAATTTTTAACAAAAATCATTAACCCGAGATATCTCGTGCTGAATGTTGACTGAACACCTGAACAGTAGCAAACCGTTTAAAATCAACTTAATTAGTGGCATAAAACATATTAAAAACGTGTTAACTCGTCTATTTTGTTGCCGCAGATTTTGTTGTCGCTGTATTATACACGATGGTGGGGAAACTTGCTGTGTCAAGCCACCACCTTACACGGTAAGCGTAGTGGTACGGATAGCTAGTAACGATTTAGTATATGTCTGATCATTGAAAAAGGTGTATCGCAGTTTATCGCAGTTTGTTTATTTTATTTACGAATACTGTGCGGCATTCATGGAGAGTGATAGTGAAGACGAACATTATCAGTACGAAAGTAGTGGATCAGAACATAATATAAGCCATTCTGGTTCTGAATGTGATACCAAAAGTGTTTTTGATGAATTTAATGATTTAGATGATAGTGATACTGATATAACAGCAGCACGTAAAATGTGTGAAATAAATATTTTATCGCCACCACCTAGATTTCCGTTTTATGGGAAATTTTATATAAATTTTGAAATTCCTGAGCCAAACTGAAATTCCTTTGACGATAGTATTTTTGCTCACATTACCACCGAAACCAATTGGTACGCGGAACAAATAACTAGAAATGCTCCAGCTACGTCCATAGGATTAGATTGGAGGGAAATTACAGATGCTGAAATACGTGTTTTTGTGCTTGGTTTAGTTATTCTACGGAGCATCATAAAAAAAGCTGGACCAACAACTGTATTGGTTAAAACGATCCACAATATCAACTCCATTTTTCAGAGAATTTTGACCTATTTATGAACACTTTTCAAAAAAAATTAGGAAGTGCTATTCTCCCGAATTTAAAGTTACAATAGACGAAAGTTTGATATTATACAAAGGATGTCTTGGTGGAAACAATACATTCCACTCAAGAGAGCTCGATTTGGCATAAACAGTTATATGTTGTGTGAGTCTAAGTTTGGTCATTTATAATATATACCGACAAAGAAACTGTTATCAACCAAAATTATGCAACGTACGGATTTATATCGCAAATTGTACTATCTCTTATGGAGCCGCTATTCGACTTAGGCCATTGCCTCATAACTGACAACTTTTATTCTACTCCTCAACTGTCTGATTTTATGATTACAAAAAACCGACACTCGTGGAACCGCAAAAACTAATAGAAAAGAAATGCCACCACTCATGCACACAAAAAAAGTCCCAAAAGAAAATATCATTGGATATCAACGTGGAACATTATCAGCATTACGATGGCGAGATAAAAGAGATATAATTATGCTTTTCACTGTTAATAACACAGATACTATAGTTTAAAAAAAAACGAAATGAAGAAAGGGTAAAATCAGTAGTAGTAATTGACTACAATTCATAGAGTTGACCAGCATATCAACGAGTACCCTATAACCAGAAAACCTGGAAAGGTATACTACAAGAAAATATTCTACCATCTGATAGAGTTATATCTTTGGAAATCTTATTTGTTATACAAGAAAAATGGAGGACAATACACACCATTACAATTTCGCATGAATGTGATTGAAATGATATTTGAAACCTATCACTCCAGTATAATCGTCTCTAGCGCCTCTTCATTTATCTAATTAGATATTTCCAGAATATGTTCCTTCAACACAGAAGAAAAATAATTCGACACGTCAATGTGCAATGTGTAGCAGAAAAAGGAATAACACCGGAAAAACAGTTCGAAAAGAAACGAGATATATGTGTCCTAACTGTCAAGTGTCATTATGTGCTGTGCCATGCTTCAAAGACTATCACACTAAATCAAATATATAAAATATACATATGCTTTTATTGGCAGACAACGTTTTTAGATTTTTATTTTTTGTCTTATGTCTTAATGTCTTATTTTTTATTTTTTTTTGTTAATTTATACTTTGCATTACTTTTATATATTAAAATATGTCAGTACAAAAATTGTCAAATTTTTCACCGATTTTTCAAAATAATTCGTGAGGCAAGCGGATAATCACATGTGAAGAGAGCATTTAAAAAATGTTGAAACCTTTTTTTCTGCCTAAAAAATTTGGCGACTAATCCTCAAACACTTTACTGGAAAAATGTTTCAATGTGATCTATATCCAAGTAGTTTTATAGTGAATAGTGGTCATCAAATTTGAAGAATATATAAGCCTTTTGATCTTCAATAAATTTTAGAAATCTACCTCAGGGCTTCATCATCTTGATCCTTTTGTTTATTCAATGTTAAAATATGGTCTTCAGAATTAATTAATGACTTTGTTTTTACTTCGCTTTGAGGAGATTTGTGTATTCAACATCGAAGAGCTTTGAACCTCGTAACGGGTATTATTTATATAAAATGACTAAAACTGTAATAAACTTAATAAGACTAGATACAGATTACACATGTTGTCAAACTAAATTGAAAAAAAAATTTGAATTTGCATTGATAGGAAGGTAGTCTCAACATTCATGGCCGTGTTTTCTTAGTAGCTAATTAATTATATGCACATCCTCTTTTCTGTTCATTTTTGCAATTTGTAATAATTTAGGTTTTGTGAGTTTTACGTCATACTTGATCTGATTGGTTGTCGACCAGGTTACAATTTCCATTCTAGTTGAAACAGTGAAAAGCTGCTTTTCTAAAAGAACACACTGATATGGAGTATTATACATCACTGTTAACAACACATAACAACATTAGTTGTTTACTTATCCAATTAGTGAAAATTTTATTGTTCATTTGCTCATGATCAGCTACTTTAGATTTTTAGCAAAGTAATAAACTTGTTTCAGTAACAAATCCGTTCGAAGAACCAACGTGAACGATTATAAAACTTTTACCATCATACTCTTCTGGTTTACCTATACTTTTAACACTGTTGTCTTGCCAGGAAATTGTTTTTTTTACTCTTTGAATAAATCCACGCTTCGTTCAAAAAAACGAGGTCTTTCGGCTGCACCTCATTAAAATTTCCATATATTTTCGAAGGAACTTGGATCTTAAAGCACCAAAACTAGTGCGCTCAATTAATATTCTTCGATTATTGTCTTTTTCATATTTAAATCCCAATTCCTTTCCCAAATTCCAAAATACAACTTCTTTATCCCTTAATTCATTCCTTATAATTTGCAAAGTAACATGTTTCCCTGAAAAAAACGGAAAGTATCGTGTCTTCTGTACTAGACGCTCTGATGAATCCTGAGAGGATGAAATACGTATCAGCGAATATACAGAGGCACTATATGTGAAACCAAATCTTAACTGTCTTTGTTTCTAGAGAAGTCTTATAAAAATCTTGAATTTAGAATTAATCACAAAATTCTATATTGGTTATTTTTAGGAGGTAACGATGGACAAATGGAGCACGCAGGATTTTTGCTGGCTTTGGGATTAAATGGACATTTAAAGAACTTAGCCTTTAATAGCACTTTCAACTATTTAGAAAAACTACATGAGATGACTAGTGTTGGTATACTTTTAGGTAAGACTCAATATTTTTTTTACATTATTTTATGTACTGGTTATACTACTATCGTCGTGTGGTATATGAGGAATCATAATATTTAATGATGACGAAATACGGGGAAATATCAGGCGACGGTTATCAATAAATAATATTGACTAATTTTTCAGGTCTCTCTGCCGCATTTAGAGGTACTGCCCATCCTTGCCTTACTAAAACCTTAGCAATTCACGTCGAAGCCTTGCTTCCTCCGACGTCTATGGAGCTTGACATTCCCCAAACTTTACAGGTGGCTGGCCTGTTAGGTATAGGTTTGGTATATCAAGGAACCGCTCACAGGCATATGACCGAAGTCTTGCTGACTGAAATTGGCAGACCTCCAGGACCAGAAATGGAGAATAGCGTCGATAGAGAGTCGTATTCTTTGGCAGCAGGTTTAGCTTTAGGGTAAGTACATTTACTTCATTTTATTTGATTTGAATGCTTTCTTCACATAAAAACTAGAGATTGTTAATTTTCCGACTTTTTCGGGTAATGAAAATTATACAGTTATTAATATTAATTCGTGTTATCCCGGTTATATTTTTTAGATCCGGAGATATTGCAAATTTTTCAGCGCGATCCAATTTCTAATCTCAAAACCTGACGGGTCCAAGCTTCATCTCAACCCTGGTCAAATCCGCTCGAAAACTTTACTTAAAGTTCTACTACTTATTTCAAATTACATAAATTACTTATCAGTTGCATTATAAAATGTAGATATTCATTGATAATCTGAAAATATTTCAAATCTTCATTAATATAAAGAAAAGATATGTGATTTAAAGAACAGTTACTAACTTGGCTTCTATGGGTCGTAGAAGCTTTGTTTTGTTACATAATGTGTTATTTCCATCATCGCTACAGCAATGGAGGAATCAAGTATCCGGAATGGGAATATACATAGGCTGTGGTAAATGCCCTCATCTCAACATCTCCTATTTTAAGATACTCTGTCTTTGACATATTCATATTGACACCCCATTTTTCATATTCTTTCTTTAGTTTTCTAAACATGTAGTCCATGTCATTCTCATCATTCGCTACGACTGATCTGATCATCTGCGAAAAAATAAACAACTTTATTTTATAAATCTAATGGTGTGAGGTCCGGTGACTGAGCTGGTTATTCTATCGTACCTCGTCGTCCAATCCATCTACTATTCCTCATCTAGGTAACGTCCATAGTGCACCATAATGGTGTGCAGGAGCACCATCTTTTTGAAACTATGTGGTTTCCTAAAATACCTGCCCAAATATATGTATTTTTTTGAAATTGAGTATTTATGGATTGTTTCACGAAAGACTTGAGGATTTGTGTCTCTCCAATACCTCACATTGTGTATGTTAACATTTCCATTGAGAGAAAAAGTACTTTCGCCACTAAAACAATTTTTTTTATGTAATCGGGCTGTTGGTTTATTGGAAATATTTTCACAGAATTCTAGTCTTCGTTCGGGGTCATCATCTGAAAGTTGGTGCACAATTTTTAATTTGTATTGATGAAATTTGTTTTCAGTCAGTACTCTCTGTACTGTCTTTTGACTGATTCTCTAGATAGATGCAACTTGGGCTGTAGAAGAAATTATGTCAATTTTTTTGTCATCATCAATTGTTGGTCGAACAGATAGTTTAACATCTTGAACACTACCGGTTTGTTTAAACTTCCGAAGAAGCTTCCTCAAATAGCGTCCTGAAGTGGTCAAGGAAAACCATTTTCGTAAGTTCTGGAGCCAAGATATTCTTCTTGGCTGGTTAATTGTCAAAATACTCATTAGGAACTAACATTTAGCCAAATTTCAAATTTTTACTTGCTTGCCCATCAGAGATATAAGGGCACAAACTTTAAAATTTTTCAAAAAAATACATTTTTGAGATTTTTTTTGAAAAAATTGACGTAAGTCTCAAAGCTCAAACTTTCTTCATTTAAAGTGTGTGTGTATGTCTTTTCCAGAAAAAAATTACAAACCCCTATCAGCTTGCCTTATGTTGTTAAAAAAATGCTGAAAACGGAATTTTATCAGTTTACCTTTTCAAACTTTGAGGTTAATTTAAGGCATTAAGGATAGTTTGTAATTAAATAATGCTATGGACCATTTTTTTAGAGCATACGTTTCCAAACAGTTTGGTTTTTGATTTATTGTTTTAGGACAAACCTAAGTGAACCTATTAGCTAAAGAGTGAAGCCATGTTTTCCGTAAAAATGACCGACACGATGAAACAAAAATGGCCGCCATCGGCAAATTAAATTTTTTTAAATAAAATGAATGCAATTTTGTACTGTCTATAGACTGAAGTATAACAGATGGAAAAATAAAAAATATTAAAAATAGTCAAGCATCCACCTTTGGTCCACTTGGCATGGATTGACCTAAGTGGAAGATCAACTGAATAGAGAAAACAGAACCGCAGGTTGCGTGAATGAAACAATGGAGAAATAAAAATATCGGGAAAGAAATGAAAAGCAGAATTTACAAAACAGTCATCAGACCAATAATGACATATGCGGCCGAAACACGACCTAGTACAAGGAGGACAAAAAAGATGTTAGAAACAGCAGAGATGAAAAAATTGATGGTAAAATACTATGGGACAGAGATATACGATGGCAACGTAGATGCAAAGTGGAGAACATCAAGGACTGGGTAAGAAATAGAAGAGTAGAATGAAATGATCATATAAGCCGAATGACAACAAATAGAGTAGTAAAGATGACAAGAGACGGTTCCCCAATAGGAAGAACACGAAAAAAAACTTACTGAAGACACTTTGAAAAACAGACACAGTCATATCTACATAAAAAGAAGATGAAGAGGAGACAATAGTATTATTATCAAGATGTTATGTGTTACTAACGGTCATCAGTGCAACAATTATCAACAGTTTGAATTTGAACTCGCGAAAATTCAAATTAACCATCTCTTCATAACACATTCAATTTCCTTGACGTCCACATTTCAATATCATCTTTGCATTGCAGGTTAGTTACGTTAAAACATGGTGAGACTCCCTCTGGATTATCAGACTTGAACGTACCTGATACTTTACATTACTACATGGTCGGAGGAAACAAACGGCCGCTTATAGGTATGTATTAAAAATGTTTTAAAAGTTTTCTACATAGTAATGGTCTCGAATATTATTTCATTCAATAAAATTATAGTGTTTGATTTACAACAATATGATCAATTTGTGACCACCAATTAATTTTTTTATTTTAGGCTCGCAAAAAGACAAATATAAAACACCGTCTTTCCAAATTCGCGAAGGAACGTCAGTAAATCTAGACGTCACAGCTCCAGGTTCTACTCTCGCCTTAGGATTGATGTATTTGGGTACTGGGAATAAAGCCGTCGCCGATTGGATGGCCCCTCCTCAAACGCAGTATTTACTAGATTTTGTAAGACCCGACTTCTTATTGTTAAGGATTTTATCCAGATGTGAGTAAATTAAATGTATATATAATAAAGTTATTTCAAGTCGAGTAACTCACAAGATTTTATCAAAAATACCCATCTAACGTTTATGCTAGACCAAAAATTTCATTTTATTGATGTTTGTGTACATATATGTAGTACGAGTATATAACCTAATAAATAATTGTTGTAGCTCTTATTTTATGGAACGATATCGAACCAACCAAAGACTGGGTTGAATCTCAAGTACCATCCACTATAAGACCGCATTGTATGGTTCAACCATTGCATAATTTAAACGTAGACTATGAAGCAATGAAGTAAGTATACATTATACTCAGTAACTTACCCGCTGAAATTTTTCAACCACATATCTAGATACTAATCATTGCTATCAACGTTTATTTGTCTAAAAATTATTTTATTTATTTAGATTTTACAATGTTTTAATATTTACAGCGATTTTATACTCTTTGGTTAAAGTTAAAGGAATGCAACTTTAGTTTTGAGACAGTCGCGCAACAACAAATATTTTTGTCTCTCCCTTAGTCTCCCACCACGTATAGTTTTATTTTGGACAGTTACTTACCAACGGTACTTTTAAGTCTGTTTAAGCGATGTTTCTTTCCAACGGTCCTTTAGAATACCTACAAATCTTATTTTGTATTGAAAACGAGAACGTTTGGTCATTCGTTAAAAAATATTTACTATCAACATCCTTTAGTGCAAAAAATATTAGAATCGATCCATCTCCACACTTCCCGAGGTACTTCAATAACAATAATATGGGTGCCTTCTCATATCGGCATCCAAGGAATTGAGATGGCTGACAGCGCTGCAGAAGAAGCATCTGCTACACCCAACTTACCCGTCTACAATATACAGCTCAAAATTCAAAAGGAATATCTAAAACAAGTGGCAGGAACTTTGGATCACCAAAAACACAAAGCTCAAAGAAATACAACCTAATGTTTATAGCTATTTATCCCTAGCATCTCTGAACAGAAAAGAAAAGATAACAGTACGAAGATTGAGAATAGGACACACACGTTTGACACGCGGTCATCTTATGTCCTCTACAACCAATAGTTATGCTCTCACTGCAACGATATTCATATTACCGTCAAGCAGATCCTCACGGAATGTCAACACTACCAGGCCAACTGCATGCCAACAATATAACCCATAGTCTAAAGAACTTCTGAACTGATCAAGCCGTCTCAAGACTTTTTAAAGACTTCTCAATTTGTTAACCAAATATAATTTACCTAATATTTGTATTCTTCACTATTGTAAACGCTGTATCATAACTTTTTAGGTGTAGTTGTAAAACTTTGCTCCCGTGTCAATGACCAAAGATGTCGAGACACGTTAATTCGAAATAAAAAAAAAAGAAACCGTTTGAATGACATTTGAAGTATTAAACATCAGCTGATAACTACGGTTGTGAGTGCAAACTTATGTGGTCAGTATTAGACCTAGTTCAACTACATTCAACTTTTTCAAGAGTTAGTTTTGTTAAATTTACCAACTGATTTGGTATTCTTATCTCTTTCATTGCTTTGAACATTTCCCTTCTATTCACAGAGTCGTAGGTTGCTTTGTAGTCTATAAATATATGGTGAGTATTTATGCTCAATAATCCAATATCCCAATAATTGGGAAGGGATTTCTGTGTTGATTTTTCTTTTATAAGCTGCTGTAATGCCATTATGGTATCATGGCCACCTTCTTTATATAGTTCAGCTGCGAGATTATCTATTCCGGTGATTTGTTTCTGGTTAGTTTTTTAACTACATCTTTAATTTCAAGAATCGTTGGGGTTTCCTCTTCCCTCTCGTCTGTTCTCCTTACCTCATCTATTTCGTCTTCCAGGTTTTCTTCTTCCTCCTCTATATTAAGTGCCTTGTTAAAGTATACCACCCATCATTTCAATACATCTTTCCTTGTTGTTAACAGGTCGCCATTCAAACTTCTGCACTGTCTTGTGGGTGCCTTGAATTATTTTCTGTTGATGTTAACTTTCTTATAGAATGCTCCGTATTCTTTCTGTTGAGGTTTTCTATATTTTTAAGTTCCTTATTTAAGTGGTTTAATTTTTTTCTTTTGTGTGTTTTCTTTTCTTCTCTTTGTCTGGTAATTCTCTACAGTATTCTGTAAGCTTCGTTTTTTTTCTTTTGTTGCATTATTGCATTCATCGTCAAACCAATGATTTTTACGGGCACAAATCTCTGTTCTTATTTCATCTTTCGCTGCTGCTTCAATGTGTTCCTTTATTGTGGTCCAGTAGGAGTCTATATTTGTCTTGCTTTCTTCATTTACATTTTGATTCCTTAGCCTGTTGGTGATGTTTTCCTAGTACCGTTCTACAATTGTCGCATCCACAGCTTTTGCACATTCGATTTTTTCATCTATTATATTTTCTTTACTGGTGTTTGAAAGTCTAGCCCTCAATGTTAAGATCACTGCGCAATGATATGAGTCTATGTTTGCGCTTCTATAACTTCTGCAGTTTGTTACGTCTGTTCCATGCCTTGAATCTGTTAAGATGTGATCGATCTGCCTCGTTGTTCTTCCATCAGGAGAGGTCCAGGTTACCTTGTATATTCTTGTGTTCAAAATTGGTGCTAGCGACTGTCATATTTAGTGCTGCTGCTAAGTTTATCAGTCATCACTGATATCGTCGTTTATCACTTCGATGTTCAGACCAAATAACTCAGTATTCTCCATATGAGGAGCACACCACGCGTAGGAGAGATGAATGGATAGCAAATCTTACAATTTATTATTTTCAGCTTTAGTGTCTCCATATCAATTCTAAAGAAACGATCATTTTATTTTAGTTACTGTTAGTTTACAATACATATTAAAACATTTTTTTCAGCCAAGCCTACTGTAACATAGTAGCGGGTGCATGTTTCGCTCTAGGCCTTAAATTCGCGGGTACTGCCGATGAAGAAGCATTTGAAACGCTATTTTACTTTTGCCATATGTTTACTTCGCTTACGGGGAAATCTATAGCAGAATTGGCCGGAAAATCTACAATAGAAACTTGCTTGAACGTTTTGTTGCTGTCAGTATCAATGGTAAGTAGTTTAAATTAAATAATTTCTTTAGATCCAAATAATAATTATTACAATCTTTGTTGTTGTGTGGTTAGTGTGTTCGTCCCCGAATTAATGTAGGCAAAACTGCATTACGAGCCCTAACAACTAAATGTTAGGACAAACGAAAATTTATTGCAAACGTTCATCTTCACAAACTTTTGTATTGAACCAAAGAAAGAGATCAATGATACATTATACTCTATCATTAATAACAAAATATTGAAATGGCTGGGTCTTTATAAACTTTGCATTGCTGCGTTGACGGCAAAATAAACGAAAATGTTGTATAACATTGTGACAACTAAATGTTCGGGTAATCCCAGAAATTACTATTTCAATATGGGGTTACATCGTCACGCGCCTTTACAACCGCGGCGGCATTATTCGTACTAAGGATTAACACAAGTCAGGGTCAAAAGTATCCCATAATTCACCTAATGTACTCTTCAAATCGGTGACAGTTCTCTGACGATCATTACGCAATTTCTGTTTCATCTTATATCACAATGTCTCAATAACATCAAGGTCTGGATTGTTCGAAAGCCATGAGAGGACTTAAATGTTATTGTCTTTAAACTATTTTTTGGTTGTTTTAGCTGTATGGCATATGCAACACTGTCCTGCTGGAATATGAAATCCATGTCCTAGTAGAGTCGTGAGCACTTGGTACAAGACTATTTTTCAAAATTTCTTGATACTTTACTGCGATAATTAGGCCTTTTACCCCCTCGTATCTTCCTAGACTCACTAATTACATACAGCCTCAAATCATAATTCTTTTGGGAAACTTCACAGTTATTTTGACGCAATCTTATGGAATGCTTTATTTTGATTTCTGATAACCCGTTTTCGAAAGTCTCCCACGCAAACATCAAATTTCGATTTGTCATTGAATATCACCCTGAACCAGTCATTAAAGGTCCATGAAAACTTTAAGCAACTGCTTCAATTGATCAAGATCGAAGATTTCATGGACCTTTGATGTCTGGTTCAGAGTCATATTCAGTGACGAATTGAAATTTGATGTTTGCGTGGTAGACTTTCGAAAATGGGTTATCAGAAGTCAAAATGAAGCATTCCATAAAGATTGCCTCAAAAGAGCTGTGAAGTCTCCCAAAGAAATTATGATTTGGAGGTGCATGTCATCAGCTGGTCTACAAAAATATGAGGTGGTGGAAGGCACAATTAACGCAGTAAAGTTCCAAGAAATTTTGAAAAATAGTCTTGTACCAAGTGCTCACGACTCTACTAGGACTTAAATTTTATATTTAAACAGGACAATGCTGCATGCCATACAGCTAAAATAACTAAAAAATGGTTTGGAGAAAATAACATTAATGTGCTCTCATGGCCTTCGAACAGTCCAGACCTTAATTTTATTGAGAAATTGTGGCATAAGATGAAACAGAAATTTTGTAATGATCTATCTCCAGAGAAGTTGCGAAGATGAACGTTTTCAATAAATTTTTGTTTGTCCGAACATTTAGTTGATAGAGCTTCTAGATACAGAAACACTGATTACAGAGTCTACAAAACAAAGGTTTTGTTGGATAAAATCGTTATGGAACCGAAAGATAAAATTGTAATTTTTTGTAGAGAAAATTAAAAAAAAAACGGGTGTGGCAGTCCAGTGGGACTGCCGGTAGAAGTTATACTTCTATACACGCGTTCGCCGTTACAAATTTATATGGGTGTCAATCTGCACAATAATTACATATTTAATGCTATAGGTAAGAGAGCAGAAAGAGAAAAATAATTAGGTATATAAGTAATTTTTTTACACATACTCTGCAGTAAAATTTTTTACACCTACTCTGCAGTAAAATTCATTGTTTATTTTGTTATTAATATAAAAATTACAATACAATATACTGCAAAATAATTCAATATAATAATAAAATACAAATTAAAATGCAATATTCATAAGTATTTAAAACTGCCAATATACATAACTTACTTTACGAAGATAAAAATAAAAAACTAACAACTCGGATTATGTTGTAAATTTTCATTTTATTTAAAATTTAGCATTTTTGCGTATATTACATATATTTAATAACGTTAACGTGAGGTTTTTAAATATTTCAAAATGAAAATCAGTATGAACCAAACACGTAAAATATTTGCCAATTAGACATGATCCTAACGGTTTTCAAAATTGACAGTTGTCTGTTATACAGTGATTATTTTGAAATACAAAAGCCTAAAATAATTATGAACATTTAATAAATAATAATATTAATATATATTATATAACATATATATATATATATATATATATATATATATATATATATATATATATATATATACAATGAATACTGGATATTCGTGACTGTCAATTTAAACAAACAACAAAGTTTATTGGGGCTGTAGTTAGAAGTTTGGCCGGGATGTTACAGAAACACTCTTTTGACTTTTGGTCTAGCTTTCGGAATTGTTTAATTCCTTTATCAAGACACTATAATACGAAAAATGTGTAAATATTTACAATATATCACAAAATGTCAGTGTACTTACTAGTCGTTGAGATTATTTGTAAGAAGCTATGACACTCAACATTAATAACAAACATATAAACTATAACTTATACAATAATGGATACAATACATTTTAAGATTTAGTTAAAATTAATAAAAGTTCTATAAATTCGTTTTCTACATCTTCTTGGTGTGTTTTAACTTACCCATAGAGAATAAAAAAAACAAAAATAAAAATAGTATGATTAAAAATTCATTAGGAGTTCTTCATATGTTATTAATAGAAGGTAATGTATTAAACCTGTGTTGGTGGTATGCAACCTGTTTAGCATGCAGGTGTATTATGGTGTGTATATGTACAAGTAAGTCTTTGTCATTTTTGATATTTAGTCAGTAAATAACAATAAATGTTACTCAATTTGTCTATATCGGACTTCTTATTTATACAAGACGCACAACACACCAGAGCTACCACAATCTAAAATAACGTATGGTTGCCTACCCTATATTCCAGTCCTAACCCCTAAGATAATGAACATTTTCAAAAATGTTAGTGGCTTAAAAGTTGCAACTAAAACTGTGAAAACGGTATCCAAGTTGTACACAAAGACAAAGGATCCTTTCACAATACAGGAATCATCGAATGTTGTTTATTCTATACCGTGTGCTAATTTCAAAAACGTGTACATTGGTGAAACATCTCGTAATTTTCACAGTAGGGTGATCTCACATCGCAGCGACATAAAAACCAAAAAAATTAACGCATGCGCGTTGACAGAACATGCATTAAGTTTAAAACATAAATTTAATTTCGAGGATTCCTGTATTCTGGCAAGGGAAAATAACCATTCTAAACGTGTTTTCTTGGAAATGTGTTTAATAAAGTCCAGTGCGTCTTGTATAAATAAGAAGTCCGATATAGACAAATTGAGTAACATTTATTGTTATTTACTGACTAAACATCAAAAATGACACAAAGACTTACTTGTACATATACACACCATAATACACCTGCATGCTAAACAGGTTGCATACCATCAACACAGGTTTAATACATTACCTTCTATTAATAACATATGAAGAACTCCTAATGAATTTTTAATCATACTATTTTTATTTTTGTTTTTTTTTTATTCTCTATGGGTAAGTTAAAACATACCAAGAAGATGTAGAAAACGAATTTATAGAACTTTTATTAATTTTAACTAAATCTTAAAATGTATTGTATCCATTATTGTATAAGTTATAGTTTATATGTTTGTTATTAATGTTGAGTGTCATAGCTTCTTACAAATAATCTCAACGACTAGTAAGTACACTGACATTCTGTGATATATTGTAAATATTTACACATTTTTCTAATTACAGTGTCTTGATAAAGGAATTAAACAATTCCGAAAGCTAGACCAAAAGTCAAAAGAGTGTTTCTGTAACATCCAGGCCAAACTTCTGACTGCAGCCCCAATAAACTTTGTTGTTTGTATATATATATATATATATATATATATATATATATATATATATATATATATAATATTAATTATATATACAAAAGGAACATTTTTATTCTCGAGAGAGGAAGAGAGAGAAAATATATCTTTTGGCTCTCTCTTACTCATTATCTTACATATGTAATGGTTTCACAGATTCACTCTCGTGCAAATTTCCAACGCCGACCATGCGTATAGAAGTATAACTTCAAAAACCTTACTCGAAATTAAAGTGCTATTTTATTATAGTTTCAATTAAAAAGCAAGATTTGTGTTCTTACTTACTTACTTTGTATACTCTATTGTAAATTGTGTTGGAAAATAAATAATTGTTATTCTAATTTTAATGAAACAGGAAATATCAACAGTAACGTTACATAATCGGCTATTTAAAAAAAGACCAGGAAGGAGCATTTGCTTTTTAAAATGTTGTGTAGAATGGACACTTATACAAGTTTATCGTTTGCCAATGACATACCGATTTACGGGAATGTGGATAAAAAGCAGAACGACAACATTTTAGTATTTCTTTTTTATGAAAACGTTTTAATAATACTTTTTTACAGGTAATGGCTGGTACGGGAAGTTTAGAAATTATGAGATTAGTACGTCATCTGCGAAGACGAGTTGGTGTCTCAAGCAGTCCTGTAGTTACATACGGTTCTCATTTAGCCATACATATGGCTTTAGGGTTATTGTTTTTAGGAGGCGGTCGCTACACTCTCTCAAATTCTTCTGCTAGTGTTGCGGCGCTTATTTGTGCCTTTTATCCAAAATTTCCTACACACAGTAATGACAATAGGTAAGTTATTTGTTTAGTATACAATATATATGAAATAAAAGCCATATATTATAACTTTTCAAGTCTTAATCGTAATCAATAGAACGATATAACAGTTATTTCAGTATCTCTACTTCGTCAGCCATTCGAGCTGATTCCTATTCAGACCAAAAAGTCTACCTAATGTCTCTAAAATCTACTCCCTTTCAGTGGTTCGGGTACAGGGGTGCCAAGTGTTTTGATATCGAAGAACTAAACAATTTAATGAAATGGTTGACTAATTTATGCTCCAATGCCATAATGTATGGCTTTCATTTTATCAGAGCAACAGTAACAACTGTTGAATCTGGAAGTTAATTTCGTTAAAGTCAACATTTTTTGCCGCCAAAATTGCGCTCAATGAGCCAATTATGATTAAAGTAATTATTCAGTATGAGCGGGAAGATCATTTTGCACTTGTACTCTTATCTTAATGGTTAATCCAACTATTTCGATATTTCGCCATAAAAACGATTGTGTTATACATGCATAAATCTCACCCGCATATATAAAGAGAGGAATAGTCGCTAATGTCTGTCAGAAGTCACCAGACAGTAGTAATACAGCATCACTGAATAGTTTGTCGTTACCGTTTAAGTTATGCATTCTTCTATGTAATGCTTCGAGTGAATCTTTATGAGCCATAGTATATTTATCCCAGATAATATCCGAACTCGAACCATATGGCATTTGGTTTGCTATGAACGCCTAATGGCAGCTTGAGTACTAAAGTGCTGTTCGCCCACCATCTAACAAGTTTCTGAATTAACAACTGTAAGTTGTCTACATTGGGCGCAACTCAACGACTGTAAATTATCATAAATTACGATTAAAATATATTACAATTACGATAAAAATATATATGGAAATTTTATGGATTTAGTATACCCAATTAGCTCTTATAATTGTTAAAATGCATTGAAATAATGCACAAACTTATACAGTGTAGGAAAAAGTTTATGGTCGGTATGGACCTTACGTGAGATGGAGTGAGAAACAGCTGTTTAGAAAGAGAGTGGTATATTAGGTCCGCCCTTTATATCGCCGAACATGCAAGCGTGAAAATAATAAAAAAGGGGAAGTTCAACGTTGCCAAACTTATTGGTTTTCTTTGACCTGTTGTCTTTTTTGCATTTGAACAATGTTCTAAGATAATCAAATTTGGGCGAAATTGATTTAAATGGCAGCTTACTGTTTTTTTATTGGGAATATCCCACAAGTTTACTTTACAATAAGTGTAATATAACATTTTGATTTCCACGGTAATCGTTTTATATAAATAAAATTTATTAATGTTTCGTATTTATTTTAAGTAGGATTTCCGAATTAAAAATCTAAACATCAAAATAAGCTTATTTTAAAGTCACATTGTGCCTTATTCCCAATATGAAATAATAAACTGCATACAATAACGCCACATTAAAAAAATATTCATACACAATAATTATTTGGCAACGTGTCTGGTCAAAACAACGAGTAACGAGTAGTAGAGATGGGTCGTGGTAGTTTTATCGTTAAGAACGTAGGCACAAAATTTCGGGCCAATATTTTTTAAATGCATTCATTTTTTTTTCGAATTCTGAGAAAACTAATTAATATTTTTGAAAAATTTGAACGCAGAATGAAACAATACATTATTACCGAGGGCCGAAAGTCCCTGAAAACTTCTATAATGTTTATTTTAAGAAGTTATAGGGGTGAAAAAAAAAATAGTGTGATTTTTAATTTCAAATATCTCATTCAAAAAACTTTTTGTTTATTCTAAGGGACTTTCGGCCCTCGGTAATAATGTAATCTTTCATTTTGCTTTTAAATTTTTCAAAAATATTTGTTAGTTTTCTCAGGATTCCAAAAAAATGAATGCATTTAAAAATTTAAATTTTCGTAAACAAGTAACTATGATTGTTTAAAAGTAGTTTCAAGTAAGAGAGTACCTACATAAACTAACATAATGGCTATTATCGTTTATGTGCATATTTATTATTATCCAGATTTAGCCATACGGCTCACACTCCCTCTAAGGGGAAAATTCACTCATCCCAGATACCTACGGTATCAAAAGGATTGAGCTCTGGTGGGACTCTTTCCATGTTATCGAGTCCTAGGTGACTTGGTACGTCGGTGTATCTCCTAAGAATTTTCGCACGCATCTGGACGTCGAAAGTAGCACAGCTGTCTGCATGACCTTATATAGATGTTCGTTTAGACCCAGCTTTTTTATGTTTTTTGGAGGTTCTTCGGAATTACTCCAGTGGTAGAAAGAATAATAGGTATCGTCTGGGTACTTTCCATTCTCCGTTGTCTTCTTATTTGTATTTCCAGATCTCTGTACATGGCGATCTTTTCGTTGTACTTAACACGCAGATTATTGTTGTTAGGTATCGCCACATCGATTAGAGTTGTTTGTCTTGTTTGTTTATTTACTAGCACGAGATCTGGTCTATTATGTGCTACAGTTTTCTGAATTATGGTTTCCAGAAAAATGGCAGCAGCCTAATAAAACAGTTTTAAATACTAAATTTTCGGTTAAATATTTTCCTGTTAATGGAAAGTAACTCTCAGTTACTCCAGATGTCCAGAGGTCAGTAGTAATACAGATATTTTCTACTTCTTTAACAACTTGTGATCTAATAATTTGCTCAGTTTTGACATAACCTTCCTGAAGTAATGAACCTGACAGTTTTTCTTGTTGGCGGTTTATATCCAGGAGTCCACCCTGCAAACTTTTTAAAAGCTGGTTCTTCAACGATGGAAAACGGATGAAACGAGTCTTTGCATAAGTTTAGTAAATCTTGAAAATCAACCAGTACAAGAAAAAGAAACTGATAAAGATAACTTAAGTCCATGATGTATTTTTGATGAATTAATTGGACATGACTCATCTAAACATACACCTGTATGGAGAGATATAAAAGAAGTCGACATGTATTTGTCTGATGACATATTACCCACAAAAAATTTCGAACTGAGATTGGAACTGTCCATTACCGTGGTAGAAAAACCATCGCCATGTATAACCTAACTTAACCACTATATTCATAAAATATTGTATTATTGTAACAAAATATTTTCCTTGTGAACACATGTTTAAAATCTGGTTTAATTTTAAATAAAAGAAGAACACGGTTAACAAGAAAAGTGGAAAAACTTATGTTTTAAATGTCAATTTAGATGATTCGCGATTTAATAATGTGTAATGTAAATGTAAGTACTATTTGTATTGTTTAATTTATTTTTCAAGTTATAATAAATATATGCTTCGTTAGGTTCTTTCACTTCAATACTTATACACATAAACGATAATAGCCAATATATTTGTGTACTCACTAATTTGAATACTGGTAAACAATCAACTAGTTACAGTTTACGAAAAACGGTTCCGATAAAAATTTAAAAAACGGGAGGACCCACCTCTAATTTTTTAGGTATATTAGGATCGGAACCAGAGAATATGTAAAATATCTCTGATCGAAACTATTCGTCTCACTAATGGCCAATGGGTGTTAAAAATATTTATGGAGGGGAGACCAAGGGGAAATTTGATTGTTATCTTTGTCTATTCGCTGAAAATATGATTTTATATCTGCGTTAGATATCCTGTTAAATTGTACCATACTGACCTTAAACTTTTACCTACACTGTATGTTTAACTGTATTGCGGAGAAAATGCTGAAAAATCCTTTTTATTGTAAATAAACAAGTTATTTATTGAACATTTTAAAATTATTTTTAATTCTAATCATACATCATTCTGAAAAATATAAAAATATTTTACTCTCGAGTAAAAATCACATTCTTCTAAAACACTTTATATACAATTAATAAAAGTTGATAGTATATGTTATAGATCAGTATATTATAACTGTTTGTATGGGAAAATAAAACTGCTTTTACCATTTTCCTTACAATTTCATCATATTTTCTCGAGTTTATGCGAAACGAAAAAAGTAAATACACGTAAAGTTAGTTTGTTAAACGTCACTTTATGTTTAAATGAACTACCACTGTAGTAGAGGTAGAGTCTTATAAAACATTTTGTATAAGGGTCTAATGTAACCGTTATGGGAAAATAAAAATGTTGTTTCTACTATTCTCATTATAATTTCATCATATTTTCTCACCTATTTCATCTTCCTAGGACTTCTAATAATTATTTCAAAACCAAAACATGCCAAATCGGTTCAGTCTTCTCGATTTATTAAAAAAAGTTATAAAAACATAAAGTAACGTCTGTTAAACGTCATTTTATGATATTTTATATGCAGTTATAAAATATCATAAAATGGCGTTTAACACTGACCTAATCGGTGCATTGTTATCGATTTTTATTAATGTGAAATTTTTTTTGTGGTTGAATTAAAAATAAAAGCATATTTCTTTAAAAAGATAAAATAAAAAATATACTCTTATTGAAAATTAAAATATTATTCCTAATAAAATAAAAAATAATTCTTTATGACCTAAAGAAATGGTTCAAATAGTTGACCTTCTACGGCTGAACAGTAGCCCAATCTGTCATAAAAACTTCTGCGAACAGATGAAAGAGTTTCTGCTGTAAGAGAATTGGAGACTTCTCTTATTCGATTTTTTAATTCATCCAAATTTTGGGCTCTAGCCTCAGGATGATCGTAGATAATGCTTTTTAAATGTCCCCAAAAAAGAAGTCCATGGGTGTAAGATCTGGAGATCGCGCAGGCCACTTAATATCGCCTGTTCCATTGATAACTCGATTCGGGAAAGTATTGTTTAAATACTCCCTAATAATTCGAGCGTTGTGAACTGAACAGCCGTCTTGATGAAACCAAACATTCTCCAGATTTACATTAGGAAGATTGAGAATAGCGGGAAGAACATGATTCTGTAACAAATCGAGGTATACTCTACTATTCAAGTTGCCCTCAATAAAAAATGAACCTATTATGTGGTCTCCTAAAATGCCAGTCCAGATGTTAACTTTTTGAGGACGTTGAGTTCGGTAAACAACACTTCTGTGCTGGTTTTCCCGCGCCCAATACCTCGTAATGGAAGGATTGTGTCTCCCTACTAACGAATCAGAAGATTCATCAGTGAATAAAATGTTTTTAATAAAATTTGGTTCACTATTAGCCTTCGTTATTAGAGTTTCACAAAACTCCGTTCTTCGAAAGTAATCGTCTGGATAAAACTGCTGCGTTTTCGAATATTTAAAATTCTTGTAACCGTGCTTTTTCCATACTTTCGTTACAGTAACATTGCTAACATATAACTCTCTAGCAACGCTTCTACTTGAACGTGTTGAATCTACCTCGATTGTTGCACAAATTTGTGTATCCCGGTATTCTCTTTCCTCAACTTTTTCTGGTAACACTTCTTGAGCGTGACATTTTCTGAAATTTTTGAGGCAATAACAACTCTCAAAATTTTTAATAATATTATAAATTGACTGTACATAAGGAATTGGTCTTCCCTCAAAAAACGCAGAAAATAAATCTACACACTGTTGCGCAGAATTGCCACTATAAAACCATTTTATTATTTGAGCTTTTTCCGCGGCCATATAAACAGACATGTTTACAAAAATAAATTAAAACTCTACGCTGTTATACCTTTAAATAACCACGGTATAATGACAATATGACAAATTTGCCGACGGGTGACGAGCAACGACGAGTCAACGAAGCAGATATGTAGTGGCAAGTCGACGACGCGCAGTGTTGCCATTTATAGAGTGTATACCTAATCCAAAACTTAACGCACTGTATATAACAGTAAGAAATAGCTTGCATTTGATATGATTGAATTTGTCCCTTAGAGGGAGTGAAAGCTGTTTATATAATAATAATAACAAGATAGTCAAGATAGATAAGACAGATAAAAATATAATGGCTATACGCAAACAAATTATTAATGCTAATTTTAATATTTTCATCCTATTGAACTAACAACATGCTAATAAATTTAGTAATTAAATATGCTCATTAACTCATACCTATACAGCCATGCCTCCTTACAATAACCTGCTAACTCAGCCTGTCCCTGTCTCATCATAGTAACTACTTTCACTCTACTAAGTTCATTTCTACCCAATCACTTTAACCTAATCTGTCAACACCGAACATTTTCCCAAAAAATGTATCACATCTTCCCTTTCCTTTGTGTTACACATTGAGCAAAACCTTCTTTCATAATTTCTGCCAGGTCGATCATTCAAATACAGAACTCCACATCTTAATTTGAACAGCCATCGAATGTCCCAAAAATTTTTCATTTCCAGTAGATAATGCATGTTTACTCCTTCCCGCAGTTCCTTGTAATGTCCACAAAAAATTGATTCGAGCGCCCTATTCTCAGTCTGACGCTGTATCTCCTTCTTTTTTTCTATTATATTCCCAATCATACTAGGCCAGCTGTCTCTCTATTCCCATTCACACCTTGTCTCAATACCAAATTTTTCTCCCATGCTGCTCCAGTCTTTCCACCAGATATATTGCATTATATAATGTGTAGAGTACAAAACATCTCTATTATTATTTAGTATTTTATATATCTTTTTTATCGAAGTATTAAATAGTTAAATTTTTATTATAGATATCACTTACAAGCTTTTCGCCACTTGTATGTGTTAGCTGTGGAACCTCGGTTAATAATACCCAAGGAAGTTCAGTTGGGAGAAATTTGCTATGCAAATTTAAGAGTGGTGAAACTCAACGGTTATACTATTAATATTAAGGTAATTAGTGTACTTAACTAAAATTACTAATATCTTAGATACGATTAGATATGTTGATGTGTTTCTTTAGAATATTATAGAAAATAATTTCTAATAATAGATTGGTTTTAGGGCTTATAGGCTGTGGTTTTATTAGCTTATAGGCTGTGGCAGTAACAAATCGCCATGAATATTAAATTCGCACTGTCCCCAAGCTCGAAAACCAATAAATCTCTACCATTTACCGGGCGTGAAAGCCTACACATATTTATATAAAATTAATCGCACGTATATATTATTATAAGAACAAGAACACTTTTGATCCCACTTTTTTTCTCACCAAACACTAATATTTATCATTTGGTCTTAATATAATGCTGTTCTACAGATGTGTTTGATGATATTAATATATTTTTTAAGTAAGTTTTGAGTCTTTTTATTCTGGGATATATTGTCTAAATGGTTTTTTTCACGTTCTAAAGTTTTTTGATTATTTATCTCATCTTCAGACTCGATGATTTCGAAATTTGATTCTTCAGAATCTCTGCAGGATATCGATCAATAGAAACTTCACTATATGTATAGTTTGGATCTAAGGAATTATCACTATTGGCAAATGGATCTTCATCATCATCTAATTCTGAATCAGATAAAAATTGTTGGCAAACTTTTCTATATCTGCTTGCGTCAGCGGTTGACGTCGCTTCATGCTGAAAAAAAACCATTTAAAAAATGATTAGTCTCACCGAAAACAACCATTGGGATTATATATCCCGAACACTAAAATTGTCATTTTTTTGTACCACTCCGATTTGTTTTTCTTAGTATGATTAATTTCACTCATTCTACAGTGTTTTACTTATCAAGTCACCTTTTCCGTAATTTTGTTTGAAATCACACAAATACTTAAGACAGGCCTTCGTTTTATCAATGAGAAATATAGGTTAAACAAATGGTTGATTACCTATGAATTAGGCACATGAATAGGCGATGAAAGTTTCTTGAATTTCAGATGGGACGTATTGTCCCAAGGAGGTCGAAAGGGTTAAATACCTATTGGGATAAAAATAATTTACAAAATGAAAAATTCTCGGGTTTAAGTTGATATAGGAATTATTTTGTTTGAAGATATAGAACGTTAATAGTAATTGTATTATAGGGACCTGGAATTATACCTGATTTAAACACATTAACAAAAGTTGAAGTTCACGACGAAAGATATTGGCCAGTGGTGTTCGAGAGGGGCAAAAACTGGACTTTACTAGAGTAAGTACTGATATGTTTCTCCTATATTACATATATCATTTATTAAAGAACGTTTGCATCTTTTACAATAATAAAAATAATCTCTTATACTCTGTTTTTTTAACCAGGAGGAGTAAACCAAAAAGACAGATTCACACCCAAGAAAGTTACTAGAAAAGTCACCAAATACATCTTCTTTTTTTGTTGATTATCTCGGCCTTGCGGTAATCGAGTAATCAATATCGGACAACCTTACACGTCAATTCTAACCTAACTTTGTTTATTTACGTTTGAATAATATTTTTTTTAATTCACTTCCAATATATATTACAAATATTACAATAAAAAAGACTTTTTTCACATTTCGATACATTTTTGGCAAAGTAACGTAAGTAACATTTTTGGCGAAAATAATGTTTTTCAAATAAACTAATGCTATTACTGTTAAAAAGGTACTGAAAGAGTGTAGTAAGCCTAGAATTACTTTAAACCTTTTTTAGGACAATTAGAGCAAGTTTTTTTCAGTCATAATTTAAATAAGTTTAACCAGGTCGAATTAAAAAATTGTTTTTTCTACAAATCGTTTTTGGTGACTTACGTTACTTTGCCAAAAATGTATCGATTTGGTCCCATGTATAAATATTTAAATATCGGCTTATCCAGTTTTATAGATCTCTTGAGTCTATGATATTTAATTATAATTTAGAGACTATTTTGATCGGGAAAGTCAATATTGTTACAGATCTAAGTATGTTTTTTCACAGAAATTTGTCTTTTAATTTGCAAAAATTAAATTTTTATGCAAAAAAGCTATGCAAATGCATGTATCAAAAAGTTAGAGAGAGTTCAAAGATTTCTGAAATACTGTTCTTTTAAACTGCCTAGACCATAGTCTTATACTGGTGTGATCAATTTAATGAATCTAGGCAGAAGAGTTAACTTTGACTTTAATAATTATTTTTAAGCTTAATAATATAATCTCCTGAATTACTTCAGCCAATTTGTTTTACATATTACTTCCCGTTCACTGCTTTAGAATTCACTTTTTCGTGTTTCCCATCACAGAATAAATTATGTTTCAAATATAGGTGTGGTCCTACTTTTCATGCATGATAATCAGTTATCTCATTAGATAGATTTGTTTAACTTATGTATCAATATCTTAAGGTTCTATTTGAAGCACTAAAATGCAAAAAGATACTTTGTATAAATAAGTGTGTACTTGCAATTTCTTTAATGCGGGATTCTTGTTTAATTTTGACAGTAAGTTTATCCCATTTGTTATCAATAAATAAAATTTACTAAAAAATACTGGATTTCTGTGAGACAATCAACAAATTCAATCTATTATATTACATTCCAGCATAATTTTGCAGTTTTCTTGTGATGATCTACAACCAGGAAGAACAAAACCAACTGTATCAATACAATCAAACTAAGACACATTACTTTACTAATGTTCTTTTATTGATGAATAGATGATAAGATATAAATAACATATATTTATAAATTTATAAACACTTTTTAAACTATATTTAGTGTAAATATCATCTAGAAAAATATCACATTAAATACTTTTAGTTTTAATTAAACACATTTCTAGAAACTACACAAAACACCTTAAACAAAAGAGAAGACATTGAAAATCTTAGTGCTATATACAGTAATCTTCTTTTAAATAAAAGAATAACAATATAAAAGTTCTTAAAAGTTACGCATATGAAAGGGATTATTCCAAGTTCAAATGAGATAAAATTTATTTTTATTTGTATTTTTTCTTTCTTAAATACTTAGTAACATAAACTCTGTTGCTTGTTTAATAACTGTAATATTATATCAAAATTTGCAATGAAGGTTTGCATAAACATAGACACTTCCTCTGTCAAACTCACCTAAAATAAATATACAAAATAGAAGAGACATGGAAACCTTAGTAATAAGTTTTGACAGAAATAAAAAGTAAATCAAATTTAATGTCATTATGTTAATGACATAATGACAAAATCTAAAATTTTGCTAATTTTAAAAGACAATTCTCACAAGGGTAAGCCTATTGAAGACATAAGAACTTCATTTTTCTAATGTAAATTTTTTATGTTAATTTTTAGTATGTTTTGAAAAAGAGTAAAATAAACTCGAAAGCTTAGCAAACCTAAAAGAGTTTTACTTAAAGGCCAATATATTGACTACTAAACCCAATATATCCGTATATATTACTCACATAGTCACTAAAGCCCTTTCTAAGAATATATATATATATATATATATATATATATATATATATATATATATATATATATATATATATTCATTGAGCCTATGACAGAGAAAGAAGATAATAGTGTTAGTAGACCTTTCGACATTTTAACAATATTTCACTGCTTTCTTTGGTGATAGGAATCGAAAGAGAAATAAGCTGGTATGATAGATAACCATTTGAGCTAATCGGATCTCCTTTTTTTCCTTTAATATTTTCTTTCATTGAAATCATTCGCATTGACGAATCTCTTACCTTTAAAGTATAACTTAAAAACAGTTGTTCCAGAGGTTTTCACTTTGAATTTTATAGTGAATCGGGATTTCGATATACGAATTTACTCATACATATTTCTTCTAATTTCAGAAAAATTGTTTCTACCACAGGCTGCATAGAAGTTAAACAACGTGCTGGTTGTCTAAGCTATATTCTGGACAAATTTGGATATCGCAGTCAATTGGCGCGAACACTTACACATTCTATGGTTACCCCGTGGGACCCGTCGCCTACTTCTACCATTACTTGGTTTACGTCAGATAAATCGATCAAATTGTTTTGTAAACATTTTCTAACGACTGACAAATCTACAGAATCGAGTGCAGTAGAAGCTAGACTAAGACAAGCTCTCTCGAAGATAACGTACGATGCTGTAGTGAAGGATAAGCTAATTGTGATAGTAATATTTATTGCCTTAGTTAAGGTAAGTAATTCTGATTATTAGGCCTTATTTTTTAACAACATCGCTGTAATAATATTCAGCCCTATTCTGTAACTACAAATCGAATAGAAATGAGTCAAAGCGAGTAGAGGTCACCAAGTCGGATCGGAATTTGTAGGAATCGGTATTCTGTAACTCATCTCGACCTCTACTATCGGAATGTTGTGTAGAAATTGATTTCGACTAGACAAGCTCTGTCGAGATCAAATTTCGACATCGAAATTGGTCTTGACGCTTGCGCATTGGTTGTTTTGACATTTATTTGTTGACTTTTTGATCTAAATTAGCGGTTGATTAATTTTTGTAGCTACTTCATTTTTTAGTCTGTGGTGTTATTTATTTAGATAAAGTTTACTAAATAATTTAACTGCTCAGCAAATGTCTTTTTCTTTGCTTTCCCGCTTGCCATTTTGTATTCTTGTAACGAACTTTTCAAACTTAACCAAAACATGTCAAAACTACTTGACGTGAAATATAATCTTCTTTTTTGATGAATTTTTCGCGAGCACTAGCCTTTCCAGTAACTTAACGTTACAGAACACGTCTTTCGCGTTTCAATGCGGGGTTGCCACCAACTTCTGAGCGCGTCAAGTAGAAGTTGACGTTTTCGATTTACACCGATTACGATGTGAGTTACAGAATGCCAATCCAAACACAAAAACGACGCGATAGATATCCAACATTCCGATTTCGAGTAATTACGATTCGACTCGGTGATTTCTATTCGATTTGTCAAAAGTTACAGAATAGATCTGATTGTCGCTAGACAGGTAAATTGTCATTGTATTCGCTCCGTGGAGCTTGTAGCTGAACAAGTATCGCCCTCTATTGGTTATTATATCATGACTATAAGGTTTACACCATTGAAAACATTTATAAATCTGCAGTAATAAAATAAAAAATTTGTAATTAATTGTAAATATTGCCTGTACATTAATTATTTATATATAAATAACGCTATCGAAGTAGATTCAATGATACCGAAATTTGATTCTTCACAATCGCTGCAGGATATCGATCAATAGAAACTTCACTGTCTGTATAGTTTGGATCTTCGGAAGTATTACTATTGACAAATGGATTTGTCCATTGACAATTGGAAATGACAAAAAATGTTGGCGAACTTTTTTATATCTGCTTGCGTCAGCGTTTGACGTCGCTTTATGCTGAAAAAAAAACATTGGAATGATTAGTTCCACCGACAACCGTTGGGACGGTTGTTTTCGGTGGAAAACAACCTAAGTGGAACACTAAAATCGTCATTTTTTATACCACTCCGATTTGTTTTTCATAGTATGATTAATTTCAGTCATTCTACAGAGTTTTAATTATCAACTCTATTGGTTATTATATGAGCACCATAAGGTTTACACTATTGAAAACATCTATAAATCTGCAGTAATAAAATCAACATTTGTAAATACTCATACATATTGTCTATATATTAACTATTTATATATAAATAACGTTATCGTAGTATTTATGTATTACAAATAGATTTGTTGACAGTTCAAATTTCTAGTTTTCTATAAACCAATCTTTTTGTTTTAGATAATTTCAGATCTTGAACAGAATCCATTCCCTATGAACATTTGGCAGTTCAAAATCATCCAAAGTCATATTATGAAAAGCAGATGTAATCATTTACTATCTAAAGAAATAATTCTCTCGTTTCGTCAAGAATTTCTTGAAGTATTCGACAAATGGGAATCCGATTTGAAACCTTTATTACAAAGGTTTATAAGGGGGGATAAATTCGAAGATGATCTAGATAGTGTACTAATGAAAAAGTTGTGTTCTTATGTGGTTTTCTTCGATTTTCCATGGAACTATAACGTAGAGAACCAACAATATTTAGAAATGTTACAGAATTTGATGAAAGGTGGTTTAAAAATAGAGGCTGTTTTGAGGATAATGAAGACGATTTCCTAACTTTAGATAGAAGTGTTTTAACCAAAGTATGGTTAAGCATCATTTATGTTTATATTGTCTAATAGAATTTTTAAGGGCGAAGATAATGAAATGTGATGTTAAAAGTAATGAAATTTTGTACATTAAATTATTTTCTTTTGATTATTGTTATCTTTTGGTACTATAAAGTAATTTTTTAAATAATGTTATTTTATTTAGTAACCTTAATAACCTTTATATGAACCCTAACAATTATATGTTGGAACGAGCAGTTATTTTGCTAATAAAATACCAATTTACCGAAATTCTTTTATTTTATTATTTTTTTTTTTAATTGTAAATATGAAATTAACAACATTTTTATGATGTATGTAATTATTTTTACAGTCTAATTATATATTTTATGTTGATTACTATTTAATTAATTAATTGATAGCCAAAAAATGCTGACAACTAAATATTGGAACAATAGGATTTTATCAAATTAAAATAAAAATTAATAAGGCGTAAGTCGCCCTTAGCTTGAATAACAACCTGAACTGTATTAGGGATTGTATCAACTAGGTCTTTACAGAGTTCAGGGGTGAAACTATCCCATATTGCTTGTAATTTAGTACGTAGTTGTGGCAAGGTACGCTGAGGGTTATTTCTTAGGCGTTGTTTAATTTTGCCCCAAAATGTCTCTATTGGATTGAGATCCGGGCTGCTAGGCGGATGTGACAACACTTTAATGTCATGTTATCCCATCTATTTTTTGGTAGATTTAGCCGTATGGCATGAGGCTCCGTCCTGCTGACACATAAAATCTTCAGATGGATATAATTTTGCCGCACTCGGTAGAAACGAATGTTCAAGAATATCTTGATTTGGCTGCGTTTACTATGGCCTCAATAATGTAAAGTTCCCAACCCTTTGGCCGACATACAACCCCACACCATGATGCCTTGTAAAAACTTTACAGTTCTTTTGAGAAAATCCTGATGGAATGCTTCTCGAATCGCACGCTTTCGGTAATCTCCCACACAGACATAAAATTTGTTTCGTCGCTATAGATAACTTTGTCCCAGTTATGTTTGGTCCACGAAAGTTTTGATTTAGCCCAAATGTAACGATTCCTTTTTTGAGTTTCCGTGAGCAACCTCTTTTTCTTTGGTTTACTCAAATAAATAAAAAAATAGGAAATTTAGATCGCAAAGAAGAACCTATCATACATATTTTATAAAAACTTTGTGGATATATTTGCGACAGGATTCTCTGGAAACATTCATTCCAGTTTTTCTATTCCTTCTAGCAGTTACTTCTCGTAGTATATTTCTTCTTCCTGACTCACGTATTCTAATTAAATGCTTTACACTCCTTTGAGAAATAGCTTTTGGAAGGCCTGAGCTTTTGCCACAAGCATCAATATTGACAGTTTCACCATATTTCTTAATTATATTAAACACAGTCGTTGTTGCTACAGTCAATTTATTGGAAATTTCACGCAATGTTTTCCCTTCATGGGTCTGATGAATATTTTCTCGAATTTTTGGATCCGTAGGGTTTTCACGTTCTAATATTATATTTTACTCGTAATAAAACTGACGGTTGACTTTATTTATACTCCAATAACACGTGACAATTATTGTTAACAACGCCCTTACCTACTCGTATGTTTGATTTCAAATCCTTCTTTGCGTTAGGCTAATAAAATTTAAGAAACGTGATGAAAAGCGAAAAATGTTTCAATATTTAGTTGTCAGCAGTTTTCGATTATCAAACAATTGAATAGTAATCAATATAAAATATATAATAAGCCGCAAAAATAATTCCGTACATCATAAAAAATGTTAATTTTATATTTACCATTAACAAAAAATTAAATAAAAGAATTTCGGTAAATTGGCATTATATTTGCAAAATAACTGCTTGTTCCAACATTTAGTTGTTAGAGTTCGTATAGTTTATTATTGACTATTAGCATAACACCCAGTTCTGCATTAGTATTATTGACTATTAGCCAATAACACTTCACAATGGAACATCAAGGTATTCGACAACGAATTAAAAGCGAACCAACTTTTTTGACTGTAGAATTCGCATCAATTTACATGTATATGCCTATTTTGTAAATTCCGTATCTTTTAACCTCAAATTTGTGGAATGCTAGGTCTCATCATCATCCGAAAATCCTTTCTGGGTCCTGGCTTGTTCTAGGATTTTCCGTCATTTTGTTCTGTTCCTTGCCTTTTTCCAGTTGGTAATCTTAAGTGTTTTCAGATCTTGATCCACTTAAATGTGGCTTAAAGCTCTTCTAAACAATAATAAAAAATGTGTTTGCAAAGTGTGAAACACAGAAATTTTATGTGGCAAAAGTAAATTGCAAAAACATGATCCAAAATTAATTAATATTAAATATTTCATATATCACAACGATCTGTGAAATATTACTGAATTTTACAATTTACAAACTACATTTATGTTTTATACATTATTATACCATTATTTACTGTTTATCGTAAGATTTTTTGCATCCCACTTCGTTTGAGATTTAAATTGAATTTCATGTTTTCTACACAAAATTATTTTCCCCTAAAATCAACAATTTTCGAGATGATAAAAAACTAGGATAAACGACATTTCGTCCTTGTAAAGAGGGATGTACAAACAGTTTTTTTGCTAAATGATGACTGAAGGAATTTAGGGGTCAGAAATTGGAAAACCAGGGCGAATGATAGGGTGGAATGGAGACTAGTTCTTGAACAGGCCAAGACCCACCCAGGATTGTAGAGCCAAAGATGATGATGACGTAACTCTAGGACGGGAATACGAAGGTTATTTTTTTAGTTTTGCATGTAGCCATAAAAGATGTTTTATCAAGATTGATACACTTTTGCGTACGTTCAAACCAATTGGTAAACAGTTCTTCCAGTCTTCAGTTGACATTTGCAAAATCGCTATTTTAAAGGCATCGATGGCTTCTTCTTCTTCTGGCGACTGGAATCGCTGCTAACGCATTGAATTCTTGATCGTTGAGAACGTGAAGAAGTCGTTGGGACTTATGTCGGGGCTATACGGTAGATGGTTTAATAATTATATGTTTTGAAGCTTCAAAAACTCTATTGTCTTTTGGGTAGTGTAAGCACTTGCATTTTTCTGATGCCGGATGATTCATCGTAAGACACTCATACAGCGGATTGACGTGTAATTTATGGTTCATAGGAGTAAATCCAAGATACTAACAAGCCACTAACAATACTATAAACGTTTTTTGAACTTCCTTGTTAAACCGTTCTAATGTTTTTCGATATCAATTGACGCGAACCGCTTTTTGTACTTTTGTGGGCAAATGAGGGATCCAACGGGAAACCAACTTCGTAACACCCAGTTCTGCATGTACGATCTTTTGGATCGAGGTCTTTGAAATGCTCAAAAAAAGAGCCTCTATCTCACGGTATGTTACACGGCGGTCTTCCTAATGATGATACTATGACTAACAAGATAGGATCTTGACGTAGCACAAAATAGGTCGTGTTCGCGCATGCGTAGCACAAAATAGGTCGCATCAGCTTGGACTGTCCTCAGCTTAGACTCATTTTTCAACCGAATTGCTAATTTAAAAAATTCACTGTATCTACACGAGTCTACAAGAGTAAAGTCTCTTGATTTATGTCAACAAAGGATTGAGGTTACATTTGTGACAGAAGGTTTTATTGGTGGCGCCCTCTAAGCGGCTATATGCAAAACTAAAAAGACAACTGTCGTAGATGACATGCAGGAAAGGGAAATAAAGCAAACACATAGGTAACATTTTCTCTTTTTATTAGACATTAAAAAAAGAAATAAATACAATAAAGTAAGTGCTAAAAGTTAGCTAAACGTTATATATAACTAAATGAGTCTGGGTTTTTGCTGCCAAAAAATTGTATTCCTGATCAACTCTTATTTCTTTTCAATCAAAAACAAACTTAAATACTAATTAGTTGACTGCATCATTATTATATTTATTATTAATTATTAGTAATTGTGAGATTCGGTTATTATACTAGTTATGTGTATAAATATACAGGGCGTTCATAAAAATATCACAAACAATGACAAGGGGACATACGATTCACATCTTAAACAAATCAATACAAACATGAGCCGACACACTATCATTATAGGACCAATGGCATTCCTGTTTCAAGCTGACTAGAAAAATTATACAGAAACATTTGTTATACAGACTAAATTGTTAAGACTGTTATACAGACTGAAAATACTCATTTCACCTTATTTTTCAAGGTTTCGTCAAATATTTCTTGGGAATAAACCATGCAGTGTTTCATTATTAACGTTTTCGTATCATATCGGAAACTGTTGTCAAAATAGGTATGTAAATAAAATGTATATTTTAACAAAAGCTTCCGAGCTGGGTGTCGAAAAGAAAATAAAATGAGTTTATTTTATAATTTCTGTTTTATTCCTAAAATATATTTGGAAAAAATGAGATGTAATTAAGAAAAGGGTTTAAAACAATATGTTTTTAGAAGATTTAGATTCTAACTATTAAATAAATTAAAGAACTGTTTAGAAAATATATACGGTCTGAAAGAAGACATAGATTGGTGAATAAAGGATAAAGTTCGTATAAAATAAATTAGAAATGAACAATGGTACACAAAAATGAGGAACAAACACTTTCAGCAATCAATGCTGATTTGTAACTACTTCGTTTTAATCAGTGAGATTCTTCTGATGTTAAATAAGCTCTATTGTAGCCATATAACGCATTTTTTTTCTAATCGAAGCCAATACCTTAAATGGTCCTGTATAATCTCAAATTTTAAACATTTTCACGACAACCCTGTATAGCAATAAATAGAATTCAACTTCATACATTTTTTCAGGTACAATACAATCCAGAAAAGACAAAAACTGTCTCGTACATCGTTCCAAGTGGGCAGTAACGGATATATCAAATAATAGCATTTCATTTTGTGATGGACATTTGAATAGTTGAGGTTTTCATTTACACAAAAACCGCTGATATGTTTATTGATTTCATTTTCTTACAACAATTTATACTGCAAATCATCGACGAGAAAACTGTCGTCAGCGACCTACATATTTTTTACTGTGTAAATAATTAGTGTTTAAATACATTTGATTAAAAAGAACATTAAGTAATAGGGGGAGGGTAACACTTATTTCAGCGCATGGTATATAGCAGATCCATATTTTTAATGAAAAGTAATGGTCATACTCGATGGAACACATCCATAAAGTAAATTTATTCGACCCAAAACAAAATGTAGTTAGAAAAATCAACTTTCTGGAAAAAAGAAAAGAATTATAAGGATTTAATACAAATACACTGAAGCAGTTAAAAATCTAGGCTTACACAATAAATAATTAATATATTTTCATTAATTATTTTTGTCATGCACTAGAATTAATGCTATTGGGTCAAAATACAACTAAAACAACAGTATTTCAGGAAGTAAAGGTTCAAACATTTGGGACATTCATTGAAAGATTATTCCTCAATGCAAAATGTACCTCAATTATATATGGGAAATAATTAATAGGTTATGAAATAGTGCAAATGACTATTCAAGAAAACATTTCCGACAAAAGTGGACTCGGAAGAATGCCATATATTTCTTTATTAAAAATCTGTTGATTTTTAAGGAAAAAAATTGATAAAGTTTTTATCAAGTTTTTACCAATATAAGAACGACTTAATACACATATACTCAAGAAAATCCTATAATATACTACAAAACGTAAGTTTTTGAACCGTTTATTAGCATTGAAACTTTTAAAATGCGAGCATTTGTTTGGACTAGACTAACCAGACAACCTCTCCTATCCAGAAATCTTGAGGAGAGGGAGTGAGAGAACAAGTGAGAACATGCCGGTAAATATCTATTAGATTACAACAATATTTATTAAAAAAAGGTTTGGAGAAAGCGCTTACTATTGAAAAAAAAAAGTGCATGATAGTTAAAACGGCTTAAAATGGGACTTCAAGAAGCACCTGCTAAGCTTGCATTCTAAAGTGTTATCATATGATAAATATAGTAGAGAACAGACAGAAGAAAAGAGATCTTTGGGAAACATCTGTCTTATTCTGTTTTACTGTCATATTGTGAACGATCGCTGAAACGTTGTTAAAAGTGAATCCAAAAAACGTTTATCTGTACAATGTTATTATTTCACAAAATTACCCCCATTTTATAAAGTTTTCTGTAATGGTTACTCAACTATATCAAATGTTCATCTTACAAACTACACAAATGATAAAAAACAAACAAAAAATACTGGATCTACACTATTCCCATACACAACTTGTCAATAAAACGCTCAATAGTCATTGAATAAAAAATACCTAGCTTTACTGTATGCCCCAAAAATTTTAGCAGGTGAATACAACGGATAATTTGATAGGCACTTGGTGATTTTGATTTTTAATCTAACCCCAGCGTTTCTCGATTTAAGAATATCCCAAGACAAGTGTTTCAGTGAACTCAGAAAATAGAAAACGTTAAATTACAGTTAGATTATATTATTTTAAAGGTTTTCTATTAGTGAAGACTGGGGATATCGAAATTATAATATAAATGCACATTATCTACAATTCTACCTAACAAAACAGATTTAAGTACACATTTCAATGGAAGAATCATACTACGAATGAATAGACTCAAAAATGGATTCCATTCTAGAAATAGTCCTGTAGTTCTGAGTGTTTTATATTTTAATTCCACATAGCATATCTAACATTTGGTTTTTGGATATATTAAAGAAATAACAAATTTATTATATACTTATTTCTCCAAATGATGATAAAAAAGTTTGGTGGAGATAAGAGGTTTGAAAAGTTTTCGGTCTCGTTAAGAGATCGCAATTCTATATGCGTGATTTTTCCCCTTACGTTGATACACGTGTAAGTAGACATTACGTAATAATGGAAGTGATTTCAGGCTACAGTTGATTGTAGGCAGTGGTTTCACACGTTTTAGTAGACACCACGTAAAAATGGAAGTCATTCTAGGCTGCAGTTGACTGAGGGCAGTGGTTTCAAGTTAATTTCTGTGGACGGCCATAGCCCAGTCGTTCCCAATCCCGTCGCCCAATGATACGAGCTGTTCACCGTGCTTCGGAGGACACGTACAGCTGTCGGTCCACCTGGACTAGTGCGCGATATTATTATTTAAGTAAATTTCTGATACTTTTTTGTAAACGGACGATAAAAATGATCTGTTGAGTTTACTTAGTGTTTGAACAATGTAGAAAACATCAGAACTACTGGACTTATTCCTTAGAATCAAATCCCTCTATTCACTGGAGTAATAGAACTATCAAAACTGATTGCACTCTTAAAGACAACTCCATACTTTGAAATAAATTATTCCTAAATACTAAATACTCCCGCGCTATCTTTCCTACGATTTTACGTATATATTATGTATATATAAACAGTGTGAAACAACGAGAACAAAATATTGATAAAATCATCAGTGATGCTCTTGTATACATATAATATCAGCAATAACACAAAATGTTACAACTATACTTAAATATATATAAAAAAAATGATTTAACTGAGGTAAGTAGCCGCCATTTTTATGTTTAGAGGAACTTCAATTAAAGCGAACCTAAAGTCACTAAAAATATAAGAAAGGGTCACCGAGGTTTCATATTTTAAATGTTAATGAATTATTTCACTAATATATTTCATTATGCCAGTTATTTTTAAGAATAGTTACTGTAAACGCCACAGGAAGATCCAACCTCGCGCATGTGGCGTGTGCCCACCCTATCCGAAGAGGTAGACAGTGGCGTGATTATGATTGTTATATAATTAACGGCACCGAATAGACACTGCTGCGCTGCTGACAGGGTGGATAAATATGGAAGCAAGACACTCGGATCAAATCGGTAAAAAAGGAAAAATCATGAGTCTCTTTGACATAGGTATCGAACAATTGTTTTTGATAAATTTGGCGATAGCATAATATATAATAAACAAAATATGCAAAAGATTAAACATCATTTTTTTCTTTCTCATAAACAATGTAATTCGCTATTTTATTTTAAATACTAAAAGTGAATACTGGTAAATTATATTGAAAAGCAACACAATTTTACTGAAAAAGCATAGAACATTCTTTAAAATGAGAGTTACTTTTATTAATTTGCAAAAGCTTCAAATGTCGATTTTTTGAAAATTATTAATAACACGTCTAAAAATGCATAAAAACTTTAATTTCGTGTAATATTAGGGACATTACAACTATTCAACTATAAAAATTTCAAAAAGTTTCATTTCACCATTATTACAAAATTGAAATTATTTATTTCAGACAGATTTTATCGACAACGATATTATGCGAAACTATTACATGAATCCTGAAAACATCGAATTGAACAGAAAGACTTATGTTATCAAATTAAATAATGTAAAGATTAAACAATTTATGTTAAATATTGTAAAATAGGTTTGCAAAAGTACTGTAATTTTAAGCTCATAAACATTTAATTATCTAACTAAGACGCATCAACGTGTAAAGTTAACTTTTTTATACGAACGAATTAAAAAAAAGATGTCCTACGACTTTTGAACCCGAGTTGTCCTTTTTATTTTATTTCTCGATTTTACTATTTCAAAAACTGAATTCATAAATTCAAATATATAAAAGTCGCAATATCTATGGTTCTAATCAACGAAAATTGATGTTTTTTTTTAATTTGAGGTACATCGTTGCATGGATTATAAAAATTAAATTAGTTAATTTGTGAGTTGTTTATTTAACCAAGTAATTTGTTTAAACAATTTAAAATAATTATTTATTTTGTGAACCTTCACTTTTTTCTTATTATTATAAATGAAAAAGGTTATAAAATGATAGATGACTTAAATATTTATGTATTATAGTTATAAATAATATCTTTTAAACATAAAATCAAGTCTATACCTGTTAATTTTTCTTAAATTATGCTTATTATTTTTACAGTTAATTTTCTTGACTGAAAAACATTACAAATATATTTTAAACAAATTAATTGTTATAAAAATTGTATAATTATAAATAAAAATAGTAAAATTAGGTATGTAAATTATAATATGATAAATATATATACAGATTAGTTTCATAACACTAATTCAACAAAAATTAACACGAATAGATTTGATTTTCAAATAATAAATTAATTTTTTGTAAAATTTATTGTTAAAAGATATTTTTTATAACTATAATACATAAACATTTGTAAGGTGCTTATTACTTCATAACCTTCTCTACTAATAATAAGTGAAAAGTAAAATTTTTGTAAAATCATTAATTATTTAAAATTTTTTAAGCAAATTACTCGATGAAATAAACAATTCACAAATTAACCAAAGACACCTTTATCATCTATGCCACGAGCCAACCCAAAATTAAAAAAAAAAACATTAATTTCGTTGATTTGAAACGAAGATATTGCGACATTCATAAATTTCAATTTTTTTATCGTTTAAATCCTTTATCTTTGGCGCATCATAAATAGCTTATTTTTAAAGGAATCGTTTTTAATTTTTTTTGTCTAAACTTGAACTTTTTGTATAAAATTGAACTTGAACTGTTTCAAATTGTTCTTTTTGAATTGCTTATTGTTTATAAACATATCCCCGGTGAATTTTTGGAAAAAAGGTTCAATTAGGTTTAAGGGTCGGAGGACATTTTCGGAATTCGTGTAAAAATGCCACTGTGGCGAATACAAAAAAATAACTTCCTATATGTTGATGCTTCGGAGTTATTTTAATTGTTTATAAACTTAAAACTACAGTACGTTTGCAATTCTATTTTACAATATTTAACATAACCTCTTTAATCGTTACATGATTTAATTTGATAAAATAAGCTTTTTTATTCAATCTGGTACTTTTAAAATTCCTGTAGACCTAATAGTTTACGCATAACGTTATAAACATTTTTTTGGAATAAACAATTTTCAATTTTGCAATAACTCATTAAGTGAAACTTTTTGAAATTTTGAAAACTGAATATTTGTGATATCGTCCTTATTCGCAGGCAAAATCAAAGTTTTTTGTGTATTTTTGGAAAAGTTAATAATAAAAAAAAACATTTGAAGCAATTTTTGCAATAATTAAGTAACAAATTTACAAAAATAACTTAAAAACTCTCATTTCACACGATTGTATATGATTTTTTAGTAAAATTGTGCCACTTTTCCATATAATTTACTGGCCTTGACCTTTATTTATATATTGTTTATAAGTAAAAAATGACGTTAAATATTTTGCATATTTTGCTTATTACATTTTTTTGTTACAATTTTTATCAAAATCAGTTCTTAGATACCTGTATCAACACCTGTCGCGCAAAAATCGTTGGTTCCGTGGTCTAAAAGGAAAAATTTTAAACTTAGCTTTTTAAACGAGTGTGAAATGACGATATCTTAACAGAGATAAAATAGCTGTTTGCCAAATCGTAGCCCATCGCTACTCTACAAAATCAAAACGTTGCATTCCTTCTAGTAAAATAGAAAAAAACGGTTTAAAATACTTATTTTGAATTTGTAGATACCAAAAATAGTAAATTAACTGCGCAAGTGCAACAGATTAATGGCGCAGACGCAAACCTCGTGGATTAACTGCGCAAACGCGAACAGCGCGGATCTTAATAGGTATAGTACTAGATGTTTAATCTACGCGGAAATATGCACTCGATCGTGCACACGAAAATTAATAAAAGCAGGCTAACATATTCAATCAGAATATTCATGAATGTCTTAAGATTCCAAACGAGACGTTATTATATCTATAACCACAATTTCGATGACAGATTTTTTGAAACTTTTAATTTTAGGGCTACTAAAGTCGCATGCAGTGGTGAGAAGATTAAGAAGAATGTAGGAAGGGATTTTTCTCTGAAGAATATCGAATTCTTCAACTCGTTATGCAGGATAAAGTATTTGACAGGAGAGGACCGGGACGCCGTCGCATCTCGTGGTTGAAAAACCTCCGACAATGCTTTGGGATGACCTCAGCGGAGCTGTTTCGCAGAGTAGTCAACAAAACCATGATAGCCTTGATGATCGTCAACATCCGGACAGGATAAGGTACTGAAGAAGAAGAAGAAGAAGAAGGAAACACTGGTGGCACTGGACAGTTTCCCTTAATTATTAAATTATTTATTACTTGACCAGTGTACTTCTTGCGAGATGCACTTAAGAAACGATCAAGAACAAAATCAAGTTGGCTATACTTGAAAAATTGCATTTATTATTCTGTATGTAGTTATCATCTGGCAAAGAATGTAATTTGACTAACAATAAAACTAAAAAATTGGCATTTACTCACTTTCTAACAATTTTTTTTCGATTATTTTTTAGGTGACCCTTTGTAAATTACTTCTTACTTTCAATATAATAAAAAAAAAGTATAGCTGTCGACATATGGTGCGTAACAATTTACACGTAATTTTAATATTAACGATAACTATAATTAACAATTAGGTAATTCAAATAATAAAAGTGTATCTTAATTTATCAATTCAATCTTAAGATTTACCTTTTAGAATTTCTAATACATCATCAAATTTTAGTAGTTAACAAAAACATAACCGGCAACAGACAAGTCCAACTTTTATTACAAAAATATGCTACATAAAAACACTCGGAATAAATAAATAAAACCAAATTAGGTCAGTTTTTTTGTGATAGTTACACCCGATGTATAATAGATCTACAGAAAGCTAATGAATTGGCTTGAAGTAGCGTGGAAAAATTGATTTTGTAGATAAAAAATTAATTATTTCTGTGTAAAGTACTATTTTCCAAGCGACAGCTATCATTATGTATCAAATCAAACTTATTGGGAATTAGTACATGACACAGAAATTGAATAAACATATCATATCTTTAGAAAACGTCAATGGGGACAGCCTACTGTTAAAAACGACCTATATTAATAATAATACTATTGTAACAAGAAAGCTCTAAATATTCTTATTATGTTATACAATTACTAATTTAATATATTTACAACCAAGAAAATGCGCGCCAAATGCACAAACACCATGTGATAATCTTTACGATGGCGTATTCGTTGACCGAGTTTGAAGTGACGAATGGACTGCCGGAGTGATGACGTAGATTTTGTTGACATCTGTCAGTTTCACATTCCAAACAAACCTTGTTTAGTGTGAATAATTTGTATTTTTCGTTATTTTTTCATTTTTTTTACATAATTTTTCCACTTTGTGGAATATCTAAGTATTCTAATAGTTACTACAACAATTTTACAAGGTTGTGTAAATAATAAAACATGTTGTTTTATAAAAATATCAATAAAATGCATGTATCAATAAAGTAAGGTTGGAATTTCTTTAATTTAAAATTTTAAACTATATTTCATAAAAATAGAATACTGAATTATGATATGATGGTATTATCGTAAAAAACACTATACTTAAAAGAAAAAGCAGCAGAGGAAGCAAAATGTTAACTTTATAGAAATTAAAAAGTCTTGAGATTGGGCATTTCAACTTTTGTTTGGAAAGTAATAACAACAATATGACCGCCCTGACGTCACACTCCGGCTGTCCATTGCATTTATACATCAATGGTCGCTCTTTTTCTTGCTACACATGATAAATAAACCATACATTAAAATAGTGCAAACATTTGCACTTGAAAGCAACTTGAAAATTTTCCTGTAATTTTTCAACAAATTTGGATTTGAGGCTGTTAGTGACTTGCTTGTTTCTGTTAGAAGAGTTTTTAATAATGTTAGTCGTTATCTCAGTAATTTCTGTTGAGCGTGATACTTACTCATGCTTCTCTAGAAATTTATATAAAGAGTTGCATTGAAAATGAGTTTTATTATTTAAAATTTAAAGTAAATATTAATATTAATTATCACAGTTCTTTTTACTATAGGTAAATTATACATCGGACAATTTTTTACGTAGGTAATTTGAAAAAACTGACCTAACAACGTGATGAAGCGTAATTTCAATCGGTACATTTCCCCAACAGAGAGCAGCCTTCAAAGGATAACTAATTTTTCAGAGAGAAAACGATAGATTGAGAAACAACCGCGAAATTTTCGATTCGGGTCCGTTTTCCCAACTGAGTTCTACCTGCTCTTGCACTTTTCTATCGCGCACTCGACGGCTTTCGTGATGTTGTCGAATACCGGCACTTGTTTCCTGTTCGCTAAGTCCGACAGATACACTCTCGCCCTGTTGTAATCTTTGACGGCATTTTTCGTTAACTGAAAAGAAAAACATGCTTTAATATATTGCCTGAAGTAAATATAAATGAACAAAAATATACAATAGATGACTTATACATAAACGTAAAACATCTAGTCAAAAAAATATTTTGAAAATGTTTTTCATACATGGAGGTTGGATCTTTGGTACCAATCGAAGGCATGATGAACAGCCAAAAATTCAAATCCATGTTGGAACAGCCATGGACACAGAACTCCAAAAATGTCAGCCCCAAGGAGGAGCGATTCTTTAATAGGGCTCTGCGCCCTGTCACATGTCAAAGTAAATAATGGAATTTTTCAAAAATACGATGATTAATGTTTTAGTTTGGACCGGTAATTTGTCAGATTTCAACCACATTGAAAATTTATGGGCCATTTGCAAAGCTAGACTACGGAAGATCGACTGTACTACACCAATAAAAATAATAGAAGTAGTCGTTCCGGTTTGGTTTCGAGATGCAAGGATATCTGGGTACTGTCAGAAGTTCGTAGAATTTATGCCAAAACGGGTAAAAGCAGTAATTGCAGCCAAAGGGAAACATAGTTCCTACTAAATGATATTAGTTTACTATTGTAGATTTGTCACAGTACTTTAGATCAATATTTAGAGGGAGATATAGGTAGATATTTAGCTAAACGGCTAGATAGAGGTAGGTAGATATTTATCTAAATGGCTATGACTCACTCACTCGAGTTTTCAAATTGTCACCCCGTATAAATAATCATTAAAACTTATTAGGGTTGAGATAACAAAAATGAGTATTTTTCACACATGGGACTCATCATGTTCTTAAAGAAGGCAAACAAAAATTTTTTGATAAGGTTGCCAAACACACTAAAAGATAATAAAGACAATAAGTCAAATACAAATATTTGATGCAATTATAATTCCAGAAACAATAAAACTAACTCAGTCAAAGTCATAACAAGTCTCTGATTAGATTAAGTCATATCTACCTCTTCAAACTTCGGTCAAATTAGACACTTTGACTTTCTATTTATGTGAACTTGAATGCAATTGTGCATTCAGGAATCACATGTTTGTGAATACATCAACAACACTCAATTGTTTCCGTATGACTTGGTAACCAGATCAAGTTTACTTTGTTTATTCCTCTTAATAACTTAACACTAATAATAGTTTTCATTCAAAACTAAATAAAAAATAAGTAAATATTGTAATCTTATTTTTATTCTCATGGTATGTTTCAGTTTTGGTTTATAGATGATGCTTACTTTTAATCTATTGTAAAATTGTTATATTCACTATTGAGTATTAATCTTGCTACGATAAAAGTTCCAGAAAACAAAACTGAAATGAAATACTAACTAATTTGGTAACGCGGCATAAGCGAGCACGTTTGTCAATCCTCAAGTTGGCGCAGATTGCGATTTCAGTTTCTAAGGAATTATACTAACTTTTGCATCAAACATTAAGCATTTTACACAAGTCAACACATGTCGTTTATATAGACCTGTTCATCACAATTTTTTAGCCATTTTTGTTGTACCGTTTGTTGCATACAGGCATGTTAAGTTCTTGAAAAGAAAAACTTAGATATGAGAGACATTAGAATCATTAGCGCTATGTAATATAATCAGATCGCTATGGTAAACGAGAACATCGTCTTTTTAAATTAAATACAGATTGAGAGGGGCGTCAGGCAGGTCTGTGTCCTGTCTTCTAATTTGTTCAATTTGTATTCAGAACTATAATAATATTGTCGATCAAATCAGTACGAAAAACATGGCGGGTGCGCATGCGCTCGTCACATTATGAAAATCCCTATTGCTTGATATATGATATACTGGCTGACTAAAAACCAAATGAAAATATTACAAAATATGTAAGAAAAAAGTTAAATCAATTTAATGCTTTCTAATAAACAATATTTTTGTTTTTTTTTGCCGTGCGTAAATATAAAACAATGACGGATTGATTAAGTTTGAAATGTCAGTTGGTAGTTCAGGTTTTTTTCCTAGGTGGCGCTAGGAATTATCGTCCCGTCGTTCTTATATGACGTGTCTTCCTAGCCTTTTATTAGATTAGAATCCTTTTTTTCCATAAGTGAACTTGATAATTTACCTACACCAGCAAAATATAGTAAATAATCGGGCAACGATGTCTAATTTGTTATATGTATTGATAAAGGAAAGTTAAACGAGACATTCACAATCTAGGCAGTATTCTAATGTATTATTAGCAGTTTTCTTCAAATATTTGACTACCAGCTACTCGATATCTTTTTTGTTGTTGTTGTTTTTAACTCCTTTGTTATTCTCTCTGATTTCTCACTATCCATGGATTTTGAACTCATTGAGAATAACTATTTAGAGTAGTTGGATTTATCGGTTTGTATCGAAAAACCTCGTATACCAGCTTTTAAAAAGTGATCTAGATCGAAATAGTAAATTATAAAACAATATAAATATCACTTACCGTTTCGTTGCCAATCATACAATCATCTGGAAGATTTTGGATGCACAAGACCATATCTTTATTAAGGCCCAAATAGAAAGCTGCCAAAATGATGCTGGTCATTGATCGAGTGTCGTTCGTGATCACAATTAGTAGTACTTTACTCTTGTCTAGCCCCTTCTTCCAATCTAGAACATCTGAGGAATTGCTTCGGATATACCTGAAATTAAATTAAAGTCATATAGTAAAGGAATAAAGCAATGTTTTTGGTAAATATTGTATCAAGGCATCATTTTGGACATTTTTTAAAAGGTAAAGAAGAAAATGGTACGTCTGTAATTAGTAAAACCTATCTTCATGTGCTGCCATCTTCATTGAAGATTGTCAACAATCTTAGCGACATAATATCTTCGGTTGGATCAAAGCAAGCGCTGTATGTATAATAATATTGTCTTAGCAGGCCTTAGGTTGTAATAGGAGAGTTCTGTCTGGATTATAAATGAAATTAATCACAGAAAGGTTGCAGTTTCCTCTTAGTTTTGTCCTAACGCCAAAACAATTCATAATTATTATTGTATTCTCAAGAATATAACAGATATAAGTAATATACAATAAATTACACCAAAATGCATTGGGCGGTTTCATAATGTTTAAAGGGAAAAATACGATAAAATGTTCGACAGCTCTTTAACGAAAATCTGTGATATTAACTTAGAATTTTGTCCTAACAATACAAAAGTACTATTAACTAAAGTCACATAAATGTGACGATTTATGTCAAATGTCGTATATTATATCATGTTCTATGTCATATTGTAGATTAATTTTAAATAAAAAATGGCTGCGATCGACTAGCAGATATTTATAGTTGAATAAGACAGTCGGTAAGGTAGATTTCTTATGCCAAATGAACTGCACATAAATATATCGTTTAATTTTAAAGTAAAAATTGCTGGCGGTGACTGGTGGAATATAGCAGAACTGCAAAAATAATTTTTAAATTAATTTAGATTAAAAAGGGCGGATAATTCGTGACGTCTAGGGGATAATAGTTGAATTATGAAAGTCGGTAATGTATATTCCTTATGCCAAATTAAAAATAGCGGATGATTCCGTTAAATTGAAAAGGATTTCCTCTAAATATATATATTTCCGTAAAATTTTGGAGGATTTCCCCTATTTGATAATGGGGCCATCATTGTCACACTACTCTTAACATTTAAATAGACAGGAAAATGGTTATTGGCTGATTTTAAACTACACAAAGATTTTTTTAATTAGGAATACAAACTGCAACTCTGTTAACAATAGTAACTTCTTAACTGACATTTGAATACATGAATTGAAGGTCCATTGAAGAACTGATTAATGATAATTGAGAATATTAAGTGTTAAGTAAAAATAATTCTAAAATTACCGAAATAATCATGGTAAGATGTCTAAGATATGAATGCTCGTGTATGTTTCCGTATATTGGCTTAGTTAGAGAAATTATAAGCAATTGGTTATATAGTGACAACTTAAAAACGTCATTGATGCCGTGCAGTCAACTTTAAAGGCAATACCGTATACATAAATATTTTTAATTATAAGATACATAAGAAACACTTACTTATCTTCATCACAGCCATTATACGTGTAGCATTCTCCTTCCCTCAACGCAGGATTATAGTATTTCAATCCGTGTTCTTTGATTAAAGGTATCGCTATCTCGCTTCTCCATTTATGTAACGACGACGCGGATCCTCCTAAAAATATATCACTGCTAGGCACACTATCGTCGTTTATTTCCTCCGGAGGTGCTTCCATTAAACAACTGACGTGCGTATTGTTGAGACTGCAAGTATTGTTATTTGTAGAACATTGCCTCTGGAAAGACTGTGTCGCCCAAACTGAAATATTCATAAAATATATCAAATTATGTGCATAATATTGTCATTTTTTTTTCAAATAATTATTTTCTGTTTTTATTCTAAAAATATCTTTAATCTTTATTTTTCAATTCTAATTCCGCTTATTTTCATTCTATACTCCATTCTATTATAACCACAGACCTATATAAAACGTCCATGCTTTCCAAAAAAGGTGGACTTTTATTTTTACACATTAGCTCCCAACTTTCTGAGGCCAGTTATAATTATTGTTACACATTGGCGCCCAACGTGGGGCATAGAATAGAATGGAGTAGATATGGGGTCTAAATAAGGGAAATATAATCGAAATAAGTAAAAGTTTAAACAGAATATTTAGATATTAACAGATTTAGTTACAATATCGTTCCTACACGTTAGATTGTAAGATTTTGCTAAAATAAGCACATATTTGTACCCTTCCTTCTTTACCTATGACCATCGTAGATATTTTTTATTCGTCTGCCTTTATAAAAGCTCTAGGAGCGGAAAGAAAATCATTTTCTCAGTCTTTGGAGTTAAGGTAATTTCCGTCTTTAAGAAATATATTTTCCTGGCATTATCAGTATGAGCAAGGCAGTAATAGTACATATTCGCATTAAATTACTATATTTTTTGGGATTTTTGCTTCCTTAGTCATCATACTAGTAGACTTATTTATCTACATGTTTCCAGTGATACAATACTCTGTAGAATACTATCATACATACACTGTAATTTTACTACTATTGGAAATTTTTCTACAATAATTACCCTGTAAATTGTTAAGATTGTACTTATTTAAATACACTGCAAGTCTTGATCCTGATCTACACTCTTGTAAGACGTTTTCTTTTAAATTTGAATTGTAATACAGAAACTTAACAATGATTATAAAGTAAATGAACCTTATACACTCTTTGTTTTCTTCTGTCAAAAATGTATCTAGGTTCGAACACCCTTGGAACCGATTGTTCGTCATTCATTCAGTGGCGTATCTGTTTCGACTTTGGTCATCAGACTACTCAAACCGGTGGAACGATTGACAGGTCGTTATTTGTTCAGTGTTGTATCTGAAACGTGTTAGTTACTGTTGTATGCTATTCAAACACACTTGCACCCGCCATTATTTCATCGCGACTATTTACTTAACCACTGTCATTGGTGTTTGCTATACGTTAGTAAAATATCTATTGTTTATAGGTAATAAGAAGGTTTATATGTGTATGGTCTAATTTAACCTGCGTATTATTAGGTATTACATACTTTTTGAGATAATGAATCAAATATAAGCGTACCTTTTCCAAAGCTATAGTTAATTGTGTAACCAAAAAATAGAATATCATAATACGATTCACCTTTATAGTGCTAAAAATCGTGCTCAAAACATTCCTTGGAGTCTCTGATGTAACAGATTCATCCTTATCAGTGTTAAGCTAACAAAATAATGTAGCGATAAGGTTTGAGAAGAGCGACGCGACAAATTTTGGGCAACTTTATTTCAATTGACGACAAGAGCCTAGTAAAGGGATCAATGTAGCACAGCGACTTGACTATATTAAAAATTGTATTTCCTTATTGTGCGAAATGCAGCGACAAGGCTCACTCAGTTGTCAAAATTTTGGTTCTCGCAGAAATCGATTCGAGCGAATCATGTTGCTCTTCTTTTATTAATTCGATACAAAGCTTCTTTTTGTTTTCACTCATTTTACAACATTAAAATGGGAAACCTTGAATTATCCATGTCTATCTGTCAGTCTGTAAACACAACTCCTCTGGTATTAGAAGAGATATAATGACAAATGAGGTGTCGAATTAAAGCTTATAATCCAAGGATGGTGTTAAAAGTGAGACATTTTCTCTCGAACTTTCGGTTCTAGAGTTACAAGCGATGTATTATTTGACGTGCCTTTGCGAAATGAGAACAAATGTATGGACTGTATATATGTATATATGTCCGGTTTCATACCTGTCTGTCCGTTTGTATCTCTGTCTGCTTATTGCAGACTAACTAACAATTAGCGAAATCGTAAATGAATCGACACAAATTTATACTAAGAGTTCAAATATCGACTTCCGGTTACGTTGGGTGAAGACCTAGGTCTTACGAAGTCCAATTGCTTGTTGTAAAAGAACTGAAACTAGAAATGAATCATTAGACATCATTCATCTAGTTTTCACCTTCGTTATTCACCAGCATTTGGCAAATGATTCACAATTAGGTTCTGTCTCCTCTTAAAAATCGCATAATTTGACGCGTGATTTGACTCTTGCCCCACTCCATACGAATTATTCTCAATTCAGTGTATAATGATTGACCCACGACGCCTTTCCGGTCGTATTTGTTAGAAGCCTCCTTGAAATTCTAAACTACACGATTTTTGCTGTGCATTTAGCATTTTTGGCACCCGACAAGTGAAGATTTTTCAAAATCCCACACCATTGCGAATTATTGGTATGTTCTTTTACAAGCTAACCAAGTAAACTCCGCCGAATTCCAACAACGTATTTATTTATGTAACAAGAAAATTAACAACACCTCTTGAATTATTAGAAATAATCGTGACGTCAATACGACGCATTTCTATACAGTTAACTGAAGGATTTGATTCTAAACAAACCATTTTGCCCATGATATTACGACAAAAAAAATTTTTTAAATTTTTAAAAATTTTTATCAATTTTCGAGACCCAAAAATATGATGCCTTTTCGAAATATCATTCCAGCGAAAGTAGAGCAAATTCCACACTCAAAAATAACTGATCTACCTGTAAACAGTGTTTAAATATTTGACATATCTCACTTTGCCTTCGTATTCACATGAAGTCAAAGAAATCAAACAAATAGAAGTCGTAATGGAAGCCTTTGCCGCCATTTGTGTTGAGGATAGAAGATTTATTTATTTCTTCTGTCTACTTTGTTAATTTCTTGTTCAATAGAATATAACTAAATACAATAATCTACATGATGATTTTAACAACGGAGCAGGATTTTCTGCGATGACATGGGAACGCTGACATCTTTCCTCAGTGCAAATAGCGGACTTGGTTTCATTTAATCTGTACCTTTTAGATAGGAGTTGTTTATCTATTGGTTTAATATCTTTGCATAAGTAAAAGTAGCACATTTAGTTTTGTACTCCAACGAGACTAACCTCAAAAAATTGTAACATGACGTCATCCTAATGTCGTTAGTGAAAATATGAAATATTTTTTCGCGCATTCAATATTAATGCCATAATATAAAAGGCTCGCTTATGTTTGATGCGTCCAAATATCAGTGAAGTATTAGTGTAAAAATGGTTTAAAAAATAATGTATCAAAATAAATAAAATATAAAAATGGGTTCAAAAAGAATACAATGAAAATGAACACTTTTGAAAACCAAAAACTGAAATAAAAAGCAAATAATAGATGAGTGTTCGCTAATGATATAGTATCCAAATTGCGCAAATACCTAAAGTATTATCAAAAACCGATTTAAAGAAAACCCTAGTCTTCAAAAGTGCACACTTCCAATACAATGGTGTATAATAGACGCTACCATCTGTAGTACACATCTCGCAGTTGTCCGTGGTTGAAAATTCCGCCATTAAGGCACAAAACTTCTCGAAACTAACAGTGGAATTATTATAATTGCTTGTGGAGTTTAGATAATTGTATACTTGGTTCATTTCTAGGGAACGGTTGGTTAACTTTTTGAAAGCTTCCAAAACATTTGCTGGTTTCATCCCGCCTCCATAGGAGTCATATATATCCCTTAGTTTCCTGCAACAATAATATTCAATAAACAAGCTGAACCATTAATTGTTTATCTTTTATGATACTATTAATGAATTAACAATTGAAATAACAAAGATTCACAAATGTACTGCTGGGTGAAACCTGATCACTTGAGTTTTTTTTTAATAATTTATAACTATTAATGAAAATGGTAAAAGCACAAAGAAATACCAGAAGCTAAAGAAATTTTAGACATACTCTAGTTTGATATAAGGAAAACAGTGTTGACTATTATAGTACAAAAACAAAAAATAAAAGTGTGTAATCAGAGTAAGTTTGTCACCTCTGCTGGTTAGTATTCTGCTTGAGAATGTAGTAACAGACACCAGCGTTAGTAGAAGTAATTGTAGATGATATAATAGTCAGAGAAACAACAATAGCATTCACAAAGTATTTAACAATCAATTGCCTTATTACGATTGACAAAATTGTATTTTGATAAAAATTATAGGTAACACTAATGTTAATAAATTAAATATTAAATAGATTTCAGATATGCAAAAATCGAAAATAGAACAATGAATATTGATGAAAACGTAAAAAAATAATAAAAAATCATCATGTATGATTTAAATATGATGTTTAAATATTTATTTTACCTAAGTTTACTTGTAATTTGTTCCTCTGCGCTGGTACCATTCGTAGAAGAATTTCTTAAGATATTTGCAGTGCACTGCAGAGCAGTAGTGAGGTTTTTGTGGACTTTTACCCCCTTACTTTTAACCAGATCCAATAAAATTCTTTGTGCGTTTACTAAATCTCTATATTCCCTGAAAAGCAATAACATTTTATAAGAAATACAGCTCATGAAAAGATGAGGTCATTATTTGTTTGCTAAAATTGATGAAATAATGATTCTCTTACAAAACTCTAAGTAAAATAAACATTTTTATGAGTTTGTGAAGGATGGTCTGGAATTTCTTAGAAAATAAATTAGATTCTTTAACATACCTATCTGTTATAACTTCACCCATTATGGTCTGTGCCTTTTCATAAGGCTGCGCAACTACTACAACACACCTTCCAGAAGCTATAAGGTAGGCAACTTCTATCATCCCCACTGTACTTCTAGTTTGGCTATCTATCACAAAAAGTAACACTGAAGCTGCCTGCTTTGCATCATACTCTTGTGCCACGAGTTCAGGAGCCCACATTGACACTTGCTAAAATAATGTTTCAGATAATACAAAAGCATCCTTGACCAAAAAATAAAAATATATTAGATTTATATACTTAAATATAGTTTTTTATAGTATATGCAGTATGGTTATTCGATAAGTCATTAGAAAATCCAATAGATGGCATTAATAGTATAGAAAAAATCGGTATAAAAATCTCAGCAAGATGGATACTGCATTTGCCCTAAGTAGAGAATAAATGTATACCCGGTTCGCTATTCCCAGTCCGAACTGTCTAGTGATTTTAGTAATTATTTTTTTGCGAAGTTAGTTACTTTTTGACAGACTCGAAGTGGCTGGAAATTACTATACAACCAAGCATACGTGCTCTTAGTCAATATTAATGTAAACAAAAGTAAATAAAATAGAACTTTGCCGACAATCAATATTTATTTATTTACACCGTATAATGTATTGATAACAAATAATAAAATTATTTATTGTACAAAATAAAAAAAGTGGGAATAAATTCTACAAAATTAAAAAGTCAAAGTGAGGTTAAATAAGACACAGCAAGTTCCTTATGTTGTAACTATGATAGAATCAATGATTAAAGATTACCAGTTCATTGGATAACATTAACATAAACTGTTGTTTTATTATCTTACAAAATAAGTGTACTTCCATATGCTAAAAGCAAATATTAGTAATTTGACTAGGCAAATTCGTGGTTCAATAGTAATTTTTGCTCATTAGCATATTTGAGGATGTTAAAATCTTCCACATATGGTGAATGAATTCAGTGTCCTGGCCGCAGTCTGCAATCATACAAACCCAAACAAACAACAAAAACCTCCATGTAGGTATAAACAAGTTTATATTAAATTAGAAACAACTAATCTAAAAATATTAACTTTTAAAAAACATTTTATCATATTTATTGAGAAAAACTTACCAACACATTAGCTAATGGAACAAATGGAAAACTTTGACTATCCATAATAATAAAATTTAAAATATTACTAACTAATTAACTGAATAGAACTTACAAAAGAATTAAATAAAGATAATAAAACAATAAAACTATATTAAATTAAATAAACAACGCGAATAATACAAATATTTACTACAATATTTTAAATTGTAACAATTCAAATATTATATTTTAAATATACAGGGAAAATTTAATGGGTTTAGTATACACTTCCACTATTTAGAATAATTCTTCTTTTTTTCAAAGAAAGAAGTCTGCAATAGTAGTATACTTGAGCTATTAATACTGAGAAGTAGGAATTGTTGTGTTGTAGGTTTCCTACAATGAGTCTGTCAAAATATGCCCTAGCTAAGCGAATAGACAATAATAATGTTTTTAGCTATAAGACTGGTTTTTGCACTTTTCTGTCAGAATACTGATGAGTTTCTGTACCTATATATTATGGACAAAACATAGCTAAATCACAGCACTCCTGAGACAAAGTGACAATCAAAACAGCGAGTGTTTCAAGGCAGTACAATATCTTTCATATTTATAACTTGGGTAATGCTTTAAACTATGACTGAAGTTTATTCTTCATATTTATTACAACCCTGATTTGAATTCAGTGACTTCTTTCTATTCAATTTTAAAAAAATAGCTTGGCTGACAACAATTCTCATCAAAAGAGTAGTTAATCACCCAAATAGGTACTTATTTTGCAGCCTTTCGAATTCCTACATTTTGAATGGTTAAAAAGTTGGAGAATGTTTAGACAATTGTATTGAGCTGAAGAGAGATCATGTTGAAAATATAATTTGTTGTTATATCTTTTTCTAATAACTTATTGAACAACTGTCTTGAAAGGTAAGACTTAATAAATGAATGAATATAGATAAAATACCAACAAGAACAAGAAATATAAAAAATGCAATGAATTTGCAATGAAAGATTCTAATCCACAATATACACAGAAAAATAAAAACAAGTCAGATAAATCATGTTATATTTCCCATATAATAAAGATAGGAATAATTTATAAAAGAAAAACTATAGGTACATGATTAAAATAAACTTAAAATGACCTAAATACATTTATTACAGAGAAAACTGTTCCCTAATAGTAGGTATATCTTTTAAAATTTGAAAATTTGAGATGTTCCTAGTAAAGGATATGTAATATTTATAGTAAAATGATAAGAAAATATATAAAAATAAAGACTTACAGGATTATAAAAAGAGATGCCATTTTTTTGTAACTCTGGAATTGCTGTATCTGCTCTCCATGTTGTTGGGTTACAGGATCCTCCAAGGAAAACATCACATTTACTATTTAGACATTCTACAAAATAGAAAATGTACATGTTTAGGCACTAGTTATAATTCATAGACAAATATATCACAACTACAATTGTTTATGGAGTATATATTCTGTATTATATCTTAAAGATTATCAGTAATGATCTATTTATTAAGAAATATTTTTAGCTCTAATCTGGGATACTTTTTTGGTATTAAAATGGTATAAAAAATGATTCATGATATATAGAAAATTTATGCTTATTTTTATATTTTGTTATTGCCAAATAAAAAGTCAGTTTGTGTTATATATCTACAACAAAATTATTATTCTCCCAGTATATTAGACATCCTTAATAATTTAATGAAAGAATTATACATGAAATTGAGTGTTTTTTGGAATAAACAATAAATCCTATTAAATTACACAGTTTAAGATGTGCAATGCTTCATATTTAGAATTGTCTTAATGTTTCAATAAGACAAACATTAAAAAATATCAATATTACAGGTACAAAAACAAGAAATAAACAAGAAATTTAGGGAAATGTATACTGATACAACTTTCCAAATAGATCAATTGGAAAATAAATAATTATAGTGGTTTTCCTTTCAACAATTACTGCCCTGTTCAAATACCAACTCTGCCATCTACTAAATGTAGGTAAGCATAATTTTAAAGGTATATTATACTGAATATTTCATTAAAAAAACTGTACACATTTTTAAGATTAGATATTTTTTTACACAGACACAGATTGATTAAAAATGTTTCATTTTTAATGATTCTTTTTTACAGTTGCAATAGATTCATAAATACAATGCAATAACTCAACAAATTCTTTCTTTCTATCTTTTTTGACACTTCTTTTGAAGGATACCCTCAAAATTGCCAATATATCAAAAGCTAGCTACTAATTTTTAACAAAATTTCTTTATTTTCTACATAACAAGCCCTAAATATATTTTATTTTAATACTGCTTATATTATTGTTTGATGAAATAGAGATCAATACTTTCACTTTTCTGGCAAGGAAAAAAATATTGTTTTATATATATTCAATACTGATTATTCTAGATTATATTCATAGGATTATGAGTTGCCTTCAATAAACATGAGTTATATCTAAAAATATCATATGAGCAATAAACATTTTAGGTGTCCAAATTTGCATGAAAGAATAAATTAGCATGAAAAAATGATATTGCAGCAAATTGAACTTACTTGTATTATTAATTTTTGGAGGTGTGGACCTTCTTTGCTGTTTGGGAGGTTGGTTTTGCATTTCCTTGACGAAAACACAAAATTCTCCAAAAGTGATGTAGTCTGCAGCACCATTTCTCCTACTGCACTGCCTCGCACACTGGATCATTTTTGTCACTGGAATTATTGAAATAAAACATCAAAAATATCACTAATTTAACGAATACACAGTAATTTTCTAACCTAAATTTGTTTTTGTTGAGACTTTTAGCAGAAACATCTTTCTAGGTTAGTTTTTGGGTTGTTTACAATACCCACCAACTGAACAGGTAAATTGGATGTGTACATTTTGACAGTAAATGAACAGAGTCGGCTTTTCGAATTTTATGATATGATTATTGCCAAATGACAAATATTTACTTTATGTTGTCATTACAAAAGGATAAAAAATAATATGATAATTATAAAAATACTAACCTTGTGATTTGGACGGAAATAGTTTCATATCATTAAACAAAGCCTGTACAGAATCTTCCGGAATGTGTAGAGTATCGCCTAAACGTACGCAGATGGCATTATACACCTCTCTAAAAATAAAAAATAAACATTTAGAAGCATCGCAAGGACGAAATATTTTTCTACTGTTAAGAATATTTTTATTCAATAACAATTCCAAGATTTTATAAACACATTTTAGAAAACAAATGGTCGTGACTGATCATTAGATATTAGAATTTTGCGCATAATTTGTTGATTATAGTTCTTTATTCTAAGAATTTAACAAACGTTTTTAATAGTTCCACAAAATATTACTTTTATGTTTTCCGTTAACAGGAAATAAATTTAATTGGATTAGATCTTTAACAGATGAATCACCACGATAGTTAAAAAGTGAATTTCGCGAAATATTTTCCCTAATGTTCATTCTTCTTGTATACATGACTAATATGAAAATGAGCATATCTGCTAAATATTCAGCACCTAGTTAACTAAAAAACGACAATATAAAATGTAATTGCTTAAGAGGAAACTTACATGCAATATAAACTTCGCAAATATCACCTCTAGGTATAGCTGTAAACTGTAGGGGAAAGGCACCGAATTTGAGACAGGCGCCTAATTTGAGACACCGTCGTATATTTGTGTACGATAGTGTGACATCTAGTTAAAATATTAAAAACTGATCATTCTGTGAAGTAATGGTAGATCTGCTTTTAGTTGACGCTTAGAAGTGACCTTTGTTGTTTTGTCGACGGTAATTTGATTTACACATTACACAAATTTTTTTCGGAATTTTTAAAAACTTACAATACATCAAGGTAAGATGATTACATTTACTCCAATTATTTTTTTTTGTTAGTTTAATATTAGTTAATACATTTTATGCAAATTAAACGATAATTGTGTGTCATACATAACCAAAAAATATGCGTTTTATTTTTAACGGAAAAATCCTAATTTGAGATACCTGTAGGTTCCAAATTTGAGAGTGTCTCAAATTAGGACCCCTTGTAAATTTTTTATTTTTATGTGTTTTGTTGTTTGTAGATGCCGCCAAAAAATAAAAAATGGAACGCAGATAATATGATACGTGCTGTAAATACAGTAAGAAATAGAGAGATGGGCTATTTGAAGGCCTCAAAAGTTTTTGGAGTACCAAAAGGTACCTTAGAACGATATGTGAAATCAGACAAGACTCCAGAAGAACTTGTCGGGATATCAATTGGGCGCCGACCTATTCTTCCTTTGGAATTAGAAAATGAGTTGGTTGAGTATGCCCTAATTATGGAGCAACGTTATTTCGGACTAAGAGCGCGTGATATAAAACGACTGGCATTTCAACTTGCAATACGAAACTCAATAGCACATCCATTTAGCGGAGTCAAAAAAACAGCCGGAAAGAAATGGTTAAGGCTCTTTCTGAAAAGACATCCGGCGCTTTCAATGCGTACTCCTCAGGGAATGTCATGTGCACGAGTAAAATCTTTTACTCCTGAAAATGTATCCAAGTTCTTTGACCTGTATGAACCAGAATATCTTAAGCTTACTAACCCTGCACAACGTATATTCAATGTAGACGAAACGGGCCTTACAATTGTTCAGCACAAACATAGTAAAGTAATTTCCATGAGAGGGAAGAAGCAGGTTTCGTCACTTACTTCAGCAGAAAGGGGCAAGCTGATTACTGCTATTACATGTATGAATGCTGCAGGAGTTTTCGTACCACCATTATTAATCTTCCCCAGAAAAAATATGAAATCAGAGTTGATGCTAGGAGCTCCCATTGGAGCAATCGCAGAATGCCATGTGTCAGGTTGGGTACAGGCCGATATTTTCACTAGATGGCTTCAACACTTCATAAAATTCACTAAACCTTCAGCTGCAGACCCTGTTCTTCTCGTCCTTGATGGTCACTATTCTCATACGAGAAACGTTGCTCTAATAGATTTGGCCAAACAGAATCATGTGACGATTATTTGCCTCCCACCACATTCTACACATAAAATGCAACCGTTGGATGTTGCTTTTATGGCACCGCTGAAAACTTACTATGCACAAGCAATAGAAAACTGGCTTAGAGAAAATCAGTTGAGTGTTGTGTCGCCTTACGCCGTTGCCAGTATTTTTTGTAAAGCGTATAACAAAGCTGCGACGATGGAAATATCTTGCAATGGTTTCCGCAAAACTGGACTGGTCCCTATTTGTCGCCATATTTTTAGGGACTTTGAATTTGGAATTCAAGAGCACTTAGAAACACAAAACGAAAAGGATGAACAAATAATAGAAATAAACCATGAACAAGCAAATCATCCAATACAAGAACATAGAACTCCTAGTCCACCACTACCTCATCAACAACTTGTTTCTCCGAAAGACATCTGTCCAATTCCTAGATTCTACGAGAAAGATACAACTAAAAAACCACATGCCAGATCAGGAAAGGCTTCAATAATTACTTTAACACCCTACAAAGAAGAATTAGAGCAAAGTTTGCAGAAGAAAAAAGCAAAAAAACTAGTACCCCAGCTAAACTTGGATTGTGTATTTGCTCCAGAAAAAAACAGTTCAACAAAAGGTGTTAGATCAAAAAAAACAGCAATGCCCGAAGAAGAAATAGCAGATGAAGACGTAGATCAACCTTCTACATCAAAAGGCAAAACATCAAGAAGGAAGCGGAAAGTTTCTTCGAGTTCAAGCTCAGATAGCAGTGAAAACTTTCCATTAGCTGATTCATCGTCCAACGAAAGTGAAGAAAACGACGCGGAATGTTTATTTTGCACCGGCAAATTTTCCGACGATAGATATGGCGAACGATGGGCAAAGTGTTACCAATGTGGCAGGTGGGCACATGAAGACTGTGGAGAAATAAAGTCCAGCACATTTATTTGCCTTTTCTGCGAAGGAAAGGGCTTTTTTGAATAGTATCTCAAATTAAGGTACCTGTCTCAAGTTTAGATACCTGACTATCCCAAATTAGGGCACCTTTTATTTTTAATATTAAATGTCGCAAAAAAATTAAATGTATTTTTTTGCAAAAATATATGTTTTATTCGCTTTTTTTTTGTTTTGTTGTGTTCTAGAAACATTAAGTTTAAGTTTTCGAAATGAATGTTTTAAAAATTTTAAATATTCTGTTTTATATTTGTTTTTCAAAAAAAGTGTCTCAAATTTGGTGCCTTTCCTCTATATAGGTACCTAACAGTAGTTTTCAGACTCATAATTACATTCAATAATAGAGTTGCAAAGACTAGTTTGCACAGAAATCATTGGTACAATGAGATTGTGCTCCATTTTAGCATTAGAGGTAATGCTAGATCTTTCCTCACTATATATATATATATATATATATATATATATATATATATATATATATATATATATATATATATATATATAAGAAGAATTTTAGCAAGTTCTATGTTTACTGTTGTAATATTTGTTTATTTTAAATTTTGTACTGTTAAATATATCACCTAGTTATCTCCCAATTAACGCTATATCCTTAATATGTCATGTCTTATGTTCCTAGTCGTCGCTCGTAATATACCAATATTATAGATTGTCTCTAAAGTGATTTAGAGAGTCAAACGAAATCAACAGAAAACTAAGGAGAGTTTAGTAGGTGATAAATGACAAATATAGAGTAAATAAGAGAATATTATCACTCAGATTATTAAGGAATTGCCAGACTAAGACCTGGATTACGTAAACATCGAAGAGATAGGCTCGAAATAAAATAAAAATGCACAGGAAAAGTAAGAAAGTCATGAGAAAATAAGAAGTCTTTGACTTGAGGAACAACATAACCATTATAGATATATATTGATGATGGCTATGTCTAGATGGCGATGGCAGATCGCTACCAAAATCACTTTCAAAGTTTGAACAAAAACCTTTGCAAAACGGCAATAAACCTAACAATGCAGAATTTGGAGGAGAAATGTATTCTTGCGCAATATAGCAACAATTCATTTTAAAAGTTGTAAACAAGCTGCTAACTTATCTATTCGATGTGTTTTGTGATATTTTGCTAAATCATTTAAATATAAGATTGCAATTGATTTATCAGTGACAGGTTTCCAAAATTTTAATTTTTTTATCAATTTTATTTTTTAATGCGGATAAAAAGATTAATAAGTAGCAAGCATTATTGTTTTTAAGTTAGCTATTTATCTACAGTAAATATTGTTTTAAATATTTTTTTCAAATTTAATTTTTTTAAACAACTGTTAAAAATGCAAATAGCATCAGGAATTTGTTTTTTGCTGCTAAAATCTGCTTTGAATGAGAGCGGAAAGATTAGCTATGATTATGGTACTGAATGGTACTTAAATGACAATATTTAAATATATGAATGTAGGTGTAGCAAGGAGCTACATTAAAAATAATGGAACGGCACTTATGACACGTGCCTATGAAAATAATTATTACTGGATAGCACCAAAATGGAATGATAAAAGACGTTTCTGGCTTAAAATAAAGATGTTTGAAAATAAGGCTATTATCGAGCATAAGTTAATTAAATCTAGCCCAAGTACTTTCGCTTAAAATAGCATCTTCAGGGGCATCTGAAATAACTGAAATAAGCCAAGAAAAAAAAGTTTTTGAGATTTTTTTTTTCTTTTTTTTTCATCCATTAACTTCGAGTTTTTTATCGAAGTTAACTAATTTACTTCATCTAAAAAACGTTTTCTTGGCTTATTTCAGATGCCCCTGAAGATGCTATTTTAAGCGAAAGTACTTGGGCTAGATTTAATTAACTTGTGCTCGATAATAGCCTTATTTTCAAAGTTCATTTATTCGAGCATTCAACCTTATTTCATTTAAAATAAAGACACAAGAGAATTATGATGTATTTAAGCTCTGCTTCAATCTAAAGATTGTTGACAATACAAGGGTAAAATATTTCAAGTTAGCGTCAGCATGAAATCCGTTATTGTACCTTTATACTTTACCATTTTTATAAATTATTAACTGGTAAGCGTGAGATAACTCCTGAAGAAGAAGTGCTAGAACATTGAACTCTATTGAATTAGGTTCCATAGGTCTTCTTCTTTTTGAAATTTAATACATGGGTTCAGAAATATCAAAAACTAAAAAAATACAGGAAACAAGAGAAATGAAGACGTGAGGAAAAGTGGAAATACATTGCTAGAAAAGAAAAAATAATTTGTACAAATTCAAAATCCCATTAGAGCGATTAAAGAATTCTACTAAAATCTTCCATGATTTCTCTATTAACCCAAAAATATTTAGGATACTAAATTATAACATGTTGTTTGGTGATTTTGTCATCAAATACTATCTAAATTTGTAGTGTATTCTATGTCATGTTTATATAAAGCAGCGATACACAGATCAGGGCACGTAGACCATTCGACATTTATTTGATTGTTTTATCAACTAGTATAAACTTTTAACAATGCCTATGTTGATGATGCGTTTCTTGAGGACGACAGCGGCACTTATTTTATAGAATAAACACAAAACTACAGTTATGCTAATGTTTAATGAAAATAATCAGTTGTAATATTTTAAAATTATGTCAGCGGCAAACTAATTACTGACTAATAAACGCGAATAGATAATAAATCTTCAGAAATCATTAATTTTAATTAACTTTACTAGACATATCGTCTGAGAGAACACACTCCGGAAAAAATAAAGAAACAAGCAAACGCCATAATATATGGTTTTTATTTCATCAGAGCAACAGCTGAAAGCTACTAATATTTGAACATTTCGACAGCTCAGAGGACAGAAAACGATTTATTAAATTGTTTAGTTCTTCGCCATCAAAGCAGGTGGCATCTCTGTGCGCTAACCACTATCGTGGGAAGTATTTTAGAGACGTTAGTTGGACCTTCCGATTTGAATTGGTTTGATGATTGGCTAGATTACCTCATTATTTATTTAAAATATGTAATACATATCTAACTAATAGAACATGTCAAGTTTCAGCTGACCAAAAGACATCTTCTTCTTCTTTGGGTGCCGTGTCCGTATTCAGACGTTGGCCATCATCATGTTTACAATTTCCTGAAACCTTTCTCTGTCGGTTGCTGCGCGAAATAATTCTTCTACTGTGGAACCACACCATTGTCTAATATTACGCAGCCATGAAAGTTTCTTTCGACCAATCCATCTCTTTCCTTCCACTTTTCCTTGTATTATAAGGCGAAGTAAATGGTATTTAGGTCCTCTAATTATATGGCCGAAGTATTCTGTTTTTCTCCTCTTTATGGTGTTTATGAGCAGACGTTCTGAATTCATCATTTGAAGAACATCTTCATTGGAAGTGTGCGAAACCCACGATATCTTTAGGATTCGTCTATAGCACCACAATTCGAAACGACATCTACCCTTCAAGAAATACAAGGGTCACAAGGGTCTCTTCAGGGCAGTATACTCTCGCCCATTTTATATAACAATTTTGTTTCAGATTTACCAGGATTTAGAGGAATCTGACTTAATCTGACTTAAAAACAAAACAGAATATATTCAAAGACAATAAACAGACTGTAAATACTAAAATATACTCAAAAATAACAAAAATGTCACACGAAAAGATCACCAAGGGACCAACCAAGACGTGATATAATAACTAAAGTGAACGTTACAAGGAATATGGTAACAGAATAAACAGAACGACGTTCTACCATAAAGCAATGAAGTGCTCGTTTAACTGGTTTAGAGGATTTAATTTTGAAAAAATACTTTTTCTTCAAAATAACTTAACAACTAAAAAAGATACAGAAAAAATGCCACAATACAAAAAAATAGCTTTTTCTTTTTAATTGACTATCATTTTTTAAATTTCTATAGACTAAAAATTAAACGAGATATGATTGTCTAAAGGTTGTATTCGCATGCGTTTACCACCATCTTCAAGCCCTTTCAGCGCAATCCTTTTTTAAAACAAAGGGCTTGAAAAAATTTAATATACATCACTTTGTAGCTTTTAAAAAAACTACTAGTTGGGGTGGTAACCACCTTCAGAAGGAAAGTACATATTGGCATAGGCATAGATTTTGATCTTTGACTAAAATCTTGACTAAAAGGAAACATCTAAGTAAAACGTTGATATAAATTCACTAGTTTTGGAGTGATATATTTAATGCACTGTTTCTGGATCGAATTTTCAAGGAAAAGCTAAATAAATGCAGACTGACCTGGAAAAATAAATTTGAAAGCTTCGAGTAGATGGTTGATAAACTAAAGACATTGCGTCGGCATGGAATTTGTGAAATTTGGAGATTTAATTAAAGTACACAACTAAAAATTTTTTGGAAATTATGACCTAATTATTGGTCATAATTGGTGATATAAAAGTAAAAAAAAAGGAAGCAAACAATCCAACAAAATGATAACCATTTTATTCTGCGTATTTGCGGACGAAAAAAATCAGTTGTGCTAGAAAGAGTTTTGCGGTTTGTAAAAACAAGCACACAGCACACTTTATCCGATCCAAAACATTGACGAAAAAATGTAAAAGACAAGAGGAATTGGTGTAAGATCAAAAATGTTGAAGACAATAACGATGACATTTGAATTGGAAGACTAAAATAATAAAAATACGTCAGAAGATTTTAATAAAACCACAAAGAGAACCCATATATACGACTTCTTTGTTTATTGGTTTGTTTTTAATATGAATCAGATATTAGAAATATTTCTGAATCTTTAAGAGATGCCGGCAAGCCTTAGAGGATTCTGCCACAAAATACACAGCGAACCGACGAGAAAGAACATTCACGAAGCCATCTTACATTATTAAATAAATACCGCAAATTTAACAGTTTTCCCATTTAACATTAATAAGGCGGAATCATGTCTATACGGAAAAATTGTTACAAAAAGATTTCATTTAAGACAAATTTCATTTTATCATTACGTATTAAAAAACTTTTTCTAATATGAATAAATTACATTTTGCATTTCTTTAGATATTACCGTTAATACTAATTTTAAAAATAAAAACGTTAAGTTATCTAGAAAACAAAATGTAACCTTTATTACACACTCGAACTAAGTTTACCGTTGTTAAACAATAAACAGGTTCTAAACGACATACTTTGCAGTCTCTTTGGACTTTGTAGGCCAAGAATTATGATAATTCTGTTGCACCATGTTTGCGGAACTGTAGCACTTTTACCGAGTAGCATTTATAAAAAGATGAACACTTCTCAGAAATGAACCAAAACCTTTTTTACACTGAACACAACGATAATACTTTACGAGCTATTTCAATATTTTTATCTATATTAGCGCTTAGATTAGAGATAAGTAAGTTAAGGTAAAAATCAATAATGTATTCAACTTCTAGATGATAAACAGGTAACATCATATTATGTTCTATTTTTATGGTGGAATTTGTGCACACGAGAAAACTGCGATTGATCCAAATTTCGTTGGTGACTTTATCCTTTATCAATTATAGTATTCGCCAAAATAAACAGTACCGAAAGTGATCATGGTAATTTTTTAATTTACATGTTCAAAATGTGCAGCATTAAGCCGGGATCCAACGGAACGTGAATCGGCGATCTTCGTCGGTTCACAGTTAGCAAAGAGAAATAGAGGTAATAGAAAAAGACAAAGTTTAAAGACGGCATCCAACGCAACGTGGAATACCGTTCTTCCCCTAAATATTTTTGGTTTACGATCCGTGGAATTGGACAGAACTGTCGATTTATGATCGGTGTGGACAGTCCTGTCATTTGTCGGTGAATCAAAACGGTTCAAAGGAAGGTTGAAAGCAAATTCAGAGTAGGTAAATACCCCTCCAAACCTTCCGCTTCCGAAACAACTAGTGGCTGTTACGGTCAGTGTCGTAGTAATTTTACTGTGGAGTAGTATTACCTTGTATAAATTACAACATACTAAACTAAACTACACCTTCGATACTCGAGGGTACACGCTCCATCGGAATGGTCCGACCACATTTTGGGGTCTTCTTCTTGAAAACTGCACAGATGTTGTATTGAACCAGATTTTAAGGTTCTTTAACCAAGCTGTTCTTCTTCTTATGTTTCCAAAATGTTCGTATAGTAAGTCTAGGTATAGCTGTATGGCTCATTGTACCATCGTGTCGAAACTATTGCATATGCATTGCAGATTTCGTGCGGGGCAAAAATTTCGTAAGTCTCTAACAAAAGGTATAATAATCTCTTGGTTAACAGTATTGGATATTCGTTCTCATCTTCAACAAAATAAGGACCACTAATCCCATGTACAGATACAAAACACCAAATGGTAACTCGTTTGCTGTAGAGTGGTTTCTCTATATGACATGAGGGCGTTCAAACCCAAGATATCGAGGAGTTTGTCTGTTGATTTGATTGCGATAAGGTTAACCACCAATGTTTATGTTTTATTATTGGTTATTGTACCTAGAAATGCCACGTCGAATAGCTTTACATTTTCTAATTAAGTCATCGATATACAAGTTGAAAAGAATTTGTGATAGGCAATAAGCTGGCGGAACCGCTTAGTGGACTTTTATCGACGATGATGTTGATTGTGATCCCCTGATATAAGCTTTTATTTGCCTATATGAGATGTACTGGAAATCTTTTCCATTTTAGTATGTTCTATAGCAATTCACAATTAACCTTGTCGAAAGCTTTTGTGTAGTCCACAAAAGCGGTATGAGTTTCTACCTTGAATTAACTTCTCTTTTCTATTAATAATTTTAACGCAAGTACTCCATATGTGAATGATCTGCCCTTACTTCATCATTTAAGAGAAGGATATAGATGGAAAATAATAGGAATAGATGAAATCTAAACCGGTTATAACCAGAAAGTCTGAGGGAATTATATTAAAAAAACTGGTCAAAAAATTGTAAATTAAACAATGAAGAGCATCACAATCATATAATAATGTATCTGCAGAAGGCAGCAAGAGAAGCAACTGAATACCAAGTTCTAAACCCTATTCTTCGTAATGAAATCTAAGCTTCGTATACCACTATAATTTTAGCCCGTCCAAAATGATTTATTTGATTAAAATTAGGAAGTCTTCTCACTGGAGGCAAAGTTAACAACGTTTTTAAAGCGACTATAGCAATAACGAGCACATTCAAGAATAAAAACATTACCAGCTGTTTGTAAAAATTTCACAAAAAATGGTATTCCTACAATGGATGTGATCTAAATTTGGTTTCGCGATTTTCAATGTCACCGAAATCGTTGTTTTTAATACTAGCTAGAAAATCCTTTATTTTCCTTATGGAATCAAGTTATTTGGACAAAATTCTAGATATTTGTTTTTCTTTGTTTTCAGAAAATTTAAAAGTTATTTTTGTATATGTATTTCAAAATTTAGTATTACTATACAAATAATGATCGAGCAGTTTCCAAGAAACATGACATGTATTGTTAGACGTACTGTCATCCACTATATTTCAAAATCAACAGATATCTTTTATCAAAAAAACGTATGATCCAGCATCCAAATTAATCAAGGTAAAAACGATATCAGCGATATTATTAGAATCAACAATAGTATTTGCAGTAGCAGGATTACAAATATGTGCTACGTGATGTCATAAAAATTAAATAAAAATAAAAAAGATTCCTCAACCAGAGTCTTGTTTAAAAAATATATTGGATTCGTCCCATTTTTTGATATTTCCATGTTTCGTTTTCTGTGCTTTTGCTAAATTTTAATGCTTGTAATGTTCTTTGTATATCATTACCGGGTTTAGTGATAAATCTGGCGTGTTCAGCATATACTAGATTTATTATTTTATATGTTACTATACGACTATCTTTTCTTATCTTTTATTCTTTATTAATTGGTCCATAATCATCGGAAACATGAAGATCTGAGAAGATGCCTACATTTATTCGGAAAGGCCGTGTCAGGATATAGGTTGCATGGTCCTCTTTGTACTCCGGTCTTTTATGACTTTGAATGTTTTTATGACTGGCATACTGTCATGTTGGCATCCGTGGAATTGATAAAAAATTGTGTGTAAGAGAAGAACTTGCTGCATTAAAAAGCCTCCATTGAAATATAACAGGTGAAGCGATATTTTTGCACCAATTAGATGTTTGCAATATGTACTATATCAAGTGGGAAAAATTAAAACATGTGACAACTGACGGTGCAAACAACATGAAGGGTCACAATACTGGTTTAGTAGGCATGATTAATAAAATATTGGAAGAATTACAGCACAGCCTCCTACAACTTCATTTTATTATCAATCAAAATGCACTTTGCACAAAAGTTTGCAGGAAATTTGAAAAATGTTATGAATATTGCAGTAAAGTCCATGAATTATATTCATAAAAACGGTATACAGAATATGAAGATATTATTATTATTTTTTTTTTTTTTTAATTAGGGTGGATAAGCCGTGGAAAAGTTTTAAACCGATTTTTCGAGTTGATAGACGAGATTAACGTAGTATTGACAGAAAAAGTAATTAATATACCTACCACAATTATCGAATTTTAAATGGATAGACGAGTTAGCTTTTCTTGTGGACATTACAACTTAGCTCAATAAATTAAATATAATATTACAAGGAAAAGGAAAGTCAACGAACTATTTACAGAAATCAAAAGTTTCTAGCTTAAAGTACAATTGTTTATATCTAAACTTGAAAAGAATAGTTATTGCCATTTTCTTACTTTTCAATCGTTTTTAACCAACAATGTTGTTCTAAAAAGATTGCCAAACCCTGAAAGTAGTATATTATTTGTTCCTTGATTTTTCGTTTATTCTTGTGCTATACGTCTTTAGATATCCGGAAATAGGTTATGTTTTCGGAGAGAACCAATTATTTAACAGTTTATTTTTGTTCGTCTCTTCGTATATCCAAAAATATTTGTACCCTTGCAATGTATGACCTTTACGTCAATAAAAACTGACGAAAATAGGAAGTCCATTACGTTTTAGGAAAGTAATGACCTCTTAATAAGCACAAATTTAAAAACGTGACTTCAAATAAAATATTGGTAATTGACAAATTAAACGAGCAGTATAAACGAACAGCAATTTTGCAAATGTGATATTTACGGACGCAATAACGCTATTAACGTAAATACTACTTTGATGCACAATTAATATCAGTATAACATTAATAGTAATTTTTGTTATTAAGAGGTCAAAATACTCATAATTCGAATTATTTAGACACACCGTAAAAGTGTTTTTAATTAATTGGATAAATAATTAATTTTATGACCAATAAAGGGTGTTTTTTAGAGGTATAGAACTTTAAAATGGAATAAAACAAAAAAGATTTTTATCAATTGAATGAAATTGACTTTATTCGAAAGACTAACCTTTTGGCATTAGGTATATATAAATTTGTACAATTTGAAAGCGTTGTTCAGGCGTCAAGTCTATTCATGCTGAAATGCCAAACCAAATTTAACATAAATCACTTGACAGCTGTCAAAATGGCCAACAGTTAAAAAAGTGTTGCCAACTTACATCTATACTAAAGAAGAAAGAATACAAAAAATTTAAGATAAACGAGGTGGAATTTAAGTTAATAAGAAAAACAATTCGCGACGAAACAAAATGAAATATTCACAGAAATCGAAAGACTAGGCACAGTCTTAAATATCTTAAGGCAGTCTTAAGTGAAACCAAAAAAGTTCAAGGAGAATAAATTATAGGGAAATATACACACTGTGGAGTGGGATTCGCAAACATGAAACAGTAGCAAAAGGAGTATCAATATTTGTTAGAACTTTCATGCATCCCCGCACGTTTAATTTGTTCGTTTCCGCCCCGCACGGGATTGCAGGTAAGGAGAGGTCAACAGTCATGATCATGATTCTCATAATCTCATAACATCAATCAACAGACAGGGAGCTGGTGGTGATCGCCGAACTCCCGCGGTAATGACAATGAACTCTCGTGAAAAGGCAAACCGGCATCAATGCATTCAACAATTTTTTTTCACAGGGAAAATCACAATTTTTCAATATTCACAGTTGGCAACACTGTCCACACATTTACAACTGAGCAGCCCTTGAAAACATAACCTTACTTTTCTCTGCCTTTTATTTAAGAGTGTTTTAGGAAATTTCCCACTAAGTTTGTGTTGTTTTGTACTATTTTGTGTTATTTTCGGTAATTAGTGAGTTTTTTTGGCCTGTGACATAGAACACACTTCTATATCACAAACAGAAATCGCAAGAACGTGTGGAGTGAGTCAGTGGGTAGTAAGCAAGATTTTGAAGTATAAACGAGAAACGAGAGCAACGCCAAGAGCTCCAACAAGATCTAGCAGCATCAGATGTAGATCAATGGTAGAAGGGCAATGCGTCCACAGAAAAAACAGCTTCTAACCGAATGAATGAAGAAACAAAGGCTATTGTGGACCAAGCTCGTAGAATCTATGCCAAGACGGGTAAAAGCAGTAATTGCAGCTAAAGAGGGACATATTTCCTACTAAATAATGTAAGTTTAAGTTAATAGTTTTGTCAAAATATATTTTTTTTAAATAAACTGTTTTTTCATTAAAACAGCCTATGATTTCATTAATTCGCACAGTACTGTATATAAATAAATGATCTATTGGTATCGTCATAGGCTTATCTGTTTTATATTGATCTCTCCCGGTTGACAAAGAGAGATAAACTCTTCTGAATATCGATATTGGCGTATGCAAATCCTTAGAATAAAAAAGTATGCATGTTTTTAGAGCGGCTATCAATATTATTCATTTTTTTTATCGAGCTGATATTATAAATAATCTTTGTATGAGATTAAAAGTACCGTTTGGAAAACAAGATAAAATATATAAAAGTATATCAGAATCTGTATTTTTTAGATGATTTAATTTAAACTCGCAGGCACTTCTAAGTTTTCTACTTATTAGTTATATCGCACAGATTCAGTAAATTTTATATCGATGATGTAAGACGAACATAATAGATCTAATTAATACAGTAGTTCTCATTCAATGAAATTACTTCAGATTGGTATAAAGATAAAAACTTGAACATGTTTAAATTCATCAGTTTTTTGTCCTCTTAATAGCAGGTTAGGTAAGAGATATATTTACAGTTGAATTCATTGTTATAAATTAAATAATTGAAGAAGTATAAGTATAAATAGCAATATAGAGTAGAGTGCAATGATATCCAGGTGATTGTGATTCCATGGATAACTTTTGCTTCCCTCGGGGTTATCGTATTCTTATTAGTAAAGGAGTTTTTTTATTGATACGATATCTTGGTAGATACAATGGATTAATAAGTTGGCTTAACTTAATTAACATTATTTTAATCATTTGTCTTTTATTAACTTTTTTTATTCCTTTTACAGTGAATACATTAACTCTCGTTAATGTATTAGACGAATTCATATCAAAACTTCTTCTTCTCAAAGATACAAAACGGTTATCGATCATTGGATATCATTTTAACTACCATATTTGCTACATTGGTTTTATTAACAGCAGCTCTAAGTAATGATCCAGTCAATTTTGCGTACTATTGCCTTAGGTTTTTATTATGTTCCTCTTCTACAGGAGCACGTAGATGCTCTGTTTTATTGTATTTATTAATGAAGAAATAATCAAAAGTCCACTTTTCATTAAATTCGCGGTTTTCCTCATTAATTTTTCTTTTCTTTAGTATTTTATTCATTTTTTCTACGATAAAATATGAATTATTTTACCAATGAATTAAAAATAACATGTATTTCTCACTACCCATTGTAGTAAAACATCAAACAGCTGTCAATATGAACGTGTTTTTGTGCAAAATACACATATGAACTAGCAGGAGCAAACAACCGAAATAAAAGAATGCTATTTGTTAAAAGCGAGCATGGGCCATCTGGGGAGTGGGAATTAAACTTAGACAGTAAAATATTTTCCCAGTATTCTTCTGTTAGCGTACATTTTTGTCACCGGCCACATTTTGTTGATTTCTCCTAAAATTATATTGGTGCTTTAGCGGGCCGCGAAAAAAGGTTGCTGACCCCTGATCAGGACAATACTATTTTGTAGACAAGAACATCGAAAGATCTTCAATTTTTGCTAGAAAATATGAATAAGACATTCAATAATTGCAATATACAGATTAGTGTCAAGAAAATTAATTATATCCAGCCAGAATCTAATTCATTATACAATAAACACCCTGATCGAAAAAGTAAATAATTACAAATCGCTTAAAGCTATGATAAAGGGAATTTAGATAGCGGGATATAGAGGGAATAAAAGGCTTGGGAGGAAAAAATAAATCTAGGCTCAGGAATGTCAGAGATTGGACTAACCTCAGTGTTGAACAGATTTTTCACGTTGTAGAAGATCGGGAAGCGTTTAAAGAAGTAATCGCCAACAGTCGTTAGAAAACGGCACAATGAGAACAAGAATGATAAATTAAACAAGTGATCAAAATGTAGAAACTTATGTGTACCTTGGCACCAACGTAAATGCAAAATGGGAACAGACCATAGAAATTAAGGCAAGAATAGAACGAGCTAGAGCAGCATTTAGCAATATGAAAAAGCTCCTCATAAGCAAGGATTTGTCTCTTCCCCTAAAACTACGTATAGTTAAATGCTACATTTTCCGATCTTGCTGTATGGCGTGGAGGCCTGGACGCTGACGGAGACGCTAACGAGAAAACTAGAAGCATTCGAAATGTGGGTGTACCGACGCATTCTTCGTATATCCTGGACCGAACATGTCACCAACATAGAGGTACTCCAAAAAATCGGAAAGGAGAAAGAAATCGTGAAACAATTAAACAAAGAAAGCTTGAATATCTAGGCCACATATTGAGACACGATAAGTACCGTCTGCTACAATTGATTGTCCAGCGAAAAATAGACAGTAAGCAAGGGCCAGGCAGGAAAAGACACTCGTGGCTCCAAAATCTGCGGAAGTGGTTCGGGCTCACATCGGTCGAACTATTCAGAAGCGCCGCAAACAAGATCAAAATTGCCATGTTAATAGCCAACGTTCGCAACGGACAGGGCACTTGAAGAAGAAGAAGATCAAAATGTTGAAATCCAAAGACGTATTAAAATACCCAGATCCACTGTTATAAAAATGGTAACTATGTAAAGATACTACGTTTTTAGTTTCTTACAGTATGGCGTTTAAAAAACATTGAGGGTTTCCACATGTGGTGCCATCGGCGAATATTGAGATATAAGATGGGCTGACAGAACCAAAAATGAAGAAGTAAGTACTACGTTGAATTAAGGAAACATCTGCAGTAATACAAAAAAAAAGTAATACTGAAAAGAGAAACTTTGAATGTTTGAGCCATCTAATAAGAGGATAATAAATACCCATCTTATAATAATAAATACCCGTTATTACTTGATAGGGTGAATAGCATAGGTAAAAAATATGGCCTCAAAATCAACATTTTGAAAACGAAATATATGGTCATTAGCAGAAACCCTCCAGACAACCCGATAATATGCATAGGTGACAATCGTATAAATCGCGTGAAAACTTTTAAATACCTTGGCACCACAATCAATGACCAATCGGATCCACAACACGAGATAAAAACCCGAATACAAATGGCAAGACAAGCTTTTGTGAAATTCAGACCGCTCCTATGTAATCAACACCTAAACTTCGAAATACGCTACAGAATGGTCAAGTGCTACATATGGTCCATCTTGCTTTATGGTATGGAAACGTGGACTTTGAAAAAAACATCTATCAACAAACTTGAAGCATTTGAAATGTGGTCATTGAGAAGAATGATGCGCATACCTTGGGTGGATAGAGTTCGAAACGATGACGTCCTTAATAGAGCCGGCTTGGAAAGAGAACTCTTTGAATTAATTAAAAAACGCAAGATTGGTTACCTTGGGCACATATTGAGAGGAGCAAAATATGAAATACCACAGTTAATCCTACAAGGGAAGATCGAAGGTAGGAGAGGAGCCGGCCGCAAACAATTATCCTGGTTAAGGAATATTAAAGAATGGACAGGAATACACAATACAGGTGAGCTGTGTCACGCCGTCAAGAACAGAATTCTAGTAATGAGATAGTCGCCTACGCACTTTGGTGTATGGCATGTTAAGAAGAAGAAAATACCCATCTAAAAAATATAATGCATGATGAGATCGAAGAACAAACGAATCCAGAACATAGAAGAATGTTCTGGATGAGAATCTGAGAGACTAGGTTTGACTGCACCACAAATGAAATGATTAGAATTAGAAACAAATTATGATTATAAGAAATGAAACGCAATTATGATAAAAATGAATATAAAGCAGAAAACGAAAAACGCTGTCTTCTTTTGTTTAATTATTGTGAAAACTCTAGGCTGGAATTCAATAGCATACTTTTACCCACGGACATCAAGTTTGCTCCCGATTCAAGCTATCCCTTTCTATATTTACTGTTCACATCTTTTTATTTTGTGACTCCTTGTTTTTTATTGTTCTGAAGCTATTTTCTTGTGGCATTTTAAAGTAATTACTATTTAAATGGGAATAAGCCACAGTTAAAGGTTAAAGTACGTTTATTGACGTTTCAATTTCCACTTCGGAAATCGTTCTCAAAATACAATTTACTAATGTTTGTATTGTTTGTATTTAATAATGTATGTATTCCCATTTAAATAGTAATTACTTGTTTCTTTTCTTTATCTGAAGATATAATTCAGAATTACCCTTTAATTCTTAGATTAAAAATTCAAGCAAAACTGAGAAAAAGGTAGAAACATTTTTTTTCAAGTAAAAAATATTCACAGGATATTCCTCGTTTTTCTAAATTAAGATCAATCGTTCTTTCGTGTTGTTTATATCCTTAATAAACAAATAAAATCATTAGCGAGTGAAAACTGAAAACTCACTTTTACGACCTCCAAAAATAGCTGATTGCGTCGATTTTTTTTTCATCGCACTCCAGAAACGTCACTCACGACGTTACCTGTTCACGTAAATGTAGCTATGAATCACAAATAATTAAAATACCTACCCACTTGAGAAGCTTTTAATTATGTATTACTTAGAAATATTTTGTCGTTACTAATAAAACTATATATCGAATCAGCTGTAATCATTTATCTCTGAACTTACGCCGCCACCTTTAGCTACCATTTATATCTAATCTGAACAATTTCCTAATTTTACCAATTTCATTTATATAATATGGAGAAAGGTTTCACAATGAAGCCTTTCACCAAAAATCATCACATTGACTTTGTTGAGGCCGTGATGTATAATTATTATCTTGATCAATAAATCGATTTACATTAGGATTTGATCAATGACCATTCATTAACGGTATCGATCAATATTGAGTTGTATTTTTTAATCGAGTCTTTCGAGAGCTACGAATGAGACCTTGAAATGGACGAAGCTCTCTTAACTCCATTCATTACCTAGCTTTCGAGAAACAAGAATGGACCAGAAAACAAACAAACAAAGCACCCTCAGTCACCTGGGAACTATGGAACTGTATCCCCTTACGGGCCTTCGAAGATAAAGAGGAGGTACTGACAAGCAGTAAGCAAAACAACGAGAAAAGACTTTTACCAAAAAAATGTTCTTCATTAAAGCCCCTCCAAAAGCCAGAAAGATGTAGAATAGGCCTAAAGCATAATATAAGAAGAGAATAAACAACCGAATTTATCTCATTTTTATTGCAGCATGATAAAGTTAGTCTAGTTAGTGATAAGAGAGAAAATAAACAGAGACAAATTAAAAAATAGATCTCACAAAGTTATCAAATTTATTGGCATAACATATTTTCTGCAACTGAATGGGCGAGTCTTCACCAAGGTGATAAATATTTGAAATAGGTCTTTGTAGAACCTGATCAAGTATTAAACGAAGTTCCGAAATGGATAATAGCTTTCTTCAAAGTCTATGTGTTCACCTGTTTGGAATCTACACTCTACAATATAGGAGAGGTAGACGATTTATAATACCTTTTATGGAAGATCTTAAACAAATATTTAAGAGGTTAATAAATCACGAAAGTAGAAATCCGGAAGATTTCTATTGACGAAACCAAAATTCAGATTTCTGCTTTAATTTGTGATTTCTATAAATTGCAAGACAAAACACACTATGCTAAAGGTGTAAGAGCGATATGGAGAATCTAAAAGTTGCATTCCACAACATATCTCCCCATCTAAGAAAAATTCTTGGCGAATTGGTTTCTAGTACTAAAGAGTATATCGAAATAGAAAAAGACAGTTAAGATTTGATTTCATGTATAGTACCTCTGTATATTCGCTTATACGTATTTTATCCTACCAGGAATCATCAGAGAGACTGGTACCAAGGCATGATAGAGTTAATTTTAATAAATTAGCGCCAATAAGAGATCTTATTCATAAGTGGAACGAAAATCAGAAAAAATGTTTCTCTCATTCGCAATACGTAACTGTGGACGAAAAGTTGGAGACTTTTAGAGGACGGTGCTCCTTCCGCCAGTACATACAAAGGCAAACCCAATAGATATGGTATAAAAATATTTGCACTGTCTGATGCAAAGTTATTTTATACCAGCAAAATGAAAGTATATTCTTCTTATGGTGCCCTATCTAATTAGTGGATGTTGGCGATAATTATGGCATACTCCTCTCGGTCTTGTGTGGCTCTAAATCTAAAGAGTTCATGGGCATCGATATTTGTCCAATCCCTTATGTTTTTAAGCCATAAGTATTTCTTTCTTCCGATGTTCCGTTTTCCTTCTATCTTCCTTTCTGTAATAAGCTTGAAGAACTGGTACTTGGAATTTCGAAATATATGACCCAGATAAGCAGTTTTCCTTCTTTTTATTATTGGCAGCAATTCTCGTTCTCTGCACATTCGATTTAATACTTCGACATTTGTTGTGTGATCTATCCAGGGAATCTTAAATAGTCTTCTGAATACCCACATTTCAAAGGCCTCCAATCGGTTTATCACATTGGCCTTTTTGACCCAGGTTTCTACAGCATATAGCAGTATGTAGTAAATGTATCATTTTACAAAGCGATATCGAAGCGTGAGCACCATTACCTTCGTCTTGTCTATATTAATCTTCAAGCCCAGTCGTTCTCCTTCAGTGTTCCATGAAATTATACGTTGGCAAAAACCAAGAGGGTGGTCCATACTATCTACACACTAGTACCAAGGTAGTGGACAAACGGGTCTGTCAACATCTCTACCGATCTAAGAGAAATTTTACCACCGACAATTGGTACAGCAGCGTTGATCTTGATATATGCTTGAAGGAAAATAGTTTAACTCCCTTGGGAACAATAAAAGTAAATAGAGGAGAAAGTCCTGCATATTTATCTAACAATCAAGGATGACCTATTGCTTTTTAGTACATTTCGGTTTGGTCAAGAGGAATACTAGTATCATAAAAACCAAAGAAAACCAAAAACATTCTGTTATATTCCACAATGCATCATGGGGACGAAGTTGATCCTGTAACTGGAAAACCCGAATAGCATATAATAACACAAAAAGAGGTGTGTTGATACCGTAGATAAATTGTGAGCACAATATGATGTGGCACGTTGTAATAGAAGATGACCTATAGTTGTTTTATACAGTCTTTTACGTGTTACACCAATAAATTCCTTTGTTATTTACAATTGTAACATTCCAAATAGACTCAAGTACAACCACCAGAAGAATCGAAGCCAAAATATCTATATAAGATAATAAGGATTCGACTAAAGGAGATCTGTTATTTTGATGAAGATGTCGTGCCAGTTCAAAGAACATCGGGAGCAATTGGGAAGGAACTCCAGGACAATTTGTAATGACTAACAATATTACCGCTTAATTTTATTATGTTTTTTGTCATCTTTTATATTTTTTTATGTCAGTGTTTAGTGAAATAATGTTTTATTTTTGTTTAAGATAGTTCTTGAAGACTGATATGTTGTGTTCTAATTTTAATTTAATTGTAATTTGTTTTGTAAAAAGAGAATAAATCAAACTAAAATTGTGGACTATTTTTTGTACTACGTAAATAAGCATTTTAAATAAACAAAATATGTCAATAATAATAAATAATGTTAAAAAATACAAATAATAGATGATTTTATTGAAATTTAAACAAAATGCATCCAAAGGACTATTTTTATGACCGGTGTAATAGACCATGTGCGTCTAAATTAAACTGCGTCTGCTAAAAACTGAAAGGAAAAATTAGAGAATAAAATGAGAGATACGTAAATAGAAACATAAATATAACTAGTGAAAAAGACTAAATTTTTATCACGTTATTTTCAAACTGGTATGTAGAATTGAATGGTTGCATGCTTGGGGCTTAGAGATAATGATGATAGTACTTAGTTTTCCCTAATTAATAAAATATATCGAGTATATGTTTCCTACAATAATTTTCTTCTAAATAAAATAAAATATCAATGAAGTAAAGGAAAGGGAACAGATAAAAGAATACGAATCAGACGAAAAAAATCGCCAAAAGGCAATAGAAATGGTTGAGAAGCCGAGAACAAGATGCTGTTGCTGTAGCAGTTTAAACAATATAGAAGACTATTATTGCGGTAGAAACATCTTCATCCAGGGAAGAATATTATAAAAACCGTAAAAGATAAGAAAATAACAGGAAAAACACTAAGTAAACTTGAAATTTTCCGTACGAGAATTTGTTATAAATGTAAAAATACATTAAAAATCAATATATTGTTCTAATTAAGACTAAATACATAAAAAAATAGTCAATTTTATATATTGACTACGAATATACCTATTCTGATTGACAGATTTTAAAACAATGTAGGTCTTAAAAACATATGATATGAAAATATGGTTATGAATGAAATCCTAATAATGAACAAACCATAACCAAACTTACGCTATTATTAAAATATAAATATAAACAACGTACTTCTTTTTCGTTTGCACCATGTTTTCACACGTTAAAAATACCACACTAAACACACACAACAAAAAATATACATGGGAGAACTAAAAATAAACAACTGAAGGCGCGCTACCTAAAACTGCACAACATTCTCTCGGCTCGGTCGACTTAGAACTAACTTTTAATAACATTAAAAAGTATGTGTGTATGTTAGTTTATCATCATCGTTAGTTTTATGGCGAAAGGTTAAAACGGTTTTGACCGCAGTTTGCAAAATGTTGGATATCGAGTTACTTTTTCACGATACACTGCTCAACATTAACGGTAATCGTATTAGATTCAATTTTATGTTTGTATAAATAAAAATAAAAAAAGACCCTGCACAAGATGGCATTACTGCAGATATACTAAAAATAAGGCAAAATGGAATGAAACCATAAATATTTTGAAACCATAAAAAAATTTTACGTAGAGACCATTCACATATTCAGACCTAAAAAAATATCGCTCAATAAAGCTTCTCAAAACAGATATCTGCAGGGAAATACAATATTTCCAAAACTATTTAATCAGTCCTTGGACGATACCTTATAATTGTGCCAGTAAAATAGAGTTAAGGGAAAATGACTTATCCACGTCTAAAAAAGCCAAATATCCGAATCAAAACCAAAGACCTATAAGAAGAAAAGTAAATTGGTAAAACTATATTGATTTATAAAAAGTGCTTGGCAGATAAAATCAGCAGAGGAAACCAGCTAAGTAAAAACAAAATCATCATCAGTGGTCCTAAAGCCCTAGTTGAGCCTCGGCTTTCCCAGTATATTTCGCCAGTCGTTTTTGTTCATCGCCAACCGTTGTTAGTTTGCTACGCCGATCTTCCTCGCATCGTCGTCCACACCATCCCTCCATCTCAGTCTTGGTCTACCTCTACTCCTATTTCCTACTAGTGCCACTAATAGCGTTCGTCTGGGTGGGAAATTTTCATTAGCTCCTGACACATATTTGGCAGATCTAAGCCTACTTATTTTTATAAATGATAGATGTTACAACCATACCATTAACTACTTGTTAGGACCAAGTTAGCTAACATTGAAAATAGGACCAAACATGTAATCAGGGAAGTAATAGACATTGAAAAACACCCAATAAATAAATACATGGAGAAGTTTAAATACAAAAGATAATGTCCAAAGACTTCAAACTACTTGGAAACCAACTGTAAAAAACCCGTAGAAATCAAGCACGGAACTAAACTGACGAATAAGACCCCGCCCACAAGGAGCACGGCAAAGTATTTAATTGCACGACACAGCAGAATAGATATGAGATTTGCCAAAATCGTTATCGATCTTTGATATGAGTAGGCACTAAACGAAAAAGATTTATGTTCATTAACTGATTGTAAGAGTCGGTCAGATAGCCAAGCGAGCTGGGCGGCTGGCTTCTCCTTCGCTTCAATGCGAGAGATGTCAGTTCAAATCCCCAGCTCGGTGTACAGAAAACAAAAAGGCTAACGCAGCAGTTTAAAATTCTAAATGAATCTGCGGCTTAGTCTAGAATATGCTGGTATCTGATCGGCCTATGGTGGAGCAGTACGGCAAGAGATAAGGGCTTGCGGCTCAGTGGTACTCCTCCATAGATCCCTACCGGAAGGGCGTGTGCCGCCTAAATACCGGCTATATATATATAACTGATTGTAAGATCACGATATAAACAGAGACAAAATTACTGAATAGAAGAAATGTGGCAGTAAAGACAGAAATTGCCTCATTTGTTTGATCCAGTTACTTATTTCTCGGAGGACATCGAAGATCCTTGACATGGGATCATGAATTGTATAACAGTTTTTGCACTGTACTGTATAGTTGTCTGTTGTCTGTAAACTGGTGGTACTGCAGCCACTTGTTTTATTGTACATCTTCTACTCATTCGGAACGCTTTACCAGTTTGTACAGATCTAGTGGATAGGAAGCATATGTTTTTGGTCTCACTTGGTAGTCTACAAAAAGAGTTCGCCGCCTACGATCTACTGGATCGTAGTGATGCAAAGTCTAGTTGACTCTTATAGATTTTCTACTACAAAGTTTGCAACTAAGTCTACATTATAATATGCAGTTGCAGTTGCAGTTATGCGCCTTGATTGGCGCATATGCAGTAATGAACCCTGTTATGATTATAAACTGACCCAAGAATAATTGTTTTCCCAAAAATAAAAATAATGATAGCACATGAACTAAAATTATTTATACAATTGCGAAGACTTTAAGAATTTGATTCTGGTTCTAACAGCGCTTGAAGACTTCACCTCCAAGAAAGGAAGATTTGACTTATATTCTTTTTGAGTTTTGTATTTTGAAGAACCAAAACTCCTGTCAAATTGTCAGGAGAATACTCCAGAGTATTCCACTTTAATTTTTATGTGAATCTTCGTGGAGCTGTGCGTTGTCTAGGAATAGATTCGATATATAGATGCTTTTTTGCAACTCTGCCATCCATCTCGTTACCTTCAATATCAAAAGTGAAAGGAACTCATATTGTAATCCTTCGAGAAACCTGGAATTTGATCGATTCTAATATTTTTTTAAAAATTTTAAATGAGTTTGAAATATGTACTAAAAATTTCTCCTAAAAATTTACCCAAAATTTGGAGAAAGTATCTGCCATAAACTTTTTGCCAACGGGCATTCTAACTATGTATAGAACTTTAATTTAAACTGTTGAATACATTAGTATAGAGGACTGTATGCATTCACAATACCTTTGAAAGCTTGTTGGAAAATTATGTTATGTGCTCGTTGCTTATGGCATAGAAAAGTGTTCATATAAGGACATGTCCTAGACTATGTGTTTGAAATAAATCAGTAGAGAGCTTTAGACAAGGGTTGAATCAATCTGAGCGATTGAAAGTACGCGGAACATCTGTGGAGTTCAATGGTCTTGGGATTATATCAGATCAAATAATGATTTTGTCGGATTTAAAGAAATTAAGCTAATAAGTTAGGAGTACTAGGAAACAAACATAAGTATTCTAGACAGACTTTAAAGATTGGAATATATGATTGGATGCCAAAAAGTAAACTATATAACCATAGTCCAGATTGGATCGGAAGTCTTGGTATTTTTTGATCGGTATACTTTAATTAACACCACATTGATGGCGTGACCAGATTGTTTTAACAGATTTACTATACTTAACCGAGTTAAATTTGATTTCATGGATATGATGACGTCAGTGATTTATATCATACCATAACAGTTAATACCATAAAATTGTGGTGATCTAACTCTAATTTTTTCCTCTTTTATGTTATTTGACGAACCATATATCAAGAATTTAACAAGCCAGAAAATCATTATTGCCTTTTTTTTACAAGATCAGATCTTAATCTAAAGTTTAGACTCGGATGATCAGATGCTACGTTTTATCCGTTTTATTCTAGTTGGAAAGTTGGACAATGGACAGACAGAAAAAAATAGAGAGTCTCGAAAGCTAGGTATGCAGGAGGATACTACGAATTTAGTGGATACAAAAGATCACCAACGACGAGGTTTTTCAGTAAATCTCGAGAGAAAACAAAGAGAACTATTAAATACCATCAAAGAAAGAAAAATGCAATTGTGTCATGTATAAAGGCGAAAGATACGAGCTACTTCAATAAAGGATAAAAGATCAGCAAGAATACACCAGAAATCATGGTTATAGGAACTGAAGAGGTAGTTTAATCGCTTATCAGCCAAAATCTTTCGTGCTGATTTGGAAGGAGACGACTTAATAATAATATGTTATTAGAGTTGTTTCTGAGCTGTGTTTAATATTTTTAATAGATCGTCTTTGAGAGTACCTACTTAAAGATGAAATCCAAGAGAGTAAAATATGTGAAAACTGTAGGGTTTTCTAGGAAAATCTTAATGAAAACTTAATTTTCTGCTGTAAAGAAAATCGCGAGTGCTGCGACTATTTCCCCCTTATGCCATTTTAAGAATCGATAGAGGAATATTGGTTACACTTTTAAAAATCTTGGTATAAGAGCTAATGGTATCCTAAGGGTGTTAATTATGATCTAAACATATAACATTAATAGGTCAGTGTCCGTGATTTTCTCCTTCATGTCACTAAAAAGTTTGTTAGTTTTTACGATGAGCAACCTGTAAAAAAGTTATAACAGCCGGTCGTGAAAACGAAAAAAAAAAATATATCTTAGAAAAATTGCAGAAAATAAGAAACATTCGGTTTTCAGAAAAATGCACCCGGTTCAACTTTAAATTTCCGTTCTTTCTGCTTATCTCATATCTCATATGACATTTTCAGTATACAAAAATGCATAAGGGATAAGATCGTGGTTAAATTGCGTATTGACATCTGACGGTGTAATAACAGAAAAATATCTGAGGTCACTTTTTTCAGACTTAATAAGTGTGTTTACGTCATTTTGTAAGTTGAAATTTGGGGTTTTAGATTTTTTCTAATAAAATTATATAAGGTCATCTGTGCTAAAGGTGAAATTATCTGGAAATTTAAGGTTGACAAATATGACTAATGAAAAGTAAGAAAAATTATTTCAAAAGATCTTTTACTTAAAAGTTGTTGATTAAAGAAGAAGATATTGTTTGTGAGATTAATTTTTGTAAGGTTATTAAGGATGTATTATTTAACGTTGTGTTGAAAGTACTCTAAGTATAAAAAATATTACAATTAAGTCTTGGTTGGCAGGCACAGAATGTGATATTTGTATTTGGATGGTAAACAAATTTATAGAAGCTACAAACAGAAGTAAATAAATATAAAACTAGAAGACGTTCAAAAATAATACGTAAAACAAAATACCCGAGACATAAAGGCTTACCCTTCAGCTATATTTGTCACTAGCACGGGGGAGAGAAAAGGGAAAACATCAACAGATAAAAGAAGTCAAAATGATCATAAGGTATGAACAGAAGAGGAGTAATATTAATTGTGCCTACGAAACCACTGAAGGATATAAATAATTACGAGAAATAAGTAATATTTTGAGATGAAGAGTGAAGGGAAGAAAAAAAAAAACGATCCTGAAAAAAACTACGACAAAGAAAAATAGCCTAAAAATATATTGCAATATAGTATACCGCTGGCATCATCTTTGTTTCTACCTCTATCAATTTATAATTTGTGTGTGACAGTGTTAAAATATATGTTCCCATTAGTTTTTAAAAGACATAGTACTTGTCCTCGACAAGTCGACATAGGTAATCGTTATTTTTAAACCGTTGGTTTTGCGCTGTTGCTTCCGGAAATTCAGTAGCCACAAATAAGTTATTTCCTGACTTTGATCTGTCAATTAAAACTTAATATTTTATTACACATAAAATTTTGTAAACCATAAATTTTGGGTTTTATATTATGCGTTGAGTTGTTGTTTCAAAATCGGACCATCATACGGATATTCCCACATCGACAACTCTCGCGTCATGTTTTTGTTGTTGAAATAATATGTCTTCTAGAAACGAACTATCATTTATTTGTGACTAACATTTTAAACATTTTTTTCGATTCCCGTTAATGGCTTCACCTAAATGAATTCAGCGAATTTGTATAAAATTTGCATTTGTGACGTGATTTGCAAGAATTAGCAAAGTCCAATAGTTGTAGTGTCTTATTATCTGATAACGTTGGGGTGTAAAGCTAGTTCGCGTCCGTAGTAGAATACTACACGTGCACCCTGGGTAATGCTAAATGAACTAGCGCAATAGGCAGCCAGACAATCTATTATTTCTAGATCTCCTGGCAAGAACACATCACGAATATCTGATAACGTTGATAATAGCTCTGGTTGTATTTATACTTCACCAATACTTGGATGATTTGTCGTGGCGATGACCTTGATTAATTTCTCACTCAAAGGAGTGATAAAACATTTTGAAGCCTCTTCAAAGAATGGAATCATTAATTTGATGAATGAGAGATATGATTTGTAAAAGCTAAAGTGACAAGGGAGCAGAGATTCCGAAAATGGTGGTACAAAGTTTTGTTTTCGGTTAAATCCGGGAGGTTGTGTTGGAACGCTTCTTCTGAGACGGTAATTTTGAGTTCAGGATATACCATAAAGTAAACGGTAGGTTACAGATTTTTTGGGCTTTTTTTAGTAAATGCGTGGAGGGTAGCTGTGGCTTTATCCTCGACTAGGATAGGGATCGTTGTGCAGTGAGATTAGAAAACCACAAAAATCAATCTCCCCTCGTCCGATGTGTTTGATTGCGACACTCTTAAGGAGTACTTTCGAATGGACTTTTCAGAGAGCTGGTTGCTGATTGAGGTCGGTGTAGATAAACATGGGAAAATAGTTTAGGAATCTGGCAACTAGGGTCCTCCAAATGGAAAGTTGCTTTGAGAATGCTTAACGTTCCGGTGTTATATATCTGGACCATATTATTGTTTGCTGTATGGCTGTGAAAGTTAGACAATGGACTCTGAAACAGAAACAGGAATAGACGCATTTGAAATGTATATATATATATATATATATATATATATATATATATATATATATATATATACAGACGGATGCTGAGAATGAAGGAAATGGATACAAAAAGTTAAAAATGGTGAGACACTCAGCAAACACAAATACAAATTACTCAGCATAATCAAAGAGGAAAAATACAATACTTGGATCATGTGGGGAGAGGTGAATTACTCCAAATCATATTGTTCTGAAGCTATTTTCTTGTGGCATTGTAAATTAATTACTATTAAACTGGGAATAAGCCACAATTAAAGATAAAAAATACGTTTATTGACGTTTCAATTTCCACTTCGGAAATCGTTCTCAAAATACAAAAAGTAAATTAAACAAATTTTGTTTTTTGTCACATAGTGAAAAATTCTTCTAATAATTTAATTTTATCTGACTCATTTATATTGACAATTCAGACATACATTATGAATTTTAAAGTAGATGACTTTAAAATGATATTGCCAATATTGTTGAGTTGCGCTCCTGGGACGACTTTACTTATAAGATAGTTCATTCGATTACATGAAATCAACTTTAACTTGAGAATATCCGTCAGAAAAAAATCATAGCATGTAATTGGTCTTTAAAAAGACAAACACATGACATGATGACAGTAAAATTCCCCTGTTAGTGATTCCATAGTAAATTATGAGGGAAAACTAGGAAAAAACCTCATAATACTATCCCGACATTGTAAGTATTTGTTCGTGAATTTAGTTTACCTTCAACAAACATCAAAATTCTGATTTTATATGTTACGTTATTTAAAAAACATAAATGATGTATCCTCTATATGTTACTGACTTACTAATACTGGTATTTTCTTATTAATAACTTCCTCTTTTAATATTGGTAACCAGATCCTACTACATTCTGCCGAGGAATTTGCGACACAATTGGCCTCATTTAGCATAATTAAAGCCGCTTCTTTGAAAAATTCGTTCTTGGAGGAGAAACATTTGTTAACATCTGTTTTATTAAAAAATGATTATCCTTTATCGTTTATAAATAAGGAATTTTCAACAATCGATCGAATAGAACAAAACAACTTAGAACGAGATCCTACAACATACACAAGGAATAATATGAGGAAAATAACAATACCGTACATAAAAGGACTATCAGAAAAACTTAAAAGGATAGGAAATAAATTCAACATTTCAACAACATTCAAAACAACAAACACGTTGAGATCTATTTTGTCCAAAACCAAACCTAACAATGAACAAGAAAGGACAAAGAATTGCATTTATAAAATACCTTGTGAATGCGATCAGTTTTATTTAGGTGAATCATCAAGGCCATTAAATGTTAGAATAAGTGAACATAAATCTTATATTAAAAATAAAGAATTTGATAGATCTCAAATCTGTAAACACGCATGGGATAATGAACATAGGGTTCAATGGAATAATTCAAATGTAGTCCTAAAAGAAACGGATGGTAAAAAAAGAAAAATCAAAGAAGCGGCTCTAATTATGCTAAATGAGGCCAATTGTGTCGCAAATTCCTCGGCAGAATGTAGTAGGATCTGGTTACCAATATTAAAAGAGGAAGTTATTGATAAGAAAATACCAGTATTAGTAAGTCAGTAACATATAGAGGATACATCATTTATGTTTTTTAAATAACGTAACATATAAAATCAGAATTTTGATGTTTGTTGAAGGTAAACTAAATTCACGAACAAATACTTACAATGTCGGGATAGTATTATGAGGTTTTTACCTGGTTTTCCCTCATAATTTACTATGGAATCACTAACAGGGGAATTTTACTGTCATCATGTCATGTGTTTGTCTTTTTAAAGACCAATTACATGCTATGATTTTTTTCTGACGGATATTCTCAAGTTAAAGTTGATTTCATGTAATCGAATGAACTATCTTATAAGTAAAGTCGTCCCAGGAGCGTAACTCAACAATATTGGCAATATCATTTTAAAGTCATCTACTTTAAAATGCATAATGTATGTCTGAATTGTCAATATAAATGAGTCAGATAAAATTAAATTATTAGAAGAATTTTTCACTATGTAACAAAAAACAAAATTTGTTTAATTTACTTTTTGTATTTTGAGAACGATTTCCGAAGTGGAAATTGAAACGTCAATAAACGTATTTTTTATCTTTAATTGTGGCTTATTCCCAGTTTAATAGTAATTAACTCCAAATCATATTGAAAATTAAAGTGCAGGGTAAAAGGTCAGTTGGAAGACGTCAGAACTCATGTCTGAAAGACCTGAGGAGATGGTTTGATCGCTCATCCACAGAAATCTTTCGTGCAGCAGTTTCCAAAGCTACAATTGCCATTTAGATCGCCAACCTTCGAAAGGAGACGATAGTATTGTTTATTGACGTTGAAAGGGTGTGGCTAAACATATTGTGAGCTCATCTCATTAAAGTATCGTGCGACATCGTTTCCTTTATCATGGACGACGGCGAAGTTAAAGAGAAGTAGATACATGAAGTGTATCATTGACTTTATGCTAATGAAGTAGGCATAGTGATTTCCCTGCAATTAAGGCATTTTGGAGTATTTGCCGTGAGGCATGTATGATTTCTGTGTTCGTATGTTACAGATTCCTCATAGGTACCGGCCGAGTTTGCTGGAGGTGGTTGGAGGAACCTTTCAGACAGGTCATCTTGGTGAGTAGGTAGAGTAATCTTCCTTCATTTGGTGCATTTTGGAATGTTTGAAAAGGCATGTGTGGGATTTACGATGCGGTTGATTTTTGGATTTCGCAATTTTTCGATAGCTATGCTTTTCGAAAGTGCGTCGGAGTAATTGGTTTTAGAGACTAAGACTCTTACTGAATATGGTTATTATTCGGATGACTTTCGTTCTTGATAATTTTGATTCTGTAAGCTTACTCGGGGATAAATTCCCTGTTGACTCAAGTTATGACTAGATGATGATTGCTTTGGAGGTTTTTAAGGTCTGGGTTGAGTTTCTGAGTACCGTTTCATGCTACTTTAGAAGAAACATTTACTTTTCTATCTCCGATGGTGTTTTATGTTGGGATTCTCGAACATTGATAGTGTGGTATGTACTGAAATCTGCTTACTGTTCTGTGAAAAAGTCTTTTAGATATGCTATATTGGTTGGGGGAGCTCGTTAGCATTGATAATTTGGTAGAATTTGACAAATATTCGTGAGAAGTTGTTCGATTCTATACCTGTGTAGATTAGTTGAAGCTTGAGCAGGGGCATAAGGAATTGTGTAATACGTGACCTATCCTGTGAAGGATACTGAGGATAAGGACACTGAGGTGTGTAGAGGTGTTCTAGATATATCTCTGATTGTCGATTGTTTTAATTCTTGGAGGATATGATTCCTTGAATTTTTTTGAGGATAAAGAATCTGGTAGGAGGGATTTGGAATCTTTATGGCTTCAAGTACTTCGTTGAATAACTTCTTCTGCAAGACTAGTTGTCTTGTTCCCTTGGCAAAGGTGTCTTGATCACTGGTTCGTGAGTTATCTGGATGCCTTTCCCAATCCGACGCCTTTTCGGGTACTATTGACGAGAATTCTCTAGTTTGTCCTACTAAGTTTGTCTACTAAGTTTAGCAATAATTGCTGGCGGGCTGTATAATCGTCAAGATAGTAGTATGCACTGAAATATGTTTATTATTCCCTGGAGGCACTCTTTTAGATATTCTAGATTAGTTGAGAGAAGTTAGTTAGCTTTGATAATTTGGTAGAATTTGGCTGTTAGCTGGTAGAATATTCGTGAGAATTTGTTCGATTGTATAAATAGATTTGATGAAGTTCGAGCGGGGTAGCAGGGGTTGTGGGGCAAGTGAAAAGGACCAGTAAAAAAAGGCCTGGAAGACCCGTTTAAGTGCAAATCTTGTTTATTGTACAGCAGGTTCAGCTTTACCCAACCAGAAGACAAATGAATTTCATAAAAAGAAGGACATGTCTCTGCTGCCTCACATACCCCTATTAATCATGGATACTTCAGAAATCTTCCAGAAAATCCGCCAACTCGTTAAACCCACGACAACGAAGCGATTGAAGTAAATGACACCGACGATTCGTTTTTTATGTCAATTAGGCTTCCTTTCACCTAAGTACTCATATTTTGTTTTAATATTTCTAACACGATCTTTAAGAAGATAAAATAAATTGTATTAACAACACTTGCATTTGGTTCATTATCTTAAAAGTCCACGGAGCTTATAAAACACGGAGGAGAAAGTATAACCCTAGAGATGGCAAAACTTACACAAAAACGCCCTCACAATTACAGAGGTAAAAAGAAAAGGGTATAAAGAAGGCCCTCACAATTACAGAGGTATAAATCTACTGAACACCGCACTTAAGCTTGCCACAAACGTCCTATCCAACAAATCAATAAACTAACAACTTTATCAGATGAACAACAAGAATTCAGATCCGGAAGATCCTGCCTATATTTGTACTAAGAAAAGTCACAAAAAAGACCATCGAGGACAATAAACCAGCATATGTTTTATAGACCTGACACAGGCTTTCGATCGCATCCAAGTCGAAGACGTCTTACACCTACTGTATAAAAGAAACATACCAATCGATATTATACAAACAATCGAAAACATCTACTTCAATAATCGGATACAGGCAAAGATATATGGAAAACTAACAGAGTGTATACCAGTACAAAGCGGAGTCCGACAGGGTGACTCGTTAAGCCCACTTTTTTAATATAATACTGGAGAAAATAATACAAGCAGTAGGTAAAGGTCATGGTTACAGCATGGGGAACAAAGAAAACCAAATATTATATTATGCAGACGACGCGGCATTAATCGCCGAAACAGAAAAAGGAGCTCCAAACATTAACACATATCTTCAATAAAACAGCCAAGAAATACAATATGATAATATCAGCAGAAAAAAACCAAATATATGACATCTTAATACCCACTATGATAAATAATAAAGCAGGAAGCAAGGTTTAGATATCTGGGAATAGATATAACTAGTTACAGAGATGTTGAAGAAAAAGTACGACAACAATCTTAAAAGCAAGTAGAGTGGCGGGATATCTTAATGACACAATCTGAAAGAACAAACACTTAAGTCAAGACACAAAAACAAGACCCACAAACAAGAATCTATAAAGCAGCAATTACACCTATATTAACATACACGGCGGTGACAAGACCTGACACATCTAAAACGAGACGACTACTAGAAACAACAGAGATAAAAATACTTCGACGAATATCAGGGAAAAGTCTGTTGGATAGGGAGAGAAGCGAAAATATAAGAAGAGCATGCAATAAAGAATACATAAATGGATGTGTGACAAAACGGAAAAAGGACTGGAACGAAAACATTAGTAGAATGGCAAAGAATAGGATAGTACGAATATCACGAGATAAGTCACCAAATGGACGAAGAAGTATTAACAGACGAAGAAACAGATGATGCGATAATTTATACAATTTAGGAGGCTAATATTGGCGAAGAAACATACTTTAAAATAAAAGAAGGGAGAAGAAGAAGCTACAATGGAAAGATGTTAATAAAAAATCTTAAGATCAAATCTCAACAGTAAAAGAAGTAATCCAGCAAAAGAAATCACAATACATTCAAAAAGTGAAAACATACTCCAATCGATTAATTTCCGCTACACCTCAACATCAAATTATCAGAAGACTCAAGCGACGTTGGTCAACAGATCAGTAACATGACACGTGATTCTCTCAATGGAGTGGACCACATCACACCAGAAAAAAGGGACAGGAGCTAAATTCATCACAATAACTTATAAAATACATTTTTTTATTCTTATTGTTAATTTATTAGTTATAATAAAAAAAGTATTATTATTTTCTAAATATCCTTTTGTACAATGTTCAATACTTTGTAAGCCCCTTTTTCGTTATCATTCTTCAATCCCCTATATCACTAAAACTGTTTTCTGGCTTGTATCTTATCTCATGTGTTAATAACAGCTTTTTCTACGTTTTTTACCATTTTTGTTGTCTTTCGCAGCATTATTTGTTTTATTTTTATTTATTGTTATTTAAGGTCACACCATTCTCTTATATTATCGTAATCGAAAATTTTACCAAAGTCTAAAAGTAGAAACATCTCCTGATCATTTAATTAGATTTTTGTTGCTCTTTTTTAATACTCTTACTGCGTTTTACAAAATGCACACTCTTGAATAAGATTCAAATCAGCTTTACAACATTAAGTCACGTCTGCTTTGACTCTTGACCTTTTGCTTCAATTTTACCACAAGGCAGACCTAATAGGATGTGGCCAACCATTCTTTACCTGATTGTCTGATACACTTGGTAGATTACTATCTACCTCATCTACATTTATTTCGACCGCAAACTGGCTTTTAGCGCTGAAAGACAAAAAATAAAGTATATTTAGGTATGACTGGATTCCGTAATTTTTTATGAAATGACGGGATATAATAATGCAGTAGGTAGACATCATTTCTAAATTTAATTTTAAATTATGGCGTAACTTTTTAATTTGATGTCTATTTAAATCATAACTAATTGCAATATAAATTATAGTAATATCAATGAATGTAAAATATTTTAATATTAAGTATCAGATAATGATATCAGATAGTTTGAAATAAACTTTGTACTGCAAGAGCATTAAAAATGTGCTATTTTCATATTACTTTGTTTTTCAAGTTGTTCACATGTTTAACTACATAATTTTCTTAGTGAAGGTTTTAAAACTTATTTTTCCTCACTTCACACCATCACCATCGACATCATCATTGGTACTACTTCCCGAGAGGTTTCTTATAACTTTTTCAAGGGCTAGTTCTGTCCTCTATTTGTACTGAATTCTTTTGATTTTTTACTTTACTTTGATGTAACTTTTGACATTGACATCGTTACCAATCTTATCAGTTTGACAGAAATTCAGAAAATATTAAATTGTTTCATATATATTGATTCATACAACGCCGTCAAATGCTGCTTTTGAAATCTACAAGCAGGTGGAAGGTATTGATATGATACAACCAATCCTTTGGTTGTTTCAAGGATCTGCCTTAATATAAAATTTTGGTCTCCATTTCATTCCTAACGCATTTGCTCTTCTTAACATACACTTTGTTACTAATATAATGAACTTATTCAAAATGGGCACTGTCTGTCAGACCAAATTATCCACAGCTTCTACCAGAGCCTGGTTCAATGACTCCACATTATGGTGTCGTCTTGTACAGGTCATATCCTCTAAAACTGACCACAATTTGTAGTCGAGTGGATTAAGGTCTGCTTTAGCTGGCGGCCAATCGTGATTACTAACACATTCTGGTTCATGATTTTCAAGCCACTCTTGAGTAGTTTTGGCTTTATGCGCAGGTGCAGAGCCCTGTTAAAATATACATGGTCTATTTTCAAACATAGTGGTGTGGTTGAGGGGCTACACTAGAATTATTAAAACGTCCCGTTGATAATTTCTAGCCGCTGTTTTAACGCCCTTTTCACAAAGATATAAAGAAGTGACGCCATCATGGGACACTTCCCACCAAACCATTACTGAAACAGGATAATTACATCGTACGATCCTTGGCATCAGTTGGCGGTCTCCCTTGAATGACCGTGAATAAACTCTATCGTTTTACTTATTGAAAGTTTCGGTCACAGTAACAATTTTTTCATCTGTAAAAAGGATTTGGTTGTAAAGCTCTTTGCCAATCAACTACAACATGTCTTGATTTTGTTTTCCTATTTTGTTTTCAATACAACCTTAAGGCCTTGTTGTTTTTGAGCATAAGTCCCAAGTCTTCTTTGATAATGCGACTTATGGTTCTCGGCGGGTTTCTCAGCAATATCCATTTCCCGAGCCATGATTTTTGCTTTCGAACAGGATTTCGGTTAATTCTTAACCTAACTGCGTTAATAACCTGCGGCGTATGAGCCACGCGAGGCCGGCCGGATCTTTTATGGTCGCTTACTTATCCCGTATCCAAAACCACTGAACAGTACAAGTATGAAACAAAAAAACACACGTAACGTTTAATAGTTTTAGCAATTTAAAAATACGAGCTCTTTCCATTACGGTTCTCATTGTCTATCCACTCAATCGTAATAGACTGCAATGTTTTGTGGCGTTTATAAGGTACATATTAACTGTCAGTAAGTCAACATAACTTTTATCTGCGTTCAATATGTTAGCCGTACAAGTCGCGTTTACACTAGTATCAATATTTATTACAGAACTATAATATTCGGTCAATAAGAAAATAAAAGAATACATAACAAAATTGAAATTACCAAACGAAAAGACGCCCCTTAAAAAGACGGAGCGAAGCAGGCAAAAAATGCTAATTAAAAAGAAGATCTTGAAAAACGTTCATGTCCATTGATAATCAGGGAGAAGAACCCATATTACAAGAAATAATCCAAATTCCGGTAGAGAAGACCGACAGAGAGATACCTTTTCGCCTAAACTGTGTACCGCAGTACTTAAATATGCTTGTAAAAAACTTAACTGGAAAGAGAAAGGCCTGAACATTGACGGTAGAATATTCTACATGAACTTAAGTTAGTGTGTGCGTGGGTCTTAAATTAAACATATCCAAAACAAAATTCATGACAAACCTAGTACCTAGCGGAAATATCAATATTTGAGATAACGAAGTAGAGCTGGTGGAAAACTACATATACCTTGGACACTAAATAAAAGTCCCAAGAGACAACCAAACATGCAAATTACGAAGAAGAATAAACCTAGCATGGGTAGCCCATGGAAAACTCAAAGACATCTTTAAAAGCGATTTACCAATTTCTTTAAAACGTGCAACATTTGGTCATTTAGTGTTGCCTGTGATGACCTATAGTGCCGAAACTTTGACATTGACAGCTACAACTTCTAAAACGCTGCAAATAGCTCACAAGAAAATGGCAAGGTCAATGCTGAGTATATAGCTTCGTGAACGAGTTCGAAATGAAGACTTAAGACGAAGAACAGGAGTTATCGATGTAAATTCCCGAATTGTCACACTGAAATGGAACTAGACCGGACAGGTCGTCCGAATCAGTGATGAAAGGTGGACGAAGAGATTGCTTAAGTGGAGGAGGAAGAGTGCTAAAAAGAAGTAGAGGAAGACTCTCTACTCGTTGCACTGACGATCTTAAGAAAATGCCAAGAATTTGAATGAAAAATACTCAAAATAGAACACAATGGACAAAAATGAGATATACCTATGTCCAACAGTCGATGCAAAGTGATGGTTGATGATGATGAGTCCAAATAAAAGTTTCAGGTCCTCTGCTACAGTGCGTATACAGTATCACAGCGAGAGTTATGCTGTATTCGGATCCAGGCGTTATTTGGTCTTCTCCATGAGATTTATTTATTTAAAAGCCTTTTTGTACTTCGTCAGTTGTTATATCCGGCAATTCTTTAGAGGCTACATTTACTGCTTTACTTCTTTTGGTTTGCGGTAGGTTGTGTAATTGCTGTATAATGCTTTATAAAAATGTTTTGATAGGTATTTCTAGTAATCTTTTTTTGTTAGTTGTTTCGTTTCCATGTTTATCTTTCAGTTTAATAGGTAATCTCATTTTTCCCCTCCGTTAGCTTTCTTCGATTAACTTTCATACTTTTATTTTTCTTAATGTTTTATTCTATTTTCTCTTTTTTATATGTACTTAAGTCTTTCGATATCCCTTTTGAAATTTTTGTTTGATTAGCTATTTTAGTTCTTTTCAATCTCCGTTTTGATCCCCTTACATTTGTCTTCTACGTTTAATTAATTTTTTGGTGTTCAAACTTAATTTATAGTCGTTTGTTCTTGGTGTTTTGCCAAATTTTTGTTGTGCTGTCAGTACTTTTGTGATATTATTATTCATTGTGTCGATGTCAGATGCAGGTACAATACTTTCTCTATATATGTATTAATAGTCTAGGCGGGATCTGATTGGACATTTTCCATAGGAAGCTATTTTTGTTTGCTGGAATTCCTTCAGAATGTGCCCAATATCGATAATTACTATATGCGCCAGTCGCAAACCCTGTGCTAAATTTTTTATTTAACAAAATCTGAAAAAAATTGAAAATTTCTCATTTTTTTGGTCCTATTTTCGTTTATAATTCGGAAAATATTGATCCTAGAGAATAAATTATAAGAAGTTAAAAGTTTCGTTATTCAATTTTACACAATATTTCGTTAGCTAAAAATTGAAAATTTAATGTTTATTGTTGAAAAAATATCAATAATTGGAAAAAAGTTCAAAAAATGAAGTTAATCCTTTAAATGTTTTCGACTTTCTACACTTGACTTACAAGCTCCATATTCCGCCTAGAAAAACTTTTTAATATGTTTAAAACGTGTGCTAAATTTTGTTAAGATCGGTCGGTTAGGTTTTGCATAATAATTTTGCAATCCAGCCTACTGGAAAAAAATTGCAACTTTTCAAATTTATAGTAGGCTCCAAATAAGACCCTCAGATAGTTGCAAATTATTTTACATATAAAGGAAGGCTCAAACTTTCACACGCGTTTTGTAAAATTCAAATCGGTTCACTAGGAAAGCCCAGAAATTTTCAATTATTTTCAGATTTTGTTAAATAAAAAATTTAGCACAGGGTTTGCGACTGGCGCATAAAGTGATTATCGATATTGGGCACATCCTGAAGGGATTCCAGCAAAAAAATAGCTTAGACTAGACCCCGCCTAGTCTATAATGTTTTAAGTAGATAAGTATATCTTTGTTTCGTAAATCTCGCCAAACTTGTTTTTAATATTAACATTTTTTCAATAATAAAAAAGAATTGTTCATTTTTAAATATATCATCGATATTTTTAGCACGTTCTTTAACAGTTTTGATAATTTCTTCATCAATTCGACAATACTTATTTATAAATATTGGTTACGTAAAATTGGCTAATTTCGTATGACCTAAACATAAAATGTGTTTATTATTATTTTTATATGAACGGGAGATTACAGGTCTAATGTAAATCAACAGTTCTTATTGCATTTATTCATCTGGCGGGAGAGAAACGTAAATAGACATAAAAATAGATTAAGTGTTTTGGAAAGTGTATATTTTTGAATTTTGGGAGTAGAAGTTTCGGCATTTATTTATTTATTTTATCCATAAGGTATCTTTTCTTTTTATATTTTTTTCATACAGGGTTTTTCTAAAGTAATCTTTATTAATTTAGGGGAAAAATATGAACAGTCCCTTGTTGGATATTAAATATTATAGACTTGCTCCAGGGTGAAATTGTTATGTAAATTAAATGTGAAGTGAACGTTCTAAATCACGTAAGCAAAGAAATCTGATAACAATATAGACCTGTGAGACGGAATTTTTTATTCTTTTGAAACACTTCTCCTGTTTTGTAGCATTATCCTATAAAGGTAAACATATAAAGGTAAACAGTAGCATTATCCTATAAAGGAGCTCTTCAACCCTTGCTTTTTAATAACAGTAAGATCAGTATCGTTGAGTCTGTAAAATTTCTTGGTATTTTTATAGACAGCAACCTTAAATGCTCTCTTCATGTCGATCCGTTAAGTAAAAAACTGGCCTCAGCCTGCTAAGCAATAAGATGTTTCGAAGGAAATCAATTTAGAATCTTCCAAAATAACATATCTTTCTTTGATATAAGGTTGAACGCTCGAATAAATGAACTTTGATCAAATGAAAGACATATATGGAGCACAGTTTTATTAATTAAATCTTGCCCAAGTACTTTCGCTTTCTAGAGCATCTTCAGGGACATTTCGTCAATTTTGGCCTATCCAACAATTATAGAATGTCATAAACATAAAATTGTACATTATACTACACAACACAAGAACAAACATTTCGCTAATTTTTAAAATTAGCGAAGCTACAGTATGGTCGGCATCAGGAGAAATAATGAGCATTCTAAACGCATGACTAAACTTTCTAACCCATTAATTTAAAAAGGCACTTCTTACAAAGAAACAAAAATGACATTTACAAAGAAACAAAAATGAAGTTTGAGATTTTTGTTGGTGATACACGAGGTAGATTTATAAACATGTTTCAAAGTACGCGCAGAGTACCTTCCACGATCGACTAGCAAAATAGACTAAATGTAAAATAGGAAAGTAGTAGGAAGCGAGCATGACGTATTCCTTTCCGTTTCCACACCGACCACATTTTTGGAACAATATCGGACCAGAGTATGATAGGAAGGCTGCATGATAGGTGTGTTCAAACCTTTATAAAGGTCAACATTTTTTGGTACTTCATGATGATGCTGACATCATGCAGTCCAATTAGTTTGACACCACCTCTGAGAAGTTGAACATTCTATTAGTAAAATTTGTTTTGCATACACACATGTTTGATATATTTTTTGGGGTATTAGTAAAAAAATTATTAAGTACATTAGAATTAGTTCTGTCAATATTTATAATAATTCTTAATACTCACTAGTAATTACATTGTAAATAAATCTTTGAAGTTCGTACCTGCAAAAAAACAGAAAACAATTAATCATCTGGTAAACGAACATTTATAAACAATATCAGATGGATATAGTTCTAAGAAATGCTTAATTTCTTCGGAAATTTATACATGTATTCACAATGCCACTTTTATACAATTACCAGTCATGATGTACACGTAATAATTAAGTAGTTATTAAATTTATTCAGTAAAGCCTGGTCATTACTAGGATCTTTTAATCGAATTAATTAGTTTCTCTTTTCTGCGAATAAATATTATAATCAGTTGGAAATGTCAAATCAGGTGAACATGTTTCTTTATTGTTTATTAATTAAGTTTTGTTAAAACACTACAGTATAACATGACGTCATTTTGTCTAATTCCAAGAAAACTTATTCTTTGTAATCCTTATATAATCAAATACGGAATAGAATAATAAGACTACATAATAAATTCTAACCATACAACTTTTTTTATTTATAAAATATTCTTATTGCCATTTCTAACTATTGTAATTTGGTCAAATAACCAATGGTAATTTGATCTCTAATCTAATTTAACGACAATTTCTTTAATCTAATCGAGTTGACGAATCTAATTTAACGAAGAAGCTAAACTGCGTAGTTATTCAGCTTCAGGGTGTCTGCTCGTGGCTTGCTCCTGCATTCTTGATTATTTGATCAACAGACGACATATTCAAGTTGGAATGGATATTACTGTAACGTATTTACCATTATGCATTAACGATAATGAGTCTGATCTGATCTGAAATTAGTTAGTAGCTTTAGCACTGTCCCAGAGCTGACCACCATCTAGTCACATTTTTCTTTGTATTTCTTTATAAAGCGGCGTGCAAGAAGCAATATCCTCAGTTTCGATATCCTCAACCCTCAAAGTCCGTTAATACTCCCCTCCACTTATACAGTGCTCTCTACAGATCCGTCAAGGATATGTCTCGCTGAAGGTATAAAAAAATTATAATTCAATAATGCCCTAAAACACCTTTTTTGTGTAAACCAGTTATAAAGAAGTTTTGATTCTCGCATAGTTGATTGGGACTCACGACACCCAAGGTTGCCACATCTCCACATACTCTGCATCACAGTAATATTTGGACAATAGGGAACAAAGACTTATTTAAAAGACTTTAAATGGTAAGTAGTATTTTAGGTACAAAATTTCGTTGATGTTATTGTATTTCTCTCTTCTTTAATAACCTTTGGAACGCATTTTGAACCATTAGTGTGTGGGATATGTCTGTTACAGGTAAAAAGTTCTCAGATTTTCATTTGCTTGTTCACTCTATTTTTTAGGATGTTCTACATTTGAATACCTCCATCTAAAAGGTTGCAAACAGCAAAAAATTTTACAGGAAGTGAAGAAAAAAATAGAAACTTTTTATATGATGCTTACACATATTGTTAAAGGTTGCTATCAAACAGAGCTAAGATCAAACAGAGAAGTAAAAAATTTGGTAACTAAAGCAAAAATTATTTTCTGGGAAAGTAAATGCGAAGAACTCAACAAATATATAGGGTCAACAAGATCAAGAAAAGCATGGAAATGGTAAAAAATCTGAGAAAAAACAGAAAAGAAATGAGTAGAATAGATTTAATAGAAGAAAGTTTTTGAATCGAACACTACTCACAACTTTCGACTGAAACAAGACCTCAATTCACGAACATCAGTACAACAACATATGAACTGGAATTCAGTTAAGACGATGAAAAAACAGTACAAGAAGTCGAGAATGTAATACGAACTCTAAGAAATCGGAAGTCATACGGACCACAAGGTATACCAAATGAATTATTAAAACATAGCTCAGTATTACGGGAATTACTGGTGTATATCTTCACCTTATTCTATAATGGACACGACTTACCACCGGAGTGGATAAAAGCACATTTTAACAACATCTGCAAAAAAGGAGATAGAAAGAATTGTTTAAACTACAGGGGGCTAAGTGTCATAAATTCACTCTTAAGACTGTATAGAAAAATAATAAAAAGTAAAATTGAAAAAGGGATGACAGATGTAGAAGAACAGAATGGCTTCCATGCAGGCAGATCCTGTAAGGACAGTATATTCTTTCTAAAGTAAGTTATCGAGAAAAGATTAGCCCACAACCTTTCAACTCATATAGTCTTTATAGATCTGACAGCACAGACTTGCCAAGTGTACGCGATACTGGCGATCCCTTTTCTCTTTGACTTGTAGCGATTTTACCGACAGGCCACGGGAAAACGGCCAGCCAGCACCCGCCAGTGACCAATAATTGCTCAAGTAAAACATTTACACGACATGACAAGTATAGGCAATTGACAAATATTGGACAAATATACCAGTCGTGAGAATCCGGCTTTAGTGATATCATATCGAAACAAAGTTTTATAAAAATACGTAAAAAATGACTATTTTTCAATTTTTTTAGGAATCGAATAGAGTAAGATTATTTAATTTTTACCTTAGTTTTTGATTGTAAAAGTTTTCAGGAAACAAAGGGTTAATGATGACTCATGTATGGTAACTACTTAAACGAATGAATTGAAACGAATTATTTGTATCTTGATAGACATAAAACTTAATTTTTATATTTAGTAGTAAAGATTCCCATAGTTCTAAGTCACAGGTAAATATAGCTATTACCTAAGATAACTGAACTCATTATATACATATAATAAGAGAAAAAACGGTGACAAAACGATCGTAAACCTGATATAGAGACTTTGAGGTCATCCAACTGAAACGAACAATATTAAATTGCATTGAATTGAAAGTAATAAAAAAAATAAAAGACAATCCTCCAATGTCATCACATCAAAACACGCAACATTGTGTCGTGTGTCGGCGACATTTCAAATTTAAATAGAAATCAGGAATAGGATCTTCAACCCTGAATTCGTTCATTAACGTTTATTTTTGTTTGATTAATAATAGACAAATGTCACTAGATATCAGGCCGACGTTTTAAATACATGTAAATGCAGTAAAACAGTAAACGAATTATTTAGGGTGCAATACCATCGTTATATTTTCATAGAATGATCAATAATTATGGAAATATCGTACAGTTCAATTTCTCAAATCGTTTGACTATTCAAACCCATACAATGTACTTAGTTATCATTGAACTGTATGTACATCCTGTTTAACTCATTATTATGTCGTTTAGTAAACGTTTATTTCTTAAAGACAAAATCGATATTATAGTGGAAAGTGAAAAGTTCAGTACAAGTGCTAGAAAATTGGCTGAAAATTTTTTTGTTCAAAGGTTAAAAAGTTAACGAAATTATAAAAAAATTAATTCGATTTAAAAAAGCTTTTGAAGAAGGTTCCAATCGAGAACAGAAAGAAAGTTTCCAAAAACTGAAGATTTGGCGATTGAACAAGTAGATTTCAATTGGTTTTGTAAAAATATAAATAAAAATATTACTATCTAATATTTGGACCTATATATAGAAATATGGAGAATGATTAGAGGACAAAGAAAAGAGATGAACGAACTAATAAAAAACGAAACACATTCAGAAGGAAACATGGGTAGACTACTTTCGATCCCCATGTGCTAAAGGTGACGATAATGAACCACCAACATCAGAGGTGACGACAAAAGAAGAAATAAATATTGAGGAGGAAGAGATAAAGGAAGCATTGGGAAAATTAAAAAAATACAAAATAACCAGAAGGTGACAGAATACCGAACGAACTCCTAAAGTAGGGAGGACCAGATCTGACCAAACAACTATTAAAACTAATCCAAAAAATAATAGAACAAAACAGAATTCCTTAAGAATGGAGATGAAGTATGCTAATACCTCTCTTCAAAAAGGGAAACCAATTGAACTCGGAGGAGGAATTACAGAGGAATTAATTTATTAAACTTCTTCTTCTTAACGTGCCCTATCAAGTCCCCTTGACGTTGGCGATTAACATGGCGAAACTGTCTCTGTCTCTAGCTATTCTAAATAGTTGCTCAGCTTTTTTTATTCCTGTCCACTCCCTGATATTCTTCAACCAAGAGGCCTGCTTTCTACCAATTCCTCTGCAAAATAGGCCATCTTTCTACATTTGACGTTATCAAGCAACTCGCGAGCAGCATTTGCTCTCTCAAGGACTGCCACATTTGTCAGCATAGCCGTCCATGGAATTTTTAGTATACGTCTGTGCAGCCACATTTCAAAGGCCTCCAAACGATTAATGGTGGATATTTTTAATGTCCATGCTTCGACACCGTATAAGAGGACTGACCAAATGTAGCATTTAACCATGCGCTTTCGAAATTGAAGTTGCAAGTTATCACAGAAGAATGACCTCATTTTTAAAAAAGTCGTGCGGGCTATCTCGATTCTACATTTTATCTCTTGATCTGGTTCTAGTTGTTCAGTAATATGGCAACCAAGATATTTAAAACTGGACACTCTTTGAATTATATGACCATCTACATATAATCGTGCATCTTGATGTGCTTTGTTTTTGCACAGTTTATGTTTAGGCCAAACTCTCTTCCCACTGTATCAATGGCATTTAAAAGGCATTGTAATCCATTCATGTCATCACTTAAAATAACTGTATCGTCTGCATATCTGATTGTATTTATCAGAATTCCATTAACTTTCACGCCTCATTCCAAATTATGCAGCTCTTCTTTAAATATTCTATCTGAATATAAATTAAATAACAGCGGGAATAGTATACAACCCTGTCTGACACCTCTTTGTATTTTACATATTTCTGTTGATTTTCCGTTTATGCAAGCTGTCGCTGTTTGACGCCAGTATAACTTTTCTATGAATCGTATGTCTTGACTATCAACTCCTTTATCTTTTAATATTGTAATTAATTTGTGATGCTGTACCCGATCAAAGGCCTTTTTATAGTCAATAAATACAGCAAAGACGTCTTTCCTTTGATCTCGACATTTCTGCAGTAATACATTTAGTGCAAAGAGAGCCTCCCGAGTTCCCAGTCCATTTCTGGAGCCAAATTGTGTTTCATCCTGATCTTCTTCACATTTATCTCTGATTCTGTGGATGATGCGTAGAAATATTTTCAGTGCGGCTCACAAGGCTTATCATTCTATAATCGCTACAGTTTTTCGGACGTTGTTTTTTTGGTAGTGTTATGAATTCGGACTTTAACCAATCTTCAGGGATATCACCAGTCGAATAAACATCATTGAAAAGTTTGACCAGTATTCCAATGTTCTCCTCATTTATAAGCTTTAACATCTCTGTCGGTATGTTATCAGGGCCAACGGCTTTCTTGATCTTTGCTAACTTTATAGCATGCAGTATTTCTGATTTTAGTATTTCTGGTCCTTCACCTTTAACTAAAGTCTCCGGTTCTTCGGGTCTATCATCATTATACAGTTCACTTATATAATTACACCAGGTTGTTCGAATTTCATGTTCGTCTATTATCATTTTTCCCGACGAATCGGTTATAGTATGTGGAGTTTTCTTATGATAAAGACCAGCTACTTCTCTAACTTTTTTAAACATATTAAACGTATCATGTTTTTCATTCAACTTTTCTAATTCCTTGCATTTATCCTCCATCCATTTTCTTTAGCCACCTTTATTTTTTGTTTAATTAGTTTCTGTTTTTCCTAATATTCTGTCTTGTTACCTTTCAGTTTCCTTCTGTGTAACGTTGTTGAACATTTTTGTATTACTTTCAGGTAAGATCTTTAAATGTGTTCCATATTTCTATGTTGTTTTCATTTATTGATTTCTTTAGCTCATTGTTTAAGTCATTTTCTATTAACGTTTTGTTGGATATTGAGATATTTAATTTTGGTGTTTTGGGGCTTTCTTGGACTTTTTTGAGCTTCACTTTAATGTCAGTTATTACAGGGTTATGGTCTGAACCGATATCTGCACCAGGATATGTCGTTACTCTGGTGACGCCATTCTTAAATCTCTTGTTTACCAGAATATAGTCTATCTGATTTCTAATCATATGTAGTGAATTATAAATGGGAGAAAAACAACTTAAAATAATCTGCTATGCAGACGACGCAATACTACTCTCTCAAAGTGACGATGATTTACAACGTATGCTGCACCAATTTAATATAACCGCCAGAAAATTCAACATGTTAATTTCCCAAAAAAAGAAAAAATGCATGGTTACAACAGCAAATTTACTAAGTGATGGAGTTTAAATATCTAGGAATCACATTATCTAGCTACGGAAAGCTCGAAACTGAAGTGGAAGATCAAGCGAATAGAGCAAAGGTTGCCTGAATGAAAAAATATGGAGAAATAAAAATATCGAGAAAGAAATGAAAGGCAGAATTTACAAAACAGCCATCAGAATAATAATTACATACGCGGCAGAAACACGACCTAACACAGTGAGGAACAATAGGATGTTAGAAACCGCAGAGATGAAAACACTTAGAATAATGGATGGCAAGATACTATGGGACGGAGCTAGTACAGATATACGACGTAGATGCAAGGTGCAGAACATAAAGAACTGGAGCTGGATTCCAGTCACCACCAGAAATTGATCGAAAACGCTAGAACAACAAATGAAACTTGTCGAATATAATTCGAGAGAAAATAATTTACCGGCAAAATTGTCTTCTGGTTTTATTCAAGTTTGTTGCCTTTTCGCAATTTTCGCTCATGAAATTTTGACAAATTTGTCAAAATTTAACTGTCAAAATTTAATTCGCTAAAATTGCCAGGCAACAAACTTTTATACCAGTCAAAAATATTGCCGGCAATTTTTTCTCTTATGACAATATATACGAAAAGAATTACTGTTGATATGACCTGAGGTAGAAATATGGGGTGAAATCTAATTTGAGAAGCCGACTCTGTTTAAAAATTAAAGTAAAGAAAATTAGAAGTTTTTCTGAAAGAAACTTTAAAAAAGATAAATATTTTATAACAACTTTTCTCACTGCATGAGAGACTATATAGCAATATATAGGTTAAAAATTTTAATGTTCTTTCTCTTCTCTAGAACATTAAAACAGGCAAAAATTTATGTCCGATTAGCCATTTTTATTTTTAGTTAGAAGAATTTCACATACGGGTACGATACGGGACGTATACAAAGATATATGAGCTTGATGTCATGGCTATATTTAAGAAAGAAAGCTATCCTCGGACATTATCATAATGGTCATTGGACACAAATACAGAGCCGGACTTTGTGTAAAGTGTATGCAGATTTCACCAATTATTACCGGAATTCGGAACAATTTCCGAATATGGTTCAGTTAGGATATTGTTCAGTATTCATAATTTAAACTGAAAAATAATTCAAGAATATCAGAAGACGGTGATAAAATTGAAAGAGCAAAAAATATCAATATCATCAATAAAGTTTAATTAACGGGACAAAGACTGACTCAATAATTCAGGACCATTAAAAAATACGTAAATGGTACCATAAAATTCAACTTTAGCGCTAGAGAATAAACACTACAGCAGAAAGAGTTGATATTCGTAGTTCATTTTCAGAGACTAACCCTAGAACCACAAGGTGGGATCGCCGGTGATCGCACCGCATTAATTTTTTTTCTGCTCCATAAGTTTGTACAGGTAAAACACATTGGTTATAAACCTTTCGCTTGAGACACATGGGAATTGAACTTTTAGAATATGGCTTAATTTGCCAAATGCTGCCCAAGTTAGGCCTATTCGCCTCTGTATTTTATGTGTTTGATTGTCTCTGCTTATTTTGATTTCGTGTCCCAGATATTTGTAAGTGTCTGTTTGTTGTATGGTATTATTGTCAATAGTTATATTTCCACTCATTACGAGATTTGTTATAAGTTTAGTTTTCTCAAAGTTTATCTTTAATCCTGCTCTTTCAGACAGACTTTTAAGCGAATGCATCATAGAAACTGTATCTTGTAAATTATCTGCGATTAATACAACATCATCTGCAAATCTTAGGTGATCTAATTTTTCTCCATCTATATTGATGCCCATATCTTGCCATTGAGTGCTCTTAAATATTGACTCTAGAGCTGCCGTGAACAATTTTGGTGAAATATTGTCTCCTTGTCTAACTCCTCGACCTAAGCTGAATTTTTCTGTGTCTTCGTGTAGTCGTATACTTGATGTAGCGTTCTCGTAGATGTTTTTGATTAGTGTCATGTACCTGTAATCTATTCGGCTTTGATTTAGGGCTTCCAGTATTGTTTCAAACTCTACAGAAACAAAAGCCTTCTCGTAATCGACAAATGCAAGAATCAGTGGTATGTTGTACTCGATGCACTTTTCTATTAAGATCTTTATGGTATGCAAATGGTCATTTGTGAAATATCCTGCCCTGAAGCCTGCCTGTTCTTTGGGCTGATAGAAATCAAGTTTAGGTGTTAGCCTCTTTGTTAAGATTTTCATAAACAGTCTGTACATATGTGTCAAGAGGCTGATGGGTGTATAATTTTCTAATTTAGTAATATCGCCTTTTTTGTGTAACAAGACTATTACTGCATTGTTCCAGTCTTTTTTAATCGTACGCGCATGTCAGCATTTATTAAACAGTTCGCTTACTGATTTTAATAAAATTTCTCCTCCTGCTTTTATTGCCTCGATAACGAGTCCATCATCACCAGGCGATCGATGGTTCTTCATTTCCTTTAAAGCTGCTCTTACTTCTGACACAGTAATGGGTAAAAGTATTTCCGATCCCTGATTTATGAGAGTCTTTACTCGTGTCGGGAAATTGTCTTGTGGTCTTTGGCTGGTATAGAGGTCTTTATAAAACTCTCTGGATATTTTCAGAATGTTTTGTTTATCTGTTGTTGCCTTTCCGTCTTTATCTCTCAGCTTGTATATTTCTTTTTTACTTTGTGTGAGTTTTCTTTTCATTATCTTTAAACCTTTGTTCTCTTCTACTGTTTGAGTAATTACATTAGTATTATATCTTCTTACATCTTTTCTAATTTCCGCTGAAATTCTGTTATTTAGTTTTTTATATTCATCTTTGTTTCCCTTTTCGTTCTCGCTTAGGTTTCGTCGTATTTTCATGAGAGCTTTTGTATTTTTGCTAATCTTTTCACTTTTGGTGTCATTTTTTTTGCAAAATTTGAGTTGTGCATTTTTAACCGAGTCTGTTATTAATTTATTGTGATCGTCGATACTTAGAGGTTTGGGATTATTACTCTGTAAAGTTTCGGCTATATTTTTTATATATGCTTTATGTATGCTTATGTATGCTAAAACCACTCGCACAGAACGTAAGGCTTTACATAAGTTTGCACCTATCAGAGAAATATGGAATATATTTATTCAAGGTTGTCAAAACAATTATAGTCCGTCAGAGTATCTAACAATAGACGATCAACTGCTGGGTTTTAGAGGCAGGTGTCTTTTTAAAATGTACATTCCCAGCAAGCCTGATAAGTTTGGTTTAAAACTTGTAATGATGTGCGATGCAAAAACAAGCTGTACGTGTTCTGCTGTGCCATATATTGGTAAAGAGCAGCGAGTCAGTCCGCAGAAAGGTTCAATTCCTACCCAGTATGTTTTAAAGCTAACTGAGAAAATTCAGGGTACCAATTGCAATATCACCATGGATAACTGGTTTTCGTCGTGTGAATTAGCCGAAAAATTATTAGAAAAGGGTTTAATAATAGTTGGAACGCTTAGAAAAAATAAGTGAAATACCTATACAATATTAATTTGGAAACGAAGCGAATCAGAAATTCCGTCCTCAGCATTTGCATTTACGCAAAAGTTGACTCTAGTATCACATATTCCAAAACGAAACAAATGCGTTCTATTAATTAGTTCTATGCACTCGTTAGACGAAGATGATGTAGGAAAACCAGAAAGATGGCTACTGAGCGTTTTTTTATGGAATGTTAGACGAAAGTGAAGTAAACACAATGGTTTTTTACAGACTAAAACATTCTGACGAAAAAATTTCCCGTTGGAAATTCTTGGAAGTCATTAGCTGGTGCATTAGTGCAAGATCATATGCAACAAAAAATGAATAATATACCGCTTCCGAAGAAGTTAAGCGAATCTATTTGTGATTATTTGGGATATTCAGCCAAAGTACCCACTGTAAATCCTCAGAAACGAACTCGTCGATGTTATTATTGTCCAAAAAGTAACGAAAGAAAAGGCCGCCATATTTCTATTTATTATGAAAAAAATATGTGTGCAGAACATCAATTTAGTATTTGTGGAGATTGTAAATAATATAAGAATAAACTGTTCAATCCCTATCTAGATTTTTAATTTACTTTTGACATCTTAAAAAGTATTTGTCAAATATAAATGCTTTTATATTTTGACTCACTCTATATATTAGTTTTGCTTAATGTTTAGCTAACAATAAATTTTCTGATTAGAAATCAAATCATTCAGTAAATTTTTTGACAAATATCTTTAAAAAACATTTAAATGTCTTTTATATTAAAAAATTTTGAAAAAAAATTCGGGTCAGCGGTGACTCTACCCACCTTGTGAAAGTCATTCCAACAAATTTCACCTTGTGGTTCTAGAGTTAATATTACTTGCAACTTTATGGACGTTTAAAAGTACCTGTAGATATGCACTTCTGCCAACGAACGTAGAATGATTTTTAACGGATTTTGTGTTGCTTAGCTTCTAATGAGTGTGTGTAAATCACAAGTACTCCAGTCGTCAGAGACGAAAATGCCACTGAACCTCTAAAAAGCATACGAACAAGCTAAATTTTACCAAGAATATTAATTTTGGGACCCCAAACAAAATGCAACAAAGTATACCACTTTTATCCTCGGGCTTCCCCCTAAAACCTCCCTCGCAAGGAGGTAAAAACTAAAAAAAATCGATTTACCAAGAATCTATAAGCCATAGAAGAAAATGTTTCAAATAAAAAATTTATACTGAATCGCAAAATCAATGATTAATAAAATTTGTATCAGCTCGACGGTAAAAACTCGATATCTTTTGATTTAAGTGTCCTATCGACAAAAATCAAGATTTTAAAGGTAAAGAGTTCAGCTTTCGTATGCAATTTTTGTATTTTGCCGCAAATAAACTAAGATTTTATAAAGATGTTAAATAAATAAACGTACGCACTTGTAAGCTAAAACTGACGCCTTACAAGCGAAGCAGTAATATCTCCAGAAGATCCCAACCCCTAGTGTTGGCGAAACGTCGAGAACTAATCTCAGAAGACAACGGCCTAACATCCCGAACAAACAGTTTAACAAGTTAGACGATGGCCGTGAAAGCCTAACGCAGTTTTCTTGGTATTTTATCTAGTCACGAAGGAACGAAGGTCTTAAATAAATAAAACTTCTCAGTCCCAAATAGTTTTGAAGTAATTGACCCTTAATGTTCCTCAGTCCAGCTCTGGTAGGTACAATATGACGTTCATGTTCACGTAATTGTTTACGTTTGCAAATTTGAATTTTGAATGCAATTACTACAACAAATCAAGCGACCAATAAGTCTTTCTTGTCACAGAAATGCTTTTTTAATAATTTTGGTTAAGTTTTTAAAGCTCTGCAATATTTAGAAAATAAATTGAGTTACTAAAAGTTTATAAAGCCGGGACTGCAAAGTGTTAGTCCGATGAAAACAACGGTCAACTGTTTACATGCCGAACATTAGCCATAGCCTGACCTTTTGATTCGCACATAAATATATCACAATAAAAATGAGATCACCTTTTTAATGATTGGATTATTTTTGGGGGTCGACGTTTTGGCATCAAGGCGTCACATACTCTGAGGACACCGTCGAATATTTTTTATACGATTTAACTACATAAATATAACAAATTGATCTGCAGTTTTTAGATTTTTAGTAGCATATCTTAACCTGATTTATTATTAGTTACATATCATTGCTATAAATTCGAAATTCAAAATAACGTAGATTAAAAAAAAGAGTTACGAAGTATTTGCTTACTTGTGATTTGTTATAATAAGTAAACAGTAAAAGTTCACATCTCTCTCTTCAATTGCGCTACAGCCAAAATCAAGCCTTGGTCTCCTCCAAACTATGCCTCCAACATTGCCGGTTCCGCGCCAATCTTCTCCAGGTTCTCACAGCAAATATTGCGCCTCCGCTGCCAAGTTATCCTCTCACCTTTTCCGTGGCCTTCCTCTTGGTCTTGTGATCTGCATTTTACTTTCGGTCTCCATTCTAACTAAATGACCAGTCCATCGAAGTCTTTGAATTTTAACGAATTCTGAGATCCGTACCTCTTTGAACAGCTGGTAGAGTTCATGCTCGTACCTAGATCTCCATACTCTGTTCTCTTTATTAGGTCCAAATCTTTTCCTTAGGACTTTTCTTTCGAAGATTTCCAGCTCTCGTTTTGTGTCTTTTGCAACGAGCATGGTATCAACATAAATGGAGAGAAGGTCAGTCATTTGAGATTTGCAGATGACATTGTCCTTATAGCCGATCGTATACGACTAATAATGACAAATAATGACTAATCTGGTGCCAAATCGAATTATTACTGTTGATGGAAGGGATATTGTGCAGACTACATCGTATAAGTACTTAGGACATGAAATTTGGTTGGGCAGGGATAACCAGACATGTGAGCTCCCACGTCGCATAGGATGAGCCTCTGCAGCGTTTGGTAAATTAAACGATGTATTTAAATCCGATCTATCCATATGCCGCAAAAGGAAAATCTTTGACCAATGTGTCCTACCTGTACTCACTTGTGAAACGGTAACATTAACACTCACAAAAAAGATAATGAATAAGATTTGCGTGCCTCAAAGGCTATAGAGCGCCAGATGTTGGGTGTCTCTCTAAAAGACCAAATCCCAAACGAATAAATACGTCGTAGAACAAAAACAACAGACGTCATCGAAAAGAGACCAAGACAAGTAGCAATACGGAGCAGAGGACTGCCACAAACTAGATGGATTGACGACCTGAGGCGTGTTACCAATAACTGGATGCAAGCTGCACATGACAGAGACAGATGGAAAGAGTTGAGAGATACCTATGTCTAGCAGTGTCCAGCATACACGTTTATAATGATGAATCACCTTCCTTATTTAAGATTATCTACATAGATCTGTAAAAAATGTACGAAAGAATGGCGAAGCATTGGGTGGAAGGGCACACCCATTCCATAAGCTATTTACACTAGCTGCATGGTTAAGGTAAAGCAGTAGGCACAAAATAAGTATTTAAAGAATCAACGGAAAATTCTACAATCTGAAGACTTCTTTTCAAGCACATGCACCAAATGAAGAAAAACAACATTACTAATTTAATGAGAAATTGGATTCTGCTTATGAAACACGCCCTCGAAATCAAAATTGTTATTGGTGACCTAAATACCAAGATTGGTAAAGAAGATACATATTGGTAAAACCAATAAGTAGAAAGATTTCTTGGTTGTCGAAACCAAAATTAGACGATGAACGGACCGACATGGACAATCTAAAATTGCATTTCACGACATACCGATTCATCTAAGCAAGAACCTTTCGTGAACTGTCTTTATTTACATATTGTTGAATTTAGTGCCCATAATGTTACAAATGAAAACAAAAGCCTTCGCAATTAACTTAACCATCTTAAGAGCTTTGGTGGTTGATATCACATACTTCTCAGAGAGATATACACAAGGTGGCCTCAATATTGCCCGATGGACGGACATACTAAATCGAAAACGTTCTTATTGATAATAGACACTTTTCTAGCCTCCTAAATGTCTATAGTTATAGAGGTGACAACGCAGGTTCAAACCACTATCTGGTAGAAATAAGAATATGAAATGTGTAAAAGATGAACAATTGGTAAAAAGATATTCCAGGAGGACCACGTGACTTTACCATTAGTCATTTAGGTCACGTGCTCGATAAACCCAGAATATTATATCCCCTTTACACGCAACCATTGCTGTTGTTACTCGCGTTATCCACTGTCCTGTCCGAAATAATTCCACGGCAGTATTTAAGGCAAATAACTGTTTACATACAGCTCAGCTACCCCAGTGCTGCATCAGTATACCTTCGGGAATGGAGGGCATAGAACACACATAGATAGTTAGCAAACAAAATTATATACAGTATAAAGGATGATGGTATAAAAGTCTGAGATGCCACACTGGACATGGTAGAGAAACTCGTGTATCTCGGCAGTAATATCAATGAGAGCTGGGATCCAACCGCAAAAATTAAGAGTCGAATAGAACAAGCCCGAGCTGTCTTTGTAAAAATGAGAAACGTACTTTGCAGTCACGATCTTAGCATTGACCTTAGAATTCGTATGACATCTTGCTACATTTTTCCTGTCCTGCTGTATGGAGTGAAAGCGTGGACTCTAACTGAAGCTCTGCTTAAACGCTTGACAGCCTTTGAAATGTGGGTATACAGACGACTACTGAAAATAAGCTGGGTCGACAGAGTTAGAAATGAGGAGGTCCTTAGACGGTTGAGCCAAACAACACAATTGGTCAATATAATAAAGAAACGCAAGCTGGAATACTTCGGTCACATTATGAGACACCCTGAAAAATATGATCTGATCATTCAGGGAAAGATCCAAGGTAATCGTGGTCCTGGTAGACGAAGAACATCATGGCTGAAAAATCTAAGGCAATGGTATGGAAAATCAACTACATCGTTATTTAGAGCTGCTGTCACTAAAGTCACGATAGCGAATATGGTAGCCAACATGATATCCAACGATCGATAACGGTCATGGAACTAGAAGAAGAACACACAGCTCTGTGGTTTAAGTTGCCAAAATTATCTTAACGTTTTAAAAACAAATGAGGTAGAAAAAAAAACGTCGATGTCGAAAAAGTCTTTTATTTGGATAATAATCTCAAAACAGATTAAAAAATTTTTTTACAGAGGAAATATGACAAACTTTCCAATGAACTGACTTGTGAGCAATCCGCAGAGTTTTTTAAATTTTGCAGAATGTCACACATAAATTTTGAATTTTTGCTTCAGAAAATTGATCCCATGATAAAAAAAAAAACAGAATAATAACAGAAACAAAATACAGTAAGAATTGAAATACCACCAAAAATATGGTTGGTAATAACATTACGATATTTGGCCACTGAAAACAGTTACCAAAGTTTGCATTATTTATATAAATTATCATCACCAGCAATTTCGCTGATTGTTCCGGAAGAATGTAAAGCAATTAATATCTTTTTAAAGGACCAAATTTAAATTTAGAGGACAAACCGCATCGGGTACATTGTTCTTTTTTTCGTGGACTTTATGTAAAGAATCTCGCAACAATCTCCCACTAACATATAGCTCTAAAAACTAAACATGTTATCGAAAAATTTACCAAATAATAAATTTTAAGTCCTTCGATTTCCGCCAACGAAGGGAGCGTAAGACAGCGTCAGTGCCATGAGTAATGACAGCGCGAGCGACGTATTTGCATATCAAAGCTGCCAACTTCACTGCTCACTGCTGTAGAAGTGAGCTGCATGTCAAAGGGGTATTAGAAAGAGATACTGGGAGGCTTTGCGTCAGTTTTCTCTGTCGCACTGAGGGGAACGGCCCTGCATTGCAACGCTCAAGAGTCTATTAGTATTATATGTCTATGGGTCAGACAGAATTTGCTCCACCTCTTTCGAGACTCGCGAGCCGCCACTGATAAGTGGTATACGGGGCAAAAAGGTGTTGGAAACACTGATCTAGAACGTAGATGATAACAGGCATTACTGAGACGTAGATTTTTCGCCTGTGTCACTTTAATAAATTAATGTTCAAATTAGCAACAGATGTAAAATTAGATATTACTAATAAAACCAGCAATCCAATAATTATCTTCAAACAAAAATAGGTAATAATAGATACTAAACTATTACACGTTGGTGTTGACCGATTAGTTCATTGCTAAATTGTTTGCGAAAGCGTAAATTCAAATACAGGCGTCATTCGGTTATAAAAAAATAAGTCCATAAATCTTTATTAACTAGTTCTAAAATTATTAGCTACACAACGAAATCAATAAATAAAAGAAGGTGTGTAGAATTTTAATTAACATAATCAATATTAGTTAAGTATTTTGCTGCAGGCCAAAAAAGTTCTAATAAAAAAATAACAATTCCGATACAAGCAATAAATAAATGGTTGTCAAAACGTGTATTTTAAAGAATTATTTGCAAAATATCGCAGTATTCAACAAACCAAAAAAGGAAGAACAAGAAAAGAACTAAAAAGTGAACACGGGTGAATACATTTGAAGCGTTTATTTGAAAAACAACACATGTCCATTTTTCGCAAATTCGACTTTATGTATTGTTCTTATGGAATAGTAGTTTCTTTCTCCATCTTACACATTTAGTTGAGTAAAAATGCCAGATGTCCAGAGTAAACTACATAAAAAATTCGGTAGTTTTAGGAAAACAATAGATGAACTTCGATCAAATAAAAGGCAGATATCGAGAAGTTTTATTAATTAAATCTTGACCAAGTACTTTTGCTTTCTAGAGCATCTTCAGGGGCATTTCGTCTTTTTTGGCCTATCCAACAAAAATAGAATATTATAAACATAAAATTGTACATCACACTACACTACACAAGGACAAACACTTTAAAATTTTAAAATAGCCGAAGATACATTCTGTTCGGAAACCGGAGAGAGAATGATGGTTTCTCCGATAGTTGCCCGGGTCAGAACAAAAACTACGTCTTTATCCGCTTTTCATACATCCTGATACATGTACTGAAATTGGCATAAGAGATAGCACACGTATACCCAATACGAGGACAATCATACTTACCTTGCGATAGTGACTTCAGTCTCATCTCTCGTGCATAGTTGTTGATGTTCCAAAAAAATAGGATGCTCTTATTCGGCCGTCAAGATTTATACCTTCTCCATTTAAAGTGGTTAATAGTGGGAAAAAAACTGACTGGTTTCTTATGGACGAAAGTTTTAAGGATTTATTTTTGAAGAATCAAAAACCAAAAATTTTATTGAAATCAGCAAGAATGTACTGAATATCTGAGCAGTATCCTGACATGGGTTTTTATGCGTCAAAGCTATTACGGCTCATGGACATTCCACACTATTACTACTAACACCAAAACAAATAACTCTGATACCAAATAAGGCAAAAATAAAATAATTCAACCTAAGTTTCACGATGTAATAGAGTTAACTCTGATCAATCTGACAGTGAAACAGAATTAGACATGGAGTAATATGTATTATTAATTTGTATTATTATTCTATGATTTTCTATAGCGATCAATTTAAGCAATAGTACATTTTTTTTACAATAAAATGGATGTCTTCAAATAAAATTGTTATATATTATTTTTACCTGTATCTCTTATATTTTGTCATTAAGAACAAATAACTTTGGTTATTCCAGTGATAACAATGGGGCAATAATAACACTAATCCTTTAACAAGGGGAAAACCAAGACGATATATTTTGAGACAAGCTATAATTAACATGGGACTGTTTTGAATGTTGACCAAAGTAAAACTGCTAGGCAAACAAACATTTACGCGTAAAATGTACAGTGCAATTATATCAAAAGGATTTAATTTAAATAATTTCTTAGTATTCATCATCATCATTTGCCTTTTTTTCTTCTGTTTTTTTTTTCTTCCCTACTTAGGGTCTGGTATTCCTTCTTTGCTCTTCTTGTGCATCTAGCTTAATTTGTCTTTAGGTATGCTCTATTTCTTCTTGGCACTCCTCGTCAAACCGTTTATTTTGTCTAACTGGTTTGATTTTCGATGCCTTCTCAGTTATTATGTTTCTACATTTTGTCCACAATTCCTCCATATCTTCCCCGCTTACACACTCGGTATTTCCTATCCATTTGCCTCCTACACTCTCGCGCAACGGTTTCAATGCGCAGATTATCAACATTAATTCTGTCTCTTTTCATATGTTATCCTTCTTTCGGTTTGATATTCTTTGTCTGATTTCTGCCATTACAAGAAAGTGCTTACTTACTATCGGTAGCTTCTGACATCCATGAGGTCGGAAGGATGCTTTGCATCTTTGCACCAGTTACATCAGGATGTACCTGTTGAACGGTTTCGTTGTTAGGTGATTTAAATGTTCCTTTATGTATTATTTTATGGGGAAATCTTGTTCCTCTTACTATCATGTTTTTGGTGCTTGCAAAGTTTATTAGTCCCAAACCGTTATCATTTGACTCTTTCTGCAGGCTTTCACATCCCATAGTTGGCTGAAAAAATTGCTCGTTGCCAATTTTTGCATTAAGGTCCCCAGCAATTATTTTCACGTCATGACCTGGACGTCACTCATATTATTTCTTATTATTACTGTAAAAAAATATATAAAAGGATCTTTTTAATTCAATTTAGAAATTACCTGTTTAATATTTTCATTATTACAGCAATTTACTTTCGTATTTTTTATGCTGTACAGTAGAGTAAAGCATTGGCTGTCAAGTGTCAAGCGATAATCCAAAACAGTTCGTAAAATATACCGTACACTCATAACATTATGTAAAATATCAGATATATATGTCCTAATAAAAAGCGAACATCATAAGGCAATAGTCCATTGCAGGAATTAAAAGGGCGGCAAATACCAATAGTGATCATATTGCTTTAAACCTTCTTTTTACTTTACTACTTTTGACCAATTTTTATTCATATATCTATTTCTTGTTTCTCTCCTTTTTCTCATGCACCCACCTTGACTGATTTTACCATAATCTGTATATCCCAAATAATTTTTTATTGTCTTGTTTAATCACGGTTAAATACAATAATGTTCTTTTAGTAACAGTCGCATTCTCACAATTTAAAACTAAATTGAGAAAAACACGCAAAAGAGTTATTTTAATTTTTACTTGTCATTATGTGTTATTTGCTTGACGAATCAGTAAGATTCCTCTATAATTTTAATGCCGACTTGGTGCTCTTAATAAAAATTGCCATTAAAAGATGGGAGATGTTATAAACACTGTGGAGGAAACAAATTTTCTTACAAATTTTCTTAGTATAATACGGAACTGGTTATACATTATATAAAATTAAATATAAGTGTAAATGTCTATATATTGTACCGTTTTTAAATAAAACGAGCGGTTCGAATTTATATAAATATATTTATTTATAACTTTACAGTTCGGAATTCTCTTATCAACTAAACTAAATCCTAATTTCGTTATATATATATACCAAAGTATTATGTTCGAGAATATTCGAGAATAGTCCCACCTCTAATTCGTTATTCGACGGGTGGAATTTTACAGCGCTCGAAATATCGCCGAAACTCTCGGTGCTTCGAGATGCGACCGTTAGGTAATCCACGCTAAATGCATGTTCGTAACACTGCTCCCCTCTTAGATCTGAACGTCCCGATCAGGAACTCTATCTATAGGCCCAGGATGGCGGAATCTACAGGACTCTCCAGCTCTGCATGAACCCCTCAGAAAGAAATAACAGTCTACTGTCTTTGAAGGACACGATCTCTTCGGATTAATGCAACACACAGTAATTCTTACACCGGTTTCTCGGAAGATCACTTCAAGCATGCTTCTGACAATCTTCCAATCCAGATTATCTAGTGCATGGCCTATCTTGGGTAAGGCCAAATTCTTAATGTCGTAATTGTAGACGATTTTCTTCAAATTAGTCAGAGCACGCCATATATCCTCGTAGCTTGCCTTGTCTGTATACGACTTTCTGGTCACCATATACAACAAAGATCGAGAACCATCTTCTAATCTCAGCACTCTTCCAACTTTAGGCTGCTGGTTTTTTAACTCGTCCAAGCGACCAAATTTCTTATGAAATACGGATGAGATTCCTTTAGTCATCTTAAGATCTTGGGCAACACAGTGGGCTAGAGTGACGTTATGCGGAACACTGAAAAGATCCTGCTGAACTTCTGTCGTCACGCCGAATCTAGCACTCTTTCTCTCTGCGTAATTTGACATAAACTCATTAAAGCTTGGTCGCCGATCATCTTTGATCTCATGTTGAAGGGTTCGGACTTCTTCGGTTTCGTTTGAGCCAGCATAAGGTGCAAGACGATTTATGTGAACTACTTTTGGTTTACCTTTCGGTAACTTTTTAATTCGGTATATTACGTCATTTATTCTCTTTTTAATTTCATACGGACCCTCCCATTGTCTTTGCAGTTTAGGAGACAAGCCACGACGACGTTGTGGATTATAAAGCCAAACAAGATCACCTACTTTATAGCTTTCATTTTTGCATCGAGAATCATATTGATCTTTCATTCTGTCACTGGCTAACTGGATGTGTTGTCGGGCAAGTTCATGAATGTTGTTCATTCTTAACTTCAGGCGGTCGACATAATCTTCGCTTGCAACATGTTCTTCGGAAGGTCTGGAGCCAAACTCTAGGTCGCAGGGCAAACGAACTTCACGACCTAACATCAGGCAGGTTGGAGTCTGGCCGGTAGTTTCATTCACGGCCGAGCGGTAGGCCATTAGGAATAAATGAATGTGCTGGTCCCAATCTCTTTGATGTTCTGATACAACTTTGGACAGGTGTTTACCCATCGTTCGGTTCATTCTCTCGACCATTCCATCTGATTGAGGATGCAGGGGTGTCGTTCTGGTCTTATTGACACCAATCAATTTACAAACGTTTTGGAAAAGGGTCGACTCGAAGTTTCGCCCTTGGTCGGAGTGGATCTCCAAGGGAACACCAAATCGGCTAAAGAATTCTTTAACAAGTACCTCTGCAACGGTAGCAGCTTCCTGATTTGGTATCGCATAGGCCTCAGTCCATTTTGTAAAATAATCCATTGCTACCAGGATATATTTATTTCCATCGTTTGTCTCTGGAAGTGGACCTGCAATGTCGATTGCTACTCTTTCCATAGGACTACCAACATTGTATTGTTTCATGGGTGCCCTCTTTTTACCAACTGGACCATTACTGGTTGCACACAGTTCACATTTCCGGCACCATCTTCTTACATCATCTTTACAGTTCACCCAATAGAACCGTTCTCGAACCTTTTGCAGAGTCTTCGTAATACCAAAGTGTCCACCTGATGCACCGTCATGTAACTGACGCAATACTTCTGACACTTTACTTTTAGGTACAATCAACTGAAGCTTAGATTCTGTACCATCATCGTTCTCAAAGGTTCTATAAAGAAGATCATCTTTTAGCACCAGGCAATTCCATTGGCTCCAGTAACACTTGACTTCAGGACTACATGCACTAATGTCTTGCCAAGAGGGCCTTTCACTTCGACGCATCCAATCCAATACTCTTTTTATACATGGATCATCTGCTTGAGCGTCTTGTAGTTGTTGAGGCTGCCATTGATCATTAATGACAGTGGTTCGTCTCACGGGGCAAAGTCTTTCTTCTAATTTAAGACAGTGATTACAATGTTCACTGCACGGCCTTCTCGAAAGCGCATCAGCATTTAAATGAACTCTTCCAGCCCTGTGTTCGATCTCGTAATCATATTCTTGTAATCGTTCTAACCATCTTGCCATCTGGCCCTCTGGATTACGGAATTGTAGGAGCCATTTTAGAGCAGCGTGATCCGTGCGAAGAAGAAACTTTCTGCCATACAAGTATTTATGAAAATGCTCGCAAGCCTTTACTACGCCTAGCAATTCTCTCCTGGTGACGCAATAGTTTCTTTCTGGTTTCGACAAGACTTTGCTAAAGTAAGCGATGACTTTCTCCTGCCCATCTTGGATTTGGGATAGAACAGCCCCTATTGCACTGTTGCTTGCATCGGTGTCCAACACAAATTTTCCTGCCTGTCTAGGGTAGCTTAAAATCGGTGCGCTGATCAGAGCCATTTGTAAGTGTTCGAAAGCTCTTTGGCACTCTTCGCTCCATGTATATTCTTTGCCTTCTTCTGTCAACTTTGTTAATGGCTTGGAGATGTTGGCAAATCCTTTGACAAAACGTCGGTAATATGTACAAAGGCCAAGAAAACTTCTAATTTCGTGTTTGTCTCTTGGTACCGGCCAATCCTTAATTGCTGCTGAAGTTTTTCAGGATCAGCTGTAACACCATTACTTGCTACAATATGTCCCAAGTACTTCACTTCTCGTCGAAACAAGTGACATTTCTTCGGACTCAACTTCAAATTTGCTGCCCGCAATCGTTGAAAGACTTCTGTCAAATTATTGGCATGTTCATCGAAGGATCTTCCTACTACAATTACATCATCCAAATAAACCAGGCATGTTTTCCATGTTAGTCCTCTTAAAACTGCCTCCATTAATCTTTCAAATGTGGCCGGAGCATTACATAAACCAAAGGGCATAACTGTAAACTATTTTTCGTACCATTTCTTCTAGACGTTCATCGTTTAGTTCGTCGCCTTCTTCAATGGTTCTTACTCGATGGCTCCGTGAAGTTTGACTAGCTGTTTCATGTTCTAAGGCAATAGCGAGCGCTTCATCTAAAACTTTCGGTCTTGCTAGTCGTAAAGCTTTCTGTAATTCACTTTCTTTTAACCCATTGACGAAGGTATCTACGGCAATTTCATCCAAAATGTTGTCTGGTACCTCCGGATAAGCCAACCGCACTATGCGAGCAACATCTGCTTCAAACTCTTGCAAATTCTCGCGCCTTGTAGACTTGTTGTAGATGGGCATCTCCGTAACGTTTATCTAGTCGAGTGAACAAGGTCTGGTAACATTTTTCTTGACCCTTAGGAATTGATCTTAGGATATCTGCAGCATCACCTCGCAAAGCAGCAGTCAAGGAAACAGCTTTTTCTTGTTCTGTCCAATGATTGGCTGTCGCAATAGCTTCAAATTGTCTAAGGTATATAGACCAAGAGGACTTTCCATCAAATGGTGGCAATTTGAATCTCATATGATGTGTCGTTTCGTCTCTCGGTGATTCTTCTTTTACTACCGGATCTAAAGCTACCGTATTAATTGGTGGTAGCACTTTCGTGTTAGTTATTATGCTCTCTAACTGTTTGATTTTCTGTTCTACTTTATCGAATGTTTTAGAGACTTCTTCAAACTTCTCACTATTCTGAATACATACTTCGTCGAATCTTCTAGACATATTTTCAAATTTCTCGTCGTTTTGCCTAGCTGTTTCTTTAATAATTTGAGAAGTTTCATCGAATCTTTTGGAAACGTTCTCGAATTTATCATCATTTTTTCTAGAAGATTCTTTAATTTTTTTAGAAGCCTCTTCAATCATTTCCGACACATTTTTTATTTTCGTTAAAACTGCTTCTTCTGCTGACTGGAACTGGAATGTCTCTGGGTCTTCTCCATTCTTGTTGAGCACAGTCTTCAGTCGTTCTTGGAGTATCTTCTTGGACCCGCTGCAGTCTTCATCGCGCTCTTCTAGTTGCTCACGCAACTGTTTCACTGAAAGTTCTACTAACAGCATCTTTGATCAGGCACACACGTATTTTTAAAATGTTCTTTCGTACAACGATCACTACTGAACTACGCGGATGTTCACGACGAACAATACTTTTCAAAAGTTCAAAAGTTCAAAAGTCTCTTTTTTTCACTGTTAAATTTATGTTTAAATAAATCAATTGTCCTCACACGGTGACACCAACTGTACCGTTTTTAAATAAAACGAGCGGTTCGAATTTATATAAATATATTTATTTATAACTTTACAGTTCGGAATTCTCTTATCAACTAAACTAAATCCTAATTTCGTTACATATATATACCAAAGTATTATGTTCGAGAATATTCGAGAATAGTCCCACCTCTAATTCGTTATTCGACGGGTGGAATTTTACAGCGCTCGAAATATCGCCGAAACTCTCGGTGCTTCGAGATGCGACCGTTAGGTAATCCACGCTAAATGCATGTTCGTAACAATATTATATTGAGAGAAGTATTTATTTTTATGTATTATACCTTATTTCACATAAGCAGTAAACAAAGAAATTAAAGAAAGAAAGGATTTATCTGTTCTGGGTTAAGTAAATCGTATATGATCCTATTTTTTGCGTTAGTCGTTTCGAAATATTTAGAAATGATAATTTCACTATGCAGACACTTAAAAAGGTGGGCTAAATTTTTTATTAACCTTTCAGTAGATACAGCTTGTCTAGGAGACCGGTGGAAGTCAATGACGGTCAATTCTAAAGCCAATCGGAAGCTTTTGAGTTTTTCCGGCTCTGTACATTCTTTTGATAGGTCCATTTATCGACTGTGTATCATTGCGATTACAGTGTTGAAGCTCGAACTGTAAGTTTGTAATTTGTAAAACGGGTGCAGTGGACCATGTGCGCCTAGAGAAGTAATAGAATTTTGTCGGCAACAGGAGAGAGAATGTCTCTCTCCTGTTGCCGACAAGAATGCCCCTGATGATGCTTTAGGAAGCGAAAGTACTTGGGCAAGATTTAATTAATAAAATTGTGCTCGATATCTGCCTTTCATTTTATCAAAGTTCATTTATTCGAGCATTCAACCTTATATCAAAATTATAATTGCCAGAATGATTTCCAATCTCCGATAGGAGCGGAACTTGAAGAAGAAGAAGAAAACCTATAAGTAAATAGTTTTAAATAAATTAGAAGCGCTGGTTTTATTTTAAACAGGTTACATTATATTAAATAGCTTACTAATTTGTGGTAAGTACATTTTTTGTCCACTTTGTTGTACTTACATTTTTGGGTAGTATCTATATTACGTACCTGAAAAAAAAAGATATATGTTAATATAAATAAAACAAAGTTGTTATAATAAAATACATAATTCAAGAATCAGGAAGATTTTAAGGTATTGCAACGGCAGTAATTGCAATGTCGTCAAGAATCACAGGTTTGTTCATATGTCTTGATTCTTATAATCAGCAATAGGTACTTGGAAAACATTTTATGCTGTACCATTAACAAACCTATTTTTGATCCACCATGATGGCAAAAACCTTTTTTTAATTTTATTTAATTAACATTTTTGCAGCTCCTTTAATCCCAATTATAAAAATTAGAGATAAAAAATTATATTAATTAATCAATCAGCTGTCAATTTTATAAGAAAACTGTCCTTGTACCAATGTAAATGATATGGTAATTAATAACGACTAATGCTAAAGAATTATTGCTTGAAAGTGCTCCAATTTGAAGTAGCTTTAATACTTGTAAGCAAGAAAAATTCAAGATTAAAGAATCTCAAAAATACATAAAATTTCTGACTCACAGATTGGAGGGTTCAGATTACAAGTGATCCAAGTCCACTTTAGCTACATTTTAGCTACAAGAGGTTTAAAGTTAAAGCTTTTTTAACAAAATTACCTGTTAACATGTTTAAAAGTATATGTTTAATTTAAGAAGGTCAATGAGTAACTTGTAGATTTAGATTACTTTTATTGGCCAAATTTCATGTGATAACCCAAAAAAAATGCACAAAAATGGACTTTAAATAAAACTTTATTTTCAAATGTATTCTGAAGAATTCTAGGAAGATAATGATCCAACTCAAGTGTTGTTAATACACCTTATTTTTACATCTACTTAGAGATCATATTGGAAATATTAAAACAAAATATCACTTATTAGGTGAAAGGAAAAGTTAATTAACAAAAAAAAATGAATCGTCGATGTCAATTCCTTCAGTCGCTTCGTTGTCCTGGATTTGACGAGTTGTGTGATTTCCTGGAAGCTTTCTGAAGTATCCATGATGAATAAAAGATATGTAAGGCAACAGAGATAAACATATCCTATTTTTTTTTAATTTATTTGTCTTTTGATGGGGTCTAGCCGGCTCCGCTGTACAGTCAACAAGGTTTGCACTCCCACGGATCTTCCAGGCCTTTTTAAACTGGTATTTTTCTAGATGGCCAAGGTTCAAAACCTCGAAATTTCACTGCAAGATTCATTTTCTACCTTCAGTGCTTTTTACCTGTTTGTGATTGAATCTTCGAGGGCAAACCATTCTCATTGTAGCTTTACAACTCAAAACTGAGAATTTTTCACTTTTGCAGTTTTAATGATGTCCAGTAAGACCAGTCATCAGGCACATTGACGGTCCGATGTTTCTTGGCTGCTCTCTTTATTAAACCGAATTCAGTATCGTTGGGAAGGAATGAGTGGCCTGGTATCATAAATTTAAATCAATAATTGTTTCCACATCTAATAGAGGATATTAAACAAGTTTCAGTAGAGAAAAGCTAGTTTTTATATTCCTGTTATGATGTTCAGAAACCCTTCCACCATTAGTCTCATCACATACGTGCATATTGGCAGTGTTGTTTTTAAAACAAACAATGAACGCCAAAGTTGTAGATATAAAGACTTCTCTTATAATAGGCTATTGAAACTGTTTGAGGAAAGGTTGTGAGTTTGACCTTTTCAAGGTCAAATGAACAAACATATTTATACTGCGGGGCTTCCGCAGCATCTTTTTTCAGTTCTGTGCGCGCTTGTTCTGTTCGCCTTAAGTGGACTTTTTTTTCTGCCTTTAAGTCAACTGTCTTTTTCTCATCAGTTTCAGCACTGATTTTTCAATGTCACAATTGCTGCAAGTGTCATTTGAAGGAGGTTTAAAGTGTAAGTTAAATTTTTGGCTGAAGACTTGGTAGTAATATTTTTCTTTTACAGGATTTCTGTTCTCACTTCCACATTTTTGTTTGTATAAAATAATATATTTTTAAATATTCAAATCTGGACTCAAGTATTTGTTGTTCTCATTGTACTTTCTCGTGTAGTGGCTTTGGTACCAAGGAAATAACTTTATGGTCTGAGTTGTCAATTTTACACGACGATGCTTTTAGCCTTGTGTCGATAACAGCAGTAACTTCTGTTTTATTTATACATCTGAATAATCTTCCTCAACTAATTTGTAACATGGCAAGAAAGTAGGTCTTACAAACCCTCAACTGATTATTATGTTCCTTTGGTATAACGTACTGATACACCTTTGATTTTGCTTCTCCTGATCCGTCTCTTGCACGACGACTACCGATAGTTAAGGCCTTTACTACGCTATGCAAAAAACAGTTTTGTTTTGAGTAATCTGCCATTTTTCAAAATGAACTAAAAACATATTTGAATATATCTTTAGAAGGGAGCTTCTCACGACACTTTTTGTGGCATTTACAATCATATCCAGAGAGTAATATCTTCGCTTGCGTTACCTTATTTCTTCGAGATGTGTACTCTTTACAGCTGTTACGATTCAAATTCCTCTCAATTCCCCTTTCGAGTTCCTCGGGCGTTTTCTTCCTCAGGAAATGCCTTCATTTTCCTCATTTGAATATACAGAGGGAGGAATGATGTTTCTGTTAGCAGCATCCGATGCAGGCAGGATAATGTCACCAACAACTAAGGTGGGCAGCGCAAATACATAGACTTCACAACGAAAAACTTGTACAACTAGTTTATAAGGAAACTGTCACAGGAAAGAAGACTTGGGCGTCCCAGAATGCCATGCAAAGGCAATATTCAATCAGATCTTCAAAAAATGAGCATCTGATGGAAGATCGAAACACATGGAAAGTTGTATCATCAGACTAGATCTACCGAGTTTTAGCGCTGTATGCTGATGAAGATTTTTTTTTCTACTAATACATAAAAAGTAAGGTTTGACAAGAGGGTGAGAGAGGAAGAAAAGAGACCAACATCAATGCTGGCAACATCATTTGGAATTTGGTGTATACGGTAGAATAATCTTGTTACGATCCTCATATTTTGCACACTCAACTTTCATTGACTGTTGTGGCGAATATTGATTCACCTTCGGCCTGTACATCACTCGTAAAATCATAAAAAACATTTACAATTTATAACTTAATTTTCAGAATAGAAATCTAAATTGATGTTTTGAAACTTCGTCAAATATTTTACAAACTATAGAGGTTAAATACGTTTAAGTCAATCTAAATATATTTTAAAATTCACCTTTTTTGTTGTTGTGACTAAGTGCTGTTGACCTTAGCATATTACATGAAATATGGTGTCATTTATATCGAGTTCTCCCATTTTGTGTTCCTTCCATTGCATAACATTCAATTTCATAGACAATTAACGGATCAATTAAGTATTGCTAAAGAATAAGAATAAATTACTAAAGTTGTTTGACTTGGATTAAAACATCGCATGCTTCGTCCCACGGATATCATAATTGCGAATTTCACCTGGGCATGATGTCATTCCTATATAAGTTCAACCAGAACTTATTTGGACACGTTCGATATTAAGTTTTATATTATCGAATACGTTAAATTGCATTGTTTTATGCTTAAATCAACACTAATTAGTTATTCGCTTTATACTTTTACTTTTTATCGTTAAAAGATGATTTTTACGTCATTCTAAAATACACTGGTACGAAAAAAATGGGATCGCAAACTTTTAGTATTTAGTTTTCAAGCTAGCTTGGTAGTTTAAACTATACTGCCCTACTAAGTAAAATCGTCCTAACTGGCAATATAAGACTTTTGAGAAAAAACAATATCTTCAATACAACAGCTAAGAAATACAATATGACAATATCAGAAGACAAAACCAAATGTATGACAACATCTAAACACCCACTACGGTGTAAAATCGAAATTGATGGGAAAATAATAAAGCAGGAAGCAAGGTTTAGATATTTGGGAATAAATATAACTAGTTACGGAGATGTTGAAGAAGAAGTACGACAACAAAGCTTAAAAGCCAGTAAAGCGGCGGGTTTTCTTAATGACACAATCTGGAAGAACAAACACCTAAGACAAAACACAAAAACAAGAAACTATAAAGCAGCAATTAGACCTATATTAACATACACGGCGGAGAGACAAGACCTGACACATCTAAAACGAGACGACTGCTAGAAACAACAGAGACGAAAATACTCCGAAGAATATCAGGGAGAAGTCTATTGGATAGGGAGAGAAGCGAAAACATAAGAAGAGCATGCAATATAGAAGCCATAAATGGATGGGTGACAAAACGAAAACAGGAGTGGAACGAACATATCAGTAGAATGGCAGAGGATAGAATAGTACGAATAGCACGAGATAAGTCACCAAATGGACGAAGAAGTATTGGCAGACCCAGAAAAAGATGGTGCGACAATTTAGGAGGCTAATATTGAAGAAGAAAGAGGCTTTAAAGCCTACATACTAGAAGGAAGAAGAAGAAGAAGAAGAAGAAAAAACAATATTTGTAGTTAATACCGTGCCTTCCTCAATTTTAAAAAGCAGACTGTTGCTTTTTTGCATATAAGTAGTTAATTAGGATTAAATTTTTTATCGTTTACCAGCAATCACTTAAACTACCCCAAGTTTGACGTTTGATGGATAGGATTTTTTTACTATAATTATTAATGTATTGATTATTTAGAATTATTAATTTTTTTAGATAGGACTTTTTTAAACGTTGAGGGTATACAAGGCAACTATCGAACACGGTGATTAATTTAATCTTGCCCAAGTACTTTCGATCAATAGATCATCTTCAGAGGCATCTGAAATAAGCCAAGAAACGTTTTTTATAAAAAAAGGAAAATTCATTCACTTGGATAAAAAACTCTAAGTTTATGCTTGAAAAAATTTTATATGTGATAAACGTTTATAGACTTACTTCCTTCAGTTGTGGCCTATCCGACATGAGGAGAATGTCATAAATGTAAAATTTGGACATAACAATACAAAATACAATACACAAAGACAAACAAACACTTTAAAATTTTAAGGAGAAGCTACATGTTGTATAGAAGCCGGAGACAGAATGGGCTCCCTTTCTGATGGAAATATTGAGATGACATGTGACAAATGACAGCTTGTGAAGGGCAGTTATGTGATCTGCACCTTTCAAAATTCTATGAAACTAAGTATATTTTTTATGTAGATTGAATAATCCCAATCTCACACTCAAATCTGTCTATAATAATTAGCATGTTAGTTTGAGAGCAATTGAAGTTGACATAAAGTATGAGTGTAAGAAAAGACTAACAATATATTAGACAGTGAATGGTTGACTACAATAAAATGGTCCACCAAGCGCTAACAGTACTGTAAAAAAGAAAAATCTGAATATGCAGTTAAATTACTAAAAGTTAAAATCAAAATTGAAGACAAAATATATAAATGGGTTATAATCCAAGTAGTTCAGTTGAATCCACAGTCAATGGAAGAACTTTAAAATTAATATTGAAATGCTCAGTGCATGAAGTCTAAACAGTCGAGCTGGGTCCTCTACGAAGTGAAGCTGTAATAAAGTTTTTAAATATAGGATTAAATTTAGTACAATTTAAATTAATTTGAGTATTAAGACAGTGAGAGCTTTCATTTGTTTCCCTTGTAATCTCCAAATCTTCCAATAAAACCAACTCGAGATAGTTTTTCTTTCTGCTAATGTCATGTAAGATAGATGAACCAGAATTGATGTTAAAATTGTGGTTGCTGGATACTAAGTGTTGACCAAAACTTGAAGAGTTTGGTCTTTTCAAATGTTCAGAGACTCTAGTGGATAACTTTCTGATGGTTCTACCTACATAAGAGGCATCACAATCATCACATTTTAATTTGTAAATACCACTTTTATCAAGTGTATTCATCCTATCTTTGCTATTGATTAAGAAGGAACCTAAAGTGTTATGTGATTTAAAGGAAATTTTGATGTTATCAATTGTAGAAGTAAAAAGTTTAGATATTTTATTGGAGATGCTACTTATATAAGTGAAGGAGAAATATCTGATGTTGTCTGAAGCATTCGGTTGAAAAGACTGTGAAGAATATGCAAGCTTTTCTGCAATTTTTAGTTTAGCTCTATTTAGAAGTTTGTATATAATGTTGGGATCATACCCATTATTGAAAGCAATCTGCTTAAGAGTATTAAGTTCTGTATTAAAATTATCATCAGAAAGAGGAAATTTAAGTGACCGATGAATGTAACTGTTGAAAGCAGCCATTTTATGTTGAGTTGGGTGATTAGACGTTCCATGTATAACGTGATCTGTTTGGGTGGGTTTTCTATAAATATTGTACTCTAAAGAATCTTTATTACGGAAAATACAGATAATAATAAAGATTCTTTAGAGTACAATATTTATAGAAAACCCACTCAAACAGATGACGTTATACATGGAACGTCTAATCACCCAACTCAACATAAAATGGCTGCTTTCAACAGTTACATTCATCGGTTACTTAAATTTCCTCTTTCTGATGATAACTTTAATACAGAACTTAATACTCTTAAGCAGATTGCTTTCAATAATGGCTATGATCCCAACATTATAATATACAAACTTCTAAATAGAGCTAAACTAAAAATTGCAGAAAAGCTTGCATATTCTTCAACTGAACTACTTGAATTATAACCCATTTATATATTTTGTCTTCAATTTTAATTTTAACTTTTAGTAATTTAACTGCATATTCAGATTTTTCTTTTTTACAGTACTGATATCGCTTGGTGGACCATTTTATTGTAGTCAACCATCCACTGTCTAATATATTGTTAGTCTTTTCTTACACTCATACTTTATGTCAACTTCAATTGCTCTCAAACTAACATCCTAATTATTATAGACAGGTTTGAGTGTGAGATTGGGATTATTCAATCTACATAAAAATATACTATATAATTTTATATTTCATCAGTTGATTTCCTATAGTGGTGTCAGTTGGACCTTTGGTCAATACTTAGTTTCATAGAATTTTGAAAGGTGCAGATCACATAACTGCCCTTCACAAGCTGTCATTTGTCACATGTCATCTCAATATTTCCATCAGACCGGGAGCCCATTCTGTCTCCGGCTTCTATACAACATGTAGCTTCTCCTTAAAATTTTAAAGTGTTTGTTTGTCTTTGTGTATTGTATTTTGTATTGTTATGTCCAAATTTTACATTTATGACATTCTCCTCATGTCGGATAGGCCACAACTGACGAAGAAAGTCTATAAACGTTTATCACATATAAAATTTTTTCAACCATAAACTTGGAGTTTTTTATCCAAGTGAATTAATTTTCCTTTTTTTATAAAAAACGTTTCTTGGCTTATTTCAGATGCCCCTGAAGATGATCTATTGATCGAAAGTACTTGGGCAAGATTAAATTAATCACCGTGTTCGATAGTTGCCTTGTATACCCTCAAAGTTTAATTATTCGAACATTCAACCTTATATTGAGGATTTTTTTAGTTTAAATATGAATGACAATTAAAATTTTATTACCTGCATTTACTTATTAAATAATTTTATTAAGAAAAAAGGCAAAACTGATATATATTTTATATTACCACAAATAGTCCAGTCGTCAGAAACCCATAAAAAAACCATATGAATAAGCTGAATTTTGCAGAGAATATTAATTTTGGGACCCCAAAAAAGATGCAAAAAAATTTACCACTTTTACCCCCAGGCTTTCCCCTAAAACCCCCGCACACGGGGGTAAAAACGCAAAAAATAGATTAACCAAGAATCTGTACACCGTAGAAAAAAATGTTTCAAATAAAAATGTAGCTGAGTCTAGAAAGCTGGGACGCGATCGGGTATTCACATTGCTTCACAATAATTCCCCTAATCATTTCGTATAAGCGATAGGCCAACATTAATTTCACCATGATTTGAATGATTTCATGATTTCAACGGAACTTACTTAGCCAAAAATTCCTGTCTTCACAATTTAATGCAGACAGGACGCTTTAACTTTAAGTAGTCAGCATATAGGATGATTATTCTAAGCACAATTTATTTTTATTTTTATTAGTTGTAAAAAGGACAAACAAATTTATGATTTTATACGATTTAAGGTGGTAGAAAGGATCTTCTGACTAAGTGATATGATGATAAAAGTCTAATAGTAGTGAAATATAACCTTACCGAGAAAAACGAAAATTGTAGATTGGATGTTTTTAGTCTACTATTTCGATAATTAATTTAGAGAGTTTATATTCGACTCTTGGTGACGTTTCACACGTGACACCGTTTCAGTACACGATCCGCTGACAATAAAATAAAGTTTGTGACTACAGAGTGCTACAAAATCTGGATGTAGTTATGCCGGTATGTATTTTCGGTTTTGAAATTTAATTGCTAGTTCTACTTCTTCACTGGTATAAATAATGACCAACATGAACTAATAATAGACACTTATTATACTTAATACCTGGAAAATGTACACAGCTAATTTGTTTAACAATCACAGAACACAAAAGCCACCACAATTGGGAGACCATTTGAATGCCCAAGTATTTTAAAAGTCCGGGTCACACGGTCAAATAGCTGATCAAATTAGTTTGACCAAACCAAAAAATTGAAAGAATATAACATCATATCCTGAATTTGATCAAATCTTAAAAAAAGAGAATCTTTTATTTTTCAAGGTCAGTTTGAACAAACTTTAATTTTGATTGGTCGAAAAATATTTAAAGACAAATGACAATCAGCAGTTAGATACAATATGATAAAAGTCATTTTCCTTTTTTTTTTGCTGACTGTGGTTTATTTGTCTTCTATTTTGTTCTAAAATAAAAAGAAGAGTTTAAAATATCTTGGAGCCAGGAACAAGCAGTTTATGGTAAACTCCATGGACATATAAACATAGATGGACACAGCAATAAGATATCTTTAACACACAATGTTTTGAAGCTTCGATAGAATGTGATGCTTCCGCAATGAGCATAAGCGTGCTTGAATTATTACTCGCGGGTAATTATTCAGATTTTAAAAATTGGAGGTAGTAATAATGTATAAAAACACGTTCAAAGAATTTAAAAAAACGAGAGTTTAACTATTAACAAATCACGTCTTTATAGAAAAATTAAAATACAATTTTATTTGCTTTAAAATTAATACAATAAAATATAGTTGAATTCAAGTTAATTTTTAATAGGTATCAAAATAATGCTACAATAAAAAATCTTTATGTTTTCTCTAAAATTTGCTACCAAAATAGTTCGATCGTCAATATTATTTGGAAACCTACATAGAAAAATAAATGAGTTTTATTCATTTCACTAATTTATTTGCATCTATGAGAAATATTAAATTAAAAAGGTACTAAATAGATATTTTTTAATCAGATGATACCTACTTACAATTTAAAAATGTCTACTAATTTCATGAACTTATATTTTATTTAATACAATAATGAACATGAATAAACCCAATGGTACGCCTATTAAAATGTAAACAAACACGCTTCCTCATTTCCTCATCTTAAATAATGTAAATTTTATGTACTTACAAATGAAATGAGAGATCAGGATGTAAATATTTCGTTTATTTTATTTCACTTTTCACAAATATCACTCAAAATACAGCCAAAATATCGAAAAACAACTTTTACTAAAAAGTAAACAAACATGGAACAGCATTTGAAGTTTGACGTAGATCCATAAGACAGAGAAATGTAAACAACCGTTGCCATTTATAAATAGTTTTCAGTGCTTCTACATATAAAATAATTGATTGATATCTAAATTATACGTTATTATTAAATGATAATGCACACTATGTGCACACTTTATATTTTGATTACAATTAAATATATTAATCTAACCAATAAATTATTATTTTGGTTTGATAGCACCTGTAGAGAATAAAATACGAAATAATATTTTCAGCGACTCGCGAATAAGAAATTTTAAAACAAAATGTGACAACAGCTGAAGGTGCTCAGAATGTGACCTATTCAAATAATTTTGACTTCACAATTTTATGTAAATAACTGAGTACATCTGTGTTTATACGTCCATGGTAAAGTCTCTTTGAATTTATTTGCCATATTAAAACTTTTTGGATGATGATTCATGAATGTATTGTATGATCACCTCGCCTACTTTTATTTTGTGTAGTCTCTATTATAAAGATAATAAAATTCTTTAGAATCTCAGAAAAGAATCCCTAAGATCAATTAGGTACTTGATGTAGCATTCCGCTAAAGCGGCTGAGACAGGAGATCGAAACAGGCGACCGATAGGCGAGACCAAGTCACCAAGTGAAACCAAGTGAACTGTTGCTTCTTAAAATGAGTACAAGTCCGAGACAACCAAAATGCCAGAAACATGATGGCCAGAAGACGTATACTGGCGTTAAAACTATTATTTTAAAGGTTACTCACAGATAAAGATGAAGAATATGATGAAGTATTTCTCCATTACACAGTTCGTATGAAAAAAGGGAGGTGTGTAGATTATATATTTAAAGCGAGACGCGCAGAAAGATGATAACACTCTGAGCCTAACGAGACACAGATAAGCGACAGTCGTTTGCCACCTGTCTCTGTCACTGAGAGCAGACATGGAGAGATCACAATCGGTCTCACCTATCTGTCGCCTATCTCGGTCGCTTGTTGCAGAATGCTATCTTAAAATACAGAATATCAAATAACCAAATAAGATTATCATCATCATTGTTCTGGCTTTACAACCCTACGTGGGCCCTAGCCTCTTCAAGAAGTTCTCTCCAGTCGTCCTATCCTCTCCTATCCATCGCCTTTCTCCGCCAAGCACACATTCCCTATTTCTCATGTCTTCATCAATGTTATCAAGGAACCTTGTTCTAGGTCTTCCTTTTTTTCTCTGACTAATGGGTATATCAAAGAGCGTTTTTCTATCTGGATCATTTTGTTCCATCCGCATTACATGCCCTATACACCTCAGACGTTCTATTTTAGAGACGGCCTTTTGTAGAGTTTAAGTTTTGTATTTCTCGATATAATTGTAGATTTAAGGTTGAGTCCACAATAGCATCTGTTGGCCGTGCAAATTCTGCGGTTTATCTCTGCGTTAGTATTATTTTTAGTGTTAAAGAGCGCTCCCAAGTATACAAATTCGTGCACTGCTTTGATGACGTAGTTTTATATATCAAGTGGTCGTAGTATTTGTCGTTAAGTGCTTATTTTCATATACTTCGTTTTATTCGTGTTTATTATTAAACCCATTTTTGTAGCTAATTCTTTTAATGCTACAAACGCCTCTCGTATAGCGTTTTTCGTTCTCCCAACAATATTGATACTATCAGTATAGGCCAGGATTTGCACTGATTTATTATATATTGAACCAGTGGTTGTAATTTGTAACATATGTATTACTTTTTCCAGAGTCAGATTGAACAGTATACAGGAGAGAGGATCTCCCTGGAGCAGTCCGTTATTTGTTTTAAAAGGTACAGACAGTTCCCCCTGAATTAGTACTCTACATTCCAACTTTTTCAAAAGTTTTGTTAAATTTGCCACCTCATTTGGTATTCCTAGCTCTTTCATTGCTTTGAACATTTCCATTTTATTCACAGAGTCGTACTCTGATTTGTAGTCTATAAATATGTGATGAGCATCAATGCCATATTCCAATGTTTTTTCCAAAATTTGTTTAAGATATCTGAAGATATCTAAAACCAAATAAGATATCTCTATGAAATACAACAGATTGTACAGTAAGGAAGACATAGAAGAAGGAAAAATAACCAACATTGTACCGAAATGGATAGTCAAAGACTAGTCCGAATGGCTGAGATTTAAGAGCAAAGTGCATCAGGCCACTAGGCAAACTCTCTAAAATATAGGGAGATATCTGGCAGTTAAAGTAACAAATATAACTGCCGATTTCAAGAACATACCTAAGCCCTAAGATAACCTTAAGTTCGTTGTCCTAATAACCAAATGTTGCCGTACTAACCATGGGTACACGTAAACTCATCATTAATTAGCATAAATACTCTCGTACATAGTACAACCTCATCACCGGCATAAAAATAGGGATTTAAAAATAGACCCAGAGAGATTGGTAAACTCTTCACTGGTCTACCTGCAGCCGTTGGCAGGTATAGACCATAAACCTCTTGCCAACCGATCTTCTTCTTTTTGTGCCACTCCTATCGGAGATTGGAAATCATCAAGGCTATTCTGACCTTGTTTACGGCTGACCTAAAGAGTTCATTAGTGGTGCAGCCAAACCACTCTCTCAAATTCCGCAACCATGACATTCTTCTACGGCCTGGATTCCGTTTTCCTTCTATTTTTCCCTGCATTATATTTTGAAGTAATGCGTATTTATGTCCTCTCATCAGGTGACCAAAATATTCGAGTTTTCTTCGCTTTAGCGTTAACAAAATCTCTGGGTCTTTTCCTATTTTTCGTATTACTTCACAGTTTGTTATTCTTTCAACCCAACTAATCTTCAGCATTCGACGGTAGCACCACATCTCGAACCTTTCAATATTTTTCATGTTGTTCTGTTTGACAGTCCAGGCCTCTACACCGTATAATAGCGTGTTAAATACATAGCCTCTCAGCATTCTTAATCGTAGAGGGATGCTTATATTTCTGTTGCAGAAGAATTTTCTCATCTTTATGAAGGTGGCCCTGGCAATTTCGATACGTCTTTTTATTTCACTGTTTTGGTCTCCAGTTTCGTTTATTAAAGTTCCCAAGTATTTGTAACTTGATACTTTTTCAACTTGAGTGCCGTTTATACTAATATACGCTGGTTGTGTCATGTTTTTACTGAAGACCATATACTTGGTTTTTTTAATATTGATATTTATACCATAATTGTTGCAAGCAATATTTATGTCTGTAAGTAATCTTTGTAATTCTTCTACTGCTCTTGCAACTAGTACAGTGTCGTCCGCGTATCGAATATTATTTACAATCTCTCCATTAATTACGATTCCTCCGTTTGCTTGTAAAAGGGCTTCCTGACAGATGCTTTCACTATATACATTAAATAACAGAGGTGACAACATGCAACCCTGTCGTACTCCTCTACGTATTTCTATTGCTTGTGATGTTTCAGTTTCTATTTTGATGTTAGCTTTCTGATTCCAATATAGATTGAGAATTAGTCGCAGATCTTTATTATCTATGTCCTTCCTTTATGCCAACCGATAAGATTTTGTAATTCGACGGAATAAATCTAAAGTAGATTTATTAAATTCAAATGCACTTCATTGGTTTTTATTTGGGAATTCCACAAAATTTTATTGATAGAAACTATCAAAACTATGTGAAAAGAAAAATGTTTCTTCATTTGCCCTTGTTCTTTTAACATGGATAGTGAACTGCTCATTGATTACTTTATGAGCCAAGGAGGACGAAAAGTAATAGTTATCAACAATAATTTCAAATTTCAATTGCGAAAGACTCTTCAAATTGAATTGTCTTTTGTGGACGTGCGATGAAAGGGTGTAAGGCTAAATGTCATACAACTGGTGAGTAGGTTTTATTCCGCTTTTTTAGTTGATTCGCACTGGTGGCGGATCATTCTGATTAAATAGAAAAAAATCAGCAATTGTTCAAGATGTGTCTTGTAGACAAGGCATAATATTACTTTGTTGCTTTAAAATTCCACGAGGAAACTAAGTTCCTATAGCTGGCTGTATACCATATATCACAAAAAATTGTTAAAATCCTTTATAAAAGGTATATAAAAATGCCCCAAACGGGTATAACAAGTTTTTATCAACAGGTCCTCGTAGACACTTCGTCTCAGGACCAATTTACTCTTGTAGAGTCATACGCCGCCATGTTACCTATCCAACGGTAACTTAAACATCACAAATTATAAATACTAATAATGTAAAACAACTACAAATTTAAAACATTTAAAGGGTTTTGACCCATATATTTTGGTGGCTACTAGCATGTACAACCGTTTGCACTGATGATGGATTGTTTAATCCAAAAACGTTATGCAATGTGTTTGTGATAGCCCGTTTGGGGCATTTTTATATACCTTTTATAAAGGATTTTAACAATTTTTTGTTGCTTTAAGTAGATTACCCTTCCTGATATTACATTTTAGATTTCTGATTAAATTGTTAGTTAAAGTCACATTGTCACTTATATCGAATTATCGATATTGTGGTAGAGTGAAACACCCTGCATATTTAGAAGCATATTTACTTTATTAATTTTTTTGCTGTTTTCACGGGATAATGTTTCATCAAGTAGGCTTTGACAGTTTATAAAAGTCAGGAAGCATTCTTAAGCATTTTGATTCATTCTGGTATAATAAATAGATTTCTAATTAGCTAATAAGTTGGGGACAATTTCCGATATAAACGGAAACAGGACATGCTCATAAATATTTTCATTATAAAGTTCACTATCGAAAACCTATGCAACGGAATTTTCAGATCTCAAAACCGTTTAGGTTGGCAGATACGTCTAATGTCGTCTAATAGTTCACACCGTAAGAAACCCGATATTAATATCTATTTGAAAGCACTAATTTGCCTAAAATAATTTCTGAATTTAATAAATGACCAAATAAACGAGAAGTGTAACAAGTACCAGGCAATCTTCCGCATTAGAAACCAGCGCCTTGAGGCAAAAATGCTAGTGATGAGTTAACCTACCTGTGGTGATGAGTTTACTTATCTCCAAAGGATATAGGTGATCAGTTTACTATATCTCGGAGATTCTAATAATTTTATGTGAGGCTATAAAGTGATGAGTTTGTACACGTCCCTAATCACACAATGCAAAACGAGCAATTTCTTCCGAGAAATTTATTTCTCTCGCCTTCGTAAAGCAAGTTGAGGTCTTCAGCCAGCAAGCACATCAAAAATTTGTTTGGGACATTAATTTGGTAAGCTCTGTTTTATGCAAAACAAAGGCCAATATAGAGTAATTAATGTTAAACTGTTAAAGTTTAACAATACCATTATAATAAAAGAATATTATCGCCGTATTTTCATCGTTCTCCTTGGTTTAGTGTATTTTTAATGAGAAGACAATACATAAAACAAAGATTATTATAATTATTATATTTTTACGACTTTAAGACATTAACTTTGAAAGTTCCATTAATCTTCAAATAAAACTATATATTATGAAAAAATTGAACCCTCTTAAGAGATAAAATGCTTCATAAAATATATTTTGCATTTTTATCAATGAAACTTTATAGGTATATATGCATTATAAGCACCTTGAGAAGTATAGTAAAAAGTTTTCCTTTTATGTGCATACGTTGTCAGCACATATTTCATATTAATTTATGAATGGATGTCTATGTCTGATGACACAGGTTGCTGAAGTATGATTTTATCTATAAGTTATGCAATTGAAAGCCAAGTCAAATATAAACAAAAAAATGTTTAATATTACAAATAAACGGTAAATAATATAATTAAAATTAAGGTAGGTCAAAAATATTATTTAGTAGTTCTAAAGTTTAGTTAATGAGGTATTAAAGATGACAAATCCTTTCATTTCTTTTAATCAGAAAATCATTTGAATTTTTTAACTTTAGTAATAGCACAGGCGAAATAAAGAAGCTTGTAGTGTATTAGGTTTCAAATTGGGAACTTTTCCAAATCTAAGTGTAGGTGGAAAGAACTGATTTTTCATGAAAGTATCGGTTTACATTACGGGATCATTGTTTAATCAGTGACCGATCCACAATCCATAGTTTCTCTATAATATCTATTTCTCCGACAAACACATTTAGTTACAAAAAATCATCACGATTGCCGCTATTGGTTTGATTTAGTCAGTGTTGCCCCAATGCAAGAACAAGACGAGACTTAGACAGTCTTGGTCTTGGTCTCGCACCAATACACCTGGTCTTGGTCTTGGTATTGCGCTCCCGGTCTTGGTCTTGCAGCAAGAGTCTTGCAAGCCTCGCAGTTACCCATTTGCCTCCCTACGGAGGTTGGCAATCATAATGGCTATTTTTATTTTTGAACTTGCTGCTCTAAACAAATAAATATGTCTGCATTGATACAAATCACGTAGATTCTTCAACCATGAGTTCTGCCTTCGGCCAACAGATCTTCTTCCTTGAATCTGTCCCTGTATTATGAGTCTCAAAATTTCATATTTTGGTCCCCTCATCACGTGGCCTAAGTATTCCAGTTTTCTGGTTTGTAAACTGGTGATTAGTTCGGTTTCGTTATCCTATCATTGTCAAAATATAATTCTTTATAAGGTTTAATCCAAATAGAAACACTGTTCACTTTCGACATGATAAAAATTCCCCATTCCTCAAAAATTTGCAGTACTCTAAGAGAGCTCCACACTCTTGGGGTACTGTAAAACAATAAACGAAAGATATTAGGTAAAAACAATAAACTAAAGATGTACCGGAAGTGCCGACAAATCAGTTAAGAGTTTCCCAGGTAATAAAAATTAAATAAAACTAAAATTCTATGAAATTATGTGAAAACAATGGTTCGGAACTTTTGCTTGCCCTGATCTTGCTGTGTATTTTTGTATAAAAAATGCACTGTATGATGACAGTTTTTCCGAAAATACGTAAAACAGCAATTTTGATGAAGAAACATCATGATGATCATTTGACTTTTCAACAGGACGGTGCATCTCCGCATTATGCTTTAAGTGCTCGTAAATATTTAGACCAATATTTTTCACAGTATTCAAATAGGAGATGCAGCATCGAATGGTCTCATCGGTCGCCAGATTTCCCTACCCTGGATTTCTTTTTGTGGAGACACCTAAAAAGTAAAATCTACACCATCAACTTTAAAAGATTGAACCGTAAGAACACCACCCGCATCTTTAGAGGTTTTACGTCAACAAAGGCGATAGACACACTCAGCAAATGCTTAATCTCTTAATGTCAATCTTATTTGACCCCCATTGCCATTAAAAAATGGGGCGATTCTCAAAAATACCGGAAAAATGTGTCTCCTGTTGTATATTTATATAGTTCTAATTTATTTGTCTTTATTCTAATTTATTGTCTATATTCTAATTTATTAAAACTCACGATAACTAATTACGAATTTATTAAAGTCTTTATTAATCCTAATTTATATTACAAATAATTTATTTATGTTTCGTTACAATTAAATCGCGTTTCCCGATCTTCTTATGACTACTGCCAAATAAAAAATCTTTCCTTTATTCGCTCCGTGCGTGACAATGGTAGGGGTACATTGAAACGATGCCAGCGTGCGTAGCGGCGAAATATGACAAAATTGGAATATTGGACAAAATATTTTTACGCATAAGTTTCATCAAAAATGTGTGCAAATACATGTTGCGTATTTAATTCTGCTAATAATAGCAAAAACAGTGAGTGTAGTTTTTATAGGTTCCCAAAGATTACATATAAATTAGAGAAAAGAAAAAGATGAATTCGTGCTATTAATATGAAAAAGTAAATATCACATAATTTTATTTTTATGCAATTGAAATAGGAACAATTTAAATAATTTGCCTTGAATGATATTTCATAAGGCTTCAAGCTAACTGCAGATAACTTTAGCTTTTATATCATAACTTTTACTATTATTGTTTTTAATTATATGCTCTTTTGCGTGAAAAACTTGATTTGCCAGTACTAGATTTTTCGCTTTCTTTTCTGTTTGGAGTTGAAAAGATATATTATGATGAATTTTGAGAAACTCAGTTTTTAATACTACATTTATTTTGTACATAAACTGAAAAAATATAGTTAAAAAACTAATTTATTTATAATTGTCAATTTCGCATGTATTTAACAATGTCAAACATATGTCATATATTTAACCTGAAAATTGGGACTCCAAAATTGTCAGATGAAGGCGGTAGGTGTCGCATCAGTCACGCACGGAGCGAATATACACAACTGTTGTCATCTCGAAAGTTCGGCGAACTTCTTGAATAATCTCGTATTTTGGTGAAGGCGCTCGACTCGTTTTTCAACTGTTCGAAAAGCCTCGAGACGTGGATTACTCATAAAATTAGGGTCTAAAGGTTTCTGTAAACAACTTCGAATTTACTGGAACAGAAAACAGAATTAGTCATAATATATTGATAGTTATAAACGCCATAATTATCGTAACACTCCCTTTAATCAGAAATCGACGTAACACTGGGTTTTTAAAAAATGTCGTCGCAATTCCTGATAATGCTTTTGTTTCATTTTCGCTTAGTCACCCTGTAGGGTAGGCATTGTTTTGTTTTTCGTATGGTTTTATTCTTATTTTGGTTTACGATCGATCCAACTTTAGTTCACACAAATGACTATTACCAGTCACTAAACACAAAGTAATGAATTACGAATAATGTGTTTATTGTCAACAATTCCTTGAAAAATTTACTTATAATAATTAATATTTGGAACTATGTGTATCCCTAAGATAGCTATTAGACTAATTACTAATCATAGTAATTGCACGTAATGAATCAAATAATTTAAAATTTATAAATTCTTAACATCATTATCAAAATTACAGTGGAATCTTCCTTTAGAACAAAATTATTGTAAACATTTAAATTTCTGAACGTCTTTCGAAAATGCGAAGAAACTCCAAATATTATAGTTGGATCACTGCAGGTTGGAAATGTAACAAATTTTCAAAAAATATCTGATTACAAATATCTGTTACAACATAGACAATCAATAAAACCTCCAACTTCAAGCTCATAGTGAAGACCCAACAAGAGAAGTGTCAAATGCCATCCTAAAACTCAAAAAAAGCCTCAGGAAACGACGAAATGGATGAAATGCCATGTCAGAACTAGATATTCCGTCGCATCTAATAATATTGGTAAAGGCAACTCTTTCGAAAGTTGAGTGCAAAGTCAAGGTACAAAACAAAGTGTCAAGGTCTTTTCAAACACATACTTGATTACGCAAGGGAGACAGTCTATCGTGCCTATTGTTTAACATCGCGCTAGAAAGAGTCATAGAGAAATCGGGCAACATAACCGGAGGTACCATCATCAATAGAAGTGTACAGATATTGGCCTACGCAGATGACATTGACATAGTAACACGGACAAAAAGAGACATGATACAGGCTGTTGAAACATTGGAAAAAGCCGGAAAGACAATGGGACTACAGGTCAACGTATCCAAAACAAAATACATGAAGGTCACGAACAGCACACATATAGTGGCACCACAAGATCTGGTGACAGAAGCACATACATTCGAAGGAACCATATCTTGGAACACAACTAAATAACAGCAACCTAGTAAGCGTAGAAAGTAAGAGAAGAATATAGTAGTTCTTAACATCACACATAATTAGCAGAAAAACCAAGATTGTAATATATGAAACTCTTATTAAACTTGTCCTGACATACGAGTCAGAGACATGGACTATGATTAAAAGCGACCAAGAACTGTTAGGCCGCTTTGAAAGAAGAATACTTAGGCACATATACGGAGAAGTACAAGGAAGCGGGATATGGCGCAGGCGCTACAATTTTGAGTTGTATCAATGCTATGAAAAATGCAACATCGCCCGGCCGGTCTATTAAAATTAATAGACTAAGGTGGCTAGGACACCTTGAAAGAATGGACACTGGAGACCCCTAAAGACAGATATTATATCAAGAGCCCGTAGGAACCATGAAGAGAGGCAGGCCAAGATCTAGATTTAAAATCTAGATTTAAAAGTCGAAGATGACTTGAGGAATCTAGGGGTCAGAAATTGGAAAGCCAGGGCGAAAGTTAGGGGGAATGGAGACTAATTCTTGAACAGGTTCAGACCCACCTAGGGTTGTAGAGCCAAAGATGATTATGAAACGATGAAATCTGTTTGAAAATCTATAAAAAAACTTCTTGTAGCAATCCATAAACTAATAGTACTTATACAACATAATAAATTGGTAGCAGAAGAGTGGCTAAAGAGAATAATACGTCCGTTGCAAAAAAAGGGTGATCAAATGGAGTGTAAGAACTACAGAGGCATTACTTTGTTAGCATCTGCGTATAAAATCTTCGGCAATGTATTTTTTGAAAGACTTAAACATTTTACAAAGGATATTCTTGGTTAATATCAATGCGGATTTACTGCTAAAAAGTCAACTACACATCAAATTCAAGCACATAAGCAGATTCTATAAAAGGCACTAGAATATAACTTAGACACATACCAGCTCTTCGTCGACTTCAAAGCATCCTATGACTGAAAAGAACTGCATTATATAATGCAATGATAGACTTTGGGATCCCACCCAAGTTAGTTAAGTTGACCCAACTAACAATGCAAAACGTAAGCTCATGCTTTAGAATTGAAGAAGCAAACTCTACGTTCTTTGACATTAATAGTGGTCTAAGACAGGTGGACGCGCTGGTGTTTTTCCTCTTTAATATTGCCTTGAAAAAAGTAATCAGACAATTAAATATCAGAATGAGTGGATCTATTTTTAATAGACCAAGGCAAATTCTCGCATTCGCTGAAGATATAGTTATAGTGGGCAGAAGTATGAGAGATATGGTGCAGTGTTTTACAAGGCTTGCGAAATAAAAAGACGCATAGCAATAGCAAACAGAAATGTTTACGGTCTTCAGAAACATTTAAAAAATAAAAATATAAAACGTGCAATAAATCTCAATATATACAAGAATTTAATAAGACTGGTTTTGATATATGGGGCTGAAACGTGAACCTTATCTTAAAATGACAAAAGACTTCTTGGTATTTTTGAGAGAAAAATTCTTACAAAGACTTTGGGACCGTAAATGAAAATTGGATATGGCGTCGAAGATACAACTTTAAAATATATAAGTTATACACTGATCCAGATATTGTGAAATTCGATAAAGTGCAGAGACTTAGACGGGCTGGACACAGTGCTAAGATGTCAGATCACGAATACACCAAGAGATTAAGATTTTCAAAACCAGAGGGCACAAGAAGTAGAGGACGACCACGAAGGAGATGGATTGATGATGTGGAACAAGATCTACAGATTCTAAGGGTAAGAAGATGGAGGGAAGTTGCCAGGGATCGACAGGAGTGGCGACTTCTTTGTGAGCAGGCCAAGATCCACAACGGATTGTCGAGCCACTAATGATGATAACATGATTTATTTACTGTTAAAAGAGGTAATCAATGTCCTTTTATAGTTGATATTCTACTTACTGCACTACCCTCACTATTATAGTAGTGAACAGTGTCGTAAAGAGATTCGTCTTAAATATTAAATCTAAGCTGAATAACATTGTTTGTTTTCTTAGCTCTATGTTAGGTTTAATTATCTTTCTTCCTCCCTATTTATTGCTAAGATTTTAATTCAGTTCATACCACTCCTTACTTGGAAACCCTAGAATTTTAAAAGATCTCTTATAGGACATATTTTCTAGCCAATCTTACATGGGGTTTGATCGGCCACCAGGTCTTCTTATTTTACAATTTCTTACTTGATATTTTTCTAGTTGGTAGCTTAGATGTTATATCAGTTGGAACAAGAAACACAGAATTTATAGAATTACCTAATCATTATTGCTAATAATATATTATAACTTGAATACTTTAAAAAAATCTTGGAGAAACATTTTTCTAATGAGACTTGCTCTTATTCAGAATGTATCGTATAAATACTTATTTAAAATTCATTATTTTATAAAAAACAAATACTTTGTAAAGAATTTTATACAATAACAAAAACAACGCGAGGTCAAAGCATAATATACCAAGATCTGGTGTTAACTTATCAGAAACAGGAAAAATTATCTGTCTGTATACCGGATACAGGGTGTTTTCTCACGACTTATCTACCGCCTTCGCAGGCATCCGTTTTACTTCGAATTTCGCAGAGGAAATTTTGCGTTCTACATCGACTCTGTTCAATTTCTTGGAAAAGAATCAAAAACTTCTCATATACGTTGCAATTTTTGTATTTTAAGTAATTTCCTATCTGGAAAATTCTACGGCTAAAATAACCGTTATAGATGTTATTTTCTGTAAATATTGTAAAATTATATGATGTGGCATTTATTTGGATATATATATATATATATATATATATATATATATATATATATATATATATATATATGAATGTAGTGTTTATATATAGACTTTACCTTCATAGATTCAACTTTCAAGAATAACTATTATTATTGGTTTTTTCTTTTATAGCAAAATGTATTTTGTTCAAACGGTTATTATAATTTGTTTATTATAATTATGCTTTTTTAAATCAATAAATTCTATAATAATAATAACTTACCTCCAGCCTGATTCAGTAAATCTGTCAAAGAATAACACAGGTATCCCAAGGCCAGCTCAGCGAGGGCAGAAACCTCGCGTGAAGCAAAAGGGCAAAAGCTGGCTTAATATTGATGTTCAGTATGCATAGGAACTGCGAAACCACGGCCTATTAATCCTTTTGGTTTAAAGAGTTTTCAGAAAGAGGTTTTAGAAAAGTTACCACAAAGTTACCTGACTTGTGGCGGCCAAGCGTTAATAGCGACGTCGTTTTTTGATGTCGGCTCTTCTTATCAGTGAGAAGCAGAATTTGCTAAGCGTTGGATTGTTCACCCATAGACAGGGAACATGAGCTGAACGTCATGAGGCAGGTTAGTTTTACCCTACTGATGACGCGTCGATGCGATAGTAATCCTGCTCAGTACAAGAGGAACCGCAGGTTCGGACATTTGGTTGATGCACTTACTCGAGCGGGTAATGGTGCGAAGCTACCATCCGTGGGATTATGCCTGAACGCTTTTAAGGCCGTATCCTCTCCGTCAAAGGTGGCAACGATATCTATTGGAGTTCCGAGAGGAAAGGCTCAAAACAATGTGACTTTACTAGGTTTTACAATAAGGTAATAATAATAGAAATATAACTCTATAATATTCTTTAGGTGTACTTTTTGACTCGTAAACACATGTTGAAACTTTTCCGTTAATTTTTTCGTTAATTTTATTTAAAAAAAAATCAGTTACTTTTTACGTGTATGTGAATTGAATGCTATCCCAATTTTAGTTTCTTTCAAATATTTGTATCATAACGATGTAGAGACGTGAACTGCGACATTTATGCGTGCTTCATTGACTACCATAAAGCGTTCGATACAGCACGACAAGCTGATGGAGATATTAACCAATATTGGAATAAACACCTGTGATTTAAGAATTGTCAGCAATCTGTACTGGAATCAAACATCATCTATCCGGACAGAGGCAGAAGAATCCGACGATATCAAAATCAAACGTGGCGTCCGTCAGGGATGTATACTATCACCACTGCTGTTTAACATATACTCTGAGGAAATCTTTCAATAAGCAGTGGGTGATGTTGAAGCCGGAATTCGAATCAATGGAGAATCTATCAATAACATTAGATACGCGGACGACACGGTAGTATTGGCTGATAGTTCTGAAACCCTCCAGGAGTTAATGAACAGAATCACAGAGGTCAGTAAGAGATACGGACTTTCACTAAAAACTAAGAAAACAAAATGCATGATGATCTCTAACAAAGAACAGCAATTTGGACAAATCAGTGTAAACGGTCAACAAATATAAAGAGTAAAAACATACACCTACCTTGGTACGAACGTCAATGAAAATTGGGACCATTCCATAGAAATCAAATGTAGAATAGAGAAAGCAAGATCTGCATTTTAAAAAATGGCTAAATTATTTAAATGTCATGATTTATCAATGCACATAAAAATCAGGTTACTACGATGTTACATCTTTCCTATACTGTTGTACGGAGTTGAGTCATGGACTCTCACAGACGCCACCTGCAAGAAAATTGAGGCTTTTGAAATGTGGCTTTATCGTAGTATCCTGAAGATATCGTATACCGACCACGTTACTAATGAGGGTGTTCTGTTGAGAATGAAAAAAGAAAAAGAGCTGTTAACCACAATAAAAACAGCCAAAATCGAATACCTCGGTCACATCATGAGGAACAGCGAAAGATATGGACTGCTGCAACTAATCTTGCAGGGAAAAGTAGAAGGAAAACGGGGACCAGGAAGGCGAAGGATTTCCTGGCTGAAAAATCTACGAACGTGGTTCAACACAACAACCACAAATCTTTTTAGAGCAGCAGTGTGCAAAGTGCAGATTGCCATGATGGTCGCCAACATCCGAAACGGATAGGCACTACAAGAAGAAGAAGATTTGTATCATCGCCGCTTAATAAAAGTTTAAATTCCTTAGAAACGTATTAACCATATATAGCTTTATCGTTTACAGTGAAAAGTTGCATTTTTTATTGTACAAGGATTGTCAAAATTGGCATAAAACCGTCTTCCTCATTTTCGAGAAAATTACGAAGCCGGCCAAAGACAATTTTATTTGAAAACTGCAAGAGATAGGTATAAGGGAATACTAATACAGATCGATAGTAAGCAACGTAATCTTCTAAAAGAATAAATCACAAAAATACATTTAAATACCCAAAATTTTAACCCAATTTTAACGCAAAAAGACTTGTAGTTACTCTTTATGTTGTAGTTTATTGTTTAAACGAATACCTTAAACCTATTGTAGAAGTATAATTTCGTTTTTTATTTTTACATTTTTTCTCATTCCCATACCGTTGTGTTTCCAACTTTGAATTTTGTATTACTCTCCGAACTCCCTGAACAAGGATTCAACGTTCTTCAACAACAGATAAAAACAACATATTTCGAACCTTCTCTAGCTTAGTTAGGCTTAAGTTCTTCCTATTTTACCACTAGAATTTTACCAAAATTAATTATAGACTGAATTTTTAGTGTTAGTGAAGAAGAATTAAAATAAGTGTTACACATAACGCCCTAGAAAGCGTTAGATTGAGAATATCGAGAATGATCTAAGGATTATGTGAGTTCGGAATTGGAGAAGACTCGCCAATGGCAGAAGTGAATGCGATGTAATTGTGGCATGAATGAACAGAAGCCACAGAGGGTTTTAGCTGTTCCGAGAGTTCTGTAAGTAAAATTCTTCCTAACCCAGCTAACCCAGCTTCTTCCTAACCCAGTTAGGTTACTAGCCTCATCTGTAATCTCTTTTGCTTTGTCCGGGCTTGGGACCAGCAGTGATAGTAATGCCTTCTTCTGATATATTTAATCCACCTAAACTTTAAGAGCGTATTCGCAAAATTTCGGCCAATGCTTTTTGAATGCATTCATTTTTTTTTCGAATCATGGGATAATAAATATTTTTGAAAAATTTAAACACAGAATGAAAAACTGAGACAAAACAATAAATAAACAAAATACAATTAGTAGAATAAACAAAAGTTTCTTTTGAATAAGATATTTGAAATTAAAAATCACCCTTAATTTTCTCTTTTTTTACCTCTGTAACTTACAAAATAAACATTATAGAAGTTTTCGGGGACTTTCGGGCCTCGGTAATAATGTAATCTTCCATTCTGTGTTTAAATTTTAAAAATTCATATTAGTTTTCTCAGATTTCTAAAAAAAAATAATGCATGTAAAAAGCATTGGCCCAAAATTTTGCGCCTACACTCTTAGAGAAACTAGAGTCCAGGATGTGGTGAGATGGATACCGGCACGACGCGCGACGCGGTAAATGGAGAGATCATGTCGACAGAATGGACCCAAGAAGAATTGCGAAATAGACAAACCATATAAACCCAATACAAAATGATCACTAAGAACACCCTTGAAGAGGTGGTATCACAGCTGGGCATCAACATTAAAACAGCTGGGATGACAGAATAAATAGGACCGTGTCCTACACGAAAAAGAAATAGAAGTTTTTCCAAATCTATAAAAGTTACGATGGATTTTTCCGTTATTATACCAATTACCATAAATCCTGATTATAACATTAGAACGCAAATTTGTAATCTTTTAAATAAGCTTTGTGTCTTATACATTATTAAGTAAGGTACATATTTATAAGTAATATGTATTTACTGTAATCATGTATGTAACCTCTAAAAATTATCATATTTTCCGTTATTTCAATGCCAACTCGAATGTCTATTTCTGTCAGTGACAACTTTTGACTAACAATATTATCGGTATTGTTAAATAAACCCGCGTAGTAGTAGCAAAAATTAATATTTGTCTTTTCTCAAGTTTAAGTGGTATTTAATTGCGAAAGTATTGATATGATATCTCATAACATTAAACAGCGATTAGGATTAGTTGTCAAAAATGTTTAGAATTTTTTAGACAAATTTATAATAATTCCAGGGAAATAAGAATCTCTCAGGACTTCGCAATAGCAAGATATTTAACGAATTTTCCCTTAATATATAATACATGGTGTTTTAAAATGGTATGTCACAAATTAAATCACACATTCCGGGGACAAAAATAAATTGATTGAATCCTTAGTGAACTTACCTTAGTACAAAAGTGTACACAAAAAAAGTTACAGCCCTTTGAAGTTACAAAATAAAAATTGTTTTTTTTTTGTATTATCTCCTAAACCACTTGACATTTTGTCTTGTTACTTTCTTGTTCTGAAAGCATTTTTCATACAAAAAAAAAACAACAAAATCTAAGCGCACAGAAACATTTTAAGGAAGGTGTGCAGCCCTAAATCCCCCCAAACTTTTCAGTACGTTCAAGTCAAATGAATTTTGTGGCATCATTAGTTTAACACATTATTTAAAAAAAAATTTGCCTCTTATCACTTTTTTTCAAAAAAACAGTTGTTATTGAGTTACGGCCCTTTTCATTACCCTTTAAAAAATTACGTGCAACTAAATAAATGGCTTAAATGAATTAACAAGTACAAAAAATGTCTATAACCTCTATAAATATATTACAATAAATGTTCAAAATGACCTCCATTTTCTTCAATACACATTAGGAATCGTTTTAATAAAGAAAAGCCGAATGCGCTGAAAAATCATATTTTTCTGACGAAATTGATTTGCAGCTTCAATTATTCTAACTTTCAATTGGTTCGTCCTCTATTGTTACAGAATACACTTTCTCTTTCATAAACACCCAAAAGCAAAAGTCCATGGGGTTAAGACCTGGACTTCTGGGTGGCCAAGAAATAGGTGCGTCACGACTCCTTCCAATCTACCGACCAAGATACTGCCTGCAAAGGTATTCCCGGACTTCATTACTGTAAACCGGTGGAGCGCCATCTTGTAGAATTCACATATTTTGCCTTATTGCAATATTCACTTCTTTCAAATACTCTTGTAAATTGTTTGCCAAAAACTGCAAATAATTATCACCTGCTGAAACCATAAACTGTTATCAAAACCCCCAGGGTTAGTTCTACTGGGGGATAAATTAACTAAAGTAGGTACGAGATATCCCCTTAAAAACTGAAGGTATGCTGGCCCGTTTAAATTACCTTCGAAAAAGTAGGGTCCGATGATTCTATTTTATGCAATGCCATGCATACGTTTACCTTTTGCGGATATTGTGTGTGATGTTACCGCATTCAGTTGGGGTTTTCTTTTGCCCAGTATCTACAATCTGACGGTTGACCTCGCCATTTAATGTGAATGTAGCCTTATCAGAAAAAATAATATTTTGAACCAAGAGTGGGTTTCGGTGGCAGTTATCCATTATTAATTCGCAAAATTGTTTTTTTTATCTGGATTATTCTCGTTTAATTCCTGTACAAGTGTGCATCTAAAGGGGTGCCATTTTTCAAGTTTTATTACTTTGTGTACCGTTGTTTTGCAAACATCAAGATCACGACTAACCTAGAATTCAAAAGCAAGAAGCAACATCTAATGCATCATAATTTACAGAGAGACCACCTGATTTGCGTGCAATTTCAACTGTACCAGCTTCTCGAAATTTCTTTTCAATCTTACTTACTGTTGACTACGTTATGGATTTTTCTGGATATTTATCATTAAATAAATTACACACTTCCATCTGAGTTCGCGATTTGTCTCCATACATAATCATAATAAGTATTTGAATTCTTTGCTTTTCACTCAAATTCATCTCTATTTCAAATTAATTCTAAGTAATAATACACAACATTATTAAACTACTTAATTGTTATTGACCGCTACTAAAAATAATTACATTTCACTAAAGATTATAAGTAGGCTACTTTTTTGCAATCGATAATAAATATAATTTATTTTCTATCTGAGAGCCCGAGTATTATACTTTTTTTTAGAATCAGCTCATTTTTATCGATCTAAAAATGTCATAAAATATAGGGTGTTACATTTAAAAAAGAAGACCACCTTAATGAATATCACCTTTTATAATGAAATTTTGTCGTAGAATGTAGATCCATAAACTTAAAAATGGGCGTGATTTAGATTTTTTTTAAAAAGGCTTTTAATTTGGGAAACATCGAATTTAATCCATACTTTACAGACACACTGTATGTTGTATAGACAAATGGAAAATAGTATATTACTTTATGAGGCGGAGAAGCATGACTTTTCTTGACGCGCCCGATATTACGCGCCGAACGAAGTGAGGCGCGTAATAGAGGGCAAGTCAAGAAAAGTCGCTTCTTTGCCAAATAAAGTGTACTATTTGTTCTTCAAACGTAGCAATTTTCAACCATAAATAGTACAATTCATACGCTATTTTTACTCGAAATTAACTGTGACAACTATCAAAATCGTCTAGATTTTAGAAATTAAAATAATTAAGTCGTCGGTGGGATTTGCGTCTCCCTGGTTACAGTTGTTTGCAATTATTAAAGACAGCTTATTGTTGTTGCAACCGCAAGCGCAAATTTAGTGCGAAAATGGAAAACCTAAACGAAATTGAGTCCGCGGCTAATGATGCAGTAGCACGTTTGGGGCCCTCCAAGTCCGGAATAAAGTATCGGTTAGCGTACAAGCACTTCCAAGAGTGGTGCGATACAAGAGGAGTACGGCAAGTTACCGAAGACGTCTTACTGGCATATTTTAATATAATGGAAAATGAAAATAAATGGAAATCTTCTACAATGTGGTCACGATACTCTATGATAAAATCCGAGTTAGTTATTAGAAAAAATGTGGATATAAGTAAATTTTTAAAGTTACGTGCCTTTCTGAAAAAAACAAGCGAAGGATATACTGCAAAGAAGTCTAAAGTTTTCACTAAAGACGAGTTTGATATATTTTTGTTTGAAGCGCCAGATAAGTTGTATTTAGGATTAAAGGTAAAAAAAATTATATTGCAAAGCATGTAGTATACCCTACTAAATTATAAAAATATTTCAGATTGTTTTGTTAATTGGGGTTACCGGCGCCTGTCGATGCGACGAAATGGTAAAAATGAAGACTGTGGACATTGAGGATAAAGAAAATGTAATAATTATCAAAATCCCAGACAGTAAAACACGACAAATTAGATCTTTTACGATAATTGGTCAAAACTACATTAAACTGTATAAAAAGTATGCATCACTGGCCTGAAAATTTCACAGAAAACCGATTTTTTGTCAAGTACCAAAATGGAAAGTGTTACCAAAGCGTCATGGGAATACATTCGATCAGCGCAGTAGCCCAAAAAGTAGCTAGTTATTTAAATTTAAACGATGTAAGCGCATACACGGGTCACTCTTTACGATGAACTTCAGCAACACTTTAAATTGATGGAGGCGGAAATCTAGAATGCCTCAAACGACATGGGGGCTGGAAATCTAGCACGGTTGCCGAAGGATATATAGAGGATTCAATAAGAAATAAGAACGATAATGCTCAAAAAATTTTAAACCCTCATTCATGATTCGCCAACATCGGGAATGATTGCTGAAAGTTGTTCTCCACCATTAGTATCATCAACAATTACCAATGCGTATCAAGAGTCGGGAACATTTTTGCACGGTTTCAATTTTGAAAATGCCTCATTAACTAATTGTACTTTTAATATTACTATAAATAAAAATGATGTTTAATTGTTGTTAATGACATTTGTATTGTTGCTTTGTGACATGTTTCGTATTGTTGCCATGACAACATTTTTCCCTTCGCCGTAAAGAAATGGGAAAAAAAAAACTGCTGCCAGTGGAGACATCAAACTTTGACAGGATCAAGTTAGATAAGTAATGTCATCATTATTTGACGTTTGAAGAAAAATAGTACATTGTTTACCGGGTAGGAAAAGCTTAACATTCCTGGACGACTGTGAAGATTGTTAAGCCGAGGCGCAAGCCGAGACTTAGCAACACAGAGTCCAGGAATGTGGCTTTTCCTACGAGGTAAACATACTATTTTTCCGCAAATCGTTTAAAATTCGACAGATATTAATTGATTTAAAAAAAACGCGATAATTTTATTCCCAAATAAATGGTGCTTTGAAATTCCTAATAAAATTACTTGGGTTACTATGGAAACGTATTGAGGTTGAATTGTCAAACTTGACGCTTATAAATTTAATTGCTGGTTAACACTAACAACTGTACGGAAATATCATTTCCTTACAGTAAGGAAATGACATTTCCTTACAGTAAGGAAGTCCTGACTTTTTCTTCGAGAAATTTTGACAGGAATGTCAAAATTTCCTGGCGATTTTCGGAAAAATATATTATTTCGCGGTGACAGTGTAGTAAATGTGTTTATACAAATTTAAATAAATTATGTATTTTTTAGTATACGTTTACTCTATGTCAGAGTAAGTTATCAGAGTAAGTAGGCCAAAAATGTGAAGTAACTGATACCCCTTTACTTGTTATTGTCAATCATCTGAATATTCTATCGGAATTTTTATTTAAAAGAAAGATTTTTTGGTATAAAACAAATTGATTTTCCAACTGAGATGAAGCAACCAGTGTTAGTGGATTTATCTGATATACAATAGTAGGGTGTCTCGTAGTATCAAGAAGAACTCGCAGAATTGCAGAATGATGAGTCAATTAAAATTATATTTAATATACAAAGTGATGGCACGTCCTTTTGAGGAAACAAAAATCAATTATCCAAATTCAACCAAATGTATAAGAAAACTATAGCATATTTTGCGTAAATGATTTACTGACAAAAAAAAAAAAAAAAAAAAAATAGGCTTTATATAATGCAACATGGAAACTTGAGACTGAAGCTAACCAAATTGGAACCTGATATAAAATCTCTGAGCAACAAGCATCAAGCGCAAGGATCTCACTAAATTAACATAATAAATTAATATAGAAACATCTTTATTATAATTATTTGGAATTTGAATTTAAGTTTTTCATTACATATTTTAAAAATGTACTTGCTGGGTTTCTTTAACAATTTCCGTGTGATTTCTTCTTAAAAACCAAGGGTTTAAGATTTCTTAAGTGAATAATTAAATTTTTTTTTTATTAAAAATTATGTATGTTATATAGGGGGGTATAAGAATTTGAGACAGGCTAAGGTGGGGTATGGCACAAAAGAGTTGGGAAATATTGTTCTAGAAGAAGAAGAATATTCCATTTGATGATGTTCTTTGCGTATGGGATATTAACGACATAAATATACAGTTCTTCAAGTCCAAGATCCTTATTTCTAATTTTTTCTTCGTTATTTTTAATATAATTTTGGTATAGTTAATAGTACTTTGTCTGTTTCAATCCTTTGTTGTTCGGGCTTCTAGGACCAAAAATTATCGAAGACAGAGTAGAACTAGTCAATTAAACCTTAGGCATATTAGATACAAATTCGATTTCTCCGAAAATAATCAAGATGTTTGACTGTTACATTCATGGACGTATGATTTTTATTAAGCATAAAAATCAACACTTTTCTCATAAATTTTAGAGTAATAAAATTAAGAACCGTATCAATCAACACACAAAAAATAATCGCACTTAGCGTTTTTTAGTGGGAAATTCATTTCTTACTAGAAAAATAATACTACAATATATTGTTCTGGGACGATGATTCAACGTGTATGCGACAAAGAAATTAGAACTTTCCAAAATGACTTTTTAACGATTTGTTTTATTACTAAACACAGTATTTATAGAAATCAAAGTATTTTTTTCGATAGTCAATAAGAATATTCGTGTTGTCATCATGAAAAGTCTGGTTTGTTTATTAGGTTTCGTGGCAATTGCTGTGGTAAGTTTTTTTTGTAAATTAGTTGATATATATATATTTATTTCTTTGTGACATTTTACTTTTGTAAATACTATAGAATGGGAATTAACTAAAATTGTGTAAAAAGATAAACTACGAAAATAATTTTCAAAACACCAGTTTTAAAAATATTTCATAGTTGAAATATTATAAGAAAATTTGAATTTTTTTCACTGTGTTTGCTGTAGTAATTAATACTTTTTTTATATCTTCTACGTTACCTTTTACTGCATTTCGGATGCTCCTCGTTGATTAACGTAACTGTTCTTTAATCTTATTCATTTACGAACATTTACGATACCGTATGATGCTGGAGGTAGAAGATCCTCTTTTCTTTTCAGATACTTCCAAATGAGTCTGTCCCTGAAATTCCTTAACTAGTGGCAATTTAAGAAGAGTTGAATAAGCTTTTATGATCTCAACAGTATGGACCTGTTGTTCGGTTATTTTTTACATTCTGAATTTTGATATCTCATTTGTTAACTCTATTTTGTGTATTACTCCGTTTTTATGTGTAAAACTGTTTAGAAACTTTTATAACTATCGGATTAATATGACCGTAACATCTGCATATTATGTAACATTATACTTACAGTTTTTTCTCATTCATACATATACCTTTATCTGAATCATAAGCTTCATTAAATATATTTTGGAAGCGTAGATTAAACGATAATGGGGACAATATGTATCCTTGTCTAACTTGAGGAGATAGATTTTATCCAATGAAGTAGAGATAGGTGTAATGTGATTGTTTGTTAGATGAAAGTGATGTTCTATACCATTGAATCATTCAAAAGTTATTTATATTTATTCAAGAGATATATTTATGAAATGTGTGTTATTTATTGAGATTTTATTTTATGAATATTTCACTTCGTCTATATTCTTCCTTATACATGCTTTCTAGCACCAATACAATAATTGTGATATAATTTTTAGACCTTTATCATTTATGCCAGTTTTTCAATGATTTGTATTAACTTGTGATGTACCTACACCATCCAAGGCTTTATGATAATCTATAAAATAAGCATAAAAATGTCTCTGTATCTCTGAAAAAACATTTGAACACAAAAAATGGCTTGTAGTACCCATTGCGTGTTTAAATCCAAATTGTTTTTTCTCACTGTGATTTCAGATTTATTGTATATTTAGTAGCAAAACTGAAAATCGAAATTTCATGCCAAAGGTTTTGAAGATTAGGTTTTAAGAATGGAAATACCATAGTGGCGGTCAATGGAAGTGACACATTTTATTGATCTCATAAGTACTGTAAAAATGAAAAAAATCGAGCAAGGTTTATTTATTTTACAAATTTATAGAAACGGACTTTATTTGCGGCAAAAAATGCGTACAAAAGCGGTTCTCTTCACCTTTAAAACGCATTTTGATTTTTGTCGATGGGACCCTCTGATCAAATTTGAAATGTCGTTGGGTTGATACAAATTTTATTTAAAAAATTGATTTCATGCGCGCCAAATTCAACGGACATTCAAAATCGCCGGTCGCTTCAAACGTTGTTTCTGAGAGTACGGCTGATTATACAGAAAAAGTGTTTTTGTCCATTGAAAAGTTCAAGTTTGTGGGGTCGACATCCTTGTCCCAGGACAGCCATATTGAAAAAACGGGGGAAAAGGAAATTTTATCAGACATTATTTATATCAAATTAAAAACCAACTTTATTTCTATTACTTTTAATACTAAAATAGAAAACAAAAAAGTTGTAAACAAAAATAACTAAAAATTTTGCAACAAATTTTGTTTTGGGCCTTATAACTTTTTTCTGGTAATTTTACAATAAAATAAGATCAGAGCAATATCATAGAGGATTTTTCGTAGAATAATTTTCACTACAAATTTGTTATTTCTCTGGATTTTACAGCGGTCCGAAGTTGGTTGCGTTACTCGCTATCTTGGAATAATGGGTGCAAAGGATTTTCGCGCTATATCGGGTAAACTGGCAACCCTACATAAAAACTAGTCCTCTAAGAAATGCACGCTAAGGCATAAAAATGTAACATTTCAATGGACCACTAATAAACATTTTTGTTCAAAATTATCTCAGATACATTTTTTATTTGAAAGATTTTTTTATGGCGTATAGATTCTTTTGTAAATCGGTGTTACCGCCCCCCCCCTACGAGGGGGTTTTAGGGAAAAGTCGTCTAGGAGTGGTAAACTTTCTTGCATCTTTTTGGGGATCTCAAATCTGACACTATCTGCTTTCGTTCGTATGATGTTTAGAGTGTTTTGAGTTTTTCTTCCAAAAAAGCTTTTATTCCTTAGTGACCATTCAAAGTTCTTTTCGTCCAATGCAAAATCGATAGTACATATTCTTCTTTATTCGGTGTTTTCAAATCATCTTTGGACATATAACATATATCTCCTCTAAATATGTCGGCTTTGTATCGTGTTCATCCATTTTTTCCTGCTTGGGGTGGGTTCGAAAAACTAAACTTTTTAATGAAGAGCAGGAGCAAATAAGATATAACTTAAATGAATATAAGAATGAAGCAACATTCTATAATAATAGTGTTGACATACGCAACAGAAACCTAAGGCTCAACAGCAAAAATGGTCAGACTCTATGGTCAGAAATAGCATTGTGCTCAAAATACCTGAGGCTCAATAGCAAAAATGGTCAGACTCTATGGTCAGAAATAGCACTGTGCTCAAAATACTAAGCCTCAAATCTTTGATAGTAGAATTTATTAGGATTTACAATATGATCAAAACGTAATTTTCATCATATCATCATAATTAATTGTTGTGAAAATATAGTTTGTTTTAATACCTTTTTCTACGTTGTATATTATATAATAAGTTTAACCATATAATAATGCCTGTTCCTTATCTAACAAAATGTGCAGATTCTATTACTGTTAAGATTTTACGTTTGTTTTAACAAAATGAAAATTGATTTTCCTTGTTTTAGGCCAACTTGCAAGATGATGTCGAACAAATGAATCAAGTATTACAAACTTGCCAAAGGAAGTGGCAAATCCCCCAGGATATTCTAACATACGGAGTTTCAAAGGCAAAACCGGAGGACAAGAATAGGATAGGATCATTTGCCCTTTGCGTTTATACGACTCTAGGATTTATGAACCGACAAGGAGATTTATTAGATACAAATATTAGACAGTATTATAGGGAATCAGAACAGGCTGGGGAAGTAAATATAGATGACATACTGGTGAAGTGTAGACCACCTAGAGGAACTCCCGAACAAAAAGCATTTTTCCATGAGGAATGTATGGAAAACCTTCAGGTAAAACCAACGATTTTGTTACTGTTAAAAGGTTCAGTTTAATTTATTTCCAATTTTTATCTAACCATTAATTTATAATTAAATGTCAGTGAATATTAGGATGTTACATATTATTGTAATTACTTTATAATACAGGAAACCATTATCAAATGTATTTTAAGTATCACATCATATGATTCATAGGTTGTGCGTCAAATCTGACGCAAGAAATGCAGTTAATACTTTCATCATGACACAAGCTGTATTGTGAAAGCTGTAGCCACTTTTAATACGAAATCCTTTGATATAAAGCGATTAGATTAATTTGAGACTTTTCTTTACAATTTTTAGTGCCTTCGTCCTGCCTTATTGATAAGTTCATGCGTGCTTTATTTCAGTTTGAAGCCTCAATTATCCCTTAGTCTTCCGTTTTTTCCATTATTTCTATATGTTGACTTCATTCTATTTTTCTTTTTTTGTCTAGAGGTTTATTTCCTCTATTTCACATTTCGCTCCAATTTCCTCACTGCTTACTATCTCATAGAGTTGGGTTTGGTGTTTTCCTAAGACTTTCATTTCTGCTGTTTCCAATAATGTTTGTATAACCGGAAGTAGCAAATTGATAAAAATATTTTCATTAAGTCCCATACTCGAAAATTCTAACGGTGAATTTCAGTAGGCTATCTCTATTTTAAAAATGTCTTTCTCTAAAAAAAAAGTATGGGAACAATATATAATCCATATGTTCCATTACGAGACGGAAAATGAACAAGATATAGGTGAAGAAGAACAATAACTACAAATTTTACCCTCAGAAGTAAAACATGCCCTACAGAACGCAAAACAAGGAAAAGCACCGGGTCCTGTTCAAATTTCAGTTGAACTGTTGAAAGCTTTAGATGACAGTAATATAAAGAGACTCACCCGAATTCTCAACCACATATATGTAGAGGGCAACATCATGAAGGAATGCTTAAATCGATATTTTTACCTCTACCAAAAAACAACAATCCCAAATCATGTAATGACTATATATTGATAAGCCTAATGTGCCACCCTTTAAACATTCTCTTGAAAATTGTTCAAAACCGAATTTATAAGAAATGTGAGGAGCAGATAGATCAAACGCAGCTGGGCTTCAGAGGAGGCATGGGTACAAGAGAGGCATTATTTGCGTTGACGGTACTCTTGCAGAAATGTCGGGAATATAACAAGAGTGCATATGTATGCTTTATAGACTTTAGGAAGACCTTTGACCGAGTGCAGCATATTAAGTTAATAGATGAATTAAAAAAATAATATACCGATTGCGAGAGGGGTCAGGCAAGGATGCGTCTTGTCTCCGACGCTTTTCAACGTGTACTCACAGGTCATATTCAGAAAAGCCTTATGGGAAAGAAAAGAAGGAATAAGAATTGGTGGAAAAATCGTAAACACCATGAGATTTGCATATGACACGGTAATTATGGCTGAAAGTATAGAAGAACTACAAACTTTACTAGATGCAATAAATAGTGAATGCATTCAAATGGAACTTGTCATCAACACAGATAAGACCAAAGGCTATAGCGGAATAAGATGGTCAAAAGTGCCCCCGCACTGATAAGTACCTCGACTTGTGTTTTCAATAAACCATACAAAAACATTAAACAGACTTCATACAAATTGTTAGCTTCCCAGAGCCCATGGAACCCCGTAAATCTAAAAAAGAAGCTTTTTTCAACTGTATTTTTTTCTGAAAAACTGAGTTTTGAGGTTATCTGCAAATAAATGAGTAAAAAACGTTTTTTTTTTTATTTTTCGATGTTTTCCGCTCAGAAATTGAAAATTCTGCCTTGGCCATTTAAGAGAACGAAAAAAAAATACATAAAAAAAGACTATTTAAAAGTTAGCCAAAAATTATTAACATAATATAATTATTGATACATTAAATATTTACTAAATAATTATTGAACATTTCAATGATTTTTCCTGAGCTCAATTTTTAATATAAAAATCTGAAAAATATCAGGGTATTTTGTAATCGAAAGATACATCTTCTTGAATTTTTTCAGATTTTTTAAAGCAAAATTGCGTCAAAAAAAAATAAAGTCGAAAAAAGCTTCTTTTTTAGATTCAAGGTGTTCCATGGACTCTGGGAAGCTAAAAGTTTATATGAAGTCATGTTTTTATATGCTGTATTATTGAAAGCACAAGTCGCGGTGCTGTTCGGTGCGATGCACTTTTGACCATCTTATCCCGCTATAGCCTTAATGATAGAATCAAGGAGTCCAATTAATAACGAACAACTAACCCTTGGTGGACAGCAAATGGAGAGACAAAATATAAATATCCTAGAGCTTACATCAACACAGAATTAGATCCAGACCAAGAGATCAGAGTACGAATAGAAATGGCAAGGGCAGCGTTCTTAAAATTCAAGCAATTGTTCTGTGACAAAAATCTGAATTCTGCGCTGAGACTGAGGTTTGTTGAATATTACGTCTGGTCCCAACGGAGGACCAGACGGTACGGGGTAGAAACATGGACGTTAAAACGCAAATAGTTAAGAAGCTCGAAGCCTTTAAACTTTGGATATACCGGAAAATGTTGAGAATTCTGTGGACTGCCAGGGTCATCAATGAGGAAGTGTTAAGAAGGATGGGTAGAGACCAAAATTGTTGAGAACAATAAAAGTACGCAAGACTGCATATCTTGGACACATACTGAGAAATGATAAATATAGTCTTCTACAGGTTATCATGGAGGGTAGAGTCGATGGCAAAAAAAATATAGGTAGAAAGATTAAGTCATGTCTGCGAAATATTCGAGACTGGACAAACATGACTGTAGACGAAATATTCCACGTTGCAAAAGACGGAGAAACTTTTAGAAATGTGTTCGCTAACCCCCCATTAATGGGGACGGCATAGGAAGAAGAAGACCAAAACAAAATCTGTTTATGAAGTAATACTCTAAGCGTCGTTTAGATATCTCTCCAGGTATAAGTCCAGGTCAAAAACGTTTTCATCTTTTACTCGAGCCTATTATACAACCGGGACAACCCCTAAAGTGACAGGCTTGAGGCAATAAAACCATAAACTTAAGTCGCGGTCTTCTCTTTAGAGGTGTTACGGGTAATTGGAATAACAGACCAGAGTAATATTATCTATTAATAAAGTTACAACGTAACAAAGGTACACACATAATTTTTTGTTACTTTTTTACAGAAAAATTAGTTTTTTCCATAATTGAAAAAAAGAACTGAATTTTAACGTAGATTAGGTAAAGTTGACCAAAAATGGACAATTACAACAAAAATATAATTATATTTTATAAGAATTTGATAAGTTTCAGGATCATTAAAATCGTTAAAATGAAACTATATAAATATAGAATTATGTGTAATGTTTCTTTAAAAATGAATCTTGTAATTTTGGTATAAGTATATGGTATTTGGTATAGCATATTTTCCCACAGTTATATTCGCTCCGAGGGTTAACAAAGTGTCAAAACCAAATCGACTGACCTGCTTATGGTGGGATTGCTTGAAATTTTATCAGGACGCTTTTGTGCATGGTACAATGAACATATTCATTTTACCATGGATATTAATAATAAATATATTTCCTGACTTTCGCAGATTATGTTAATAACTCTTTATTAACGACAAAAAATATTTTTGTTGAACTATAAATGTCACTATAAATAGATAACTAATTAATTCTAAAAATTGTATCCGGATATTAGCACTACAAAATAAAATATTTAAGTTTAACAAAATAATCCCATAAGACTCAATACTAAAACGTCCCCACAAATCTGACAGCGTGTCACGTGACTGTAAATAGAGGGGAGACCCACTGAGCGAATATCTTTATCAATATTTTTGAATAAAACACCTTTTGGGGCCCATACGGCAAAACTAACACTATTCTCTATTCGGTATAAATAACTCTTCTTGCACTTGATAGTAATAGGAATCAATTCTTTTTAACTGTTCACCTATAAAGCTTATTCACCTTAAACAATTTCTGTTATTGTTTAAACAATCAAACATATAAAAAAATAATTACCTTAATATCTGCCATAGTTTTTGCGTTATTTTGTTTAAACGTTAGGTTACCTTCTTTATCGGTAAGGTTGTATAATCGTATATTTTTATGGAGCTAAGCCACAATTAATTGAATTTTTGATTAGCAAAAATTTTACGTTTCGATTTCCACTCCGTTTCAATCGTTTTCAAAAAGATTATTTCAGAATTTTGTTGAGAGTGTACAAACGTCAAAATTAAGGTTATGTGAGGTTATGTATCTTTTATTTTGCATAGCACCAGCCCACTTTATCAGTTTTGATTGAATTGAGTATTCAATTAAATTGAATATTGAAATATAATTCAATATTTAATAAAAAATATCATTCAAAATTCAATATTGAAATTGAATACATGGTGCTTCTTTTGTAGATCTTCAATTTCAAGATACTTCTCTTTAAACCATGATTTTTTGCTGTTCATATTTTTCATATTTCTTTCTGTGTATTGCTATATTTTTTAATAACTCAGTTTTAAAACTTCCTCCTTTTTTTCATAAGACTTAATATATCATCATACATTCACTGTTTTTTTATATTTGATTTTGACTGTCGAAAGTAATTTTGTTTATGACAGTTTGAAAATGATGGCAGTGATCTGCAGTATTGTGAAGCTTTATTAAATCAATTTATTGTTACCTATCATCAATTTATGTTGTGTAGTTTATTTTATTAATATATCCTAATTAACAAATTAATTAGAATAGATTAAATAATGAAATTAAAAATGTTAAATTTGTTTCAGTCGGGAAGTCAGGATGAATTAGTGGAACAGTATTATACCAAGTGTCAACAACAATTGGGACTTTCTGACGAATTTCTCAAAAACAGCCAAGATAAAACAAAATTGGGCAGATTCTTCTTATGCATATACAGTAGTTTAGGAGTATTAACTTCAAGGGGAGATCTCATTGAAAATGAAACAACACCAAAATGTAGAGTGTCGCCAAATCTGTCTCCTGCACTGAAAGCGTGGTATTATCAAGAATGCTTCAAAAATGCAATGCAATAAAGCAAAACTGAAGTGCTTCTTTCATAATAAAGTAAATAAGACTGTCAAAACTAATAATTATTTAAGAGTAATAAATTTTTAATAAAATTAAAGTTGTATTATTTACCATACTGCTCATGCAGTAAAAATACTACGCTGAACTCAAAATTGGAGCCTACAATATTTAAGGCGCAGATCCCTACTACGTTAATCTTATGTACTCGATCATAAACAAGCTACTAAATTCAGAGTGACACACAGAGAACAATAGAACGACTCATACTTGGAATAACTTTGAAAGAAAAAATCAAAAATAAAGCAATTTAGAGACCAAACAAGTATCGAGGATAAAGAACAACTGACTTTACTAGAGTTGAATCCAAGCGGAAACAAAGAAGTTTGCGACCACCACTAACCGATGTGTAGCATTTTCATTTCATCCCGTATATAATAAAACACCAAAAAAAGATTCTTAATTCTTCTTTAATCTTTTTGCGTCTCTGAGATTGATAATATAAGCATTTTCTAGTCTGTTTATAATAATTTTAATTGCTATTTCGTTTGATCTTAATTCTGCCTAGTTATTTTTTTTTCTCCAGATCATGTAAGAAAAAACAATTACATTTATAATAAAACAGCCAGCTTAATCCTAAAATGCGAATATTGTCCGCTTACTACCAATATCCAATTATAATTTTAATAAAAATATTTTAATAAACATGAAACCCGCCACACTTTAAATTAAGACACACCCACCCGCCCACCAACTACAGCAAAAAAATGAAAATATATTTTTATAATAAATCCTAAATATATGTACCTGTATAGCTAGCTTTTTAGCCTGTTTTCCAACGTCTTTACAAGTTGACTGCAAATTTGTGATAGCGAAAACGCCTTTGAAAATGTAATTTTCCATTACAAGATTCTTAACATGTATTATACACACACCACTGAAATCTTTACTCGTAATACGAGTATATTACTAAATAACTAACACCAAACAACCAGTTTGACTATAAGGTTTTATTGGTGTATGAGATCATATTTCCCGGTAACCGCTCAGGTGCTGATAGAACAATGTAATAATTTACGAGACACAAACACCTTTGCGGTTTTTCTGAAAAATTATCAAAATTTGTTTTCATAGCGATTTTGTAAACAAAATAATAATTATAGTAATATAGTGTATATGTGTAGATCTGTTTTATATGATAAAAATATGTGGTAACACAGTTGAATCTTCATGAGCTGAAAAAATTACATCACACAACTACTAAAAATAATTTGTCTTTGTGGATATAACTGTGATTTCCATTTTTTTCTTTTTTGAACATGTTGCATAATCGTCTGCCACCACATTTTTTGGTATTTTTTTATTCAACTATTTACAGTTCACGGACTAGAAAATCACTATGTGCCGTTGGCATTCCTTTTGCTTTCAAATAAGTTAACAAACTCATATATGACTGCCTTAAATTGTTTAAAGACGGAGTGTCAAAAATTGAACTTAAATTTTAGTCCCAAGGTTGTGTATGCCGATTTCGAAAAAGCGATCCATGCAGCTGTAAGTGAAGTGTTTCTATCTGCGAAAATAAAAGGATGTAGGTTTTATCTTGGACAATCATAGTCGAGAAAAATTCAAAAAGTTGGTCTGGCTACTGAGTATTCAAACAAACGACAATGAAGTCGGACAATACCTTAGATATGTTTTTCCACCTTTCTTAGATCCATTAGAAGTATGGTGAGTATTTTGATTTAGACTTTAGTGAAATATTACCAGCACAACACCAAGCCGTACAACAATTTGCTGACTACTTGGTGGACAACTATATTTCTGAAGAGGCAGACTTCCCCCCTGAGTTGTGGACGGAAAACAGGTCATCACTTTAGCGTACAACCAATGCCTGTGAAAGTTTCCATTCTAAATTTAATTCGTGATTTTACAATCCACACCCTAACATATTTCAATTTTTAATATAAGCATTTTCTGCATTATCTGAAAAGATATTCAAATTGACACTTATATAAAAATACGAAGTTCTGTGAAACCAAAAAAAGTGTACCGAAAAGTACTTCTAGAGCGTCAAAAATTTGTTGGTCACAAAATAGCGGAATTAAAGCAAAATAAAATTAGTAGATTTGATTGTGTCAAATGTATTTCATTTAGATTTCTAGCGAAATAAATGGCTCGTTTTAATTTATATTTGTTTAATTTTGTAATGCCTCTACACAAGTGGGTTTAAAGATCAATAACTCAAAAACACAAGTGATGACAAACCTTGTTCTGAGTGAGAACATCAACATAGCTGGAACAAGTATAGAACAAACATCAGCATACAAATATCTGGGGCACGAAATTCGCTTAAGTAGAGATAACCAGACCAATGAACTAATACGTAGAATAGGGTTGACATGGGCAGCTTATGGAAAGCTAAGAGATGTTTTCCAATCAGCTCTTCCCATCTGCTTGAAGAGAAAAGTCTTCGATCAATGTGTGCTGCCGGTTCTAACCTATGGTGCGGAGACGCTAACACTTACTAAGACGTCCGCAAACAAAATTCGAACAACACAGAGAGCAATGGAACGGTCCATGTTGGGATTAACCCTGAAAGACCGAATACCCAACACAGAATTGCGCCGTAGATCGGGAGTAACCGACGCAATCAAAAGAATATCAACCTTAAAATGGAACTGGGCAGGGCAGGTCGCGAGAACGAAGAACGGCAGATGGACAAAACGCATTCTTGAGTGGAGACCCAGACAAGATGCCTTTAGGAATAGAGGACGACCACCAACAAGATGGACGGATGACCTGAAACGGACACATCAAAATTGGATGCACGCGGCTCAGGACAGAAATTTGTGGGGTGAACTACGGGAGGCCTATGTTCAGCAGTGGACGAGTATGGGCTGAATGATGATGAATTTTGTAATGGTAGAGAATATCCCATATTATGTTGGTTTTTAAACTTGTATTACTTTCTTATTATACCTACAATTTAGAATAGGCACAAAAATTATTTCAGTAATTTTTAAAAACAATTCAAAATTTCTAATATAATTTCTAAATCAATCACTAACATTTTTCAAAATACTTTTCATACGTTTACAAACAGTAATGAGCACGCTAATGACCGACAAAAGATGGAAAATATATTTAGTTGTGAGATAAACAGAAATTAAACTAGTGGAGATGGGAAATTTAGCGCTAGAACCTATAAATTTACATTTCATTTATTGTTTCTCACCTATAGATGTAAGAGTTTTAAAACTAACGCTGTGATAGTGACAGTTTTAGTTGACATCCTCCTCTGATACGTCCAAAGGTGGGAAACAGTGAATATAATGTAAAACAGGTTTCTATCGCTAAATTTCTCATCTCTACTAGTTTCATCTCTTTCATCTTACAACAGGGGTGCTCAAACTTGAATTGCTGGCGATCTACCTCAATATTTTTAGACTACTTACGATCGACTCTGAGAGACTGCAAGTGTGTGTGATGCAGGGTTGTCGTACATACACGATACACCCTACCTACCTAGATAGGACGTACCGTAGCATATATAGATATTAGCTTTCTGCACAATATAGGTACATTATTTTAGTCAAGGTTTGGGTTAGGTTTAGTTAGGTTCTTCTCTACAATATCAATGAAAAAACTCATATTTATTCAAAATTGCGAGTTTATTTGTTGTTACAAAACAAAAGAGTTACATATGGTGTTAAACTTAACTAAGGAGTGGCTTTGGATGTTGAAGCGTGGCACTGCATGTCCTCAGCATACTTTTCATAAGATGGTACCTAACCACTGAGTGCTAATCGCAAGCATGATGTCATATGATCGTCAGTTAGTCGATTGCGATATTTTGACTTAATTATCTTCATTTCAGAAAATGCAGACTCGCACAAGTAAGTTGACCCAAAAAATGCCGTCAGTTGAAGGGCGATTTGCCTTACATTCGGATATTTATCTTCAGATATAAAACGCCAGAAATTTGTATCAGATACTGTAGCTTTGAGATGTATATCTGATATAATCTGCACCAACTCATTTTCAACAGAACATGAGTTCATATTAAACTGACTTGCTATTTCAGTAGCTAATTCCTCAATGTTTTTACATGAAAAAGGATAACTCATAAATGATAACGGTATGATAACGGTGTTTAAGTGCATTGTTATGTCAGTCAAAAATGCCAAATCATTTAGCCATTTTTCGTTTTTCAAAATCTGAGTGTCATCACCTCTTTCGTCTACAAAAGCTGTTATTTCGGGCAATAATTCTTGAAACCTTTCTAGGAATTTTTCGCGACTCAACCACCTGAGGTCAGTGTGAAGAACAAAATCAGTGTGTTCAGCTGACTCCCTATCTTCCAACTGCAACTGAAAGAGCCGCCGTTGCAAGCTACGTGCACGGATGGAATTCACAATTTTTGTTGCAATGCCCGTAATTTCCTCCGTGTTTAAAACTTTTGAACACAAAACTTGTTGATGTATAATGCAATGGAATGAAAAAAATGAAGGGAATTCTTCATTAGCTCGACACAATGCCACAAAACCGTTTTTGTTTCCAGTCATTGCTGGTGCTCCATCGGTTGTAATGCACATTAATTTATATATTGGTAGCTCGTAGTTTTTTACAAAATTTAAGAAAACGTCATATATATCTTCGCCACGGGTCTTCCCCGTCAGAGGAATGATTGTCAAAAATTCTTCCTTAGCCAACATGTCATTGAATACCATCCGAATAAAAATACACAGCTGGGCAGTGTCTGTCATATCGATGGATTCGTCGAACTGTAAAGAAAAGTATGTACATTCCATGATATCATGTTTTAGTTTATTTGCGATGTCTTGACTCATGACTTCAATACGCCTTGTGACAGTCGGACGAGATAACTGAAGTTCTCTAATAGCAGACATGATTTCTGTTTTATTTTTAAAATCTCCAAATAAAGTCTCACCCGCTTCAATAAATGCTTCGTTTATCACCGATCCATCTTCAAATGGTTTCTTGTGTTTCGCCAAAATATAAGATATTTTAAATGACGCGATCGTAGCAGCTTTTGATTGTTTGGCTGGTCTTGTGAACATGGATTGTTCTTTTTTCAAACAAGATATCAAATCACTTACTTTTCGTTTTCTTAATTCACTCTGTGGCGGAAAATCCTTTTCATAGTTTTTATGAACCGTTTTATGATGCCTCTCTAAGTTACCACGCTTAGGTATTGCAACTGACGCACGACAAATAACACAAATGCACTTATCCTTTACCATAGAAAAGAAAAATTCTTCCTCCCAATCCTTATTAAAATGATACGTTTTAGATTTCTTCACTGCACTCATTTTCCACTATTTAATAATAAACTTTGTATCGACGTAGGATCGCTATCAAGTTACAATTCAGAATAACTCCAATTCCGGCAGGCGCAACATTTATATCGGCGTGAACGAAAGTCTCGAATTTTTGCGTCAAACGCGCCGCCCGAAACTAGACTGTACTGTCTGTCTCTCGTCTAGAAACAACACGGCTTTTCTTTGACAAGTGCCGCGCGTTCCTTTCATAAAGCCACCTTTTGCCGCAAGCAGTGTTATTTTATTACGTAATACATTTTTGTAGTTGATAGAATATCATCCCAAATTTGATTAATAATTATAATACATATTGAATTAATAAAATAATTAGTTAATATATGTAAATATAAAATATGCTGTGTGGACAGTATTTTGTTGTCCCCACTTCTTTGAATTGCAATGATGCTTAGTCAAGCATTCTATGTATTTGTGTAGTTCAGTATTAATAAAAACGTTTAATTCTGCTGACAGTAGTTTAGTTACCTACCTACTTATTAAATTTTTTCTTCTTCTCGAGATCTACCCAAAAAGCACTCGCGATCGACCAGTGGATCGCGATCGACCGTTTGAGCACCTCTCCTGTCTTACAACTTCATATGTTTTCCATCATTTGCATTATTTTGCCGGTTATTAGCGCGCTTATCACTGTAGTTATATAAATATGTAACTACCAATATTTGATATAAATTCTAATATAAAATACAAAAGCCGCAGTACCTATTTTCCCGGTGTTAATTTTCCTAGAACTTAATAGATAAATACTTACTCCGCTTGAGCACGGGAGCGAACTAGGTTATGGTTTTCGGAGCGAACTATGTATGAAGAGGGTTTTTTGATCTTGGGGGCGAACTATTGTGCTCCGGCTAATTTAATTTTAATTTAATATATTGTCTTGACCGTTTGGGACGAGGACATCTTACGCCTGACCAGAAGTTGGCTGTCGTCAAATATATTAAAATTGCAAAGATTTGGTTTTCAGACAAGAGACACAAAACAATAAAGAAGCTTTACCAATAAGAAATCAACATCACAAATATAACGAAGCAAAGAATCCATAAGGCTGTTTTATCGGTGCACCAAAACCTAGGAACTGTTATTTACCGACAAAATGTTGTCAGATGAAATTTGGACACAATATTCGAAACTATGTTGCTTTTAAAATGATTGTTTTACTTTTTTTATTTTTTGTTATTTCTGTTAAAAAATTGAATTATACTGTTTAACGTTCTATTATAACCAAACTTTTTACGCCCATAGCTTGAAAGAGTTTTTTTTTCTGTAATCGTTGATTTTTTTTCACCTTTCTGTGTCCAGAAATAATCGAGAAAAGCGTGTTCAAACTTTGAAGAAAATTGCTAAAAAATACTAAAATCTAATAGTGAAACGTGTTACTCATCATTGTCGATTAGGTTCACCGTTATTGCCTTCGTGACTTCAAATCTCATGAGCGTACTGTCAGTTAGTTCGTGTTAAAACTAATTTGAATGGAGAGTAATGCATTTGTTGCCCGTTGGCCGACGCAAATGAGTAAAGATAGTCTTGCGTAAGCAGTGTAGAAATTTAAGTGATACGCCCATTTCAAATCGCAGTGTGCTTGAACTGCTAAAACAGCCTTTCAAAATGTTACAATGACAAAACTAACAGTTTTCTAAACAATTCTAATCAGTAGATTGTAACAAACAATTATAAAAAAAAACATCCTACAAAAATAGTCTAAATACGACAATGAAACTTATGTCCAAATTTTCCAAATCGTTTTAAAAACGCTTTTAAATAAATTTATCAAGAGTAAAATATGTGAAACTTTTATGTGAATTTAAAATATTGTATTATTTGTAAATGTCTCATAAATATTCCTACTCATTGGCCAATAACCATTTCGGTTGATGTAGTAATCGTTAAATAAAAAAGCGTAAAAATAACATTGTTTTTTGTTTTTTGGAATGTTATATTGTTTTATTTTAAATCAAATAAACGGACAATGTCAGATAAAAATAACATTGTCAATAAAATCTTACGGTATTGTTTGTAAAAGAAAAGTAATAAGAAACATAGTAGTATAAAGCATATCAAACAGAAATGGGACAATATTATGGATGAGTCATGAATGAAAAGAAATGAAATGAAAAGACTTGAAAGTATGTACTGTCATAAATTAATAAACAAGCAGAAGCTAAGGAAAAGTAGACAAACTAAGTGAATAATACTTGTAAATATTGGAGGATAATTGGGTTTATAACAGACCATCGAAAAACATCATACTTGGATATGCTATGGAACAAGCCATATGTAGTATAATTTAGAACAAGCCTAATTCTGCAAAAAAGTGTTTTACTACAATTTTATTCGCATAAATATACAATGAAGAAGTACTTTAGACCAGATAAACTAGATGCTGGTCCAAACTCTCAACCTGCCGCCAAAGAATTCAAACTTTGGTACGAAACATTCACGAATTTTTTGGAAAGCAATGAATCTAAAGATAAATCAATAAATTTTGATTTAATTTTAAATTAATTACTATTTAACTGGGAATAAGCCACAATTAAAGTTTAAAGTACGTTTATTGACATTTCAATTTCCACTTCGGAAATCGTTCTCAAAATACAAACATTAGTAATAATGGTTCTGCAATTGTGGTTTTGCTTGGCCCGTCTTTCGCCAGACGTAATTGGCTGAAGAGTGTGCAGAGCGAGTTCTCCAAAAAAATCGTCCTCGTACAAACTTCCTTGCGGTAGAGCTGGGAATCCATACTCGTTTAATCGGAAATACGAGCACTTTTTAGAGCGCGTACTCCGATTGGCGAGTAGTGATTGCTAATTGTACAGGGTCGGATTTTTCGAACTCCCATAAGGCTACACACCCTTCCAGTCTCCTGGAAGCCCTAGTTTTTAGAGTAGCGTAGGTCCCAAATATCTAAGAGGCGGTAAGCTTCCTACTCGTCCAGCTGCTCTATCAACCATCGAACGTGATGGTCATTTGCGATGGTCAGAACGATTTCCGAAGTGGAAATTGAAACGTCGATAAACGCAATTTAACCTTTAATTGTGGCTTATTCCCATTTAAATAGTAACATATTTCTACAATTAAAATTTTGGAAGTATTGTATGTTAAACCTACAAATGAGATTTACGCGAGACATATTTATCTACAAGAAAATAACAAATAAACGAATCTATAGATGAGTATGCACAACAGTTAAACCTTTTGGATGAAAATTGTAATTTTAAAGCAGTTTCTGCAGAAGAAAATAAAAAGGACTATATTCGTGATGCTTTTATTAATGGTCTCATTTAATCTAATATGCGTCAAATATTACTTTAGAAATCTAGATCTTTAGAAGAATCTCAAATAAAATATGATAGGTATAACGCAGCGATAAATAATATAGCATCTTGTAGTCATCAAGATTTAAAACAAAGTACTTCAGCTTCGGTTCAAGCAAAACCTAGTCAGACTTGTTGTTTTTGTGGACACCTAAGACATCCTCGATGTTTATGTCCAGCAAGGACTGCGACTTGCCAAAACTGTCATAAAATTGGACATTGGACCAAATGTGCATGCAATCAAAGAAAATTCAAACGAAACCAACTTCTGCTTCTAAAATTGTAATCGCTTATATAATGGTAACATCTCAATCGCTTTTGCTATTTGAAGAAAAGCTTAAAATTTTTTCAACTGAAGGGAAAGTTTCTATGGCATCTACTCAACAAATATTCAAGGCTATTTTTTAATCAATATTCAGATTGATAAAGAAAAATATGATCAAACAAAAGCTTTAGTTTTATCAAATATTTGTACAGATGTGATTTTAGGTCAAGATATTATGAAACAACATAAAAGTGTAGAAGTTAAATTTGGAGGAGCAAAAAAACCTCTCAAGATATGTTGTCTTACTGAAGCTAAAGTACGCCACCTTCATTATTTGCTAATTTAAGAGAAAATTGTCATCCTACTACTACTAAATCTCGCAGACATTCACAACAAGATGACGAATTTATGAAACAAGAAATAAAATATCTCCTTAAAGAAGAAATTATTGAAGAGAGTAAATTACCTCTTAGGGCCCAAGTTGTCGTAACTAAAAACGAAAATCATAAGCGCCGCATGATAGATGATTACTCTCAAACAATAAGTAGATTTCGAATATCGATTCACTAAGTGTGTAAGATATCAAAATATAAAATTGTTAGCTCAATTGATTCAAAATTCGCGTATATCAAATAACAATTTAAGAATCTGACAAACCATTTACAGCTTTCGTGGCAAATGGATGCCCTTATCAATTTCGTTGTATTCCTTTTGGGGTTACCAATGGAGTATAATGTTTTCAGAGAGTCATTGATTCTATCATTGATATTAACTTACCAAAATTTGATTAAAATGATAGTCTGAAGTTCAAATATTCTGCAACGTACCTAAAACAAAAACAATTTATTAAAATATATATTATAGACGCAAATATAAATATTGTTAATATTTTTATTTCAAAGATCAACAGTGTTATGCATTAATTTTTATTCTAAATTTACAATATTTATCAGAAGAGGAAGATGAACAAGTATAAGAATGCAATTTTGTCCAAACTGCCTATCAATGCTCAGTGAATACTTTAATAAACAGAGACTACAACAAGTGGTATAGAAACTTAAGTACATATTTTTATATTATATTTCATAATAATAATGATAATATATAGATCTAGTTATATAAAATAACAGGTTTTTATTAATATGCGATAAAAATCGATAAAAAGTCGTTCTTCATTCACGCGCAGTTGAGCTTATGACCTAAAATTTTGGGGGAAAACACCAAAAACATACACTTTTTCGAATTCTAAAGATTTTTCGGAGAGAAAATTACAAACCTAAACCTTTCATTTAAAAGAAGGTTAAAAACTAATTATTTAAGAGTTTGCCAAAAATTACCTACACAACCTAATTTTTTTTTTTGAAAAATTAAAATATTTTTCCTGAACTCAATTTAAATCCAAAAAATCTGGAAAAAATCAGAGAATTTTTGGGCAATAAAATGTATGTTCATGAATTTTTTTAGAATTTTAAAGTAAAGGATCGCCTAGGAATTTTTTTTTTCGAAAAAATACATTTTTTAAGCCCCTGGGGCGACAAGGAGATAACAATTTGGATAAAAGAGTTTCTAAATACGTACTTTCGAACCCCTAATCCCGCTATGTCTAAACTACAGGGATAATACATTCAATATTTAAGAGTTACGTAAAAAGATTAAGCTTTGGAACCTTGAACTATGTTATAAATAAATAAGTTATGCTAGTTATGAGATTTCTAAAATTCGAAATTTGTGTGAAATTGAAAAGGTCGAACAACAATAGTAACAAAAATAGTTTTTTTACATTAAATGTGGTTTTAATAAGAAAAATGATACAAATCTACAACAGCCACAAACAGAAATCGTTATCATAAACATATTTTCTTATGTATTGAAAACATTAAGTTCTAATTAACGCCTGATGATTCGACATAGTGTAATCATATAATTATAACATTTATTCACGTGCCGGAAATTGTTAAAACGAATTTCAGGAACACTTGTTTACTAAATCAGCTGGTGCTGCCGTTACTAATACTTTCCAGGAGCTTCTCAGATATTTCTTACAACGTTTTACAAGCAAACACTGACAATGACGAATGGTCGGGACACTCCCACTCAACAAGTCACTATTTTCTGTAAGCCGGCTAAGTCTACATAAATAATTATGGAAAACGATTAACATATGTAACATGTAAAGCTTCAGGTACAAGTAAATATGAGCAGTTAATGTAATCTGTCATTTTAAATTAGTTAAGAAGGAGTAACTTTGAAATGAATACTAACTGAAGTGAAGAAGGAAGAAATGTTTGCCGTTTACCATAATTCTTTCACTTGTAGATATAAAACAGAAGAGTTCTTTTTAATATTTTATAATGTTATAATGATCCAATATAAGATACAATTACAAAACAAAAAACCTGCAGCTCACCGACGTGCAAGTACTTGGAGGGGATACGAGAAACGATCGTGCGCGAGTAGCGGAGAAATCTTGCATTTTTTACTGCAAATTTCATAGATTTCATAAATTCATATTGTCAATTGTCATATTTCATATTCGTTTGTTTATTTACACCTTCTGTTACTGAAGAAAATGGGATTTAGGAAATGCTGTGAAAATAAATTGTAAAAATACAACAAAAAATTGTCAATTTAAGTTTTATTCGTTTCCAACTTCGAAGCACAATGCTAATACAAAGAGAAAAGTGGATTTATATCATAAAAAAGCATAAGTAACATAACCTAAATTATGCATTATTCTTGGGCCCGATTTTAAAGTCAGTTTGAAATAAATAAAAGTTCACTTTTAAGTGTAAATTTTAGTTTCATAACACTCACTTAGAGTTCGTTTTAACCCAAAAATCAAGTTTAATGTTTAAATTTTATTTTTTTGAAGTTTACAAAAATGCATCAAGTTCAAGTTTTCTGAAGATGCATTAAGATATATTCGCTGTCCAAAAGTTTACAGGGAAAGAATTAATTGTTCAAACCAATATGATGATATCATGGGCTTAACCTGCTAATTTATGCATTTATGCATTAGCATTATTTATGGTAATTTATTTTTCTTAAGTCTTCCACATAATTCTTCCATTCTTTTTTGACATTTGCTACCACTAAAGCTTTTCCCTTTGACTCAGTGCTTGGTTGAAAAGTTATTTGGTCATTTACTTTCTCAAATCCAGTTTTTATTATTGCATCCATACTCACAGTAATGCTGTAATTTAATAATATATTTATTTGTATTTACATTACATACAACGTTTACCTTTTAATAACATACCGACATAACCTCAATCTTACTTTTTCTGCTTATTCTTTTTTGGGGCTACGTCCTTGACAGTTATCCGGTAATCTCGATCTAACATGAAAGCGCAGTAAATTTTGCTGATTTACGACACCAGATGTCGCTGTTCCGAACTTGCACGGTCCCAATACAGGAAAATAAGACAATGGCTAACTTTAATAAAAAAATCATTTATTTCTTATTTGTTTATATAAATGAGATGAGACCTTTTAGCTCTATGGCCCTTGTATTTTCTCTTCAAAAATTCACAGTCATAGTCCCGACGCAGTAACCCTTAATACTAAGAAGTTGAAGGTCATCTACTACTTCATCTCCCATTGCTTACCTTTTGCGTTACCTTTTTCTGAATCGCCGTTTTACAGTTTTGTGGGTAAGCCTCTTTGTTCGACTTATCTTAATCTAGCACTTATAATGTCAGTCTTTTCAAACAACTTACTGAGGTCTAGAGCTGTGTATTCATACTCCACTGACCTTTATCTCTTAATGTGCCTTGAATTCTTAAGAACTTACTTTCCACTGGTTTTAAAAATATGCAATACATTTTTTTGTTTTTTAGGACAGTCTTTATGCAAAACTCTCCAGCCCAGCAAGTCATGAATATCCTACTTTTTCACCTAGCAAACATATTCAAGATAATTTCTATCTTATGTTATATTTTAAAAGAATGACGATAGGTTAAAGTGTACTTTTTTCCTAACTAAGAGTGGCAAATGACCTTTAGAGGAAGCAAAATTATATAGATCTATTGACGTATTCTTAACAAATACTAAACACCTACCTAAGAAGTGACTACTTTTCAACTATACTCCTCCACCAATAGCAATTTGCCTATCAACCAAGTAAATCCACCATAAATGTCCTGCATTATCTGATTAAAGATCTTGAAAAGGCTATTTCGTCAAGAAAAGTAGTTTTATGTGTATTCAAAGATATATAATCTGTAATTCATAAAACTGGAAACATTAGAGTTGTGTGTGTATAGAGGAATTCTAGAAATATCGTGTACAGAACACGTGAGAAGATCCAAAGAAAGAGAATCGCAGGGAGACGTAGAATATCATGGCTGTGCAATCTTCGAGACACAAACAGTCCCTTAAGCAATTCGCAAGGAACAACTTTGCTGTGCATGCCAAAAAATAAGGGAAATGTGAGTAATGAGATTGCTGATAGTCTTGCTAAACCAGACACTAGTACTTCTTTTATCGAACCAGAGACATTCTGCTGTGTACCAAAAATCCACATGGTGACGGATTTCCGAAAATAGGAAAAGTAACTTCGTTTAGTCTATTGGGAAAATGGTCCCGGCCAAAATCAAGTAAAAGAGTTTGTTGCATTCTGCAGATACGATGGCCTCAATATAACAATTGGGGTCATCCTGAAAGGGGAGAAAATGTATTATGTTTAATCTACAACCCGGTGATTTCCCCTTTTCGCATTGGGTATGTATATTAAAATAAAAAAAATGAAAGCCAGAGGACTATATAAAACTCTATTTTAAAAATCAGTGAAATTAATATAAATATACATAATCAAATATACAATTATAACTAAAGAAGAATATACAAAAACTTAAATATTAGTCAATATGAAATGACACCAAAAAAAACCATTTAAGGAATAAAACTATGGTAAAATGAACAACTTACAACGACTTATAATGGAAGGGAAATTGAAAGGAAGAAGAGGTCCAGGAAGAACAAAATGCTCCTGGTTGAAAAATGTAAGAGACTGGACAGGTATGGACACACATTCGATACTAAGAACAGCTCAAGATAGAGAGCAATTTGCTGTAGTTATAGCCAACCTTCAGTAATGGAGAAGGCACCCTAAGAAGAAAATGAACAAACCTTGTTGATAAAAGTTACACCAAATGCAATCAGACATAACATATATGAATTATATTGAACGTAATACAAATATTAATAAACTCAATTCAAAGTATAATGGGTAATAAAATACACTTTAAATTAATAATGAAATTAATACAATTAGTAAACTCATCACGTAAAATCTGTGATGTACATACAAAAAAAAAAGAATACTGAAATCATTACAATTTAATAAATATACAAATCTACGATAAAGGTAATAACGTTTAACCAAACGTAAAATGTTCTCAAACGGTTAAAATGTTCAACCCACGATATAATGTGAAATATAGCACAAACAATTTCAACTTGCCAAATAATTAAATAATAATGTAGCGATTCTACACAGTAAACGTATGTTTTGTAATGGTTTATATAAGTTGTACTTTAACCCGTGAAAATATAGCACCGCCGCTATCACAAAAGATGTCTTCACCGACAAAGAGGAACCACCAAGTTGATAATGCACATTCCACCCCAACTGCATTTAACATCTGTCCCGGTCACAGGACCGATGCGGAGTGTCGCTGGTACCTTTAACCCACACACATACACAGCTGTATGGTTTAAGAGATAAAACTCGACTCTTTGACTTCAAAAACACATGTGGCATATGGAAATCGTCCTTATCTCTTTTTGGCCCTTAAAACCGCTGTGCCCTTGTACATGCAAATCTCGTTTAACTATACGGGGAGAATCGAAACTATCAAAAAGTCTGTCAATATTTTATAAATGTTTATCTATCGTTGCGAAACTGCAACAGGGTTATTACCTTCTGCTTGCTTCGCAAAAATACAGTTGGGCTTTAGAAGACTGAGTAATCATAGGCGTTATGATTAGACACTGTTTACTTAGATATTATTTCTATAAAATATACGAAGTGAACTTGCAATTCTTTGCCAGCAGTTAGAACCTTACCAGTCTCTGTTAAACAGATGATAGAATTTCTTAGAAGCCTAGATCTGTTGTACTAAGTATAGATGTCAGGTATACACAAAAGATGTTCCAGATAGCAATATGGAAATGTCTACGAGATCAAGCGACCCATTTAAAATCCACAATCTACAAAAGTGATAGATGTTGAGATTTAGTCACATTTGACTATAAAATTATTAGCAGACAAGAAAAAGACAAAATCCTTTAGTTTTTCTAACATTTTCTGTGCGTTTCCAGTATCTAACCGTACTTTCACCTTGATTAGTAAATGTAAACCGTATAAGCGACAATTAAACATAAATTTTAATCTAAGTCTAAGTGGAATCAATTACCCAGGAAACAGTAACAATTTCTAACTTCCTACAACCTTGTAATATATCTAGATAATTACATGCTAATTCTTGTTTAAAGAACGTATCGAATTGACGTTTTTTACGAGGGATGCTCTGGAAATCTTTATGTTTGGATTGAGATAATCACAAAATCAGCATGTCAAATGCATTATTGTCCTTAATAGGCCAGTAGTCAGAGATTTGATCTCTAAAAACGAGACGAACAGGCTGAATTTTGTTGAGAAAGTAATTTTGGGACTTCAAAAAAGATGAAAAAAATTTTACCACTTCTACCAGCTTCTCTCGAAAACCTCATTCGTAAGGGAAAACGGTAAAACCGATTTATCAAGAATTTGTACGCTGTAGAAAATATTGTTTCACATAAAAATATAGATGATATAATTTTGAATAAAATGTTTATTAGCACTTTTTGTGTAGAATAAAATGTTCTCTCAGAAACAACGCTTGAAGCAACCCGTGTTACCCTCGTTTTTCTATTTAATATCTAGGTACTCGTTTATACTCTGTACATTAAATTTTGTTCTGATCTCACCATTCCTAATTAGGCCTCTCAGCGTGTTTTCTATAATTCTTCTGAGCAATTCTCATTTCTGCTGTTTCCAGCACTCTGTGTTTTGGCTGTGTCTGCTCCTGGGTCTTGCTTATGATGCGTACGTCAGTATTGGTCCTATACTGGCTTTATAGATTCTTGATTTCATTCCACAGTTAATGTGTTGGTTACATCATACAGTGATATTAAGGCATCCTACTAATGTATTTGTTCTTTGTACTTGATCTCTTACTTTTTGTCAACACTGGACAGTGTTGTCAATCTAGGTATTTTATGTCCAGTACTTGTAATTCGTGGAGTTATTTAATAAATTAACCCAATAATAAAGTTCCCTCGTAAATTACACACGCTGTAGTTCCTTCTATTCTTCATGTACAAAGCATTATTTTATATTACATTTGCAGTATGAATCGTGCAATCGTGCAAAGAGAATTTTATAACTTGTCATTTTGCAAGAAGCACAAGAGGAGAATAAAGGTACGAGTCCAAATTCGAAACTTATATTAAAATATTAAAATTATTTCAACATTTTTAGATCAAAATGAACAAATTATTATCTCAATGACCAGGGTAAAAGACGTAATAACAAGAAAGTGAAGCGAAAAGTAAATACGAATTCCACCATACGGACAGCGAATAGTCCGATTGTGAGTCATTTGAAGATGAATTCCAGCCAGTCGAAGATGAGTTCAAGCCCCTGAAGGTGAGACTTTTTCATTCTGTGGAAAAGACAAAAAACTATGTGGTTAAAACATCTTCCTAAAGTGTATGGTTGAAAATAAGGATCCACAATGTAGTTGTCAAAATATCAGGGGTAAAGGCTGTAGCACGTGGAGCCAAGAAACCCTTAGAATGTTTGGAAACTGTTTTTCCCAGATAATTCTATTCCGGAAATTATCTACTACATTTACGCCTATTTGGGGCTAATAAGGACAACTATGGTCGAGGAAGAGATTGTCAGACACAAATTATGATGGGATATGGGCTTTATTGGGCATTCTCTAGTTAGCTATAGTAAACAAAAGTCAGCACGTCAATATCTCCGAGCTTTGGATAGATGACGGTACTGCCCCGGCATGTTTTCGTAGCACACTGTCGTCCAGAAGACTATATACATTGAGATTTGCTTATCTTACAGAAAGAAATATTTTCAAGGTACAGGCCAATTTGGCTTCCTTGTAGGAAACAATTTGATGGTTTCGTTCAACGATGTAAGACAAATTACCAAACTGACGAGTACGGGACTGTTGATGAGATGTTAGATACTTTTAGGAGCCGTTGCAGGTTTAGGAAGTATATTGCAAACAATCATGCAAAATATGGCATTAAAATATATGTCCTGGTTGACGCTAGAATCAAATCACATTGTTTCAATCAATTCTTCTTCTTCAAGTTCCACTCCTATCGGAGATTGGAAATCATTCTGGCAATTATAATTTTATTGGTTACTCGCCTGAATAGTTCAATTGAACTGCATCCAAACCATTCACGGAGATTGCGTAGCCACGAGATTTTACGTCTTCCTACGCTTCTTCTACCTTTGATTTTACCCTGCATTATATTCCTTAGTAGTTCGTACTTTTCACCTCTCATGATGTGCCCCAAGTATTCCAATTTCCTGATTTTTATGGAATTTAAAACTTCGCATTGTTTTCCTAGTTGTTCGAGAACTTGTTCGTTTGTTTTGCGATCCATCCATGATATTTTCAAAATACGTCGGTAACACCACATTTCGAATGCTTCTAGGTTTATAATGTTGGATTTTTTAAGTGTCCAAGCTTCGACGCCATACAAAAGGGTAGAGAAAATATAACATCGAAGCATTCTTATCCGGAGCGATATATTGATATCGCGATTACAAAAAGTTTTCTCATTCTATTAAAAGTTGACTGCGCAATTTCAATCAATTAAATCACATCAAATTTAGAAATATATGCCGGAAAGCATCCCGATGATCCATATCGTGTTGTTAATAGTGTCTTCAATGTTGTCAAACGATTAATAGCCCCAGTTCTTAATACAGGTCGTAACATAAAGATTGACAACTATTTTACGTTCATTCCTTTGGTGAATAATCTCATAAGCAAACATCGCACTACTGTAGTAGATACACTACGATCGAACAAAAGGGAAATTCCTTTAAAAGTTCCCTTAAATTCATAGAAGTACGCTTGTTTATTTGCGGAACAGTGTACTGGTGAACTGGTATCCTATATTCTTAACCCTAGAAAGGTGGACTATTATTTACTGACAGTTATGGTGGACTATCGTAATTTTTACGACATCTAACAAAAAATTGAAAAAAAAAAAAAATAAATATAATATAATAAATGTAATTATAAACACTTTTATTACAAAAAATTAGAAAAAATGTAAGTCCACATATAGCGTGATGGCATTGGTTGCAATATGTGGTAGTCATGCGCCTCTTTTTACTTGGGCAATAGAAACATGCCTTACGTTTCTTTTTTTTTAGGTAAGGAACGTTCAGATTCTTCGGAAATTTTGAGGACATCTTTAATATTGTGCTTAAGATTTCGACGTAAAGTTGGAATACACAATCGTTCTCTCAGCCAGGGTTCGGCGAGATGACGAGCCAATTGAACCATATATTCGTATCTGGATAAAACTTTTCTGTTTGCTTTTAATGTGTTTGTGGTGTAAATAACATACGAATTAACACTTGCAATATTTATCATATTATAGAAGATAAACAAAGGCCATCTCCTCGTTTTACGACCCGCATTCATATTCGAACACATTTGATCAAATGTATCCACTCCGCCTTTTGTTCCATTATAATCAGTTATTATAGTGGGTTTGCCATTGATTTTGGAAACATCAGCACCTTCGTGAATTGTTGAAAGAAGTAAAACTACCTTATTTTTCTTTGGCATATATGATACCAATGTCTTTCTTTTATCAAAACAAAACAAAGATGTATTGGGGACTCTGTTCTTTACATTGAACAATTCCTGTGGAATTTCTCTTTTATTTTTGCGAAGAGTTCCGATAATTGTCAGTTTGTACTGATCTTTTAATAACTCCTCTGCTAAGCTAACTGATGTAAACCAGTTGTCTATGGTAATATTTCTGTTACTACCATGAACTGATTTTGTAAGTTTCTTTACAAAATATGTACCCAACGGCAAACCATTTGTATTGGTTTTCTTGCCTAAATAAGGAATAGCATCGATCATATACTTCGAAGAGCTGTCACACATCATTACGATTTTGAGACCATACGAATTAGGTTTATCAGGTAAATACATTCGAAAAGGGCAACGTCCTCGAAATCCTACTAACTGTTCATCAATAGTCAGATAGGATGAAGGTGTATATGATTCTCTGCAGGTGCTAATAAAAATTTCCCATATTTGGCGTATATGCGCAAAATGATCATCTTGCTGCCTTTCTTTCCGTGTTTCCTTTTCATCAAACCTAAGACAGTTTATGAGATATTTGAAACGCTGACCACTCATGCAAGGCTGATAAAATTTTCCTGATATATTAATGTCAAACATATATTTCACAGATAGATGACTGTCTTTATTTGCTGCAGACATTATTAAAATTGCCAATAAAGCTTGTAGCTCATTTTTACTCATGTCAGAAATATTAGGATGACTGGCATATTTTTTAGATTGTCTTGTAATTTCAGTATTTGAGTGTAACAGAGTACGACATAATATATCCCCTAATATAAAAAAATGTAAGAAATATTCTTCAACTTTTGTGTAGTTTTTGGCATTTTCTTTGGGACCAGCTATAAAATGAATAATATTTCTAGCTGCCGTTCTTTTCAACAATGAAGGTATTTTGTTTGACCACTTATGCCCGTTTTTCCTTTTGGAGCCTTTCCCGGATTTACAATAAACTGAGAAACAGTGGAGTTATTACCTGATGTTCCAGGTACTTCTTCTGTAGATTTTTCGCTTTCCACCACTATTGCTTTTATATCTGCATCCATTAAATTTACAGATGAACTGGATACACTGGATGGCTGGAAAATTTTAAAATTACCATTATTTTTAGACTCATCTTCTTCATCTGAATCGTCCGATTCAAACTTCAAAGCATCTTCTTCTAACTCCCAGTCACTTCCACTATCTTCAAAAGGTTCCTGCTCACTATCTTCACCATTTATTATGCGCTGTATTTCATCGTTTATTTCACTTGCCGTTAAAGGTTTTCGTGATGACATAGTGCTACAATTAAATAAAATTATATTTACTACAAATATAAAAAGAATTAGATAATGACTTACCAAAAACGTCACCGGCGTCCAACTAAACTTGAGAGAAAAAAACTAACGTAGAAGGTGGACTTTCGTAAAATTGACGACGTGATCTCAAAAAATCTAATACATAAATACAGTAGTGGAGAAACACACTCACCGCCTGTTAAATCAAGACTAAAGAAACAGCTACTGAGAAGTGTATGGGCAGAGGTTACGCGACTGCACCCGAACTGCAACGAAAACCGAGGAGCGTCGTCAAATTTACGATAGTCCACCTTTCTAGGGTTAAAAAGGCAAAAATGTGCTTCTGCTATCTTCTCTATATGGCGACGATGCAATCGATAAGACTATAGGCGCCGTGGATGTGCTCAATGGAATGAAAACCCAATATTATATTTCACGGGTGAGCTGTTGATGGCAACTTACCATATATTTTTCAATTTTATATACATATTGGCGGCGTCAACAGTAACATTGTGTATGAAGATAATATGTAATTATAAAATAGATGAACGTAGAGTTTTTTTATGGAACTGGCTTTATCGTTGACGAAACTGCATCTAATAAATCGTTCGAAAATTCGGAACTTACTTTTGAGAATTCATAATTCTATAGCAAGAATTGTCAAAATATCGTTACCAAACGCGTCACTACTGGACCTTTAGGTCCAGCTCCCACGGCGCAGTTGTTTAAAAACTACGGTCTGAACCCAATTGCGCAAATTTCCAACTATTTTGTGATCTTGGCAGCGGAACAGCACGGGAATTCGTCCATAAATCCGACTGTAACTGGTTTCCAATAAGTCCAAAACCGACTTTGTTTGACCTTTCTCGCGTGGTCACAGTTGCGTTGCAATTTTTATAGCGCGTTATTTTATAAATATTTGGTAAACATTACACATTACACACATGTACACATTAAAATTGGCAGTTGGAGATAACTACATTTGAAGAGGCAAAAGAGACAAAACCTGTAAATCTATTGATTTTTTAAAATAAATTATGTCCATGTCTCCATGGTAGCCAAAAAATATATTTGTGAACAAAATTTGAACATTTGGGTGGACACAGGTTTTATTTAGGTTGTAAACTGATTGTAAACTGCTTGCAGATGAAACTAGTTTTCAACCGTTGTTATAAAACAGTTGCTTTGTTGTCGCTGGACCTGAGATATTCAGTTTTGTATATTTTGCCTTCGCCGCAAAAATAGAAATTAAAAAGAATTGCTATTCCTGACAACTACTAATTTGTCCAGAGCATTTTTCTTATACTCGTCCAAAGTGCGTAGCCGCAAATTACGAAGATAGTGAGATTGATTAATATTATTTAAAAAGGTTTACTTCAAATCATTTACTTTTAGCATCGTTCTTTTCATTAATTAAAAAAAAAAGTTTTAAATCTATTTTGAATATTTATTTCGTAAAAAAGGCAAAAATTTGATATGTGAAGAAAAATCTCACGCGCGACCAATTTCGTAAAACCAACCTGGATAGCGACTAACGCCAAGAACGAGAACAATTATTAAGAAAAAATGTGAACCCTCGTAGATTTAAATAAACATAATTTATTTTTTTAGATAATTCCTGACATTTTAAATGATATTTACTGTCGACAGAATTGCGATGATGCTTTGCTATTTGTAATTGAATGTAGACATGAACGAGGAACTAGCCAACATCGCGATACGCGAACATAAGTCGTCGTTGTAACATTAATTGCAAGCTCATAGCAGTCACTGAAAAGGTTGTTCGAGGTGATTTGAAATAAAAATAAGTGATGATTGCGCTGTTGCCACTCACATATCTCAAAAAATAATGGTATGGACAGTCGGCTGACAGAAGCAGACAGTAATAAATGTTGAGTTTTAACGTAAAATTAATTAATAAAAGTTAAACTATTGTGAGTATGAAAATGATCACTATTTGATATGAAACTATACATTTAACATTTTGATTTGTCTATTTTATTTCAACGGTAGATAAGTTTTTTTAAATGTTTTTAATAAATAAACATGTTTCTCAAAAATTTACTTCTCTGGTCTGCTTTTGTCCTCTGACTACAAAATTAAAATTTAAGTATAACGTTAAATGACGAAAGATGGAGAAAAAAGCAAACTAAAAAAGCTTGATAGTTCTTTTCCATGTCTATATTCTGGAATTTGCTAGATTCGGTGTCGATAATAGACGGTGGTCTATTAGGACACACCATTCTTAAAAATTGACATAACTCTAAATAAACATTTTATATTATTTTAACCTTTTGTGTACCTTTCAGGATTTTAAAACAATAATGTTGTAGATAAAACGGGAATTTTTCTATTTTTTGAAATATATTTGAAAATGTAATAATAGACCACCCTCGAGCATTGATGTGATTATTAAAATTATAATAACATTTGGATCCCATCTTGTATTAAGCTGAAGTTATTTTATTTTACAATGATACAAAATGTAGTGTAGATATGGCTGATAAAATGGTTTCATCATACAATGTTGTTAAAAATACTAAGCGCTGGTCATTAGTTATTTTTTTGGAATTCTCAATGTAGCTAGCCCATGATACTATGAACTAAAGATAAACCCACGCGCACGCGATCAGTCTATCTCTTTTGCACGTGTGACTTATTCTGTCACTTGGCGACAAATGTCAACAGAAATGTTCTGGTTTGCATGGAGTTTTGCCAGATTTAGTATTGTATCATGATACTAAGACTTCCAAGATAAACCCACTTCGCAATCGAATTTTGTACATCGACGCGCATGACGTCAATTGGTGATAAAAGTCACCTTTTATCATCACAGTCGGTAAAACATATATGGAAAGAAAGGGGTTTTTATTTAAATATTTAGAATAGTAAGGGATGTTAGGTAAAATATCTGCAATTAAATCTTAAAAATATGTTATATATACATTTCTGTTAGCCTAGCAATGTAAACTAAAATTATATAAAAAAGTAAGAACTAAACATCCTTTTGCAAATGGAAATTTATATACAATGGATTGATTTATTAAAATAAAAATTTAATACAACTGATAAAATAAAATACACTGTAATAATTTACAAGTTTATTTAACAATTTATTTTACAATTTTTAATATTTTCTTTAACTTTTATTTTATTTAACTTTGGATGTTTCTTTAATATATCTATTCAATTTTCTAATTTTAAAATATAATTTACACCTTTACTAACATTACATCTGAACACAGCTAAATTTATTAGCGATTTTACAAATATAAAATATATTATAAATAATTCTTGGTTAATTTTAATGACCCTTTGTTAAAATTGTTAAAAATATGGTCCAGTTCATTACATTTAATTAGAAAATCTGGATATGGTTTAAGTAAACCTCCTTCGGAAAGATGGTTTACCCAGTAAATCGATGTCAACGTACAAGATAAACGATAAAACAAAACTAAATCTCAAGGTTAGTAGATATTTAAGTAGATACTTAAATATCTACTAACCTTGACTAAATCTGACAAAACTCCATACAACACAGAACATTTCTGGTGGCATTTGTCGCCAAGTGACGTCACACGACTGATCGCGTGCGCGTGGGTTTATCTGTAGTTTATAGTATCATGGTATTGTATTATCGTTTATCTAGTACGTTGACAAATAAATGTGTGCAGTTTTCGATAAAATATATTTCAGAATATTAAATTAAGATAAACTTTTATCACCAAGTGACATCATGCGCATCGACGTACAAAATTCGATTGCGAAGTGGTTTTATCTTGGAAGTCATAGTATCTTGTAGCTAGCCTTAATGCGTTCATTATTAAGGTCCATTCGCTCAGCTCGAGCATATTTTGACAGATTCATAGCTAGAAACCTACAACACAAAAGTTCCTATCACACAGTATTAACAGCTTAAATAAACTTTTATTACAGACATCTTTCATTGAAAACAGAAGAATTATTATAAATAGTGAAAGTGTATATTAAACCCATAAAATTTTGGGTAGTAAATATTTAAAAAATATATTTTATTGATATAACTAACATATTCCAGTAAATATTTGTATTAATGACGCTTATAATTTTATTATTTGTTATTATACACTATATGGAGTAAATAAATAAATATTAATTGTCGGTAATTCGTAAAGTTCTATTTTATTTACATTAATATTGTGTATGAGCACGTGTGCTTGGCTGTATAGTAATTTCCAGCCACTTCTAGTGTGTCAAAAAGTATCTAACTTCGCAAAAAAATAATTACTAAAGACTACTCTAGATCTCAAATAATCCAGATATGGATTTTAGCAAAAACAGAAGATTATTTGTAAAAGCTTTGGGATTAGAGTTGGTCAAGGATCATATGACTTCTCGAGCAACAACATCAGGGTTACAATCATACATCCGTAATGCAACAATAGGTAAATATTCTGGTCGGCCAATCCAACAACAACTAGATCCACCACCAAATAAAAGAGGTCACTGTAAGTATTGAAAAAAACCAAAAACTCGTTATTTTTTGCTAATTTTGCAAATGTTGGCGCATGGAGCATATGGCAGCAACTTGCGCAGAATTTCCAGAAAATCATACCTAAATAATTAACGTATTTTAAGTTATTATAGTTTCCGCGCAGCGAGTTAATATTTAGTTTTGAGTTTATAAGTTTAAATATCTGTTGTTTATTTAAATTTTTTTTATAGTTTTGTAAATTACCAATAAAACGATTACCAAAAATTAGTGTTTTTATTTGAAGCCGTATATCTATACAAAAAAGCAGAATTAACATTTTTTAAACACATATATGTAGTATAAACATACATCAATAGGTATTACAAAAAAAGAATTTTAATTTGTATGTACCAAAGGTTAGAAAAAAAAATTACACGACTTTTGGTCCTGACAGATCAATTGGTGTTTTTATTTGACGTGTCGTCTTTTTTAGCATTTGAAAAATGTGCTGAAAAGACGCTATTTTCCGATTTCCAAAATGGAAATCGAAACGTCAAATAAACTTATTTTAAAGTAAAATTGTGGCTTATTCCCGATAGAAATAGTAAATTTTATTAAAATGCCATAAAAAAAGCTTAAGAAAATGGCATCGTCGTGCGTCGCTTTTTTGTCGCCGTGGGACCTATGTAAGCGTGGCCACTGGTCCTTTCATTGTCACTAAAAGGGAATAAAATATTCAAATATTCAAATAAGATATTAGTTTATATTTTTAAAAAATAATATTTTATAAATCATATTTTTGTTTAGATTTTTAGATTTTTTGGAAGTAGTGGGCGTGAAAATAAAATTAGTACTATAAATATGAAATAAAATAAAAAATTATAAATCTTTAGCATCTCCCAAAATAAAAAATCTAGGAGGGCTAAGTCGGGTGACTGAGGATACCATTTTATTGTACCTGGTGTATTAATCACACGTTCGGGAAAAATTAAAGTTAAATAGTCTCTAACAGCCCGTGCATTGTGTAAAGGGCAGCCGTCTCGTTAAAACCAAATTTCGTTTAAGGTTATTTGAAGATGTCAAAGTGCAGGGATAATTTGATTTCGCAGTAGTTGAAGATATTTTACTGCGTTTAGATTTCCTTGTGTGAACCGAAGTATGAATTGTGAAAAATAACTCGTCTGCAAACAAAACATTATTCAGTAAATTATTATTTTCATTGCATTTCTCCATCATAATATTTCACAGATCTCCATCCGTTTATAATGATCGTCAGGAAATATTTCTTAAGTAGTAGTTTCTTTTTTATTCAGGTCAACTTCATCGACAATTTGTTTACTTGAACACGGAGTCGCTTCTGCCAATGCACAGACCTGTGTTTTCCTAATGTCTCGTTCTTGACTAATTTTCTTTCCCAGAAGTCGATGAGATGTGCAGTAGTTTTTACATCTGCCATTAATACAGCCAACCTTTTCAAATTCATGAATAATGGGCCAATGGGAAATACAAGTATTGGCCTACATTCCCCGTACAGTACGAGTACTGTCGTCGTGTAACTCAGTTATTACTTATTTTATTTGACTACCATCTGTTAACTTTACTTTTTCGTTTTCTACTTTCTCGAGAATACTTTATTCATAGGTCTCATAATTATTCCAAATTTAAGGCAAAATTTATCGATGCTGTTTCTTATTTGCAAACTTCCAAAATTTAAATCAGCAATATTCTAGGAAATAGTTGATTATAACTACAATGTGGCAACTGCGCTATCAATACAAAACCGATACCTTCACTGTGAGCCGGTGTGTGTATAATGTGAGTGTGTGTATAAATAAAGATGATGTCATGCAACAACACAACAAAACGTACATTGCCTTGCTTGCCATGCCATAGCAGACCTAAAGTTTTTAATATGAATAGGAAATAGAAGTATGAATAGCGAAATAGTCGTCAGTGTAACGTACTAGTCAGTTTGGCACCAGTCTATGATTTTAATTAGGCTCTAATTTAAGATAAATACTAATAAATTCTTACATATCTCCCGCATTATAAGCACTTTAGTGTGGTATGTTACCTTATGTACCGTTATAAACGTAACAACATAGCAATGCATAATAATCTGTCAGTAGATAACCTAATTTTTTTGTACTTCTGGAATATTAAGTTTGCATTTATCAGAATTTTATATAAAATTATAAATAACAGTCGTTTATTGGTTGGCTATTTAATATTGGTTCAATTATTGTAAAAAAACTGCTTACATTCTCCCAAATTCCGAATTGTTTCTGAAATGTTTTTGATTATCTTGCGTTTCCATTTTTGATTTCAGATACGCTCTTGAATTTTATATTTTGGTGTTTATGAATTCGTCGTTTTGATAGTCTTATTCATCTCATTCACAATATGAACATGAAAATGAAATAAGGATCAACGCAGGGTGACTTACAATCGGCAAAAAATGCTAATTTTTTGGTATTTTCTAATGATGTCTCTTCCCAGCATCGAGCAAAAAGACAACAGAGGGAATGTAAAGGTAGTGGGGGCAAAAATATTGTTAGACAGGAAGTGCGAACTTTAGAGGCCACTTTAAACAAGGAGAGATTATCTCTCCTTGTTTGACATCAAATTTAGTTGGGTTATGTTATTGTTTGTCCCAAATGTCACATGAAATCTTATTTATATTGAAGTTTTTTAACAATTGTGTCGCATTTTAGACTATTATCGTTAATAATTAATTAAAACTTTCTCGTCTAAGACACCTTCTGAAAAATATTATATAGCTACTGTTAATAAGTGTCGGAAAATTTAAATTTGGCGCATTCGCATTTCCGGATATGACCGCCATTAGAGGCCACTTTTTTGGTCTCCTTTTCATAAGGATTAGATTCCCTCTTTTGTCTTTTTGCTCGATGATTCCCAGGCACTGCTCGTCGTGAAAAATGGTCTAGGATTTCAGATTCCAGGAATCCCTGGAATGCAAAATATGTATTTGATAATAGTGAACCTTTTTCTGAAATTTTGACAGCACTCAACGGTACAAACTAAGTAGCCTTACACATTTCCTCAACGTCTATTATGACGTTATAGATGACAAATATATCGTGAATACGTGACTGAGGTCAAGCAATTTCTAGAAGCCTTCTGGAAATTTCTTGACCTCAAAATGGCCTTCTTGGAAATTTCCAAGTATTTGTTTCCAATATATCAAGAAAAAGAACGATTTTTAAACGCCTCTGGATAACATTTAACCCTTAACTACTATAACGTGGGTCTAGAAGACCCATTTTTTTTATATAAAGAAAACAAAGAAACAAACAACAAAAGTTATTTTTTAATAACTTTTTTTATTTATAAACTAAGATTAGAAAATAAATTGCCATAAATTGATTAAACACAAATTGAAGTTACTCTTTGCATTTTTTTTATACTTGAACACAACATACAGGCATTTTACACTATGCGCAAACATAGTTCGTTTTTCTGTCTTTCTTTTTTTTCGATTCTCATTGGCTCGAGGAGGCTCACGAACACTTAAAAATTTAGTGCCAAGAATATCTGCTTCAATAGTTTGAATCTGTCGGGCCGCATTGGAGTTATATATTCTTCTCTTCATGTGTGTAATGTACAAGCTTTATGCTAATTGTTTTAAGAATTTTTCCCGACAAATAGAATTTCCTTTATTTAAAAACTGATATAACACTCTGGCGTTATTACATGCAATATTTACAACAGAAAAAACACAGCCATTGGCCATTTTTGTGATCTTCGAGCTACAAAATAATTGGCACATTTTGGATTCAACGCATCCACACAGGCCTTTGTCGAATTATAAAATAAAATAATGTCCGGTTTTTTTTTTGTTTACTGATCATCAACCTTGTCATGGTGCATTATAGATATCAGTATTACACTTTTAGCTTTCTAAGGGACATAAGATACCATGGTAACATCAGAAGTGAATGCAAACAAAAATGAATCAACTTGCCTTTTTCTTTTAGGTAGGAATTCTGGAGGCATTTGACGTTTATTTTTTTAATTGTGCCAACGAAAGTAATGTCCTTTTTTTAATCATGAATTCATTTCTACCGAAGTGTACCAGTTATCGCCGATTACATTACGTCTTTTGCTATGAATTGGTTGAGTAACTCGTAAGACCACTTCGATAGGATGAGAGAAGGGTGATTTTGCAGTTTTGTTTTTTCCCACTGTACATTTCTGCGTTATACATATAGTGTGTCCTGGAATCCACCAAAATTTGTATTTTTAATCCATATTTAGCTGGATTATGCGGAATGTACATTCTGAAATCACATTGTTCCTTGAATGGAATTAACATTTCATCAATAGTCAAAAAATATCCAGGCGAGTAGCTTTTGGAACATATGGTACAAATTGTTGAAATATATTAATTATTGGGGCCAATTTTGTGTCCTTCCTCTCTCAGTTCTTGTCGTAGCATCATCAAATCGGAGACACTACATTATAAAGGAAAATCTTGCTAGTGTCATTGTACATCGAAATAGATGGCCACAACAGTTTTCCACGTTGAACATAAATCCTTGTGTCCTAATTTAAATACTTCTTGCATCTAGAACAAACCAATAAACGCTTCCATTTCTGCAATATCAACGGAATGTATAAAAGCAGGACCGAATACCTTTCTTTTTTTATTTCGTTTGAATGTCTCGTATTTCTGTTTGATAACTTCAATTCTTTCGTTTGTCCGAAGCACTACTTTTTCCAATAAATCTGGAGTAATCAGAAATTTCCAAGTGCCTGTAATACTGTCAGGAGTATTAGCGCTATATATTCTCTTTGAGAGCTTTAGTTCTTTTTAGAACTTTTTTTAGAAATTTTAGACCATTTTGTTTTGTCATTTCCGTAGTAGTAATTTCTTTGCTTTGCTTCATCCCCAACATCTTCATTTTCAGATTTGTCTCTTTACTAGATAAAGTTTGAATCGACTCTACATCTGATCAGATTAGAATTATGTAAAAATCACGTCCTTGCTATAAGTGGGTCTAATACACCCAGCTACGTCTATAAAATTTGCTAGTTCCAAACAAAAGTTATGCACTCTTCGCTATCGTATTTCGGACTAAATAATCTAAGAATAGCCGGAGCCGTAGCCAAAAATTACTTAAGGTCAGGAGAGTGCTTGGTTGCCCAGAGCTCTGGGGGTCTGACAGACCCAGATTATAGTAGCTGAGGGTTAATGAAATTAGAGCAGAATGGGTCGAGAAATAATACTTTTTTGAAACTATAAAGATTATAAACTTTTCAGATGACCCACTCCATGCCAATACTTATCATTGTCAAGATCATATGACTACGTCCGAGTGAATTCGATAGAAAAACTAAAGGAACCCCGGTCATTTATTGTCCATGAAATGTATTTAAATCTACTATCTATCTGTTTATATATCTACCTAAAAAGCCTAAATTGTCGACTGCTGAACGTAGGCATTCTCAAGTTTTTGCTACCTCTCTCTATCTTCAGTTCTTTTTATCCAGTTTTTAGGATTTTTTTTGTCGTCGGTTCATCTGATTGAATTGGAAATCGATATGTCAAAATAAAACAAAAAATGTAACTTCTAATACAAATCATTGTAATCTATGTTAATAATTCTTTTTTTTTGGCATATTATTATGACGTGTTATTATCAGGAGAAGGTTTGTGTAAAAGATAATTTTCACAAAATTGTACGGAAAGACCTTAAAAACCGTTTCTCTGCAATTTTAAATCTTAATATAACTAATCGATGGCGCCATACTATCCATAAAAATAAATAAAAATAACAATATACCTACCATAAAAAAAAGAGAAGTAAATATCTGCCTAAACAAATTCACTAATCCTATTATATTAATACATTTTCTAATCGTTCGTTATACGCCTTACAATACAGAGGAATCTGAAAATTCTTATCTGCATAAATGGTCGAACAAAGGCTATTTTCCTTTTCCCCGTAAATGTCCCCTTTGTCTCTACACAATTATGATATAATTCGGAAACACACTAATATCCCTCATACCTGGTTTATATTTTACAAACATAATATTACTTAATATTACTGTGTACAGGGTTTTGCGATTTTGTCGGTCGGTGATTTGATTTTTCTCTCAACATTTTCGTTTTATTTTTTTTTTCTTTAATTAGGAATAGGAAACTGTGGAAAAATGAATAAGGAGTACGGATGAAAATGCTATGTAAATAAGTAAATTTTAAAATCTTTAACGATGTTTGAAGCTGGAACAGGCAACAAATGGCTAAACCATAGAACGAAGAAGAAGAGAATTGGAATTATTACGTTCTATCATGTTTAGTTAAGTTTATTTGTGAACTAGGAACGCGTTTTTATTATTTTTTGAACATAATGTCAATTCCAAGGAAATAGAAAGGAATAGAAAATTTTTCATTTTTTAGAAACGACTTAGTTTTAGCAAATCTTGACTTTTTTCCAAAAATTTATGTTACCAGTAGGTTAAGATTGTTGGAAAATCGTATTATTAACCTCGTAAATTATTTTGATACGCCCATGTCGCAAGTCCAATTCATAATTCGTTGACCCTCTCTTCTGTAGCTAAATTTGGTCACATCTCTAAAACAAATTTGCAAATTGATGTGTGTCCATGTCGGTTGACGTCATTTCTAAACTTTTACGCATCACGCACTATTACTATAGTTCTTCTAGATTAAAATTTACGAATTTTTTAGTGGCTAGCATGGTGTTTAAGGCTATTTACATTAAAACGATGAACTTTGTTAATGTTGATGTAAAAATAATTACAGTGATGGTCATCGTCAGAAAATAGAAATTGAACATCACGAAAATTTAAATGGAACTAAGTTGGATTGTTTCGGGAAATTTTTAGTGTAATTAACCCATTTTACACAACTTCCGCTAAACATTGAAACCAAAATACGCAATGGGGAATATCGTCAAATTTTGAAATAGACATTTTAGGATCGTCGACATTATTAAGTATAAAACTATTTAGTATTTTTTTGTATTAAGATACTATTACGCGACTTGAGCTCTTAAAAACATCCATTTATGTATATTAGTTGTAATCAAAAAACACATTTGGACGTTGATTGTATTTTTACATGCATGGTATATAAGGGAAGAAAATGTATTGATTTGACTGTAGAAAGATTGGATTGATAAAGTCCTGAGAAATTTGAAAAAATATATACATATGGTCTAGAGAACTATTGAAAATATTTGCCAAAACAATCGTAGAAGAAGAACTAACTGACAAAATTGAAACTGCCAATGGTATAAGACAGGAAAATTCCCTGAGTCCTCTATTGTTCGACCTGATCATATATGAAATAATAAAAAAAGTAAGAACTAAAAGACACAAAATGGAAGAAAAACAACTTAAACTAATCTGCTATGCAGACGACACAATGCTAAGCTCCTCAAAGGGAAGATGATTTACAACGAATGCTGGACCAATTTATTATAACCGCCAGAAAATGTAACATGTTAATTTTAGGGATACAAGCGGGACGTCCCGTCTCGCACTTTGTCCCGCGGGGCTCACAGGACAGCGATTTTCTGCGTGACACGACAGAGATTTTTCTGCGGGACGTCCCGCAAAAATTGCACTTTGATTATTATCGGAATGATTTGGTAATTCAAGATGTAAAAGTATCTGTGTTATGTATCTGTTCTAATAATTTATATTGATGAAACATAATTAATACATTTAGATTTTAATAACATAAACTTTTAAAATGTTTTCGACAATTATTTTGATTTATTACGATACGCGCCTGGTATGCAAAAAATTGTTTTGGTTTAGGTTCTCCTAATAAACCGTCACCCGACATTACGACAACACCATCAGATGATGATAGCTTTGAATCTAACTGAGAACGTGATAAATAAAAATAACTTTCTTTCCCTTACTTTCTTCTGTCAGTAATGTCAAATGCCATCAATGCTATTTCTATCAACTAATAAACAATAGGAAACATAACAGTATAAGTATTCATTAAGAAAGAAAAATCTCTTTTTCTTCTTCTTCTTCCTATTTATAAACAATTCTGCTTGTTCATTGACGGATTAATACCTCTATGGAACCTATCTGTCGTAAAAGGCGACTAATGGAAAGGTAATGACAGGTGAAGAGCCGTCGTTTGAGGTGTCTGGTTTGTAGAAACGCATTCGGGATGCTTAGGCATCTCGGTCACCAGTTTACATTCCTAGTATCTGAGACGAGTCTCTCGTGGGACCACTCTACTCTCATTTCACAAGAGTCAAGTGAGGTTGAACGAGCTAAGCCTGTATATACCTCTCACGGCCTTACACCACCGATAGTGGTGTCGGTGTCTCGGCACGTACCCACCTGGTTGATTTAAGAGTGATAGAGGAGTGCTCCCCGGCGGCGCCCTATCTACTTGCGAGGTGGAATTCTTCCGCCTGCGTCATCTTTATGCCTCTGGGAGTGGGGATCTTCGGACGGGTGACGTACCCGTCACACAGGTACTACGGAGAAGGTGGAGCCCCACGATGTTTCGGCATCGTGCCACCTTCATTTGGTGTCAGACTCGTAGGGGAAGTGGAATCGTATGCAGAAAGGCCAGGTAGACCAGGGTCCTACCAAATTTATATTTGGAGGACACAAATTCGCGCTATTCTATTTTGACGACACGGGTCTCCTCCATTCTGCTTATCTGGTTATTCCATTTTTTTTTCTATTTTGTGTCCATTCATTTATACACTGTACGTTATATTTTCTTCTAATGTCTTCACTTCTCTTTCGATCTCTTAGCGTATTTCCTGTAATTATTCTCAGTACTCTCATCTCTGCCGTTTCTAGTAGCCTTTGCGTTGTGGCTGTGTAGGGTCTTGCTTCTGAGGCATATGTCATTATTGGTCTTACACTGGCTTTACAAATTCTTGACTTCATCTCAGTGTTAACGTGTCTGTTTCGCCATATAGTGTTATTAAGGCATCCTGCCAGTCTATTTGCTTTTTGTACTTGATCTCTCACTTCTTTGTCCAGGTCTACATAGCTGGACAGTGTAATTCCCAGGTATTTTTTATCCATTACTTAGTCAATACTAATGCCATTAATTTATATTTTACATCTGGTTTGTTCATTGCTAGTTACTATTGTTTTAGTTTTCTGAGATAAGATTGTCATATTAAATTCTTTTGTTCTTATGTTAAATCTGTAGACCAGTCTTTGCAGACTATCTTCATCTTGAGCCATCAATATTTCGTCGTCTGCATAACAGAGTATTTTGATTTCTTTGTTTTCCATTCTGTATCCTCTTCCTTTGTTAACGGTTTTGATGATTTTATCCATGATCAAATTGAAGAGCATATGGCTCAATGAATCCTCTTCTCTTATTCCGCTGCCTATTTTTATAGGTTCTGTAAGTTGTCCATCTATTCTTCTAAGTTGTTGACTTCTATTTTGTTGTTTTGGTAGATGGTTTCGATAGTTTTTATAATATTAAGGGGAACTTCTCTATTATACAGACGATGGATTACATTTTTGAGTCTTACTCTGTCAAAAGTTTCCATTAGGTCAGGGGTCACCAATTATATTTCTTGAGGATCCGTTTCGAAAACCTACTACATTACTGGACACTCAGCACTAGGGCAGTGGCGTAACCAGGGGGGGAGTTACCCAGAAACCCCAGTAGTTGTAACCCCCCTCAGGAGATCATACTGGTTACGTAGTTGAAACCAGGCAACTAGGGGCTACCTCTTTTAGGAAGGTAGCCTCGAGTCTCGAGAGGGGATCGAAATAACTTTCTTTAAATCCAAACTATCCTTGCCAAAATAGTCCACCACAGCCTAGTGTAAATCGTCTCCTGTAGTAGTTCCTGATAAAGGCAAAATAGTCAAAAGTCCTTCAACAAACCCTTCACTAGTTCTGTCCAGGTAGCGCACGAAAATGAGAACTGTATCTGTATAATATTTAGTGACAGCCAAGATTTGTTTTAACGTTTTCTATGTTTCATCTGCCAATACCTGTGTATTCATTGTGCTTGAAGTAGTAGATATTGGAATACGCTGAATATTATCGACAATATCCTATTAATTTTCAAATAATGAATTTCCTGCTTCCAGAAAACACTCTTTAACGATAGCCGCATCACTATGGCTTCAAAGCGTCCAGGAAATGCGTAAAGAAGCCTCAGAACAGTTCCTTCTTAGATTTGATTATAATTTTACACTATAATTTTATTACTATATTTTGAATTTAACGGCGGTCCGCAAAAAACAAGCTCACGGTTTGGATGCGGACCGCGGTCCGCCATTTGGTGACCCTCAATCAGAGACAGAAATGCTGGTCTATTATACTCTAGTGATTTCTCAGTAATTTGCTTTATAACGAATATTGGATCTCTACATGATCTTCCACTACGAAAACCCTGTTGTTCATGTGCTAAACTTATCCTCTGATTTATTATTATTTTATCTCCTTTTTTAAATAGTAGAATTAGTTCGGTCGTTCTCCATTTTTCCGGTATTTTATTGTGTTTTATAATTTTATTAATTAATTTTGTTAATTGTTCTGTCATTGCTGCTAAACAATATTTCAGTAACTCGTTTGGTATCCCGTTTTTACCTGCTGCTTTTCTGTTCTTTAGGTTTTCAAGCATTTTCCGAACTTCTTGTACATTTATAATAAGTTCTCAATTTGTGGTAATTTCTGGTGTTTCCGGTTCTAGCTTCGTTTGTTCTTCCTCTGCATATAGCTTTCTTCATAGAAACAGGAAAATTTTTTTTTAGTATAAGAATTTATTAAGGAACAAATAAACCCCTTTTGCTGTGAAAAGTTTAGGAATATTAATTCATTAAATAATATCAATCCCGTTTGAATCGTACGACGCTGTCGACCTATGATTCGATCAACCTAAACTAACTCATATAAAACTCAATTATAATCAATTTCCTGAGTTGTGACACTGCACTAACAATATCATAACCTCGCATTAAAATAAATGAATAATATGGCTCTTTTACTCCGTGAGAAGAACTTTATTAAATCATATCAGATAAATCAGTGTCCCGCTTTGTATTATTAGTATTTGCCTTCATTGGCGTGCGGAATTGATTAATGTAGGATTTTAAACAATATCAGTTAACGAAATCTGCAATGGTTATATTAATACACTTGAATCTAATCCCTCAGACGAAATGGTTGCTGGACACAATTTGCAGTACCCCTATGGAAAGAGCTAAACAGACTAAGAACTGTCGTTTCACGTTGTACTAGTAACCTGAAGAAATGGGGATACCAGGAGGACGATACCTGTGACTGTGGCACGTTCAGAATAGTCACCATCTACTATCATGCACAAAGATGAGAGAGACCTGCACAGAAGAAGACCTTTTCTTAGCGAATGACAGGGCTATCTATGTGGCCAACCATTGGAAACACAAAATTTAAAGCTGTTGGTTTTTCGGACATAAAAAGTAAGTAAGTAAGTATCTAAACCTGCCGTCAATGATTTATATTGATCTCAAACAAACGTCGCTATTAGTTCGAAACTATCACTAATATGACATTTTTTAATCAAACAATGTTTCGCATCTGTATGGATTCCTTTTCGTTAGAACTTGTCATTTTCCTACTTTACCGTTTTTCTTCTATACAACAAGAAGAGAAAATATTTTACTCGCCGATACAATAAAACCTGTGACATCCTATCAGAAACATGCTGATGTCTAGTTTCAAAGTTCTCTAAACCGATTTCAAGTAAATTTTCATATTTTTGTTGTTTTTTACATAGGCGTGTATATTAACATCGATTGAGCACTCTGTAGAGCTAAGTGACGACGCCATTTTTTTCGTTGTTCGCTGTGTCTCTGTCTTACATCAAGCGAGTATCGTAGCGTCTCTTTTGTTGCGGTCGAGAGAGAATGAAGGGTTTGAATGCACTTGCACTAGAGAGGGACAGATCGAAAAACCTCAAGAGATCTTGGCGTCAGTATGTGCGGCCGGTATGCTCGGACTATGTTAACCTTTTAACAGTTAGTGGCAACAATAGAAATCACTTACAGAACGGCCCATTAAGACACGTAAATGCAAGTGATTGTGATAGCTATTTACGTTACTCACAACGCTCACAGGCTTCGACACCGAGAAAAAGTGTTAGTCTCTACACTTCTGTCTCTACGCGGTTCTGGTACTTCTTCTTCTAATGTTTTAGCAATTGATTTATCTAGTTCTTCCGACACCTGCCATACCCTGTCCTTTCAAGCAGAGAATAAGAAAAGTTTATTGGAAGTGGAAAAATCAGGATCAGATATTGACTCGGATGACTCAATTGGTGACAAGAACTTCAAGCGTAAAGCTCTTTTTAGCGATTCTACGTAATATCCATTTAAACGAAAAAGAAAAATGCCAAAAAAAGGTGAAAACAACTTTAATAAACTTCATAAATTGAGGCAACTTAGCGGCATCTAAATAAAGAATTTAAACTTTTATTTTCACCATCCAGAGAGCGTTCAATAAATGAAAAGATGGTAGGGGAGCTTAACTTTGAAGCAATAAATGCATCTAAAGTCATTTAAACGAACCTTCAAATTTTGGGTTATAATTTGTACACGAACAAGTTATGTGCTTTCATTTAAAGTATATGAACAAAAAAAAAACAGTCACATTGAGGGCTATTAGGTCAAAGAACTTCTGTGTTTGTGTGAACCATACTATTTCAAAGATTATGCTTTATACTTTGATAATTTTTTTTCACAATTGAATTGCTGTCCAATTTGCTACATAAGAATACTTTTGCCTGCGGTACTTTCAGAATAAATAGAAAGCATTATCTCAAGGATCTTTTGCTAAATGATAACCAATTGAAACTGATTGAACCTGATTTTATAAGAGACGAGTACAGTGGAATATCAGTTTTGAAAGTCCGAAATGGCGGAGGCAAAAAGTATGTGGTCGTAATTAGTTCCCCTTATGATCCTTCATTGAAAGTTGATGGTGTTCGAACAAACAAGGAAGGAAAAAAAGAGAAAACCCTGTCCACAATTAATAGCTGAAAGAAAAAAACCCTGTCGCATATACAATTTTGATCGATTCTAGCCAAATTGGTAATTTTTCCAGCAGAAAACAAAGAGGTGAGCCAATTACTACAAGCAAAAACAAAACATTGGTGGACGTTCTATTTCCACCAATAATGTTACTAGAAAAAGAATGTTGGGGTGCATTTAGCAGTATAGGGCAAGAATAGGCAATGTGCATGTCAGTCCACCAAAATAAATGTGAAGAGATCAAAAATAGCATGTAGTGAGTGTAATGTTGATTTTTAAATAAAAATATTTTAAAGCATTTTTGTGTTTTATTTATATAAAAAATAAGTGGCTACATGGTTAGTCACCGAACTTTAGATGTTATTGGTTTATCAGGACGGTTAGTGGCACATTTAAAAGCCACTTTAAAAAAACGTGATGAAAATTTAATTATAATTTGTCACTTTTATAAAATATTTTATTTAAACCATATTTATACTTTAAAATCCGAAAAAAATATGAAACATTTATTTTTGCGTTAAAGTTTTAAGTGTATGGTTTGTCATCTACGGCTATATCTTAACAGTACAATCGTGCCAATAGAAAATAACCTGTCAAAAAACATCAAAACGTTTTAATCTATTTTTTGATGGATATACCCACATTATCCCTTGGTATAATTATTCCAAACTATCCTAGTGTAGTGATTTATTGACGAGCATCCTTATCGAAATCTGTTATGATATTCCCGAGGAAAAGATGGTGATTTTTATTGTTATTCTTAGACATGATTATTTTGTTCAAATACTATTAAATATTAATTAACTACGATATTCAAATTCGTTGGATTGTTCCCAGTAACTATTATCTTGATTTTTTCTATTGTTAAATAATATCATCTTACATATCTATTTTTTGGAAATAAATAGTTTTGAGATCAGATTTTATCGTATCATGTAGTTCCCATTTTATTTCAACAAGGCTTTTATTAAGTTCTGTAATTGTGAAAAAATATATGTATATTTTTTTCGGATGACTGAATTCTCTAGCGAAATGATGTGCCACATACGGTATACCCCGGATACCTATTTAAAATTGAAGGTTGGCGGTACTGGAAAAGGGAGGAGTTTAACAAATGACAGATATAAAATTAATAATACAGGGGTCAATGAAAAATAGAAGTCAATAAGGATACTTTAAGACATATATCACAGTTCCGCTTTCTAGGTATTGACATCTTGAATAACAGAAACATATCAGCGGATACCAAAAGATACAAAAACTATATTAGACCTGTTAGATACAAGACACCCGTGCTTATCTGCGAGAGAGAGAGAGTTTTAGCTGTAAGACTCCATACAGAACAGAGTGGTCGGCAAGGTTACCATCTTCTACACGGCGCATCCCAACGGCTAATAGGAAACGTCCTATGGGTATACCAATCCCTTCTCATATCAGTCCAAGTCGATTACCATAAACAAATTATACTCTGCATGTTTTTATAAGTTCCCATATTAGTTAATATGGCATTTTTATTAATATTTATTAAAAACATTACCCTTATAGTTTTTTATTTATTTTCAACAATAAAAAAATTTCACTAAACTGGAGCTATGCATTCACTTATATTAACATACGCTGATTTTTTCATAATTAAGTTAAATCCAGAGGTAGGTATGGAAAAATGACATCAAACCAATAATAGTGTTAGTTAATGTCAAATGTATTTTGTAGTATTGTAAAGCTTTTTGCCGTTTGTGGATGGATTGTACAATGGGTCGAGATAAAGCTATAGATGAGAAAATTTGTTCAATCGTTATTATATTTTTTAATTCTGGAAAATCCAATTCGGAAATCGCGAATATGTTGCAATTGTGACGCTGTACTATAAGAAATATAGTCAGAAAATACAAAATTACAGGTTCGATCGTCACAAAACCTAGAAATGTCTTCTTCTTCTTGTAGTGCCTATCCGTTACGGATGTTGGCAACTAGCATGGCAATTCTAACTTTATTGACCGCAGCTCGAAATAGTCCTGAAGTGGTCAAGGAAAACCATTTTCGTAAATTCGTGAGCTATGATATTCTTCTTCTTCCTGGTCCCTTCTTTCCGTAGACCTTTCCCTGTAATATAAGTTGCAGCAGGTTATATGTATGGTCGTTTCGCATTATATGTCCAAGATATTCTAGCTTGCGCTGTTTTACTGTGGATATAATTTCACATGTCTTATCCATCCGACGTAGAACCTCAATGTTTGTTACTCGGTTTACCCAGGAGATCCTCAGTATCCGTCTATAACACCACATCTCAAACGCCTTGAGTTTTCCCATGGATGCCTCGGTTAGTATCCATGATTCAACCCCATGGAGTAGTACTGTAAACACGTAGCACCTCAATAAACGGATTTTTGTTTTTAAGGGTAGGTTGTGGCTCTTAAATATCTTGTTCATTCTGACAAACGCTGACCTGGCTTTTTCAATTCTCTGTTTTATCTTAACTGAGTGGTTCCATTTGTCGTTTATGGTGGTTCCTAAATAGTAGTAACGGAGCACTTGGAGTATTTGTTGCTGATCTACCAGTAATTGACTGGGTGGAATATGCTTCTTACTGATGACCATGTACTTTGTTTTCTTGATATTAAAACCAAGCCGTACTCCTGACTGATTCTCCACAACTACGTTACTAGTGTCTGTAAACCTTCTAGACTGTCTGCAAAGAGGATGGTATCATCTGCATATCTGATGTTAGTCAGGCGTTCACCATTTATGAGAATACCCTCTTTGATATGCTCTAAGGCCTGGCTCATGACGTGTTCCAAATAGACGTTAAATAATAGGGAAGAGAGTATGCAGCCCTGTCCTACTCCTCTCTTTATTGCAACTTCCTTTGTTAGTTGGTCTTTCACCTGAATGGTTGCTGATTGGTTGTAGTATATGTTCTTGATCTTGAAATGTACGAAAAAGTAAAGGGTAGGTTGTGGCTCTTAAATATCTTACTCATTCTGACAAACGCTGACCTGGCTTTTTCAATTCTCTGTTTTATCTTAACTGAGTGGTTCCATTTGTCGTTTATGGTGGTTCCTAAATAGTAGTAACGGAGCACTTGGAGTATTTGTTGCTGATCTACCAGTAATTGACTGGGTGGAATATGCTTCTTACTGATGACCATGTACTTTGTTTTCTTGATATTAAAACCAAGCCCGTACTCCTGACTGATTCTCCACAACTACGTTACTAGTGTCTGTAAACCTTCTAGACTGTCTGCAAAGAGGATGGTGTCATCTGCATATCTGATGTTAGTCAGGCGTTCACCATTTATGAGAATACCCTCTTTGATATGCTCTAAGGCCTGGCTCATGACGTGTTCCAAATAGACGTTAAATAATAGGGAAGAGAGTATGCAGCCCTGTCCTACTCCTCTCTTTATTGCAACTTCCTTTGTTAGTTGGTCTTTCACCTGAATGGTTGCTGATTGGTTGTAGTATATGTTCTTGATCTTGAAATGTACGAAAAAGTAAAATAACCGAAGCAGATCGAAGGGCATTAAGACTCATTTTAGTTAAAAATCGACGAGCAAATTATATGAAGTTGAGCGTTTTATGGAGTGACGTTATTGGAAGGCATGTTTCCAGATTAACATGTCACCAAGAGGTCCACAAATTAGGACTTGGTACAAAAGAGTTTAAAATGGATTGAAGACCATGGTAACAGTCCCGACTTGCTAGAGCCGTCAACTAAAATTGCAAGAAATATGGGATTCATTTACATTAGAATTTTATCAGAAAGAAAGAAGATGTAACTCAAGTGTTAAAGATAAAGTATAATAACAAAATTGTTATTAATAGGGGAAATGAACATATAAGAGGCAAAACTAGAACTAAGTACGGAAGGGTTTATCAGGATATCTTTCAAGCCTTTTTTCAGGATTTTTAGTATTTAATTTATTTTTTTGCATTTAACCCTTTGTTGATGTCCTTGTCCCGTTTTGTAATTGACAATTTGATACCGTAAAAGATACGTAGTTATTCTATACATACATAAACTAAAATAGAAAACGTAAATGCTCTTTAAACTATTCGAGACGTATTATTGTACTCAATCTCTGACACTGTTTTACTTAAATCTACATTCCCAGGAACAACAAGATTCATCTGATTTAAACAACTTGATTGTATCAGACTTAATTTGATCTAACGACATCTTTTTTGTGTACATATCAACAGTAATTGTCTAACATGTTGATTTTGCCACACAATGCGGATAATAGTGACAAATTGAGGTTATAAATTTTATGACCTCACTTAGCAATTGAGCGACATTAAAAAAAGTCGTAAAAAAGATGTAAATCTGTGTTCGGTTCATTCGCGGAAAAATCCACTTGTTTTCCTGCTATTTTAAAACGATTACAATTTAATAATCAATATTTTTTTGACCTTTACAATGTATGTTATATTATACAGAATACTCAGGCCCAATGAGACGAAGCTTAGCGTAAAATAATTTATTATAACACATTTTTCATTACAAAAACGAATTTATTAGATCTGAAGATTTCCTCTATAATCTGAAGTATATAAAAAAAAAATAAAAAAGTTAAAATTACTGTAAATAAGCGAGAAAAGGAATACAAGCGAGGTTTAAAATAATAATCATATCCAGCGAATCAATATCAAACTACAATCTCATCTGCATGAGACAAGAGTAACAAACGGGGCTTGCATGGTAGACTAGGCGGGATCTGTAGAAATTCAGACCATAATGGACATTTTCTATAGAAAGCTATTTTTTGCTGAAATCCCTTCAGGATGTGCCCAATATCGATAATCACGATATGCGCCACTCGCAAACCCGGTGCTAAATTTTTTATTTAACAAAGTCTGAAAACAATTGAAAATTTCTAATTTTTTGCTCCTATTTTCGTTTATAATTCGGAAAATATTGATCCTAGAGAAAAAATTATAGGAAGTTAAAAGTTTCGCTATTCAATTTTACACAATATTTCGTTAGCTAGAAATTGAAAATTTAATGTTTATTGTTGAAAAAATAGCAATAATTGTAAAAAAAGTACAAAAAAATGAAGTTAATCCTTTAAATGTTTTCGACTTTCTAAACTTGACTTACAAGCTCCATATTCCGCCTAGAAAAACTTTTTAAAATGTTTAAAACGTGTGCTAAATTTTGTTAAGATCGGTGGGATAGGTTTTGCATAATAATTTTGCAATACAGCCTACTGGAAAAAATCGCAAATTTTCAAATTTATAGTAGGCCCTAAATAAGGCCCTCATATAGTTGCAAATTTTTTTACATATAAAGGAAGGCTCAAACTTAAAACGCTTTTTGTAAAATTCAAATCGGTTCACTAGGAGAGCCTAGAAAATTTTTTAAAGTTTTAAACATTTTTTAGGCTTATAAATAAATTGAATAACTTTACGAGCTTTAAACATATCAATTTCATTACACTTAAATTCAAAGACGCTTTTTTAAAAAAAGATACATTCGGCTTACTGGTTGCCGAGATATTGAAGGTCAAAGTTTTTATATGAAAAGTTTTACGTAATGCGCTTCATGGCAACATCCATAAAAAAGACAAATAAAAAACCGTTTTCGCGTAAAATGTCGCTCGGAATACATGAGAGGTTGTGGTGGGAGACATTTAGGAGAAATGTTAATCAAAATGTGTTCAAAATCATAGTGCTCGCTAAAAATTGCATTATCTCGGCTTCTTGTTAACCAATTTTGCTCTTTTTTTTGAATCGATGTAGCCGACGACAAGGATTTCAAATATCATATTTTCAAATACCATTTGTAATTGAAAATTTAGCAATTTGCAATAAACAATTGTATGTTAAACAAGTAATTGAATTTTTTCTTCATGCATTTTTTTGAGTTTGCAATTTATACATTGAAGTAAATTGCTACTTTTAGTAAACAAATATGTATTTATAAATTGTTAATAATTTTTTTAACAATTCAAATTATATATTAACAATTTATAAATACATATTTGTTTTCTAAAAGTAATAATTTACTTCAATGTATAAATTGCAAGCTCAAAAAAATGCATGAAGAAAGAATGCAATATTACTGGTTTAACATAGAATTGTTTATTGCAAATTTCCCAATTTGCAATTAAAAATGATATTTTAAAATATGATATGTGAAATCCTTGTCGTCCGAGACATCGATTAAAAAAAAAGAGCAAAATTGGTTAACAACCACCACCACCTCTCATGCATTCCGAGCGACATTTACGCAAAAAACGGTTTTTATTTGTCTTTTTTATGGATGTTGCCATGAAGCGCATTACGTAAAAATTTTCATATAAAAAGTACTTGACAAGACAAGCTTATTTGTTTAAAAATGAGCCCTCTATCACTTATGGTTGCAAATGTATGCCAACTTTGACCTTCAATATTTCGGCAACCAGTAAGCCGAATGTATCTTTTTTTTAAAGAAGCGTCTTTTAATGTTCTTTAAGTGTATAAATTTTGAAATTAATATGTTTAAAGCTCGTAAAGTTATTCAATTTGTTTATAAGCCTAAAAAACGTTTAAAAAATTTTCTAGGCTCTCCTAGTGAACCGATTTGAATTTTACAAAAAATGTTTGAAAGCTTGAGCGTTCTTTTATATGTAAAAAAATTGCAACTATTTGAGGGCCTTATTTAGGGCCTACTATAAATTTGAAAATTTGCGATTTTTTTCCATTATGCTGGATTGCAAAATTATTATGCAAAACCTATCCGGCCGATCTTAACAAAATTTAGCACACGTTTTAAACATATTAAAAAGTTTTTCTAGACGGAAGATGGAGCTTGTAAGTCAAGTTTAGAAAGTCGAAAACATTTAAAGGATTAACTTCATTTTTTTCTACTTTTTTTCCAATTATTACTATTTTTTAAACAATAAACATTAAATTTTTAATTTCTAGCTAACGAAATATTGTGTAAAATTGAATAACGAAACTTTTAACTTCCTATAATTTTTTCTCTAGGATCAATATTTTCCAAATTATAAACGAAAATAGGAGCAAAAAAATTTGAAATTTTCAATTGTTTTCAGACTTTGTTAAATAAAAAAATTAGCACAGGGTTTGCGAATGGCGCATATCGTGATTATCGATATTGGGCACATCCTGAAGGGATTCCAGCAAAAAATAGCTTCCTATGGAAAATGTCCAATCCAAAACAGATCCCGACTAGACTATGGTCAGTGTTGGTCTTACTAAAATTAGGCTATCTTGGTCAAGGTCTTGCGAAAACGCAAGAACAAGACAAAGACCGATTTTGGGCAACACTAGTTAGTGCAATTTATCAATGCTTTTAACATTTTCTGCTGGCTTATGGTATCGAATGCTTTCTCGTAGTCCCTGAATATTAGTGCCTAGGGTTTGTTGTATTCTGCAGATTTCGCTGTCAGGTTCGTTGTGACTAGCAATAGGTCGTTTATTTTGCATCCTGATCCAAATCCAGCTTGTTCTCTAGGCTCACAGAAGTCTAATTTAGCCTCCAGTCTTTTTTATATATGAAAAGTTTATATATATTTGAAAGCAAACTGCTGGAAAGGTAATTTTTTAGATCTTTTATGTTCCCTTGGACGGCAACGTGGCGCGGAGTTGAAGATTTTTGTTTTATTTTCTGTCTGCGATAAACCCGAAATTCGAGAGTTGCAACGGGAAATAATTCAATACGTTGTAGTGAGAATTGAGATAACTGAATAAGGTAACAACTGTGCAAAAATAAACACCGAAAACTGCAAAAAAACAATAACAAAGTGAATAATCGGATAAGGGAAAAAAGCGAGGTTAACTGATAAGAACTAACACTGGGAAGGAAGCTACGTTTAATTGAATTGCGACGTTGCCAATGTGTGCAAAGTTTCGTGTTTGCCACGGAATACAAAATTAGTCGAGACTTCGAATAGGGGATTCAACAGGAAGCGGTAGATACTGTTTCTTCCGAGCTGTTGAAGCGAGAGATAGTGTCTGGCGCCAATCAGAGTTGAAAGTAATCCGCGAAGTGAAAAAAAAAAAAGGAAAAGCATACAAGGATGGAAAAATATCTACAAGGTAAAACGTATATGGACAGTGACGATACAACAACAGATGAAGGAGCAAAAAGAAAGAATAGAGGAGAGGATGATGAGCAAGAGGAAGAGAGATCCAGAAAAAATAAAAAACTAACAAGAACCCCTCAGAAGACAGGAGGAAAAGAGGATGGAGCAAAACTTGATAAATTGCTAGAAATGAAGAGCAACCTAACCAGCGACATTAGACAAATAAAAGAAGACCAAAAGGAATACAAGGAGGTAGTTGAACATCTAATAAGGGAAAACAAGGAACTAAAGAATGATAATAAAATTCTAAAAGAGGAAAACATACAGATTAAGAAAGAATTAAGGGAAATACGAGACAACATAGAAATTATAGAAAAACAGAGAAGGCGAAATAATGTGGTAATGAACGGGCTAGCAATTGATACGCAGGATCAGCTGGTATTGAAGAAAGCAATTGGCAATTTTATAAAAGATCACCTTGCAGTAGAGGCCAAAATAAAGACGGCCCACAAACTAGGTCCAAAAACGTGCCTAATTGAAATGGAGAACCAACAAGAAAAGATAAAAGTTATGAAGAATAAAGCAAAGTTAAAGGACGTCAAAAAGGAAAAGGTATACATCAACGATGACACAACGGTGAGAGAGAGAGAAATTCAAAAAATAATAAGAAAAATTGCACAAGAGGAAAGAAACAAAGGAAACGAAGTCAAAATAGGAGCAAGGAAAATGATGATAAATGGTGTTGAATGGAAGTGGAATAGCAAGGAAGATAAAATGGAAATAACAAGCTCAAAAAACTAGAAAACGGCTATGATAGTAAAAATACGAAGACGAACAACGCAAGGAACAAGGACATGAATACCGGTAACATTGTCATAGGAAAGGGTGATTTAAAGATAAAAAATACAAAAAAAGACAATAGAAACACATATCCAAAAGATCACTTAATGGTAGGAACGTGGAACGTAAGGGGTACTTTTGAGGAAGGAAAACTGAAACACTTAACTAAAGAAATTGAAAAGTTTAAATTTGACGTAGTGGCACTACAAGAAACAAAGCAACTGGGTCAGGAAATGCTGGAAATTGAAAATAGCTTATTTTTTAATAGTGGAGGCAGAAACAGAATATTAGGCACAGGATTTTTGGTAAATAAAGCGTTAAAAGCATCAATTGTAGAGTTTAAACCAATATCTGATCGTCTATGTTGTCTAAGAATAAGAGGGAAATATCAAAAAATCACATTCATTAACATTCACTCACCGTCAGAAGAAAAAGATATTGAAGTAAAAGAGGATTTCTACTGTGAAGTTAATAGGGTATTTGAAAGTATTCCAAGATATGACATTAAAGTAGTACTGGGGGACGCAAATGCAAAGATAGGAAAAGAAGAAATATATAGAACAACTATAGGAAAATTTAGCAAACACGAAGAAACTAATGAGAACGGGCAGTTTTTGATAGATTTTGCCAAAGAAAAAAATATGCTAATAATGAGTACATATTTCGAGAGAAAAAGCATCTACAAAGCAACATGGCGATCCCCAGATGGAAAAACATTAAATCAAATTGACCATGTACTAATAGAGAGAGAAGACCGAAAATGTATAAAGAACGTGCGAACATACAGAGGACCAGACGCTGACTCGGATCACTTCATGTTAGGAATTAAAATGGCTCAACTGATACCGGAAGAAAAAAATCGCAAAAGAAAAAATAAGAACACAAATAAACCAGTGCGGCTTGTAACGCAAGAAGAACAAGAAATGTATAGAAAAGGTATCGATAGAAAATTAAATGAAATACACCTAGAAGGGCACATAGACAAGGACTGGGACAAAATTCAGCAGATTATCAGTAACACAGCTAAAGAATGCAATAAATATATAACTAAAAAGAAAAAGGATTGGTTTGACGAAGAATGCCAGAAGGAAATTGAAGAAAGAAGTAAACTAAGGATGGATATGATCAAAAGTGATACGGAAGAAACAAGAAACAGATATGAAAAACAAAGAAAAATCGTAAAAAAAGTTTTGAGAATGAAAAAGAGAAAGTACATGGAAAATCAGCTGAAAGAAATAGAAGAAAATTACAAAAATAGAGAAATTAGAAATTTATACCAGGGAGTAAAAAATGAAAAAAGAGGATACCAACAAAAAACAATATTTTACAAAGATAAAGAGGGAAACGCCATTAGTGGAGAAAATGAAATAGCCGCTAGATGGAAAGAATACTTCGATGAATTGCTAAATGACGAAAACAGGATAGAACAGCAACAGCCTATAAGAACGGAGAAACATAGGAACCAAATAAATGAGACAGAAGAAACACCCCCTACCAGAAACGAGATAAAGGAAATAATAAAGAAATTAAAAAATAACAAGAGTCCAGGAAGTGATAATATAACTGCAGAGATGTTCAAATATGGAGGGAAAACGCTAGAGGAGCAAATGTTCAAATTAATAAAGGAGATTTGGATTAAAGAACAACTACCACAAGAATGGACAGATGCAATTATATGCCCACTTTATAAGAAAGGCGATAGGACAGATTGTCAAAATTACAGAGGGATATCACTATTGAATACTGCATACAAAATTCTTGCAGCGTGTATAAAGGACAAATTAGCAGGAGTGATAGAAAACATTGTCGGCGAGTACCAATGTGGCTTCAGACCTGGTAGAAGTACAATAGATCAGATATTTACGCTCAGAGAATTGCAAGCGGAAAGTTATCAACACAATCTGCCGACAAGGGTCCTCTTCATTGATTTCAAACAAGCGTACGATAGAATAAAACGGAACCAAATGAGCAAAGCACTAGAAGAATTGGGTATCAGTAGAAAACTTATAAGAATGATACAAATAACGTTGTCCAAGACTGAGAGCAGAGTTAAAATAAATAATATAATGTCGGAAAAATTTGAAGTCAGTGAAGGAGTAAGGCAAGGAGATCCCCTATCATCGATACTATTCAGCTTGTGTTTGGAGAAGGTCATACGAGATGCAAATGTCAACAGAGAGGGATTGTTATACCAAAGAAAGCACCAATGTCTAGCCTTTGCAGACGATGTAGTAATACTGGCTCGAAGCAAATGGGAGCTACAAGAAGTAGTAAAGAGGCTAGATAGAGAGGCAAAGAAAATAGGCTTAACCATCAACGAAAGTAAGACAAAATACATGGAATGGATAGATGACAGTGAACAAAAAGGAGGAAATCTAAAAATAGAAGTAGAGGGTGAAAAAGCATATATATTTGAAGCAGTGGAAAGATTTACATACCTGGGGTCGATGTTCACATGCAAACCAAATATTAGAGAGGAGCTCCAATCAAGAATAATGGCAGGAAACCGATGCGTATACTCCTTAAACAGGCTATTAAAAAGTAAACAGATATCTAGGAATGCCAAAATAAGGATTTACAAAACAGTTATACAACCAGTGGTAACCTACGCCAGTGAAGTGTGGACACTGAACAAAGGCGAAACAGGTATGCTCGAAATATGGGAAAGAAAGGTTTTGAGAAAGATATTTGGAGGCAAGATAGTAGACAATACATGGAAAAGAAGAACAAATAAAGAATTAGAAGATATGTACAAGAATCCTAATATAGTGGGAGTAGTAAAGGCTCAGAGACTCAGGTGGCTAGGGCACATAGAAAGAATGACAAATTCTCGAGTACCAAAAATGATTCTGATGCATACAATGGGTACAAAAAAAAGAAGAGGAAGGCCGAGAAGTAGATGGAAGCAAGAAGTAGAGAAAGACCTAGAAACACTGGGAATAGAAAGATGGAAGGACAAGGCTAATAATAGGAAGAAATGGAAAACAATAACAGCTCAAGCCATGGGCCTACTAGGCTCGTAGTGCTATTATATATATATATATATATATGTTTCCTTGCTTGTTTAATAAAACAATGACTGCATTGTTCCATTAAGAAGAGGTTTTCCTGGGTAAATGCATTCGGCGAAAAGTATAGCCAAAACCTGGATAATTTTATTTCCACCTATATAGTTTGATGGCCTCGATCACTACTCGGTCATCGCCAGGGGATTTGTTATTTTTCATTTCTAAAAGTGCCGTTTTGACTTGATTCGTATGGTGTTATTTTTGGCATTAGTTCTAATTTCTGGATTGAGATTTTGGGCATATGCTGTTCCAAAGTAAATAACCAATAGTATTATTTTCAAATAAAATTAAACGTGGTGCTGTAAACCAAACGGACGCAATGAAAAAAGACTTCCTCATTCTTGACAATAGTTTAAATGTTTTTAACAGATACATAGTCAAAACAAATAAAACAATTGCTCTTATTCATTCAGTGTAATTATAGTGTTGGTGTATCTTTCTTTTATTATTATTTCTTGTTCGATAAATAAATGTATCAATTTATGAATTGTTTATTGACTAATCGTTATAAACGCCACACTTTGTAATCATTAATCGGTAATAACAATCTTTATTTTTAATTTCTAATAATTTATTGAGTTGCTCGAGGCTATAATATTAAATACATGAAAGTCCTAAGATGGTAAAACGTGTTCACATAAATATCCTGGTAGAGGAAACAATGATTGTTTTAATAAATTCATTAAAAAACCACGAATATCTTGTACTAAAGCTACCATAATATAAATTGTAATTATAGACTACCTGGTTGAAATTCCTTTAACACATCATAGTAAGAGTTCTGATTTCCTAATTATTTTATATCAAAAATATCCATTTTGTTCTTCTATGTCTTCGTATTCTGATTATATTCTTTCTTTTATTATTCAACCGTGCAACCTCCCCACTGAGCTGATGTATCCAATATTCTAATAATCAGGGATATTTTGTCCTTTAAAGCATTTGTTAAATAGTTGAACCAACTTCTCATGTAAAATTTTTGGTCCATACTTTTTAACTCAATTGGGATGTCTCCAGGTCCTGCTGCTTTACCGTTTTTCGATCTTTCGAGGGTATCGCTTAACTCTACGGTTATCTCAATTATTTGTGTATGTTCGGATATTTCTTCCATTTCGATCTCTTGCAATTTACATCTATCCTCTGTCAGTGAGACCTCATATTGGTGTTTCCACTGTTTCACATCTATTAACTGTAAGTTAGATTTTTCCTTTCCTTCCCTCCGGAGAGACTTTATCACCTTCCACGCTTGCCCAACTCTTGTTCCACCCATATACCTATCACCTCTCCACATCTTCGATCCAACATCTCATTTTTACTTTTCACTACTTCTCTTTTTACTTCTCGATTTAATTTTTATATATCTTGTAATCTTTGTCCTTTCTCGTTGACATACATTTCTGATAAGCAGTTTTCTTCTTGTTTACTAACGTTTACAAGTTCTCCGACCACCATTCTTGATTTTTTGTTTCATGTTTGTCTTTATAACGCAAGGCTTCACTTGCAGCCTCACGAATGCATTTTTAAGTTGCTGGTATAATAATTCTTCCGCTAATATATTTTCTCGATCCTCATTTTGTAATTTTGTGGCCAGTCGTAATTTATAACGAAATTTTGTTGAATCTTATTTTAAGCTTTCTAGGTTATATTTAGGGGATGTTACTTCTGGTCCCTTTTCTATATTCTGTACCTGAGTGTTATTGTTTTTGCGATAGTTAACTATCACGTTGGCCATAAGTAAACGATGGTCGGATCCACATTCTGATCTACGGTATACCCTTACGTCAGTTGCTTTCAGCTGGGAAGTTTGACGTTGGATTACATCGTCGATTATCGAGCGCAGATTCTTAGTAGGTTGAAAAAATCCATTCATAATTTTTAGAGGCGTTGTTAAACAAAAATCTCTAAGACGCATTTCGTTGTCATTGGTAATTTGTTCCCCATATCTTCCTACAACTCTGTTATTTTCTTCTCTCCCTACTCCGCCGTTTAAATCTCCTAGTACAAAGATTTCACAGTTTTTTAACATCAGGGAGTATTTCGTTCATCTTGTAGAAATCGTCTTTACTTTTTGGATCTGCATCTTCATTTGGGGCATACACTCCGACAAGTACTACGTTGTGCCCATTCTTTTTAATTTCCAGTATTAGCAGTTGTTCATTTACTTCAGTCCACGATTTAATATTGTTTTTAAGTTTTTGAATGGCAATACAGACTCTTCTCTTCTTCTTCTCATGGCGCCGCCTCCTTTCGAAGGTTGGCGATCCAAATGACAATTGTAGTTTTGGAAACTGCTGCGCAAAAGATTTCTGCGGATGAGCGGTCGAACCATTTCCTCAGGTCTTTCAGCCACGAGTTCTTGCGTCTTCCTACTGATCTTTTGCCCTTTTGTACTTTTTCTACCAGTATAACTTGGTAATTCATACCTTTTGCCTCTCAACACATGATCCAAGTATTGCATTTTCCTCTCTTTGATTGCAACACTAGTAACTCTTTGTACCCATGGAATTCTCAACATTCGTCTGTATATATACATCTCAAAGGCATCTATTCTTTTTTCTATTTCAGAGTCGATTGTCCAACTTTCACAGCCATACAGTAAGACAGAAAAAACGCAACATCTGATCGTTCGGATTCTAAGCTGCAGACTAACAGACTGATTGATGACTATCAGAACTAAGGTCTGATCTTGTAAACAATGTTTTCATGATCATGAATGTTTTCCTTATTATTAGACCCTAAGCATACACATGTACTTTTATTGGTGTCTTTGAAAATACTAAAGTTTTCTTTTTAGCTCTACTCTACTCCTCTCTTAACTCTGTTATATTTACTCACTTCACTGTAGATATGTATATATTCTCCTATCTCTTTCTCTCCTTTTCCTCTTTTCTTAGTCTTGGTAATAATAATGAGAATACATATACTATTTTTCTTTCCGCTAATTCTTTGAATCCTTCTGCTTGTTTGGTTCTAAGTCATTGTACATTCCATGTAGCCAATATCATTTTCCTATTCCGTTGCATTAGTCGTCTTTGTTTCGATCCATCCTTTGTATTCCGAGGCTTTTGGTCTAAATTATTTCTTTTGGCAAGGGATGAGTTGCTAGCCTAACCTTCCTCCTTTATTTGGGCTTGTGACCGGTACCGGTATTTACTGAGCTACTCAATCCACTCAGCACTTACCGGAGGCGGAGTTCCGAAGGTTCTAAAAAGACTTTTATAGGTATAACTAACAAAGTAAGAACACATTTATTAATTAAATTTAAAACTGACTTTAAAACAGAATTACAATATGTATATAAAATTAAACGATGATGGCCTGTCCGCGAAACTTCTGATGTAAAGAGTTATTGTACCGTAATTTCCCATTACCTGAGGAAGTTTTGTGTTGGATGAACAAAACTCAGTGTACTGCTTCTGGAAACTCTTGACTTTGATCAGTGATGTCTTTTGCTTTTGTCGGATTCTGCCCATCCCATTCTTTTTAATTTTTAGTGGGTTGAGAAAACTAAAAAATAACAGAATTGCGACCAGTAGATACATCAGTGGTGCCCATATGTAGGCGTGGTCTATTTTTGTTGGGAGGATGGACTGAAATCTTTTTTCTTCTTGTGTTAAAACTTATAGTTCGTCTAAAGGAATTCTGTCCAATTTTAGGAGTTTAGCTATTATGTGTTCTTTTGGAAGAGTGGTAGTCTTGAGTTTTGGTAATATTAGTGGTTCTTCTTTAATTATTATCTTGGAACTACTGTACACTTCATTATTAGTTCGTAGTTCACATCCTGGCGGTAACTCAATTAGGTGGTTCTCTTCTAGTGCTTCTATTTCAGTGATGGTGTAAAAAGTAGATACTTCCGTAGTCTTTGGGAAAACAGCAATATTGTCTGCATCTGATACCTCTTGAAGGATCGTTGTAGTGAAAATAACAGAAACACTTTCGTACTGGGCATCATCGCTGATTGATTGGAGAATTTATATGATGCAGCCATTATTCTGGTCATTCTCTTGTGGAAATTGTTTAGAGCAGATGAATGACTTGGATTCTCTTTTTTTACATGGTAGATCCATATAGTGGAAAAGGTTTGAGTTGTATACTAGGTGTGGAGCAGGTGAAATGATTATTGTGTGATTATTAGTTGGGAGTGAGTATAAATGGAAGCACGGGAACAACTTTGAATGAAGGATAGGAAAATGTAACATGAAAACAAGGGTATAATTCGTGTAGTAACTATCAATGTCTATGATTTCATAATATTTGGTTATGTCTTCTTTATTTATTTTTAACACAGTTCATTATATTTTTTCAGGTTTGATGAAACCGTTGTGTAAAGTTTGATCCTTGCTAATGTAATTGCTGTTAATAATATTCTGTTCGTTATCTTCAGCGTCTTCTTGATCTAGATTACCAGAAATAAATGTTATTACACTTCCCAATCCCTCTACTTCTAGAGATTGGATATATTGTGTCTAGTTTCTCTTTTGCTGTCTGGAGAAGGAAGTGTACAGTTGTATCAAAGTTTTAAAGACTATCAAAATATTTGTTGGTGGTATTGTACTAAGATTCTATGGATTTAATTTCTTCTGCGATGGTTCCAGATTAGTAAAGTGGATGAGGTCGTGAGTACTGGACTGTATTCTCGCTTGTCCAAGTTTAACTGGGAGAATCCCATGATTGTTCTTAATGTTTTGAATGTGAACTTATTGGGCTGCTACTAAGGTACATAGGTACAGGACGATTGCTGGACTCGTTCCTTTGGGTATGGGTTTCTTTTCTTCTTTAAGTTTTTTTTCGGCTGTCTCCATAAATATATTTCTGTACCAATTTCTATGAAAGCCGTAGGTTAAACAGCTGTAAGTTTCTCTGGAAACGCGCCCCTTAAGGGTTGTCATTTCCGAAGTTGCTTTTTAAAAAGGCCTTTTAAAGTGCAACTAACAAAATAAGCGTACTTTTATGAATTAAATTACAACTGATTTAAAAGAAAAATTTACAATACTTATATAAAATTAATCGATAAAGATTTGTCTGCGAAACTGCGTATAAACGGGATTATTGCACCGCAATTTTCATATCTTAGACCAATTTGTAATAAAATATATAAATTTGTTGTGGATGTTGGACCACTAAGTGATACAGTAGATTACATTATTCGTGACACCTGCAGTCAAAGAGAGTAAAAGAGAGTAAAAATCTAAGTGCAGGACAGAACATTTTTGGACTCGCTATAGCAGAAGATTTTACCGAGGTTCGCAGAAGTATCCACAGATGAAGAAGACAGTAATTACTTCAATGGATGGGATCCCAGCGGAGAATAGCCAAAAGATTCGGAAATTTATTAAAAATAGTTTTGATCATGATGTGTTTAGATCTAACTCTGATATTAAACAACTTCTTACACCAGACCTAGCTTCAAATGATCTTTTATTACTTAAACTTATTATTTTTTTGGAGCAATCTTAAACCTAACATTTATTCTGCATAAAAGTTTCCAAATCTAGAAATATAAAAAATTCTAAATATTGACAATAAGTCTTACTTACTTAGGTACTACAAGTAATGAATGTAGCAGAGATATATGTCTTTTAAGGAAGATATGTACATCTAATCAAACAGCAATTTTGCTATCCAATTATATAAAAGAGTACCTATAAAAGATTTATGATTCATGCAAATTTAATACTAATCATCTGATTGCTATTCATCTATCACACTATGTAATTTATTTTGAGATTGATCAATCGATAGAAATTTATTAAATTAAATGATTACTTACGTAGGATATACAACAAATATCAGGGTCACATAGAAATCTTCAAAAGATGAGCGCTTTGCTTTAGATCATGATCGGAGTTACGATCAAAGCACTGCTTCATAAAAGGACAAACAACAATTAAAACTACCAAAACCAAATAATATTTAAAAAACAATACGAAAACGTTAAAATATTTTGTTATGACATAAATAAATACATTTTTATGCAGATGGACTGATATTGAAAGAGTCTAATCATTGTATATCGGATGTACGTTCAGCTAAGGATTCATACCCTAGGACTATACAGGAAAATACATATTTTCTAGCTGTCTTAAAGTTCCGTACTAGTGTACGTACATCATATCTCGGTCTTACCATGTGTTTCATGTTGTGTTATAAAAATTATTTACATACTTCTATAAATTAACAGTTAGGACAGTTAACTTTGTATTTATGATACTTATGCTAAAATTAATCAGTTCCTGTTATCCCCCGTATCAATAAGGCTATTTTTTTTAAGTTTTGAATCCATTCAAACGATCGGTCATTTTCCGTTAGTCGATGTTAAGGTACATCGACTATCGAAATACAATCGACCACTCGTTCTAGCTTTTGTAGATTTCCATAAAGCCTTTGACACGGTAGAACTTGACAAAATCCTGGAAGCAATACAAGCTTGTGGCATTGACTACCGATATACAAGGTTAATTATTAATACATACAAGAACGCAACTATGTCGGTGAAACTACATGAAAACATGGATAATATCCCAATCGGCAGAGGAGTCCGACAGGGTGGTACCTTATCGCCTAAACTGTTTACTACAGTACTAGAATAATCTTGTGAAATTCGCAAACGACATAGCTTTGTTCTCGGACAACCTCAAGGAGATGTGTATAATGCTACATGAACTTCAGTTAGTGTGTGCCAGTGTCGGTCTTAAAATAAACATCTCCAAAACAAAATTCATGAAAAACCTAGTACCTAGTGGAAATATCAATATTGGAGATAACGAAGTAGAGCTGGTGTGAAAAACACATATATCTTGGACATGAAATAAAGATCACAAGAGACAACCAAACTGAAATGTGAAATGTGTGTTGCCTGTGATGACCTATGGTGCTGAAACTTTGACATTGATAGCTACAAGTTCTAAAATGCTGCAAATAGCTCAGAGAAAATGGAAAGGTCAATGCTGTGTATATCGCTTCGTGACCGAATTAGAAATGAAGACTTAAGACGAAGAACAGGAATTACCGAAGTAATTTCCCGAATTGCCACACTGCAATGGAACTGGGCAGGACACGTCCGAATCAGTGATGAAAGGTGGACGAAGAGATTGCTTGAGTGGAGGCCGTGGTTAGACAAAAGAAGTAGAGGAAAACCGCTACTCGTTGGACTGACGATCTCAATAAAATGTTAAGAGATGAAAAGTGCTCAAGATAAGACGGCTATTAAAAAAGTAAATCGAGCATACCTAATTTACTTCGGCCACATAGCTAGAGGAAGATCTCCAGCACGATAGTCGGAACGAATAAATGACGGGGAAGCTTGTCGCACCCTTACAAAGTGCTTTTCGTCACAGCTTCAAACTCTAATGCTTTTGATAGCGGCGCTTCAAGCGTATTAGCTTTGGTCACCTTGAAGGTCTTCAGTTCTAGGTCTCTACATCATCAACAAACTTCTATTATGTCTTCGGTTACTCTTGGGATAGCTAATCTTAATAAACGTGAGATATCAGTGCTGAATTCTTGCAGTAATTCTCCAAGGTTTTGCCGACGGTTCTTGAGCTGTGTTTTATAGAGTGATGGCATGTATTTATCGCCAAATCTTTCAAGTGCTCACACATGTTTTCAAAACTTTCTATCTTTCTACTCTAAAAATATTATTTAGGTATGTAATAAATGTATTTGTATATGTAAATAATACTGCTAATGTAATAGTTAATATTGTGATTTCGAAAAACTTTAAATTAAAATCTGGAATTCGACAGGGATGCATAATATCCCCTATTCTATTCAATATATATAGTGAACATATTAAACGTCAAGTTTTTGAGGAATGGCAGGGTGGAGTAATGATAGCAGGAAGAAAAATCAAAAACCTACATTATGCTGATGACACTGTTATATTGGCGTCATCACCAAAAGAACTGGAACAAATTATGAATAGACTAGGCACGGTGAGTACGGAATATGGATTGAATATAAATATGCAGAAAACCAAAGTGATGATCATAGATAGAATCAGAAATAACCAGGCAGAGATAAGAATCATGGCAGGTTACGAACTGGTCAGGCAATTTAATTACTTCGGCTCCGTTATTACTAACAGTGGAAGATGCGAAGACGAGATCAGTCGACGCATCAAAATGGTCAGGTCGGCAATAGCCAAACTAAAAAAAATTTGGAAGAACACTGACATCACAAAAAACAGAAAATTACGCCTTGTTCGAGCATTGATATTTCTAATCGCCACATATGCTGATCTCCAGTATGATGGTCGGACCAAATAAAGGAGATGACTGGTTACTCATTCTCCGAAGCAAAACAACACGCACATCCTTACGAAGGAGAAAATATTGAGGAGGATATTATTTTTACTGAGGCAAAAATATTTATAATTTTTTTACTTTGATCAGTCCTGTACCGTTTTAATCTTCCGCCTTAAAAACTGACTATCATACATTTCCAAATTGAGTATACAAAAACTACACGCATGTTTGTTTTTTAGACATTAAAGTCCAATCATAAGTAATTTAAATATTTATTTAAACGATCAATCTAAAATCTGTTGAACTTTACGATATAAATGATACTTGGAGTATAACATAATGTAATCGTCATTAATTTTCTTTGTATTTGAAAAAGTATAAAAACATCTACAGTTCGTTCTAAACTTCATACTGATATGCGAGTAGAAAAAATATGTTTTATATTGTCACACGGCCGAATTTGCATAATTAACTTTATAGTAATCTATTAAAAATGGGTTATAGTTCAAGATCTAGAGTTCAACCGAGATTTATAATTCAATTAGAGTTTATTGAGATATTACGATCGATAATAATTAAGTACCCAACAAGGCTTCCAGGGACGATAGTAAAATTAATTGAATCACTATTACGGACACAAGCGTCTCTTTGGGATCGGTTAAATAAAAATTGTTATATAAAAATGTATATCTTTAATCATTATAGATCTGTATAAAATTCTTCTAGAGAAAGACAACATCGCGAAGAAATGGCTTAATTAATATTTATAACTCTACTAAAAAATAAAAATCCCAGAACATGTAATGACTAAAGCCTTATGTACTGCCACCCTTTAAAAATTCTACTAAAAATTGTTCAAAACGGCGAGCGGTTTACCCCTATAAGCAGAGCATCAACCGACTAAAATTCTTTTTGCATTTCTAATGCACCAAACCTTTTTTATTCGATTCTATATATTTTTCCAAGATGAAATATATTTTTTTAAGTTTTTACAAGTGGGCCGGCAATTGTTATTAACAAGTAACTGAAAAAATGCCTTAATTAGTGATTTTTGGGATTTTTTTTTCTAAAAAACTACTAAATGAATTGCAATTTTACAAATAGCTTTATAATCTTTAAACCGTCGAGTACAAGTTAGAATATTTTGACAAGGATAAATGGTTTCTATCTCGCTAAAAACGTGGACCCAAATATTTCGAATATGCCTTTCGAGAGTATCCCGCTAAGCGTGTACCTACAGCGGTTGAGGTTATTGACAATGAAAACGATGTATAATTAATATTATATTTTTATTTTATTTTATTTTTCAATGAAAATTAATTATTTATTGCTTAATGTATTTCACTGTAATAAAACATTCAATAATATAGTCACCACGTATATTAAAAGAAAAATTACATTATTATAGCATTGTAAAAAATTAATTTTGTTTTAATTATAATATGTCTATATAAAAATAATTAGAAATATCTTTTTTTATTTAATAAATTGTACGTAATATTTGTATTGAATTAATTTTTTAAATTTAAACAAATATACACGCCGCACGCCTGTATCGCCGCAACTGCTGTACACACTTAGCGGTAGACTGCTCGAAAGCCATATTCGAAATATTTGGGTCCACGTTTTTAGCAAGATAGAAAAAAATTATCCCTGTCAACTTGTACTCGACGGTTTAAAGATTATAAAGCTATTTGTAGAATTGCAATTCATTTAGTAGTTTTTTAGAAAAAAAAATCCCAAAAATCACTAATTAGGGCATTTTTTCAACAAAAAAATGTAAATAACTCGAAAAAAAAGCATTTTTCGAAAAATTATCAAGAGAGAAAAAGTGTTTATTTTGATGAGATACACCTAAAAAAATGATTCCGAAGCAATTCGGTGAAATTGCTTTTTTGTATAAGTTATTTGTTAATAACAACTGCCTGCCCACTTGGTAAAAATTAAAAAAAAATACATTTCATCTTGGAAAAATATATAGAGTCGAATAAAAAAGGTTTGGTGCATTAGAAATGCAAAAAGAATTTTAGTCGGTATATTCTGTTTCTAAGCGTCTTTTGAGGGGTAAACCGCTCGCCTAAGTATACATATTCAAGAATAGTCCAGTCGTCAGAGATTTGACATTTAAATATCATACAAGCTAAATTTTACTGAGAATCTCAATTTTGGAACCCCAAAAAGACGCAAAAACGTTTGACGTCCTACCCCAGGGCAAAAACTCTCTCGTAGCAAGGAAAAACGGAAAACTTCGATTAACCAAGAATCTGTACGTCGCACAGTGGGGTTAAAACGCTTAAAATGATTAAATCCTCAGTAGATTGAAGGAGAAACAGAATGCATAGAACTAAAAGGAGGAATCCGCCAAGGAGACTCGCTCAGCCCATTGTTATTCAATACGGTGATGAATCCAATAATCCACGAATTAAGAAGGCGACACAGATACCATATGGGAGCGCATAAAATCACGATACTATGCTATGCCGATGATGCAGTACTAATTGCTGATAACAAAGATGGCCTACAAAGGCAGCTCCACACCTTCAATATCACAGCAAACAAACTTAATATGAGAATATCAGTAGAAAAAACTAAATGTATAGTGATCAGTAAAGAGCCGCGTAGGAAATAGACGGCAAAATTGTAGAACAAGTAATGAAATTTAATTACCTAGGAGTAGATATCACTAGTGACAGGGATATAAGAACAGAGACTACAAGGCAAGCATCAAAAGCAGCAAGAGTAAGTGGTTTCCTTCTAGAAACCATATGGAGAAACAAATATCTGACCACGGAGATCAAAATGAAAGTATTAAAGACAACAGTAAGACTATTGTTCTGAAGCTATTTTCTTGTGGCATTGTAAATTAATTACTATTTATAACTGGGAATAAGCCACATTAAAGATAAAAATACATTTATTGACGTTTCAATTTCCAATTCGGAAATCGTTCTCAAAATACAAATAGTAAATTTACTATTTGTATTTTGAGAACGATTTCCGAATTGGAAATTGAAACGTCAATAAATGTATTTTTATCTTTAATGTGGCTTATTCCCAGTTATAAATAGTAATTAACAGTAAGACTAATCCTAACATATGCAGCGGAGACAAGGACCGATACAAGAAAGACGAAACAACAAATCAACAATATCGAAATGAAAGTATTAAGATCAATAGCGAACATATCATTAAGAGACAGACAAACCAACAGAAGTATACCCGAACAATGCATAATCCAAAATATTAAGAGGTGGATAAAAACAAGAAAAAAAAAAAGTGGAACGAAAATGTAAACCGAATGGGACCAGATAGATTAGCCAACATCTGTAAAAACAAAAAGCCGTATAGCAGAAGACCCGTTGGAAGGCCGCCAAAAAGGTGGAAAGATAATGTACAGTCAACAATGACTGAAACAGAGTAAGAGGCAGACAGACAGGAGTAATCCTAGTCGCACGAACAAGAAGAAGAAGAAGATTGAATCCGATGATAGCCATCCATTATAGCTATCATGCAACAACTCTGAATTGAAATAACAAGGGCAGCGTTCTTAAAATTTTAAGCTATTTTTATGTGACAAGAGATATTAAACTGCGCTGAGACTGAGGTTTCTTGATTGTTACATCTGACCCCAACCACAGTACGGTTTAGAAACGTGGAGGTTAAAAGAGTAAATAGTTGAGAAGATCGAAGGCTTTAAACTTTTGATATACCTGAGAATACTGAGAAGGTGATGGCCAGAGTCACCAATGAGGAAGTGCTGAGAAGGATGAGTCGAGACAAAAAATTGTTAAGAACAATAAAAATATGTAAGACCACATACCTTGGATACATACTGCGAAATGAAAAGTACAGTCTATTGCAGGTCATTATGCAGAGTAGAGTCACCACAAAATCTCTCAAGGAACCCTATCACCCTTTTTCAAGAACCATTTCTCAAGACCATATTAAATACAATATGAACATGAACGTTGTTGCATCTGTTGATGATCTGCTATGCATAAATTAAAACTGATAATCGGACTCACCGAATAAAATTTTCAATCGATTGAGAATTTAAGTACTAACTCACCAGCCTCTATAATGGAAGAATAAGCATCCGAATGTTAGAAAGATGAAAGACTTTTGGAAATATTTGAGCGTAAAATACTCTGCAAAATATTTGGAGCTGTAAACGACCAAGGGCAGTGGCGCAGAAGATATAATTTTAAATTGTATCAGCTCTCTGATGAGCCAGATGTCATAACGTTCATTAAAACACAGCGACTTAGATGGGCTGGACACATAATACGAATGCCAGAAAATATGATTGCTAAAAAGCTAACCACATGAACACCTGTAGGAAAAAGAAGCAAAGGCCGACCGCGAATTAGGTGGTTAGATGGAGTTGAAACCGACTTACAAATATTAAAAATCAGAAGATGGCAACATGTTGCCAAAAACCGAACAGAATGGCGACGAATCTTAGAGCAGGCCAAGATCCACAGAGGATTGTAGAGCCAAAGATGGTGATGATGAACCATCCGAATGTTACTATTCTGAATGACCAGTTATATTTCTTCGAATGAAGGACTATTATTAACATTTTTTAATGGTTAATATTACTTCGTTACAATATAAAATATTTATTTCGTATCACTTAATAGACGCCAGGAACGCTGGAATATACTATAAGCCAATTTCTGAACGTTCTTTAATCAGTGCAAAATAGTAAATTCGTACGTGCCAAATGAAAAAATTATTTGGTCGGATGTCATAAACGACGAAGTTATTCAATAAAATTCATTCATTAACAAATAATAATGGCAAATAAAGGAAATACGTTACTATTTTTCTTGGTATTTACGTTAAATATTAACACGATCGAGTTCCGAGAAATACGTAAGTTTTACTTGGAAATTATGGTAGCACATATAAAATTATCAGTAAACAAATATGTTATCTGCGATAACGCATTTTATGTACGTAGTGTATTTTTATTGATGTATAACCACACTTGAAAATGTATTTGTTGGAAAATATTGGTACCATTTTTTTATTATTAACAATAAAATATTAAGTGATATTATATTGAGTTTATGCTCCTTACTAATGGGGGTTTAAAGACGCTCGTAACTTGACTTCAAACTTTGAGAAATGTAAAACTTTTTATATGTTCAAAAAAATGCAGCACATTCAACAAGGTACAAATTAAAGAATCATTAAACTACACAATGAAATGCACTGTAACTGTAACTGTAATTAGTTGCAATTCAACCATTATATAAGATTACATTATTACATTATATTTCCTTATTGACTTATTTTACTTTGAAGACATACCAGAAATAATGCACTATGAGATAGAAGTAATTGATCGTAGTTAAAATCGAATAGTCAATAAAGAAGCTATTCTTTCAAAGGAAAAAGAGCAAGAAACTTTACACATACCAAGCGTGTCCAATACAAACCAGAACCATACAGGTAAATTGAAGTTTTGAAGTGATATTTTGCTTATTAACTTAATTTTTGGTTTTAGATATCCACAATTTGGCTATAGAAAAAACACAAAACTCTTCATTTGCTTCATCTACCAGCAGTTCGTCTTCGTCATCGAATTCTTCGTCAAGTTCATCAACAAGAAGTAGTGACTCATCAGATTCCAAAAATGAACAGTTTGGATCTGATGACAGTGTTAGGGATTCTATCTATATTAACTCGTCATCAGATTCTGATGATATCGGTTCCAGTAGAGAAGCAGAAAATATTAAGCTGTCAAAGAACAGAAAATTATTCGATCCGTCCAAAAGAGAAAAAAAAGTAAAAATAACGATTGAAAAATCAAGGCTTATGGCAAAAATATAGCAAAACAGATGAAAAATAGTGGCAAAAGTTATGTTGGCTTAATTAGTGTAAAAACTGAAAATGGTAGTCAGAAAAAAAATAAACAAGAATGCCCAAAAAGAATGCTTAATCCACCATGTGGTGAAAAGTGTAAACTACAATGTTCTCAAATAAAAGATGAACTTCAGCTATTAAATATATTCAATGACTACTGGGGGTTACAAGATTTGGAGAAACAGAGGCATTATATTTGTATAACAGAGGTACAAATACAGTAATGCAGCTACTCCAAGAAATCCTAACAATGCATACCATTTTATCATCGATAACAAAACTGTATGTGTATGCAAGTATTTTTTAGTTAAACTGTCAATCAATAATAGAGTGGATTCAAACCGTTATGAAGAAGCAAAAAGTTTGCAAAAGTGGAAAAATTGTTGAAGCTGATAAGCGCTGTAAACATAACAACCACTATAAAGTAGATGAAGAAATAAAAAATTAATTACGAAGCCATATAAATTTGATACCACGAATAGATAGTCATTACTGTATACTTCATCTAATTTACACACCGATGCACGTCATCGACGCCATAGCCCGTGACGTCACATGATACCAACACGAAATATTTAGGCGGTAGGTGTGTTCTTTTTTAGAATCACTTTGCCGAGTACACTGGCATTACAGCCACTAGACATAGAAATAATATTTAAAGATTTTTATTAATGTTAAATACACAATTAAAGAAATACACAATCATATGTTTCATTTAATTCGTATAAATGCATTATAAAGCGTTTTTATGAAAATCATTTGTTCGGAACACACTGTAACTGTAATCGAACGAAGGTGAAATTTTGGCATAAAGTGGTAACACTTATTTGACAGTTGCGGTGTTGATACTTTTTGTACTTTATTATATTGAATTTTAAAGTGAATACCTCTTGTTTTATATTTTTACCTATTTAATAAAATATGTTCTTTTTGGAACAAAATTAATGTGTTTTATTTCAAAAATGTCACATAAGAATTTAAATAGTCGTTGTAAAGAGATGGCAATACTTTTGCAATAATTATGTGACATATTTGATTTAAAATGGATTCAGGATTTTTTTATACTTTAGCAACTATCTCAACTTCAATCTCGGCAATCTGACAACGGTATGTAAATTAGATGAAGTATACCAAACAATATATTGAAGGAAGCAAAACTGTTGCAGATCTAAATCGTGACTATCTGAAGAAAAACAACGACCAGCGGCAAACTATCACATGTGCAGAAAAATTTTTGAGGAGGAATTTAATATTGATTTTTATATACCCAAAAATGATCAATGCAACCTTTGTTTGCAATTTAAAAATTCTACTATTATTGAATAGCAACATATTTTATAAAAATATTAGAAACATTTGAAAGAAAATGATTTAAGTCGCAAAGAAAAAGATTATGACAGAAATACTACAGAAAATACTAAATTAATTGTTTTTGATTTGCAGACAGGAAGCTTAATGTAATAAATTTTACTTTGTATGATATTACAAACCACCTGGTGAAAAAAAGGTAAGTACTTGCTTAATGTGGCATGAGGGTAAAGGGGGAGCGAATGAAATAGGTTCCTGTCTTTTTAAATTTCTAGAAAATATAAGTAATCAAAATGAAGAAGATTTACATGTTACACTTTATTCCGACAAAACAAAAACACATTTATAATAGCTCTTTATATTTATGCAATATTTAAATTAAATATAAATTCAATCACTCATAAATTTTTTGTTTCCGACCATAGCCAAGCACACGCGACAATAGAAAAGGTAATAAAACTATGTTCCTGATCAGTATGCTTGCATTGTGAGATCAAGCAAGAAGTACGAGATGCAATAAAACACCTAAATCTCCAGGAAGTGATGGTATACCCGCGGAACTTATTAAATGTGGAGGTGCTACTGTGACTAATAAAATATATAAAATAATACTAAGAGCCTGGAATGAGGAACAAATCCCGGAAGAGTGGTGTATTGGAATCGTTTGCCCGCTACACAAAAAGGATGACCAATTGGAATGTAGAAACTATAGGGGAATAACCCTCCTTAATACAGCCTACAAAATATTTTCGAGGATCTTATATGGTCGCATAAGTGCATATTCAGAGGAACTTCTCGGGGAATATCAAAGTGGTTTTAGGCCTGGTCGATCAACAACAGATCAGATCTTTGTGCTAAGGCAAACACTGGAAAAAACCAATGAATTCAATATCGATACATACCATCTTTTTGTAGACTTCAAATCTGCCTATGATAGTGTCCTAAGAAATAAATTGTATGATGCCATGAATAAATTCCACATCATAAACTGATAAGATTGGTTAAGGCTACAATGTGTAATGCGGTTTGCAAATTCGAAATACAGGGCGAACAATCACAGGCGTTTGGAACGCATGTTGGGCTGCGACAGGGAGACGCGCTGGCGTGTCTCCTTTTCAACATAGCACTGGAAAAGGCGATCAGAGATGCCCGAATAGACAACAGAGGAAATATTTTTAATAAATCATCCCAAATTTTGGCATATGCAGATGATGTGGACCTAGTTACCCGCACAACACGCAAGCTAGAAGAAATGTATACCATTTCCATTACCAAATAATTGGTAATGATTTAATTTAATCATGTTAATGATTTTAGGTATGTATTAAATAATTATAAATTAAGTTAATAATGTAACAGATTATAAACATTTACTAATATTTTATTCAAAACAAATTAAAAAATAATTTTACTAATTAATTATTAAGAAATAAAAAAAAACTCCTAAATAAAACTTAAAACCCTTCTCCTGTAAAAGTAGTTTTTTCGAGTTGTAACAATTTTCTTCCAAACCATCGATATATCCTGGCTGGCCAATCTTAGGAAATAGACTGGACCGTAACTCTTGATAAATCCACACTGTTTTTGAGGAATCTGTGGTAGGAGTATTTATTTTAATATTTCGTTAATTAAAGTAAGAAGTTTACTTATTACGTAGGTATATCTTTACATATATCTGTGGTTTGTCCAAAGCGTTCAAAGGAGTGACCATAATTTTACCTGCTCAATAATGCTTATTTTTCATTAAAATAACAAGAGGTGTCCGGTCTAACATGTTACTTATTGAGAACTCAAGCCAGTGGGCCACTATTCAAAATTAATTTACCACCACATGATTTACTATAACTTATATACTAAGAAGCTGTTTGTGAGTTTCAAAATTTTAAAGGTATCATTGAATATCAAGTATCATATGAAACATCAAGTTCGATTTCTGGATACTGTGTTTCGGAGGGCACGTAGAGCTGTCGGTTCCGGCTACATAAGTGGTTTTTGAAATATATTAAGGGCGCTTGTGCTAATGAAAAACCTAACACCTGACCTGAGCCAGAAGTCACACGAATTTTTTTAAGTTTAAATGCTTCGAATCGGTTTAATACGTCTGGCATGCAACATTACTGATTTTTATGAAGAGTGATTTTAAAAAACTTGAATTACTATCTCAACTTGAAATTACTTTTTCCATGACATTTTTTGTAAAATGATGTTTTCTTGGCTATACTATGGATTAATTAGGGGCACGACAAACCGATAGGAAAATTTGGGTAAATACAATAAAACATTTATTTTCAAATTAAATCAATAAGGAGGGCAATTTTTAAATTCAACGCTCTAGTAATCTCCTTGTTTAATCCTAGAAATGATGTCATTTGTATTTTTAAACATGAGGTTTCGATAACAGTATCAATTATCAATACATTAACACAACGCTACGATAAACAATATCAATTGTATAGGACGTCCTTACTAAAAAGTCATGATAAATTTAAAAATGTGTCACTGATCCAACAAAAAAAATTGTTGTATCATTAATACACCTGATTATACGCTTGTCGTCACCGTTACAAAAAACTTGAAAAGATTGCTCCAATTGTATGCAAATAATTCTTTTTATTTCATTTCATTTTTTTACACTCTCACTTCATTCTGATTTTTAGCTCTTATACCCTTGGGTATAACCAGATCAAAGTGTTCCATCACTTTTTTCGGTATCCAACCACCATGTTTGAGTTCAATTGTTTTTCTTTCTCTCTCTCATTTCACAGCCTACTAAAAGATGTACAGATCCCGTAGCCACATTCACATGGTTCCTCTACACATCAGTGTTACCTGACAGAACGACTTGATAAAAACATAATTGAAAAGTTAACTCTACAATTTAAATGTCATTCCAAATGTTCCCAGATATCGTGATCCTAATTAATAAAAAGCTTTATAGAATTTCAAATCATTCTACACTGAAAAAATTAAATTGATGATGACATTGAACCTGCTTTTAAAGATAATTATTCAGATTTATAAAATATAATACGATAATCGTTTAAGTTTGTTAAATTTAATTAAACCTTTTAAATTTTTTTTTTAATTAAAAAAAATCTACAAAACTTGTATTTTGAAAACAATTTTCGACGCAATTTTAAAATTACAGTTAATTTTCCTTCTGTAGTAACAACTATGATAATTAATTATTGAAATAGTTTCTAAAACACATTCTTGAAACACACAAATGAGTATACAATAATTTCTAATTGATCCATCGAGATTTATAACCCGATACACACGCACAATTCTATAGAGAACGTCCTAAAATTTTTTTGATATTGAATTTAAATGACTAAAAATTTACCTCTTTGTATCGCCGCCCTACAAAGAGTAGAAATAGATGAGTACATTCGAATAATTACGAATTTGTACTGGAACCACAGTGCTCGAGTCAGGGTCGAAGGAAAGTTTGCCGACGTTTGAGAACTAAGGCAGAGCTCTGTGCTTTCGCTGACTCTATTCAATATATACTTGCCCTTAAAAACTTGGAGATGCGGAAAATTCATCAAAAAACTCCATTATACCGACGACACTGAGATACTAGCAACCAATCAAATAATCTACAGACCTTTTTACTTACACGAACTTACACGAACACTTACTCCAGTCTTTAGAGGCGAAAATGCCACTGAACCGCTAAAAATCATACGAACAAGCTAAATTTTGCTGAGAATGTCATTTTTGGCACCTCAAAATGATGAAAAAATAAATCGTCCCCTCTTAGGGAGACAAACGGAAAACGTTAAATCGATTTAGCAAAAATTTGTACGCCGTGGAAAAAATTTTCCAATAAAAAATATAGCTAAGATAATTTGGAATAAAAATGTTTATTAGTCCTTTTTGCGTATAATCAATCGTTCTCTTAGAAATAACGCTTGAAGCGACCGGTGATATTGAATGCCAGTTAAGCACGTGAAATCAATTTTAAATAAATTTTGTATCAACTCGACTGTAAAAATTCGATATCATTTGACCAGACTGTCCTATCGACAAAAAAACAAAATACGTTTTAAGGGAGAAAGAGTACAGCTTCTGTATATAATTTTTTTGTTTTTGGCAAATGAAGATTCGAATGAGATCAATAACGTTTATTTGTTGTAACACCTTTATAAAAACTGATTTTATTTGTGGAAAAATACAAAAATTGCATAGGAAAGCTGCGCTCTTTATCTTTAATTTTTCTAACTTTATCTTTGAGACGGATTTTCATTTTTGTCGATGGATGATCTAATCAAAATATATCAAAAGAATTTTTACCGTCGAGTTGATACATATTTTAGTAAAAAAAAAATGATTTCGTTCGCGTAACTGAAATTCAAAATTACCTATCACTTCAAGCGTTGTTTCTGAGAGAACGGCTTACTCTACAAAAAATGCTAATAAACATTTTTGTTTAAAATTATTTCAGCTACTCTTCTTGTTTGAAACATATTTTTCTACGGTGTACAAATTCTTGGTAATTAATCGATGTTTTCCCTCCTACTAGGGGGGTTTTACAGGGAAGCCCGGGAGTAAGAGTGGCAAACTTTTTTGGGTCTTTATTGTGGTCCTAAAATTGACATTCTCAGTAAAACTCAGCGTGTTCTTATGATTTTTAGAGGTTCAGTGGTATTTTCGTCCCTGACGACTGAAGTAAGCTCTAAAATATACATATAATAAGACTTTCTAAGAGTGTACTTATTTCTTACCACTTTGCCGCATTTACATTTTAGGGGTACTCTTGCATTACATACCTGAAAACAAAAAATATATATTAAAAATAAACTATTTGAGACGTGCCATAGCGAAATCCGCCAGGCCCAAATTTCATAAAACTTTTATAAAACTATATATAATCCAGACACCTGCACTTGGGTGAATCGTATAAGTTCTTATTTTTTGCTTTAATTGCATTGGAATTTTATTAAAAATAATTTAAAATGTGAAATGTGTTGAAAATGAAAAAAAATCAGTGTTTTTTCTCCTTTTTGTTGCTATATCTCGGCAGCTATACATTTTAGAAAAAATTTTATAATTAAATTTCCTATCAGACAAAATTTATTGCAAATTGAAAAAATAATAATTATTATTGCAAAATTAGCAAAAACATTAAAAAAAAACAAAAAATTCAATAATTGTTTTCAGAAATCTAAGAGCCACATAGAACTTTCAAAATTCACCCAAAAATTTTTTAAAATATAAAAAATACACTATACAAAATTTCAGCACAATCGATTTTCGATAGTCTTTGCAATCTAAATTTTTGTAAAAAAGTTATTATTTTTCAAACGTGTGCAGAGCAAACAAAAAAATTTTAAATACAGAAAGTTTTTTTACGTATTTAATAGTATTTAAGCTGTCAAATAAAAGTCGATTCATTGAAATTATTTGAATTGGGAAACCTAGGGAATTTTTTAAACAACCGTACAATGCTTAAGCTTATAAACAAATACAATAACTTTTCAATATGACAAACTATAACATATTACAAATATTCACTATAACAAATACAATTTTCAATTAAAATCTTTTTTTCCAAACTTACGTCGGAAGTTAAGCAAAAGGTTCGTTATTTAAGATAAAAAATTAAGATTGGTTAATTAGTTTCGAAGATATGATCGAACAAAGTTGACCGGCATTTACAACAATAGTACGATCTGTTTTTTAAACAAATATCTTTGTTGTGCCAAGTACCTATAATAGTAGATATAAATTTTCACCCTTTTTCTTTTGTGCAGTCTGGTTAAAATGTTGATTTAAAACTTTAAAACATCAGAAAAATCTACGAGATTCATGGGCGGGGATAGATATTTCATCCGTCTCAAAAAATCACGTGTACAAATTGCAATAAAATTTTAATTATCTCAGCTTCTAGTGACCAATTGTGATCATTTTTTTTTAACTGGGGTCCCCGCATCGAGCAAAAAGACAATAGAGGGAATGTAAAGGTAGTGGGGGCAAACATATTGTTAGACAGGAAGTGCGATCTTTAGAGGCCACATTAAACAAGGAAAGAGAGTCTCTCTCCTTGTTTGACATCAAATTTAGTTGGGTTATGTTATTGTTTGTCCCAAATGTCACATGAAATATTATTTATATTGAAGTTTTTTAACAATTGTGTCGCATTTTAGATTCTTATCATTAATAATTAATTAAAACTTTCTCGTCTAAGACACATTCTGCGAAATATTATATAGTTACTGTTGATATGTGTCGGAAAATTTAAATTTGGCGCATTAGCATTTCCGGATATGTCCGCCATCAGAGGCCACTTTTTTGGTCTCCTTTTCATAAGGATTAGATTCCCTCTTTTGTCTTATTGCTCGATGGGTCCCCGTGAATTAACATTCAAATATTATAGTTTTAAAAGCCTATAATGATTTATTTTCCATGTTTTTACATATAAATCGCGTCATTTTTTCCTTTTTTTTTTTCTCATTTAAGGTTACAATATCAATGTTGACTGTAGTATTTTTGTATCAATTAATTTAAATTTATTCACTTGTAAATATTAATTTTAATTAAATAATAATGTTTTAAACTTCAATAAAAAATTAATTTAATAAATCCCGAATCTATTACTTGTTAACTCATTTTCGATCATAACTTCGGAACGACTTGACCTTTTAAAATACGTGCCCTCTGCCGAACTTTCGTTATAAGTTTAGAAAAAAAGTTATTGAACATTGAAAAAGTTGTTGTATTTCTTTATAAGCTTAAAAATTGTACAGTTATTAAAAAAAATATTCAGGCTCTCTTATTTAACTGATTTCAATGGTTCGACTTTTATTTGAAAGCTTTAATGCCCTTAAATTATATGCAAAAAACTGAGTATTTAAAACTTTCTTTTGTTGGCTCTGAAGAAGTTTGAAAATTACTTATAATTAACTTTTTTTATAATTAACTAATTTTCTAATTAACATTTAGATTGCAAAATTATTTTGCAAAGACTGCTTAACAAGTTGACTGCCAGAGCTAATACATAAAACTTGAATTTTTACTCAATAGTTTTTTTTTGAAAACACTACCTATGTGTTAAATAAAGTCAACATGAATTTGGAAATTTGATTATTTTTTTATCTTGATTGGCATTTTTGGCGTGTGTATTGTAGGATACACCGACCTCTGAGATAGTTTTTCCAAAAAAATAGGTGTAGGGGCCAATGTGTACTATAGGACACATGACATTAGGCATTCAGATGGCAAAATATATTAAAAGTACTACTTTTACTACTAGAAAAAAACATTTTATTGCTCCACTTTGAAAATATTCTCCAATGTTACGAGAGTCATTTTTAAAATGGACCAATAAAATATTTCTTCTTGTTCCAGATTTGAAGTGATTTACTAAAAATAGTGTTAATAGACTGAGACTTTTTTTAGAAAAACAGTTATACCTATATTAGTAACCAAATAATAATAATAGACTTTTCAAGTGAGATAGACGAATCAGATTTAGATTCGATTGGGTATACCGATGAAGATTCTGGTCATGAATTGACTCTACGAGTCCCTCCATCAGCTTCTAGTCCAACCTTTAGGGATAACAACAATCAACCGTCATCAACAGCTTTAAACGAAAAAGAGTTAGTTGAAAATCAGCTAAAGAATGTAATCTGGGAGATGTGTCAAGAAGATAATCCAAATCAGTTTTGATTTATTCCAGAATACAAATGTGGCCTGAAAGCAATATACAAAGCAATGTTTGCAAATGCTGAACCATGGAATATTTTAAACTGGAAGAAAAATTTGTATTGATGAAAATCTGATTCCTGATGAAAGGACAATTGCTCTTCCGACAGTATATACCCAATAAACGACACAAACGTGTTGTGACAAAGGATACACTGAGAGTATAGTAATGGAGCTCATTGACGATCTTCTGGATGAAGGTTTTATACACCGATAATTACTAGACTAGCCTTTCATTGGCATATCGTCTGCTGAACCGAAATACCCACTTAATTGCCATAACATGTTATTACTGCCAAACTAAAAAATGGAGAATTTGCTGCCAGCACGAGTAAATATGGTATTAGTATTTTTAAATGGAGGGATAAGAGAATTGTTTCCGTCCTTACTACAAAAATTCTGCATTACAGACTGTAAAAAAGACTACATGTTCTGGAAGTAACATCACCAAACCCAACTGTATAGTTGACTATAACACAGAAAAATCTCGATTTGAGCGACCAAATGGCGTCATAAATTACAGCACTGAGACGCTAAGCCAAGTGGTACAGAAAATTATTATTTGAAATTATATGGGGGACTAGCATCATTAATGCTCATTTTCTATACAACAATAATGATTTAGGAATGCAGAAGTCCCTTACAATGACTGAATTTAGGAAACAGGTAATCCGTTCGATGTTGCAAATATACGCAACTGATGTACAACTAATGGCAAATTCGCATAATCCACAACACAAATTAAATCTAAAAATGATTGAAGATCCACCACGAAACACTAAAGGTGTTCCGAATGCTACAAAAAGTATGGCAAAAAAGGAACTGTGGTTGGCGGAAAGATAAAATTTTGCAACAATTTGCACGTGATGCAATAAAATGTTTTGTTTAACGTGCTGTAATAAATATCATTAGTTATTTTTTGAAAATAATATGTTTTTTCATTTAATATTTAATTTTTTTAATATTTACCAAAAAACCCATTTTGTACACAACCCTTTCGCGTGAAATATCCTTTGGGGCCACTACTATATGTCCCCAATGTAAAATGCATTAAACTGTGTATTCTGTAGGAAACACCGGCTGACAATATATGGTCGACTGGTGTGTCCTATAAAAAGCAATGGGGTCTGGCTGGCAGAAGTCTAGCGTATGTCCTATAGGAAACACTGGCAGTCAACCTGTTAATCGAGTGTGCTAAAATTTCGTAGTGTTTTTATTATATTTTAATGATTTTCTGGGTAAATTTTAAAAGTTCTATGTTGCTCCTCAATAATTATTATTTTTTCAATTTGCAATCAATTTTGTCTTAATCAAATTAATAAATAAATAATAGTAATTAAGCGTCTATATTCTTTGGTAATATAATAGTAATTAAATTAGATTTGCGATATTATATAATATGAATTTTTTGTTCCTTGGTATCTTTATACTGGTAAGGTATTTCGCGTTATTAATATTAAAATCTAAGTCTGTAATTTGAGAATACCAAAAAAACTTTAAAATATTGAAAATCAAATTTTTATACATATCGAAGTTATACGTCAATCAAATAAATAAGTATTTACTCTGTTTACTTGATCGACGTTTAACATTCTGAAATAAATTGTACGTAATTTACATATTTGTGATGTTGGTTTCGTACACATTTTATGTTTTCCTGTTTACTGACTGTACTACAAATGTATAAAATCAAAACAAGTAAGTGACCTCATGAATAACAATACAGTGTAAACTAGCGGAAAAATTGTATAAGCAGAGCGGAAACATCGATTTTTATCAATCTTTATTCATTCTATTCTTTGTTTCACGTTAAGAAAATAACATTACGCTTATGGAGATCAGTGTTGCCAAAACTCTCAGACACTCTCTTTTGCACGGATGTCCAAGATATTCCCTTTGCTTAATTTTTGAATTTTCATTTTCAATTAATATTTAACTGTAAAGTCAGAATAACTACTAAATAAAAGCCTTATTATCATTATGTAGTCAGAGACGACATAAAATAGCTGACATACGCACATCGTATTATTTTAAGTTGCAATTAGTAATTAGATATACGCATTCCAAGCGGTCAATATTATCTACTGATTTATATGATTCATGGCATATCGTATTCTCACCGAGAAACAAATAAACTGTCGTTACTATAATTAAAATAAGATAAAATAAAATTATCTTTTGTAAATACTATTTATCTAATTAAAATCATTTTCCCTACTTTTCATCTCTTGTTTCGAATGGGCACTTTTGGTCAATTACGTTAAAAAACATTAATTTAATTCATGTTTGTGGAAACGAAAATACAAATTATACAACCCTAAATTGTGCTTGTGTGTGTCGTGGCAACGCCGCGTTGCTATCGTCCATAAGAAATACATGGCCCTATCTTCGCAATGTTATTTTCTAAACGTGAAACGTAGTATAGACAGTTGACAGATTAGTATCAAGTTATTGTTTTGTCGATCATTTTAAAACTATATTTTTGTGGTTCTGTGAGGCTGGTTGTTTATAGGACTTTTCATCAGCCGCCATGTTTTTCGTACAGACAGATTTGACAATGACGTATAATATATGTTATGCCACAGCCTCCTACAGTTACAAGCCATGAAGTAAAAAAGGCAACGTCGCAACATATGATTTAGGTAGTCCTATGAATTCATTTTCATAAGGGAATATTTTAAATAAAATCACATAAAATGCATGAATCTCTTTTTAAAATTGCACAAATAAGAGAAATTTAAATTAAATTGAAATTTAAAAAGGAAAGTATGAAATAAATAAGTTAAAATTGTTAGTAATATTTATTTTTCATACAAATGTTAGAAATATATAGGTATAGTCAATATTTTTAATTTTTAAAATCTAGTGTTTTAATAATTGATAATGTGTAGTACCTAGCAGATTAAGAGAAAATACGGGTATGTACTCAGTATACAAGTTATAAAACACATACATGGAGTCGTACATCAAGCATTATGAATTACAATATTCTGTATGTTGTAAATGTCTTTTTGAAGGAAGTAAAAGGTATGCCCTTAAACTGTTGTAAGTAGATGGAGACTGATTATAAACAGATAGAGAAAATAGCAAAATATTAATACCGTATTGTTCTGAAGCATCAAATGTAAATAATCTTTAATTAATTGTAACATATCTTGATATTTATTGACGTCTTTTGTAACTGACAAAGCAGAGCAAATATTTTTATGAGCATGTTTTACAAAAAAAGTAAAATCTTTCCTATCAGAATAGGAATGAGGAATGTAATGAGTTAGGATCTTTTCCAGTTCAGACCATCTTTATAATTTACCATCTGCTACAATCCACTTTAAATCATTGTCATTTAATAAATTTTCACCTATATATACCGCAACTTTAAAATTTTTAGAAATTTTAACACTAGTTAATATTTTTAGACCAATGTCATACGAGTCACTACACTCTTGAATGTTTAAAAATACAAATATACACCGTCATTCGTCACTTTTTGATTCCACTCACTTAAATTAATCTTGATGCTGTAATTGTTAATAAAGTTATCAAACGAGTCTATTAAATCTTGTTGCACAAGATTTAATAGACTCGTTTGATAACTTTTCGCTCAAGTCTTTTTTCAGTTGTTCCAGTTTGTGGTTTTCTCTATCAAAGTGATGTTGTCGTCTTTCATCTGGATCACTTCTATCTCTAGGTTTAGGAATAGACATATATGAATAAAGATTGGGGAAAATTCTAGGCATAGCATTTAATTTCAATTTGGGATATTTTAATTTTTCGGAAACAACATGGCCCTCTTTGTCTTTCCAGGTCTGGTGAAGTATAATATCTTCAGAATGAAAATGCTTAGCACACACAACAGAAGATTTTGTTGGGGTATACTTGTCTCGTTTGATAGCTTTTATCCACTTATCACATAGTTGTTTATCTTTTGGGAACGAAAATGTGCTTACAGGCCCTTCCAACTTCAGAATGCTGGTGTAATTACTTTGGCATCGAGGTACACAACAATGTCTTGGCATTTATAAATGAAAAGAATAAAACATTTAAGCTTTTGTAGCATTTCGACTATTACGATATTAACCGCAGAATAAACCCACTGTTGTTGTAAAAAACTGTGATTTTATTGCCTCAAGGGTTAATATAAAAAAGAATTAAAGATTGCGTTAATAAATACCAAATATTCTTTGTAAACACTGAGAATAAAATTAGACACACAACCTAACAATGTTATGTTATTTGTTTTTACTTACTTTGAGTTTATTTCAACCTGTAGTACAAATAACAATAATATTAGTCCAATAAGATAACTTAAACAACTCCCTAGACACATAAAAATACTTACATATTAATATATTAAATACAAAATAAATTAAATATTACATACAAATATTAAATATTAAATACAAAAATATAATTTACAAATAGCTGCCACATATATCACACATTTATGCACTGCAATCATCTGGCCACATTCGAATCGAATAGGACTACCATATGACGTTGCCAAATTTCTTCTTCATGGCTTGTAACTGTAGGAGGCTGTGGTTATGCGTTTATAAATTTATTAAGAAATATTTTTATTTAATAAAGAAATAACATTGCTTATAATATCTATTGTCTTTAAATGATTTAGAGCGTATTTCACTCTTACATATTCCTACAGGTATATAATAATATAATTGCTAATTGTGGCACTTAATTTTTTTCAATAACTGGACATTAATTATCTATATTATTTTTATTACTAACCCAACCAGCTTGTTTACATATTTGTTTGAAAAAAATGGCTGACACTATTTTTTGATGAAAAGTTATATTTACCCTCCTGTTTTATCATAGATATAATACCAATTTTCTTATTATGTCTGTGTTTTCTACAGGCTTTCGACACAGAATAATAAACAATCAGAATGCCCACTCTCCATGGAAAATTAAGTACGCGCATCTCCTTCGCGCAGACGTTCCGTCATGTTTTAGAGGGAACCAGTGTTGTTTATGTGGTGTACATAGAAAAATTAACCCGGTTTAATTGACTGACGACAATCATAGACATACTATACAATTATATTAACATTGTTAAATATAATAACATAAATATAATATAATTAAACATAAATATAAACAATTACATAACCTCACAAATCATATGTCTGTGTTATGTGTTTCCTTCTAAAACATGGCGCGCGTGCTGAAAAACTTCAAAGGCGGCATATGAGAGTGGACATTCTGATTGTTTATTATTCTGTGCTTTCGATCAATAACATACTCATGAAGTTAGCTACAATATTGCTCCGCTTTCGCTTCGATACCAGTTCGATATATAATCTTTTGATGTTCACACTTAACTTAGGCATCACACCCAATTTTTTTTTTAAATCTGGGGAGAAATATCGCTTAATTTTAATTCACATTTAGGTTTTTTTAAAAATTCAATAATTCGACTAATAGAATGTTTACAAAAAAAGAAACTCTATTTTAATTATTTAAAAATACTTAATACGTGAACTCGTGATAAAAATCTAAAGGGGAGTTAGACAAGGTTGTACACTCTCGCCACTTTTATTCAACCTAATATATTGTTACGATAAATATGTCTAACATTCTTTTTAATTCTGATATGTTCTAGACCTACCTGCCACCTATTGACAGCATAGGTGGCAGGTAGCACTCTTCTACAATCCCAGTAGAAGACAGGCTGCTACAGGGATTAGTGACCCTGCCTTATGCTAGCTTCGGGTTCTCCCTCCTTCCTTGCCTGAGGGAACCAGGTTCTCATACCCTTTTCCTATCCCCCCTTTTAAAACTCCTACCTTCATCCTACCCTCTACCAACTCGCACTGGCCAGCGCGGTAGAGTATGGCTAAAATCCAAGCATGTTTGACACGACAAAAACACGGCCCTCAGTCCCCGGCAGTGAGCTGATCCTTGGTCAAGGTAGCGATCAAGAAAGACAGCAAACAGAGGGTGCGAAGAATCCCCGGGTCAGATCAGGCTACCACGGACGACGACAAATGTATATCGCCACGTACAATGTAAGAACACTGTCATCTGAAGAAAAATTACTGGAATTAGAAGAGTTAAAACACATAACATGGGACGTTATAGGTCTCTGTGAAGTAAGACGTGAAGAAGAAAACTGTTTAACTCTTAAATCAGGACATCAACTTTTCTATATGGGAAACAAAGAAAAAATAGGAGGAGTTGGACTTCTTATACATAAGAGACACACTAAAAATATCCAACAACTTAAAGGTATCAACCCAAGAATAATACTCTGCATACTGAAGCTTAATAAAAAAAAACCAGCCTAAAAATAATTCAAGCCTATGCACCTTCATCTACACACTCGGACGAGGAAGTGGAAACCTTTTATGAAGACCTAGAAAATGCTGTAAAACTAGCGACTACTACACACAACCTAGTAATGGGTGACTTTAATGCTAAGTTGGGATGTACACTAGACGGGACCGAAGTAGAAATAGGTCCCTATGGATTCGGACAAAGAAATGAAAGAGGCGAAATGTTTTTGGGTTTCTTGGTACGAAATGGCCTCTTTGCAATGAATAGCTTTTTCAAAAAAAGTCCCCAAAGAAAATGGACCTGGGCAAGTCCAGATGGAGTCACCAAAAACGAAATTGATTTTGTCTTAACCAACAACAAAGACATGATCCATGATGTAACAGTTCTTAATAGCTGTTCAGTGGGAAGTGATCATAGAATGATAAGAGCGAAGATCGTGCTAATTCTCCAAAAACAAAGATACAAAATAATAACAAAAACACACCCAATAGAATGGAATCCAATCGAAAACACCATGTCCTTCGAAGAGGAAATTCTGAGATGTCTAGAGACAACAAATATAGACGTTATGGATATCGAAACCTTAAATGATAACTTAATAAAAGCTATTAAGAACGCAGAGAAAAAGTGCAATACAAATTCTAGGAGAGATAAGGAGGAAAAGCTCAGTCAAGAAACAAAAAGACTTATGGAGGCACGAAGAGAACTTAAGAACAAAAACGATACGAATGCACGCGTACTACAACAACTTAATAAAGATATTAATAAAGCAGTGAGAAAGGACGTACGACAATATAACACAAAAAAGATTACAACGGTTGTCGAGAAAAATAAAAGTTTAAAGGTGCTGAAGAGATGTCAAGCTCTAGGTAAGAAGAACATTGTTAAGCTCGCAGATCGAAATGGAAAAGTGGTAACAGATAAAAATAAGATAATTAATCTATTCATCTTATTTTTATTTCCTCAACTACCAAAAACAAGTAAGATTACCGAAAGTTCAAATATAAAAAGACAATAGAATGGGAATTTTATAGTATTTTTTCTTTTTTCTTTTAAGGAGTATATTGTATCAAAAAAAGTGCGTACGTGATCATAAACATTTCTTTGTTTTTTTCGTTATCACCAGTAACAAACAGTTCCCAAAAAAAAGGTAAACATTTTTGACACACATACGTCATATGGCAGACTTTATTAAAAAAATCTTATCAAGTTTTTATACTATTTTGTTTTTTGATACATTAATTTGTATGACTTTATCTAATCAACAGTATGTGTAATGAATAATGATTATCTTCTGATTTTATTAACCAAATGCCAAAATAAATTTGGTATCGTTAACTATTTCAACAGAGAGTGGTTTTCCGGGAAAATTTTAAGATACCGGTGCGTTTGATCGTGATTATCATAATATATTATGTATGCAGTGAGTCACCAGTTATCTTTCGGAAACAAAAAATCCTGTAAACAATGATAAATCGATGAAAACCATAAACATAAATTACTCCGTCGTTGGGAATAGTATTGATGAAGATAGGTCAAAGAGCATGAATTTGTTCATTCAAATCAAAAAAAGGGAATTACTGACGAATATAAAACCTTTATTCTGTTTTTATGCTACACTGTAACCTCCACATACATCCCCAGACTATACAATTGTCATATATTCATCATATTTTAGAACCGGTGCTTGTTTGTAAGAAAAAAATGATCAGTTTATAAGTTTCAGTCCAATAGGCCAGAGTGCCTAAAGGTAGAGCTTAGAGCACTTGGACCTATTCTTTATTTAATTAGCTGACTTATAAATTAGCTAATTATATAGCTGACCTCTTGACGTACAATGAGATAATTACATCAAGGTATGCCGGCGATGCCCATTCTTCATATCCAAACTGATCAGTCAGGTTGACCAGCAAACAATCTGCATCAGGTCAACCTTGTCATAATACAAATTTGGTATTTGTATGCATACTCTCAACAAAAGGTTGAGAATGAAAGGAAACGAGCGCAGCTAATGACGCGCTGGGCACGATCACAAGGACCAAAAAGCACTTCATTGTGGTGGAAAAATCAGATCGAAAATTAAACAGAAAAGTGAAAATCTACTAAAACAAAAAGAATACCTCCTACAAAAGTAAATAAGAAGAGCTTAAGAAATATATAGGTTTAACCAAATCAGGAGAAGCATGGAAAACGGTCAAAAACCTTAGAACGAACAGAAAAGAAAGGAGTAGAGTAGATTTAATAGTAGAAAGATATTGAATGGAACATTTAACTTCTGACTAAAATAAGACCGCAATATACGAAACCGTCTCATCCACATATGAAGTGGAAAACGATGAAGACGATGAAATAACAGTTTAGAAATTCAACGATGCAATGCAAACTCTAAAAAGTCGAAAAGCATGTGGATTACAAGGTATACAGACTGAATTACTGAATCTCTCTCTCTCTCTCTCTCTCTCTCTCTCTCTCTCGGTCTTCTCTGAAGCTTAAAGAATTCTGAGATCGGTGCCTCTTAGAACAGTTGATAAAGTTCAAGGTTCCACTGGATCTCCATACTCCGTTTTAAATATCTTTCTTCAAATATCTTTCTTAGGACTTTTCTCTTTCAATCACTTCCAGCTTTCGTTTTATGTCTTCTGTTGTCACCCATGTCTCGCATCCATAACATATTATTGGACTGATAATAGTTTTGTAGACCCTGATTTTTTATCTCCAGTGTGTGTTTCTGGAGCAGAACACATGGGCGAGTGAAAAATAAGCTTTGCTTCACTTTACTATTCTTTTTTGAATTTCTGGTTTTTCTGTTCCATCCGTATTTAATGCTACACCCAGATATGTGAAAGTTTCTACATTTTTACTCTCATCCAGCTTTTATTTTGTATTCTTAAATCGTCAGCCCATTGTGTAGCGCTTCTATTGTCTTCCCTTGACGTCCCTAGGGATGCGTCCCGTAGCCTACTAAAATTTCATAAAACCAAGACAAAAAAAAAAGTTTCGAGAAATTAAAAGAAATAGTCTGCATGATAAATTACTTCGAATATCTGAAATTCATACAAAAGCTTAAAAAAATTGGTCCATATTTCTTCTATTCGTTTTTGTTACTATTTATATTTATTATATCGTGTCGATGATCAGGAAAACAGGGAAACCTGTTTATTTTACTAGTATTGTTGAAAGTAAACTAATTATTTATGAACTTCGTCTACAAGTGGATGTTTTCCTAAGTCGTCTCGTTCTAAAACGTGCTTGAAATAGCTGAATTCTTCAATACTCTTCCAGTTTAAATCATAATGTTTTTCTATCAATTTTCTAACACTGCTGCTGCTTTTTGTGGTTTTACTTGTAAAGTAAATCTTTGCCTTTTAAAGCAAGTGGTCTAAGAGATTTATTTATTAAGAGTGGTTTCAACATCCTTCTTTCTCCTGATGTATTGCTACAAAGTATGTAATAATGTTGCAGTTTTTTTATTCATTTCGATCTAAATACGGTTAGGAATTTTTTTAAATACAACCCTGTTTTATGAATTAAATACTTGATCGGCACAATAGTCCCCATCTTCAATAATTTTCGCTAGCTCCTGTGGAAATATTTTTGTTGCTGCTTTATCTGCTGTAGTTCTCTTCTCTCTCTCTCTCTCTCTCTCTCTCTCTCTCTCTCTCTCTCTCTCTCTCTCTCTCTCTCTCTCTCTCTCTCTCTCTCTCTACTGTGATCGTGATAATATGAAATGTATTTGTTTTTATAAACCCAATTAGCCATCCTTTGCTAGCTAAACATTTTTTAACTTATTAAGTCATAAAATTGAACAGCTTTTTCCTGAATCAAATAACCACTTACTGTAATTCTTCTTTGGATTAGTTCCTCGATCCAAATTGCGATGGCTCTTTGTGTTCTTTTTAATAATACATCCCTTGAGTAAGAGGAAAATTTGGCACTTAATTTTATACCAGAAATTATAGATTTTCTTATAGCAATTTCATTCTTCTTAATCGATCTAATAGTTGATTTGCCTAAATTAAAATGTTTACCAATTGCCGCAGATCCATCACATATACTCTGAGGAAGTCTTTCAAGAAGCAGTAGGTGATGTTGAAGCCGGAATTCGAATCAACGGAGAATCTATCAATAACATTAGATACGCGGACGACACGGTAGTATTCGCTGACAGTTCTGACACCCTCCAGGAGTTAATGAACAGAATCACAGAGGTCAGTCAGAGATACGGACTTTCACTAAACACTAAGAAAACAAAATGCATGATGATCTCTAAGAAGGAACAGCAATTTGGACAAATCAGTGTAAACGGTCAACAAATAGAAAGAGTAAAAACATACACCTACCTTGGTACGAACGTCAATGAAAATTGGGACCATTCCATAGAAATCAAATGTAGAATAGAGAAAGCAAGATCTGCATTTCAAAAAATGGCTAAGTTATTTAAATGTCATGATTTATCAATGCCCATAAAAATCAGGTTACTACGATGTTACATCTTTCCTATACTGTTGTACGGAGTTGAGTCATGGACTCTCACAGACGCCACCTGCAAGAAAATTGAGGCTTTTGAAATGTGGCTTGATCGTCGCATCCTGAAGATATCGTATACCGACCACGTTACTAATGAGGGTGTTCTGTTGAGAATGAAAAAAGAAAAAGAGCTGTTAACCACAATAAAAACAGCCAAAATCGAAAACCTCGGTCACATCATGAGGAACAGCGAAATATATGGACTGCTGCAACTAATCTTGTAGGGAAAAGTAGAAGGAAAACGGGGACCAGGAAGGCGAAGGATTTTCTGGCTGAAAAATCTACGAACGTGGTTCAACACAACAACCACAAATCTTTTTAGAGCAGCAGTGTGCAAAGTGCAGATTGCCATGATGGTCGCCAACATCCGAAACGGATAGGCACTACAAGAAGAAGAATAAGATTCATCTCCTTTTTCTAAGCGATCTAAAATCACAATTTTCGTTTTCAACGAAATTGATTGTCTTTGATGTTTTTTTTTCTCCATTGGGCCAAATAAAATGTTAAAAATCAAACAAATTAGACTTACGATATTGAGATGGCAAAAACCTCTTCTAAGAAAAATAAAATTTTACTTGACACTCACTTGAAATCTTTAAATCCGAAAACCGTTCTGCTTATTCCTTATTATACTGCAACTTGGAATCAGCAAAATTTTAAACAACCTATTATAAATCGAAGGGTTATTATTAAACTTAAAGGGTTAAACTTATTATAAATTAAAACAATAATAGGTTATACCTTTTATTGCGAAACTTGCAATGATGTAATAGGGACCATCATGTAACAAGGAAACCTTCGAATTGCAAAGGCTCACTTTACTGACATATCACATCTTGATGTGAGTAGGTAATATTTAATTATAATAGTTAATATTAGAAATTTTTGGATGAAATACAAATCGCAGAACTTTAAAATAGCATAAAAATAATTCGCATAAAAAGAGACCTTATTGTTTATGAAAACACAAAAATTTTAAGATTAAAATAATTAAATATAAAAGAAATTTTATATTTTGGATAACAGAGTTTGAATGTTGCTAAATTTTGCAAAGTACAGAAGCTAAAAAAAAATTTTTCAATAAAATACTACTAAAAACAAAAAAAAAATGTAATAATCTTCACCGACCACAAAAGTCTCCTTTATATCCGCCGCTTTTAATAGAGGCGAACTTGCTAAATCGCCAAAGGTTATAATATTATTAGTTCGCACAGCGAAATTCGTGTGAAAGACTCATTGACCCCATCTTTCCATTCTATCCCAATAAATCTTGCAGAGATGATCTCACTCTTCTCGCCGTACTTCGCGTACGTGGGAGTAGGAAAAGAAACACGTCTTGATAATAATTATGGGAATATTGTATGTGAACAGCGATAGTTAATAATACCAGTTGTCATGATTATGACAGAAATAAACTTAAGAATACAAATTTGAAGGAATGATTACAGCATAATTGATGGTTACTATAATATGTCATTACCTTATACCATCTGTATGTTTTTTGTAATAAATCATTGAAATTTTGTGTACGAACTACAGCAAAAATTTATTGAACATTTTTAATTTTTTTCTTTTAGTTCTCTCCATTCAATGTCACCATACAAGATGAAGCATATTTGACATATTATGCTAAATTTGAATTCTAGTCTAGTCAATCTGTTTTGTCCAATATCGAATTCCACAGAAAATCCTATCCATTTTGATATTAATGACTTTGAAATTTGAGTACACACTCTTGGGACCATTTTTTATGTTCTTCAGTACTTAATTAAAACTGAAGAAAAACATAGTACCGCCAGCCGAAACGAGTTTAATCATGTCTTTTTTGGCAAATTTCAAAAATTGAATACTAATAATAATGTTTATCATCCCGGATACGTACGGTTTCAAAAGGACTGAGCTCTGGTGGGACTCTTTCCGTGATCTCCCAAAAATTTTTGTACGCATTTGGACGTTTAAAATAGCACAGCTTTCTGCCGTACATATGTTCGCAGGTTATCCCAGATTTAGCCATACGGCTCACACTCCCTCTAAGGGGAAAATTCACTCATCTCAGATACCTACGGTATCAAAAGGATTGAGCTCTAGAATTGGTTATAAACCACCCACCCCGGTGGTAGTTTATAATCAATGGCTCAAGTGAGACTCTTTCCGTGTTATCGAGCCCTAGGTGACTTGGTATGTTAGAGTATCTCCCAAACATTTTTGTACACATCTGGACGTCGCGAGGAGTACAGCTTTCTGCATGGCCTTATAGTGATAACATTTTTATTGTATTATGTATAATGCGTTTATCAAAGAAAGATGTTAATCAGATTTTAAGATATTTTTCAAAGATTTTTGTTAAAGTGGTAATTAGTAAGATTGATCTGTAGTCTTGTGTATAGGAATTAAAACTGTTTCCTTAAATTTGTCTGGGCGTATTTGAATTTGTCTTTGAATGAGCAAAATAATAGTGATTTTGGAATGTAAAAATGTCGCGATTAAAAAAATCCCTGTAGAATCTGTTCAGAAGCACCTACAAACATTTTTAAAAAATTAAGGACTTTTTATGCTTTTAAAATATTGCTTTTACTTTTCTCTTAATTTTCAATCTACAGGGTAAGTTTTAAATATGGAACGCCTTAATTATCTCGGAAGCGGCTTGCACGATTTTTAACGAGGCGGCCGATATTATGGTGATATTTACACTGTTGTCAAATCTTCAGTTTTTCTAAAAATCTAATGAACTTTCTTGTTTCAAATGAATCATTCTCTATATTTTCTGGCTATGACTGTTGCAATAAATTTGACGTTTCAATTAATTAGTGTTGTTGGTGTGTCTATTTAGAGTCACAATGGATTGTATATCTGAATAAAAAGAACGAATTGAGATTTTATTGATGTTAGGATATGGTGATATGCATAAAAGTCAACAAAAACGTGTAATATACTTTATATATATCATATAATAATATATTTTAATAATTTTGTAATATATTTTATATAATTTATATACTAAATGAGATCACATAACAAGATCTATTGTCAGTAAATTAGTAAAAAGTTTAACGAAACTGGTTCGATAAAAGATTTATCAAAATCAGGGCGCAGAAAAACTGCAGCAACTGAAAACAAATCTTAAGATGTTTTTGTCCTATTAGAAATTAATTTCTAAGCAATAAAAAGTTGCGACGTCACGATACGCTCACTGATAGTGTGAACTCGAGTTTATCTTGGTTTTAAATGTAGTATAGACAAATATCCAGGAAACTTGTGATTTCGCAAACATTGGTAAGTTTTTCACATTTGTTCGTAAGTTTTACAGTAAAATCATATGCTGCTACACAATTAAGGTATGCCAATATGTTTTGTTACTAATAACTTCACTTTTTTGACATTGACAACTCTAGAACTGTCATTTATGTCAAATTATGTCGCACATTCTGGTCAACTTGCGCTTGGAGGTTAGAATTGAAATTATTTTTATTTTGTTTTTAAAGGATTAATATCGTTTTGAATAAAAAACTATCAGTTTTACTTTTAAAGACATTCCTGAAACTAAAATAGTCGAGATAAAGACACTTTTATGGAATACAAAGCTTTCACAACGTCAGATAGCTCAACAATACCAAGTAGAGCAAGCAACAGTGAGCAATTTCAAGAAAAAAATTGATACCAACAAACTCCTGACTCATCAATGTGTCCAAAAATGTAGTCGAAAGCATGTCACTATGCCTAGATACGAGAGAGCAATGAGCGAGATCTTCGTAAACAACAGAAAGAAATCACGAAAAATCCTCACGGCACTTATTCGTGAAGCTGGGAAATCATGTCGCCTTGCCAAAAAACCAAGTTGACCTTTGCAATGATGACAAAGAGACTGTAATGGACCAAAGAACACTAACATTGGACAATTGAGGATTGGAATAAGGTAAGGTAAACTATATCACTACTAAAAATTAAATCCCTATAACCACTGTTTTTATTCTAAAAAAATATCCTGGATTTTTTTATATTCACCTCTCCGATTTCTCCGTTTCTCCGATGTTTGTTTCTCCAGTATACTGTGAAGATGGGTGGGTGAAAAATATCACATAGATTGCATAGTGTAGCGAATAAAGCATCCTTTCAAGATCATGGTATGTTCTGTGATGAGTAACAAGAGCGCAGAAAGGCTGTACATTGTGAAGGGAATAATGAACCAACATCAGCATATTGAAGTTCTGGAATAAAGCTTATGCCACAAATGAAAGACTGGTTTGGCAACTCGGAAGATATTACCATTGTTCACGATTAAACTCTGTGCCATAAGACAAAATCATCATACCTGGAAGAAAAGAAACTTACAGTACTAAATTGGCCAGATGATTTCTCAGACCTCAACCCCATCAAAAATCTATGAGAGCTCATGAAGAGTGAGGCTGTCCAAGAAATTGTCGCAAATGAGCAGCAGTTAATTGAGAGAATCATTGCCACCTGACACAGGATAAAATATAAGAAAGCTGACTGAAAAACATTCAAATCATGCCAAGAAGGATCAAAACTGTCATCGAAGCTAAAAGAGGTCACACAAAATATTAAAAAAAATTGTTATTTAAGGTCAAAGAAAAAAATATTTCAAAATTTTGTAAAATAACGTATTGCTGATCTATTTTTATATTATACTCACATCATTAGATGCATATATGCACTTTTATTTTTTATTAAACCCCAAAATACGAAGTTTTTTTCAGTGATCATATTAATTTGATCATCCACTCTAGTTAAAGAGTGGTCAGATGATATTTCGATAGACACGAACAGTTTGCAGACATAATGATGGGAAAATATTACAATCAAAACAATCCAAATGTTTTGCGATGAGGCAACTTTTTTAATTAATAGAAAAGTAAATCAGCATAACTGTAGATACTGGTCATGTAACAATCCTCGTTGGATGCGTGAACACCACACACAATATCAAGAAAAAGTTAATGTATGAGCTGGAATAATATAATGTTGATATTATAATAATGTTGGTATAAGAATATACCAACAATAGTTTATTAATAGGAACTCGGAGACATACATCTACAATTTATAAACAATATATATGCAAGACACAATACACAAACATATAATCTACGTAAACGCACATTACACAAACAAATAATACAACAAAAACACACAAAACAGTCAGAATATGATATTCCCAGAGTAAAAACACCACCCTCAAATTCTTTCAGTCATTTACATGCTGCTGCCTACAAGATCGAGGTCAAGAAGGTCAAGCATCAATTTTGAAAAACATAACCAACAAACAACAACTTATTGGTTATACACTTATGCAGAATTTTTTAAAATAACCTTTTTTGAAAACAATTTCCGGACTGAAAATCGCAACGTCAAACATTAGTTAGTTAAAAATGTAACCAATCATGCCGCAGTAAACCAGTTCATAATATTAATATTTGATTATTGTTATAAACTTTACTATAATTATATATAAAAATTTAACTCATATTTATTAGATAAATACGTGTTGAATATATCAAACTTCCAAGCTTAATACGATATACCTCAAAATAATTGGCAGAGAGTGCAGTATTGGCGCCTACTTAAATTCGTTACCAAAAATAAACCGAGTAACTTATAAAAATATATATAAAATGAGAGAAACAAGTTTTGGACGATGGCGGTAAACATTTGTTTTGTCAATTTTAAAAACAATACATTAAACAAACAAGATTTTAAATTAAGGATTGGAATCTTAATGGATTTGCTATTTTTTATTTTTGAGAGGTGATTGCCCTAACAACCTATATTTTTTCCTCTTATCATCATTGTTTCTTTTGAGTAGATTAATTTATTACACAAAAATTTTGACAAAATAATTCCATTCATGATCTGATAACGAGTTATTTAAACTAAAATCATAAATGACAGTTCAATCTAGCCCTCAGCCCAGGAGGCTCATTATCATCATCTTTGCTTCGACTATTCTTTGTGGATTCTGTCCTCCTCTAAGATTTGTCGCCGTTCTGTTCGGGTTCTGGCGACCTGTTGATATCTTTTGATTTTTAAAATCCCTAAATCGATCTTCAAACTCCAAAACTCCATCCAATTACCTAATTCGCGGTTAGCCTTTCTTTCTTCTTCTTACAGGTGTTTCTGTGGTTCGTTTTTTAGCAATCGAGCCCAGCATATCAGTAATTACTAAAATCGAAGTTAAAACCAAAATAAATAATATTTAGAAATAATTGTCTAGGCATTACAATCGCTAGGGACTTAACTGCAAAAAGCAAAATGGATATCAAAACAGCTACAGCCTAGCTTCCCCAAAAATTTCTCTCCAGTCGTCCGTATCCATCGCCTTTCTCCGCCAAACACGTATTCCCATATTTCTCATGTCTTCATCGATGTTATCAAGGAACCTTGTCCTGGGCGTTTCTCTTCTTCTCTCAAGGAAGGTTTTTCTAGCTGGGTCATTTTGTTCCATCCGCATTACATGTCCTATCCACCTCAGACGTCCTATCTTAATATGTTCTAGGATATCAGGTTCCTGATATCTTCTATAAAGTTTGTCTATAAAGTTCTATCATCTTCTCCACACACGAATGACACTTATCATTCACTGGTCCATAGATTCGCCTTACTACTTTTCTTTCAAAACATCCTACCATGTTATCATTATTTTTTTGTTAGAGTCCAGGTTTCTGAACCATATGTTAGGACTGGGCGTATTATTGTTTTGTAGAGTGTTATTTATTTTTGTATTTTTCGATATAATTGTGGATTTAAAGAGGAGATTGAGCCCACAATAGCATCTGTTGGCGGTGCAAATTCTGCGGTTTATCTCTGCGGTAGTATTATTTTCAGCGTTAAATTCGTTCACTGCTTCCAGGTATACAAATTCGTTCACTGCTTCGATGACGTTCTTTTCTAAAACAAGTGGTCGCAGGATTTAAGGCTGCGTGCTTATTTTCATATACTTCGTTTTGTTGGTGTTTATTATTAAACTCATTTTTGTAGCTGATTCTTTTAATGATACATACGCCTCTCGTACAGCGTTTTCCGTTCTCCCAACAATATTGATATCATCAGCATAGACCAGGATTTGCACCAATTTTCCACATGCCTGGTATTTTCCTACTATCTGTTCTGCATTTGGTGCCATACGGTCACATAGTACTGTGGAAAATATTTTATACGCTGCATTTAGAAGCGTAATTCCTCTGTGGTTAGAGTATTCAAAGATAGTTCCTTCTTTGTGTATGGTGCAAATTATTCCAACATTTCAATAATTGGAGAGGTATTTCGGTGTCTATATTTTTTTTATAAGCTGCTGTAATGCCATTCTGGTATCATGGCTACCTTCTTTATTTAGTTCAGCTGGGAGATTATCTATTCCGGGTGATTTCTTCCTGGCTAGCTTTTTAACTGCATCCTTAACTTCAAGAATCGTTGGTGATTCCACTTCCCTCTCGTGTGCTCCCTTACCTCATCTCTTTCGTCTTCCAGTTTTCTTTTTCTTCCTCTATATTAACTGCCTGGTTAAAGTATTTCACCCATCTATTCAATACATCTTTCCTTGTTGTTAATAGGTCGTCATTTTGACTTCTGCATTGTCTTATGGTTGGTCTTAGGTTTCGTTTTTATTCTTTTGTATATTCTCTTTTCTTCTCTTCTCTTTGTCTGGTAATTCTCTACAGTTGTTTAGTTGCAGGAAAGTATATATGAAGAATAAAGTAGCCTTTAAACGGATTCTTTTGTTTTTTTTTCTTTTTTCTCTTTCGTTTAATATTTAGGTATGGGATTTGGATTAATTATATTACGTTTCATTCACCCATTTCATCTATTATTGTTTATTTTCTGCTAATTCTTTAATTTTTTCGAGTGTTTTTGCGTAATTTTTGCCGCCTATATAATTTACAATATCTATTTCCTTTTTGGTCTGCCTTTTTTTATTTTTTACAGCAATCTTTGTTTCTTGTACCATTCTTCACAGTCTATGGGGCATGGGGTTGCAATCTCATTGCGTATTGTACCAGTTTAAGTGTTTCTTCGTTATTTTACTCACTAAACGCTTTGTTTTAGCGAACTATCCTTAGTAGGTACCTCAGCTCCATTAATATTTTGTTTTTTTACGCGTCAAGTGCTCACTTCTCTTTTTCTTAGAATTGGAACTAGCGCGTGGTAGAAATTATTAGATTTTGGGGGGATGATGTATGCTGCCGCCAGGAATGTTGAAGTGCCAGCATCTACATTAAGAAGAATGAAAAGTAACAATTTAAAGAAGAGTACATTAGCAGCAAGTAGTGTTCTAAAGTTACAGAAAACTGGTTTTGCACCTACCAGAGCTAAAGTTAAAGAAATGGCTTTCAAATTAGCGGAAGAATTAAATATTAAAACTACTTCCAACAAGGAAAAAACTAGCAGTTTTATGTGTCACTATTCTGTTTATAGCATCAGCCACCCCTGATCATATTCGTCATAGCTGTCGGTTTAGGTTCTTGTTACGTAGGGAAACGACAACATAGGCTCCATCGCCACACGGATCTTTAACACTATTCTACTTGTAATGGTCAACGTTTCCGCTACCGTAATATCGGCAGAACACATTGATTAAGACATATTAACACATTGTAAAACATATTGGGTAGTCGGATGATTTGAAAACATGGTTCAACTTTTAGAAAGCTGCCCAAGTCAGTTTTATACGGCGGAAAAAGCTCAAGCATTTGATTATTATTTCCTATGCGAATACATTTTCACTGATCACTGACCACAAGATTACAAGATTTTTCACTACACTTTTGGAATACATATGTAAAAAGGCAAAACGAAGAACATAAATATAAACGCAAAAAAGGATCTTAGGTTTGCAGACGATATTGTGCTAATAGCTGATAGGATAGATAAGGGTAAGAAACTTTTAAAACAGCTCTACCTTTTCTCTTTAGAAGGAGAATTGAAAATTAATATATCCAAAACACAGATGATGACAAGTTTTGTAGTCAGTGAAAAAATCTTGTAGTTAATATTCAGTATTGTTGCTTTTTTCACACGGCATATTATCATACCCAATTTATTCTTTCTTCCCGTATATATTTTACCTGCTTTCCTTGCCTTTCAGTTTTTAAACGGATCTATATTAATTATCTTAATACTCCTGTATCTAATAGTAATCTTTAAAATTAAAAGTAGCTTTCCACAATTGAAAAGCATAACATCTTACTCGGACGTTATTATTAGACGAAGTTTGGCCTAACATCAAATAGACACAACGTTAGTGTTGTAATAACAGTTTGTATGTATATATAATTAATATCTCAATCATCAATACTATCATCCATCAAAGTTTCACTATCAAAAACAGCTACCTCTAAATTAAACGTATTACGTGGGAGGTAAGTAAACAGAATGTCGTTTATATACACGTGGATGATGCAAGGTAATATAGTTAAAGGAAAATATTGTTCCAATATTAATAAATACGTCATTACCTAATTGACAACATTTTTCGTTTAGAGCTTATTTATTATCTTTTGGTGTTTGTGATCACACTAGTAATAGATCGATGGATTACATTTCCGTCCATTTCCAACTACTGACTACTTCTATTCCGTGAATACTAAACAGATATCCTGATACTCAAAAATATTTTATTAGATGCCTGTTCTTCATACCTCCCTCCTCATAACACCCGATTTTTTTAAACCGTCAGTTAGAAACCTGTCGTACTACACTACAATATTGCAAAAATCTCGGCCTGAAGTACAGAGGTATATTCTTCTAGACGAATATTAAATTATTTCCACCACTACTGATTATTCCTACACCCGACTCTTGTGCAGTGTTGAATCGTCTCTGTATCAGGTCTGACTTGCAGTCTGGATCGAATGTTTCCTTGTCCCATTCCTCCTGTTGGAAAGTGTTCACTTTTAAAGGTGCGTTAGGTCTATATCTGGGTACTATATGGTCAGAAGTCATCATTCATTCTGTATCCTATAAGGATCTAACGACACCGTTGCTCAGGTTTTCTTGCTCTTGGTGTCTATAATATCCCAATCTTGCTTCCTCCTTATAACATTAAAGATGGAAGGTTGAGTATGGTCTCCATAGCTGCCATTGGTATGTCCCTCATATCCCCTGCCATGCCGAGGTAATCAAGTCTTTGCACCGTGCTTAGTTTGAGGATGGCACGTTTTCTCTGCACCTGATGGTTTTGAAAGATACATTTTCAAGTCTGTTAGATGACTTGAAATGAGCAGCCCTCATGCTTTGTAGGAGATCTCGTCTCTATAGCTATTAGAGATAGTAGATCAAATAAGTGGATAAATGCAATAGAAAATGAAATAAAAAATTAAAAGGAAGGTATAGCTACTCCTAGTAACTGGATTTACAGTTTAGAGACAAATCCAAATTGATCAATATTGTTCTGAATCTATTTTCTTGTGGCATCTTAATGCACTACTATTTTTATTAGGAATAAGCCACAATTTAAGTTTAAGATAAGTTTCGAAGTATAATAATAATAATACTAATAATAATAAGAAAATCCCAGTGGTTGGATGTATACCATAGTTTAAAAAAAACTTACATAGAGGTACGAATTTGCGGTCCTCACATCAGGCCCACGTAGTATGCTTGGACAAATGTCTGTATTTTCAATAGGGCCCAAAATTACCTAGACACAATTGTTAGGTGGTGCAATGGATGGAGAGTGACTATAAACGCCTCCAAAACTCAATTAACATTATTTAAATCTCCCCTCTGCCGTGATTCTCAGAGCCAGACAACCTTCCTAGGAGAACCCTTGATTTTAGAAACTCGGTGTCTAATTTGGAAGTTCGTTCAACATCAAATAAGGACAGAATCCTAACCCTCAGCAAAAGATATCTCCGCACTATAGCTGACTCAAACAATCGAGCCAAGCAAACACTTAAAACTCCTTGACACCGTCAAGGGCAAATAATCACCAGGGTTTCCAAAAGAAAAGTTCCATTCCCTCCAGCAAAACTTCTTCATAACACTGGAAACGAACTTCGTGGTGAATATTTTGACATATTAGAATCAATCCCCCCAAAATATCGCAGCTAACAACTGCAAGCCAAAAACGTTGATTAAGAGCCGTTCCCAGTATGGCTTGTACCACCTAGAAGTACCTCCCCTTGGCTTGTTTGGCTTACCAACAATTTTTCTTGTGTGTTCCTCAACCACATTCTGAATCACAACTTTCTAGCATTCCACCACCAAAATCACCATACACATATCACCCTGACGTTTACCACAACCCCTGGCTTCACAAAAAAATGGAGCACCTTCTCTTGAAGAGGCAAAAGCCTAAACAAGGTATATCTAAAGTATTTGTCACCTAAGAAGACCGCTTTGCAATTAAATGCTGGTAACTTTATTACTAGCGGAACAGATAAGCGATGATATATTTTACACTACCTTTATGAATAAACACTACCTCTGTTGTTTCAATCAGCGCTGCTCAACAAGTTATCGTTTATTGGTTTTAATATTTTATTGCAATAGTATGAATACGAAATATTTATTTAAAGAGTGAATTTATTGCATGTTAATTTTTTTAAATTTCTTCTGACGTATCGTGTAATGTAGGTTTACCTAATAATCAAAGTTATGCCTTTACAAGAACAAATTATTTGAAAAATAAGGAGTACCATGTGTCATAATAATTGTAATCTCTTTTATTTCTGTTAAAGACACTGTTATCGACAAAGTAGAAGATGAAATTCAAACTTGTTATCATATTACACTTCTGTTTATCGTTAAAAATTAATTTATGGTCGTGGGTTGTATTGGTGTTATTTAATAATTTAGCAAAATATATAATCAGCAAAAATCTTATTTATGCGAACGGTTTTTTGCAATCACAATCAATGCAGTGTTTATGCTTATTTGGCATTGGCTATTAAATAATTTGTGTTCGATTGTTTCGTCTGTTGTACAACCCTCGTCCTTTTTAGGGTGTAGTAGTTGTATAGAAGTTCCTATTTTTTTATAATAGTGTAGTAAAGCAGTACTTTAAAGTAAAATGAGTAATTTGGAAGAAAATAAAATTCAGTCGAAACTTAGAGTGTTATCTCCATAGAAAAACTTAGTTCTGAAAGTCGAAAGTTATTTCAATTTTAAAAAAAATAATATGGGTCCATTGACATATTATGTTATGGTAGTTCACAAACGCACATGCGATGCTTGCATTGCTTGTATCTCAGAGAGGACATTCCGCAAGAGAAATCATCGACATCCAAAACTTTAGATTTGCACCAGTCAATTAAACTTGCAATTAAAAATATTATATATATATGTATAAAGCCAAAGAACATGTAACAATTAGTGCTGTGTTACAAAAAATAAAAGTCAAGAAAATGTGTGGTATTAGTTTAACAAGTTTGTGGAGAGTACTGAAACATTTAGATTTCCGATATAAAAAACAAATAATAGACAAGTATTGTGTGAACTGTCTAATGTTGTTTCAAAGCGGTGGCATTTTTTAAGAAAATACATGAACAATAAAACGTTTGGGATTGAGATGGCAAGTTGTATTTTTAGACGAAACTTGGATTTTCGGTAAAGCAAATATGTCAAATTCATCCTGGCAAGATAGCACCATGAAATGTTATTCTTCTAGTCGTTCCAGTAATGGTAAACGCTACATTATATTTCATGCAAGAAATGATGAGGGTTTTATTCCTGACGCTAGTTTAATTTGTTCGTCCACAAAAAATACAGGTGATTACCATGGAAATATGGATGCAAATATTTTTGAAGAATGATTTGAAGAAAATTTGTTAAAAAAATTGGAGCGACCATCCATAATATTGTTGGATAATGCATCACTACCACTCAAGAATAGAAGAGAGATTTTCTTCAAGCAGCTGGACAAAAGAAGAAATAAAGTTGTGGTTGACAGAAAAGAAAATTTATCACAGTGACATACTTTTAAAATTCGATTTACTTCAAAGGTGCAGAGAGCACAAAATTCAAAAGAAATTTGTTACTGACCAAATGGCTCTTAAATATGGCCATGAAGTTCCTCCACTTCCGCCCTACCATTGCCACTATAATGCAAATGAGTTAGTTTGGGGTTAAGCCAAAAATTTTTATGATAAACATGCATCCAAAACAACAGCTGACGCTAGCGTTCTTAGTTTATGGAAATCATCGTTAGAACAAATAAAGGCAGAACAATGGCAAAATTGTATTCGACATACGGAAGACATAATCGTTCCGTCTTTTCAAACCAAGCGAGTTATAGATGAGATCTGGCCTCTAATTAATGACGACTCTGATAGTGAAATATCAGAGTGATAATGACGACTCTGATAGTGAAATATCAGAGAGTGGATAGGACAAATCGTTTGCTAAAAAAAAGTAACGAAAAAGTCTTTCTGGAATTCAATTCGGACTTTGTGGTGTGTTTTAGTTAAACGATAAAGTAACTTCGGTCTAATTACGGGATTACACGTGTTTTAACCTTTTGTTTTGCTGAAAACTAGAAAGTGATTTAGTGCCAATTTGTTTCAAGGTTATCTTTAATACAGTGTCTGCAGAAAGTAAAGTCTTGGATGTATTTTATTCAAATTTGGATATACCGGCAACTTGGCAAGTATTCTCCAATTTTACTGCAAGCAAAACCATTCGTATAATTCTCATTTTACGCAAAATAGAGACTTATAACCTTGATGAACATTTGATGCCGACAAATAATTTCGAGTATTCGAAATATTCCGTCCCACTGTAGATACATATTATATTCATTTTATTTGCCTTTGGTGCACTAAAATCCAATATTATTACTGAGCATAAAATACAGGACATTAAATATTTTTACTTTTCAAGCGATCAGAATTAAATATTAACGCCCCACTGTTTGAGGTCCACTGATCATATCTTAATTGTATATCGGCCGTCATCGGGTAAATGGACTTTAGTAAGAACTTCTTGCATATAACGGTATATTTTTTATTAAAAAATAATTTAAAAATTTTTCCAAATTGAATTGAATGAATTGTTGAAAATAACAAAACAATCTTCATATTTAACTGTAATTACGTAAAAAGGAATTATTATTGATTTAGGATATTTGACTAAACTTAGTAATTTCTATTAAAGGCTTTTTAATATCTATTTTTACAATGTCAAAGTCTGTGGCACTCTCTGATATGGCATTTAATTTTTATCGACGTTATACAATAAACCTTAGTAATTACAACTTTAACATTTCTATACATTCACTTCATAAAACTGTCACTTCATTGTAGGATTAATTAATTACGTATTCCACGGTATTGTAAAAGACTTTATCAAAATGTGCACTGTCATAGTGACCAAAGATAAAAATCTCACCAGGTTATAAACACTTGATATTCAAACTGTTGTTCAGTTTCGAGATAAGCGCGTATCAAAACTTAAAAAACAACAATAACGTAATAAAAGGAACATATTTCGATCCAACACCTAGCAGTAGGTTTTGTCATGGCTATAAATAAATGAATAAATATAAGCTTTTTCGATAATGATTATGATGCGAATACAAATTAATTATAGATTAGAAGTCATAATAAATCATTTGATAAAAATTAACATGTAAGTTGTTGCCATTATTTACAATGACAATGGCGTTGTATGGACACCATAAAAAGCATCTATTTTGGTAAGTCACACCGTTTTTTTGTTTGCTTTTTTGGTGGTATTACCAAGAATTTTCAAACAATTAAAAACAAGAGATGAAGGATTTTCATACGAGATTATTTTAAAGAAACAGTCGCGCGTTATGAAGACCTTGTTTTAGGCTCTGTGCCTCTTCAAGGAATGCTGCTTATTTATTTTGTGGGAGTCTAGATTAGAGTTAAGGGTAGACGTTGTGTGGAGAAATGACATACTTGTTGGCAGAAGCAAAGGATAGGGAGGTAGTTGCCCTGCATTACAATTTGTAGCATTTTCAAAATTCGTTTTGTATAATGTTTTAATTCACCTATTTCAAATTCCATTCCATAATGTTTTAATCCACGTATTACAAATCTATGAACACGAAGAAAGACTTTAATTTAGAACGAAAAGACATACTATGAGTATTTGTTTATATAGGCGAATAACGCTTTCGCTGTATTAACTGCGTATTAAAAACGTCAATTGGAATAAACAACATCGAATCATTTGTTTGTATAGAAAACTGTCTCTAGGAGAATTAGAGATTGTAGGTATTTGCTAGATTCCTCTAATCCCAACCAATCGCTCGCTAGGTAGAAGTCGTCATAACGGGGTGCGGTTTGAGATCCAAGGTTGTGTGAATTACATCAGAGATGAATTTTTTATTTTATTCCCAGTTGAGCTTTTAAACAAGCTGAGTGTCTGGATTTTTTCGCCAGGTACTGGGGGTCTCTGTATACATTGTTGTTTGCAGATGATCAGGTGGTGGTTGCAACCGATGAGGAAGATATAAATTATATGAATCGAAAATTATTTGAGGAATATGCCAAATGGGGGCTTACTGTAAACATAAGCAAAACAGAATATTTAAAAATTGGAGGAAATACCACAGATCTGAGGCTTGAAAACGCAGTCATAAAAGGCTGCAACCAGTATAAATATCTAGGAAGCATCATATCAGCAGATGGCAGAGTTAAGATAGATGTACAAAACCGAATAACCCAAGGGAAAAAATGCATCCGAATACTGAATTCATTACTGTGGTCTAATAAAATAAAGATGCATACCAAACTTCGCGTATACAGAGCAATTGTAGAACCAATTACCACATATGGTGCCGAATGTTGGACGATGACAAAGAATGAACGAGATAAAGTAGACGTTGTGGAAATGGATTATCTTAGAAGGTCATGTCGAGTATCGAGAATGGAAAGAATCAGGAATGAGGAAATACGAAACCGTACAGGAATTAGAGATACTCTTTCAGATAGAATACAAGGAAGGCAATTACAATGGTATGGTCACGTGATGAGAATGGAGGAGGAGCGGTGGCCAAAGAAAGCCTTAATGTATGTTCCGCCAGAAAGAAGGAAAAGGGGAAGACCACCAAATTCCTGGAGAAGAGAAATTACAAAAACAATGCAATCTAGAGGCTTAGAAGAGGGAGATTGGGGAGATAGGAAAAGATGAAGGCTGAAATGCGGGAAGCGGCAATCGCCGTAGGACCCCCGTTATATGATGATGACTGGGGGTCTCTCCCAGTACAATCAATTTCTAGTTTAGTCCATTAAAAGTCAAGTAAAAATGTCTGTCTTCTTTCGCCCACCAGAGATGTTTTCACCTGCCACTATGGGACACAGCTAGAAGTTTATATATACGACATAGATGAAAGGTAGAGAACATCAAGGATCTTACTTTAACTAAGTAGAAATAGAAGAGTAGAATGGAACGATCGTATAAGCTGAATAACAACAAATAGAGTAGTAAAGACGGTAAGAAACGGTTTCCCAAAAGGAAGACGATCAGTAGGAAGACCACGTAAACGATTGAACGACAACTTACTGGAGGCACAAGTTAAGAGAAAATCAAAGCAGAGAACTGGTTGTGCATTATCTACAAAACGAACCAAATGGGCCTTGTTTCAACATGTAAAATTTTTACAAATTGTAAAATCTGAAAGAAGGGACGCTACTTATCATGTATTTTTGGATTTTCTAATTCTTTTATCATTTTTAGTGGCATTGAAAGATGTGATAGTAGTGAAAATGATGAAACGCAAACTTCTTCTCAAGTATCGAATAGTGAAGTCACATCTTTTGAATGTCAAAATCCAGATGAAATGGAATATGGCCTCAATAACCAGAATTAACCGATGGTAAACTGAAAAGGTAAAGTAAAATGATAAATTGTAAAATCATTGCACTATCAGTCTGATGAGTCATGCACTGAGAATTTTTCTAAGAATACTGTACTCGAGAATTTACAACAAAATAGAAGTACAACTAAGTGAAACACAATTTGGTTTCAGAAACAACCTTGGAACCACAGAAGCACTCTTTAGTTTGCAGGTCATGGCAATCAGGGATATCGAACAATCGGTATATATGTGTTTTATCGACTTGGAAAAGGCCTTTGACCAAGAAAACCATGACAAACTGATAGGTGTTTTGCAACAGGTGGGAAATGATGACCGAGATATCCGTATTATTAAAAATTTGTACTGTCATCAATGTGCAAACATAAGAATTGGACACAACACGACGAAAGCAGTGGTCATACGACGCGAATGAAGGAATGATGTATTCTATCGCATCTACTTTTTAATATCTACTCCGAATTTATTTTCCAAGAAGCCTTAGTTGCAGATACAGGCATTAAACTCAACGGAATTAATGTCAACAATCTCGGACTAAGATTACTTTATTACAATATTAAGACTATTAACTAAAACTTAATACTTCTAAGACCAAACTCATGGTTGTTAGCAAAACGAAGTTACAACCAACGAACATCAGAGCATATGGAACAGAGTTAGAAAGAGTCCACAATATTACCTGTTTGGGCGCAAACGTTGACTATAACTGGGATAAAAATAAAGAAATCAGAATATGCATTGAAAAAGCTAGAGCCGCCTTCTATAAATTAAAGAAAAGTCTAATTAATAGAGAAATTACGTTAAACGTTAAAATCAGATTAATACGCTGCTACATATTCTCCACATTGCTGTATGGTATGGAGAGCTGGACCCTTACAGAGACATTAATGAAAAATCGGAGGCATTTGAGATGTGGATTTACCGACGAGTATTGCAGATAAGTTGGGTTGATCGAATAAGAAATGGAATAGTTTTACATCGAATGAAAAAGAACACAGAAATAACAAAAACGATAAAAATTCGAAAGTTACACTATTTCGGTCACGTAATGAGACATCCAGAGAAGTTTAGCATTCTACACCTCATAATACAGAGTAAGATTACCGGAAGGAGAGGCCCAGGCTGAAGAAGAACATCCTGGCTCGGAAATCTGCGTGAATGGTATCAAGAGACCACCTCTAATTTATTTAGAGCCGTCGTACACAAAGTTATTATTGCCAATATGATCATCACCGTTTGATAATCAGACAGGTTACTGAAAGAAGAAGAAAAACTGAAAAGGAGGAAAGTAAATTACGGAAGTACTGGTATTACATTATATACTCGACGATCCCGAAGTTCAACTCCCAGTTATTCTTCAGGAAAAGCCAAATTATTACGTAGTTTGGACTAGTGTTCTACACAGGGCATTAAAATCGTTTCACAAACAGCGAATCAGACAAAGAGGAGGACGAAATAGATTTATTTATGAAAATCATGGCTCTAAAAATTAAAAAAAACTATACCAGCATTTTATATCTCAAGTTCAGCTGCAGAGATTAACTTTGATCACTAATCTTCAAGCATCGGATAATAGGATTCAAACTAAACAGCACCTCAGTCAACATCAACATCGTCACTAGTTTCAAAAAATGAAATTTTGTATGTACCTCAAAAACCACAATCGGATACAACTCCCTCTGATTCGTGGGTACTCATGCATTATTTCAGCGACACTTGATACATATCTAATACTTCGTCATGTACTTTAACATTACTTGTAACATTTCCATGAATAATGTTAACTGTTATTATTTTAATAAAAACTTTAATATTGCAAACAAATTTTCTTACCTCAAAGTTACAGCTAAAAAAATTGGTATTTTTACACTATTTGTGGAGAGTTTCTTCAAATCTACGTAAATGAGATTTAGTATAAAATCAAATTGTTCTTTATTAAGTCTAAAAAAGCTTTGGAACTATTTATCATCGACATTAAGATGAGTTTCAATGAGTATGCCGTAATACCCTTTTTGGCTTCCCAATTTGTACAATTTCTAGGGTGGTTTTCGTGTACATAATAACCACCGAATGCCATCATCTTCATCTTCTATTATCAAAATGAGTGCTGATAATGTTTCTGCATCCATTAATAAAGCACTTTTACTTCACAACTTTATAAACGACTACCAAAATGCCTACGGCAGACTATTTATGCAGAACATGTAACCGTAACAGCTAGTCGTCGTTGCCAGACGTGACGGCGGGCCGCAAACGCTGGCCTTCGTAAATAAATCACACTGTTGCGTTCTGCACATACGATGACCTCAATATAACAATTGGGGTCATCAGAAAGGGAAGAGAGGATATTGTGTTCAATCCAGAACACGCTGGTTTCCCCCTTTCGCATTGGGCATGCATATTAACATAAAAAAAATGAAAGCCAGAGGGCTATATAAAACTCTATTTTAAAAAGAAGTGAAATTAAATATAAATATACATAACCAAACATACAATTATAACTAAACAAGAGTTTATACAAACTTAAATGTTAGTCAATACGAAACGACATACCAAAAGACAACCGTAAACAAAACAAAACAAAAATGTCGATTCTAAAAAAAACTACTGACCGAAAGCAGTAAAATAATTTCGTATATATACCACGTTATAAAGAGAAAGAATATTATACAAAAAAAAAACATAAAAATATGGATATATATGTCAATGGTATAAAAACAATAATGCAATAATGCGGTCCATACCAATAATTAATACAAAACATACAAGAAATAAAATAGGTGTTAACAAAATACAAATATGAAATACAGCAAATAAGCTAAAATAAAAAAATATGCGTAAAATGCTCTTTTTTAACAATGTTCAATCGCGATCGCGGAACAAATGAGATAAAGTTCTAAACAAATGGAAATCTATATACCAAGTAAGCATAATTGACTTATATACAGCAAAAAGATAAATGGTGTAGTGTACCTTGCGCAATGAATTGATAGCACCACCGCTACCGCAAAAGACATCTTCACCGACGCACAGAAACCACAAAAAGTTGATAATGCATTAATTACCCTTACTGCATTTAACGACTCTCCCAGTCACAGGACCAATGCGAAGTGTCTCAGGTACCTTTAACCCACACAAACACACAGCTGTCTGGTTTAAGAGATAGAACTTAACTCTGATTTTAACTTAAAAAAATACATATCTCTCATATGGCATATGAAACTCGCCCTTATCTCGCAAATGGCTCGTCTTGGAATGTTTAGCCCTTAAAACCGCTGTGCCCTTGTATACGCAAATATCGTTTAAATATACTACGGGGAGAATAAAAAATAACAAAAAGTCTGTTAATATTTTACAAATGTTTATATATCACTGCGAAACTGCAAAACACACCTTTAAGAATTTTTTTGGTCTGATATTCAAAATTTCGGTAGTTTTGAGGATGTACTTTTGCTAAGGGTTTGGATCCCACCTGACCGATAGTCACGACGTTTCTCCAAAAATACCTTAGTTACGTATTTTTGACATCAGTGTTCCAATTGAGTGTCTTTGTAAATTTAATAGGACACTGATATCTTTCTCCGTTGAGCATTATGTGGTGAGACAAATAACACAGTGTATTGAGTTTATTAATAACTCACGACAACTCACGAAACAAATGAAACAGTCTATTGACAACAATTGTATCGGAATCAATGCATTTTGTCAACTGTTATTTCAATGAGTATTCAACTATTTATTAATGACTTAAATAAAATAAAAGATAGTGCAAATTTGCATAAGAATTAGGTTGTTTTTGTTCGAATTTGTAATTTGTCTACTTTATTAGGGATTTATATTTTACTGTATCATTTATTAAATCTTTTTACGTACTTGATACTTTCTATTTTTTTACTGTTCCAATAAAACAGGAACAAACTGTAATAACCACGCATTGAACTTACAACAACCAACGAAATCATGTTGTTCACACACCTTGCATTTCCTAGGCACACCCTATATAACTATGAGAACTTGCTCTGTTTATTTATGTACTTACTTAAATGCCACAATATTTTTTTATTTTATTTCAAGATATAATAGCGATCGTAAATACTTGAATGGTAGCCACCGATAAGCGTGCAGCGCAATTTTTAGAGGGGCGATTGAAATTTTGCAAAAAAGAAAATAAAATGTAATTTGACTTTATTTTAAGAAGTAAGTAAGTAAGATTTGAAGTTCCAACAAAAATATTCATTTGTTTAAAAAGTTACTTAAGTTATCTACTAAAAAAGTATACTCCATTCTACGAATATACGACTGTTTTAAATTCGCTTTAGGGTGTCGATTTAAATGGTCCAATGTGCTGAATTGTATAATAGTAAATTCTTCCCATTTTTAAAATACTGTTACGATAGATATAAACCTTAGATTTAAATATAAAGTCATGATATAAATATAAAGTTAATAGTTTATAGAACAGTTGTAATTAAGATTTTGAAGTATATAATTACTATCATGGAGTTTAGTATTGTAAACAAGTTGGTGTTTGAATTATGTGATTTAAACGAAATGTAACAATACTTAAGTGATCAAATAGTGTAATTTATTTAGTCGAATATTCTACTAGTATCAAAAAAAATAAAAAAACTTACTTATTTACTTATTCTCTTAATCTTATAGTAAAATGTATATTGAAATAAAAACATCACCCAAAATACTTTTTAGAGAAAATGAATCAATACACAAATTATGTATAAAAATATACGCAGTTAATTTGACAATTTGAACCAATGATTAAATCGTTCGGTAATGTAAAAGGTATGAGAACATAATTATGACGTCTCATATCCGCTTAGTCGCAAAACAAAATTTTCATACCCATACCGGGAAATCGACAACCGTAATCACTCATAAATTACAATTCTTTACAATTAAGACAATTAAAGCGAGTCTAATTTGCGCATTTGCAAGTAACCATCATTCATTTTGTTGCCAATTGCCATACAGGCCAGGACTATTGCTGTTTAAAATTACCATTTACTACGATAACAGTTATTAATAACCACCAACAACGACTATCTCTATAAAAGAAATATTAATACTATATATTATCAAAATACAACAAATAATGTTGACCATCAATTATCAATTGAAACTGCTATTAAAAATATAAATGGTTATCAGACGGTAGCAGTAAAAATAGACGACGAGATAACGACGGATTATTTAGATGATGAAGGTTATATTTTTTAATAATTGATGGATTCGACCGTTACTTGATGGAAATTCATTTTATGTAACAATAAAACACTGAAAACTTTGTTTTCAAACTTCCACAAAATTTATTTTAAATCTTATCACTACAGCAGTTTCGGCTGATTGCCTTTCTCAAGTGATCTATTGGCTTGGGTTTACAAATTTCTAGTCTCTAATGAAATAGGTTGAGGAGGGGAGAAGTGTTTCTCTCAAGTTGGTCATTCAGAATTATATCTGTGTTTTTTAATTTGTTAATTTCTATAGATTCTAATAAAGACAGCTTAAGGCCTTTATTTTGAATGTGAAGAATTTTAAATTTGTCATTAAAAGAATGATTATGATCTAGAAGGTGAAGTGCGTATGTCGAATCTGGTTTTCTATTCTTGAAAGCCCTTTTATGTTCTGCTATTCGTTTATCAAAGTTTCTACCAGTTTGACCGATGTAAGTTTTTGGGCAGTCGCCACATTGAAGTTTGTACACACCACTATTTAAGTTGTTTTTTATTTTGGCTCTTGTTATTTTTAATATATTTGCCTAGGTTGTTATTTGTTCGGAAAGCTGGTGTTATTCCTTTCTTTTTTACGTGTTTGGCAATTTTTGTTGTTATTTTGCCTATATATGTAATTGAGCAGAAGGTACTGGGTTTTTTCTCTGGTGGTGGAAATACTAATTTCAGGGCTTTCTTGTGTAGTTTTTGATTTAACATTTTATTAATTGTTTGTTCGTTGTATCCGTTGTTTACTGCTATTTGCTTAATTATATTTAATTCTGTCTCAAAGTTGTATTTTGACATCGGAATTTCTGTTAATCTATGTAACATACTATGGTAAGCTGCCAGTTTATGTTGTGTTGGATGGGATGATGAATTGTGTATAGTCGTGTCAGTATGGGTAGGTTTATGAAATATGGAGAAGTCATGTTTGTTTTGAAGTCTGCTAATTTTTAAATCTAAAAATTTTTAAATCTATAACAATAAAACAATGAAAACAAAGTTTTCAGTGTATTATCGTTATATTTTTTGTTTTAAAATTTTGTCTTTAGAGGAATATTCTCCTATATGTATTCTTCTTCTTCTTCGTGCGACTAGGATTACTCCTGTTTGTCTGACTCTTATTCTGTTTCAGTGGTTGTTGACTGTACTTTATCTTTCCACTTTTTTGGCGGCGTTCCAACGGGTCTTCTGCTATACGGCTTGTTGTTTTTACAGATGTTCCTTAACATATCTGGTCCCATTCGGTTTACATGTTCGTTCCAGTTTTTTTCTTGTTTTTATCCACCTGTTATAATTTTGAATTTTGCATTGTTCGCGTACCTATACTTCTGTTGGTTTGTCTGTCTCTTAATGATATGCCCGCTATTGATCTTAATACTTTCATTTTGATATTGTTCATTTGTTGTTTCGTCTTTTTTGTATCAGTCCTTGTCTCCGCTGCATATGTCAGGATTAGTCTACTGTTGTCTTGTATACTTTCATTTTGCTTTCCGTGGTCAGATATTTGTTTCTCCATATGGTTCTTATATCCCTGTCACTAGTGATCTCTACTCCTAGGTAAATGAATTTCTTGTTCTACAATTTTGCCGTCTATTTCTAGTTTGCATCTACGCGGCTCTTTGCTGATCACTATAATACATTTAGTTTTTTCTACTGATATTCTCATATTAAGTTTGTTTGCTGTGATATTGAAGATATGGAGCTGCCTTTGTAGGTCATCTTCGTTATCAGCAATTAGTACTGCATCATCGGCATAGCATAGTATCGTGATTTTATGCGCTCCCATGTGGTATCCGTGTCGTTTTCTTATTTCGTGAATTAAATTATACTCGAATTCGGATACTTATACGTATTCGAATAGTAAAAAAAACATTATGGAAATATTTGATCAGCACAAATGATATACAATCAGACCTAACTATTATTTTAAGGGTCTTGACAAATCTATGCGCAATTTTTTGGATAAAGTCGGTGGTTTTAAAGGAAATACATCAACAAAAAGATATATGCATATTATAGTGGATCATTTTACAAGATATCGGACAGAAGATCGACCACAAAACGACAAAATGCTAATGATTTTATAAATCTGATAAAACCAATTGTGAACGAAAATATTTCTATTAGCTCACCTTTTCAAGTAAATAACCAATTATTTCTTGAAGATGAGGAAAAGGTAGCCTTTTTAAATTATAATAAAATTTTCAACAAAAAAAATTGAATTCATTATCAAAATCGAACCAAACGAATTGAAATTAACAAAAATTGAATTGATAAAAATAGAATGGAACATACTGTATCAAACGAAGATTTCGTTTACATCGAAAATAGTTCAAAATTAAATCGAAATAAATTAGAACCAGTTCGATCACGTTTTTGCCTCGTAAAGGTGAAAATAATTACATAACGAGAGTTGTAAGAAGCTTATTACATGCGAGTAAAAAGTTGCGCGAGAGCCGCGTAGCGGCGAGCGCAGTAATTTTACAAGCATGTAATAAGCTTACAATTTAAGTTGTGTACTATACTTTTTCTACGATTATTTTCATTTATAAAAATAAAAAGTATAACAGGTAACTTTTATTTATTTAACAAAATTCGGGAACAATTTAAATTAAACATTTATTTATAATAATTAATTGTAAAATTTTGGCTATTATTTGTAACTATAGCCTTATACAAGTTTGGCGGTTGTTCAATAATATGTGGTGAATGGTGAGATGACGTAAACTGTACGGTGTGTTCTTTTTAAACATTGGTATTTTCAGTGTGTGTAAAGGTCTGTAAATAACTTTCAATTGAATTTATAATTCTATTGGCTGTTGACGTCTTACTATTTATTGACTCATCGAAATATCCTTCGGCCTTTGTTTAAGATTTCCATCCGTCATGTCGTTTAAGAGCCATTAAATCACCACCTGCATCTACCAAAATAGTGGCAGAAGTTCGTCTGAAATAGTGACCTATGTACATTTTGCGATCTGGTAACTTTAAATATTCGGCAATTTGTTTAGGAACACCGCCTATTTTGTTTAATCCTACCACCTGTTTCGTACATTTACCTCTTTGATAATTAAGAAAAAATTGATTTATTTGCGGATCGCTAATCTGTAGTCGAAGTTCTATATATTGTTTGCAGATTCTATAGAAATTTCCGGAAATAACGAAAGATCTACATATGTTGGTTTTCGTATCAGGAATTTTAACCAATAATATGGTAAAATCATCAATGTCACAAATTTTAAGATTTTTTAACTCTTGTTTCCTACAAGCTCCACACATTCCAATAATTGCAATAATCTTAAAATAAAAGTATTATAAGTAGGCACATTTATGGTAAACTTTTAAATAACATACCTTTATTAACAAGTACTGTATATCAGGAGCTCCATTTAAAAAAAGTTTTATTTCATCAGGATGTAACATTTTAAATTTTTGTTTTTAAAACCTTATGATTGCCTTTTTATTCACTATTTGATTAACTCATTTTATTTATATTTATTTAAATTACCACTATATTTACACTGACAGATTAAAGATTTTTAATCTGTCAAAATAACGTCTGTTAATTCGTTTCCATGGTAACTCGACCAACTGCCTTACAAGGCTTATGTGATATTACACATTTTTATAGAACTAAAGCGTAATTTTTTTTATTACATGCTAGTCATTACGTGTCAGTATCTGTTTTGATAATATATTTACTTAGCATCCAAATAGTAGGTAATATACAATTTACTAGTAAGAGAGTAGAAAAACAAAAAATTTCACCTTTATGTAACTAGATATATATATATATATATATATATATATATATATGAAAATATACAGACTGAGTCATGAGAAACTGTAGATACTTCTATCTCATATGGACGTCCATATGGGGAATAACTAATGATCATTAAAAAGAGTCTGCTCCATTGTTTAATAATGTACAGAGTGAGCTGTGAAGTTTCATTGAAATTTCTATTCGTCATAACTTTTGAACGGTACGTTCGATGTGTCTCATATTTTGGTCAAATGTTACACTACTACCAACCACCTAATCAACTGATTTATTCAAACAAGAAAAAATTAGGTTCGGCTTTAAATAATTAGTTCGTTGTGTTCATAGCAAAAATTTCACCCTATATACGGTTTTTGACAACGCTAATAAGAATTGTATAGATTAGCCAAATGGACAATGAAAATGTCATATTTATTTTTTTCGTCACAAAAAATCTTAAAAAATCTAAAAAAAACTTTTCTTGCAACATTACATTTTTAAGAAACTTTTAATCATGTAACAAACGAACCTCACCTGATTTTTTTTAGTTTGATTTATTCGAACTAAAAAAATAGAAAAAAAATCTAGTATTAAAATCAAAGCGTCGTTGTTTTGACGCCGCGACGTTGCCAAATAATTTTGTATGAAGCTTTTTTATTGTGACGCCTTAATGCAGTTTATTACGAAAATTACGAAAAAATACGAAACATTAATAAATTTTATTTATATAAAACGATTTCCGAAGTGGAAATCAAAATGTTAAATTAAAATATTGTAAAGTAAAATTGTGTCATATTTTCAATAAAAAAAACAGTAAGCTGCCGTCTAAATCAATTCGCCCAAATTTGATTATCTTAGAACATTGTCCAAATGCTAAAAAGACAACAGGTCAAATAAAACCAATAAGTTTGGCAACGTTGAACTTTCCCCCTTTTATTCTTTCCATTAGTGCATTATCGACGACATAAAGGGAGCATCTAATATACCTCTCTCTTTTTAAACAGGTGTTTCTCACTCCATCTCACGTAAGGTCCATACTGACGATAGATTATTATCCAGGTTGTATATAAATATTGTAAAGACAATATTTTGCCTACCACAGGGCGCATTATTACAAGGGGTAGAAAATTGGGGGAAGAAACTAAGGGGGTTGAGATAGGGCAAGCAAAATAATCGCTATTTGTGCGAACGGCACTCAGGGTTTGGTAGGAGAGCTGGGGTCGTGGATAAGTAAAAGATAAGGGCATTGGAATGGGGCAATTACAAAAAAAATGAAATAAAGGGCTCTTGGGATAAACAAAATAAAAATAAACAAGAAACACCTCAACGAATTTAATATAAGGCGCCACTTGAGGTGCATAATTATGCCTATTACAACCACTAGTTGTAACTAGGGAAATAATGTAAAAACAAAATCAAAACATAAAAAACATATCTTTTTCAAATAAACTCAAAAACGGTGAGCTCAAAAAAAATAAATAAAAAGTTAAGAAAATAAAATTTAACTTTTATTTATGTGTCACCACAAACAGTTACATGGAGAAAAAAACAAAACACAAAAACTTAGATGTGTCATCCGCTTACAAACTCTGTTGCTACAAAACTTACAAAATTGCATGGAGGTTAACCTTTTTTTTTTAACAAAACAAAGTAAAATTAAAAAATAATAAAACGAGCTGTCATAAATTAACATTAAATTTCAAAAAAACTAAACACATAAATTGACAGCTCAACTCAAAACAAAAAATTTACAATTTTAAATGTAACGAAAGCAATTATTATTTCATAAAAAAAATGTCTGTCTTTAGTTTAAAATTTGAACACAAAAAAAAACAGTTACCTTGATTTACATATTTCCACTTCACAAAAAGAACTTGTTATATCTCTGTAGCATCTATCCGGAGATCAGCAGCAAACACATCCATTTGGGGCCGAAACAGGAACAGGACATCCATTGGGGGCCGGAACACACCAGGGAAAACGGGAACTCTCAAAAAAAAAACATGAACCCTCCAACAGGAACCAGACTTTTCAAAAATCTCGAAATATCGAGCGAAAACTTCACTACTCCCGGCAAATTAATGCCGGTCACTTCATACTGGACAAAATCCATCACTACTGCTACCCATTTCCACCACAATCAACGAAAAAACAGAAAATTTTACAAACTCGGCATGAATTTGGACATAACGCTAAACCGCTCTTGCTCGCGGTTCCAACGAGAGTCCGAACTTATCTATTAAAATTGATCGCATAACTTGAAAATAAACAAACACTTGACATAGCAAAATCAACGAAACGGCGTACATATCCTTTTGCGACGCATAAACATGAAAAGAGATTGCCGAAGTAAAATAAACAACTCTCAAATGGTTTTATTACTCGGCGACGAAACACTTTTGGGTACTTTGAAAGATACGAACTAACAACACGGAAAAATTCTTCGTTTCATTTTTTAAAGATATATAAGTTTTTAATATATTTTTTTATACGAGGAGGTTTCGATATACTCAAAAGAATCAATGAAATTGAAAATGCTACAATATATATATATGAAAATGAACTCTTATTGTTTTTACTATGATGTTCATATTATTTTTTTTTGTGTTTTTTATATTTAAAGATATCAAAAATATCGATTATATAAAATATTGTAATGCATTGAAAGTTTCAACGATACACACTATTATTTGTTAGATTTCGCTTTCACATTATTTTTATTTCCGATTTACCATCCTGTAATTTCTGCTTTTTTCGTATCAGTTTGCCAAAGTATGTTGTTTTTTTTTGTTTTCATCATAAATATTTCGTGACATTCGTCTGTCATAATATAAAAAATATCAATCTTCTTTGATTAGAATACTATCAAATGGCTTTATTAATTTTATTTCGCATATTATGTGGAGCTTTCATATTCCGAATATACCCAAAATCGTATAGTCCGGTTCTGAATCTTTTTTATTTTGGATACGTATTTATGGGAAAATTTATTTAATGACATTTCCAAGGCCTTCATAGCTAAGCCTAACAGAGCAAGCAGCGAATGTTTTAAATAGGAACTGCAATCCTCGTGCCTCAAGGCGGCATCAAGTCTGTAGTAATCTGTTTTTTATTCAGCAATTTACGATATCTCGAGTATTGTGCAGTTGCTCAACATACCGTAAAACCGAACCGTATTCCGGTGACGAAATTTAATGGTTCTGATAATTGAAGATGACTTGTGCAGTAAATCATTTTCTAATTTTGTTTGTTTTGTTATTTAGTAAACAATTTAACCATCTGAATTACTATACATATGTGACGCATCCGAATAATTGAACATTACTTTAATGTATTAGAAATCGGAATAATTTGATGTCAAGTGCAACAAAGTAAATAAAGTATATGATGCAAAATTTATTGGTTGAACAAAATAAGTGGGCAGAACACAACAGACATTGATAGCTTACTAAAAACTGACATTAACAAAGTCTTTGTACATTTAATGGACCACTTACTAGTTTTAAAGTATTTGTTTGCGTTGTATTTTGATAATTCATGTTAGTATTGTATCATCTCATATTATTTATTCACGGCTTTCCAGTAGGTCGAAAATTATCGATCATTAAATCAAAATAGACGAGAAAATACATAACCAACACTTAGACCATAGATTCCCAAAGTGGTATATAGGGACCCGCAGAGGTCTATTTGGACTTGCGGGAGTCAATGACAACAAGGAAAAAAATTGTGGATCATATTTATAATTAGATCTAGAGACCTCTCGAACGGATCAAAAATAGCCCAGTTTACAGTTGTAAATTTACATTATACAAAGTTCTGTCAAAATTGGCATAAAACCAGCATCCTAAATTTTCGCCTAATTCCTTTTTTTCAAATGGGACACCCTGTATGTTATTCATTGCATACATTAAGCTTTTTTTCGATATAATAAAGATCGATGAGTATTATAAGGCTCTCTATATTTCCTAAAATCTAAATTTTCGTCACTTGGGCCCTTTCTAATCCCATTGGAATTTTTTGTTTCAAATGTGCCAATCATTTCACCTATTATTTCATGATTCATTTTGTGCCCTCAGCACTGCTTTCAGAACGAATATAAGATGAGAAAAATACTCACAGAATAGTTGCTTCACAAAGACAAACCTGTGTTTGTCACAGTAGGTTAATTTTCCATTGACGAATATTATAGTCCATAAAATGTAAAAAGTTATTAAGGCCAAGTGCTATGCCATATCTTCTGATATTTAAACTAATTTGTTTTACTCACCGATTTTGTATTGTGTGAAGATCGTTACATACCTGGAACACAAAAGATTGTTTTATTACATAAAGTAAATTTAAATAGTACAGTCGATATTTCTAACAGACTTGATACAACTTTATTCACAATAAAACAGATAATGGAAACATGCTGATAGTTTGATCGTGAGCTTCATCAGATGTTCATAGATTTTAAACAAGCATTTGATACAGTATGCAGGGACAAACTGTGGACAGCGATGCAGGAACTTGGCTTTCCAAAAAAACTAGTCAGGTTGATACGGATGTGTATGGAACGGTTACGATGTAAGGTGAGAGTTGGACAACAATATTCGGAGACATTTGAAATAAACAATGGACTAAAACAGGGAGATGCACTTTCACCACAACTCTTCAACTTAGCTCTGGAGCACATAATCAGAAGTGCAAGAATCGAAAAACCTACAGTATTTCATCGAGAAGGACCAAACTTACTACTGGCATCTGCAGATTATATCGATCTAATAGGAAACACGATTAAGGATGAAGGAGACTTTCGTGAGGTTCGAGAAGGAAGCAGAGAAGATGGGGCTCCAAATCAACGAAAACAAGACGAAATATATGTATATGAGCCGCAATAACCAAAGCAGAGACAGAATCGGTCAGAACATCACCATCGATGACTTTTTGAGCACGTTAGAGAATTCAAGTATCTTGGAACCACAATAACTGAAGACAATAACGGATCACAAGAAATAAACAACAGGATTCAGGCCGGCAACAGATGTCTTTTTGCCCTCAAAAACCTTATAAACTCAAAACAACTAACACGACGTACGAAGATACAGGTCTATAAAACAATTATACGACCCGTTCTGATGTATGGAAGCGAAACGTGGACAATAACAAAGGCAAACGAAGAGAGACTATGTGTTTGGGAAAGAAAAATCCTAAGGAAGATCTTTGGTCCTGTGCTGGATGAAGCATCAGGATAAGAACTAACAAAGAGCTCGAAGAACTTTACCCAGACGCCAACATCATAAAAGAAATAAAGTCCAGAAGACTCCAATGGGCAGGACACCTCAGAAGACATTCTGACGAACGAACAGTAAGACGTGTGGGAGGAAGTCCCAACTGGAAGGATACCACGCGGACGCCCTCGTCTCTGGTGGCGAGATAATGTAGTAGGAGGTCTAAGCACTATGGGCGTGAAGAATTGGATGGAGGTTGCTCAAGACAGAAAACAGTGGAGGCATGTTGTGGAGTCGGCTAAAACCCACGAAGGGTAACGCCACGGAGTAAGTAAGTAAGTAAGTAAATTTTGTAGAACAGCCTATGGCCCTAATACCTCACTGAATAGATACTTCTTTGTTCTTTGTTAAATAACCTAAATGTAGATGTATTTAATATGTCTATCAAAAATATATAAATATTCGCAGAAAAGAGTTACTGGTACCTTAGAGTGTGGAAACTTAATTGTAATAATATTTTATGTTTTTATTGTAGCTAGGTAATACTTTGTATACTTTTTTAATTTTAATATTATTTTCCCATCTTTATAAAGCTGAATCTTAGAATCATCAAATTAACTGCTGGGTTTATGTAATACAATATGTTCTACAAATTCTTGTAGAACGTTGTTTATGGTTTCTTGAGAAATATTGTTGATTTCTTCATGAATTCTAGGTTTTAAGTCTTTAATATTTGCCGGTTTCATTTTAAAAACAACATTCTTCAATTGACCCCATAGAGGTAAAATAATCCAAAGGATTGAGGTCTGGCGACCTTGCTGGCCATTCAATATGTCCACGTCTTCCAATCCACCTGTTCGGAAAAATTTCGTTTAGGTCCCTTTGAAACCCTGTTTCAACCCTGTTGAAACCATAAACTTTCATCAAAACCTCCAGGATTACTTCTAGTGAGGAATAAATTAACTAAAGTAGGTACGAGATACCCCCTTAAAAACTGAAGGTATGCTGGTCCGTATAAATTACCTTCGAAAAATTAGGGCCCGATGATTTTATTTCTTACAATGACAGCCATTACGTTTACCTTTTGCGGGTATTGTGTATACACGTAATATACACATAATTGAGTACAAGAAAAAGCGAGATTCCAGTTTATTCTAACCAACATCGCTTCCACCATCTTGGTTGTCTCAAGTCATGAGAAAACCGAAAAAAGAAAAGGAGAAGCAAAAGTTAGCCGTACTAAAAAATGTTTACTTCCTCATTATTCAGTGTTTTCCTTAATTTATCTTTAGGCATACAGCATCTGTCAGCTTTGTCATATTTTACAAGACTTTTATTAAATAGTTTTAGCTAAGGGCATAGGCACAAAATGTCGCCTGTCAAAATCTACAAGGCATTTTAAATGTGTTCATTTTTTTCGAATCCTAAGAAAACTAATAAGTATTTTTGAAAAATTTAAACTCAGAATGGAATATTGCATTATTACTGAGAGCCGAAAGTCCCTTAGAGTAAACAAAAGGTTTCTTTTGAATTAGATATTTGAAATTAAAAGTCACACTAAATTCTCTCATTTCATTTCACCTCTCCAGCTTATTAATTAAACGTTATAGAAGTTTTCAGGGATTTTCGGCCCTTTTTTTCAAATATACTTTACAAATTAGTTTTCTCAGGATTCGAAGAAAATGGATACATTTAAAACACATTAAACAATTTGACAAGCGGCATTTTGCGCCTATGCCCATAGTTTTATAAGGCGATTACTTGTGTCTAACCTTATCGAACGCTTTCTTGTAATTCAAAAAACACACATATACTGGCTTATTAACCATACATTTTTCACAAGTACTTTTACAGCGCACAGGATTTTCCTCGTTCCCAGTGTATTTCTAAACCCAAATTGTCGCTAATGTCTTGTTCAAGTTTGTTGTGTATTCTCCGATGTAAAATTTGAGGCGTGAGGCAGATAAAACTAAATTAACGGAAGAATTTTTTTCCATTTTTAAAAAACAAAATTTAAAAAACTTTTAAATAAATATAGCTAGAATATCTACGCAAAGGAAAAGTGACGACTGTTTGTTAAGGAGGGAGTAATAAAGCAAAACATGCATTCTTCTGTAGTGCAATTTCGTATATACAAACTATAAAATTAACAGGGTCGACTTCTTCCTACGTTAGTGAAAGGATCGGTTGTAAAATTCGCCATTCATCCACGAAAAAAAGTGTTTAAAATCGAATAATTATAGGTAAGTAATGATAGTTTATTTTATCGTCGGTATTGATCATTCCTCCGAGTCAATTTTTACTCGTTAAATAGTTTGTAAGAAATTTATAGCGCCATAAATTAGGATTGATTAGAGTTAATGCTAGTCAATGAAGATGTTATCTTCTCTCTTTTTATATCTCTATTATTAATTAAACAACCTTAATAGATGCGATATGTTATGCATTTTTAAAATATATGGTGTGTTATGAATTTTTAAAAGATATGCTCTAATAACAGAACAATAATTAGTGTTGGAACGTCATAAATTCAATAAATAATAGTAAAGTACTGGCAAAAATATATCATTTAGGATTTTTCTGTAGGGAAACCATCAAAAATTACTAAAAAAAATATTAAAAATGCTCTAAAGCAAAAATGAAATATGAAAAAACTCCTTAAGAAGACGAAATAATAAAGTATATGGTCAAATAAAAAGTCAAACTTCTTGAGAAGCAGTCTTTATGGCAAAATCCACAAGTCATCTTGCTATACAAGTAAAGGAACAAACAGAAATGTAATTTAATGGTTTAATTACAGACCAATAACCTTTTTAACATATCTATACTAATACGAAGGGCACCATCTTTAATAAATATGTACAAGTGGTCGGATATGCAGATGACATAAACATTATTGCTACGTCCACAGCATTGCGATCATTAAGGCGTCTGCACTGAGAATGGGATTAAAAATAAACGAACAAAAAACCAAGCATATGTATGTATTATACTAGATCAGGCAACCAGATACCTAGACTATTAATTGATGATCTGGAACTGGAACTGGTGTGGACACCTTCGTCTACCTGGGCTCGCTGCCGATCAAAGACAACAATGTCGGCGAAGAAATTAAAATATGAATAGTGCTTGCCAATAAGCGCTATTATGGTTTGAGGAAACAGATGGTCCCAAAACTACCCAGAAAAATTAAAGTTTCCATATATAAAACACTAATAAGGCCAGTGTTAACATACGCATCAAAAACGTGGTCACTTACACAGCACGACCAAGAATTGCTTAAATGTTTCGAGAGAAAAATTCTAGGAAAAATATATGGAGGAGTCCAAAAACAGGGTTTGTGGCGTAGGCGCTACAACTTTGCGATATACAGAAGTTTTGGGGAACCTGACGTTGTAAAATGTATTAAATTAGCACGCCTTCAATGGATAAGACATGTAATTAGGCGAGATGAAGATACAACGATCAGGAAAAATTTCGACCGAAGAGGACCAGTGGGAAGACGAGCCAGAGGAAGACCAAAACTTGGGTATCAAGATAACATAGAGGATGATCTAAAATCCATCGGAATTAAAGCATGGAGAAGAGTTGCCAGAGACAAGGGTGAATGGAAGATTGTTCTGAAGAAGGCTTTGGCTCATAACGAGCTGTAATGACACTTATGATGATGATACAAATAGTAATTAGTAGGCTGCCAAATAAATTGAAGCGTTTATTTGAAAAACAAATCTTGTCCATGTAGATATCAACATAATTGTCAAGTTGATTTCATATTTTTATTGATATTTTAAACAAAAATCGTTAGAAACTTTTGGAGCAAAAAATATTTTGGAAAATGAACATATAATATCCTCGTAGAAATAACAAAAAATTCTATGATGTCTGTTCGCCACCACTGCTATTATCATCCCTAAATAGTTCTACGACTGGAGTATGGTCCTTGATTTCCCCAGATTCTGGTTTTAGATTAAGAGGATTCTTGAGATATTAAAACTCCATTAAATCGCGAAATTTGGTTGAATTATTGTATATTTCGCTTTATTTGGTATCAGAGTATTTGTTTTGGTGTTTTTTTTTTTCAGTAATGTTGTGGAACGTCCATGGGCCGTAATAACTTTGACGTATTAAAAGTAGTCCAGATTACTTCTCAGATATTCGGTACATTCTTGCTGATTCCAATAAAATTTTTGGTTTTGGATTCTTTAAAAATAAATCCTTAAAACGTTCGTCCATAAGAAACCAGTCAGTTTCTTTCCGAGCATTAACGCCTTTAAGTGGGAAGTTTTAGACCTTGACTGCCGAATAAAATCATCTCATTCTTCTGGAACATCAACAACCACTGTTTTTGCATGAGAAATGAGACTAAAGTCACTATCGCAAGGTAGGTTTGAATGTCCTCGCATTGGGTATATGTGTGTTATCTCTGATGCTAATTTCGGTATACGCACCAAGATACATGAAAAGCGGATAAAGATGTAGTTTTTGTATTGTAGTATACGATCTTTTAAATAATGAAATATCATGGAAGTTACTTCATTTTGACCACGTTTAGCCATTCCTTCGTGATAGTATACATATGGATAAAGATATGCATACAGAACATATTCTTCTTCTTTAAGTGCCGTCTCCTTTAAGAAGGTTGGCTATCATCACGGCTATCTTCACCTTTGACACTGCTGCTCTAAACAGCTCAACAGAGTTACAATTGCATAATACAGAACATATGCATAAGATAAACATTGCCTTTGATGTCGTGTACACCAAATACATAGTAGCAAAGTTGTCTGCTGTAGAAAACTTTATTTGCAGCCAAATTGGGTAGCAGAAGATTTTGCATAAAGTCGAAGCCTATTGCAGATACATTATTACTTTGCTGACATTTATGTTTAATTTTTCGTTTTATATCATATAATGCCTTTGCTTTAGCATGATGATGGTTTCTCACTTGAAGCAGTTCCTTTATTTTTTTTGTTAATTCATCGATATTCGGTAGTTTGATTTGGGTTTCAGTTTTATCATATATGTACAAATGTCACTTCTGGGATAAGAAAAAGATATGTTAAATCGAGTTTGAAATATGTTATATTAAACAAAGTAAGAAATCTTGGCATATTCTTCTTCTTTGGGTGCCGTCTTCAATGAAGGTTGGCGATAACCTCAGCAAAATCATTTCTGTCCCTGGCTTTTCTTATTAAAGATTGAGAATCCAAACCAGTCCATTCACGAATGTTCTTCAACCAGGACGCCTGCCGTCTACCAGGACCAAGTTTTCCTTCTACCTTCCCCTCTATAAGAAGCTACAGTAGCTGGTATTTCTCATTTCTGTATATGTGTCCCAAATATGAGGTTTTCCGTGTTTTCATTATTTTTAAGAGTTCTCTGTCGGTACCCATCTTGTGTAGGACCTGCTCGTTGCTCATATGCGCTGTCCAGGGGACTTTCAGCATCCTTCGAAATAACCACATTTCAAAACTTTCCAAACGCCTGAGTGAGTTGATTTTGAAGGTCCAGGCCTCCATTCCATATAGTAAGGTGCTGTAAACGTAACATTTCAGCATTCGGTATCGGATTTTGGGATTGAGTGTTTGGGATGTAGACATTTGGTTTATTTTTAAAAAGACATTTCTTACTTGTTCAATTCGCGATTTTATTTCTATGTCTGGATCTATATCTTTCGTTATCCAGCACCCTAGATATCGAAATTTCTCGACATTTTCGATAATGTTACAATTCACGTTTAAAGCCATGGGTGGATGGATGAATGTTTTGGAGACAATCATTGTTTTTGGCATATTGTTTACATTTAACTCTGATGGTAGATAAATTTTCTTTTTGTCCAGTCTCTGTGTATAATGACTTTGACGGTCTCTGAATGAAGAAATGTTAGCTATTATGTTTTCTATATCAGCAAGGTGTGACATCTTAGGCCTATTTATATGCTTGCCCCGGGCATCTTTTGCCCCGGCATCTTTTGTTATTATCGAAAAACTTGCTTACAGTCATTTCCTGTTGTTCGAGCTAAAACATCCTTATCACTTTTATGCGTTCTGTGAGACACTTCGTGTATTTTAGCATGCTTATGGTTTCCCTTCGATAAACTTTTCTTTTCCGTTTTCGTGGTTGGTCTGTAGTTCGAATTTCACAGATGCTATCATCTATAAAATAAGAGGTATTATGTTGAACAGTTTCCGCCATGCCGAACTATTTTTCTAACACAAAAGAAACAATAATTACCTGTTATTAACAAAGAATGCACACAACTGATAAATTTACAGACAAGATCATTTACGCTTAGCGATGACCGTTGACTAAGATGGGACAAGTGTTGCTTTTACAACAAACCGCATGGACATCTATTTTTTTTTTAATTAGCCGAACCTTTTAAGTAGTTTACTCCGGACATCTGGAATATTTACACAAATGAATGTATGAGATCGATAAAGAAACTACTATTCTACGCGAACAACATGTAAAGTCAAATTTACAAAAAATAGACTTGTTGTTTTTCAAATAAACGCTGCAATTAAACAATTACCAAACTGTTGAGCAAGCAGGATTTCCTGACATTTCTTTTGCTTTCCTCCCATTATTCGTGGCGAGATGGGGTGCGCTATAAAAGTAGCAGAACTGGGCAAGCCTCCTGGACCCTATGGCATTACTACGAAAGCCATAAAACTGTTGGGAGGATGATAACATCGACATATTGATCACAATTTTCAACCCCATACATATCACCGGCCATATTCCAACAGATTGGCTCTATTCAATTATTGGCTCTAAGTAAAGAAGAGCGGCAAAATGCAAAGACCACCGACCCATTAGCTTAATGAACCATTTGTGTAAAGCATTTCTTCGCGTTCTCCACGGAAGTGGTTCAGAAAGCTAGAAGAGCTAAGCGGCGAGCGAAATGTGTACAAGTGAATCAGCTTTTATGCTTAGATACGCTTTCTGTAGAGTTTTCATAAATAATATGTACATGTAACACCTTCATCGGCGGTTGAAGGTCAGAGAGAAGAGAAGACACTCGTGGCTCCAAAACTTGCGGCAATGGTTCGGATTGTCATCTGCTGAACTATTCAGATCTGCCGTAAACAAAGTCAGAATAGCCATGTTGACTGCCAACGTTCGGAACGGACAAGGCACATGAAGAAGAACACCTTCATGCACCAGGAAATCTGAAACCACTAGGAAATGGCGCCAAAATTTGAAAGTATATGAAAAAACAGGTACCTACGGTTAGGCAAATCATCCCTAACAGGGCAGAAATGTTAGAGAACATCTTCCACTTTAATTCTTGCATATCGCGCCATCAAAATTCGCTCCATGTTTTCTCGGAGTTCCCTACACAACTCCTTCCATTCGACTTCTGCTACATATTCTTTTATTTTCTCATTTGTCAAGTAGATATACAGGTCTTGTTTTACTTCGTCATTTCTCTATCGATCAAGTCTTGTACCTAATGTCTTTTACTCCTCTGAGAAATCTTATTTGGCTAGCTTGGATTCCAGAATTATCTCGAAATATGGCAACAAGAAAAATATGAGATAATGCGACATTTGTTCCGCATTTATTGCTGTATGTAAGCAAGAAGTTAATTTTAATAGATAAGGTCAATGAGCTTTTTTATAGACATTACAAAACATAACTATTAGTAAAGTCGCGGTACGTTTTATTGCAGGTATAGCATTGAGCATACTAAATATAAAGTGTTTAATGTTTTCAAACATAAAATACTATTTTGAAACGTTAACTAACAATAAATAGGATTATCGCTATAAAGCTCTTGGATTACGTTTCGTTATGCTTTTCCTATTTAATATTCTTCTATAGGAATATCAATATGAAAATAAAAGTTGAAGATAGAAATATTTTATAATTTTTTGTTAGAATAAAAAACCGTAACCATAAATTAAAATTAATACCGATATCCAGTTAACATCAATTTCCAATCAATTGGAATTAAAAACCAGTTGAAATAAAACTAAACGTGTCTGTTAAGTCATAAGTTTACGAGTAATATTGAAATTTGTACTAAACACACATAATGTTGTTTTTTACACGCAACAAGGGTATTTATTACTTGATTTTATAAAACTACAGAGTCAATTGAAAATTACAAAATACACAAGAAGGAACAACATTGACTACATTAGATTGTTGTAAACGATGACTATATTTTATATTTCATGTCTTGTTATTGTTTAAGTTAGATGTAACATCTGCAATAGTGTTATTTTGGTTAGCTTCATTTTTGTTTATACGTACATTTTTCTCCTTCTTCAACTGCTTTTGTAATTTTTCAAGTTGTTCAGCAGTTTGTTTTCTGACAAAATCATTCTCGAAGGCATTTCCTCTTATTTTAAAAGAATCATTACAATATGTTTTTCTAAAGCCAAAACTAAATAAAACATCTTTATCATAAAAGAAATGTTTAAATATGTTAAAGTTACGGACGGTATTCATTATAAAATTTCTAATTTTATTTTGACGTTAATTTTGACACTGTCATTCCAAAATACTGACAGAGAAAAGTTAATTTCAAGTATTAGAACTCAGTATAAAGAACTTACGAATTCACTATATAAACGACATGTTCAGGAAACTGAAAACAATATATCTGAAAACCCTAGATCATTCTGCAAATTTATAAATAGTAAACTAAACATTTGTTACTATCAGTTATTAAGTATGATGATTATACTGGGGAAAATAGTCAAGAAATCGTTGATATTTTTGCGAACTTTTTTTCAACTGTCTACAATAATGTTGTAGTTAATCAAATTGCTATTTTTAAATTTGAGAAATCTGCGAATGTAAGCAATTATGTTGTTGACATTAAGGAAATAGTTGATGAGATTCTGAGTAGCCCGTGGAAACTTAACCAAAGGACCTGACGAAGTTCCATTGTATTTAAAAAAAAAAACGCGTATACACTTTGGCAGAACCAATACACCATTTATTTAACCTATCACTAACATCAGAGATATTTCCCGATTTCGGGAAATCTAGTTTTTTAAAACCAATTTTCAAGTCTGGTCAGAAAGATAAAGCTGACAATTACCGTGCATTTTGTACACAGTCAGAGTTACCAAAACTAGTAGACTTTTTTGTAAATAGAATGTTAAGTTTTGATTGTAAAAACATAATAATTGGTGAACAACATGGATTTAGCCACGGTAAATCCACAGTTACAAATCTCGTGTATTAGCCTATACAAATTTTATCATTAACTCGTTGGAGTCTGGTTCTCAGATCGATTCAATCTATGCTGATTTTTCAAAAGCTTTCGACAAACTTTGTGTCTATGGCATTAGCGATAATATCTCAAATTAGATTAAACATAATCTGTCTAATCGTTCTTAAATAGTTTAATATGGTAGTTTTTTATCAAAGCCAATTCATATAACATCAGGTGTTCCACAAGGTTCTAATTTGGGTCCACTGCTTTTTAATATATTTGTTAACGATTTACAAACAGTAATTAACTCAGACCAATTTCTCTTATTCGCTGATGACATAAAAATCTTCAGATCTATTGCTTGCCTCTCTGATTGTGAATGTTTGCAGTTGTCCTTAAATAATTTTTCACGTTGGTGTCAAGTAAATGTTTTAAACTTAAATCTAAAAAAATGTTTTAAAATCACGTTTAGTAAAACGCAGGATTCTTTTAATAATAATTACACACTTAATGGTACTGTTCTGCAAAATATATGTCAGGTACGGGATTTGGGTATAACACTGGATAGAAAACTGAACTTTAATGATCATATTAATGATATAACTTCACTTGCCCTTAAAATGTTAGGATTTATCCAGAGAAATTCAAAGGACTTTTCAGTTTTTACGTGTAAAATATTATAGTGTTCGCTAGTGCGATCAATTATAGAATACTGCTGTATTATATGGTGTCCTTTTTATAATACCCAGAAAACTCAATTAGAAAAAGTTCAAAACAGATTTTTAAGGATACGTGGTTATAAAATGGGTTTAAGACGTGGAGATTATAATTACAGTTATATTCTTAATCAACTTAAGATGAACAAATTAGAGACAAGAAGAGCTGAATTCGAATTATATTTTTTACATTAGCTTCTAATGTAAAAAATGAGATTAAACTAGCGGTTTAATCTCATTTAATATACCTATGCGAAGAACCCGTAAGTATGACCTGTTTTTTGTAGACTTCCAATCTACTAATTATGGACTTAATGAAGTTATTTTTAGGATGTTACGTACGGTGAACAATTACCAAACAGATTTAGAATTATTTAATACTTCAACTGCATCTTTTAAAAAACATGTTAAAAAACTGTTGTAGCTAGCTTATGTATCTTACTGTATTTTATATATATTGTACAAAAACTGAAAAAGGGCTTAGCCCGTCAATAAATAAATAAATAAATGAAGACATAAGACAAATACTATTAGCGACCACATGTATAAAACTGTATCTCACATAAAGATGACGGAATTTATCAAAGAAAATTTATCCTTTTGATGTAAACGAGTAATTTTGAAAATATTAATTGAAAACTATTCCTTCTGTAATGAATCTAGAACTAGTTTTTGGAAACACGTAATCCTCTAAATAATTAAAAAACATTAAACGAACTGAATGATTAAATAACAGTTAACATACTTACACACGATTTTTATCGAAGAAACTCAAAGCACTTACATAATGATAAAATAATACAGAAATACATCTGCAAGTTTTGTGTAATTCAGAAATTACAATACGATTATAATAGTTTTGTGCGCATTTTGTATTTATTAGGATATGATCTCACTCTGGAAAAATGACCACCACTACGAGAGAATGGCAAATGATACGCATAATTAAGTGTTTGAGAAAAAGTCGACAGGCAATATAAACTACAATGTATTAGATCAAAATATAGTTGCAATATAAAGCTGAAGTATTTTATTTTTATTAACTATATTCATAAATAACAGTAATAATAATCTGAAGCATATTATTTGTTTTTAGTTATAATAACATCTCATACATAGAAAGAATGCATTAAAAAATAACCAAGAAAGGATATCAAATTTTTTTGTTTTGATGCTTGGAGAAGTGGTCTCAAACGAATTGTTTCAGTTGAGAACAGCTAAGTTGATAGCGAAGAGTATTTAAATGAAAATCGAAACAATGAACAAAATAGTTTACTTTCTTTATATTTATTTAGTTAGCGTATGGCTATTAAAAACATAGCACCTCGCCAACCTAACTCTTAGTTCCAATTTTAAATCTCTTGTACAAAGCACTCTTCTCATTTTGTTGAAATTTGCTCTAGCCTTTTCTATTCTGTGTTTAATCTCCTGGATATAATCATTTGTGGAGTTAACCATTGTTCCCAGATATGCATATTTGTCCACTTGTTCGACGTTGGTTCCGTTTATTAGAAGATTCTTGTTATTTCTTTGAGTGTTCGATATTCTCATAAATTTTGTCTTCTTGAAGGTCATTGTTAGACCGTACTCTTTTCCATACTCCGCTATTCTGATCACCAGTCTCTGAAGATCGTCCATATTTTCGGATTGTCGTCCGCATGTCTAAAGTTATTAATGGGAACTCCATTTATCTTTATTCCAGCTGTTTCACCCTAAAGAGCTTTTTTCCGGATTTCTTCGGAATAGGCATTAAAAATAATTGGAGATAATACGCATCCCTGTCTCACACCACATCTAATTTCAATTTCTTTTGACAGCTGTTCGTTAACTCGTACTTTTGCTCGATATGTGTATAGTATAAATTTGATATGATCCTGAGGACGTTGTAATCAATCTTCTTTGATTTTAGGATATTCATTAATTGTTCATGTCGTACTTTATCGAAAGCTTTATAATAGTCCATAAAACATGCGTATATATCTTGATTGGCGCCCAGGCATCTTTGTATCAGTATATTAATTGAAAAAAGAGCTTCCCGCATTCCTAGGCCTTTGCGACAACCAAATTGTGTATCATTAACGTCTGTCCAGTTGGTGATATATTCAGTTATAGATGACTTTTAGTAGTGCACATGAGACATCAAGCTAATGGTGCGGTAATCCCTGCATTCTCTTGTGTGCTCCAGATCTCTTTCATCATCGAACAGTTCGTCGATATATTCATCATCATCAACCAGCTTCTAACGTCCACTGCTGAACATAGGCCTCTCGCATGCTTTTCCACTTAGTCCGATTTTGCGCCATCTGAATCCAATTTGTATTCACTCTTTTTATGTCATCTGTCCATCTCGTTGGGGGTCGACCTCTATTTCTGTAAGCTTGTATTCGGGGTCTCCATTCCAAAATTCTTTTTGTCCACTGGTCATCAACTGATCTTGCTACATGACCTGCCCAGTTCCACTTTAGTGTTGTTATCCTTTCAATAACGTCTGCTACTCCTGATCTTTTGCGTATAGTAGCATTGGGTATTCTATCACGTAGAGAAATCCCTAACATAATTCTCTCCATTGCTCTTTCCGCAACTTGTAGTTTACTCACTGTTGTTCTTGTGAGCGTTAGGGTTTCTGCGCCGTAGGTCATCACTGGCAAAATACATTGATTAAATACTTTTCTTTTCAGACACATTGGAATCTTAGACCTAAAAATATCCTTCATCCTTCCAAATGCAGCCCAAGCGAGGTTTATTCTTCTTTTCAGCTCGATTGTTTGGTTGTCTCGACTTATTCTGATCTCATGGCCTAAGTATTTATAGGAGTCAACTGGCTCAATATCTTTATCTTCTACTGAGATGTTTTTGTTGTGGACTAAATTTGTCATAAATTGTGTTTTTGAAAAATTTATTTTAAGACTAACTCTTTTTGTGGCAGTATGGAGTTCTTGGAGCATTATCTGTGCCTGATCAAAGCTGTCTGCAATAAGAACGATATCATCTGCAAATTTAAGGTTATTTAAAAATTTTCCATCTACATTGATGCCCTTTTCATTCCAATCTATTGTTTTACAAGCGTATTCTAGCAAAGTTGTAAATAATTTAGGAGACATGTTGTCTCCTTGCCGAACGCCTCTTTCAATACGAAAAGTCCCAGTATCTTCTTTAAGTCTTACACAGGCTGTAGCATGTTGATAGATGTATCTGATGAGAGATATGTATCGGTGATCTATTCTACATTGTGTTAGAGCTTGGAGCATTTCACTTTGATTGACCGTATCAAATGCTTTTTCAAAGTCGACAAAGACAAGTATCAGGGGTCTATTATATTCAATGGTTTTTTCAATCAACGACTTAATGGTTTGCAAATGATCATTTGTTCCGTATCCAGCTCTAAATCCTGCTTGCTCGCAAGGTTGATAGAAGTCTAGTTTTAATGTCAACCTATTAGTTATTATCTTCATAAACAACTTATAAACGTGAGATAACAAGCTAATAGGTCTATAGTTCTTTAGCTCTGTTATATCTCCCTTTTTACTACTATAACAGCTTTATTCCACTGACATGGTGTAACCTCGTTTGAAAGGCATAAGTTATATAATTGCGTCAATGCTTTCAATACTGTCTTTCCTCCTGCTTTAACTGCCTCAATAACGATTTGATCATCACCAGCTGCTTTATTGTTTTTCATTCTATTTAATGACTTTAAGACTTCTTCGATTGTTATCTTTCTTCCCCCTTTCTCTATATAATTCTGTGTAAAATTCTTCAACTACCTTAATTATCTTATCTTTATCTGTTACCACTTTTCCATTTCGATCTGCGAGCTTAACAATATTCTTCTTACCTAGAGCTTGACATCTCTTCAGCACCTTTAAACTTTTATTTTTCTCGACAACCGTTGTAATCTTTTTTGTGTTATATTATCGTACGTCCTTTCTCACTGCTTTATTAATATCTTTATTAAGTTGTTGTAGTACGCGTGCATTCGTATCGTTTTTGTTCTAAGTTCTCTTCGTGCCTCCATAAGTCTTTTTGTTTCTTGACTGAGCTTTTCCGCCTTATCTCTCCTAGAATTTGTATTGCACTTTTTCTCTGCGTTCTTAATAGCTTTTATTAAGTTATAATTTAAGGTTTCGATATCCATAACGTCTATATTTGTTGTCTCTAGGCATCTCAGAATTTCCTCTTCGAAGGACATGGTGTTTTCGATTGGATTCCATTCTATTGGAAGGTCTTCGATCTCTTTGCATTTCTATTAAAAGTATTTTTCTTTTGCCTGCTTTATCATCTTCCTGATCTAGTAGTTTATCTCTCTGTATTGATTGTTGTCTTTGTTTTTAAATTTTCTCCGTTGTTCCATCATATTGAGTATCTCGTCATTTATCCATTCTTCTTTTCTCCTTGCGGAAGTTTTTAGTATTTCTTTACAGGGTTTCAGTAGACAATGTTTTAGTCGAGCCCAGTACTCGTCAATGTAATATTTACAAAGAGTAAATAACAATAATTAATTCTTACAAACATTTAGTTGACAAATATATTCAATTGACTCTTTGGTCACAACTAAAAAATCGGACGGATTGCCACTGTAGGATAAAGGTCAATTCAGACACATCAGTCACGTCTCGTCACAGTGATTGCGCCGAGTCGGACAATCCGTCACACAAAATATTCTTTAATACAAATATGTTGCCGGCATTCACACTCATCAGTTGACAAACAGTTTCCCAGCTGTCAGATAGTTGATAGTTCTGTGACCAAATAGGACCGGTTCGGTACCGTGACTGTGACGTGACTGATGTGTCTGAATCGACCTTTAGATCAAGCATTTCTCCACTACATGTTTAATTGTTCGTGTTGATTATTTATTTACTCTCCTTTATATCAGGCGGTATATGTTTTGAGTTTGGTGAGAAGTGTATAAACGTAGTTTTTTTTACATAATAATCGGTTGTAAGTGACACTAGAAATCATAATTTTACTATGCGTAAGTTCTCAAAAGTGGGATTAATTTTAAACCAAGCGGTATCTGTTTTGGGTTGAGTAAATCGTATTTGAACCTACTTTTTTGATTTAATCTCTTTGAAATATTTTAGAAATGACAATTTCACTATACGGACACTTCAAAAGGTAGGATAATTTTTTTTTATCTTTTTAGTTGCCTTATCTCGACAGCCTATGCATTTTATAATAATTTTAACTAAAAGACAAAAAAGTTTTGCAATTAAATTTCCTACAAGATAGAATTAATTTCAAATTCCAAAAGTATTTATTATTCTTAAAATTAACAAATGCCATTAAAAGTGGGTCAGAAATCAATGTTTTTGAATTTATCTAGAACATGTTTTTAGTATAAAAAAACATCACGAAAATGTCAGCACAATCGATCAATACTCCGGTCGTTAAAGATTGAATTTTGCCAAGAATAATAATTTTAAGATCCCGATGCAAAAAAGTTTACCACTTTTCTCCGGGGCTCTCCCCTAAAACCCGCCTCGAAGGGGGTAAAAACTCAAAAAATCGATTAACCAATAATCTATACGACATCGAAAAAAATATTTTAAATAAAAAATGTAGCTGAGACAATTTTAAACAAAAATGTATATCTTGAGCAAAATCAACGTTCAATAAAATTTGTACCGTGTAACTCGACGGTAAAAATTCGACATCTTTTGATTCAAGTGTCGACAAAACTCAAGATGCGTTTTAAAGGTAAACAGTTCAGCTTCCGTTTTTTGTAGATATAGCCTTTACTTACTACATTTTACACTAAGCTGGTAGCACACATGGCAATTAAAGGAGACCTTAAAAAATTAATAGGCACATGTCTACAAACTTTTATTAAAAATATTTTCTTCTACAAGGAACTGTAATAAGAACGAGAAAAACTTATTATTCTTGTCACTTTTGGCTTCAAATCTTTGTAAAAGTAAAATGAGTGTATGCTCGAGTCAACCTGTATGCGTCCACTGCTGGACATAGGTCTCTCTCAGCTCTTTCCATCTGTCTCTATCTTGTGCGGCTTGCATCCAGTTATTACTAACAAGCTTCTGGTCATGAGTCCATCTAGTTGGTGGGACTCTGCTCCGTATTGCTACTTGCCTTGGTCTCCACTCTAAAATACGTTTCCTCCAACGGTTGTCTGATAATCTGGCGACGTGTTCTGTCCAATTCCATTTTAACGACGCAATTTTTTCGCTAGCCTCTGTTTGTGTTCTACGACGTATTTCTTCGTTTGGGATTCGGTCTCTCAGAGAGACACCCAACATCTGGCCCTCCATAGCGATCTGAGTCACGCGAATCTTATTAACTACATTTTTGTGAGTGTTAATGTTTCCGTTCCATAAGTGAGTATAGGTAACACACATTGGTCAATGATTTTCATTTTGAGGCATATGGGTAGATCCGATTTAAATACATAGTTTACATGTATAAGAGAATAAGGTCTTCTCCTAACAGAGTTATTCGGCCCCGAATATCGCGACACTTACAAGTTTTGAATAAAATTAGTTGTGTTTTGGAGGGATTTATGGTCGTTCTACATTTATTGCACCACCTAATAACTCTATCAAGGTAGTTTTGTGCTCTTTCGAATACAGACAGTATCATCAGCATGAAGAGAGCAGTGTCATCAGCATATAGTAGAAGGGACCGATCTATACTGTGGGCGGGGATGTCACTATTGTAGACTGTGTATAATATTGGTGCAACTATTGAGCCCTGAGGTACTCCAGCTTGTGGAGTGAAGGGTGTGGATAAGTAGTCTGCTACTTTGATCCTGATCGTCCGATTAGAGGGATAGGAATTGATTAGTTTAACGAAAGACGTGGGCAATCCAACAAGGTGGAGTTTTTCAACCAGGCCTGTGTGCCAGACCTGATCGAATGCCTTCTGGACGTCTAGAAATATGCCTATGACGTGATTCCTTTCCTTAAGTGATTGTGAAATGAAAGTTGTTGCTTCAACCAATGCATTTGGCATCGAGTGTTCAGCCCTGAATCCGAATTGGTAATCTGGAATGGAAGCTGAGCGTCTTGGAATTCTACGAGTCTTTCCTTAAGGATCCTTTAGTAGACTTTTACCTATGGTGTTCAGTAGAGAAATAGGTCTGTACGATTCAGGGTTGGTGAGTGTTTTCCCCTGTTTGGGAATCATGACTGTGCTGGCCACTTTCAATGGAATTGGAAAATAGCCCAGCGTTAGAAATCATCCTGCTTTGATTTAAAAAAAAATATTAACTTTTGTAATAAATAAATCTAGCAGATATTATTTTATTTATTTCTTGTTAGTATGTGTATCTTGGCTAAAAGATTCTAAGAAGAGACAGACCTACGACTTAAATATTTTCAATTGGTATCATGTGACGTCACTTAGTATGACGCGGATCACGTGCATCTGGATTTTTACTGTACCAACTGTATGTACAATAACATAAAATTTGGTCAACACCAAAAATTCACTTCTTGCTTCTCATACTGTAATGAAGTCGGAATTTATTCCTTTTGGCATTTTGGATTAGAATGATTTGAAAAATTTTGATTATTTTGGGTATTTACTTCTAAATCTTACTGTCTATATTATTTAAAACTTTTGAAACTGTTACGACACAGTTTGCTAAACTCCACACAACTGTTATACAACAACAACTAGGATTAGTAGTACGCAAAAATGCAAATAAAATGTTTATATTCACTCACTATTTTTTAAAAGATTAACACTGAAAAGTCTATAAAATTTATATACGATAATAAATTAGCATGAAAACACCCACTTGTTGGCGTAACGCTAACGGTCAATCTGACCATCAACGTAATTTACTGAAAACAGGGACGTGGTGACCAAGGTGTTGGATCAATGATTATTTTTATTTATTATAAACTACGACGCAATTCTTTATTTATTCTTTTTTGTATTAAGTAATATGAAGTCGGTATAATGGGTGGAAAAATTCTACTAAAAATGCTCTAAATGGCCAGCTTCTTCTGCAAAACACTACAAATACGATGGACGTGGCCAAGCCTAATATAAAACGGCATTTGAATAAAGTTCGAATCATTGAAATTCGTTGAATAGAAGAAACTAAGTAATTTTTTTCACCAACTGTACAATGTTTAAGTTAGTTAAAAAACAGAATAACTTTTCAATTTTCAATTTACATCTTTTTTTCCCCAAACATATTGCAAGTTCAGCAAAGAAATATAACATATCTTGTGACCTTATCTTTATATGAAATTGTTAATTTAGTATTTTTTGTACATTTTTGTATTTAATACAAATAAAATTATATGAATATTTATTTTCCTTTGCATTTAAAGAGTTTAAAAAATGAGGGGTTTGAATTTAAAACCTGATAATTGGCGTTTCACTAAAGATCAAGTTTTTGGGTGTCATATTACTCCAATCATCAGAGACGAAAATGCCACTAAACCTCTAAAAATCATATGAACAAGCTGAATTTTAGCGAAAATATTTTCAAAACCTCGAAACTATCTAAAAAAATTTACCACTTTTACCCCCCTGGGCTTTCCCTAAAATCCCCCTCGTAGGGGGAGGATTTTAGGGAAATGATTTTCATGAGTTCAATACAATCTATCCCTTTCATTGACTGGCCACTATGAAATTTCGATTACCAGAGCCTAACCTTTAAAACTTGAAGCATGAAATTTTAGTTTTGACAAACAAATTTGGGGCATTTGAAATTAAATAAGCTTAAAAACGCTGAATTTAAACTTTCACATATCAAACGATCTAAAAGGTTTAAAACTTTTGTTTCTCAATTACACTAGTACGTTTTTCAAAATTTTAAAAGAACTCGCCTTTTACGCCTTATATTTGTTGCCACAAATCAAAATTGAAATTTCATGTCATAGGATTTAAAGATTAATCTCTAACAATGGAAATTTTGCTACGACCGGTCAATGAAAGTGATCAATTCGATTGATCTCACGAAAACCATAAAAAATGGCAAAAATCGCGCGACATTTATTTAGTTAACGCCTTTATAAAAACAGCTTATTCGCGGCAAAATACAAAAACTGCATACGAAAGCTTCACTTAAAAACGCATCTTGATTTTTGTCGATAGGACACTTGTATCAAAAGATCTGTTCTGCTAAAAGTAATACATAAGAGAATATACGAAATGCTAGAGGAGGATATTAGATACATATATTAGAACATATTGATTCAGCGATGTCGGGATATAAACGTTGAACTACACTTGTGCTTTGTTGACTACGAAAAAGCTTTCAACAAAGTAAGACATGAAAAACTACAAGCAATATTTATGAACAAGCGCATTGACAGTAAAATCATAAATATAATGCAAACATTATATTGGAACCAAAGTGCCATAGTTCAAATTGATGGGCAACACTCAGAAGAAATGAGGATCTGTAGAGGAGTTAGACAGGGATATGTTTTATCGCCACTTTTGTTTAACTTATATTCTGAAGAAAATTTCAAAAACACGCTCAATAATATCGAAGCGGGAGTCACCGTTAACGGAAAATTAATTAATAACTTAAGATATGCAGACGACACTGTGATCATAGCAACGAGTATAGAGGATCTACAACATCTTATCGAAAGCTTGAGTATGAATAGTGCTGAGATGGGAATTACTATAAACGCTAAAAAACGAAATCCATGTTAATTACAAAAAGACCACAAAATATACATCACCTATTGACAATCAATGGTAACGTGATAGAACAAGTAGAAAACTATCAGTATTTGGGAACTTTGATCAATGAAACCAATGATCATACTGTAGAAATAAACAGGCAAATAGAGATTGCCAGATCAGCATTTATACAAATGAAGTCACTCCTAACATGCAAAAATCTAAATTTGGAGATCAGACTACGTACCATTCGCTGTTATATATTTTCAATATTATTATATGGAGCTGAGACTTGGACAAAAAAAAATGTAATTTAAAAAGAATCGAGGCGTTCGAACTGTGGTTATACCGAAGAGTATTGAAAATATCATGAACTGATAGAATTACAAATAAAGAAGTACTGGAGAGGGTTGGTAAAGAAACAGAACTAATCACCACTAGACAAACCAGAAAACTAGAATACCTAGCCCACGTAATGAGGGGACCAAAATATGAAATTTTGGGGCTCATAATACAGGGAAAGATTCAAGGAAGAAGATCTGTTGACCGAATGCAGAACTCATGGTTAAAGAATCTACGTTATTGGTATCAATGCAGAGGGATTGATTTGTTTAGAGCAGCAAGTTTTAAAATAAAAACAGCCATTATGATTGCCAACCTCCGTAGGGAGAAGGCACTCTAAGAAGAAGATCTACAGATCAAAAGAATTTTTACCGTCGAGCTGATAAAAATTTTATTGAACATAGTCGCTAAAGATCACTTCAAGCGCTGTTTGTGAGAGAACGGTTCATTTCTACACAAAAAGTGCCGATAAACATGTTTGTTTAAAATTTCCTTGTTACATTTTTTATTTGAAACATTTTTTTTATGGGGTACAGATTCTTGACAAATCGGTTCTTTTGCGTTTTTCCTACGAGGGGGATTTTACGGGGAAGCCTGAGAGCAAAAGTGATAAAGTATTTTTTTGTCTTCTCTGGGGTCCCAAAATTAATATTCTCGGCAAAATTCAGCTTGTTCGTATGATTTTTGGGGGTCAATTCTCTGTCGACTGGACTATATATGGTAAATGCGTACATAAAACAGATCCCGCTTCAATTTACCAAAAAGTACTAACAGATGGCACTGTTGCAGTGGTAAAGATGGTATTTACGTTTGTCAGGATGTAAAATATCCCGTGTGTGAAAAATAGTAAAAAACCAGTACCGGTCTACACAAAAATTTACTCGAAAATTATGGTGTCCACAGTAAATCCTGTGACGAAATTTCATACGGTGATCCCTACTCAATCGATGAAAGATGATCTCAGGAACAAGAAAAAAAGTACAAAAAAGCAAGAAAGGTGATGGATCTCAAGAACAAGAAGAAGAAGAATGCAAACGAAAGAACGACGATGGATTTCAAGAACAAGAAAGGAAAGGGCGAAAGCGCAAGAAGGGTTTTAATGTCATATTAGAAATATTAAGTTGCGTAAACATGGAGAAACATATAGGGGAAAAGGGCGAGAAATTCAGAAACGAGAACAAGCGCCGAAATGTAATTGCAAACAAAAATGTTTTGAGATTGTATCACTACCAGAGAGCGCAAAATTTGTCACAGAACTTTGGAAGATGGAGAGTCGGAATGTTCAAAATGCTTACCTCTTTGGTTGGTTGAAATCTGATAAAGTGAAACGAAAGACTAAAAAAGATGTTCCTTTGATGTTTCCTAAAAAACATATCGTATATTATACGATTTCAATATTTACTCGAGAAAACAATCCACACCATATTGAAACTCTAGAAGAACGAGTTGTTGAAACTCTAACCAACACCACACGGTCACCAGGTATATGTCTATGCTTTTATAGATTTTTCACTTCGTTCAACCTACCAAACACAATAAAATATCCATGTTTAGGAGCCTATATGGCCAATCGGGTAAACGTAGCCAAATTTGAAAATAAAAAATGTTAAGGGGATATATGGAGTCATCCGAAGGAACTTTAGCGACTAAATGGAAAGATATGAAAAAAGTAATGCTGATGTTCAATTGTCACAGTACAACTGTTGGAATTATACACAGAAAGCTGAAAACTGAAGAAGCTGAGTTCACTTGTCCAGAAGTAATTATTTTTTACAATAATTTTATGGGAGGAGTAGATCTCGCCGATCAAAATGTTAGCACATATGATATGGACAAAAAATCTGCTAAATGTTGAAGAAAAGTTTTTTATAGATTAGTTATGTATACTAATATAAATTCTTGGATTCTTTATAAGGATTTGCATAAAAGAAGTGTACAACGAGATAATACAAAATTTTCACTTAGGAATTTTTTGGTGCCACTAGCAGAACAGCAAATTAAATTAGGAAGATCGAAATCAAATGTAAAAAGACGAATAAGTGGCCGTTTTGGAAGAACATCTAAACAACAGAAACAGATGATCAACGTTGGAGACCATTTACCACAACAAATACCTACTAGGAGGTGCTTTAGATGTTCACAAAATAAATCAGAAACTCGAACTTCGACTATTTTTACAGCGTGCAATGTGCTTCTATGCAAAGATTGTTTTTTACCACATCATTCATAAGCAGTAATGTTTATTTTTGTGTAATGTACTTTCTTTTATTTTGAATATAAGTTTGTTCCTTTACTAATGGGATTTTTCATCCCACTATTCAACACTATTGGGACATATATGTCCCATGTCCTTTCTAAGGATAGGTACATAAGGACACCCAACAATGTCAAAAAAAAAATCAATCACTTTGTTAGGTCTCTACGTATCAACGAATACGATTAAAGTCGTTTTAAACAGGTTTATTTAGCTACGATGAAATCAGTAATGAAAGGGTTAAACATATGTATCGAAAACAACACAATAACCCTATAAAAACTACAGGAGAGTTCGTAATGAGCCATATACGCTGGTAAGAAAAGAAAAAAACAGAACAGTGGAAAAAAACCATCCGTAGAAATGAAACATCACCTTTACATATTGCAGAAAGAGATGTGAAGATTGATAAAATGGCAAGGAACCGGAGTGAAAGATCTGATAAAGATCTTAGTCGTAGCATACCTCAAACAAACAATGAAAACTAACAGAACCCGGATGAACTCTAACGAATCTGAAAAATAAAAAGACAAAAAAAAAAGGAAAAAAAACCAAATCCGGGAATAATGGAATAGCAGACGAACTCATAAAATATGAAGAAACACAGCTAATTCAACAGTTAACAATGTGGTTTAATAAAGTCATAAGATAGGAAGGAATACCTGAGAGATGGCGAACCAGTATTATGATTATATTGTTTAAGAACGGCGAAAAACACTATTCCATCAATTATGGAGAATTCCTAAATATGATGGAGAATAGAAGAAGGGCTAAAAACAGAAACATGTGGGAGTATAAACGAATTAACAAAGAAATAAAAAACTATTAGAAAAACCAAAAACAAATGGTTTGAAGATCAATGCAGAGAAATAGAATCATTGGAAAGTAGACAAGACTCGTTTAATCTCCACAAGAAGGTAAAAGAGGCAGCAGCAATGTATAAACCCAAGAGATCAGGACATATGACTGATTGTCATGGCTACCCGGTAATAGATATTGAACAAACAAGGAATATATGGAAGAGATACGTTGAGAAGACATTCGATGACGACAGAGACAACAACCAGATAATTATGGAATACGGCACAGGACCACCAATCACTCAAGACTAAGTTAAAGCCGCAATTAAAGCAACCAAAGAAGGTAAAGCACCAAGCACAACTTTCATTCAGAATTTCTAAAAATCATGGGAGACGAAGGAGTAAAATGGCTTACAACAACGTTCAATAAAATCTATTACTCAGGAAAAATCCCAGAGAGCTGGTTAAAATCTATATTTCTTGCTATACCTAAAAAACCTAATGCAAAAAAATGCGAAGAACATTGTATTATCAGTCTAATGAGCCATATTCTCAAGACCTTCTTAAAGATAATACACAGAAGAATTTATCAGAAATGTGAGTCACAGATCTCACGAACGCAGTTTGGATTCAGGAATGCGTTAGGTACAAGAGAAGCCTTGTTTGCGGTTCAGGTATTATTTCAAAGGTGCAGAGAGGTCAACTGCGATATTTATGTATGCTTTATCGGCTACCAGAAAGCCTTCGAAAGAATCAAGCACGATAAGCTCATGGATATACTAAAGGCAACTGATCTGGATAACAAAGACCTTCGAGTAATCAAGAACATATACTACAACCAATCAGCAAACAAAAACAATCATACGACCCGTTGTGATGTATGGAAGCGAAACGTGAACGATAACAAAGGCAAATGAAGAGAGACTACGTGTTTGGGAAAGAAAAATCCTAAGGAAGATCTTTGATCCGGTGCTTGATGAAACATCAGGACAATATAGGATAAGAACTAATAAAGAGCTTGAAGAACTTTACCCAGACGCCAACATCATAAAAGAAATAAAGTCCAGAAGACTCCAATGGGCAGGACACCTCAGAAGACATTCTGACGAACGAACAGTAAGACTGGTGTGGAAGGAAGTCCCAACTGGAAGGAGACCACGCGGACGCCCTCGTCTCCGGTGGCGAGATAATATAGCAGGAGACCTAAGCACTATAGGCGTGGTGAATTGGATGGAGGTTGCTCAAGACAGAAAACAGTGGAGGCATGTTGTCGAGTCGAATAAAACCCACGAAGGGTTGTAACACCACGGAGTAAGTAAGTAAGTAAATCAGCAACCATTCGGGTGAAAGACCGACTAACAGAGGAAGTTGCAATAAAGAGAGGAGTACGACAGGGCTGCTTGCTCTCTCCCCTATTAGTTAACGTCTATTCGGAACACGTTATGAGTCAGCCCTTAAAGCATATCGAAGAGTGTATTCTCATAAATGGTAAACGCCTGAATAACATCAGATATTCAGACGACACCATCCTCTTTGCAGACATTCTAGAAGGTTTACAGACACTAGTAACGCAGTTGTGGAGAATCAGTCAGGAGTACGGGCTTGATTTTAACATCAAGAAAACAAAGTACATGGTCATCAGTAAGAAGTATATTACATCCAGTCAATTACTGGTAGATCAGCAACAAATACTCCAAGTGCCCCATTACTACTATTTAGGAACCACCATAAACGACCAATGGGACCACTCAGTTGAGATAAAACAGAGAATTGAAAAAGCCAGGTCAGCGTTTGTCCGAATGAGCAAGATATTTAAGAGCCACGACCTACCATTAAAAACAAAAATCTGTTTATTGAGATGCTACGTGTTTACAGTGCTGCTCTATGGGGTTGAATCATGGACACTAACCGAGGCATCCATGGGAAAACTCGAGGCATTTGACATGTGGTGTTATAGACGGATACTGACGATCTCCTGGGTGAGCCGAGTAACAAACGAGGTTCTACGTCGGATGGATAAGACATGTGAAATTATATCCACAGTGAAACAGCGCAAGCTAGAATATCTTGGACATATAATGCGAAACGACCATAGATATAACCTGCTGCAACTTATATTACAGGGAAAGGTCTACGGAAAGAGGGGACCAGGAAGAAAAAGAATATAATGGTTCCAGAATTTACGAAAATGGTTTTCCTTGATCACTTCAGGACTATTTCGAGCTGCGGTCAATAAAGTTAGAATGGCCATGCTAGTTGCCAACATCCATAACATATAGGCACCACAAGAAGATGGAAGAATAAACCTCGTAGGCTCCATTTTGAAATTCGTAACAAAAGTACTAACGGTACTTTAGTAAATTATTGAGAAGTCTACAAAATACAATGTACAAAATGCATTCGATAAAATCGACTATCAGACGCTATATATCTACTATGTATATTATAATAGACAAGGATTATTGAATATCATAAAACTGATAGAAAATACCTATATACTTACGTACTTTACTTAAGAAACGATACAAATATGGTGCAAACTAGAGATTGAAAACAAAATTATGGAAAAATAAGAGTTAGGCTACCAATCCGAATAAGACAAAATAAATTTAAACACAGTTACAAAGAAACAAGAAACACGTCTTCTAAATCCGCCATGAGCTATTTATTATATATGTTACTGAGTATTAGAAGTAAATACCAAATAAGAACAAGAACTGTTGAACCAACAACAATGATCCTTAAAAGAAGATCCGACGAATAATCAAAAGGAGACTGAATATACATACAGCATACAGCAAGAACCAAATGGTAAAATCTCTTTGTTCATTGAGAATCCGCAATCCTTAAGTTAAATCAGGACTGCTCCATATATTCTGCAGAATTGTTTGCAATAAAGCTCTAGAACGGGCTATGAACACAGGAATTTCTGACCACCAAATTGTAGTATTCATTACGATTTAAAGTTTGCGTTATCTGCTTTAACAAATTCCCTTGATTATCAATTAACCACCCTGTTGTTAAAATCTTCGTAAGAGTTGCTGAAACAAATACTTTTGTCACTCTCATTTAGGTAAAAGGCCACTTTAGTTTTTCGGTTAACAACTCCTGGATAAAAGCGATCTACTCACTAAGTAAGCACAGTGTAAAACAAAATTAGTATTGAATGGTATGTTGTCGAAAAAAAAAAGCTTTTAAATTAAAAGTCAGTTTGTTTCATCTACCGAGCCTTTGGCTGTACGGAAGCTACCACAATACTACCACAATATAAAAATCTACACACATGTTCATTAGATGTTTTTTTAAACATATCACATTAAAGGCGTACTTTTACAAACTAAACCTAAACCAATCAGAACTTTATTATTGTGATAGTAATGATGATATAAATCACTGTATGTTTGGCTTCATCATAATGATTTGGTGCAAACTTTGGTGAAAGAACAAATACCGCTTCCTTAAAATCAAACTTCTCTTATAACTTTCTCGACGAAATCTTAAAAGAAACCAAATCGTTTGATACGATTTACGACAACTTATCATAACATAAAAGTTATAGAGAACCTCTTAATAAGTTAATACGTGAAGTTCATGATTTGAGAGTATGAGCATCAGAGGAGGTATATTTCAGAACATAATTGAAAAGAATAAAATAAAAATAAATATATTCGCACAATTCATAATATAAACTTCTTGTTGTCCTGAAGATTGACGATGAAGAAGTAATGATTACTAGGACATGTTAACACTTAGAGAATAAAATCACTCATTAACAAGTTGTTAACAAACATCTGAAGAGTGTAGAAGGAAAACATCGAATAATACGTGGTGACAGATGAATTCCACAATAATATACTATATTTTAAAAATTTACTCGTATATCAACATAAACCATATCAAAATTTATCTACGGAAATGTCATTAGGAAAATCTAATTATTAATAATGATAAAATCTCATATTTTATATCTATCACATTGAGTTAATTTTATTTAAAATAAAATTAATTTCACTTAAACAAAAATGTAGCTCCTTTAGAATGCAAACTATAAACCGTATCATCCATCATTGTTCAGCGTGTGTTCTACTTATTAAAATATATCCGTTATCTTATCTCAACCAATTGTTACCTGTGTTAAAGTCTATATATACACGTTGCATAAGCCTACAACTACACTTTCTATCTCCTAACCTCACTTACCTGGTGAATTCGCCAAAACAGACTTCCTCCTGATTCTGCCCGTCTCTCCTGTTATTGTTTATATAGTTGTTAAGTTCCTCAATATTTTTAGTGCCATTTTTATTGTTATGTTTAAAAGAACTTCTAAGCGAGTTAGACCTGGATATTCGGTTATTTTTGTTATTAATACTATGATTTCTATTTAAACTTTTAGTTTTCGAGCTTCGAGTGAAGTGAATTTTTCTGTTTTTAATTAATTTATTGCCAGTTACTACTTCCATTTTATTAAATGAATTACCTAATGTATAAATACAACAACAAACACATTTAAAATCTCATTTTTACACTAAAATTCCTACGCAGGCGGCTTTGGCATCGCCGTAAAATATTTTTCCGTTATAAATCATTCTCTCACTCGCCACTTATACAAATAAAAGGGAATTTTTCACCTCTTTCGTGCCATTTTTACGCGATTCGAAGTTGCGTAAAAATCCGCGAGAATACAAAGCGAGCTTAACGGTATAAACAATCGTCTATATTGCGGAAGGGGCTTTCACAGCCTACTGCAACAAATACAGAAACCGTATGTTTTCATTTTCGAGTTCCCCCACGACGGTCGAACTGAATGCGAGTTGGTCGAGCGTTACGTCATTGTTGATTTGATTCGTCGGTGTATGTTGAGGTTGAGAAGAAATAGAAGACCGACCGACCGGCTATGTTTTGGTTTTGCAATGTAGTTTTGTTGTATTGCAAGAGACAAGTAAAAATAAAAATAAAAATTTTGCGCTTGATCGAAAATAGATTCATTGTCAGACTATCGGCAGTAAAATTTCCGAGTGTTTATATTTTTAACTTTTTATCAGAGGGACATAGTTAAGTGAACCTAATTATGTGCATAACAAATTTGAATATTTCAAATTTTTATTAACATAATTTCGATTTAAAATCGTTATTATGGATAAGGACGCAGTGGAAATAAACATCAAATAACTGAAAACTTTCTTCTTCTTCTTCTTGGCCTTCAATCGCCAATTTTTGGACATATACTTCTCCTAACTCCTTCCATCGGTCTCTATCCTGAGCAACATACTTCCAATTTGTTCCAGCTATTTTTTTTATCAGTCAACAATGACCGCAACAATGTCCGTTCGCGCTGTAGAGCTGGGCACTTGCGGTCACATTTAGTAGGACTACTAAATGGATATTCGTCTGCACTCACGCACCGACTTTCTATCCAACTATAGCGGTCCAACTTCAGTTCTAGTTTGTTTTCACGACGGCGTACATACCAAAAAATGTTCGAGTAAACACTACGCAAATTATAATTAGAAGGAGGAAAATGACAGCATTGTGCTTGTTATCCTTATCATTTAAAAAAAATGGAAGAGAAACTGTTGGATGAAGAAATTATTTGTTGATCGTGTGACACGAAATTGCTCAATGTCATTGATGAGTATTGTTACGATTTTAAATGTTATGGCGTATAGAACTGTAAATATTTTATGACTAATTCTTTTGTATTGATTCTCGTAATTTCTAGGTCAAAAATCTGCCTGACATCATTTGGGTCCCCTTCGCTAAACAAACAACCATCGAATGTTCTGGGTGCGACAAGCCGATAAAGAACATGTTTTGAGACCAGTCGCCGCTGTGTCTACATCGAGAACAGCATGGTATTTTCTACACCTTTCTGTTTACCGGCTTGGAATTATATAAATAAGGGGAGACTTTCATTAAGGGGTCAGTCATAAGAAGATCGGTAAACGCGATATTTAAATGTAACGAAACGTGAAATAAATACATTTGTAAAGTTATTTAATAAATTAGTAATTAGCTATCGTGAGTTTTAATAAATTAGATTATAGACAATAAATTAGAATAAAGACAAATAAATCAGAACTATATAAATATACCACAGTGGTGTACAGGAGTGGGGTTGTAGATAAATTTAATTTGAATTTTTGAAAAGAAGTCAAATTGGTGAACGATGGCTACGATTTACGAGCTCACAGTTACGAATCTAAGAAGGCATCTTGAAGACAAAGAATTAGCTTCTACCGGAAAAAAGACTGAGTTAATCCAACGACTAAAGAAGGCTTTGGAGGAAGAAGGTTTGAATCCGGAAACTTATATATTTGAAGACAAGCATGCTGCTGTCATCTCGTCGATTTCGAAAGTTTCTTCCGACGTAGTCAAAATCTCTGGTGATGTAGCCAAAGTTTGCGGTGACATCGCCTCTTTAGAAGACAAAATTTCTAACAAGATTTCTTCTCTAGAAAGCAAAGTTTCTGCCAACATTTCCTTGGAAATCTCTAAAGTCACTGCTGAGATGTCTGCCCTCGACGACAGAATGTCTTCGTTAAAAAACCAAGTTGCTGCCGATATGTTGGCCTTCGAAGAAAAGATGAAAGAGATGGAAAGGAAGATGGAGGGAACAGGAATGGTAGAGAGAGGAAATAATCCAATTACCGTAGAGACAAAAGAAGACGAGACGAAATGTAAGTTGGAAACGCGGCCGAAATTTGAAGGATGTGGAGTTTCTGTTCATGTTAAAGTTCCAACTTTCGACGGAAAATCATCATGGAACAACTACATGAAACAGTTCGAATCAGCTGCAAGAGCGAATGGATGGTCTGAAAAAGAAAAGGCTGTAAACCTGACTATAGCTCTTCGAGGAGATGCCTTAGATGTGCTCCAGACCATAGCCGTAGAGGAGACGGATGATTTCGAACAACTGAAGAAGAGGTTAAATATGCGATATGGCCACGAACACTTGGAACATGTATATCAGTCGCAGCTCAAAAATCGAAGACAAAAGAAAGATGAGGCTCTTCAAGAATATGAAGTAGATATCGCCAGATTAGTGCGATATGCTTATCCAACAGCTCCCGAAGACATGATGGAAAAGTTGGCCGTTCAAACGTTTATTGATGGTCTTCGTGATCATGAGATGCAAAGAACACTACGATTAGCTCGTCACAAGACGCTGGTTGATGTCTTATCCGCCGCCCTCGAATACGAGTCAGCTACGCAGGCCTCTGGCGGTTACAGTAAAGTTAGGACTGTAAAAGAGGAAGAAGATGAAGGTAAACTTGACCAGCTCGTTAATATGATGAAAAGCATGACATACAAGAAACCGAAGACCATAAGATGCTGGAATTGTGGCGAAATAGGACATGTACGAAGTTCTTGTAAGCATCCTAGGTACGACGCAAATCAAGAAACTCACCATCAGGAAAACTAGAACGGGTCGGCCTTAGGGGGGCAGCTTCGACCCAGAACTTTTCCAAAGACCCTCTCATACTGATAGCTTCTTTGAAATGTCGTGAAGATAGTGTATATGTAGATGGAGAAATAAATGGTAAAAAGCATACGTTATTGGTGGATACTGAAGCGACAAGAACCATTATTCGCCCGACAGTTATAAACAGCCGTAAGAAACTGTTACCAACGAGGTTGCGACTTCGGACCGCCACAGGTGAAAATGCCAACATTCATGGAGAAATCCAGGTACAATTAGGAATTGGAGCAGAAAAGTTCGTCCATACTGTTATAGTTGCTGACATCGAAGAGGATGTTATATTAGGAATGGACGTAATGAATACGCATGGATTCCAATTGGATTTTAAGAATAAGGTAATCAAAGTTGGTAACGAGGAGGTATTCCTCCATCCACATGATGACAACACTATGCAAGCAGCCGTTAAAGAAGATACAGTCGTGCCTGCGAGAAGTGAAACGATAATAGTAGCGCGGCGTCAGGGAATTGTGGACGAAGGAACACCTGTTATGATGGAGCCCTGGAATCATGACGACGAAGTTGGCCGTGGAATCATAATTGGAAAAGAATTAGTGACTTCGGCTAAAGAAATTCCTGTAAGACTTATTAATGTCAATGACTACCCAGTGACCATCAAGAAAGAGACAAAAGTAGGAACTTGTGTACCTGTTACATCCATAATCCGTCAGACGACAACGTCTGATAATTCCAACGACAAATTTGATCAAATGGTTGCAGTTGCTGGACAGTCTCTGAATCAGATTGAGAAAAGGAAATTAAGGGAATTTCTTCGGCAGTATCGTGATATTTTCGTACCGAAAGGAGGAAAGACGGGAAGAACTACCGTTGTTAAGCATAAAATTGATACTGGTAATGCTAAGCCAATTCGTCAAACAGCTCGACGATTACCACAGGCGAAAAGAGAGGAAGCTGAAACGATTGTTCAGGAAATGAAGAAAGACGGGGTGATAGAACCTTCTACGAGCCCATGGGTCTCTCCGGTGGTCCTGGTTAAGAAGAAAGACGGAACAACGAGGTTCTGTGTGGATTACCGTTTGCTGAACAACGTTACCAAGAAAGACAGTTATCCTCTGCCTCGGATCGATGACACATTGGACACATTGGCTGGAAGTAAATTATTTTCTACTTTGGACTTGAAGTCTGGATACTGGCAGGTAGAAATGGACCCGGTAGATAAAGAAAAGACAGCCTTCACCACAGGATCTGGATTATGGCAATTCAACGTTATGCCATTTGGACTTTGTAACGCTCCTGCGACATTTGAGAGGCTTATGGAAAATGTGTTGAGAGGGTTATTTTGGAAAACATGCCTAGTTTATCTAGACGACATAATCGTCTTGGGGGAGACATTTGAAGACCATCTGAAGAATTTAGAAAACGTTTTTAATCGACTTAAAGCTGCCCAATTGATGTTAAACCCCAAGAAGTGCCAGCTATTTCAAGGTAAAGTCAATTATCTGGGTCATATAGTCAGTAAAGAAGGAGTGGCTGTGGATAAGGGAAAAATCGATTCCATTAAGGAATGGCCAAAACCAACTGACAAACATCAAGTGAGAAGTTTTCTTGGACTATGTACTTATTACCGAAGGTTTATTAAGAAGTTTGCAGATATCGCTAAACCATTAACGCGACTTACAGAGGAAGCAAGAGAATACCGCTGGGATGTAGACTGCCAAAATGCCTTTGAGATCTTAAAAAAGCATTTAATCATAGCACCAATTTTAGGGTATCCACTGCCAGAAGGAGAGTTCATCTTAGATACAGATGCAAGTAATGTGGGAATTGGAGGAGTGCTGTCTCAAATCCAAGGAGGACAGGAAAGAGTCCTTGAATATTTTAGTAAAGTTCTCTCAAAACCTGAGCGAAATTATTGCGTCACGAGAAGAGAACTTCTGGCAGTAGTGAAATCAGTATAGCACTTCTATCAATACCTCTATGGAAGGAAGTTTTTAATCCGAACCGACCATGCCGCCCTTAAGTGGTTGATGCAGTTTAAGAATCCAGAGGGTCAGATAGCCAGGTGGATCGAACGACTCCAAGAATATGATTTTAAGATTGAGCACCGGGCCGGAGTTAGCCACCGAAACGCTGATTCTCTTTCCAGAAGGCCATGCCCAGCAGAGTGTTCTCACTGCAACAAAACGGAATCCAAGGAAGCAGCAGTGCTAAGAACGACGGTGGTCCACGACGACTGGACGCCTACCAAGATCAGGGAAGAACAAGAGAGAGATCCAGTTATACAGAAAATCCGAAAATGGAAAGAAGAAAACCGTCGACCACCTTGGCAAGAAATATCGAACCTAGGCTCAGTAGTTAAGACATATTGGGCCCAGTGGGACTCATTTATCATGGAAGATGGCTTGCTCAAACGAGTCCTGGAAAATGATGACGGTTCAGAGAAGAGAAGACAGTTGGTGATTCCAAAGAGCAGAACAGCCGAAGTACTTCGTCAGTTACACGACAGTCCATCAGGAGGGCATTTTGGTGTAAAGAAGACCCTTCAGCGAATTCGGGAACGGTTTTATTGGATGAACAGTTCCGACGATGTAAAAGACTGGTGTAAGAAATGTACTATTTGGGCTACGAGTAACGGGCCTTATCGAAAAAGGAGAGCTCCTATGAGACAATATAATGTTGGAAGCCCGTTTGAAAGAATAGCTTTGGACATTGCTGGGCCATTTCCAGAAAGTGATAATGGAGGCAAGTACATGTTGGTAGTAATGGATTACTTCACTAAGTGGGTCGAGATTTACGCACTTCCAGACCAGAAGGCGGCCACCGTCGCAGATAAGTTGATCCAAGAATATATCAGCCGATTTGGAGTGCCTTTGGAGATCCATAGTGACCAAGGCAGGAACTTCGAAAGCGATTTATTCCAAGGAATATGTGATAGACTAGGTATGAAGAAAACAAGAACTACGGCTTATCATCCGCAATCGGATGGTATGGTAGAACGAATGAATAGAACAGTTGGCAAGTATTTGACAAAGATGGTATCCGATCATCAGCGAGACTGGGACCAATATCTTCCGTTCTTCACAATGGCCTACAGATCTGCTGTTAATGAATCAACAGGCCAGACACCAGCCAGAGTCCTATTCGGACGCGAGATGCGACTACCTTGTGATCTAGAGTTTGGGTGTCGACCTGGAGAAGATGTAGCAGGTGAAGATTATGTGATCGAATTACGAAGAAGAATGGACGATGTACACGAGTTGGTCCGTTCCCATCTCCAAATCGCTAGTGACCGAATGAAGAAACGGTACGATACACAAGCCGAAAAGGGGTGTTTTAAGAAGAACGATAAAGTCTGGCTTTATAACCCCAAAAAGCGAAAAGGTTGTTCTCCCAAATTGCAGCAGTTTTGGGAAGGTCCATACCTCATTATGGAGAAGATCAATGATGTTATTTACCGAATAAGCAAGATCCCGAGAGGAAAGCCGATGATAGTACACCATAACCGGTTGGCGTCTTTCGAGGGTGACCACGACGTAGATGAAGAAGTGGAAGTAAACCAAGTCCAAGATGTGTCTGACCTCACGTTTGAGGAATTCATGGGTGCCTATGGAGGTACCGGTAAAGCAAGACATGGTGTTACCACTGAAGAAAAGCAAGATCTACTCGCGCTTCCCGATGACTACTCACTGGCCCTTACCATCCCGGCCAGTATCAAAGATGCACCAGGGTTGGCATCCGTCTTTCGAAGGAAGTTTGGTCGAGTTGCAGAACTTCAATGCCAAGTGCCAGCTCCTGGTAAAACCTTGAAACTTCAAGATGCATCACGTTACCTTTTCTACCTGGTAACAAAAGACACTGCCCGTGACCAACCTACCTACCGAGATGTATGGGAAGCCTTACTTCAGTTGAGAGAGCACGTACTAGGGTCCGACGTGCAAAAGTTAGCCATGCCAAAGTTGGAGTGCCGCCAATTAGATTGGAGGGTTATCCGAAATATGGTGGAGGAGATGTTTAAAGACACCGAAGTCCAGGTGTTAGTCTGTTGCAATCCGCATAGTTACTGGTGCGGAGAGAAAACCGTCCCTTGTCATTTCTATACAACTGGAAGTTGTAAAAGAGGGTCCAGTTGCCGATATCAGCATGTCGTTCCAGTTCCAGTCCCGACAAGGTTCCAGGAGGAACCATCTTTTAAGAGGGGGGCAATGTTACGATTTTAAATGTTATGGCGTATAGAACTGTAAATATTTTATGACTAATTCTTTTGTATTGATTCTCGTAATTTCTAGGTCAAAAATCTGCCTGACATCATTTGGGTCCCCTTCGCTAAACAAACAACCATCGAATGTTCTGGGTGCGACAAGCCGATAAAGAACATGTTTTGAGACCAGTCGCCGCTGTGTCTACATCGAGAACAGCATGGTATTTTCTACACCTTTCTGTTTACCGGCTTGGAATTATATAAATAAGGGGAGACTTTCATTAAGGGGTCAGTCATAAGAAGATCGGTAAACGCGATATTTAAATGTAACGAAACGTGAAATAAATACATTTGTAAAGTTATTTAATAAATTAGTAATTAGCTATCGTGAGTTTTAATAAATTAGATTATAGACAATAAATTAGAATAAAGACAAATAAATCAGAACTATATAAATATACCACAGTATGATTACAAAAACTACCTCAGAGTGTCAGTACTGAACAACGCAAGTTTACTCTTTCTGGTCAATGAAAGGTCATTTGAGGATCTGAAGTCAGCTGTAAAATATCTCCACAACTATTGGGAAAGGTGATACCAGAAACTTGTACCAGGACTATAATAATTTTTCGTGCAATTGAAAGTTATTTTCTATTATTTATATGCGAACTACAGATCTTTGCTAAGCGATCGAAGTCGGACAGACAGCACCAATTGAGATTTTGTTTGAAGCTTATGTTGTAAGCAAATTGTATACAGGGAAGAAATATCAGTTACAAAGTGATCTTGTAGTAAATTTACTATTTTAGAATTAAGTGTAGCTTATTTGGAAATAAGCCACAATATGAGTTAGAAATTAAATGTATTTGACGTTTGGACTTCCACTTCGGAAATCGTTATTAAAATATTTCGAAGTTGAAGTCGAAACGTCAAATTAATTTAATTTCTAACTCATATTCAGGATTATTTCTAATTAAAATAGTAAATTTGCATAAGATGCCATAAGAAAATAACTTCAGAACTCACTTCTAATTTCAGTACAACTATGATTTAATTTTCGTTGTTTGTTGATAATTCTTCTGTAGCCAATCCGGAGTGTTGGAAATTGTACCTGCGTGGGAGTTTCCGAAATAGATCTACAGAAAGGAAAATGATTTGTCCTAACAAAAAGTAGATGATGATGAAGAATCGTTTATTTAATAGGGGTTTTTGGTGCAATTGAAAGTTTATTTTCTATTAAATATTTGCGAACTTTGCGTAAAGTAATTCATAGAAATCTCATATGTAACAGGTGCCGAAGGTCAACTGACTGTGGACATTTTCGATCCGACCTGTGATCCGACTTCCAACTTCACCATTCACGCTCCCATTTCGTCGCCAGTCGAAAGTCGGACCTTCAAGTCGTCCCTTTAGATGTTCCGACTCGTACTACTAGTTGTCCAACTAATCCAACCAACCCACTCACGGTCCGATTTCATATCCAACTACGGAAGTTGGACCATTAGTCGGACTAAAAATCGGAACGTGAATGGCCTGTTTAAGAGATATTCCTTTCCAAAGCATTACAGATTCTCCATTGAATAAAGTAATAGGTCGTATGTTACACTGTGCGTAGTGTTCTCTTGGCCGTCGAATAATTCTCACACGCCTAACCAGCTAAATAAGCAATTCCTCCATTCCTCAGTGAACAACACGTGCTCCCAATCATCAACATTCTGGTCTGGCAAATTGTAATCTACTTCTACGATGATTTATGTTTAAAGCTGGTGTTCTGACTGGTATCCTTACATGCAGACCTTGTTAAGCGCCCCCCCTTGTCTCGTCGTCTAACTAACTGAAAACCTAGACATTACGAAAGAGTTAAAGATTCCTCAGGGATGAATCTTCTTGCTGATACAGTTTCATATACAGTCAAACTCTATAACTCAAGCGTCTGTATCTTGAATTTTCCATACTTCGAATTGTATCTTAGTTCAATATGTATGTTTACATGGTATTAAACCACAATTATTGATTGTAAAGAAAATTACATTTTAGAATGGAGGCCTACGATATTTTTTTTATTATGTCTTATCTACAAGCGTCTGCATGAAATTTTATACCTAAGAACCATCTCTCACATAGATTGAACAGAATGTTCAAAGTGATTATGTAAAATTTCAAACGTGGAGTAGACACATTAAGTAATGTACGTCCCCAGGGCTCTATTTTCGACCGATTTCCTTTAGCCTGTACATTTTGGATATGTCCAACACTTATTTTAAGAAGTTTGAGTACTGGACAACTCACAATGGACAATAGTCACTTAACATCAATCCTTTGAAAAAACAGTCCTGAGCTAATCTCGAAAACTTGTACCATACATAGTGAACTAGATTACTGAGAAGTAAACGGAGAACCCATACAATATAGACTCGGAAGAACCTGCTTCAAGAAAGGCTCAATCCTGGTAGAATATGGGCAGGGACGTTTATAGAAGTGAGAGACACAATAAATAATAGATACAAAACAACAAAGAAGAAACAAGGAAAAGAGCATCTCTAAAAAAAGGGATCCACTATTTTTAAATGTTTAAATAAAAAAAAAAGAAATGGGATATCCACAAACAAAGAGAAAAATGCATATTAATATCATTAAAATAAAAGATGGTAAAATTCACTATATCAAAATATATATTCAAAATATCAAATATTACAAAGTAATCGAATACAGTAATCAAATAGAGTAATTAGTTATCATATCAAATATCAATAAAGTTATATATGAAGGGTCTATACTTAGAAGATGGACAGAACATTTTAAGGAAAAGCTTGGGGTGAATAGGACGGAGATGAACCCTGATGTACCATTAGACCAAGCAGACAACAGAGAAAAGAGTCCACCAACAATAGCAGAGATTAGAACAGCAGTGGACAAATTAAAGAACAATAAATCACCGGGATCGGATCAAATATCATCGGAGCTACTGAAAGAAGGAAAAGACGCATTACTTAAAGCCATACATGAGCTGATAAGAAAGATATGGTTGAATAAACAGCTACCAAAGGAGTGGAATAGCGGCATTATTGTACCACTACATAAAAAAGGAAACCAGTTAGAATGTGAAAACTACCGTGGAATCACGCTGTTGAATGCGGCATAAAAAATAATGTCCAACGTAATGTATGAAAGACTTAGACCATACGCTGAAAAAATAGTTGGCAAATACCAATGTGGCTTCTGTAGACAGAAGTCAACAATAGACCAGATATTTGTTCTGCGACAGATCCTTGAAAAAACAAGTGAATATAACATCGACACACATCATCTCTTCATAGACTTCGAAAGCGCATATGACAATATAAACCGAGAATTCCTAACAAAAGCAATGAAAGAATTTAGTATACCAACACAGCTAATAGAATTGATAAAAGAAACACTAAAAGTAGAAAGTAAAATCCGGATACAAAACGAATTAACGGAAACAATAGATGTGAAGAAGGGACTACGCCAGGGAGACGCTCTATCATGCATATTATTCAACATCATACTTGAAAAAATAATAAGAGACACAACAGTTAATACCCGAGGAACAATAATTAATAAAAGCGTGCAAGTACTAGCATTTGCAGATGATGTTGACATAATCGCAAGATCAAGAAGAGAAATGATAGAGGCATTCACTCAAATAGAACGAGCTGCAAAAAATACTGGTCTTAAAATCAATCAGACAAAAACAAAATATATGCCTGCAAATAAAAACGCACAAATAAGGCAGCTGCCAAATTGAACAATAGGAGAATACACCATTGATGCGGTAAAAAACTTTACATACTTAGGATCCCTAGTTACGTCTGATAACAGCGTTGCAGAGGAAGTGAAGAGGAGAATATTTATTGCCAATAAATGTTACCATGGCTTAATTAGGCAATTAAGATCAGATAACGTCTCCAGAAAAACAAAATGCCAAATATACAAACCTGGACACTCTCTAAAAGGGAGGAAACGTTTGAAAGAAAAATCTTGCGACACATATATAAGGGCACAAAGGAAACGGGATTTGGCGGAGAAGGTATAACTTTGAACTATACAACATATACCAGGATCCGGATATCATAACATTCATTAAAATAGGAAGGCTACGTTGGATTGGACATGTGGAAAGAATGGAAGAAGGCGAAATACCAAACAAAATATTTAAACAAGTGCCAGTAGGAAAAAGAACAAGAGGAAGACCGAAGCTGAGATACGTAGAACAAATAGAAAATGATATAACAACATTAAAAATTAAAAACTGGAAAAAAAAAGCACGAAATAGGTCAGAATGGAGAAGAATCCTTGAACAGACCAAGACCCAAAAAGGGTTGTCAAGCCAGTGATGATGATGAAATAAAAAAAAAACAGAAATGGGATATCCACAAACAAAGAGAAAAATGCATATTAATATCATTAAAATAAAAGATGGTAAAATTCACTATATCAAAATATATATTCAAAATATCAAATATTACAAAGTAATCGAATACAGTAATCAAATAGAGTAATTAGTTATCATATCAAATATCAATAAAGTTATATATGAAGGGTACGGGGAAAAACCAGATGTATCATTTTTTTTTCACAACTGAGTAAATTGAATTTTAATGTTCCAAACCAATTATTTTTGTTTCAAAAAGGGATTTTAAATAGTAGTTAACAATATTATAAAGTATTATGTACAGTTTTTTGGTTTACAAAAACTAAAGTCAGCTTAATTGCAAAAAAATCTGCATCACTCACGGTTTTGCAGAATCAAAAGTAGCAATGTCACATAAAACAGACAAAAACCAGCCGTTTTATTTATGAACTAAAAAAGAAAATTAATGTATTTTTTAATGTTTATTTATTTATCAACATATAAATAATTTAAACTATTTCCTTTAAACTCTAAGATTTAAATGGGCATTTTTGTAAATATATTGTGTCAAAGGAGCTCTTCAAATTCCACAATTCTACATTTTCTTCCAAATAGGAATGTCCTCTTATAGAGAACGTGATGTGATATTTATTTCTTTCAGATTATCAATTTTATCCACATACTGTCCACGGAACGATATATAATTAAAGATGTAACAGTTCTTAACAGATTCACAACAGGTAGCGATCACAGGATGGTCAGAGCAAAAATTAGTATTGACGGTAACTATGAGATGAAAAGAAAAATAAGTAGAAACTGGAATCTAGTAGATAGAAACAAACTAGGTCAATATAAAGAGATATACAAAGACCTATTAAAAGAACAACTTACCCAAAGATTAGACAGTGACGATAAAGATATAGACGAAATAGACAACATACTTACAGCAACAATGATTACATCACGAAAAGAAATAGCAAAGAAGGATCTAAAAAAGAACAACTATATATCAACAGAAACAAAGAAGCTTATGGATAAAAGAAGGAAGCTGAACGAAGAAGGCAAAAGGAAATCTATAGAATATGTAGAAATTAATAAAACAATAAGCAGAATGATAAAAGAAAGTAAGAGAAAAGAACAAGAAATAAAAACAGAAGAAGTAATACAAAACAACAAAAATATGAAATGCTTAAGGCCGAAATTAGGTAAGTTTGAAATAAACAAAATAAAAGATGTAAATGGAATAGAAACAAACGTTAAAGATGACATCATAAATATAATCCACCATTTCTACTCAGAATTATATAAAACAAAAAAGGAACCACCAGAAGAAATTAAAAACCAGCTTAAGGTCAAAATAAAAAATGTCAACTCAGAGCTGCAGCCCGAAATAAGCAAATCAGAAATAAAGAAGGCATTGAAAGAAATGAAAAACAACAAATCGCCTGGAAAAGATGGAATAACTGCAGAGATGCTGAAATATGGTGGAAAAGTGGTAATTAATACTCTACATTCCCTTTTTAACAGGATATTAAAAGAAAAAAGAATCCCAAACAACTGGAAGGAATCAGTAACCATTATCCTACACAAGAAAGGGGATAAAGCAGATATAAAAAACTACCGTCCTATAACACTCCTCAATGTAATGTATAAACTCCTAACAAAAATTTTAACCAATAGATTGACGACAAAATTCGATGGATACCAGTCGAAAGAACAAGCTGGTTTTAGAAAGGGATTCAGCACAAGTGACCATTTACTAAGTATGAAAATACTTATAGAACGAGCAAATGAATACCACATTCCTCTATATATGGCGTTCATAGATTTCGAAAAGGCTTTCGACAGTGTCGAACATTGGGCAGTGAAAAGTTCTTTGATTAACAGCCGAATTGACCACAGATATACGGAACTAATAACCAATATATATATATATATATATATATATATATATATATATATATATAATATATATATATATATATATATATATATATATATTGTAAGCCTATTTAAGACATAAGAACTTCATTTTTCTAATGTAAATTTTTTATGTTAATTTTTAGTATGTTTTGAAAAAGAGTAAAATAAACTCGAAAGCTTAGCAAACCTAAAAGAGTTTTACTTAAAGGCCAATATATTGACTACTAAACCCAATATATCCGTATATATTACTCACATAGTCACTAAAGCCCTTTCTAAGAAAGAATATATATATATATATATATATATATATATATATATATATATATATATATAAGGAAGCCAAAACAAAAATTAAAGTATATGAAGGAACAAAATCATTACAAATAAGTAGAGGCGTGAGACAGGGTGATACAATATCACCGAAACTTTTCAATCAGGCTCTTGAAGATACTTTTAAAAGATTAGAATGGGAAAAAAAAGGTATAAAAATTTGTGGACAACGCTTGAACCATCTAAGGTACGCTGATGACATCGTATTGATAACCGATAAAAAAGAAGAATTATTTGAAATGATGAAAGAACTGGACGTAGAAGCTGGAAAGATAGGCCTTAATAAAAATTACAGCAAGACCAAAACTATAACAAATACAGATGAAGACATCACAATGAGAATCGGACAAGATGAAATAGAACAAGTTAAGGATTATATATATCTTAGTCAAACTATAAAACTTAACAAAGAGAACCAAACAGCAGAGATCAAGAGACGAGTTAGACTGGCATGGGCGGCATTTGGCAAACTAAGCTACATTCTTAAAAACAAAAGATATCCACAGCATCTTAAGACCAAAGTATATAATCAATGCGTACTCCCTGTTCTTACGTATGGCTTCCAAACGTGGACATTTACAAAAGCAAACATGGACAAAATCATAAAAACCCAAAGAGCAATGGAAAGACAAATGTTGCACATAAGACTAATGGATAAGAAGAGAAACGAGTGGATAAGAGAGAAAACAAAAGTGAGGGATGTTAGACAAGAAGTTGCAAAATTGAAATGGAGATTTGCCGGACACAATATAAGACAAAAAGAAGACCGATGGAACAAAATTCTTATAAGTTGGAGACCGTGGGAATATAAACGAAGCAGAGGAAGGCCCCAAATGAGATGGGCAGATGATATCAAGAAGCACGTGGGCTCTAGATGGATGACTGTGGCGACAGACAGAGAAGAATGGAAAAGGATTAGGGAGGCCTATGTCCAAAGATGGACCGAAGAAGGCTAATTAGATAGATAGATAGATCAATTTTCGGAATTAAATTTTTTTTGAAAAACCAACGCAGCTGGCTTTTGTTGCTTTTTTTTTTGAAGATTTTTTGTCTTGCCTTTTTAGCCTTTCTGTTATGCAAAGCGTTCATAACAGTTGTCTAAGTTCATCAGTACCAGTTAAACTTTTAAGCTTAATTTACAATTCATCACACGTTGCGCATATGTCACTTCTGGGGTATCCAAAAGCCATATTAAATTCCTTATTAAAATTTGTTCTGTACGTTTCATATGAGACTTCAGCATATAGATACTTCTCCTTAAAGAGGTTAGACATTTTTTTGATTGTGAGCTTGTGAGGTAAATACGTCTTTTTTGTATCTTTCGGACAATAGTGGCTCTGACGACACTTAATACTTTTGTTGTGGTCACATACCAAACCTTTTTTAAGTCGTCCATCTTCCTAAGTGTTGTACTATGCTTTCCACATCTGTCCTTAGGAGCTGCACCACTTTGTTTAAGGCTTTTCTTTATATAATTTGTTTTATTTATCGTAATCTCATGAATGGAATAAAAAGCTTTGACGAACAAGGAATATCACAATAGCGAACTCGAACTCGATATGCATAACTTGCATCATGGAAACTGGCTGTATTCTCGTTTCGACGACATACTGGACAGGTAAGACCATAATTAAACCAGCCAAATAATATTTTTGCTGACCGTGAGAGCGCAGAGCATTAAAATTTCTAAATATTTCTTTTCTTTGCGACTCATTAATGATCTCAAAGCACTTGAACCTTAAGCAGTTATAAGGTTGTTCACCTTCATGAGTCTTCAACATTTTAGACACCTCTGACATCCGGCCGGTAGACTTTATTTTTTTTTAAAGCATAATTTTGTTCTCAAAGGATCCCTCCGAATCACTATTAGCCATATTCGTTTATTAATATTTATAAAAACAAATAAGAACTTACACTTTTGCAGTTACGGTTATGACCTCGCTGGTTTTCCCCCTGGACTTTGGACTAAGCTCGTTTTTCTTCGGTACGCTACATTTTAGACATTGTTTTACGCCATATTACAGTAGTTGTTCCCAGTTTTGGTACTCCAAAATATTAGGTCAATTCTGCATTCGAAGAATTTATTGGCGCCTCTACCTAGATTTTCAATAAAAAGTGACATATCTGGTTTTTCCCTGTACTCTTCATATGAGAAGTTATATGATAAATAAAATTAATCTGTAATTAAAACCAGGTATTTTGTCTGAGGAAATTATTGTAATTCTCAATTCTGAATTTTAGATTCCTATGTATATCTTTTATGAAATAAAATGGGTAACCATAAAAGCTTAGAAGGGCTTAAGTAAACACCAAAGAATTATTATTATTGTAACAGGACAAATAAAGTACGTTGAGTTGACCGGTCTATCATGTTTATAAACCAACCCTTGTTTTTCTTCCACGTAAACGAAGCCGATATTCCCTTGCTTTAGACCGTAAATCACATTAGTCAAGAATACTGCTCCCCTAACAAAGTGGTTTTACCCAGAAAATACAGATCGCAAATTTACTACTGAAAAACCAATTGTTATTCTGTTTTGCAATATTGTAGTGTTCATCTAGCATGATTTAGTGCAGGAACTTAAAACAATGTGTTTTTTTTTTCTTCAAATATAACATCCAAATTAGCATCCTAAGCCAAGCAATTACTCGAAATTTGTAACAAAACTATAGGAAAAGAGCTCGGATGATAATATAATGATGGAAACAATGAAAAGAAAAAGTGTTTAACTTTTTGTTAGATGCTATCCATCTAGTTGACAAAATGGATGGACGTCATAAAATACACAATTGTGCACTGATGTAGAAGCTATAGCTTTATGAATTTTACACAAATCTGTACATGAATTACGCCAGAGATTGTTATCGATAAATAGAACAGATTCTCCATACGGTTTGATAGTTGATTGACATCGAGCTCCCAATACAATTTACAAATTGCAAAATCTCATTTTAGTGACAGAACTATTACAGTAAAAGTAAAATACCATACCTCAAACCCTTCCACGTCTTAGGTAGCAGTCTCCAAGGTTTCATTCTAGTCCCCTTGTTGAATATCATATAAAAAAGCGATATAACCTACACATCCCAGATATCTAAATACTAAACAGACGACACAGCACTCATAGCCACAATAGAGTACCATTCAAGTAAGTTCATCATTTATCTTCTTCGTACGGTGCCTATCCATTCCGGATGTTGGCGATCAGCATTACTATCCTAATGTTACTTGCAGCTATTCGGAATAGTCAACCATTTCCTTAGGTTTTGAAGCCGATATTTTTTTTCTCCCTGGTCCTCTCTTTTCAAATACCCCTGAAAAATGAGTTACAATAAATTACTTGCCCATTCTACGTAGGACCTCAATATTAGTCACACGATCCACCAATGAAATTCATAAGACGCGCCTGTACCACCACATCTGGAAGGCCTCGAGCTTTCCTAAAGAAGCTTCAGAGAGTGTCCATGCCTCTACTCCGTACAAAAATGTAGAAAATACATAGCATCTGATGATAGAGATTTTGGACTAAGTGGTAAATCGTGACTTCTGAAAAGAGACTTCATCTTTTATTGGAGACTAATTCTTGAACAGGCCAAGACCCACCTAGGGTTGTAGAGCCAAAGATGATAATGATGTTACGAAGTAACAGACTTTAACCAGGCTTCGGGAATATTTCCAGTTATATATATTTTGTTGAATATAGTCGTTATTCATTTTATTCCTTGTTCGCCATAAGTTTCAGGAATTATGTATAACATTTGTCAGGCCCTACAGCTTTACCATCTTTAGTTTTTTTAATAGCTGCCGTGACTTCTTCATCGGTAATCGGAGGTTCTGTTTGGCATCGGAGGTTTGTTCTATGTCTTCAATGGTAATGGGTCTTTCATCTGCAAATGTTACTTCCACATGTTTCTTCAAAGTGTCTAGTCTCTCTTTCGCACTTAGTTGTGGATTACCTTGACTATCTGCCAGACATCCAACTCTTCTAGGCTATATAACCCTGAAGCTTCCTTAACTTTTTTGTGTATATTGAATGAATCGTGTTTCTGTTGTAATAGCTGTATTTCCGCACACTGTTCTCATAGCTATGTGTCCTTAGCCATTCTGATTGCTTTTTTGATCTCTGTCTATTGTTTGTATAATGCCTTGTCCTGATCTTTGACCTTTCGCCTCTCTTCCATCATACCTAGAATCTTATTTGTCATCCACGATTTTTTTTTAATTTTTGGTGGTTTGAGGAATTTGTCTTGTGTCTTGTGAAACTCTATGCAATTTTTCAAGCTCCTGGTCTATTGAATAACCGTATTCAAATTGCTATCCATATACTGTTTTACACTCTGTTGTGTGTTGGTCTTTGAGTAGCCTGATGTCGTATTTTTGGTTGACACTACGTCGAATCTTCTTTAGCCTGACTCTCACTTTGCAAATCGATGAGTTATGGTCTGACTTGATATCGGCTGTTGGGTATGTCTTGACTGATGTAATGCTGTTACAGTATCTTTTATTAATCATAATGTAATCTATTTGATTTCTAACTATGTAACCTGAAGTATATTGAGGTGATTTCAATTATTTCATTATTTATAGCCTCTTAAATTTGTAGCGTAGATTATGGAGACCTAGAGAAGATAATAGACAGTCAGATAGACCACCAACAAGATGGATGGACGAATTACAAAAAACAGCAAATTGAATGCAGCAAGCACGGGCTAGAGAACAGTTAAAGAGGATGGAGCGGTCTTATGTCCAAAACTAAATGCAAGAGGTTGACACGTAATGATAATGATGATCTTCATAATAAGTCTATTGCTACACTATCATGCTAGAAAACCTCGTATGCGTATTATAAAAAATGTTTTGTCTAATTTAAATCAATGCACTTTAATAATAAATTATTTTTGACACGCCCTTCTTCACCTTGTATCAAATATTTCACTGTCTCTCATTGATCCTATAAAAATATTTAAAATGCTAATTATAGCTTAAAAAACCAATAAACCTTTAAATTTGACAAATCTCAACTACCGTTAGCATTTCATTACCGGAATGATTTCCTCAGTCGTTTAATTAAATATTCCGTTTTGGGAATTTTAAATGCCAGTTATTTATCAATGCAGCAATTAACAAACTTATTTTACAAATGTTCGCATCAATACCGTAATTAATAATGAAGCTGTATTTAAATTATCGCTGAGACAACAGCCATTAATCAATAGAAAAAATACATTTTATATGAACAAGTTAACTGAGTGTGTCGATCAGTGACATTTGAACCTTTATTATAGGTTTTCTGAAATTTTTCTGAGATTTATGAATTTATTGAAAATATGGACGGTGGAAACTATAGAGATGGAGATAGAAGAACCACTACTGGAGGAATACACATACAGTGACAGGAAATATTATAGAATAACTTCATTTTTTTCGAGAATAGGCGACTTTTATTTGATGATTCTATGATTTTATAATGAGAATAGGGATCGTGTGATAGCTGATTTGGAATGTAATTTAATTATCTATTCAGTAATATAAACATTAACATAATTATTAAGGCAAAGACAGTTAAGATTTGATTTCATGTATAGTGCGTCTATGTAGCCGCTTATAGGTATTTCGGCCTAAGAGGCCTATTCAGAACTTCATTCATTGTCGCTCAGAACGTGAAAATAATTCTCTTCTGTCTTAGGGAGCAACTCTTACATGGACGCAAATAGCCACATCTGATATTAAAGTCCGTAAACTAAAGCAAAAATCTGAATTTGGTTTCGAAAATTAGTTTACGGATTTTAATATCAGATGTCGCTATTAACATCAATAAAATGGAAAATATTTGGATGAGCATGGTAAAAATTATCATTAAAACGCGAGTGGAACGATTCACAAGCATTAGTTGTTAATTGTAAACTCTCACTCATCGCAGCCCACATCTCCGACGGAAATGTTGCGTGGTCGCCAATGTAGTTGTCCAATAAGTAGTCAGAAAACTTTTCAATTTTTGAATCCTTTGGTTGAATAGCCATAAAATCATATATGAAAGATTCTTCGACTTCTGAGGCAGCCCAAAAATATATTTCAGCCATCTAGATATTTCACTGTCTGACAATTTATATTCCCGAATTAAGCCACAACCACCGATATTACGATACCAAGCTTGCATAAGATGAAAACGGCACCCTTTAATGTGCACATTTGGAAATTCAAAACGCGCAGTATTGTGGATAGCAATTTCAAAATCGGAGAAAATGATTTTTGGATTGAATTTTAGACCAATTACTTCACATTTGCGTTTCAAAACATTAAATAGTTTTATATAGGTTTGTTCCGATTTGTCGGGAAGTGAACAATAACACAATGGTATATAATGTCCATTGATAAATACATGTATGGTAAAAAATTGCTAGAAATATTGAGCACAGTAACTAAATATACCGTCCATATAAATCGTTTCACTGCCGCACGGAAAACGCATGTTAGTGTTACACGAGAAGATGATAATGTTAGAACTTAGTTCAACCGCAAATATAAAATTCTCGTCTTTAAGTGTTTTGATATTCATAATATTTACCGCAGCAATAGTTTCTTCTTTACTTTTGGGCAGTTTCGGTTGAGCCATTCGCCGTTCACTGTATATTTGATTTCTTATCAAATTAACGTCTTTAACAGACATGTGGCTCAAGCAATCTACATTTTCTTTCAACGCACTATGTATGATTTTGGACAGCCTTTCGGTTAAATTATCCTTAGCCTTACTTTTGGCACTGCTACGCACAATTTATCTATTAACCCTAGAACTGCACACTGGGGTCTGAAAAACCCAGGCGCATGAATCGTTCAATGTAACTTGCGCATGTCTGCGTCTTTTGGCAATCCCTTGCACGTAAATTCAGTTAAGAGCCGACTACGTTGAGAGACAGTCGCTGCGCCGCGTAAGTTTGTTGTATAGTTTACTGTGACGCTTTTAGTAGATCTGTGGGTACTTCGGACCCCAGTGTGCAGTTAAACGGTGTTAAAATTTTGAGGTGATTTTTTGTTATTTGCTAGTATGGCAGATTCTAAGAGAAAATATCAGCGTCCACTAACCAGAAAAGAATTAGAGTGGGAAGCTGAAAACCTGTGGGCGAATGAAAATGAACCAGAGACCATCGAAGATGATTTTGGAGACTCATCAGATGAAGACGATCTTTATGTTCCTGAACATCAGTCTGACACTGATAACGAACAACAAAGTGACGACGATAATGAAGAAGAACAAACAGAACCCAATACCTCGCAAAGAAATATCGCCAGTATACTGGGAAAAAATGGTCATCGTTGGACCACACAGGCACCAGCACGACAAGGACGTCCAAGAAAGGATAACATCGTTTTACATTTGCCTGGTCTAAAAAATGAAGCAAGAAATGTTAGTAGCCCTGTTGAATCTTGGAATTTACTATTTTCTCAAGAGATTGTGGACATTATTGTGCTGCATACAAATCAAGAAATTCTTAGGAAGTGTCAGAGTGGCTTGCCGCAGAGTTACAAAAAAATAACCAACAACATAGAAGTCAAAGCATGTATTGGTTTGCTGTATCTCGCTGGTGCATTACGAGTCTCAAATTGTAATTTAGATGAGCTTTGGTCAATAAAATATGGCAATGGGCTATTTCGGGCAACCATGCCCCAACAAAGATTTCAGTTTTTAGCTCTTTGCTTGAGGTTTGACGACAAAACAGACAGAAATGCTAGAAAATTGGTTGACAAGTTTACCCATATTCGCCAAATATGGGACATTTTTATAAATAATTGCAAGCTATACTACACGCCCTATGAGAACTGTACAATTGATGAGCAGCTCGTGAGTTTTCGTGGAAAATGTCCATTCCGAATTTACATGGCCAGCAAACCTGATAAATATGGAATGAAAGTAATGATGATAAATGATTCGAAGACATTTTATATGCTGAATGCCATTCCATACGTTGGAAAAGTTGATGTTGAGAATAATGAGTCAGTTCCTACATATTATGTCAGAAAACTTTCTGAACCAATACACGGTACTCACCGTAACATAACAATGGATAACTGGTTCACGTCAATACCTCTAAGTGAACAAATGATGGAACAGTATCAGCTAACAATCCTTGGAACGTTGCGAAAAAATAAAAGGGAAATACCTCCGAAGTTTACACAAAAAAAAGATGTAGGCACATCCATATTTGCTTTCGACAGAAACAAAACGCTAGTTTCGTACACTCCAAAGGAAAATAAAGTGGTACTACTTTTATCAACTTTGCATCCTGATTCATCACTTAATACCTTGACCGGAAAACCAAATCTTGTACATTCCTACAATGAAACAAAGGGTGGCACAGACACCTTTGATCAGATGTGCCACTCTTACACGACTTCCCGTAAAACTAGACGCTGGCCTCTCAGAATGTTTTTCAATATGTTGGATGCTAGCGGAATAAATGCTATGGTTCTATTTTCACTTGCAAATCCCCAATGGAAAGATGACCGAAAACACGATAGAAAAACATTTTTAAAAGAACTTTCAACTGCATTAATTGAACCGCACTTAAGGGAAAGACTACAAGTTACCAATTTGCCAACAACCCTACGTGTAAAAATTAGCGAAATATTAGGAGTTGGTGTACCTCAAAGAGATAATTTTGATGTTAGTTTGCCTAAAAAGGTTAGATGCTGCTTTTGTCCTCGTGGAAGGGATCGAAAAACGAGTTCTGCTTGTTCGTTGTGCCACAAACCGTACTGTTTAGAACATCGGGCTCAATTATGTTATATGTGTCAGAACCAAAGTTGAAGTGCCTGGCTAAGAGTAAGAAATAATTATCTTGTAACAACATTTATATTTTATTTTAGTTTAAAGGGCTTTTAAGAGAAAAGTTTTATTTCACTGGAATTTTGTTTAATTTTTTTGGTCGTATCTCCATATTTTCAATAAAGTGTAATAAAAGCACTAGTTTATGTTTTTCCACGTTTATCAGATCTAATGAGAAATGTTTTTTTTTAATAAATATATTTTGAAAATAAGATATTGTTGTTTGTTGTTTTGTACTACATACCGCAGAAAAAAAATTCATAACATTTATTACTAAAAAAAAACAATTAGGGTTTTCGAGACCCCACTGTGCAGTCTATGTTAGATGAACGAACTGTGCTGTTCTAGGGTTAAGCGTCTTGAGATCACACTCGTGATTATGTTCTAGATTACTTCAGATCACTAACTTTTCTGGCCCTTTCGTTTTACACGACCGTTTTACGCACCTCCAATACGTTTCTCCCGATTTTAGTACTTTATCTTGAGAAAAAGTAAAACTGTTCACTTTGAGCAAAATTTTACCACGATTACTAACGTTGAAATTTCCATGTTCAATTTTCACTATTCTCTGACAAACTAATCACTAGTAACTAAGTAAATTTCAATGACCATCTTCTTCTTCTTCTTCAAGTTCCACTCCTATCGGAGATTGGAAATCATTATGGCAATTATAATTTTATTGGTTACTCACCTGAATAGTTCAATTGAACTGCATCCAAACTATTCACGGAGATTGCGTAGCCACGAGATTTTACGTCTTCCTACGCTTCTTCTATCTTTGATTTTACCCTGCATTATATTTCTTAGTAGTTCGTACTTTTCACCTCTCATTATGTGCCCCAAGTATTCCAATTTCCTGATTTTTATGGAATTTAAAACTTCGCATTGTTTTCCTAGTTGTTCGAGAACTTGTTCGTTTGTTTTGCGATCCATCCATGATATTTTCAAAATACGTCCGTAACACCACATTTCGAATGCTTCTAGGGTTTTAATGTTGGATTTTTTGACAATGACCATCATTAAATCCTAATTATGCGATAATCCTTCCGACAGCGTCCAAAACAAGGGTACTTTTAAGACCCTCAGATACTTCAGCGTCGAAAGCATGCCCGCCCATCGAGAGCATGCCTCAATGTGATCAAGCTGATTTAGCAGACAAAGGCGGACATACAAAACATTAAGTTTATCCCTAATTTGTAAAAATTTTAGTTTTTTAATAAATAAAAGTATAATTCCTATAGTAAATTTTTCCTTGTTTGGATTATTAATTTCGCAAGGTACTGTTCATTAAAGCTAAAAGAACATTTAAAAACCTGTAAAATGACAAACATCATATTTCATCGTTTTCCTTTATTATATAATTTTTTAATCAACTTCTATATTTATTATATTTTATTTCCTAATTCAATTTATCGCACACTAAGTGAACGAATTGGCGCGGGCGTTTACCCGAACATTTCTGACACTAGGATTTTGATTGGCGGGTGGAGCGGGCAATATTTTCTTTATGAGAGGTCTTCCAGTCAAAGGTAACCATATGCCGTAATCTTTTTTATTAAAACAATTTGGCCATTTTTCAATTTCTATGGCTCCTCGAATAATTCTTGGTTTATAGAAGCGGATGAGAGCTATGGTTCTAGAGTTGTGATTGAAATTGAGTCGGAATTGCGAACAGAAATGGAATGTTCATAAATCCTATTTTGGATTCTAAGATTTGTTTGGCCTATATAGGATCGAGCGCAGTCTGCACAAGGAATTTCATAAACTCCTTGTTGTCCATTTGGAATATTGTCTTTGATTGATCGGCCAACAGATAAAAGTTTTTCTTAGGGGGTGAATATTGTCTATATTCCTCTTGATTTAAGAATTTTGTCGATTTTGTCAGTGACACCTGTGATGTAATGAAAAAAAGCTTTCGTATGATAAGGGTCTGAGTCTTTGGGTTGAGAATGAATGGGAGATTGATGTCTGTGAATGCTCCTATTGATATGATTTTCGAGATATCAGTTTTAGATTAGAGGGCTTGTTTTAAACTAGAGAGCTCAGCCAAAAAAAGTACCAAAGTATCGGTAATTCCTGACAAAAACGTCGAAGTTGTAGATGATTTTCTAGTAAAGATTTCTAATGACAAATATGAATTATATATATATATATATATATATATATATATATATATATATATATATATATATATATATATTGAATGGACCTGAAATACCATGCGCCAACGCGGCCAAATACCTAAGTCTTGCATTAGATAAGAAGCTTCGCTGGAAAGCTTATGTTTAAAAGAAAAAAGAGGAACTATATTAGATACAAAAACATTTACTGACTACTAGAAGGGAACTCAGCCTTGTCCACAGATAAGAAGCTTTTTCTCTACAATAAAACCTGTTTGGCGTACGGTATTCAACTGTGGAGTTACTAAAACAACGATTATCAAAATAATTAAAAACTTTCAGAACAAAGTTCTAAGGGGTATCGTTGACGCTCCTTAGTTTATCCGGAATAAAGACCTTCAATTGAGTGGAACACGTGAGCAAGTAATTAAAAAATTTGCAAGAAACCATGAGAATATCGAGTCAATCCAACTCCTGGACAACTCAAACCAAACCAGACGACTCAAGAGGACCAAACTTCATAAGTTAGTGTAGTGGGTTTTAAAAAACAGAACTTAGTGTTAACAATGTAGAAAAAAAGTGTCTTAGTTTTTAGACTATTCTAAGTAGTTAGCATAGGCTCGCGCTTAGTACTCAATTTAGTATAGTATAATATGCCAAAAGTTACTTATTAGTCGCAGACTAGTTTGTAATATCATTTCTACGATGAAAAAAATATTATGAAGTTCCAAACTAATTCCATTTTTAAATCCTCTAAATTTAGTGGTCGATCGGTGATTTAGATTGAAAACTTAAAATTTCTTAACATTGAGACCCTAATTCACTGGCAAATAATGTTAATTCTGGTTCTTATGTTAAAATTATCGTATATTTTATTTCCATATTTTTATTTTCTGTCAGTATTGTTGCTTGGCAGTCAAGTTTGTCAATTCGTCTTAGTTTTACGGTTTTACATATCCAAAAGCTTTTGGATATTTGTTAAAAAACCTTGTAAAGTAGTAGAACTTAAAAATATAGTAAATTTAGACAAGGAGTTCAGTAATTTTTTCTGGCTCTACATCTATACTATTCCTTTACGACATCATTGAATCTATGACGAACTAAAAATAAGTATTAATCCCGCTATTATTTTTTATATTCTTATTTAGTAGTTATCTAGCAGTCTATGTTTCATTGCAAAATTACCAGCACGAATTTATTCCAGTTGTCGTTTTCTCTAAAGCAATTTATCACGTTTATGATTAAACCACAAAGGCTCTACACAATTAAATATTCTTAAAGTAAATAATGACCCACATTATCATTATTAGAATTGCACGTAATAAATTCTGAGTAAAACGATCCGAATTGACAAAATGAGTAACAGTCAAAATATTTCCGTTTTATCTATTGGGTGGGAACCCGAGTTGGATGTTGCTATTATCGCTAATATATCATTCCTCTAGTTGGTAGGGAAATGACATGCAACTTGGCAATTTATTTTTAGTACATATGGGATAACTATAGTAAAATGTTATTCTTTGATAATTAAACTCTATTATGCTGAAACTAGGCTTAATTTGAAGAAAAAAAAACTTGCTATTAGAAAAGTTTCTGGTCCATTTTATGGCACCATCTATGACAGAAATTAGATTATGGAAGTAGAAATATTTTTCTTTTTTTTCTTCTTCTTTTTATATAGACATGACTCTGTTTTTCAATGTGTCTCTAGTACGTTGTCGCTTAATCATTTTCGTGGTCTTCCTACTGATCGTCTTTCTATTAAGGAACCATCTCTTGCCGTCTTATTACTATATTTGTTGTCATTCGGCTTTATAATCGTTACATTCTACTCTTCTATTTCTTACCCAGTTTTTGATGTTCTTCACCTTGCCTCTACTTCGTATATCTGTACTTCTAGCTCTGTTCCATAGTGTCTTACCATCAATTTTTGTTCGTCATCTCTGATGTTTCCAACATCCTTTTTGTCCGTCAGGTCGTATTTCTGCCGCGTATGTCATTATTTTTCTGATGACTGTTTTGTAAATTCTGCCTTTCGTTTCTTACCCTTCTTAGAAGAATTGATAAATAAAAACATAGAGATTCGTGCAATCCAAGAAACCAAGAATAAAGGTAAAGGCCAAAGAGAATATAACCAATATTTTCTAGCATACAAGCTACGTAATAATATAAGCAATACGTAAAGGTTAAGGCTACAGAATGAGGAACAAAGAAATCCAAATATTATGTTATGCAGACGACGCCGCATTAATCGCCGAGACAGAAGACGAGTTACAAAGATTAACCCATATCTTCAATACAACAGCTAAGAAATACAATATGATGATATCAGCAGACAAAACCAAATGTATGACATCTAAATACCCACTACGGTGTAAAATCGAAATTGATGGGAGAATAATAAAGCAGGAAGCAAGGTTTAGATATCTGAGAATAGATATAACTAGTTACGGAGATGTTGAAGAAGAAGTACGACAACAAAGCTTAAAAGCAAGTAAAGTGGAACAAAAGCTTTTAATGACACAATCTGGAAGAACAAACACCCACGTCAAGACACAAAAACAAGAATCTATAAAGCAACAATTAGACCTATATTAACATACATGGCGGAGACAAGACCTGACACATCTAAAACGAGACGACTGCTAGAAACAACAGAGATGAAAATACTCCGACGAATATCAGGGAGAAGTCTATTGGAAAGGGAGAGAAGCGAAAACATAAACATAAGAAGAGCATGCAATATAGAAGACATAAATGGATGGGTGACAAAACGAAAACAGGAGTGAAACGAACATATCAGTAGAATGGCAGAGGATAGAATAGTACGAATAGCACGAGATAAGTCACCAAATGGACGAAGAAGTATTGGCAAACCAAAAAAAAAAGGTGGTGCGACAATTTAGGACGCTAATATTGAAGAGTAACAAGAACAACGTACCTTGAAAGTAATCTTGATGAAACTTGGGACCACTCACTAGAGATAAGAATACGCCTGGAAAAGGCACGTACAATGTTTTACAAAATGCAAAAAGTTCTATGCAACCGCCAGCTGGGCATCTCATTAAGAACTAGAATACTTAAGTGCTATGTTTTCGCCACCTTGCTCTATGGTGTTGAAGCCTGGACAATGACAGAAGCAACACAAAAAAGAATCCAAGCATTCGAACTCTGGTGTTACCATAAAATGCTCAGAATATCCTACATGAGCCATACGACAAATGCGGAAGTCTTGCGGAGGATAAATAAGGAAAGAGAGCTTATGCTTTTAATAAAAGAACGGAAAACACAATATTTTGGTCACATCATAAGAAATCAAAAGTATGAACTGCTCCAACTTATAATCGAAGGCAAAGTCAATAGCAAAAGACGACCAGGAAGAAGACGCAACTCTTGGCTTAAAAACCTACGGCAATGGACGAACATGACCTCCAGAGAACTATTCAGGGCTGCTACAAATAAGATTAAATGGGCAAATGTAATGGCCAACGTCCTTAAGGATAAGGCACCGAAGAAGAAGAATATTGAAGAAGACACAGGCTTTAAAGCCTACATACTAGAAGGAAGAAGAAGAAGAAGAAGAAGTTTGACCCGGTCAAATGCCTTCTTGGGATGGTCGAAAGGAAGGATTGGTCAAAAGAAACTTTTAATAATAATGTAATATTAGACAATGGTGTGGTTCCACAGTAGAAGAATTATTTCGCGTAGCAGCCGACAGAGAAAGGTTTCAGGAAATTGTAAACATGATGACGGCCAACGTTTGAATACGGACACGGCATCCAAAGAAGAAAAAATGCCTTCTTAAGGTCCACGAAACATAGATATGCCGGGTTGTTGTATTCTAATGATTTTTCTTGCACTTGCCTCATTATAAATATAGCGTCGGTGCATGATCTTCCCGACCTAAAACCTTGATATTCTTCTGCTAGTGGTATAATTTCTTTCAGTGTATTTATTATCACTCTGGTTGTTATTTTAGTGTTGTGTTTAATAAATTAATTCCTCTGTAATTTTCTGGGTCCGATTTATCTCCCTTTTTGAACAATGCGACCACTTGTGGTAATAATGTCAGAACATCCTGTCTTTCAGAGCTACAACTAACATAGCCACGCAGGTACAGCTACTTGACGAAGGTAGCTGTACATCCGTGGCTATGTTAGTTATAGTTCTGAAAGACAGGGTCTTCTAACATTGAAAAATTCTAAACAACAAGTATGTTTCATTCAATTATATGTATTCAATTAATTAGTTTTCAGTAAATAAAAAATAGATGAGTAAATCCATTTTAATATCATTATTATTGTCAAGAATCATTTTATTCTTAAATATTATGTTTGCCTCATAGGGTGCTTTTAATACTTTCATAAAAAGAAACCTCTCGCCCCAGTTCTATTACGTCAGTCAAGTCCCGGGCCTAACCATTAGATGGCGACTTTAATGAAGTATCCACATGATATTTCGTTAGTGTCACCCTTCAAAAGCATACTGTTAAAATTTCTTGTCATTTGGATTATTATTTACCGAGTTACAGTGCCTTATACTCAGCGCTCTGGAAGGCCAAATGAGGCAGTTATTCCTGAAAACATAAAAAAACGAAAATACGTTGAAAAGGATTATGGAAAACCGCAAAGTAAAGTTGCCAGAGATATCTGACACTGTAGTTATCAAAGAGTAGTTATCACAAAATTTTGTCTAGTTTTAACTTTTCCAAATTTATGTGTTAAGCCACTACTGTAACTCATTGTACATTGTAATGTAAATGCTATAATCATCCTTAGTCAAGACATATGTACTGTCTAACTCATTAAAATTTGTAGATACTTTCCTCTTTATAGATTAGCCGAATAAAAAAACTAATAGTAGCTAGACTAATGACCTGCATGATAATCGTAGTTTCATCATTTTGAGGTCATTTCCGAAATTGGTACATAGTACCATCATCTTACGCGTTTTCGCATTTCATTTACCTCCTGATTGCGAATGCGATTTATGTGTTTTTGACCATCACAAACAAATAATGACTAGCATGTCATTTTTTATTTTTAACCGTGACAAATTATGATAATTGGTAAGTAATCAGTATTCGGTAGACGTACAAAAAATTCTGTTCCAAATTCCACAAACAAAATTCATAAACTATTAACCATTATTATTAATAGAGGGATTGTTAAACAATGCATCTGTGTGTTAATTAGAGCTACATAAATCATCAATTAAAATAGTTATTGGGTGGCATTAGCAAATTAAATAACTGGGTTTGTACCTTTATTAACTGAATCCGCAAGCAAAAATATGCGCAATTTAAAGTTAAAAGAAAAATATAAGACAATAAAAATAAATAATAAATAAAAATATTATTGTCTTCAATAAATTTCGGGTTAAGTATACTTATACTACCAAAATAATATTTAAAGTTCTTTAGAAAACTTTAATTAAATAATAAACTAACATTAATCATAGTACATACCCATAAGAAATAAATAAATATTAAATAAATAATAATAAAATTACAATAGGTGATACACCGTTAGAAAGAGTGAAAAAATATGCAATTTGGGCTGAAATATTAAGGACACTTGGGATCACAGCTACTAAATAAAAACTCGTATTGAAAAAGCCAGAAGCTCTTTCAACAGCCTTAGGAAGATTCTCCGCAACTTATTTTTAACTATCAATATACGCATAAGAATTCTTAGATGTTGCGTCTTTAGTGTCCTCCTATATGGAATAGAAAGCTAGAGCCTTACAGAATATGCCATAAAACGATTAGAGGCATTTGAAATGTGGTGCTACCGACGTATGTTCAGGGTCTCATATATACAACACACAAGCAACTATTCTCCAGAGGCTAAGAAAAGACAAAGAAATTATTAACAAAGAACAGAAAATTGGCTTACTTCGGCTTACTACGGCCACATCATGCGTAATAATAAATAACGACTTCTACAATTGATTCTACAAGGCAAGACTGAGGGTAACAGAGGCCCTGGACGTAGACGTATATCCTGGCTGGCCAATCTTAGGAAGTGGACTTGTCTAAAGTCAACTGATCTATTTAGAGCTGCTGTGAATAGAACCGAGCTTTTATAGAACATGGATGAACATGGTCTTCAATTAATGTGGAAAACTGTGCAAACAGATATGGAGATTCGGTGATTCAGTGATTGATGCCTTACGCTATTTACTGCAATTCATAAGAAAGGTTCAACTAAAAAAGGTATTAGTGAGATCAGAACTATCTCACTAATTTCACACCTAAGTAAAGTTATATGGAGAATCATCAAATGTCGCATGCAGTCATACCTGGATAGACAAATACCACAAATAGGCTTTGTTAAGGGTAAGGGCAAAAGAGAACCAATTATCATTGACAAAGCAAGAAAATTCAAAATTCCTATCCTCTGGATTACCAGAAGGCTTTTGATTCTGTAAAATGGAAAGTTTTGTGGAAAACTCTACACAAAATGGGAGCTCCTGATCATTTGTCAGCTCTGGTAAAGAGCCTATGAGAGAATAATGAAGCCAGAATAAGCATTGAAGACCATAAGTCGAAAGCACTTGACCAATGGAATGGCGCCATCTCTATGGCAAGCAAAGAGATCTCAAAATTTAGATATATAGACGATACAGCTGTAATAACTGCATCCAAATAAGAAATGTGAAGCCTGCTACAGCTAGTGGAAACCGAAAGCAATTTCTACATGTTCCAGGCACCCTTGTACGACTTTCTCGATGTAATTTTTCCTTTGAACAAGATTTAAATTCTGTTTTACCCTTCTCGTTTTTATAGTTACACCGATTTGAATTTTCGTCTTCAACTTCCTCACCAATTTTCTGTGGCAAAAAGATTCTTTGTCTAATATTATCTCTCTCTCCACATACATAACTTTCTCACCAATATTATAGTTATGTCACAGGAACTTTTATATTTGTATTGTTATTTGGGAAAAAATTTTGAGCAAATTTAAACAAGTGGATACCAACTTATTGGTTGGTCCAATTCATTGATCATAGATCTACCTAAGAAGACAACAGCAAAAGCTTGTGCTGATTATAAACCATTAGTTTGTTAACCCATTTACGGAAAATTTTTCTAAAGGTAATACATGGCCGTATCTATAATAAATGCGAGGAATACCTAAGTGACATACAGTTTGGTTTCCGTAACGGTTTTGAAACGAGAGAGAGACATTGTTTGGAATAAACGTACTTTTTACGAGTTTTATTGTGGGATAGGCCACTTTTGCATTTATCTGCTTTGCGATATTTTTGTAGATATAGGTTGATACAAAATATTATGCAAGGGAAAATAGCAGGTAAACGCAGTCCAGGACTAGGAAAGACTTCATGGTTGAAGAACTTGCGAGATTGGTATGATATTGACACAAGCATGCTATTTAGGGTGGAAATGAATAAAATTAAGCTAGCTATGATGGTAAGCAACGTTCCGAAAGGATACGTAACATAAAGAACATAAAGAAGAATCCATTTTTTTTAATATTTGAAATTCTTGCTTTAATTTTACTTTCCACTAGATAGTGGTCTGAGTCTTCATTGACCCCTCCATCTGAGTACGATTATTACATTTGATTGGTGCCTAGAGTCAATAAGAATATGATCTATCATGTTCACTGTGGCCCCGTTCTGAAATATCCATATTCCCTTATGGATGTTTTTTAGCTGAAAGCATGTGATAACAATGACCATATTTAAAGAAGTTACTACGTTTTGCTACATTGTGAAATCATTTGACCTTCTTTTAGTCCTGTTACAATTATTATTGGAAGCAAAAATATAAGTCAATGGTGGAATCACGCGTAAAAACCTAGTGTTTGATAGATATCAGGAGCTTGGTTCTAAAAGGGCCAATGTCAATTTTAGACTGTTTGGGCATAAGTGCATTTTTGTCTTAGATTTCAAATAAACAACACTGTGTAAAAAGGGCCAATGTCTAGATAGAGTAACAACAGACTTACAGCATTACTTTTGGCCAATGTCAATCTCTAATCAACACTAATTTTTAAAGCAAAAACGACCAATGTAGACTTCAGCCTCAATGCTTCTAAAAATTTTATTTCTATACAGGCCAATGTTGACATTGGCCCTTTTTTAACAAAACCTTCTTCGATTTGATTTGACATTGGCCCCTTATTTCTAGGTTAGGTTTCTGTCTATACACATTATCGTGAGTGCAAAAGTAGTACCTAATCTTTGTAATAAAAAATCGACAGTGGCTCTGAGGCCTCTGAGTGTGTGTTTTAAAATACAAAAAGTGATGGAGCAGTTATACCGTGGAAAGAAACTTGTTAACTTGTGTAAGTTAGACAAAATGGAAGCAAATAAACAAGCCGGTAAGAAAATAGGTTAACTTTATTTTAAAAATTGATAATATTACAAGATTTAGATGTAAGGACGAAATGATAACTAAGTAAAAAATTGTATACTCAAAAAATGTACCATGTAGGACAAATTCAGTGACTAAGCCGACTGTATGAATATTAGTAACTTATGCTAAGACATTTCAGTCCTATAAATCTTATTTTCAAATCACTTAGTGCAATTTAATACCAATTTTTATTTAAATTTTAGATAATGTGCCGCTGCCTCCAAAACAGGATGATTCGACTGTTTTACAAGAAAACTATGATCCTGGACTAAGCATTTCGCCAGGTAGATAAATTTTTGCTCTCTTTGTTTCAGACAATAAATTACAAGATATAACAACTGAACAATCATCATCGAAAAATACAATAAAGAATAAACTGAGGTCGAAATCTTCTGTGATATATAAAGAAGAAGATGATAACTCAGAACGATTTAAGACTTTTGATGGAAGTTCAAGTGATGAATTTGAACCTTATGATAGTGACTCTTCTGACTTGGACAACTCAGAACCTAGTAAAATACAAAAAGACAATCATATTACTGCAGAATCAGAACATACGCTGACTGTCTGGAATGAAACTTCTTATAGAAGAGGAAGAAAAAAAGTTCTGGACGGAGAACAAATTAGAAAAAGGAAGCATAATCCAAATAATTGGGAAAAGAATAAAAGAAAGAACTTAAAAACACTTGGAAAAGAATATGTTACAATTCAAGGTAAAAAGATTTCAGAGAAATCATTAAAAAATCCATGTCAATGCCGAAAGAAATGTTTTGAAAAATTATCAAATGAAGAAAGGCAGACCATTTTTAGTGAATTTTATAATCTTGCTTGGGAAGCTCAAAATCAGTTTATTGCCAGTCACATTCAAGAAAGAAAGAAGGCAGTACAAAGAATAAGAGGCCGTAATGAAACAAGTAGAAGAAAGTATAGCAGGCAATATTATTTAGATTGTAACTCAGAGAGAATTGAGGTTTGCCAAGTTATGTTTTTATCAACGTTAGATGTAACCTTAAAAAAAGTTCGGGTAATAATGAACAAAAAGCTTTCCTCAACATCAAATATTTGCTCAAGCGATGGTCGTGGAAAACATACGAACTATCCAAAAATAAAGGAAGAGGAGAAAGATGTAATAAGGCAACACATTCTGATGTTCCCTTCGTTTGAAAGTCACTACGCTCGAGAGAAAACTGCAACGAAATATTTGCCTCCCGATCTTTCCATTTAAAAAATGTATAGGCTATATTGTGAGTATTGCCAAGAAAACAACATAACACCTAGAAACGAATCACTGTACAGACAAATTTTCGTGGAAGAATTTAACTTGTGTTTTAAAAAACCGTATAATGATACGTGTACTACTTGCGATAAGTTTTCTTTACTCCTTAAATCCGTTACAGATGAAAATGAAAGAGCCCAACTTGAAAGTGAAAAATTACAACATTAACACTTAGCAGAGTTTGCTTATGAAAAGAAAAAGAAAGATAGACTGGCTTGCAAACTTAATCCAAATTTGGTGGTATTCAGTTTTGACCTACAAAAATGTTTGCCCACTCCCTACTTAAAAAGCAGCACTTCATTTTATAAAAGAAAATTATGGACTCTGAACCTTACCATTTTTGAGACGCAAGGAACTACAAACTCAGGTAAATGCTACCTATGGAATGAAACTATAGCTCAAAGAGGTGGACAAGAAATTGCTTACTGTCTATACACCTACCTAAATAGTATTCCCTCTCATATAAATAAAATCATTATGTATAGCGACTGCTGCCCTGGTCAAAATCGAAATATTTTACTATCAGTTATGCTTCTTACCGTTATTGAACATTCCAAACACCAAGGAAGGAAGATTGATATTTATCACAAATTTCTAGTACCCGGACACACTCACATGGAAGCAGACACTATACATGCTGCAATAGAAAAAACTAAAAATTCTACTACTGCCAGGATAGATATTCCTAGAGACTGGGCTAAACTTATTCGTCTAATACCCAGAAAACCACCAATTTTTGTTCAAGAAATGAAGCAAGAAGAATTTCTTTGTTTTAAATCATTATTATCTGGCAAATTTCAGCATGCAAAAACCAATACTCAAGGACAACCAGTGGTGTGGTCTAAAATAAGACTTATTTACTATTCAAGTGAAAATCTTGGCGTGATGAAATACAAAAACTCCTTTACCGATGATGAACCTTATAAAACATTGAGCTTATTAAGAACAAGAACTAGAAATTCTGGAACTACTCGTTTGTTACCAATCTCTGATAAACCATTGGGCATACCAGCGAATAAAACACAATATCTGAAAGACATGTTACCTTACGTTGAGGAGAGTAGTCGTCCATATTACCTTCAGTTTCTCAATACTTTGACTACATCACCATCTGCAACGGATAATTTTATTGCAGATGAGGAGTACGATCAAGATGATGAGATGTAATATTACCATTGTAATCCTACTGATTGTGACTATGTTTTTATAAAATAAACATTAATCTCTTCAAATTATTGCAATGTTATTATTCCTTAATTGGGCCAAAGTAACATTTTGGAGTATTTTTTTGTTATTCTAAAAGGGCCAATGTCATATTTCCAATAAAAAAAAAACAAATGTGGGTCAGTTTTACTGATGCTAAACATTCCGTAATCTATGTAAGAATGACAAGACAAAAAAACAGTGTTGCAATATAAAAAATATTAGCAATAACTGTAGATCATTTTGTATAAGAATCTTCTAAAGCAGTTTCCCAAAAATAGCGTTTTATGACTTTGGCCCTTTTAGAACCAAGCTACTGATATATATTTGACACTTCTAGGAAAATCAAATAGCGTCAATTATCGTTTCTTTCACAAACATATTTGTTATTATTTTTATTTATTGTAGATTGCATATATTATTACGACTTAGTGTGGATAGTGTTTATCGCTGTTATTGGAACTAATCAATTATCCTATATATTTACCACTAATTAGAAGATATCCAAACCTGCTACTGTTTAAAATATATTAATATTTTATTTAGTATGTAAGTCTACAAGTTTGTTTACTACACAAATTAACTCTTTAATGACTGTAATGAAATATTTTTATTTTCAAGTAAAATATCTCTCACGGTCTTTGTTATTTTGGAAGATCGAAATGACCGGTCATCGAAATTTTTATAGAGATGACGGAACCCTTTTAATGATGAGTGTTTCTTGTCTTCGAGTTGAGGTAGATTAGAGTAGTGATGGGTGTATCGGATTTGATCTGGAATATGAGTTGGATTTTTAATAAAGAGTTGAATAGTCTCAATTTTCAAATTCTTATAAAGGTATTTATATCAATTTACGATCTGCCAATAGTAACGAAAATGAATTTAAAATACTTGCGTTGAAATGGTTTGCATAAAATGAAATATTAATTGCCCTGTCTGGTTATGCAAAAATCATCGATTTCACGTCAAAATTTTTCGCAGATATCAGAAGCTTTTAAGACATAAGTGGGGGTTACTAGATGATGAATAGATGAAAAAATACTCCTATTTTTACCTTGCGTTTTTTTTTAACAATAATTTATGGTCACAATTTTATTTTTTGTCTATAAGTCTTTTCCCTTATATTTTAAATAAACAATATTTATATCATTTTATTTTATTTATATCAAGAATATTTTTATTTTCCCGTTTTTTCAATTAAAATTGATAAATAACTTACGGAGATGTTTGCAAAAAAGCAGTTTTTTGCACTGATTTATAAATTTTATTAACTTTATTATTAACAAAATAAAATATCTCAGAAGTTAAATGCATATTTTTATTATTAACCCATTTATGCCTAACGGGTCGTTAACGACCCAACTAACAAAAATATGTTCCAAACAAATATGTCGAATTTACCAGTCGCCGTATGTTTACAAGTTCATTCCTGACTATGCAAGTAAGCAGTTTATTTAGTGTAAAACAGTTTATTTCGCTCGTAGTGTTCGTAGAGTGTACATCAAAATAGAACTTGAATCACGTTCACAGCATGGCTTCATTCAAACATTTGTAAGTACATTTAAATAAATTATTTGATTATTTAAATTCATTTTATATAGTTAAACACAAGTTGTGTTAACACATTATAATATTACTAGTATGAAAATAATTTGATATATGTCATAAATATAATATTATATTTTGATGGGTCGTTAACGACCCGTTGGGAATATGACATATCATAATGGGAAAATGTTTTTTTTAGTAAGAAACCATTATCTACGGCAGAAATTCTGGAGGAAATAGAAAAAATTGAAAACAGTGAGACTATACCGGATGATATATATATTTTGCCTCCAGATAATAATGGCTGGTTAACCGATTCGGATTCTGGAGACGAGGAATGTAATGATCCGGATAGACTAAATAGAGGTCAATTAAATGCCTGCGCTAAAGTATAATTTCAGCGTGATGAGGAAAACATAGAAAATGAAGTTCTTCAAGAAGTATCTGATTTTACAGTACAACATCGAACAAAGAAACTAAAGAAGACGCCCCGAAAATGGTCGAACATGATAAATTTACCAACATTACGTGCGGATTCTGATCTACAGAGATTACCAGTTTTGACACTTACTTCTGAAAGTAATCCAGTTGAATTTTTTGAATTGTTCATGAGCAGAGAAATAATAGAGTATTTAATTAAAGAAACAACAAATTATGCTGCCTCGAAAAATCAAAATATTATAATAGACATTGACGAATTTTATGTATTCTTGGGAATTTTAATTTTAAGTGGTTACGTTCCATTACCAAGGCGAAGAATGTTCGCCATTTTTTTTTGTACCAATTGTAATTGTTTTGTAATTGTAAATGTTTTATATTTTATTTAATGCTTTTAAGTTAACTGCTGTCCTTTTAAAAACACTATCTATCCCTTTCAATACACCGAAGTAGTGAAACGGACAAATTGACTATAATTATTATAATTAGTTTCATGTTCTGTAATGTCAAGATGTTTTAGTTTTAGAAAACCAATTTTTATTATTAATGATAGGTTAAGTATATATTTTTTCTTCTTCTTGTAGTTCCTTCTCCTACCGGAGGTTGCCTATTATCACAGCTATTCGTACCTTATTGGCGGCTACTCTAAAAAGACCTACTGAGCTGCAACTATACCACTCTCTTTGGTTTCTCAGCCAGAAAATTCTTCGTCTTTTACCTCTGATTTTACCTTGCAATATGAGCCTTAATATCTCATATTTCGCACCTCTGGTAATGTGGCCTAAATATTTCAGCTTTCTTGTTTTGATGTGCTTTATGACCTCTCAATCCTTTTGTAGCCTTCTTAACGCTTCTGCATGTAACTCGTTGGGTCCATGGTATTTTTAAAATCCTTCTATCGCACCATATCTCAAATGATTCCAACTTCTTAATATTATCTACTTTTAGTGTCCAGCTTTCCATTTTATACAACAAGGTCGAGAACACATAGCATCTTATCCTTAGATCCAGAGGAAGGTCTCGATTGACAAACATTGTTTTCATTTTTATAAATGCTTGTCTTGTAATTTCAATGCGTGTCCTTATTTCTCTACCTTGGTCACTGTTTTATTTACCCAGGTTCCCAGATATTTGTAGGTATTCACTCTTTCTACTTGTTTTCCCTCGATATCTAGCCTTCCTACTGTATGTTGCTTAGAAATAATCATGAACTTGGTTTTACCTAACGTTCATTTGTAGTCCATATTTGATACTGACTTGATGTAATCTATTTACTAAGCGTTGCAATGCTTTTAGACTGTCTGCAAAAACAGCGGTGTCATCTGCGAATCTTATGTTGTTTAAGATTTTTCCGTTTATTGATATACCCTGTTGTTCCTCTGATATTGCTTCCTTAAAAATAGCTTCGCTGTACATATTGAATAACAATGGGGACAACACGCAACCCTGTCTAACACCTCTTTTGAATTCTATTGTTTCTGTATCGACATTTTCGATTCTAATCTTTGCTTTTTAATTCCCGTACAGATTAACAATAACCCGTATATCTCGACTATCCACATTCTTTTCTTTTAACAGTTTTACGAGTTTCTGATGTCGTACTCTATCAAAAGCCTTTTGATAATCTATAAAGCAGACATAGAGATCCTGGTTCATATCTAGTCGTCTTTGCGCGAGAACTTTAAAAGCGAACAGCGCCTCTCTCGTTCCTAGTCGTCCTCTGAATCCAAACTGGGTGTCATCTATATCTTCTTCTATTTTTTTGTATAGTCTTTCATGTATTATTTTGAGAAATATCTTATGTGTGTGGCTTATTAAGGAAATTGTTCTGTACTGGGAGTATTCTGTCGCATGTACGGACTTTGTTAGCGTTACAAACGTGGACAGCAACCAATCTTGGGGTATTACTCCGGTTGTATATACTTTGTTGAACAGATCTAAAAATATATGCAGTGTTTCTTCGTCAATGCATTTAATTAGCTCAGTGGGTATGTGATCTGGGCCTACTGATTTTGCAGTCTTTGCATTTCTAATTGCCTGTTCTAATTCGCACAGTACTATTTTCGGACCTGTTTGTTCCTGTGGTTCTTCTTTTATCATTCTATCATCGTCGAATAGTGTATTATGTATTCTTGCCAAAACCTTAATTTATCTTTGATGTCTGCAATAAGTTTACCATTATCATCTTTGAGTATCCCATAGTGTGATCGCTTTTTGGTAGTTGTTAGTTCTTTTATTTTTTTATGCATATTAAAGCTTTCGTATTTTCTGTCTTTTTATCTCTATTTTAATTCTACTGTGTAGTTCTTGATGTTTTGGCTCATTTCTCCCTTTGGCTTAACTCCTCTCTTCCATTAATGCTAGAATTTCTGAAGTCATCCACTTCTGTTTTTTATTTGTCTTTTCAGCCTTTAAATTTTCTTCTGCAGACTTTAGTAATGCCTCCTGAATATTGCTCCACTTTTCATTGACATCTTCTGAAGTTAAGATTTCTTCTCTCACTTCTGTTAGATTTGAGTTGACTTGTTGGATCACTTTTTGATGTATTTCTCTTCTTCTTAATTTTGTGTAATCAAACGTTGGTTTATTTTTAGGTATTACAATTTTTTGAGTTTCACGTGGATTCTAGCTATCAGCGGGTTATAGTCAGAGTTGACATCTGCTCCGGGGTATGCTTTTACTGCTTTAATTGAGTTTTTGTATCTATTTTTGACTAATTTATTTATAGTCTATTTGATTTCTGACTATGCGGTCTTTGTTGTCTGCAGGAGATCTCCAAGTATACAATCTTCTATCGGATAGTTGGAACATTGTGTTCATTATTGCAAAACGTTCATTTTGATAAAAATCTACAAGTCTATTCCCTCTTTCGTTTCTGTCACCTAGTTCAAATTCCCCAACATATTCGTCAACTTTTCCTCTCTCGACTTTAGCATTAAAGTCCCCCATTACTATTGTTATGTCTTCTTTTTTAATAGATCTTGAAATTGTTTTTAACTCCATATAAAAATGTTCTATCTCCTCTTCATCTTTATCCGCTGTTGGTGCCGATGCAGTGTTAAGTTAACTTGTTGTATGTTTGTCTTCAGCTGAACTATTATCACTCTCTCTGAGTAATGAGTGAAGCTTATAACTGATTTATTAGTTTCTGTGTCTAACAAGATTGCGACTCCATAGCGATAAGCCGGATCGTTGTTTCCAGCATAATACATCATGCCGTTTTTCGTTATAAGTTTGCCGGTGTCTGACCATTGTACGTCACTTATGCCCAGTATATTTATTTCCATTCTGGTCATTTCTTGTATTAAATTGTCTAGTTTTCCTGGCTGGTACAAGATTCTTACATTCCATGATGCAAGTTTTATTGGTCTACATTTGTGTATTCTTAGACGTGGAATTTTATTATCTAAACGAGGATTTTGCTTGCTAGCGACCTGAAAGGCCTCATCTGTTACATGATCTTTTCCTTTCCTGCCGGATCTTTTTGATCTGATCGATGATCTGATGATTTTTTTGCGTATTTGCCATGATGAATGACTAGGGATGTTCCGTTGAATCTTTAATGCAGTGGTTTCCCGTTGCCTTCTGCATTCTTCTGCCATTGACTAATTTATTGGTTCTTCCGCCTTTGGAGTCGATTTCTCAGCTCCAGGACAAAAGAGTACCTAAGCCGTTGGTCGGTAACCAGGGGATTGCTTATACGGGAAATCATTCGGTCCCTATCTCCGTTAGCCATCAACATTGATGTTGCCCACCTTCTACCACGTGGAGGTGCAGATTCGGATTTTTCCTTCATCGAGATTAAGACCTTTCAGCATTTCCCAATCTCTCCAGAGCTTTAGAAAGTTATATTTTTTATTGCCAATTTATTTTTGTATTTGAAACCTCTCTGAAATATAAGCATATACAGTAAAATGTCCGTTTCATTGTCACTCTCCCCTACGAACAAGCTAAATTTTGCTGAGAATTTCAATATGAGAACCCAAAAACATATGCAAAAAAGTTTACCACTCCTACCCCATCGATTTTAATGAAATTTAAGGACCTGTTTTATTATATCATAAGGTTTTTTTAGGCTAATTATGAAGGTCTTAAGTGGCATCCAAGCGGTTGAAAAATATTGAATAAGACAGGACTTGTTTCCCCCCTCCTTTTTTGTATTTATTGCTATTTTGAAGCAAATATAATAAATTAAAACATTTTTAACTAATAAAATGAACGTTTTAAAACGTTTTAAAACTATAAGCAAGGAAAGTAAAAAAATGTTTTTTTAATTTAAATATTTTAATTGAAGTTATCACACAACGTTTTCTACAAAAATCCGAATGCCCCGCTCACATTCAAATGTCGTTTTTTCACAGATCCGCATTAGTCTATTTAATTATAGTTTACTTAGAGATACATGTATGTACATGTATGTAATTAGCATCGTACCAAGACTAATATGGATGGCCGTAATTTTGTATTACTTTACTTCTAAACTTATTTAAATGAGCTTTTGATCCTGGATCCACTGATCACGTGAGCCATAAATGATTCGGATTAGCCGAACCGAATCCGAAAAATGATCCGGGTCTTCCAACATTAGACGAAACAGATAAATGCAGTATTTATCCAATTAGAGTTTGTTGAAAATAAAATAGACATCAAGCAGCAAAGGCGTCGGCTTTCGATATATTTTTTCATCATTTCAAGGGCGTGTCACTAACAAAGCAAATAGGAAACAACAAAAAGTGTTGACTTATAGCTAGGAATGTATTAGCATAATCTTTCCATCAATTAAAGAGCTGACTTAAGATATTTGTAAAGCTAATCGTCACACATAGATTTCAAATAAACATACATATTAATTGATTACAGAAGTAGGTACGCACCAATGTATAAAACTTGTATAATTACACAACAGTGTACAACTACCATAACTATATATGATTATAATTTATGATATGTCATTTAAAAAACGTATCACCAATTATATAATTTAATTATACACCCAAATTTCAAATATTGAATAAATATTTTGCTTCACAATATCATTATTGTTCCCTCATTATCTCTTAATAAATTAGAGTTAACCTTCGTACATTAAGCATATCTTGCCTGCCAAAAAATATTAATTAAATCATGAATGTGTTGCTTGTGTGAGTCCATTTCAAATAGGTAAAGAAATAATAAATAAGACTTACTCACAATCAATTTAATTTAACTATCAGACGACCGGTTTCACTTTCTACAATATGCAAAGCATCTTCAGGTTTCGATACAAAGTTAAATAAATGCTGAAATAATAATAAACCCATATTAGGGTGTTGTCTAATAAAGATAAACAAAGTAGATGTTATAAAATTACAATAATTATGCCAATATTACATGTCTGTGGTTTTCCAAAATGAATAAAAAGGTATAAAAAGTTTTAACAGACAAGGTAAGACCCACAAATTGTTATAAAATAGTCTATTAGATTGTAATAAATTAATAAATGAGCAAATAAATAAAACATTACTTACACGCCGGTACTCTATTAATTGATGGATGGTAGAACATGGTTGAAACTATCATGTATTGTTGAATGGAGAACTTAAGTCTGCTATTGTAGTTGTTTGACAATAAACGGGAAGTTCTTGAGGAGATAGATTTGATCCAATGAAGTAGAGATAGGTGTAATGTGATTGTTTGTTAGATGAAAATGATGTTATATACCATTGTATCATTTAAAAGTTATTTATACATATTCAAGAGATATCTCTTGAACATCACTTGAACAGAAAGATGTATCCACTTACTAATAGTCGTATTTTCATTTTATAAACTTCCTCTTTTATGTGGGTAACCAGATCCTACTGCAATCTGCCGAGGAATTTTGCGACACAATTGATCTCATTTAGCATAATTAGAGCCGCTTCTTTAATTTTTTTCTTTTTACCGTCTGTTTCTTTTAGGACTATATTTGAATCGTTCCATATTGAACCCTATGGTGTTCATTTTCCCACACGTGTTCACATATTTGAGATCTATCAAATTCTCTATTTTTAATATAAGATTGATGTTTATTTATTCTAACATTTAATGGACTTCATGTTTCACCTAAATAAAACTGATCGCATTCACAAGGTATTTTATAAATACAATTCTTTGTTCTTTCTTGTTCATTGTTAGGTTTAGTTTTAGATAAAATAGATCTCAATGTGTTTGTTATTTTGAATTAAAATTCAAATATAAAATTACGCTTAAAACAGTAATTACGAATGATACAATATTAAAAATTTGGCATAAATAATTCAAACAAACTTTCGAAACACGAAATACGGCGGAAGGATAAGTAGGTAGATATCGCTACATCCGTTGATTGAATGGATTATTCAATCAACGCTACATCTGATGAAGCAACAATCAGTAGTTTATTGAAGAATATATAAAATCATAATATTTACCTACCAACACTGTATGTTTACTAGTACTTTCAAACGTTTCACGTTTCCCTTGTCAGAAACGTCTTGTAATAACTATATAATTAAATATTATAATATTTTAGTTAGAATTGTATTAACTCAACGGTTATTTTTAGTAAAGTTAAGTTGTCCAGGTAATTTTCGGATGACTTCAGAGCGTTTGTTCGTGTATTCGTAGATGTAGATATAATTACAGTCATCATGGTATATCAAACAATAATACGCGGTAATTATTAACGTGTGACTTCATTATTTATCCGAACCCATTACCATGGTCGTCGTTTTAGGAACGTGGTGTAGGTTTGAATTAAGGAAATAGTTTTGTTTGTGGTTTTTGTTTACGTTATTTTGTTTTTATTACTAAAATATTTAATATTATTTAAGACTTTTAGTACGTTCAAAAAGTTCAAAAATCTTCCTGCTTCATCTTTTTTTTCAGTGAGCTGTTTTGGATATATTATTAATTTAGCCTACTCATTTTTGTACATACATTCCACTGGTCTCCATATAATTTTACTTCGATGAAACCGAGCAACCCAACTGAAGATGGGGTAATCAATCCTGCTGGAAAGTTGGGTCAAAACTGACGTGATCGACCGAAATGGTCCTCCGAAAAGTGAATATTGTGGTAAGATTTACTATAGAACCCTGTTAATCCTGTAAAAAACCCATGTTATGAAAGCTACAAAGAAAGAAACCGGGCTGTTAAACGTACGAGGAACGTACAAACGAAATAAGAAAAATGATTTGCAAATTTGCACGTAGAATATAAGAAGTCTTTCTCAATTTTGAGCAACAGCCCTACTAATACAAGAAATACATAAAGCCAAAGCAAACATCATTGTTTTACAGGAGATTAGATGAACAGGATCAGAAATCCTGCCGAATCGGACTCGTAGTTTTGTTTCGACCGCGTGTGAAAGCGGGCGTGTTCGCGGATTTTGGAAAAATGGAAAAAGAGCAATATAACTCTTCTCCTTCGATGGCAACCCTCAAATATTAGTTTAACGAGTTTCAACGTAGTCGCACGTCGGTTTTTGATGAGCAATGCCCATGTGCTCTGAAATCAGCTACCACGGAGAATAACGTGACAAAAATTGGAAGACCAAAAACTGAAGATGCGCGTGATAGCTGAGACCGTAGACACCTTAAAAAACCGAGTACGTCATATCCTGCCTGAAATTTTGGGCATGAGAAAGCTATCGGCCTGATAATTACCACGCCGATTGCGCCGATTCGACGCCTAATTGCAGAAAAAAACAACCACATTTAGCGAAGAAAAAAGTGCTTTTCTACCATAATAACAGACCCGTTCGTACCTCAGCCGTCGCGGTGGCGAAATTGGTCGAATTGGGCTACGAACTGTTGCTCTATCCACCAGTTTCCCTAAATTTGACCCCGTGCGACTTCTTTTTAGTTCCAGTCGAAAAGAGCACTCGTCGGGCAGAAATTTAAGTCGAAACAGAAGGTCATCGCTGCAAAGGAAGCCTACTTTGCAGATCTCGAGGAGACGTATTTTTCAGACAAGTTAAAGAAGATAGTTAGAAAGAAGAAATCAAAAATAGAAATCGGAAAAAGGAAAGAAAAATAAATATTCACAAACTAAAAGATAGGGACATGGCAAAAAATGTATATAGAGAGGGAATAGAAAATCAAATAAGAACAGAAAACGTAGAAGAGGAAGATATTAACCAGCTATGGATAAAATATGAGATATTGTATTGTAAAAAATCAGTTGAAATATTGAGTAAAAGCATTGAAGAAAAAAAGAAGTTAGTGGTTTGATATAATTAGTGCGAGATGGCAAGAAACAGCACAAACGCAGCGTATCATAGAAGCAGTACAATACTAAAAAACCTAATAAAGTCTAAATATAATCAATATAGAGATGAAGAACAACAGTGTACAACAACAAAGGTGCAGGTGATTTACAGTTTCTGGTTGGTTGGATTCATCGTTTATTGAGAAAAGGATATCAGATCCATGAACTGAAAAGAAGAATCGGTCCTGGGTGGGCAGCATATGGAAAACTGAGAGAAACTTTTAAAAGTCAGCTGCCCACGTGCCTGGAGAGAAAAGTATTTGATCAATGCGTACTCCCAGTGTTGACATATGTTGACAAATACTTGGTACTAAAAGTCACACAGAGAAAAATGGAGCGATACATGTTAGGCATAACTCTGCTAGACAAAATAAAAAACCAAGTGAAATAAAAAGAACCAACTTCAGGAAAAGAACCAAGGTGATTGACGTCGTCAAAGAATAGCCAGATTAAAATGGAGATGGGCAGTACACATAGCTAGAATGACGAATGAGTGATGGACAAAGAAGTTATTGGAATAAATACCAAGAGAATACAAGCGAAGCTTTTAAGTCTTTAAAGATTTCTTCCACCATATTTCGGAGTACCCTCCAATCCAATTGGCAGCACTCTAGCTTTGGCATGGCTAACTTCTGCACCTTGGACTCCAGTACGTGCTCTCTAAATTTAATTAATTCTTCCCATACCTTTTGTTAGACGGATTGGTCATGGGCAGTGTCCCTCGTTACCAGATAGAAAAGGTAACGTGATGCATCTTGAAGTTTCAAAACTTTTCCGAGAGCTGGCAGTTGGCATTGAAGTTCTGCAACTCAGACCAACTTCCTTCGAAGGACGGATGCCAATCCTGGTGCGTCTTTAATACTGGCCGGGATGGTATGGGCCAGTGAGTAATAATCTGGAAGTGCGATAGATCTTCCTCCTCTTCAGTGGTACTTTACCAGTACCTCAATAGGACTCCATGAATTCCTCAAACGTGAGGTTAGGTACTGCTTGGACTTGGTTTACTTCCACTTCTTTATTTACGTCGTAGTTTCTTTCGAATGACACCAGCCTGTTATGGCTTTTCTCTTGGAATCTTTTTTATTCTGTAGATGACGTCGTTAATCGTCTGCATAATGAGGTACGGACCTTTCCAGAACTGCTGCAGATATATGCTGCTTATAGAGCCAGATTTTGTCATTCTACTTAAAACATCCTTTTTCGGCTTGGGTACCGTACCGTTTCTTTCTTCGGTCTCTAGGTATCGAAAGATGGAAACGGACCAACTCGCGTATCTCGTCAATTTTTCTTCGCAATTCGATCACATAATCTGCACCAGCCACATCTTCTCCAGGTCCACATTCAAACTTAAGATCACAAGGTAGTCGCATCTCGCGTCCAAATAGGAATTTTGCTGGTATTTGGCCCTTTGATTCATTAACAGCAGATCTGCATCCCATTGCGAAGAACGGTAGGTACTGGTCCCAGTCTCGATAGTGATTGTAAACCATTTTTGTCAAATACTTGCTGACTGTCTTGTTTATTCGCTCTACTATTCCATCCGATTGTGAGTGACAGACTGTAGTTCTTGTTTTCTTCATGCATATTCTATCATAGATTCCATTGAACAGATGCTCTCGAAGTTCCTCTTTTAGTCACTATGGATCTCCAGAGGTACTCCAAATTGGCAGATGTACTATTTGATCAATACATCTGCAATCGTGGCAGCCTTCTGGTATGAAATTGCATAGATCTCAACCCACTTCGTATTGTAATTCATTACAACCAATAAGTATTTTCCTCCATTTTCACTAACCTATATCCGGGTAATTGTAGTATTATCGATATTAGTCTTTTAACTATAACAGATATACAGGATCATACAGTCATAGCTGTTTAGATTTGTTTAAAAATACTTTATTCTACGTAAATGTAAATTCTTAGACATAAGTTTTAATTTGCCCAGACGGCAACCCTGTATGCCCTAGGCAAAGTCGTTACAATTTTATACAGAGCAGTATGTTTCCTCATGCTACCATAAGAAGACAATTAAGAACGTGTGAAGAGATTTCGTCTAACAAATTATCGTCTTCACCCTATCGATCAATTATTTACTATTACCACGATTAACCAGCGACCAGCCAATTTAATTCATCAATTTAAACATTAGCACGGAGACAAATATAAAAAGGCTTAAATTGACCAAGTTATTAAATCTAATCCGAACAATATCGAACCAACGAACATAAAAAATTGTGTTGGTGGAACGGTAATAAAACAGGTGCAGACCACTTATTCGTTCATTTACATTTAACTGACTTAGGATACTTATGAAAAAAATATATAAATTTCAAACACATCTAACAGTAAACAACTATAAACAAAGACATAAAATGTTAATTTGCCAGCAGGCAAACAATGTTGAGTTGGCTTCATGACCTTGTTAAGGTTAGGTTCGTGACATTATAGATTTCAAGACAACCTTCCGCCTTCCTTATAGGGCAAAACCTTACATTTGGAGGTGAAAATCTTACCTATAACTTACGTTTCTTATAGGTTTATTTATGTATCCACACAACGTGATTTTAGTTTGTATAATTTGATATACAGAGGGCGGAGAAATGTTAAAACTAAATCTTCATTCTTCGAACAATCTAATTACTGATTATTGTATGTCATTTTTGTCGTTTATCTGGACTATAAATAGAGCACACTCTTTCTGAGTTTGTTTCCCACTACAATTACACTAGTACATTCATAACCACTGAAATCCCACTGAAAAATTTCGGTTTCCGAAAGGATAATCATCGCAAAAATTATGTAATCAACGGTTGGCAATAGATTAAATGCATTTTGAGTTTTAGAAACGTCCATGAAACTACATTCAACAACAGTCGATCACCTGATTTAACAAGCGATTAATCGTTAGTTAATAGTAGATCATAAGTGTTTTGAGTTTCTGAAAGAACTGTCATCTTATTTTTAGTTTATTGGTCGATTCACAGGCTGTTAACAGTTTTTTTTAGTTTTTAAATTAGTGTATTTAACACATACCGAGAAATATTTGTTATACAACAGATCTGTAAATAAGGTAAGTCATATTATTCAATTAAAATAAGACTCTTTTGTGGAAGAATATGGACACCAGACATTTCTGATTTTTCATTGTCGAGCGAAGAGGAGCAATGTTGTCCCCATAGGTACGTAGAACCAAGATGAATTGTATGACACACTACAATGATACTGAATTTAAAAAACGATACAGAGTGTCCAACCAAGTTGTGAAGAACCAACAACCAAACGCAACATATATTTTTGTGCCATTGAGCAGAAATTACTGACAATCAGCTTTTATGCAACTGGAGGGTTCCAACTGACATTAGCTGATAATGTGAGAGCGCATAAATCAAGAGCATGTCGCATCATCAAGAGAATATCTCTTGCTATAGCTAGGTTAAGACTAGTTTTTATACAGATGTCATTAACAGCAGATGACATAAATTTTAAATCTGGTTTTATGCATTGGCTAATTTTCCTAGTTTATTAGTGCTGTTGATTATACATACAACAAAATTCAGTCAACCGAAGGCTCTACAGCACAACTATTCAGAAATAGGAAAGGTTACTTTTCTTTAAATACGCAAACTATATATAATGTTTCTAAAGATAATTCATAAGAGAATCTACAAGCTCTGTGAAAGTCAAATTTCCCTCAACCAGTTCGGGTTCAACCATACGCATGTCTGGTTGATTACGATAAAGCATTTGATCGAGTATAGCACGCCAAGATGATGCAAATACTAAAAGAAGTAGGAATTAACAACCAAGATCTGAAAGGAAATCTTTACTGGAATCAGACAGCAAATCTCAGAGTTGAAGGTGAACACACTGACTATGTGAAAATCATGTGTGGAGTGAGGCAAGGCTGTATTTTGTCTCCTCTAATCTTCAATCTGTACTCTGAAAGAATATTTATCGAAGCTTTACACGAATCTGAAAACGGTATTCTACTAAATGGTTACCGGCTAAACAATATCAGATATGCAGATGACACCATAGTATTTGCAAACAACTTAGAAGACCTACAAGTTCCTATGAACAAAATCAGGTATTACAGTCAACAATATGGACTCAATATAAACGTTAAGAAGACAAAGCTTATGATAATTAGCAAGAAAACGATAACAGGTCAACTATACGTCCACCAATCTCCTGTAGAAAGAGTGACGCACTACAACTACCTCGGCACCATAATAAATGATGAATGGACCAACAACCAAGAGATTAGAGCACGCACCGGAAAAGCTAGATCCACCTTCAATCGGATGGGGGCCTTCTTCAAGAGTCACAACCTCTCTCTTAATACAAAAGTAAGAATACGATGCTACGTCTTCTCTGTTCTTTTTTATGATGTTGTATCGTGGTCCTTGAACGAAGATATGTGCAAAAAATTGGAAGCATTTGAGTTGTGGCTATATCGGAGAATACTTAAGATCCCGTGGACCGAGTAACAAATGAGAAGGTCCTAAGAAGAATAAATAAGAACCGAGATGTACCGACCACCATTAAATCTCGAAAGTTACAATTCTTCAAACATGTTATGTGAAATGAATTCAGATATGCTCTTCTTGGTTAGAACATCTTGGTTAAAGAACCTCAGAATCTGTAGCAGCTTTTCCGCGCTGCTGCAGATAAGATAAAGATTGCCATGATGATCGCCAACATTCGTAACGGATAGGCACATCAAGAAAAAGATATGTAATGCACAGTTGAGAATTCAAGATATCATTTGTAGATGGCCAGGTTTTGTGCATGGCACAACTGTTTTTAATGATAGTCATGTACGTTCTGATTTTGAAAGTGGTGTGTACGGGAACGACTTTCTCTTAGGAGATAGTGGATCCCGAAATTACCTTTACCGAAGCTACTTTTTGACTCCATTTTTGCAGCCCAGAACAAATATCAAGGAAGCTTACAATAGAGCACAAGTAGCCACAAGAAATCCTATGGAAAGGTGTTTTGGAGTATTAAAAAGGCGTTTTCCTTGCCTGATTATGGGTCTACTGATAAAATTAGGTACAACTATGGACCACCTTTTAATGATGAAGATTTTAATCAAAAAAACTAACGAATATCATATCCCGCTATACATGGCATTTATTGACTTTGAGAAGGCATTTGATAGTGTGGAATACTGTGTTTTTTTCTCTCTATCTTCTATCTCTTTTTCGTTCATCTCTTTTTTTTATAGTAACAACTCATTTTAATAGGTGGGTACATAAACTTTGTAAAAAAACACATTTTGTTTTATTACTTGTATTACTTATTCACATAACAAAATTTTGAACTCAATTTACTATTTTTATTCGGAAATAAATCACAATTCTAAGTTTATTTGAATATTAAATACTACTAGTAAGTCAATAACACATCGAGGGTACATCATTTATATTTTTAAATAACATACATATAAAGTCAGAGTTTGATTTTGATATTAAGAATTGTGTGCAAACATTAACCCATTTTTTATTATTTAAACAATGGTCCTGTTATAATATGCTTTTTTGAAAATATATTTTGTTTTTTCTAAACTTTGATTGTTCCAACCTGTATACCAAATTACATTTTGATTTACGTGTACTGTAATTTTATTTGGTCAATATAGTATATTAGGGTAAATAAAAGACCCATCGTATATTGAGAGAGAAAAAAAAATGGGATCCTCCTTTTTTTGTTCAGTTTTGGTAAATTTTTAATAACGACTTTAAAAAGCTTCCTTTTCACGTTATAAACGATACATTTATTATGGTCACGATTTAATTAATATACCTCGTACTTAATAAAAAATAGATACTGATCTAAAGTACCGCTATCTGCTGTCAGATTTTGCCTCATAATCTTTTAAAATGTACTCAACCAATTTACATTAATACCCGATGACCGGTGCTGCTGTCTCGACAGGTTTTGCATTTAATAAAATTCTAAATATATCAATGACTACAATCAACGTGTGTACGTACCTACATTATAATATAATATCCTACTAAGTGACTCGGCTCTTTTTTTACGCGATATTTTTATAAATTAAGTCAAGGATGTAGACTTCGGGTTTCTGTTTGGTATCTCCTTGATTTCTATTGTCCAGTTGTTTTGTTTTTTGGTATTTTTATAGGATTGCAATTTAAAAAGTTGACCTAGACCGGAGCTATTTATATTCCATATACCAAAAAAAAAATTATTTTCCAAAAAAAATCTCGTCAAAATGAACATTTAAATGAATCATTATTTTCTACTTTATCCTTATGCGTGGTCTACTTCCTTAATAAGTCTTTTTGACAATAGAGTGCATACCCACACAGCCAGAAACTAATTTTTGTAAAAAGGAGACACACATCTTCTTCCATAGAGGGCGCATGACCACAGTTAACACTTTGAATGCCATGAGAAGCATTCCGTGATGCACGACCAATTTGATTCTGTTGCCGCGAGAATCAGCGTTTGATTCTCGCTTGTATGTTATTTATATGGGATAGAAATCTATCTATCTAGCGGCAGTCTAAGTGTTAATTAGATAAAAAATTAAAAGAATCTGTCAATAAAAGACAGAAAACAAAGAGAAAAATAAAATATCGATAATAATAGAATTAAATTCGTAACGATTATCGAATGTCAAAATTTAAAAGTCATCATCACATCATAAATATCCAATTAACCACAATATTAAATCGTCTGCTTAATAACTCCCGGTTTCATAATCAATTTAACTTCTTCTTCTTCTTATTCTTCCTCTTTATAATCAATTTAACTTCTTCTTTTTCTTCTTCTTCCTCTTTATAAGCAATTCTGCTTGTTCGTTGGCGGATTAATACCTCTATGGAAAGTTGTAACTCATTAGGTTCGTTTGGTTTACTCTTGATTTACTCTCCAGAAAATCTACCCAAAGCTATTTTTCATATTGTGCGATTTTTATTTCATTGTTGCACGTGGTCTGATCATCTTAACATATGCTCTTTAGTTTTGTAATCGATTGATGTCACAAATCTTAAGTTTTTCTTTTTTGCACTATTAGTGTATATAATTATTCTCTGTGACTTATTCGTTGTTCTTTATTATATTCTTAGCTTAAACAATATTCTTGGCTTATATAGATATAACAGTTCATGCATAAGTAGAAACCCATCATGGCTCAGTGCTAAGTTAATATTTATTATCAGAGTTGCATCAGTTAACAGGGGAGTTGACCCTTAACTTTGCAACGTATGTTATAATATACATAGTATTTCAAATTTGTTATTTGACAATCAATAGTACTTGAAATCCAGTTCTTGGCACTGTATAGTTGAGTATACACTACCGTATTTGCCGACTGGAAATCGGCCCAAAAATTCTTAATTTCGTGCATTTAGTTCTGACGGTATGGATATGGATACAGTCTCGACAAAATGGCTTAGCAAGCATGCTGTTCCAACCAACAAGTGGTAAATGTTTATATCAGTTTATTGTTTTTTATTATACAGTGCTAATTTTTTGAGAACTGATTTTTGAAGCATTATACTGTTTATGTATAAACAAATTTTTGGTGTAGTGTAAATATTTTTTCAGCAAATGGAATCAAAACTTTTTGTATTGTATAGTATACACCGCCCAATATATGCTTATTTAACAATAAATTTTTTTCAGACTAAAAAAAATGAGAATTGATAAAATAATGGCTCTTTTGCCTCCAGCTGGTGCTGAAAACTACCCAGAAAGTAGTAGTGATGACGAACAAAAGGTATTATCTCGTAATTTTTTGAAAAAATTCATAGAAGACACAAATGATGTTGAAGACAATATAACTTCTGAAGAAGATATAGAAGTAATAGAAATATTACCTGTTTCAGTGAGTAAACGAGGACTAGCAGCAGCTACTCCGTCAGTAGTGCCACAATTTTCTCCATTAGTTCAACAAGAAGCAAGATCTTCAATAAAACGGAAAGGGAAAAAGATGAGCCTTCATTCAAATGGACTACTGATGATTTTAAATATGAGGTAACAACAGAAAAAAGTAATGATTTTACAAAACCCAAAAAAATAAAAATACCTTTGCAATATTTTATAACCTTTTTTAGTCCAAATACTGTTGAATTGATCGTATGATCCAATGGCAACCATACAAAGATTCTCCAAAATGGAAAACAGAAAAAGTCACATCCCACGCCCACAGTTAATAAAACACTATAACAGTTATATGGGTGGTGTGGATTTGACAGACATGTTGATTGCTCTATATAGAATACGCTTTAAAACACCTAGATGGTATATGGACATTTTTTCTCAAATTATAGATATATCCATTAGTAATGATTGGCTACTATATAACCGTGATGCAAGCGTTCTACAAGAAGATAAAAACACAGTCATTCCTTTGAAACAATTTAGAATTAAACTTGCCAAAAATCTACTCATCAGAATAGATGACCAGCTTACAGATCCAATAGATATGGGCAATGGAATAAGACAAGGAGACTCGCTTAGTCCAACGCTATTCAATCTAATCATGGATGAAATCATCAATACTATTAATAAAGGAAGAGGATACAAAATGGGGAACAAAGAAATCAGAATACTCTGCTATGCAGATGATGCGGCCCTAATTGCATCCAATGAAGACGATCTACAAAGACTAACCCATAGATACAACACAAGGGCAAAGGACTTTAATATGGTGATCTCTACACAGAAAACTAAAACAATTATAATCAATAAAGAACCAATTAGATGTAAACTGGAAATCGACGGTATCAGCATTGAGCAAGTAATGGAGACAAATTACCTAGGAATTACACTGTCTAGCTACGGAGATATGGAGAAGGAAGTGAAAAATCAAGTACAAAAGGCTAATAAAATAGCAGGTTGTCTTAATAACACGATATGGCGCAATCCCCACATTAATACCGACGTGAAATCAAGAATCTACAAAGCAATAATAAGACCAATAATGACATACACTTCAGAGACAAGACCGGATACCTCCAAAACTTAGCATTTACTAGAAACAGCGGAGATGCGTTTAATGAGGAGAATTACAGGAAACACACTGAGGGATCGAATGAGGAGTGAAGAGATCAGAAGAAAATGCAATATACCAGAAATAAATGAGTGGACACTGAACAGAAAAAAGGAATGGAACGAACACATAAACAGAATGGAAGAGACCCGATTAGTCAGAATAGCGAGGGACAAATCACCAAAAGGTAGAAGAAGTATCGGGAGACCACGCAAAAGATTGAGTGATAACCTCCAATAGAGGCATTAATCGACATTGAACAAGCATTTTGCTTATAAAAAAGAAGAAGAAGAAGAAAAATCTACTGTAAGCAGACAAAATAAAAAGAGGACGTCTCAGCAATGAGCAGGTACCACTATTTTCCAAAAAAATTAAAAACTCGGTAAAGCCTAGACCCCAATATGATATGAGATTAGATCATCTGGATTATTTTCCAGTATACGGTGCAATGGGCAGGTGCAGAAATTGCAAGAAGGGACAAACTGCCATATTTTGTAGCAAGTGTATTAGACTATGTTTAGTGCATAACCAGAATTGTTATATGGATGTTCATATTAATAAATAAAAATTTTTGATTAAATTTTGGTAGTTCTTATTCATATTACTTGTCCTTCACAACTTGGCAATGTATGATATGCTATACAAACCTAGTTTCGGTCTATTTGGCGATGTGTACTTTGGTATACACTCCAAATTTTTGACATATAGATGTCATATATTTTTTTTGTTGTTATAGAATATTTGTATGATGCCCAAACGGAAAACATACTAATTTTCAGATTTTTAGATTCAAAATTAACCTTTTGCCAAGGTATTTTTAAATACGGCATTCTGAGTTTAGACTATTACTAAGGTATGGACCTAAACAAAAGCCTTTTCACACTGACACTGAGGCTCCCTAGATCGCTGCACCAAAGATCAAAGTAGAACTATATTCGTAATATTTTTGAACAAAATTTAATTAACCACTCTGTATTTTTGTAATTAAATTTGATTTTTTGTTTAAAAATCTACTCGTAATAATAATGTTATTGTAATATATATAGTAATAAGGAAGTAATAAACCTTGATCGAATTAAAATAAATTAAAATATTGAAAGAATGAATACCCCTAGGGCAGCATGACTAGATTTTGTAATCAAAAAATTGTTTACAACACCACAACAATGCTTTTTAATTTTCCGGTTTTATAATAAACCTTTCAGTCAAACAAATAAGTTATTATCAACTGAAAAAATCATTACACTAAATAACATCACTAATATGTGAAGTGAAATTATTTATTACGATTTTAAATTACTGTCGCTTTGGTTCAGAAGATCGCGTTGAATGCTGAAAGAAGTTTTTTCGCTTAAATGCATCATTGTGACGGATGTTCTTGCAATTTTTTTTACAAATAAGGTTAGTGTGCCGACATCTATTATGATTTATTTTTGTAGACGATTTATTATAGGGATTGATTATTCTTTCGGCAAAAACGTTTAGTTCCTGGGATATCAACGATTCAATTTTGAAAAACAACAAAAATTGTTTTTTTGAAATGCCGTCTGCAGGTGCATTTTTGGTCAATTTAAAACTTGATATCACAAAAATGATGATATTCCTGGCGCGAGTTTGAAGGCGCGAACGAATTCAGCTAAATTACATGTTTAGGAGAGGTTTGGTTTATATCCAATCCTAATCGTTCCAAGAAGAAGATAGCGGCGAAGAAAGAGTTAATAGTGGACGTTAGAGCTGGGGTACCATAGGACTTCGTCCTGGGTTTGGAGCTGTGGAATTTGTGACGCGGTTTTAAACCGTAAATACTGAGTGTAACCCCCTTGGTATTCGCGGACATAGGATAAAAGCTCTGTTGGCGATCACCGACTGTGTTCCACTACATGTATTGGGGTGTAAGAGCACCAGAGTCTACAATCGTAGGGATGAAACAAAGACAAAGAGGAAATTGGTCGAGAGAAAATTCTCGATTGACCAATGAAAGTATGTATGGGAGAAAACCAGCGATGTTGCGCAGTGGACTGTGAGAGTAGGTATCTACATTATTACCTGACGCAAATGGTCAAAGAGCATGGTTGCTTTCATAGCTACCTTTTCAAATTCGAAAGTGCTCAGTCCGAACAGTGCCTTTACTGGCTCCTTACCCCGAGCATGTTGGGGCGAAGTTTTTAGCTTCCGCCCTGGCACGGAATCGACTCCTAGATTGCAGGTGTCTGCTTAAAGAATTCCTCTTCCTTTATAAATATGTAAAAAAAAGATTAGGTTTGGTTAATGCAAATAGAATTAAGTTATATTAAGTTTGGTTATGTTAATTAAGGTTTGGTTAAACAACATTAGACATGCCGACGACGCAGTAGTTTTTGTATATAGTCTGGACGGTTTGCAAAGAATAATGTCGCGTATATCACTTATAAGTAGAGAACACGGACTTGATCTTAATAAGAAGAAAACAAAGTACATGGTAGTCAGTAAGCGCGAAATATTAAATACATAGCTTTTGGTTAACCAACATCCAATTGACAGAGTGGACAGCTACACATACCTTGGTACCAACATTAACAGCCAATGGGATCTCTCCAGTGAAATAAAATAACGCATAGGAAAAGCGAGATCAGCATTCATAATGATAAAGTCTCTTTTCAGGAGTCATGATTTACCACTTGCTACCAAAATCTCTCTTATTAGATGGTATGTATTTTCTACCTTATTATACGGAGTAGAGACCTGGACACTTTCTACGGAGTAGAGCGCATACTAGAATATCTTGGCCATGTTATGAGGAATGAACAGAGATACGGCTTGTTGCAACTCATTCTTCAAGGCAAGGTATTTGGAAAGAGAGGACCAGGAAGAAGAAGAATATCTTGGCTTCAAAACCTGAGAAAGTGGTTTAATACATCGACAACCGGACTATTCAGAATAACAGCAAGCAAAGTTAGGATAGCCATGTTGATCGCCAACATCAGGAACGGATAGGCACCGTAAGAAGAAGAAGAAGTTTGGTTAGAGTTGGTTTGGTAAGGACGTTACTCTCGAGTATGGGCACTGGACAAAAACAGTTAAACCACCAAAAAAGAATTTAACACACGAAGAAAAGAAAGTCTTACAGAATTTACAAAAAAAAAAACAAAGAGATCATCGTAAGGTACATAAGGAAGGGTTAGCAGTACAATCAATAGTCAGCTCTATCGGATCACCTTTATAACTACTGGCAACATTACTGCCGACCAGCTACTGTTACCAATAACTCAATTCCGGCTTTACGATTGGTCAAATTAGAACCATAATTGCAGCCAATGGTATCGCCCGAGATTGGATTTCGATTCCGGCTTTACGATTGGTTGAATTGCAACCTAATTGCAGCCAATGGTATTGCCGAAATTGAGCATTGGTTGTCGTGCAAGCTCCAATGGCAGAGCGCCATGGAGCACTTGACCTACTTAATTTCGTATAAGTATAGGTGCACGGCGGCCAAAAAGTTCGTTCTGGTCTGGACAGGGTCCGCATAATCAGCCTTCTTGGTATTAGAGACCTTCTGGTTGATTTAGTTCCTCGAAACTCTGCTTTTTATTGTACCTATCCTTTTATTTCAGGATTTTTCTAAGATCTCTAGCGAGACAGTCTAATTTATATTTAAATTGTATTTATTTCAGCTTTTTCGGCTTAGGATATTTCTAGTGAAATATTTATTTTCTTATTAATATAACTTATTGATTAAATGGTATTTTTAACATAAAATAAATAAATATGTAAATAAATATGAAGTACAATTTCATATTTTTCCTCTATTTTTTCAGGTATTTATCGACTTAAAAGAATTTTGGTAAGATATTTATTTTCAGATAGCAAATAATTTTGCTAACATTTTATTTCTCTTTAGGAACTTTTATCGAGTATATTAAGGACATTACTTTCGGGTCTGGACACTTTGTGGTAGTTAGCCAATTTTTTTCCTTTTTCCTTGGTGAATTTCTTCCATGGTGATTTTCTTCACCGTGGAAAAAGAAAACAACAATTTACTTCCTTTTCTGGATGTATTAATCACAAAAGAAGACCCGGGATATGCAACCAAAGTTTACAGAAAACCAACCCACAACAACAAATATTTAAATTAAGTAAAACACCAAAACGTAAACATCAAAAACATCAACGTTTCTTAATGCCATTTCTAAAACAATGAAGCATGCAAATATTTCAGTTAAAATAATTTCAATTAGTAAAATAAGAATAGCAATATTACCTCTAATAAGGCAATTATTAATACAAATAAAATTACTCACGAAGTAGATTTGATCATGAGTTGAGTACCTGCTAATATGTCTATAATGATACTTCTTGATGTATTCAAAAAAACAACTTCTCTAATATTCCTACTTCAGTTCTCTTAATATGTGCTTAGAGCAATTAACAAAAAAAAAGTGTATTTGCATATGTTTAGTATTATTTATATACAATTGTGCTATTAGTTCTTAAGGTTGTTTCAGCTACCTACTGAAATATAAGTATTTGAATTTCAATGTCGGGGTTAGATACAGTCAGGACCGTCTGCAGATATAAATAAGTCATATTCACGCTCGTAAATAAATCTCATATCGCAATTATTGTTATTTATTTGAAATGAGGTTGAATGCTCGAATAACTGAACTTTGAAAAATAATTCTATTATCGAGCACAAGTTAATTAAATCTTGCCCAAGTACTTTTGCTTAAAATAGCATCTTCAGGGGCATTTCGTCAAAATATAAACTATCCGGCAAGCGTAGAATGTGGAAACATTAATAATAACATAAAGTTGTACAAAACACTACACTAAAACTAGGACAAACATATGTCACATGTCACCGTATCATTTCCGCTTAGATCATTATCCCTCCAGATACTGACAAAGAATGTAGCGTAGAATCTTTAAAGTAATTTTAAACTGTTTGTCCTCGTTTTAGTGTAGTATTTTGTACAATTTTGTTATTATTGTTTCCATATTCTACGCTTGCCGGATAGTTTATATTTTGACGAAATGCCCCTGAAGATGCTATTTTAAGTGAAAGTACTTGGGCTAGATTTATCTAACTTGTGCTCGATTAGCCTTATTTTTCAAAGTTTATTGTTATTTAGTTTACTCCTTAGATATTGTTGTGACAGGATGGCATAATATCTCTAATTTTATTTACAATAGCAACCTAGGACATCTTTAAATTTTTAGAACGAGAAACGAAAAGAATATTTGTTAATGGAAAGTGTTTGAATAAATTTCTGTAAGAAAAAAGAGACTGTTTGGCTACGCCACTGATAGTCAAATATTTTTTCTCGTAGGTAATGATAATCCTATTAGGTAGCTGTTACCCAAACCCCGCTTAGAATATGCAGTTATATTTTGAATGCAGTTTGAATGTCTTTTTTGGAAAAATTCACATGTTAAATTTTCTGGATGTAAATCATCTTCACTTTGAGAAAGTATTATTGCGTCTTCTGCATAGCAAATTATTTTAAGTTGTTTTTTTCCTATTTGGTATCCTTTTTTAGTTCTAACTATTTTTATTATTTCTCTCCCTGTCTTATGCCATTACCAGCTTCAATAGGGTCGGTTAGTTCTTCTTCCACTTTTACTTTTATTGTGTTGTTTTGGTAGATATTTTTGATCGTTTTGATTATTATATGATGATCGTTTTAATGATACTGGTGTTGGTGGTTCATTATCGTAACCTTCAGCAAATAGGGATCGAAAGTAGTTTACCCATGTGTCCTTCTGAAAGTGTTTAGTTTTTATAAGTTCGTTCATCTCTTTTCTTTATAAAAAAAAGAGGTTAGTCTTTGTAAATGGGTATATTTATTTAAAAAACCCTTAAAAGGGCTACATCAATAAAACAAACGTTTTCGGACCACACAGTCCATCATCAGGTTTTAAAATCGAAAAATGCCTAAAAATAAGTATAAACCATTTAGTTAAAACAAACGAGATTTTGAAATTTTGACTATGGTTGAAAAGCAAAAGATGGTTATACTTACTAGGTCACAATGCCTGAGCCACCAAAATACTAGGGTAAAAACCCTTTAAATTACATTTAGTTATAAAAGATTGTACATTGTGTTGTAAAATAACTTTGATGTTCAGTATTAAATTAAATTTGACTAGAGGTAACACATGGCTGAATCGAGTTCCAGAGCCGGTGAGAGAGAACCTCTACACGCGGAGAAGAGCTGGGAACTAATTGACAAGATACTTATGAAGGATGACGAAAACAGAATGTCAATGCAACCAAAACTATATTATTTGTACATAGTATTACTACAGCCAAAAGATTAACAAGTTTTGATGATTTTAAAAAATAACAACAATCTAGGTGTTTGGATTTAAAAAACTTTTTTATTTATTAATTTAGGGTATAAAAGATGTGAAATCAATGATGGTTTTATAGTCATGATTAATAGAATGACCTGTGCCTTAGGCAACTTATGTTGCTTTTTGTCGTATGGAATGTGGTCTAAAAGTGTATTTTATGTTGGATTAGCTTATATATATATATATATATATATATATATATATATATATAATATATATATATATATATATATATATATATGAAAATTATCCTTTTATGTTTATCACATCTAGGACAAGGTAAAAATTAAATAACAAATATTTGAAGCTAATATCAGACCTCATATTTAAATGACTTTATTTAAGACTGCTCCTATGGTGAAAAATTAATAAAATTAAGTTTAGTAAGATGGAAATCTACAGGCTGAAGAAATTAAAGTAGTAACCTATGTGATTGAATTTAAAATTGAAGAGGCTGGGTTCCTCAGAGACTAATGAGAATAAAAGTAAAGGAAATGACAAGAAAAGGAGGGGGGGGGCGGTTGAAGGAGAAAAGGAGTTAATCAACAATTAGAGATAATAGGGGTCCTTTATACCTAAAGTATCTAGCACCCTGAACAAAATCTATTTTGGTGGTAATAAATTCAGTTTGTAGAAACCTGAAATTTGTTGTATAAGTGTGCTACTAAGTTGTTGACCGAGAGAAAGTGGACAATGGTAGATAAGGATTCTTTGTAATATGGTAGATTATGAATTTTAATAAATTGTTAGATAATGTTTGAGTGATTACTAAATTAAAACTATTGGATACATGTTTGATATATGAATTGACCAAGAAATAATGAAAGAGAACAGAATTGACAGGAATGTCATGTAATAAGGCAGAGAAAGTAGGGCAGTATTGTGAAGTGTGAACTATGAAAAAAGTTGACGATGTAAAGGTTGAAAGTCACAATTGAAAGAAACATGGCGATTAACGCAATTGGGGCTCTTTTGTTTTTCTTTGACTATTTCCAAGTCTTCATATACATCTAATTATCTTTATCCTCTGGTCATTCTCCATATTTTTTTTGTATTCAGTAGAAGTCGTGTTCTATCTGTTTTGAGAAGCTCTGCCAGTGTTCCCTTTTTATTTGTCTAAAACTAAAATATTGGTTTAATTTCTGATTCGTTTGTAGTGGTTGTATGCCTGTTGTGTTTGTTGTGTTCTGTATTGTAAAAGGGCTTTTTTCTTTTCTTCACATTTGGTCTTTACTTTCTCTCTAAACTATGGTGTTTTCTTTTTTGATATGTTAGTGTTCGTTACTTTCTTCTCTCCAAGTGATTCTGTTGCTGCGTTAATTATGTTATTTTTGAGTTTTTCCAGCTTTCCTCGATGTTATCCTTTTCTAATATTTCATTCCCAGCGATCTTTTCTGATATTAATTTCCTGTATAAGTAATCCGTGGATTCTGTATTTAGTCCTTTCGACTTTGATTTTTGTTTATGTTGCCGCCGCTCTCTTGGATGAGAAGTATTTCAGGAAGTATTTCAGTCTTCTTTTGTCAAACTTATATTTCGTTATCTACCTGCCACTTTTCAATCAATTATAACCTTACTCACTCCCAATGAAGCTCGCGAATTGAGCAACATGGCCTTCGTTAATTTGTAAACAATCAGCTTTTTACCACCTGTTTTTACTCTTTTTTAATCACCTGAGCTGATTTTCATTCCAAAAGGTCCAGCTAAGTATTCACTCATTCCAAAAGAAGTCAGGTGAATAAACTAAATGGTGGAAAGAACCTGCAAGAACTTTTGAGGGTGCACTTTCCTGAGTCTAAAACAAAACTGATACCACTAGATATATGGCAGCAGACTGACTGGATACCATGATTGATGGTAAAAGAAGTAGTAAACTAGGACAAAGTCAAAAGGACAATAAACTTATTTGAGCTATATAAGTCACTGGGTCCGGACGAAATTTATACAATATTTCTACAGAAGGAAAATAATTTTCTGTACAAAAAAATATGTGATACTAAATGATAGCTTAGGCTCGATAGGCCTATTAGATTAGGTGTATTGGTTGAAGGTCCATTACATCAATGGCGGTATTTCTATCTAGCCGGACTCTTACCGGACACGGCACTGCAATATCTAATACAGAAGATGGACTAGGTTCTGAAAAACCAAGAGGTGGTGGATGCATTTCCCGATATAGAGCACAACCTCTCCTGCGAAGCAATCTCAGGGGCGATTCATCTAAAAGGAATAAATGAAACAAGCTGAAGATGGATCGAGTACATGTATGTAATATATTGTCAGAACTAGCAGCCAGATACTGTCGGCAGAGGAAAGTCTTATCTCCCCTCTTGTGGAATTTAGTCATGAACAGGCTGATAACTAACTCAGTAATGACAGGCATCATATCCTGTGATTTGCAGATTGCCTTGTCATCTTACACTACGAAAAATTTAATGAAACAGTCAGAAATAGACTTTAACAGGCTCTGAGTGTAGTTACAGAATTGACTTCAAATGTAGTTTGGATTGGGCCCTCTAGTTTATATGGTACACATCTCAATCTGGTCAGTTTTAATTTTTAAAAGCTGTCATTTTGTTTTTTTTTTTTTTTCTTTCAGTTGACAAGGTCGTTAAATTTGATATTTAAGAGAATCTTTGTCTTTTTACAACTTTTATGTAATTATCGTAACTATGTAGATAAGAGTACATCTCTGTATTATCAATCAACTAACACCAAATAAACCTGCTTGGAAACGTGTAATTAAAATAATGACGTATGTGTTTTCAGTTACACAAATTTTTACCTAAACTGGTTATTAAAGCTGAAAAGTTGGTCGTAATTCAAAATTAATATATTGAATACTAAATTAGGAAGGTTGTACTCTTGTCAGTATTGTACCTTCCTTCCTGAATGACCCAATTTGGAAGTAACAGGAAATGCAAATGAAGTAAATTTATTCTAAAATTACCTCGTAAATAGTGTTATTCAAAGAAAACATTCTAAATTAAATATATAAGATGTACTTAAAATGTAAAATGTGCGTAGAAGAAGCTTGTAATATGGAAGCACATTTTGTTTTTCCTACGTAACATTGATAATTATTTTTATAAATCGACAAAAATTAAGCATCAACCAGTATCTTGTTTAGTGATTAATTTGAAAGTAATAAAATTAACCTGTGATCTGTGATCCATTTTTGGTTGATTTTAATAAAGATGGGTACACCGACAAAAGTTCTCAAACCAATTCAAAGAAATTCAAAGAAGGAGGAGTTATAATAGAACAGGATGCATTTTTTTACCTGATTTATTAAATGCTGATGGTAAATATGTCATGAGAATGGCTTTAGAAGGCTGGATCGATGGAGTAACGGTGGCTGGTAGAGCAATCTCCAATTTAAGATTTGCCGATAATACTACACTTATAGCAACAAATAAATAAAGAAAGACTAGATCTTCTGCCTAAAGTTGAGTGAAAAAGTAATAAAGTTGGTCTTAAAATTAATAAAGGCAAGAAGAAAGTAATTGTGGTAGACTATCTAGTGGTTAAAGACTGCAAAAAATGTAATGAGTCGCATAACTACAGTTTGGAAAGACAGATGATCTATCTCTCAAAAATCAAGATGAGACTGCTGAATGGACTTCTATTCTCAATATTTCTATAAAGGGAGGAAACAGGGAGTCTTCCAGCACAATAATGCCAAAAAATTAATACCTTTGAGATTTGGAGTTTGAGAAGAATGCTGCGCATATCTTGGACGGCTCATCGTATAAACTTGTTCATTCTTAACTAACTTGATATTAAAAAAAGGCTGTTTACACCATTTTTGAAGCGAATTCTATAGTTCTTTGGTTGCTTGGTTTACATCAGTAACGATAATTTAGAGATTAGTTATTGTTTCTGGGAATGTTCCAGGGAGAAGATCAAGAGGACAATATCCAACCAAATGGTCTGACCAAATTAAAAATTCAGTAATTCTTGAGTGAATTTAAGTGATTCTGAGTACTTAACTGACTATGGATTAAAAAATTCTTTAAACAAATTATTTCCTGTCAATAATGTTTTGTTGTGTTTTGAGGTAATACATAGTTTCAGCTATTTCGGATTACTTTGTGATAGTAATGTCATTTTTTATTCTTACGATATTTACACTTTTCTCTTTATCTTATGAATATCCCATTTCTGCTTTTTTGAGATTATTTAAAACAGTGGCGCCCTTTTTTTGAGTTTTTTTATTTCCTGTTCTTTTTTGTTATTTGTGGCAGTCTTTCTTGTGTTTAATCTCAGTCGTGTTACTCACTCCTGGTAATCTACCAGGACTAACAAAGGTACCTTTGGGCATCTAGTGTATCCGTATTTTAAGTTTACTTCTTCATAATCTAGCTCACGTGTATGGTAACAGCATTCCAAATATATAAAATTGTTTTGAAGCTGTTTTCTGTTGGCATTTTAAAGTTATTATATTTTAATGGAAATAAGCCACAATTAAAGGTTAAAATTAAAGTAAAGTAAAGTGAGCCTTTGCAATTCGGGGATTCCCTTGTTACATGATGAACCTAATACATAATTGCGAGTTTCGCATTGAAAGGGATAACCTGTTATTGTTTTAAAATAATGATTCTCTTAGCGGTGCAAATGAAAATTACCCACCCAGACGAACTCTATTATCGGTCCCAGTGGGAAATAGGAGTAGAGGTAGACCACGACTGAGATGGAGGGACGGTGTGGACGAAGACGCAAGGAAAATCGGCCCGGCAAATTGGCAACGGTTGGCGATGAACAGAAACGACTGGCGAAATAGACTGGGGAAGGTCAAGGCTCAACTAGAGCTGTAGCACCACTGATGATGATGATGAGTCTCTTAGCGGTGCTTCGTTTTATAATAAGTTATTTAAAGTTTTTCTGATTTCAAGTTGCAGTATATAATAAGCAGCACGGCTTTCGGATTAAAAGATTTCAAGTGAGTGTCGTAAAGTTTTATTTTTCAGTAGAAGAGGTTTTTGCCATCTCAATATCGTAAGTCTAATTTTTTTATTTCTTTTTTTAAGATTTTATTTGACCCAATGGAGAAAAAAAAACATCAAAAACAATCAATTATTGCAATTTTAAATCGACTAGAAAAACGAGAAGAATCCTCGGCAGTTAGAAAACATTTTAATTTAGGCAAATCAACTGTAAGAGCAATTAAGAAGAATGAAGTTGCTATAAGAAAATCTATGATTTCTATTACAAAATTAAGCGCCAAATTTTCATCTTACTCAACGGATGAATCATTAGAAAGAACAGAAAGGGCCATCGCAATTTGGATTGGGAGACTTCAAAAAATATTTCCTGTAAGTGGTTATTTAGTCCATGAAAAAGCTCTTCAGTTCTATGAGTTATTGAAACAGTCAGAGCCACCAACTTCCACTTCCCAAGCTGGTTTAAAATTTTCAGCTAGCAAAGGATGGCTAATCGGGTTTATAAGAAGAAATGCATTTCATAATATCAAGATCACAGGAGAGAGTGCTACATCAGATAAACAACAGCAAAAATATTTCCACAGGAGCTAGCGAAAATGATTGAAGATGGGGACTATTGTGCAGACCAAGTATTTAATGCTGATGAAACGGGACTGTATTGGAAACATATGTCTAACCGTACTTACATTGCAAAGCATAAAAAAACTACAAGTGGACATAAATCAAGTAAAGATCGAGTAATATTATTGCATATTTTGTAGCAATACATTAGGGGATAGGATGTTGAAACCGCTCTGTATAAATAAATCTCTTAGACCACGTGCTTTGAAAGGCGTAAAATTTTATTTTTTAAATTAAAAGCAGTTGATGTTAGAACATTGATAGAAAAAAAATATGATTTAAACTGAAAGATTATTGAAGAATTTTAGCTAGAAGCTGAAGCTGTTTTAAACACGTTTTAGAACGAGGCAACTTTGAAAAACATTTACCTGTAGACGAAGTTCAGAAATAATTAGTTTACTTTCAACAACAATACCAGTAAAATAAACAGGTTCCTACAATAATACAATAAATATATATAAACAGTCTCAAAAACGAATAGAAATATGGACCAGTTTTCTCCTAGAATAATACCAAAATACACTTTACAAGTAAAACAAGAAAAAGCAAATGATTTTAACAAGAAAGCTTGAATGACAACAACTATTTTTACAGAATGGGTTAATAATTGCTTCGTGTCAGAAGTAGAAGCCTATATGAAGAAAAATGAAGGATTTTACAGTGTTAATAATTATTGACAATGCAGCAGGTTATCCACACTTAGAACATCCAAACGTGCGAATAGTATAAATAGTATTGCTTGTGGATGATGCATTAAGTGACCATGATTTAATTGATCAAACTTTAGATCTAACTTAAGATGGTGTCGTGAGTCTAGAAGATGATAATGATTTGGAAGAAAAACCAACCACCTCACTACCAAATTAATTTTAGGTGGTCTTCAACTTTGCAGTAAATGACACCAATTCTGAACCAGCCTTTTAATTACAACGTAAGCTGCATAACTGCATGTCAGGATATCGTGAGCTACATAAAAATTGTTAGCATCATCATCGCAAAGTTTAATTACTTATTACATGGTCAGAAAAGGAATATCTACACAGAACGAGAATGAAATTTGTTAAAATTCATCGCCTTTGCCGCAAATATCTATTGCAGAGACTGTTTCTTCTCACAATGAAGATTATTTTGAGCCACTTCGCAAACCATTATCCGATACCGATAATAATTAAAAATGTAAATGTAAATTTATATATACCTATTACTTTCCCATAAAATTAAATTAATTAATTTTTTTTAAGCTTTTGTATGAATTTCTTTCATATATTCTAAGTAATTTATCATGCAGCCTATTTCTTTTAATTTCTGCAAAGTTTTTTGTTTCTGTCTTGGGTTTATGTAATTTTAGAGGGCTACAGGACGTATCACTACTTTTTCAATGCAAGTAATGCCTTTTTTATGTAATTTTTTTATATGCGTTTTTCTGTGGAACGTATCCACTGCATAATACGAGACCTTACTGTATTTAATAATATATAATATGGATATATATATATATATATATATATATATATATATATATATATATATATATATATAATAAATACGGATATTTTCAAGTTAAAGTTGATTTCCTGTAATCGAATTAACTATCTTACAATAAAGTCGTCTCAGAAACGCAACTCAGCAATATTGGCAATATCATTGTTTGAATTTTCAATATAAATGAGTCAGATAAAATTAAATTACTGGAAGGATTTTTCCCAAGTTACAAAAAACAAAATTTGTATAATTTATTAATGTTTGTATTTTGAGAACGATTTCTGAAGTGGAAATTGAAACGTCAATAAACTTATTTTAAGCCTCAATTATGGCTTATTCCCATTAAAATAGTTAATATATAAAAGTGGAAAGACATAATAAACTAGTTACTTAAATGTTATGTCCTTTATTGTGGTAATAGTCCCAAAAATATTATAACTGCCACAAAAATGGATTCCCAAAAAGCTATTTCTAAATTTATTGACCAATTAAAAATTTCATAATCCGAGACATTAATTTTGCATTGTCTAACTTCTAATCTAATCCATAAATAAGGAGATGCTGGATTTATGGTTATGGTTTTTTGTTAATTGATTTCCGTTTATAGATTACAATTATTTACTTTAGATGCAATAATTGTGAAAATTCGATTATCATGTTAGACGTGGAAACACCTCATTGGTGGATGAACTATGCAAAATAAAAGTGCCTGAGTAAAACTAGAAAAATTAGCAATAGATTTGCTATAATAGACATAAGTTTCATATCGAGTGAATTTTCCAATATGAAGAAGTTTATATTTTTTGTTGTAGCTGTTGTAGTGGCTGTTTGGGTAAGAAAATGTTTAATTCGTGTGCTATGTTGATTTATTGCTATTTATGTTGATAAACATATTGCTTCCACAGTTTTACTAATAATTTTCCTATTTTTTTTTCTATTTTTTTCGATTTTTATTCTCCAATTAGTAATACAAAAATACTCAAAAATCATTCATAATAATTTCCACACATTTATTCAGATAAATAAATCTTTTTACGTGACAACGGTCTTCCAGAAGTGATATATTTAACAATTAATAGTCTTGATGTTTCACCTACATAAAAATGTTCGCATTTACAAGGTATTTTATAAATACTCTTTGTTCTTTCTTTTTTATTGTTAGGTTTAGTTTTAGATAAAATAGATCTAAAAATGTTCGCTGTTCACCTTCTGACAATGTGCAAGCCTATTATTAAATTCGTGAGTCACTCTTTCCAAGACTTATCCATGCATTAGTTTACATTCATTAATAATTATTTGTTTCAAATCCTGTAAACAAGTTGATCACCTAATGTAAACACGTGATATTAGATAATTTCAAAGAAAAAAATCTAACGTATCAAGCTCCAGAGATCGAGCCGACCACTCTATGATTTCCTCTACGTCTAATCCATTATTTTGAATAGTTTACATTTATCAATAATTCTTTGTTTCTAATCCTGCAAACAAGTTGATCGCCCAATGTAAACACATGATTTTAAATAAATTCAAAGAAAAAATCTAACGTATCAAGGTCTAGAGAACGAGCAGACCACTATAATTTCCTTTACGTCCAATCCATTAATTTGGAAAGTTCACATTCATCATAATTTTTCTTTCAAATCCTGCAAAGATGTTGATTTCCTAGTGTAAAGCAGCTATTTTAGATAACCTCAAAAAAATCTAACGGATTAAGGTCCGGGAAATGAGCAGGCCACTCTATAACTCCATTCTATGTATATCAATGGATTTGCAAAATTCGCATTCAAAAAATTTCTAACCAGTCGATAATAGAAGGGGAGCGCTCCATCTTGCTCAAACCAAAAGTTCTGTGGTAACTGGCCATTTTCTTGAAGTGCAAGACTAATTTTGTTATTTAGTAAATTAAAAAAATCGAAACTTCATTCGAAAAATTCAACTTTTTTGGATGTTGTTCGAACACGTTTACCATAACCGATCATTATTTTAATACATACGGTTGCTTTTATCAAACTTGGTATGAATATGAAGCTTTTAAAATCTTAAAATTATATAGGATGTTACATTTAAATTAAGTAGGTTGTTGTTGGGGGTATATTCAGCGAAACCAGAAGTAAAGTAGTAACAAAAAATGTAGCATCATATGAGTTATGTGTCATTGTACTTGCATGCAAAGTTTGATGAATATATTTTTTTCTTTCATTTCAAAGATATACTTAGTTCCATACTTTATCCCAACCCTGTACCGTGACAGTTAGTTTAAGATAATATAAATACTGTATTTTTTTCTCTTTAAATCGTATTTTTTGCAATTCTTTCCTACACTTTTCTTTTAATAGCTTGTTGATTGATCTCAAAGTCACTATTCCTATGAAAAATTATCTTCTGCCATTTATAAAAATGATCTCAGCAATATCGACCAGGTAGACGACCGGCCCGTCGATGGTAATGAGTGACTAACGACACGATCGAGATGTAGACAATTTTTTCAATGTAATTTCAACTTTTCTTTTTTGTACACCATATTTTTACATCATTTACATCATTATTTTTAATACCTACAATATTTATTAAAATAAATAATACCGAAATTAAGATGATCGTTTTTATTATTAAGAGTCATAATATCATTGCTCTAACTTAGTAGAAAAAGTTTTATCAGAGCAATATTTCCGTTTATACCATAATGAACGTAATAAGTATAAAAGTTTGAAACAAGTATTAACCCTTTCAGGACTGAATACAATCAGCAGATATCCAAAACTTTTCAAACAAAAAATACAATTGATAGTCTTATAATGGTGCCCAAAGTGATCTGTTTTTGTAAATATCATTATATCCTTTAATAAGATATGGGACAACTGTATCCCAATAGTGTTTTATATTGGGATAAAGGTCTTCTATTAGTAAACGAATAAATTTTGAAGGTAATTTTATTGAAAAAAATATCAAAAGGTCTAGTCTTCCCATAAACTGATTATAGAACATAATGGATTCAGGACATTTAATTTCAGCACCTTTCTTTCCCGCAAGTTATATAGATGTATTGTGACAGTTGAACATTAGTAATACACTTTTTGTAACTTCGTAACTTTGTCATCTATTACTCAGTACCCCAGTATCCAAAACTTGAAAATCAAACTCCTCTTTGATATCTTTTTCACTTCAAATTTTGTTCTATTTTTACGATTTCATATATATTACATATATGACAACATAAGGCAAATTTAGTTTACTAAACAATTTTAGAGATGAGAAAACATCTCTGTTTTTTCACCACAAATTTATCTAAAGTACGAGCAACAGCTTCTACCTCTTTATCAAAATAAATGTTGAAGTCATATATGTATCCGGTAAACAGTCAGACCTTTGCCACATTTTTATTCCATTTTTATAGGTTTTACTGGAATATATTGTTTTAAAGAAGACCTTCCCTTAAACTCGGTCATAGTTTCATCAATAGACTGATGAGAACTCTGTATTCTGACTTTTCCAAAAGTATGCTTCAAACATGAAACGGGTAGATAGTCGTCAGAATTTGAGCCAGAAAAAAGTTCCTCTGGTTCTGACAAGTCAATTAGTTCTTCAACAATGTTTTTCAATCCTTTTTGTCATAATTCAGGAACCTCAAATATTAGAACTGGCGTCACTATTTAGAGTCAATATAAAAACTGATGGGACACCAATGACCCGTGCCAAAAAACAACTGGGACATCCATGTCCCATTACATGAATTTTGCGAAAGCAATGACGCAAAAATGGATTTTATTAGAAATTTTACTTAATTTTGACAACGAACGCTTTCAGGGTTGTTTTTTTAGTAGTATTTTGCAAAAAAAGCAAAAACACTAAAAATGTATCACAGCAACAAAACGCAGAACTACGTTGTACAAGAACACCTATTTCTAGAAAATTTGAGGTTATATAATCGAATTGTTGGTTGCATAACATAACGAAATGTTTAGTAATACGGTTATAATATATGATTAAAGATAATTAGGAGACATATAGGCACCAGTAGAACTTAATTAATTTAATGAGAGAGATTTTGGTAGCAAGTGGTAACTCGTGACTTCTGAAAAGAGACTTCATCATTATGAACGCTGATCTCGCTTTTCCTATGCGTTGTTTTATTTCACTGGAGTGATCCCATTGACTGTTAATGTTGGTACCAAAGTATACGTAGCTTTCCACTCTGTCAATTGGATGTTGGTAAACCAAAAGCTGTGTATTTAATATTTCGTGCTTACTGACTACCATGTACTTTGTTTTCTTCATATTAAGATCAAGTCCGTGTTCTCTACTTATATCTGATGTACGCGCCATTATTCTTTGCAAACGGTCCAGACTATCTGTAAAAACTACTGCGTGGTGAAATATCTAATCTAATAGTGTTGTTTAGACGCATTCCGTTGACTAATACACCGTCTTGTAGTTCTCCTAGCGCTTGCTCAAAGATATATTCAGAGTATATATTAAATTGGATTCAGATGGCGCAAAATCGGACTAAGTGGAAGAGCATGTGAGAGGCCTATGTTCAGCAGTGGACGTTAGAGGCTAGTTGATGATGATGATGATGATATATTAAATAACACCGGGGACAGAATGCATCCTTGCCTTACTCCTCTATCTATGGAGACTGCCTCTGTCAATTGGTCATCCACTTTAATATTGGCTGTTTGGTTGTAATATAAATTATAGATGATTCTCAAGTCCCTATCATCTAACCCCACTTCTTTCAAGATATTTATAAGGTTATCATGATTTACTCCATCAAGTATACACATCACAGTTAACATCCCTGCATCTTTGCATAAGCACTTGGACAGCGAATAGAGCTTCTCGGGTGCCTAAGGAATCGCGGAATTCAAACTGCGTCCATGATACTTGTTCTTCGCATTTTTTATATATTTTGCCCTGTATCACTTTCAAGGACGTTTTAAGTAAGTGGCTCATTAGGCTAATTGTTCTGTAGTCTTCGCATGTCTTGACATTTACTTTTTTTGATATGGTCACGAAGGTCGACTTTATCTAGCTTTGCGGTATTTTTCCAGTTACGTATATGTTGTTGAATACAGTTGTTATCCATTTTATTCCCTGTTCATCCATAAGTTTTAGGAATTCTGCACAAAACTCGTCAGGTCCTACTGCTTTACCATCTTTAGTTCTTTTATTAGCTGACGTGACTTCTTCAATGGTAATCGGAGGTCGTGTTTGGCATTCAGTATCTTCAATGGTATTCTGCCTTTCATCTGCAAAAGTTACTTTCACATAATTCTTCCAAGTGTCTAGTTTTTCTTCCACAGTTAACAGTGGTTTGCCTTAGTTATCTGCCAAACACCCAATTCTTCTAGGTTTGTATAAGCCTGCGGCTTCTTTAACTTTGAATCGTGTTTATGTTGCAATTGCTGTATTTCCGCACACTGTTTTCTTAGGTGTATATTCTTAGCTATTCTAATAGATTTTTTGATCTTTTTATCGATTCTTTTCTATAATGATATGTCTTGATCTTTGAACTTTCGCCTCTCTTCCATCATATCTAGAATCTCATTTGTCATTTACGATTTCTTCTTTATTTTTGGTGGTTTGAGAAATTTCTCTCGTATGTCTTTTGAAACTGTATGTAACTTTTCTAGCTCCTGCTCCATTACATCCGATTGATTAACGGTATTCAAATTGTTATATATATACCGCTTTACACTATGTTCTGTGTGTAGGTCTTTTAACAGCTTGATGTCGAATTTTGGATTCACACTACGTCTAACCTTCTTTAGCCTGAGCCTAATTTTGCCAATCCGTGGGTTATGGTCTGATTTGATATCAGCTCCTGGATATGTCTTGACTGATGTTATGCTGTTCCGGAATCTTTTATTAATCAGAATGTAATCTACTTGATTTCTCACTATGCGGCCTGGAGTATCTTGAGGTGATTTCCATGTATATAATCTTTTGTGTGGGAGTTTGAAGTAAGTGTTAGTAATCACAAACTCTTCTTCTGCTACAAATTCACCCAGTCGGTCTCCTCGCTCATTTCTTTCTCCAAGTCCAAATTGTTCTATGATGTCTCCCGAGTGTCCCCTACCAATTTTGGCCTTTAGATCACCCATAATCAAAGTTAAATCATTTCTGGGGAGGCGTTTTAAGGTGTTCGATAGTTCGTTATAAAATGCTTCACTTATCTCGTCCGATTTGTTAGCTGTAGGGGCATATACCTGGATAATGTTAGATGTAATTGGGTAGGTATTAAGTTGAAGGAGGAGTATTCTTTCCGATATATGTACAAAGTTTTTAACATGTCTGGCAGTTTCTTGATTTAAGATTATACCTACCCCATTTTCGTGTCTTCCATTAGGGTTACCTGAGTAATATATATGATGATCATTAATTTTACATTGCCCAGAGTTCGTCCATCTTATCTCACTTATTCCCATTATGTCTATTGATAGTCTATCCATCTCCTTGATTGCATTATGAGTCTTGCCTGCCTCATATAATATTTTAACATTCCATGTGCAGATCGTGAGGTTTAACTTTATATTATAATGGCAATTTAATTGGATTTCTTCTGCTGGCGATCGAGAAGGCCTTGCCGTCTTGTGATTGTCCTTCTCTGTCGGATCTTGGTATCCGAATTACATGATCAGTAATATGGTTTCTATGATAACACGTAACACGTATAGGAACAAATAATTTATTCACATTTCGCGTTTTCACGTAACAAATTTTTTATATGATATATGCAAAGAATTTTTCATATTTTGCGATTTTTATTAAGTTGTTAATATATTGTTGTAGGCTGACGATGCAACAGAACAGAAGAGAACAGAGGAATTCGAAAACTTACAGGAAAATTTAAACACTTGTCAGCAGAATTTGGGCCTGCTACCTAGTGACATTCAAACCAAAGGGTATGCTCACGTAAAAGAGGAGGACAAGGATTACATAGGAGCCATTATGCTCTGTGTATATACCAAAGTAGGTGTTATGTCAGAAAATGGAGATTTAATTGAAGCAAGAGTTCAGAGTCTTTATACTAATCTACGAGGGGACTCACACCGTACAAAAGAAACAATACAAAAAATTTTGAAGGAATGTAAGCCAAACGATAATGATTCTCCTAAGCGTAAAGCTTTCTCTTATGAAGCGTGTTTAGATAGATTAAATTAATGCGTGTAAGTTAATGCGTTAAGTCCATTTTTCATTTTATTAAACTCTAATCCTTATATTAGAAGATGTAAATTTGAATTAAACTATAATAAAAATTTACTCTTCAAACGTATCCTTTTTTATTAAATGCATCAACCACTGAGGATTATACTCTGCTCAATATAGATATTTTCAAAAATTCCCGTAAAGCCAAATATAGGAATATTGGTGAAGAGCTGGGGTTTACCACTACAAATAAAGTTTTAAAAATCCCCATCGATCGTAGGGTATAATAATATAATAATAAGTAGTAGGGTATAATAATATAATTTTAAGCTATACAGTGATTGGCCACTATTAGTTATTAGCACATTGTCGGTTTTTTACATTATTTTAAGAATATAACGAAATTCACTGACAAATGTTATTATTTTATGATAGAGGCAACCATGTACAAAATAGTATCTGACTTCATTTTATTGCACTACCTAACCTTAAACAATTATCGACAGATCTATCAGATGGTGTGTTGTGTATCAACATTTTTTATTAAAAATACTAAGAATCGTAAAAACCGATAGTATTGGAAGAAAGGATATTTTATAAGGTAGATTTTGTTATATAAAATTTATAGTTTTAAGTTATTTTATTATGTTTAAAATGACTAAATGTAAGTCAATAATTGCATGAATGTGCTTCGTTTGTATTAAATTATCTATGCCAATCACTGGTTCTAATTTCTTTATATTAGACAGTTATTGTCCACCTGGCCATTCACTGTAAAAATACATTTTATTGATAATATTTTATGTTTAGTGATTGGCACATGGGTACATAGATATTTTTTTTGTAGATGCCCAAAGTAAAAGAGGGTGCACATTACGAAAAAAAATATGCCGAAGAAGATGTTTTGCTTCCGTTGAAGGCCATCGAAAATGGGATGACAGAAAGAAAAGCTTCCCAAATATTTTAAGTATCATGTCAAACTTTTCAGTTTAGAAAAAGTGATAAGTTTACTAATAAGATAACTTTGGGACCAAGCAGTATTTTGAATAATAAGGAGAAAGCTATTTTAGAAGAATGGATATTGACAAGTTACAAAAAGGAGTTTCCAGTTAGGAAAGTAGATATTCAAGCTTCTGTTAAGGAATTTTTAGATTCAAACCCACGTGAAAATCCATTTCAGGACAATTTTCCTGGAGAAGGCTGGTATCCAGGCTTTCTTAAGCGACATGAAATTTTAACTCACCGAACACCAGAAGCAGTTACTTCGGCTAGTTCAGTTGTTTCCGAAGGAGATGTTCGTAAATGGTTTTCTTTAGTCGAGGAATATTTAAAAAGTAAAAATTTAGATTATATTCTGCAAGACCCCACTAGAATTTTTAATGTGGATGAAACATGTTTTTATCTGTGCCCAAAAAATTTTAAAGTTATTGCGCCTCGTGGAGCACGAAATGTTTATGAGGTAGATTCTGGTCAAGCAAAAATGAATATCATCGTGATGTTTACCTTTTCTACATCTGGTCAAGTAACTGATCCGATGCTTATTTATCCATACAAAAGACTTTCGACTTCTATAGTTAATTCAGTGCCTTCTTCTTGGGGAATTAAACATGGTGATAATGGTTGGATGAAAGTTGAGTTATTTTACTAGTATATTGGTAATGTTTTGTATCTATATTTAAAAAATAGCACTACTTTTCCAATAATCCTTTTTGTAGATGGCCATTCTACACATCAAACACTAAAGTTGAGTCAACTGTGTACGGAACTACAGATAATTTTAATATCGTTGTATCCCAACGCAACACGGTTAATGCAACCAGCAGATGTTGCTGCATTCAAACTGTTAAAAACTGGTTGGAAAAAAGCAGTGTTAGACTTTAGAAAAAAACATCCCCATGAAATGCTGACGAAAGAAAAATTTGCACTAGTCCTGAAAGGTGTCATAGAAGACTATGCAAAAGCTGAAACTATAAAAAATGGGTTTAGAGCAAGTGGATTATATCCATGGAACGGATCAGGTATCGACTTTACCAAATGTCTTGGAACAAAAAAGGAAACTAAAATATATTCAGATACAAACGTAAAGAAAAAAGGTTCACTTAATATTCCGTTTATCTCTTTTAATCAATTTAAGGAAATAGTTGGCGAAGAGAGAATAGCCATATTTAAAAAAAAATGATCAGTTTGACGAAGCAAGTCATGATGAGTTTATCTTGTTATATAAATTATATAAAGAATTTGAAAAGAGCAATAGCCATCTTAATACGGAAATTCGTGACGATTCAGAAAACCTAGAAATCAGTACAGTGGACACAGAAATAGAAAATATGGAAATTATTTTCGACGAAAATATACTTTTTAGACTAGATGTAAATGAAGAGGAAAAAAGCAACCAACATTTATCACGTGACAATCATTGCGAAGAAACTGTGGAGACAGGGGAAGGATTACAAAAAAATGTAGCACACGAAGGGCATGTAGAAGAATTACTTATACAGGAAAATAAAAAAGAAATTCGGCCTTTACCAGAAGCTATGGAAACAAATGATGTATTAGATGAAAATTTAACACAGGAAAAATCTGTAGAAAATTATCTAATAAGGAAAATAAAGAATAAACCCAGTCTTTAGAAGAAACTGTGCTGACAAGTGATATATTACAAAAAATTTTAACCCAGGAGGTGCCTTCAGTTCAAGAATCATTTATAGAGGACAATAAAGAAAATACCCAAAATAATAGAAGCATTCGAGATTTCGTTATTTGGTCTAAAACACCAGAAAGAAAAGGAAAAAGGATTGCCAACGATTACCGTTTGTTTTAACTAGTTCAGGATGGAAAAGAATTCAGATGGAGAAATTGGCAAATAAAAAACAAGAACAGAAAAGAACAGAAACACGTAAAACAGAAAGATTATCCACGTAAAAAGAAAAAGTATCAAAAAAAATTGGGAGAAAAAACATCAAAACGTGAAAGAAAACAAAAATAAAACTAAATCACAATCTAAAAGACCCAAACTGGACATTGACTGCCTGAACAAATACGATAATGCAGCAGGGACAAGCGGATTAATCAATTACAAAAATACCTCAACGTCACGTACGAAAAGTATTCAGTAGTTCTGAAAGTGATGATGAACCCCAAAAGAATAAGTTTGTTTATAATTCAATAGGTGTCGGAAAACTTTGTTTCATTTGTACGAAAAATATTACAAATTCAAACAAAGGTATCCGATGCTACAAGTGCAGCCGAACGTATCATAATTTGTGCATTATAAAAATTAGTCCTTCAGTAGATAAGGATAATAGTATATTACTTTATGAAGCGGAGAAGCATGACTTTTCTTGACGCGCCCGATATTCACCTCTATAATAGAGAAATTGTAACTATTAGCACTTAGCCATTATGAAAATTACATTTTAATAATCATAAACTACTAGTAAGTTTAATAAATGCCATGAGCTACTTGAGAAACCCCCAAAAATTATATTTTTCATCATCGTCATCCTTTACAAAAGTAACTTTGATGTGATTTTTATTTGATTTTCTTTTATTCCAAACGCTTTTTCTAAATAACTATAAGCGTAATAGCGCTTATATTAAGTAATAGCGTAAGTTTAACTAAAGCTAACGAAGAAACATTTTTATACTAGCAAGTTAAAAATGTAAAAAGTTTTTGATTTCATGCTGCCCATAAATAACGAGATCCGGTAATTATTTTTATGGATTTTAATTAATTGTTTTTAGTTTATAGACTTTTTTTAATTAAAATAATTATAAAAAATCGATAATGTGCATTATGTGGGACTGTCTAAAAGCACATTAACGATGCAGACGCAAGTTTTAGTATAAAAAATCATCTTTCTAGTACACACACTTAAAATACTCAGTAAACTATAAAATGCGAGGCACTACGTCTATTGCAAAAAAACATGTGTGACAGACCTAATTATATTTTCAATATGAAGAAATTAATAATGTTTGTTATTGCTGTTTTTGTGGTTGTTTTGGTAAGAATATGTTTGATGAATTTGAATATGCTTCTATTTTTCATATAGTTATTATTTTCTGATTTTTTTTATTGGTATCCCATTTTTCTTATTTATAGTACGCCTCAGCATGTTTAAATTTAACTTTCAAAAACGCGCGTAATTTATAGTTCCATGGTACCATCAACAGTTTTAAATATTAATCTGGCCTGACAGGAGTACATATCTTGTTACGTTCTTCTTCTTCGCGTGCCATATCATAATTATCCGACGTTGGCGATCACCATTGCGAAGGTTTCTCGATCTTCTGCAATATGGAATAATTGTCCTGCATTTGATATCTGAGTCCATTCATAAATGTTTTTTAACCAAGAAACTTGTTTTCTTCCTACACCTCTACGGCCCTCTATTTTGCCTTTAAGGATCAGTTGTAATATTTTATATCGACTTCCCCTCACTATATGTCCCAGATAAGACAACTCTCGATGTTTAACAGTCTTTAGCAGTTCTCTATCTTTGTTGACACTCCTTAGTTCAATTTTGTTCATGATCTATACTTTTAGCGTCCACACTTATGCACTATACAAAAGTACGGACCAAACATAGCACTTAACCATTCTTTGCCTTAGTTCTAAACTGAGATGGTTATTGCAAAAAAATGACTTCAATTTCATAAAAGTAGTTTTAGTCCTTGCTATTTTACGTTTTATTTCTATGTCTGGACGCTGTCTTGGAGTCCGTTTAATTGAAGCTTTGCATCGGGATGTGGGTCACGACTAAACACTAAAAATTTGGTTTTGTTTGAATTTATTTTTTCAATAATATCTGATAGAATTACTGTTCCCCGTTGATTTTTATTCCATATGGTTATTTCTCAAGTGCCTTTTAAATAACTGGTCCGAGTAAACATTGAACAATGTTGGTGATAAAATGCAACATTGTCTGACTCCTCGTTGTATAGAGATTTCATCGGTGTAGTTATCTTTAGTTTTTACAATAGCAGTTTGATTCCAGTACCTATCCAGAATATCCTTGTCATCTATTCCGATATTTTTCAGTATTTGCATTAATTTTACAAGCTGTACATATCGAATGTCTTTTCGAAGTCCACAAAACATGCAAATACATCTTTTCTTTGGTCTAGGCATAACATTTCTAAAACCAAATTGGATATCTTCAAGATCTTCCTCGTATTTGCGTGTAATTCTGTTGTGAAGTACTCTTGGGAAAATTTTAAGAGTGTGGCTCATTAGGCTAATTAATCGACATTCTGAGCATTTTCTCACATTATGTTTTTTTGTTATTGTGACAAAAATGAATTTGAGCCAATCTGTGGGAATCACTCCGGTGTTATATATTGAATTAAAAAGCCTTATTACTATTTTTATGTTATCATTCTCTATTAGTTTCAGGAACTCAGTTCGTGTATCATCTGGACCACAAGATTTTCTAATTTCAGCATTATTTATAGCGTGTTCTACCTCGCATTTCATAATTTCTGGGCCGTCAGTACAGTTTTGGTAGAATTCATCTATATTATTCCTGCCATCTTCAAACAACTCTGATACAGCTTCCATTATTTTCTTCTTGCGTGCTCATTTAAAATAATTTTGCTATTATTGTCAACGAGTACAGAGGGAACTCGTTTTTTATATATGTTACTCATTTCTTTTAGTTTTTTGTGCACATTAAATAAGTCGTGTCTAGATATTACATCCTCCATTTCGTCGCACCTTTCTCTCATCCATTTTTCTTTGGCTAATTTGATTTCCTTTTTTATTTTTCTCTGCAGGTGTCTATATTCTATTTCATTAGATTTTATCAGTCGAACTTGTTCCATTAATTTCAAGATGTCGTCTATCATCCATTTATTTATTTATTTTTTTTTATTAAGTTTTTTCTATAATCATTGTTTATGGAGATTTTGTTAACTTTTTTAAATTCACTCCATAGTTCTTCTGGATCTTCTAGTTTTTCTTCGATGATTTTTATTCTATTATTAAATTATTTTTTAATGTTATGTTTTATGTTTATATCGTCAAAGTTAAGTACATTGGTTTTTATCACGTTAAATAAATAAAATATGATGAAATACAAAATGTTTCAAAAGCTTTATTAAGATATATTTTTTTTATTATTGAGTTAATGCCTCGACAACTAAGATCATTGGCATGGTACAGTCAGGTACCTAGTGTAGTGTGTGTGTAGAGTAATTGTCTTGATACTTAGCAAAGTCGACGTCATTGTCTTTGCTAAGAGACGCTAATTGTATCCGAACTTCTGCGGTCCCTCCGGTGAGTACCGGTCGCATAAGGATAGAAATTATTTTCATTTATTAATTTTTAATAAACGAAAATTTCTCCACCCAGATGAGATTCGAACTCACGACCTTTAGGTTTAAAGGTAGGCGATCTTACCACTGAGCCACAGAGGGGGTTATTAAGATATTTAAAAATCTTAATTTTTTAAACGAATGTGAAAAATACAGTTGCTCTTGTGTGAAATATTTAATATTGTAATTTTAAATTTGAATTTAATATTGTAATGAATACTAATGACATTCTCGGAAAGTAATGGGGTTGTTCTTCCATTAATGACACTCTCAATAACGTTTAAAACATTATTGTAATTAGTAATACTCTCTTACACTTTCAACCATGCAGCCAATCCAATTACCCAGATATCTAAAGTGTTCCACCCTTTACATGATTTTGTTATCTGATTTAGAACTGAGTCTTCGATATTAATTTTTCCGACCACCATTCATTTTGTTTTCTTTGCGTTCATTGTTAGGCCTTTTCAGTGCATTCGTTGTTAACAGCGTTCAATAAAGCTTGAAGGTTTTCTAGACTTTCTGCCATTATGGCGGTGTCATCTACGTAATTGATGTTACTAATAATTTCACCACTGATTTTAACCCTTCGCAACCATTATTAAACGCTATCTCAAAACTTGTTCAGTGTAGGCATTAAACAACATCAGCACATCCCTGTCTAACACCACGCTTAATAGAAACATTATTTTTATTTTTATTACTTTGCCATAATCTTTGAGAGGCTGTTAACTTAACATAATGAACGTACTATATTTGTGAACACTCTATAACTATGATTTAGATTATATTCTAAAAAAATTTCACAATGTTTGCAGGCTGATACCACAAAAGAACAAAAGAGAAAAAAGGAAATGGATAATTTGGGAGAATATTTAAATACGTGTCAGCACGATTTCGGTCTGTTACCGGGTTACATTCTTACTAAAGGATATAAAAACGTAAAAAAGGAAGACGAGAAGTATGTAGGAGCCATTATGCTCTGTGTGTATCGCAAAGTAGGTCTTATGTCAGAAAACGGAGATTTAATTGAAGACAGAGTTCACAGCTTTTACATAAATCTACGAGGAGATTCCAGACGCTCAAAAGAAAATATAAAGAAAATTTTGACGATATGTACACCGCCTATTAATGATACTCCTCAGTATAAAGCTTTCTTTTATGAATCTTGTTTAGACAAACACAAATTAACACGTTAGGAGTATTTTTCACTATAATAAACATTTACTATGTAATCCCAACTTTATTTTTACCAATTAATCAATTTAGTTATTAAGGGTGATTACACTCTAGGGTTTAAGGGGATTACGAGGGATTAACCCATTAGCACCCATGATATCTGATTTTAAGAATTAATATATTTTACATTAGATATTTATTAGTAGTGGTATTTGTGACAAAACTTCAAATATATAAAAAAAACACTATATTTGAAAAAAAATAAAATTACATTTTACTATGAAAAAGACTAAGTAGGCTCATCGCATGCGTATGTGGGAAGAGTGTGAAAATGAAACGAATTTATTGACCAAGATGATTCAGAGACAGAAGACAATATTAATAATGTAAGTATTAACAGCGATTATTCCGATATGGAACAAGAACCCGAAGAAGAGAATGGAAATCAGCATGCTGTTGTGAAGAGTATCAGACAAGGTTGGTCCGGAAAGAATGGAATGAAATGGGGTAAAGAATCAAATAACTGAAATGTTCGAGAGAAGAATACCGGGGGTCAAAAAGCACGCAAAGCATGCCAAGACGCCAATTGAGTGCTTCCTGCTATTTATTGATGGGCAAATGATTGCTGACTTGGATAAGCATACTAACCAACGAATTACAGAAAAATCTGAAAGTTGGAAGAACTCTCCAAATTATGAGAATAAATCTGTGATAGAAATCAAGGTTGTATTGGGGGTCCTTTACCTATCTGGTGCATTCAGAAAAAATAATCATATTCATCAATATGAATTTGTGGAACACTGACGGAACAAGAATGGACATTTTCCGTTGCACACTGAGCCAACATTGATTCGAATTTTGAATTTCATATCCAAACAAAACCGTAAAGAAAGAGTCAAGTTAGATAAACTAGCTCATATCAGAGCGTTCTTCGACAGGTTTGTGGAAAATTGCAAATTTGCATATTCTCGCTCTGATTTTTTGACAATTAACGAGAAGCTTAAATTGTTCAGAGGGAGATGTGCTTTCAGGCAATATATGCCAAATAAGGCATCGAAGCACATATGAACTACCTACTCAATATGGAGGTGTATGTGGGACAACATCCGAAAGGTATATTCCGAACCAAACGCAATAAAACGTTTGATAATTGGTACACTAGTCATGATCTCTTGACGAAGATGCGTGAGATTCATAATTTAACTGCAGTGGGTAATATCAGGAAAAATAAGCCTGATTTGCCCATAAAATTCCTGCAAGGGAAAGGAAAAGAAGTTTTTTCCAGTATATTTTGATTTCAGAACGGATACACTATTCTTTCATATGTACCAAATAAAAGAAAAGTTGTTTTACTTGTATCGTCTCTACCCCATGATACATCATAATAAGCTGGCAGAAATTATTTCCTTTTATAATTCGACCAAAAGCGGAGTTGACGTAGTAGACGAGCCATCTGCAACATATAATGTACCACGCAACAATCGTCGCTGGCCTTTGACAAATTTTTTCTCTTTAATGAACACTGCATGAATTAATGGCCAGATCATTCACGGACAAAAAAAAGCGATACTCATAACATTGCCAGGAGGCTTTTCCTAAAGAAACTTCCAATTTTTATCCAATTTATCGAAGAACATCAAAGAAAAATAATGAATAATCCCAGATTATCTAGAGAGTTGAGAAGCAGTATCCAAAAGATTTTAGATGAAAATTCCGAACCATCTGCAAAGAAGAGGAAACCAATCAGCAGGGACGATGTTCAAAATGTCCCAGAAATAGAGACAGGAAAACTAGATACGTGTGGGAGGCATATGACTTTTTATTGTGTTTAGAACACTGTGTAACATATTGCGAAAATTTCTCCAACTTTAAGAACTGATAACTCAATAATAAATCTGTAGAATTTGATTCTGTTTTTCTTGTATACGCTAGATACTCCTTCTATTCTGCCCTCCTTAGCCAAAAGGACGTATCTCAAAAAACCTAAATTTTCACAATTCACGCTTTTGTTATATTTTCATCAGCACGCTCATTACTTATTTTAATATTTTTCAATTTTAACTGCCTTAAAGTGTGTTTTATAATACAATTATATTTTAGATTACTGAATTTGTTAAAATTTTCGGGAACACTAACTTTGTCACTAACTTTTTGGGAACACTTGTGAAGGCATTCAGGATTACAACCTGGTTTTACTGAATGTTTTTCCATCATTACATTGAGCTTCTGTTTCTTCGTTTCATCTACTGTTAAGTAATATTTTTCTCTTTTTCGGATTGTACCTTTTTTGGTGTATTGATCAGTTGTAGTAGGTCTAACACTATTTTTATTTTCTAAAGGGACTTCTAATTCCAAGTTCTCATTAGTTACATTGTGGGGTTAGTCTCAATTACTACACCTTGGTCTAGTAGTTGAACAGTTGTACTTGACTTAAAACTACTCTCATTTTTTGTTAATTCAAAATTTAAAATAAAACCTAACCTCCAACTACAAACACTGAGATTCAAATGAAAATAAATCAGCTGAGTTAGGTACTCTCGCGCTCGCGAATTTTTGAGGTCAATACTGATGCAAAAATAATTTGGTGGCATCTGTGAAAATGGTGTTTGGAGGAGGAGATACAACTACGAGGTATACCACAGATATAAACAAATATTTGGTGGTAAAGGCATAGTATCTCTTATAAAATAGGAAGATTAAGATGGGCAGGACATCTAGCAAGATCACAGCAGAACAACCCTCCTAGAAGAATCCTTATGTCACAACCCGTGGGAAGCAGAAAAAGAGGTAGGCCAAAACTCAGATGGAAGGATGGTGTAGATGAGGATGGTAGAATGATAGGCGCAGCAAACTGGCAACGGTTGGCAATGGATAGGACTGCCTGGCGTAATAGACTTGGGAAGGTCGAGGCTCTTTCATAGGGCTGTAGCACCATTGATGATGATGATGACTGATGCAAAAATAAAGAAAGTCTTATAAGGATTACTATAAATTTTAATTTTTGTGGAAATGGTGTATGTTTTATTTTTCACTTTTTCCAAAAAAAATCGAAAGGGTCCTCTTATTTTCATCATAACTTGCTAAATTTTGATACTATCAACTTCTTGTAAAGCTCATTTTATAGGTATTTCTGAATACTTTGAAAATGTTTAATAAGTATATTTTATAAAATTCATTGTTTTCACGTTATTTAAGCTAGAATATTCAGATTTGAGTACTCGACGAAAAAAAATACATTTAATTACCTATAACTCACTTTAAATTAATATTAAAAGGTTTTTCAAGCAAGGAATTTATTTAATTTTTTATTAGCTACAATATTGGTAATAACAACTTTTTTATAAAAACTTAGAGCTTTTGAGTTATTTATGAAAAACCGCATTAAAACATGCATTTTTTTATGAAGAATCAAAATCTTTGATCTTCAATAACTCAAAAAGTATTGATTTATTTTAATAACTTTATCAGATAAATTTTATTTAGATTTGGTCCCTCTATCGATTCCTGGGGTTATTTTTAATAAAATAATTTCCACCCACGAGAAGGGGTGGCATCCACCCCCAGGGTAAAAGCGAAAGGTATCGTCCAACTACTCACCAATTTTCATGAAAATCGATGGAGGTTCAACGAAATCGGAGTGAAAACCTTCAGTGATTGTACTAACACTAAAGTGAAAAGCACAGAAAATAACAAAAATTTGAAATACGCTCTTTTGGCTTAGGAGAGCAATATTGTAGTTTCTTGTTTTCATACTATTTCATATATGTTCAATAGTAAAATATTATTAGCAAATGTTCTTCTGGAATTTATTACCGTAATATATCCTGAAGCTATAGTTTTACATAATAATAATAGTCTCCCGTTTTATACCGCACGCGGCTTTGGGAGTATAGCAGGGTAGTCTGCTATATCTAGGGCCTACGGTATACAAGGAAGGTAACATGGCCAGTGCTACGCTTCAACCGCCTATTATTACCCCTGGTTTTACCCAAGGTACTCATTTTATTCAGGCTGAGTCGTCCTGGGGCCTATAGACATTTTAAAAATGCCTAGTTGTTCTTGCCGGCGGTAGGATTCGAACTCACGACCACCGGCATGCGAGGCAAGCACACTACCGCTTGACCTACGCGGGCCCTTAGTTTTACATACTATTATGAAAATCTACGAGATATAGTAGAGTATAATTTTCAACTTGGGAATTTGTCACACCCCACGTGTTGAAGAGTGTTACAAAATTTCACCTGTCGGATGCCGGGTTAAGGGATAGCCTATGTAAAAATACCGATAAATATTGACATAAGCATCAAAAGAATTCAAATGTTTTAAATCTATGTAGTAATAGTAATTTTTATGCTCTTGTCTAAAACATTATAATTAATTCTAAATTAAATCCTAATTACCATCATACACATAACAATATACTAATAATTAAGATAATAATTGGTAAACAGTAAATAATTTCTAGAAATTGTTATAGAAACCACAATTGCTTCTATTAGGTAAGACTTTGTTATGGATCTTACCACAGGTAAATGGATCGATGATTAATACTTTATTTAGACATATTGTGAAATAAAAAGGTTTCCGATATAAGTAAGGGTTAAAATTAACTGCTGAATCACCGAGCTATTCATAGGTATGAACTAGAGTAAACTTCTGGAAAAAAGTTTGTTTGCTTCTCTGAATATCACTTACAATCGATAGCGGCATTACCTTTTTGTGTATTGGTCATTAACTTTGACAGAAGGCCAAGAATTTCGAACTTTTTGATGAATCATACTTTTTAAACGATATAAATAAGTAATTAATTATATCTTTAAAAATCTTGGAGTCCAATATTTAGTTTGGAGGTAAAGGGGGGTTTGGTGGACAATTGAGGTCAATGAGACTGATTTTTGTGTGTTTTGATTCGCTGAATCCGAATCTTCAACATGATAATCCGAATTTTTGGACAGGAATTTGTAAACAATAACAATTTAATTATTTAAATGATTTTAACTAATAAACTAATACAGATATCAGATTTTTTTTAAAGCACGTTTTGTTTCTTTTAAAAATATAAACCAAACAAACTTTAAAAGATTAAAATAGGTCTATTAGTAACCGATATATTGCAAATTTATTATTGAAAAATAAAAAATTACCGACTACGAGTATATTGGACATTTTTGCTTATAACTTTGCTTTTGATCAAAATAAAAAGATTTAAAGCATTTGATTTTAAAACTAGTGAAGAGGAATGGGACGATGATGAAGAAAAAAATTTGCAAATTAATAATTCCGAAACTGGTAGTGAATATTCGGGTGAAGAAAGTGATATAGCTGACTCAAGGGATGTGTTTTATGGCAAAAATAGGTACAAGTGGTCTAAAACATCTCCCACCTTTTTTCGTACACGTAGGTAAGCATAATTTAATTAGTCATTTACCTGGTGTTATTGGAAAAGCTCGAGCTAGTATGCCGGACAAACCAGTTGATGCTTGGGAATGTATTATTAGCCACAATATATTGCAAGAAATTCTTGAGAAAACCAATGAACGAATAACTAATATGGCTTCTTGGCATCTTGACATAATTGAATTAAAGGCCTTCTTAGGCTTATTATATTTAGCTGGGGTATTTAAATCCAATAATGAAGATTTAAGGTCTTTATTTGCTACGAATGGTACTGGCCGTGATATATTTCGAGCAACCATGTCACTAAACCGATTTTATTTTTTGCTTGGAAGCCTTTGTTTTGACGACCCAGCTACTAGACAAGAACGTATTGCGCACGGAGATAAACTGGCGGAGATAAACAATTTATAAACATATTAAAAATATCCAATATTTTTAATATGTTTATAATTAATTGCCAGTCCAATTATAACTGTGGTGAATATCTCATAATAGATGAAATGCTTATTGAATTTAGAGGAAGGTGCCAATTCAGGATGTATCTCAAAAATAAGCCAGACAAATACGGTCTGAAAATGCAGTGTTTAGTAGACTCTAAGACACATTATTTGCTAAATGGTTTTATATATACTGGAAAAGATACACGCAGAGCAAATCCAAAAAAGTTATCCATCCCCACTCTAGATGTTTTGACACTTATTCCACCAATTTCTGGTACATATAGAAACATAACAGCAGATAATTGGTTTTCGTCCATTGAGCTCATAAAAGAACCGAGAAGCCATAAAATTTCATATGTTGGAACTCTAAAAAAAATAAAAGAGAGGTTTCTGCTGAATTTCAATCAAAAAAAAACAGGCCACCTAATTCTGCCTTATTTGGTTTTACAGGAAGCGAGAGCCTTGTATCTTTTGTTCCTAAGAAAAATTGTGCAGTGTTGTTAGTGTCAACTATTCATCATTTGAAAAAATGGTTAATGTAAAGCCAGAGATTATAAATTTTTTCGAGACAAAAGGTGAGTAGATATACTAGGGGTCTTTGAGCTCATCCCCTAAATTGCAACCCCTAAAATCGCAACCCCCGGTCGTAAGTTCCAAACGGCTTAACGTAGGATGACGTACGAGGGCTCGTTGGAAAGGGGATGAAAAATGGGGTTGAATGCAGTATGTGCCGTGCGCATCGGAGCATGCCAAAAGGTCATTATGGGGTATCTTCGTTTCTATTGGTCCGATGGGGGCGTACGAGGGCTCGTTGGAAAGGGGATGAAAAATGGGGTTGAACGCAGTATGTGCCGTGCGCATCGGTCAATGCCAAAAGGTCATTACGTCATATCTTTGTTTCTATTGGTCCGATCGTGACGTACGAGGGCTCGTTGGAACGGGGAGAAAGCAGGGAGACAAAAAACAAAGATGGCGGCGTTGCCAAATGGGCGCTAAAACGTATCTTCGTTGCTATTGGTCTGATTTTGACGTATGAGGTGTCAAAGCGTTGGATGTCACGTGACATTCGACGCAGGACGTGACATTTGTCACAGAACGTGACATTTGACGCAGGACGTGAAATGTCACGTGAAATGATGTGACATTCGACGTAGGACGTGACATTTGACGCAGGACATGTCATTTGACGCAGGATGTGACATTTATGTGACATTTGACATAGATCGTACAATGTCAAGTGAATTGACGTGACATTCGACGCAGAACGTGAATTGACGTGATATTCAACGCAGGACGTGACACGAGGGCTCGATGGAACGGGGATGAGACGGGGAATACTTTGACACAAAAAACAAAGATGTCAGCATTGCCAAATGGGCGCTAGAATGTATCTTTGTTGCTATTGGCATGATTTTGACGTATGAGGTGTCAAAGCACAGAAGCCATATCAACGATCAGTATGAACATTCTTCTTCTTCTTCTTTTCCGGACAGTGGCTAAGAGAACGTTGACGAAGGACGTGACACTCGACGCAGGACGTGACAGTTATGTGACATTCATCACAGAACGTTAAATGTCGTGAAATTTGACGCAGGAGGTGACAGGTATGTGACATTCAACACAGAACGTGAAATGTCTTGTGACATTTGACGCAGGACGTGACATTCGACGTAAGACGTGTCATTTATGTGGCATTCGACACAAAACGTGAAATGTCACGTGAATTGACGTGACATTCGACGCAGGACGTGAAATTCGACGCAGGACGTGACATTTATGTGACATTCAACACAGGACGTGACATTCGACGTAAGACGTGTCATTTATGTGGCATTCGACACAAAACGTGAAATGTCACGTGAATTAACGTGACATTCGACGCAGGACGTGACATTCGACGCAGGACGTGACATTTATGTGACATTCGACACAAAACGTGAAATGTCAATTGAATTGACGTGACATTTGACGTAGGACGTGAAATGTAGGAATTACGTGACGTGTGACGTTGTGACGTGACGTTCGACATTTTAAAAGACAAAAACACAATAACAGAGGGAAACAGAGCGTAGCAGAGGGTAGCAGAGGTACACAGAGGGTAACAGAGCGTCATAACAGAGACATTCAGACGCCTTTAGTGACACATATGCAGCGGCACGAGGGAAATACCAGCGTAAAATCGTTTTATTCGACTTCGAATAAATTGCATAGTTATTATCGCCAACAGAACATCGAGGCTTATTCGTAATCATATTCATAACAATTCGGGTGATATACAAAATTAGCGAATACAAATGGTAAGTTGAGTACTATATTTTATCTACGGCATTTCGGGCAATATTTTATTTGTAGGTTGGTATTGTGCTTCGGTAAATATATATTTCCACCAACAATCCGTACCAGTTAAACTGACACTACAGCATCTCATACAAAATAGGTTAAATATAGAATTAAAAACAATTAACATAAAAAAACCTATATAAGTATCAACGTTAAATTCGACGATAATGTTTAGTCACGGTACAGCTGAAAGTAAAAACCATTGAAAAGCCACTCATAAATGTCAAATATGCTTTACAGAGGTACAATGCTAAACATATAATAAAACAATGTTAAATACTACCAAAATAAATACCTGCAAAAAAACATAAGCAAAATATAACGTGAAAATGCTAAAATATAATAAACTATGTAAACTACAATAAAAAAAAAACACCCTATAAAGAAAGAAGAAGCAGAAAGAACGAAAAGCATATCTTAAAACAGAAGAGGTACTAATGTGTACAACAAGTAAAAAAAAAGTAATAAACACGTACTGACAGATAGCAAATAACCTTCAAATAAAATCGAGATGCAATGAAGTAATAAAACACTTATTGATGGATAGGAACTAATAATCAAAGCAGTCAACATGCAATGAAAAATGCATTAAAAAACATCAAACTTATAAGAGGCATCCTGCAAAAAGTAATAAGCACCAACAGACTAATAGGAAATAATAATCAAAGCATTTGATATGCAATGAATATACATTAAAAAAAAATCATCAAAATTATAAGGGGAAACATGCAAAACAGTAATAAACACCTACCCGTCGGAAAGCTAATAAAATACAGTTAATACAATAAATCATAATGAAATATGCTAAAAACGAGACATGAGACAGAAAATTAGCGACAATTAACAAAGAACATAAAAAAAAAAACGTTTACAAATAACTGAGTACATATCCGATATACGTAATCTTTGAAAAACGAGACAAAAAGATGGAACTTCAGTGAAATATGTTAAAATACAATAAAACTATGTAAACTATAGTTAGAAAATTAATACCTACAAAGAAATAAGCAAAAGTATATATACCGAACAAACATATCTTAAAACAGAAGAGGTGCTAATGTGTAAAACAAGAAGGAATACAACCTCAAGGCAAATACACTGTCTCACAAAAAAAAAGCAAAGAACAAAGCCGCCTTGTAAATGTCCGGAAAAATATTAAAAAACATCAAAAACATACACATAAAATGTAAAAAATGGAGAAAGCAATCTAGCATTTAACATGTAATCATAGCAATAAAAAACAACACAAAGGACAAGAGGTGTTATACATAAACAAAAATTACTAGTTACTCCCCGACGGTAAAATAAATTACCAAAATACTGCTAAAGGTAAAGGTAAAAACAGTGCAAAAATAGTAGAGTATAGCTAGACGTAATCTTTGGAAAAAATGAGACAACCGAACGAAAATCTGTAAAATATGCTCAAATATAATAAACTTATGTAAACTGCTGTCGCAAATAAAGAACTACAAAGAAATACACAAATATACTTAGGTAATATGCTAAAAAATTTAATAAATACTACATGCAAATTATTGACAAAAATAAATACCCGCAAAAGTAGAGCAAAAAAAAGTTAAATAAATACCGAATTACATGAAAACTATGTAAATTACAGTCACAAATAAATACGTGCAAAAAAAAAAAGAAAAATAAAAACACACATATCTTAAAATCCAGAATACAGCATGCGTGGATGTAAATACAAGCAACCGTATATCACATATTACCTTCTTTAGAACTGAAAACACTCTAGAAACAGGCAGTATGTAATACTCATTACTTGTCTGATTAAACACTATTTGCGAAAACACTTACACTAACACAGCGACCACAATGTTCTCAGAAAATAACACAGAAAACAGTAGACACACGCCGCTTTTACTGTTAAATATTTTACTGTTAAATTCTGAAACGATACGACGTATAATTTTTATGACTGAACACTTACATACTGATTTAAAAATGTATACCAAGTCTTTCCAGCCCGTGCATCTATAACAAAAATCCTTCAAAAAGCCGATAACTTGACCAAAGCACATAAACATGTTTACTACCTTTGAATAATAGTCTATAAGGAACTATGAAAAATAACTGAAGGCACGCTTCTTATCAGGATATGTGGTTTTCAATCTAACTACGAGACTGCAAGAAAACGATAACTATACAAAAACAATTTTTATCATCTGTACTTTTAAAATGAAATTAGGAAATAACAATACCTAAATATGCATATTATTATACAGTAATGATGTCCGCTCGATTGCACCCCCCTAAAATAGTACCAGATAGCCAATAAGACCTGTCGTTCGATAGATCCAATAATATGTTATTGGTATTGACCAAAAATACAAACTTGTAAATTAACAACAAAGAATATTAAAAATGTAGCGAGTACATACCCAGACAGGCGTAATCTTTGAAAAAACAAACGACAACCAAAACAAAAATTTGTGAAATATGTTCAAATACAACAAAACTATGTAAACTACAGTCACAAATAAAGAACTGTAAAGAACTAGACAAATACATATACAGGGGTAATAGGCTAAAGATATAATAAAACTATGTTAAATCATGTCAAAATAAATACCTGCAAAGAAAAAATAAGCAAAATATAATGTAAAATATACTAAAATATATAATAAACTATGTAAACTACAGTAAAAATAAACACTCTACAAAAAAGAAGAAGCAAAAAACAATAATGAAAAACATGGCTAAAATAAAAGAGGTACTAATGTGTACAACAAGTTAAAAAATAATAAACACGTACTGACAGGGGGCAAATGTTAAAATTATATCGACATGCAATGAAGTACTAAAACATCTATCGACAGATAGGAACTAATGATCAAAGCAGTCGACATTCAATGAAAAATACATTAAAACATTAAACTTATAAGAGGCAAGACGCAAAAAGTAATAAGCATCGACCGACTAATAGGAAATAATGATCAAAGCAGGTGACATGCAATGAAAATATATTAAAACAGATCAAAATTATAAGAAAAAACATGCAAACACCAATAAACACCTACTTGTTGGAAAGGTAATAAAATATGGTTAATACAATAAAAACATACCGAATTATGCTAAAAAACGAGACATGAGTAGGAAAATTAGCTACAAATGACAAAGAACATCAAAAAACATTTACAAATAGCTGGGTAGATCTAGACGTAATCTTTCGAAAAACGAGTAAAAAAGGTTTGAAATAATGATCACAAGCAGTTCACATCAAAGAAAATACGGTAAACATACTTTACAACATACTCAATTACACAAACAGGACATGAACCTGTAAATTAACAAAAAAAAAAAAAAAAAAAAATACATTAAAAACGTAGCGAGTACATACACAGTCAGACGTAATCTTTGAAAAACGAGAGACAACCGAAAAAAAATGTGTGAGATATGCTCAAATACAACAAAACTATGTAAACTACAATCATAAATAAAGAACTGTAAAGAACTAGACAACTACTTATATTGGGGTAATATGCTAAATATATAATAAAACTATGTTAAATACTATCAAAATAAATACACGCAAAGAAAAAAAAATAAGCAAAATATAACGTAAAAATGCTAAAATGTAATAAACTATGTAAAATACAGTAAAAAACACCCTACAAAGAAAGAAGAAGCAAAAAAAAATAATGAAAAACATAGCTTAAATAGAAGAGGTTCTAATGTGTAGAACAAGTAAATAAGTAATAACCACGTACTGACTGGTATCAAATAATGTTCAAATAAAATCGACATGCAATGAAGTACTAATATACTTATCGACGGATAGGTACTAATGATCAAAGCAATCGACATTCAATGAAAAATACATTAAAAAACATCAAACTTATACGCAAAAAGTAATAAGCACCAACCGACTAATAGGAAATAATGATCAAAGCAGGTGACATGCAATCAAAATATATTAAAACATATCAAAATTATAAAAGGAAACATGCAAAACAGTAATAAACACCTAACCGTGGAAAAGGTAATACAATACAGTTAATACAATTAAAAGATACTGAATTGTGCTAAAAACGAGACTTGAGACAGAAAATTAGTGACAAATAGAAAAGATTATCAAAAAATGATTACCAATAGCTGAGTACATATCCAATAGACGTAATCTTTGAAAAAACGAGGCAAAAAAAAGGCGGTACTTCTGTGAAATATGTTAAATTAAAATAAAACCATGTAAACTACCGTTAAAAAATAAATACCTGCAAAGAAATCAGAAAAAAAAATAATAATAACGAAGAAACATATCTTAAAACAGAAGAGATGCTAATGTGTAAAACAAAAGGAATACAACCTCACAACAAATATATAGTCTCATGAGAAAAGGTAAAGGGCAAAGCAGCCTAAACACATTATCAATAAAAATAAAACATTAGAAATCATTATTCCTAGAAGACGCAAAAAGAAATAATACATAAAGTTGTCGAAATACCGTGAAAAATACATTAAAAACATCACAAATCATACACACAAAATGGAAAAAGCAATCTGACATTTAACATGTAATCGTAGTAATAAAAAACATCAAAAATACAAGAAGTGTTATGCATAATCAAAAATTACTAGTCACAATCTGACGACAAAAGAAATTAGTGCATATGTCGTCGAAATACAGTGAAAATACAAAAATATCTATCAAAATACCGCTAAAGGTACAGGTAATAACAGTGCCAAAATAGTAGACTAGAGCTAGACATAATCTTTGGAAAAAATGAGACAAACCAAACGAAAAATCTGTGAAATATGCTCAAATACAATAAACTTATGTAAACTGCTGTGACAAATAAAGAACCGCAAAGAAATACATAAATACTACATGTAAATTATTGTCAAAAATTAATACCTGCAAAGAAAGGAAGCAAAATATAACGTGAAAAATGCTAAAATATAATAAAACTAGGTAAATTACAGTCACAAATAAATACGTCCAAAAGAAATACACAAATATACAGGGTAATATGCTAAAAAATAATAATAAATATTTCATGTAAATTATTGTCAAAAATTAATACCTGCAAAAAAAAAAAGAAGCAAAATATAACGTGAAAAACTGCTAAAATATAATAAAACTATGTAAATTACATTCACAAATAAATATCTGCAAAAGAAATAAGCAAATATATGACGAAGAACACGCACACTACTGCTGCAGAAGCCTGATATTGTCTACGTACAAAACACGGCGACCTAAGTGTTCTCAGAAATTAACACAGAAACAGTAGACACACTAACAGTGGATATATGTTGTAAATGCTACAGACTCTGTCACTTTAGTGTCACACGCCGTTTGTACTGTTAAATATCAGAGAATACTAGCGGTGTGTAACAATATAGTTTCTGAACGATACAACATCTAATTTTGATGACTGAACACTTACATACTAATTTGAAAACTGTACAACCCATACATCGATAACAAAAAATACTTCAAAAACAAACACTTAAACATATTTACTACTTTGGCAAATTTTCTAGACTGGGAATATGACCAAATAATGGACCACACAATATTCTTTCAGGAAATGCTCTTTTCGATCTAACACGAGACTACGAAAACGATAACTAGTAATGTACTATACAAAAAACAATTAACTTTATCATCTGTAGTTTTAAAATAAAATTAGGAAATAACAAAACCTAAATATGTACTAAAATAGTACCAAATAGCGAATAAGGCCTCTCGTTCGATAGATTCAATAATATGTTATTGTTATTAACCAAAAAAAAAATCAACAAAATCGACAGCTTTGACAATAACACAAAAAATGTGTGTAATAGAACCACTGACATACGAAAAGACCGATATTATCGATCAACAAAACCAATAGTGATTGATAGGGTCTGTGACATGCAACCGCAAGGACAATACCTGAAGGTCACTAAGCCTGCAACATCCAAACGGTTCAACGTTCAAAAACGTGCAAAGTATTGAAGGAAAGAGGAGGTGGTAACAAATATGTTAAGATAAAAATAAAACGCAAAGACATTGCCAAAACCATAACCAAACGGGTCAACGAATACAAAATGCAAGATATCGAAGGAAATGGAGGTGGTAACACATATGTTAAGATAAAAATAAAACGCAAAGACATTGAAAAAACGCTACTAAGCTTGTAACGTCCAAACAGCTCAACGTACAACAATCAGCTACTAAATGACATCGGCAAATAGAATACCAAATTTTTTTAGTATCGAATACCGAATAAAGAAATTTTATGTTAGGAGCACATACTAGAAGAGAAAAGTCACTCACATTTAAGATTAACTGATACCATTCTTTTGGTGACTCTGCATAATCCTTTGCCATATCTTCTGGCGAAAGAGCATTAATATCGTTGACACTCAAAAGACAGGATAGTCTTTTGTCTCTGTCTCATTAGACTCATTAGACTAAAAGAGTCCTTACGAAGTCGTTAAATATATCTTCCAGTACAGCATCCCCTACGTAATTAATTATTTCGCGTATGAACCATTAACGCGGTCAAAGGTCAAAGTATGTCTTAAGATGGTAAATATATTAGGTTAGAAGGTCTCTGCGTACCGCTGTCTACGTGTCACAGATGGCTCTGTGCGCCTCTGCATGTCTCAGCGTACTTTTTGTCTACGTGTCATAGATGGCTCTGTGTGCTTCTGAATGTCTCTGCGTCAAATGTCGCGTGATTCACGTCATACGTCAAATATCACATAATATGTCACATTTTATGTCAAACGTCACGTTATATATCTAATGTCACGTATTATGTCACGTCATACGTCAAATATCACATAATATTTCATATTAATTTGTTGGGTTAGGTATTACTTAACAGACGCGTAGTTATGGTTAATTTATTAGGTTAGGTCGGGTCGCTTCGCGGCTCTACCTAACCTAATAAATTAACCATAACTACGCGTCTGTTAAGTAATACCTAACCCAACAAATTAATATGAAATATTATGTGATATTTGACGTATGACGTGACATAATACGTGACATTAGATATATAACGTGACGTTTGACATAAAATGTGACATATTATGTGATATTTGACGTATGACGTGAATCACGCGACATTTGACGCAGAGACATTCAGAAGCACACAGAGCCATCTATGACACGTAGACAAAAAGTACGCTGAGACATGCAGAGGCGCACAGAGCCATCTGTGACACGTAGACAGCGGTACGCAGAGACCTTCTAACCTAATATATTTACCATCTTAAGACATACTTTGACCTTTGACCGCGTTAATGGTTCATACGCGAAATAATTAATTACGTAGGGGATGCTGTACTGGAAGATATATTTAACGACTTCGTAAGGACTCTTTTAGTCTAATGAGTCTAATGAGACAGAGACAAAAGACTATCCTGTCTTTTGAGTGTCAACGATATTAATGCTCTTTCGCCAGAAGATATGGCAAAGGATTATGCAGAGTCACCAAAAGAATGGTATCAGTTAATCTTAAATGTGAGTGACTTTTCTCTTCTAGTATGTGCTCCTAACATAAAATTTCTTTATTCGGTATTCGATACTAAAAAAATTTGGTATTCTATTTGCCGATGTCATTTAGTAGCTGATTGTTGTACGTTGAGCTGTTTGGACGTTACAAGCTTAGTAGCGTTTTTTCAATGTCTTTGCGTTTTATTTTTATCTTAACATATGTGTTACCACCTCCATTTCCTTCGATATCTTGCATTTTGTATTCGTTGACCCGTTTGGGTATGGTTTTGGCAATGTCTTTGCGTTTTATTTTTATCTTAACATATTTGTTACCACCTCCTCTTTCCTTCAATACTTTGCACGTTTTTGAACGTTGAACCGTTTGGATGTTGCAGGCTTAGTGACCTTCAGGTATTGTCCTTGCGGTTGCATGTCACAGACCCTATCAATCACTATTGGTTTTGTTGATCGATAATATCGGTCTTTTCGTATGTCAGTGGTTCTATTACACACATTTTTTGTGTTATTGTCAAAGCTGTCGATTTTGTTGATTTTTTTTTTGGTTAATAACAATAACATATTATTGAATCTATCGAACGAGAGGCCTTATTCGCTATTTGGTACTATTTTAGTACATATTTAGGTTTTGTTATTTCCTAATTTTATTTTAAAACTACAGATGATAAAGTTAATTGTTTTTTGTATAGTACATTACTAGTTATCGTTTTCGTAGTCTCGTGTTAGATCGAAAAGAGCATTTCCTGAAAGAATATTGTGTGGTCCATTATTTGGTCATATTCCCAGTCTAGAAAATTTGCCAAAGTAGTAAATATGTTTAAGTGTTTGTTTTTGAAGTATTTTTTGTTATCGATGTATGGGTTGTACAGTTTTCAAATTAGTATGTAAGTGTTCAGTCATCAAAATTAGATGTTGTATCGTTCAGAAACTATATTGTTACACACCGCTAGTATTCTCTGATATTTAACAGTACAAACGGCGTGTGACACTAAAGTGACAGAGTCTGTAGCATTTACAACATATATCCACTGTTAGTGTGTCTACTGTTTCTGTGTTAATTTCTGAGAACACTTAGGTCGCCGTGTTTTGTACGTAGACAATATCAGGCTTCTGCAGCAGTAGTGTGCGTGTTCTTCGTCATATATTTGCTTATTTCTTTTGCAGATATTTATTTGTGAATGTAATTTACATAGTTTTATTATATTTTAGCAGTTTTTCACGTTATATTTTGCTTCTTTTTTTTTTTGCAGGTATTAATTTTTGACAATAATTTACATGAAATATTTATTATTATTTTTTAGCATATTACCCTGTATATTTGTGTATTTCTTTTGGACGTATTTATTTGTGACTGTAATTTACCTAGTTTTATTATATTTTAGCATTTTTCACGTTATATTTTGCTTCCTTTCTTTGCAGGTATTAATTTTTGACAATAATTTACATGTAGTATTTATGTATTTCTTTGCGGTTCTTTATTTGTCACAGCAGTTTACATAAGTTTATTGTATTTGAGCATATTTCACAGATTTTTCGTTTGGTTTGTCTCATTTTTTCCAAAGATTATGTCTAGCTCTAGTCTACTATTTTGGCACTGTTATTACCTGTACCTTTAGCGGTATTTTGATAGATATTTTTGTATTTTCACTGTATTTCGACGACATATGCACTAATTTCTTTTGTCGTCAGATTGTGACTAGTAATTTTTGATTATGCATAACACTTCTTGTATTTTTGATGTTTTTTATTACTACGATTACATGTTAAATGTCAGATTGCTTTTTCCATTTTGTGTGTATGATTTGTGATGTTTTTAATGTATTTTTCACGGTATTTCGACAACTTTATGTATTATTTCTTTTTGCGTCTTCTAGGAATAATGATTTCTAATGTTTTATTTTTATTGATAATGTGTTTAGGCTGCTTTGCCCTTTACCTTTTCTCATGAGACTATATATTTGTTGTGAGGTTGTATTCCTTTTGTTTTACACATTAGCATCTCTTCTGTTTTAAGATATGTTTCTTCGTTATTATTATTTTTTTTCTGATTTCTTTGCAGGTATTTATTTTTTAACGGTAGTTTACATGGTTTTATTTTAATTTAACATATTTCACAGAAGTACCGCCTTTTTTTTGCCTCGTTTTTTCAAAGATTACGTCTATTGGATATGTACTCAGCTATTGGTAATCATTTTTTGATAATCTTTTCTATTTGTCACTAATTTTCTGTCTCAAGTCTCGTTTTTAGCACAATTCAGTATCTTTTAATTGTATTAACTGTATTGTATTACCTTTTCCACGGTTAGGTGTTTATTACTGTTTTGCATGTTTCCTTTTATAATTTTGATATGTTTTAATATATTTTGATTGCATGTCACCTGCTTTGATCATTATTTCCTATTAGTCGGTTGGTGCTTATTACTTTTTGCGTATAAGTTTGATGTTTTTTAATGTATTTTTCATTGAATGTCGATTGCTTTGATCATTAGTACCTATCCGTCGATAAGTATATTAGTACTTCATTGCATGTCGATTTTATTTGAACATTATTTGATACCAGTCAGTACGTGGTTATTACTTATTTACTTGTTCTACACATTAGAACCTCTTCTATTTAAGCTATGTTTTTCATTATTTTTTTTTGCTTCTTCTTTCTTTGTAGGGTGTTTTTTACTGTATTTTACATAGTTTATTACATTTTAGCATTTTTACGTTATATTTTGCTTATTTTTTTTTTCTTTGCGTGTATTTATTTTGATAGTATTTAACATAGTTTTATTATATATTTAGCATATTACCCCAATATAAGTAGTTGTCTAGTTCTTTACAGTTCTTTATTTATGATTGTAGTTTACATAGTTTTGTTGTATTTGAGCATATCTCACACATTTTTTTTCGGTTGTCTCTCGTTTTTCAAAGATTACGTCTGACTGTGTATGTACTCGCTACGTTTTTAATGTATTTTTTTTTTTTTTTTTTTTTGTTAATTTACAGGTTCATGTCCTGTTTGTGTAATTGAGTATGTTGTAAAGTATGTTTACCGTATTTTCTTTGATGTGAACTGCTTGTGATCATTATTTCAAACCTTTTTTACTCGTTTTTCGAAAGATTACGTCTAGATCTACCCAGCTATTTGTAAATGTTTTTTGATGTTCTTTGTCATTTGTAGCTAATTTTCCTACTCATGTCTCGTTTTTAGCATAATTCGGTATGTTTTTATTGTATTAACCATATTTTATTACCTTTCCAACAAGTAGGTGTTTATTGGTGTTTGCATGTTTTTTCTTATAATTTTGATCTGTTTTAATATATTTTCATTGCATGTCACCTGCTTTGATCATTATTTCCTATTAGTCGGTCGATGCTTATTACTTTTTGCGTCTTGCCTCTTATAAGTTTAATGTTTTAATGTATTTTTCATTGAATGTCGACTGCTTTGATCATTAGTTCCTATCTGTCGATAGATGTTTTAGTACTTCATTGCATGTCGATATAATTTTAACATTTGCCCCCTGTCAGTACGTGTTTATTATTTTTTAACTTGTTGTACACATTAGTACCTCTTTTATTTTAGCCATGTTTTTCATTATTGTTTTTTGCTTCTTCTTTTTTGTAGAGTGTTTATTTTTACTGTAGTTTACATAGTTTATTATATATTTTAGTATATTTTACATTATATTTTGCTTATTTTTTCTTTGCAGGTATTTATTTTGACATGATTTAACATAGTTTTATTATATCTTTAGCCTATTACCCCTGTATATGTATTTGTCTAGTTCTTTACAGTTCTTTATTTGTGACTGTAGTTTACATAGTTTTGTTGTATTTGAACATATTTCACAAATTTTTGTTTTGGTTGTCGTTTGTTTTTTCAAAGATTACGCCTGTCTGGGTATGTACTCGCTACATTTTTAATATTCTTTGTTGTTAATTTACAAGTTTGTATTTTTGGTCAATACCAATAACATATTATTGGATCTATCGAACGACAGGTCTTATTGGCTATCTGGTACTATTTTAGGGGGGTGCAATCGAGCGGACATCATTACTGTATAATAATATGCATATTTAGGTATTGTTATTTCCTAATTTCATTTTAAAAGTACAGATGATAAAAATTGTTTTTGTATAGTTATCGTTTTCTTGCAGTCTCGTAGTTAGATTGAAAACCACATATCCTGATAAGAAGCGTGCCTTCAGTTATTTTTCATAGTTCCTTATAGACTATTATTCAAAGGTAGTAAACATGTTTATGTGCTTTGGTCAAGTTATCGGCTTTTTGAAGGATTTTTGTTATAGATGCACGGGCTGGAAAGACTTGGTATACATTTTTAAATCAGTATGTAAGTGTTCAGTCATAAAAATTATACGTCGTATCGTTTCAGAATTTAACAGTAAAATATTTAACAGTAAAAGCGGCGTGTGTCTACTGTTTTCTGTGTTATTTTCTGAGAACATTGTGGTCGCTGTGTTAGTGTAAGTGTTTTCGCAAATAGTGTTTAATCAGACAAGTAATGAGTATTACATACTGCCTGTTTCTAGAGTGTCTTCAGTTCTAAAGAAGGTAATATGTGATATACGGTTGCTTGTATTTACATCCACGCATGCTGTATTCTGGATTTTAAGATATGTGTGTTTTTATTTTTCTTTTTTTTTTGCACGTATTTATTTGTGACTGTAATTTACATAGTTTTCATGTAATTCGGTATTTATTTAACTTTTTTTTGCTCTACTTTTGCGGGTATTTATTTTTGTCAATAATTTGCATGTAGTATTTATTAATTTTTTAGCATATTACCTAAGTATATTTGTGTATTTCTTTGTAGTTCTTTATTTGCGACAGCAGTTTACATAAGTTTATTATATTTGAGCATATTTTACAGATTTTCGTTCGGTTGTCTCATTTTTTCCAAAGATTACGTCTAGCTATACTCTACTATTTTTGCACTGTTTTTACCTTTACCTTTAGCAGTATTTTGGTAATTTATTTTACCGTCGGGGAGTAACTAGTAATTTTTGTTTATGTATAACACCTCTTGTCCTTTGTGTTGTTTTTTATTGCTATGATTACATGTTAAATGCTAGATTGCTTTCTCCATTTTTTACATTTTATGTGTATGTTTTTGATGTTTTTTAATATTTTTCACGGACATTTACAAGGCGGCTTTGTTCTTTGCTTTTTTTTTGTGAGACAGTGTATTTGCCTTGAGGTTGTATTCCTTCTTGTTTTACACATTAGCACCTCTTCTGTTTTAAGATATGTTTGTTCGGTATATATACTTTTGCTTATTTCTTTGTAGGTATTAATTTTCTAACTATAGTTTACATAGTTTTATTGTATTTTAACATATTTCACTGAAGTTCCATCTTTTTGTCTCGTTTTTCAAAGATTACGTATATCGGATATGTACTCAGTTATTTGTAAACGTTTTTTTTTTTATGTTCTTTGTTAATTGTCGCTAATTTTCTGTCTCATGTCTCGTTTTTAGCATATTTCATTATGATTTATTGTATTAACTGTATTTTATTAGCTTTCCGACGGGTAGGTGTTTATTACTGTTTTGCATGTTTCCCCTTATAATTTTGATGATTTTTTTTTAATGTATATTCATTGCATATCAAATGCTTTGATTATTATTTCCTATTAGTCTGTTGGTGCTTATTACTTTTTGCAGGATGCCTCTTATAAGTTTGATGTTTTTTAATGCATTTTTCATTGCATGTTGACTGCTTTGATTATTAGTTCCTATCCATCAATAAGTGTTTTATTACTTCATTGCATCTCGATTTTATTTGAAGGTTATTTGCTATCTGTCAGTACGTGTTTATTACTTTTTTTTTACTTGTTGTACACATTAGTACCTCTTCTGTTTTAAGATATGCTTTTCGTTCTTTCTGCTTCTTCTTTCTTTGTAGGGTGTTTTTTTTTTATTGTAGTTTACATAGTTTATTATATTTTAGCATTTTCACGTTATATTTTGCTTATGTTTTTTTGCAGGTATTTATTTTGGTAGTATTTAACATTGTTTTATTATATGTTTAGCATTGTACCTCTGTAAAGCATATTTGACATTTATGAGTGGCTTTTCAATGGTTTTTACTTTCAGCTGTACCGTGACTAAACATTATCGTCGAATTTAACGTTGATACTTATATAGGTTTTTTTATGTTAATTGTTTTTAATTCTATATTTAACCTATTTTGTATGAGATGCTGTAGTGTCAGTTTAACTGGTACGGATTGTTGGTGGAAATATATATTTACCGAAGCACAATACCAACCTACAAATAAAATATTGCCCGAAATGCCGTAGATAAAATATAGTACTCAACTTACCATTTGTATTCGCTAATTTTGTATATCACCCGAATTGTTATGAATATGATTACGAATAAGCCTCGATGTTCTGTTGGCGATAATAACTATGCAATTTATTCGAAGTCGAATAAAACGATTTTACGCTGGTATTTCCCTCGTGCCGCTGCATATGTGTCACTAAAGGCGTCTGAATGTCTCTGTTATGACGCTCTGTTACCCTCTGTGTACCTCTGCTACCCTCTGCTACGCTCTGTTTCCCTCTGTTATTGTGTCTTTGTCTTTTAAAATGTCGAACGTCACGTCACAACGTCACACGTCACGTAATTCCTACATTTCACGTCCTACGTCAAATGTCACGTCAATTCAATTGACATTTCACGTTTTGTGTCGAATGTCACATAAATGTCACGTCCTGCGTCGAATGTCACGTCCTGCGTCGAATGTCACGTTAATTCACGTGACATTTCACGTTTTGTGTCGAATGCCACATAAATGACACGTCTTACGTCGAATGTCACGTCCTGTGTTGAATGTCACATAAATGTCACGTCCTGCGTCGAATTTCACGTCCTGCGTCGAATGTCACGTCAATTCACGTGACATTTCACGTTTTGTGTCGAATGCCACATAAATGACACGTCTTACGTCGAATGTCACGTCCTGCGTCAAATGTCACAAGACATTTCACGTTCTGTGTTGAATGTCACATACCTGTCACCTCCTGCGTCAAATTTCACGACATTTAACGTTCTGTGATGAATGTCACATAACTGTCACGTCCTGCGTCGAGTGTCACGTCCTTCGTCAACGTTCTCTTAGCCACTGTCCGGAAAAGAAGAAGAAGAAGAATGTTCATACTGATCGTTGATATGGCTTCTGTGCTTTGACACCTCATACGTCAAAATCATGCCAATAGCAACAAAGATACATTCTAGCGCCCATTTGGCAATGCTGACATCTTTGTTTTTTGTGTCAAAGTATTCCCCGTCTCATCCCCGTTCCATCGAGCCCTCGTGTCACGTCCTGCGTTGAATATCACGTCAATTCACGTTCTGCGTCGAATGTCACGTCAATTCACTTGACATTGTACGATCTATGTCAAATGTCACATAAATGTCACATCCTGCGTCAAATGACATGTCCTGCGTCAAATGTCACGTCCTACGTCGAATGTCACATCATTTCACGTGACATTTCACGTCCTGCGTCAAATGTCACGTTCTGTGACAAATGTCACGTCCTGCGTCGAATGTCACGTGACATCCAACGCTTTGACACCTCATACGTCAAAATCAGACCAATAGCAACGAAGATACGTTTTAGCGCCCATTTGGCAACGCCGCCATCTTTGTTTTTTGTCTCCCTGCTTTCTCCCCGTTCCAACGAGCCCTCGTACGTCACGATCGGACCAATAGAAACAAAGATATGACGTAATGACCTTTTGGCATTGACCGATGCGCACGGCACATACTGCGTTCAACCCCATTTTTCATCCCCTTTCCAACGAGCCCTCGTACGCCCCCATCGGACCAATAGAAACGAAGATACCCCATAATGACCTTTTGGCATGCTCCGATGCGCACGGCACATACTGCATTCAACCCCATTTTTCATCCCCTTTCCAACGAGCCCTCGTACGTCATCCTACGTTAAGCCGTTTGGAACTTACGACCGGGGGTTGCGATTTTAGGGGTTGCAATTTAGGGGATGAGCTCAAAGACCCCTAGTATATCTACTAAGGTGGGGTGGATTAATTAGATAAGAAATGTGCATGCTATAAAACTGGCAGAAGAACTCGTAGATGGCCTTAAGTAATATGGTTTCGCATTTTGGACATTGCAGGATTAAATGCTAACGTAATTTTTAATGGAGTTCAGCAAAATCAAATAATGTAAAGAAGATTGTTTCTAACCACTTTAGGTCAAGAACTTATTAAGGCCCATTTAACTCGTAGAGCTCAGCAAACTTGTTTACCGAGAGAAATCGTAGTGCCATTTTTAAAGTTTCCGGACTTCAGGAACCAATGCCTGCCGCAACTCCAGAGCCACAACGAAGAAAAAAGATGGGAAGGTGTAAAATATGTCCATATTCCAAAAACCAAAAGAAAGAAACCTCATCGTGCGATAAATGTCGAGATTTTATTTGCAAAAATCATTTCCGCATACAGACGTTATGCATAAGCTGTATTGAAAATCAAGGTAAAATCATGCTTGTCATTTTTGAGATACGAAATCTAAATCGATTTTTTTTATTTTAGGTAGGAGCTATGATACCTAGATTTCACCATTGGATATAAAAAAGCTGCATATTGTTATTATTTTTCTTACAATTCGAGAAAGTGCATAGCTATGTTAATTTGGCTGAATACAAAAGTTTTTTTAAATAAAGTTGAAAGTTAAGGAAAAATTAAATTTTATCAATTTTTGAAGAAGTTATGTAAGTTTAAAGTATATAATTTAGGTGTAAAAAACAATCTGATTTGTTTATAACGATTTTTTGGTGGTATGAGATCAAAAAATTTAGTATCATGTTAATGAGGACTGTAGTACAAAAGAAAATGAACATTTTAAGCTTTACTAATCCCATTTTGATGCAATTTTCACTAAACTACTTCTTCTTATTCTAAATGTGCCTATCTTCTAGAGATGTTGGCGACCACATTGACCCATCTTATTCTATTATGATCTATTTCAGCTCGAAATAGATCAGTTTACGTTAGACCAGTCCATTTCCTGAAATTGGCTAGCCAGGATATACGTTTATAGTTCAGTTAAATTGTATTTTTGCTAGGAAAGTTTTGGGGTAGTTCTGATTTTTTCATTCCATATGTTTTTTAGGGTGCTTAATCCGAATCTAGGGTTTGCGGACAAAATTTCGTGACGCAACATTAAAAAAACAGAATAAACCGTTTTTTTTTCTTTTTTCAGGTTTTTTGCTTAAAACTCCAAAACTATCAACTTTTGGTAAATGGTCTGTTTACAGAAATTAAAGTACTTGAAATTTTCTACAAATACTAGTATTTAGTTTTTTTTTTTCAGACGAATCCTTCGGTTTCTAGTGCGAGTTGAAAATTGTAAATTTTTAGCAGTTTATTTTTATGGATGCTGTCATTTGATAAATGTCACCTGGTTTTCCACACAAGTAATTAAAAAGAAAAAAGGCAAAAATTATGCAAATTCAGTAGGTATGTAGAACTCGTAACAAAATAAAATTTAACATCTCGTTACTTATGATCATATATTATTATGATTATAAATTATAATATGCAAAATTTATATGAGCCGTTGTCTTTTGGAAGGCCCTGGCTGAGGTTCTTCGATAACGATAAGCCCTGGTTCTGCTTGTTCTGGAAAATAAAAATTTAAAGTTAAGTCATTTACTACATCAACCAATTTTTTTGTGCCGTACTTTTTGTAGAGATACACGGCTAACCCTTCGAGGACTGGTGAGACGAATGATCTGGGCCTCACTGCCGCTACAATACAATGAGAAAGTGCGTTGCTTTTCTTCTTCCAGTTGTCACAGTCCCCACGTTTTTTATGAAGTACAACTTTTTCCATAAATATACGTAGTGTTTCAGGAATGAGTTCTAAATTTCCTTCTAAAAACTTATCAGGTGAGGGGTACTGCTCTGTCTCATAAACCTGGCTCCGGATATCTTCAACAATAATGGCAGCAGCCATCTGAACAATATGTAGTCTTTCCTTTTGTTCGTTTTTTATTGCCTGCTGGTACCAAGCGTGGTTCAATATTTTATATCCTGTATCTTTGAAACAAACTACCGGCTTCTTGTTTCGAGACATGGTAATAATTATGTCGCTTCCATATTTTTTTAATATTTTTTTAATACTACCTTTGACTGTCTTTTTGGCAGGCCGATATTCACCCTTGATATGGTCCATCAACTAATCGAGCAAAAACTGGCACTACCCTTCACTATTCTCTAAATAATTGTAAACATCTTCCATTGCTTTTTCAACATCATCGGCAAATGAACCCGTTTTTTTTTATACTTTTTTTGAGTTATTGGGCGATTGTACAGTTTTCTCATGCATAAACTATGATATCGACAGTCATAAGCTACCAAGTCTGAGACAGGCAAAAGGCGTTTGATTATGGCTTTTCCATACTCATTACCATGTTCTTCTGCTCTTCTAATAACAGTTTCTTTGACTTTTAGAACTCGAACCTGATACACCCTATTGCGATTGGCTTTCTTTTTTCTTTGCTGTTCCATAAACTCAGGTGTTATGACGAGACCACACATAAAACATTGAGTTTTAAAATTTTAATGTGGTTCAGTAGAACGCCTTTGAACTTGCTCCCTACCCTCCTCAACTTTCTTCAAATAAGCAATATTCATTTTACGTCATTTTAATAAGCTTCATTTTTACGTCGTTGTAGTTTTTGCGACATTTCTCATGAACCTCAACTGCAGATTTTTTATTTAGCTGAACATGATGGTCATCCTTCCTCTTCTTGCTCGACTCAATAAATGTTTTCAAACCTTTTCCATACCCTTGTCACCTTTTCAACATCATTATTCAGTACTTTATCACAAATAAAACAAACGTTAGAAGCCATTTTTAACACCATGCGTAAACATAACTTGTAGAAATCGTATTGTGTGTGAACGGTGCCGAATGCCGACCGAGTGCCATCCAGTTTATAGTGCGCTAATGTGCCAGGACAAACTGATTTTAATAATGAATCTTTCCTCCACGTGCTCGAATTATTGAATGAATTCTAATTGGCATGCCTAACATCAAATCAGAAATGTCCTCTTGAGAAATAAGTTCCAATTCATCTAAAAGGGCGTAACTGATTTAAGTTTAAGGGGGAAGGAACACGTATAGGACTTTGTACCTTCGCCCAAGCATGTCTCAAACATGTTAGATTGGGTTTGCGCCTGGACTCAATGCTGGCCAATCCATCACAGGAATGTTTACTTCATTTAAAAACTATTGTGCGATTCTCCCACTGTTAGGATTGGCATTAGCATGCATCATAACAAAGTCATTTCCAACCAAACCAGCATGAGGCACAACAAAATCTTGGAGAATTTCATCAATGTACCTGGCATTTGTTATAAAGCCTCTCGGAACGATGTACAATTCTGTACATGCCTCTAGAGACATTCCAGCCCACACCATAATTGAGCCGCTTGATAGCATACCCTAGGACTGAAGGTACATTCTGCAAAACGCTCAATTGGTCTTCGCCATACTCTCTCATTGACATCTGGAGACCGCAAGATAAACCTGGAATCATTTATTTTACTTATCATTTGCGTTTTTCTGCGTAGAACCTTAATTTATTATATATTTAATCTCAATTATATACTGTTGTCTTGTACGTTTTCTAATATCTTTAGTTAACTCCCTAAATACAGCTTAAATTATATTAAATCAAATATTAATTAAACATTTCATTTACTGTTGTGTCAACTGTATTTTCTTACATTTTTCAAACATTGTTTATATGAATTTTTATTCTGTTCCGGACCTATATTTGTATTTCAAGTACATAATATACATTTTCATATCTCAAATAGTTTTTACGATCAATTGTTAATGCCACATTTGATTTGTTATTTGGTTTGACCTGAAAATATATTACATACACCTTATCTGATTTATGTGCAATTTAATTTTTATTTTAAAAGTGAATTTAATATTTGTTCATTTATGTTTGAAGAAGATTTATGGCTGTTTCGGCAATATTATAGTGAGTGGAGTGTATAGTGATACTATTGTTGAGTATTGGTTTATGCCGGATAATTCTAGTAATTAAATATACACTTAGACATTATATATGTATAACAGTAACGCATAAAATTCATAACTTTTTTCCATAAAGAGAAATAAAGACTAATGTCATAGACCAACATATTATAAGGAAAAGACATAAAGTGAACTAATTGATACTGAGTACCAATTTAAATCAATGAACCAGACCTGAGTAAAATGGAAAGAAAAATCCAAAAAATATTAGACAGAGAATATTTGAATTTAAATATTAACAGGGTGACTTTTGTATCGACCTTGAAAGCAAGCCTGTATAAAAATGACCCTTACTTAAACCTTCGTAAGTTTTTCCATTAGTCTTATATATTATGTCTTAATATTAATTTAAAAATGCGTTATCAATATAGGTCTCAAATTTCATCAAAATCGGAACAAAACTAAAAAAGTTCAAAAGTTCAAAAGGTCAACATGGATTCCAAATAGATTTGGCCTACCGTATATAAATTTTAATAAATAGCTCAAAATTTTAGAGGAATTTAAAAAAAATCTATTTCAAGTATTTTTGTTCTTTTTGCATTTTTTGAGAAAGTTCGTCATAGTCACGTTTATTTTTTTAGTCTCAAAACAGTATTTTTACAGTGTAAAAATCATACCGATTTTTTTTTAAATTAGATAGTCTGACGTGAGAATTTTCGATTAAAAATTAGGGTGCTTTTTCGATATCAAAATTAATAATATTAAATCAAAAATATTACAGTGTATTTGGACAGAAAGAGGTAAGGATTCACCAAATTTAGTGATTTTTTTTTTGTGGAATATAAAAGTAAAAAACTAAAAAGTTGATAATATAAAGAGACAACTTTCTACGAAAGTTGTAGATCTCTTTATTACGTATAACTTTGCAAGTTTTCCATTGGACTTGTAGTTTGCCAAAATTCGGGATAAACCGTTTTTTACCCATAAAAACTGACCTTTTTCACTTCCCGACCTCAAACCGCCCGTAAATTATTCTCCTTTAATATATGTTATATTTTCATGATTTTAAAATCTGTTCCATCTTGTTACTATTTTTTTTTGTTTCAAAAATGATCGGCCCTGGCCTATATTGATTCCAGGATATTTAAAATCGTTGGTGAAGAGTCAAATATTATTTATATCTCAATTTAGTTGAAGGATGATATTTAAATATTCTATAATACAAATTATTTCTACACCAGACATTTCCGATGACTAACAGTGTTTTGTACACCTGGGAACAATTTATTGGAAAAAGTAGTCTAATATCTTGGCCGAGGAACACAGACGCATATTTTTTTAAATGCTAGAAAAAAATCAAAAGAGGAAACGGTAACACTAGCCAAAACTCATAATAACTAATCTCTTTCATAATCTCTAATCAAATTAGATTTTTTTGACATTTCGCTATATAGATACGCGTTTCGTGTATCAAGAAAATAAAAGAAATGTTAATTAAGTTAGCTTATCCATTTTATAAGGCCGAATTCAGACTAACACTATAATTTATTGCTAATTTATTACGGAAAGAAAACATTTAATGCTGTAGCTGTTTCCGAGAAACAGTGAGTATATTAACCAATTCCCAAAAGCTACCCCATCATCTCCTACTTGAAAACACACCCCCGGAAAATCGAGATTTCGGTCAAAAAGCAAACTGCAAGGAATTTATTGCTAATTTATTGCCGAAGTTTTGCGCCAAGAAACAATTTATTGCTGCAACTGTTATTGCCATTTATTGCTGCAAACAATGATTATGCTTTACAAGGTAACTTTATGGTAAAGCTAGCATAGCCATGATATGCCTACAAAATTTCATTAAATTCTATAAGTTTTTTTGAGCTATTTCGCATAGGCGAAATCAGGCTGGATCTGATGGAGCAAAGCCGCCTCAATCGGATTTTTTTCAGACTTTAATTAAAAAGCTACCATTAATTATTGTACTGCCAAATATCCCAATCACCCGCAAGTATATACCGATGCCTCAAAACAAAATGATGTGGTGGGATATGCCTCTCACATCAGAATCACAAAATCAGAATCTCAAATAAATAAACATAGCAAAGTCTGGTTATGCAAAAATCATCGATTTCATGGGAAAATTTTTCGCAGATATTATGTCTTGGTGTATGGTAAGTTTAGTTAGGCGTTAATTTTAAGAAATGTGGCTGGCTAAATGGGCACAGCTTCTAAAAGCAAAAAAAACTACAACAAAGTGGGACTCCAAGAACATATGAAGATGGGGTATAAAAGCGTCTTGAAAAATAAATTGGAAAAAGGCAGAAAATTTAGCTCTGGTACGCAAATAATAAAAAAATGTTTCTAATCTAAAACACCACACCCTTAATTGTAGAGCGAGGACCAGATTATGTATATACAACAAAAACCAATACATAACTATATAATGGTTATAAAGCGGTATCATATAATCATATACATAAACCTGAAGAGACTGTATATAATTATATTAAATAAACAATTAATTAGATTTTAAAATAACATATATTTGGCCACAAATATTGGCGTAAAAAAACTCCCATATACGTTGAAAGTTATAGGAAGTTGACAATATTTGAAGAACAATTGTATCAAAATAAAATACCAGCAATTTATACTCAACCTCCTAAGACTCTCTTCTCGAAGATAATTATATGGATTTAAATGTTCCAGGAAGTATGATCAACAAAATAATTAAAGATAAGTGGCCTGCATTTCAATATATTTTTACTGACGGCTCTAAAATTCAAAATAAAACGGGTTGTGTAATATATCACTGGAATTCTGATATACTACCGAATCAATATATACTACCGAACTATCAGCTTTATTACTTGCGTTACAATATATAGCCTCTATTGATATGAATAATTATATCATTCTGACCGATTGTAGAAGCATTATGGACAAACTCACTTCTATCAAAACCACAAAAAACCTAAACCATATTGAGATAGAAAGAAAGATGTTACATTATGATATTATTTCCGCAGGTAGCTCGATTATAACAATAATAACAATTGCAAACAAAGATGGCAACGTTTATACAACCAAAGTACAACTGGAATAATCTTAAGAACTTGTCAACCTCTAATTCCCAATAAGAGATGGTTTAAATATGAGACAAATAGGTTATTTATAAAAACAATAAACATAATAAGATAAAACCACGCACTCACTCCTGCATACAAACACAACATAGGTATCACTGATAACTAGACTTCGGCAAATGTGCAAATAAAAATGTAGAAAATATGCGCATAAATATGCACGTGTTTACCCGAAAATAAGCAAATATTTTACAAAATATGCATACAAATAAATAAAAAAATCGTAAAATAGTAACAATTTTATTTAAAAAAAAAAAGTGTACATAACTAAATATTTCCTACTATTCATTAAGATTTACATTTATTTTAAGTAACTACATCATTTTTAAGTATGAATAAACTTATTTAGAATTATGGTAACAATAAATGACCAAGTGGTGTTCAAAATTTTCTAACAAAAACTTGTGGCTTTTGTCTGAGTACATATATTTATATATGGAAAAACTTCGTTCAACATCAACTGATGTAACGGGAGCATTTTTCAAACTAACCAAAACATTTGGTTCTAAATTAATTGTTTCCGAAATATTTCCAGCTAGAACACTGACTACTTCAGAAAGAATATGGTAACCTTTATTTTTTTCCATAGTAGCTTCAATTTTTTTTTAAATATCTTCTCCAATATTACCTCTAACGTTCCGACAACATGACGCAAATTCTTTTATTAATGCTGTACTTTCGAACAATGACAGTTTTGGTGATTCTAACTGAGTAATTGTTTTTTGAGCAAAACTAAAATTTGATTTTATAAATGAAAGTTCTTGTTGAAGCAAGTTACTCTGAAAAGTTTGTTTAGAATCCAAAAGAGATTGGGAACTTTTATCTGTTAACGTATCAATTATGTTCTTTATTTTAACAAAATGATCTGCATAAAAATTAGCTGCTTCTAACCATGTTCCCCATCGCGTTAAAATAGGTTGTGGTGGAAGAGGAATGTTAGGTAGCATTTCTTTATAAAGTTGAATTCTTATAGGAGATTTAAGAAATACTTTTTTGACACTGGATATCATGGTATTTACAAGAGGAAAATTTTTTCGTATTTCCTCTGCAACTCTGTTTAATCCATGCGCTACACAAGTAACATGTATTAAATCTGGGAAAAATATTTTTAAATTTTGTCCTGCTTTCACCATATAAGGAGCAGCATCCGATAAAATAAGCAGTAATTTATTAGAAGGAATAGTTGTCGGAAGAAAAAAAGTTGCTAATGTTTCTTGTATAAAACGCGAAATTGTTAAAGCATTTGTTTTCTCAAGTTGCTGGCATGAAATAAGATGAGATTTTGGTAAGGTATCTTCTTTAAGAACACCAATCAATAAATGAGCAATACACTTTCCTGAGGAATCAGTGGTTTCGTCTACAGATATGTAAAAATAATTATCTGCAATTTCTTCCTTAATATTAATTAACACCGACGAGTATAGCCCGTTCACATTATTTCTTCTTAGAGACCGATCACTTGGAACATTAAGTTTGCAATATTTTTTTAGAAGCGAACTAAAATTTATATTTGCTAATTTTGAAAGCGGTATGTTTGCAGAAACTAATGCGCGACACAAGTCTTCATTAAAAGTTTCTTGCTCATCTAATTTTTTTGAAGTAGATTGGAAACATTTAGCCATTGAAGTTTGATGTTTTCCTCCTATTTTTCCTTTTTTTGCAATGTGTGAAGCAGTTCTCACATGTTGGTCTATCTGAAATTTCTTCTCACATGCTATCTATAAATAAAAATAAAAACCTTTATTTTAACCCAACTTTTAAAATATAAAAATATACAAGGTGTTTTTGGTTAATCAAATAACTGGTTTGGAAAAAAAAATACTCGCTAAGTGTTTTAAATGCAGTATTAATCCACAAATTAGTTTTTGTTACTAACCATTAGTACATCATATAACTTATTTTAAAATTCAACAAAAGTTTTTTTTTGTTAATTCAATTACAATAAAAATAATTGTGTTTTAGAATAGCTGACTTCATAAAAAAAAGTAAAGGTGAAAAATTTTTCTAAATACATACCATTGTATTTTACCATGGACAATTTTTTCTCACTAAAGGCAGCTATTTTTCATTTAAAAACACCCTACGAGTACTAAATTTCAAGTAAATACGTTTATTGGTTTTAAAGTTATTGTTGTTATTAACTAAAAAAATTTAATTTTTTTTAATTTTAACACCCTGTATCTCGAAAAGTAAATAAGTTTGACCCCTCATTAACTATATCGTTGTTTTCGAGAATTTAAATTTTTCGAGAAGTATCTACAGTCAAACGTTGTAAGTGTCATTAGGATATACCCTGTATGTATGAAATATTAGATATTTAATAGAAAATATTAGATACTTACAATTTTGCCACAGACTGAACAGTAGATTTTTCCCATATCCATAGACAGCTCTTTATAAGGTTTAATCCAAGTTGAAGCACTGGTTGTTTTAGGCATTATAAAATCACAATCTTCCTTTTTCTTACGCACAACGAGTGTTTACGCTTTAAATATCAAAACAAAAATGATGTACAAATCTGAGCATCAAATTAGAAATGTTTAGGTACCTAATTCAATAAACTGGGAGATTTTGGAAAATCCCTAAATTAGGAACAAAACTATTAGCCGTTTACCTGCTGTTAAGATACAATAAATTGTAGATAGATTTGGGGATTAGATCATAAAATGCAATTGAGCGAACCCTTAGCGATTATCCAATAACTGAATGCCTCAGTGACCGAGACTTTCTAAGAATGTTGAGGGCTACTTAAATTGATCTTCTTTGAAATTGTAAATGTTTTGTACCTGTAGAGATTACGTACTTAGATCATTTCTTGATTAAAATGACTACAAAATTTTATACAAGAATTGAAATAAATTGGTATGTTTAAAAATTTTCAAATACAGTATAAAAATCTGAACTTTTATGCACTTTATGCAAACTTTTATACAAATATGCCAAAATATGAAATATTTGCATAAAATATGCACAATATGCAAAATATGCAATATGCATATTTGCCGAAGTCTACTGATAACCCATATTGTTTCTGTGGTAAAATGGGAGATCTACAGCAAATTATATTGGAATGTGGACAGTACAGACAAAGTATCAAAATGATGTATGAAAAACTAATTGAGCTAAATTGTCCATTGCCTGTCAATTGGAATACAATTATTTTTTCAAATAATAAGCAGATATTAAAATGTATCTACGAATACATATAGCGTCCTGTAAATTTAAATTATAAGTAGTTTTAGGTATTCAAATTAAAAATTGTAAATAAGTCAAAAATTTAATGTGTATACGAACTTATTACTTCGTGTAAATTTAGATTATAAATAGGCTTAGGCAATAAAATCAAAATTTGTAACTACCACAAATAGTCTGGCTAATTGGCTATGCCAAAGCCATTATACAAAAAAAAACATTTGAATTTTCTTAAACACAACAATGTCCCAAATATAATGCATTTCATATTCTATAAATATTAACTGAATGGCAATTTTGAACAAAATCAAACTAAACAATTTGAATATTATTATTTCCGTAATATTATTATGTATTTAAAATATGAAACAGCGTATAATTAGCAGCAAGTAATAAAAAGTAACATTAAACTTACCTTTCAAATTCCAAATTAATTTTTTCCATTTTCATCGGGATTGAAGTAGATGAAAACAACCGACCACAATTTTAAAAACTGATGATCACTAAAACCCGACACTACTCAAAACTTCAGTAAAACCCGTTAGTCACGAAAGCTCGACAGCACATGTAAAAGCTCTACACACGAAAGTGAAAAGCTCGGGTTGTCGATGTTTTGTTTACAAACGATAGTTTTATCGCCACGAATTTTGGCGGGCTGCTCCAGTCACACAATCGCGAAATCGTGGATGTTTGGACTTTGAGCTACCTCCGAAGCGAGATGCGTGCGACAAATGATTGTTTTGGTGTCTGAGTGGACCCAGCCAACGCGTTTACGGTATATGAAGAAGGTAGTAAGGTCAAATATTAGTGCAACTTTACCGGAGTCTGCGATTGTTGCGGATGAAGTTGAACTTGACAGGAACGTGTTGATTAATTATTGTTAAATGGTAATACATTTCGGTTAGATTTCTATATAAATGGTCCAGATTTTAAAATAACAACAATGTTAATCTTAAACAAAATATTGATAAAATAATGATAGTAAAAGTACAGGTTTTCGGAAAAAGCGATGAAATAAATATATAAAAAGTATTGCAAAATATATGCAACATATACCTAGTCGACTAAATTTTATGTTCAAAATATTGATTGTAGTATTAAATATATAGGTATTTTTTCCCAAATATTTATTTCATAAATTAAAGTCGTTTTAAAGCACCAACATCAACTTATACAGTTGAGTCCATACGAACTAAGTCAAAAATTTACTCCACGCAACAGCAAGTGATATGCAGTAAAGTGGCTACTGCTCAGATCACGGATTATATTATAAAATTTGACGTTATCTAATAAATGAAGGATACAGTGTACAGGGAATAAAGGCGCAATGTCAACTTTTACGAAAATCAAGATACTTGTTATAGTGTGGGGAAAAATACAGTCGAAGACCTGACATTGGAGAGTGACAAAATCAAAGGAACAAATAGAGTAAAATACCTAGGAGTAGTGTTTACAAAAGACGGAAATAGCCATGAAGAAATAAATACAAGAATAAACAAAGGCAGAAACATTACCAAATGCCTAAACTCCATTCTCTGGGATAAAAAATCACAAGAACGACGAAAAAACGAATATATAAGACGATGGTTGAGCCGGTGGTAACATACGGAGCAGAGATATGGGACACTAGTAAAAGAAACAGGAAAAAATTACAAGCTACCGAGATGGATTTTATGAGAAGAAGCTGTAGATTGACAAGGATGGACAGAATCCGCAATGAAGAAATAAAACGTAGAATGGAGCAAGAAAAAGACATTATAGATGAAGTCCAGAAAAAACAACTAACTTGGTTCGGTCATGTAAACAGAATGGCAGACGAGAGGTGGCCAAAGAAAATACTAAAATGGATCCCAACCGAAAGAAGGAAAAGAGGGCGTCCAAGAAGAAGCTGGCGAGATGACGTGAATGAAGCCATGGAAGGAAGACAGCTAAATGAAGCCGACACCCGAGATAGGAAACGATGGAAACTAGGGACAGGAAAATAACGACAGTTGTAAACAACCTGTACTATATATTTATATATATATATATATATATATATATATATATATATATATATATATACATATATATATTTATATATATATATATATATATACATATATATATATATATATATATATATATATATATATATATAATATATATATATAAGATACTTGTTATATGTTAGGAGTACTATAAAGGCTCATATTTCTCCAAAATTCTACGTCAGGGAATATAAGCGTTAGCAGTAGAATATCGCAAGTAAATACGAGGCGTGTTTTTTAAGTAAGTACCGTTTTGGAATTAAAAAAGACTTTCAAAGATATGGCAATACTTTTATTTTTACATGAAAGCCTGTACCTTAATCTACTTTTCTACATAATTTCCGTGAATATTGAGGAACTTGTCATAACGTGGCACCAGTTTTTGAATACCCTCCTGATAAAATTCTGCCGCCTGACTTGTTAACCGCTGCATCACAAATGTTTTGACTGCGTTATCGTCTTGAAGACGCTGACCGCCCAGGTGTTTCTTCAAGTGCAGGAACAAATGGTAGTCGCTGGGCGCCAGATCAGGGCTGTATGGAGGATGATCTAGAGTTTCCCATTTAAATTATTTTGCCACATGTGGACGGTCTGATTAGCCACATGTGGACGGGCATTGTCATGCAGCAAAACCCTTACTCAACTTGCCACGTCTTTTGTTCTGGATTGCACGACGCAGATTTTTCAATGTCTCACAATAAGACGCTGCATTGATTATTTCATTACGAGGCAGAAACTCCACTAGCAATACTCCTTTTCTGTCCAAAAAAACTGTGCACATGATTACCGGGCAGAAATTGTTTGCTTAAACTTCACTATTTTGGGTGATAATGAATGTCGCCATTCCATGGATTGTTGTTTCGATTCTGGTGTGACGTAGGCCACCCACGTTTCGTCACCAGTAACAATTTGGTCTAAAAAATCTTCACCTTCACTGTGGTACCGCTCAAGGAAAGTCAATGTACTGCCTAAACGTTGGGTTTTGTGCAAATCGGTAACAATGCGATACAAAACGCTACGAGAATACTGAGGAAAGCAGTCGGACAATGATGAAATTGTAAAGCGTCTGTTTTCTCTCACCTTTTCGTCCACTTTCTGCACCAAATTTTCATTAACGACCGAAGGACGCCCACTCCGTTGTTCATCATGCACATTTGTGCGGCCATCTTTAAATGCTCTTACCCATTTCCTTACCATTCCATCACTCATAATGTTTTGTCCGTAAACTTCAACGATCTCACGATGAATATCGATCGGTTTTACGCCTTTAGCACTAAGAAATCGTATAAGAGCCCATACTTCACAATCAGTGTGACTCACGATTGTTGGAGGCATCTTAAACACTAGAGTCAACAAGTATACAATGAAGAATCAGACTGTAATGGCGTCAGTGAGTAGACAAGAGATGTAGGTAACCAGCGCTCATGCGCGGAACGCCGACCGTAGCGCTGCGGCGGCGGAATCGCAAAACGGTACTTACTTAAAAAACATGCCACGTATTTGGTAGTCTGGGGATAAAGGCGCATAGTCCATGCGTTCTAGAAATGAAAGCGCATTGTCACTTTCTTGTGGCGCCACTGTGATTACAACTTGTCTTTTCTTGAGCTGTTAGTTGCACTAAAGAATTCGTCGTAGAAGTGTGCAATTTATTTAAGTCTATAATATCGTTAAATGATTGATTAAAAAAATGAGTAAACTTTTTAGAGGTGACTTTATAGACAGTAGTAGTGATGGTTTAGAGAACCCTAAACAAAAAACACAAAAAAAAACGGAAAAAACTGGGCAAATTAATGAGGTTCGTAAAAGGCTACGACTACAGAGTCACGAAACGGGGCCAGACGGTAAGTGCAAAAGATATCGTTGCTTTGAAATTGTATCACCTGACGCTAGACAGATAATACGTAGTTTTAATTTACTTAACTCAGAGGATGCACAGAATTTATACCTATCTGGTCTTATTACAGTTTTACAAATTTATCAACAGAGGTCAAGAAATGATTTGACCGACCCAGAAAAATTACATGATTCAACATATGTTTACAGAGTTCGATTTAAAAATGCCGACGAAGTTACTACTGACGTACCTATCGGGGCTAAAACTTTTCTGTCTATTCATGGAATCGGAAGAGTTATTGCAACGATCTTTGAAATTAACTAGAGAGGCACCTATAAACAAGAAAGGTAAACTCGCTAATCACCCTCATACGCTATCGGAGGCTGTTACTGCTGCTGTGATGGAACACATATCTTCTTTTAAAGAAAGAGAATCCCATTATAGCTTAAAGAATTCTTCTAAAGTGTACCTATCTGATGAATTAAACGTTAAAAAAAATGTGACAGATGTACATGGAAATGTACAAAGAGGCCCCCATTCCTTACGAATCATACAGAACTTTATTTACGAATAAGTTTAATAGTTTATTCGGGTATCCCCGAACAGATAGTTCAGTACAGATAGTTGCAGTACGAGAAAGAAAAAGCTAACTTGCCCCTCCTCACTGCAAGCAAACCTTTACACTGCAAGCAAACTTCATAAAATGAAAGCAGAAGCTTTTTACAAGAAAAAACGGCAAATGAAAAGGTTATGCAAAACCAAAGAAAAAATCGAAAGCAGTTGCATTGACTACCATAAAACTTGCCAGTGCCTAACATTTCAACAAGTGATGTCTATTACAAAAGACAATTATCTATATGTACGTTCAACATAGGTATACGTACTAGCCTCCAATAAAAGTGTTTTTTATACATACCCACAGACAATAGGGAAAAAAGGCGCAGACGATGTGTCTGCTCTCCTTTACCATTTCGTCCATAATTTCCTTAATCCTTCAGTTGAAGAGTTGTTTATATTCGCAGATTCTTGTGGCGGCCAAAATAAAAACTATACAGTTGCAAGATTTCTGTATTATCTTGTTCACATAAAGAAGAGACTTAGACCATATATATGATTTTTCCAATGGGAGGGCATTCATACATGGAAACAGATAAAAATATGGGGATTATAAATCAAAAATCAAGAGTTGAATTGCCAGAGGAATAGGCTGAAGTTTTCCGGAATTCAAGAAAAAAAACCGTTTGCTTTTGATGTGATTAAAGTTGGCAAAAATATGCTGAAATCCTGGACTGAGTATTTTGATCACAAATTCTTTACAAATGTCCATTTCAAACAAGAAAGACTTATAAAAGTTTTGAAAATTAAACAAAAATCTCCCCAATTTGATTTTTCATCGTCCAACGTACTATGACAATTTCGTTTCAAATACAGTGGTTCCATAGGGCAAAAAAAAAAACCAATGACACTACAATTACCTTAAGCATCTCATCAGTAGCTACTATCTCTTTCTAGAGGATGTGCAGGATAGGGGAAGTCAGTAAATTGTGAAATGAATATAGTTGGAAAATGTCCCTGAAGAAATTGACGAACTGCGGCAGCAATATGGCAAGTTGCAACATCCTGCTGGGAAAATAGGTCTCGAAATGGCAAATTACGTGGACGACAAAATTGACGTAGATCAGGGATAAAACGTGTTAAAATTTGTATATATCTCTGTTGATTAAGTGTGACTGGCCTACCATTTTTGCGCTATTTACTTGAACTTAATCTGGTCTAACAAAGCCCAGAAATCGATTTGTGCAACGATTTACATGGCCTGACAAATGAAAATGTGCTTCGTCTTAAAACAATACATTTTTCAAAAATTCACGATTTTCACTGTTACGCAAGAATTCTGGCACAATATTCCACTCTACAGTGATAATACCTGAGATGTAATTGTTGATGTACCTGAATCACATACGAAAATGCACCTAGCTCCTTCAGGATTCTTTGCAAGGAAGTTCGTTTTAAGCCAAGATGCAACGCTGTTCTTGTCTAGCTGGCTTTCGGATTTTCCAAGATTAGCTCAAAAACACGTTCATGGTGATCGTTGTTGTTTACTGTCCTGGGACGCCCTTTCCTTTTTGTTGGCACAATACATTACCCGTATTTCTAAACTTTTCAATTACCTTCAAAATTACAGTATTACTTGGAGAACGTTTATTAAACCGTTGTGTGAATTGATCACACACGTGTTGCAGACATCCACTATTACGTCGGCCGATTCCGTATGAGCGAAAATATTGCTCCACAAGTACTTTCTCCTCTGTACTTAACACCATTTTTAACAATAAGGCCTTAATAATAAATTGTTTAAGGATTAATTGACAGGTTTATACTAGTTAATTTGAATATGGCAGCGCGCACAAAGAGACATCTATGTTTCAGTTTCAGTACTGTTTATTTTAGCCAATACTGTATATGTATATAATGTTGTTATGAATGTGGCCCTTTCTGTTACTGGAAGTAGAGCTTAAATAGTACCTATTAATATTTGGTCAAAACGCCAAAAAAACGAAGTACATGCTGATTACAAAAAGGCCACAAAATATACATCACCTATTGAAAATAAATGGTAACGTGATAGAACAAGTAGAAAAATATCAGTATTTGGGAACTTTGATCAATGAAACCAATGATCATACTGTAGAAATAAACAGACGAATAGAGATTGCCAGATCAGCATTTATACGAATGAAGTCACTCCTAACGTGCAAAAATCTAAATTTGGAGATCAGACTACGTACCATTCGCTGTTATATATTTTCAATATTATTATATGGAGCTGAGACTTGGACATTAAAAAAATGTAATTTAAAAAGAATTGAGGCCTTCGAACTCTGGTTATACCGCAGAGTATTGAAAATATCATGGACTGATAGAATTACAAATAAAGAAGTACTGGAGAGGGTTGGTAAAGAAATAGAACTAATCACCACTATACAAACCAGAAAACTGGAATACCTAGGCCACGTGATGAGGGGACCAAAATATGAAATTTTGAGACTGATAATACAGGGAAAGATTCAAGGAAGAAGATCTGTTGGCCGAAGGCAGAACTCATGGTTAAAGAATCTACGTGATTGGTACCAATGCAGATCGATTGATTTGTTTAGGCAGCAAGTTCTAAAATAAAAATAGCCATTATGATTGCCAACCTCCGTAGGGAGACGGCACTCTAAGAAGAAGAATATTTGGTATCTTATTTTTGAGTTCTATATAAAATTTTAGATAAAATTTATGGCACAATGTTCTATATAGATCTTTCTTTAAATAGATCTCTTCTCTTTGAGATCCTTTAAATAGAACACCCTGTATTTTATTACATTTTCCGCTGTATTTTTTAGGACAAATTCTGTTTCATTGCGGTATTCCCTATGAAACCTAAATCCGACGACTTCTGAGATATTTCATTATCTAAATTAAGACATAACACTTAATTATTTCAATATTAGTCAAATGTAGGCCATGGCTGTCAAATATTTGACAGTTAGAACGTTAATTGTTTATATGTATTGTTTTGTCAGTTTTCTTTATCAGTTTGTATTATACAGGGTGATTGATTAGTGTGAGGAAGCTCAGTAGATCTGTTATAGTAAAAATTACTAAAAAAATGTAAAAACAAAAATTGTAGGCAGCTTTAAACTCCACATTTTAAAATTAGTTACAATCTTACAGGGTGTTCCATAAGATGGTGGCAGACCAAACTTATGTTTTTTTAAATGGAACACCCTGTATTTTATTTTAAATTTAAAATCGGCTTCACTTCCACATCACAACAATGTAAAGTATATTTATGTTATACCGGGTATCTAAAAAGTTATAACCAATATTACCTGAAAATCGTATCAAGTTTAACTCCCTGTGCAATTAAAAAGGGGTATAGGAACATTGATCTATTGCAACCATAGTTTTTAAATAATTGTTAAAAATTATAAAACATATTCGTTTCCATAATTTTCGTTAAATCAAATACAGGGTAAGTCAAAATGCAAATACATTATTTTCTTGGTAATTTTAAATAGAACACCCTGTATTTTATATCACTATCAAAAAGTAATAATATCGTACTTCAAATTTTATAAAGTACTCCCTATACCTAAAGTTATCAGTTTTCTAGATAATATTGTTTTTCCATCAAAGTATTAATTTGGTAGATATTTTAACGTTTACCAACTCACAATATAATTATTATTACAATCACAATCATAATGATTGATTTGTCAAAAACTGACAGTTTGACATTATTGTTTAATAATTTAGTAACAAAATAACAACACAGAAAAGAAAACAATTTATTTAAAATAAAATTTATAAAAAATAACCGACGGAAAATAAAAAAAAATATAACAACACATAGAAAAATTAAAAACAACAAGTTTTAGTAAGTTTAACTTATCTTACTTAAGTAAGGTGTTCAAAATGACCTCCCAAAACATCTATGCATGCTTGAAAACGGTCATTGAAAGAGTTGGTTACATTACTAAGCATTTGTAAAGAAATATTTTGAAATGCAATTCGGATTCTATTTTTCATATCATCCCTTGTTGTTGGGGGTATTTTATATACTTCGTTCTTAATCTAACCCCAAAAAATGAGTCCATTTTATTGAATTCTGGTGACCTTGGGGGTCACCTTACCGGTCCATCCCTTCCGATCCATCTTTCCCCAAACTGATTATTAAGCTCACCACGTACTAATTCGTTGTGGTGCGCAGGAGCACCGTCATGTAGAAACCACATTTTTTCACGTATATTAAGTGGAACCTCTTCTAATAATATCGGTAACTGATTTACGATAAAATCTAAATAAATCTCACCATTTAAATTATCTTCAAAAAAATATGGTCCTACTACATGGTTACCGACGATACCTCCCCACACATTTAGAGACCATCGTGTTTGACTATGTGTTACTATGTGGTATGGATTACTTGTTGAGTAGGTAATAGTGAAAGTTATGCCTATTAAAAGAACCGTTTCGATGGAATGTAGCTTCATCGCCAAATAGGACACAATCAAAAATATCTCTCTGCTCATTAATTTTTTCTAAGGCCCATTCACAAAATACTATTCGTTTCTGAAAATCATCATTAATTAATTCTTGGTGCTTTTGAATATGATAAGGGTGCATCTTGTTTTTAGATAGAATGTTTTGAACATAGTAGTAACTAAGTTCTTGTTCATTGGGAATAGTCCTTATGCTTGTGTGTGGGTTTTCTGTAACCGCCATCAACACACTCATTTCGTTTTCCTCTGTCACACTAGTTTTTGTTCGTTCATGTTTTTCATAATTCACTGAACCAGTGCGGTTAAATCGATCTTTCAATTTTTCAGATGTATCTTGTCTAGGTTGTCGCCTATCTGGAAACCGTTCTTGATAAATTCTAGCTGATAGTAATGAATTTTTATTGCATTCCCCCAATATCCAGATCATATCTACCATTTCATCAGTAGTAAAATTCATTATTGCTAATTTAAATTGAATCAATTACTGAATTACTAAATAATAATTGTTGCTAATTTACGGTGTACCCCAATACTGAATTAATAAATATTAATGTCAAACTGTCAGTTTCTGACAAATCAATCATGGCCAACTCACAATAATTATTGGTAAACGTTAAAATATCTACCAAATTAATACTTTGATGGAAAAATAAAAATATCTTTAAAACTAATAACTTTAGGTATAGGGAGTACTTCATAAAATATGAAGTACGATATTAGATCTTTTCGATAGTGATATAAAATAGAGGGTGTTCTATTTAAAATTACCAAGAAAATAATGTACTTGCATTTTGACTTACCCTGTATTTGATTTAACGAATATTATGAAAATGAATATGTTTTATAGTTTTTAACAATTATTAAAAAACTATGGTTGCAATAGATCAATGTTCCTACAATCCTTTTTAATTATACAGGGAGTTAAACTTGATACGATTTTCAGGTAATATTGGTTATAACTTTTTAAATACCCGGTATAACATAATAAAACTTTACATTGTTGTAATGTGGAAGTGAAGCAGATTTCAAATTTAAAATAAAATACAGGATGTTTCTTTTAAAAAAACATAAGTTTGGTCTGCCACCATCTTATGGAACACCCTGTAGGATTGTAACTAATTTTAAAATATGAAGTTTAAAGCTGCCTACAATTTTTGTTAATAACTTTTTTTTGTAATTTTTACTATAACAGATCTACTGAGCTTCCTCAAACTAATCAATCACCCTGTATAGTAAATAATGGCAAATATATGATTTATCAATGATGATTTTTTAAATCCTATTATTATTTAAGGCGCGTTTAATAGACTTAACGGACTTGCCGTGTAGTCCCGTCTGGTTATGCAAAAATCATTGACAAAAATGATATAAATATTTTTTATGTAAAACATAAGGAACGAAATTTATAGACAAAAAATCAAATTGTGACCATAAATTATTCTTTAAAAAAAACGTCATCTATTTTTTTGATTGAAAAAACGTTTTTCATCTATTCGTCATCTAGTAACCCCCACCTATGTCCTTTCTATATCTACGAAAAATGATTCGATTTCTCTCTATCTTGAGCTTTTTTAACCAGGCTGGGCTAGTGCTTTTGCAGAGAGATTTCCCAATCAACCAAATGCAACTGGTGTTATTGTAAGAAGATTGGTCAATTTAAGACAAAAATTAATAAAAATAAACCACTAGTGGACAATGGTATAAGCGAAATTAATGTTTAAGGGTATTTTACTGCCTATCCAAATGCCTCCCGTAGAGAATGTGAGGGAGATCATACTTTGTGAGCGGGAACAATTCATCGCATTTAAAAAAACCACAAATTGAAACCATTTTTAATAAAAAACGGAAACCATTTGTATATCATTTCAACACAGTTTTACAGGAAGCAGCATGGAACTCCACACCATTACCTACACATCGACATATGAACAAAAACTGTTCCAATACAATACATGGAAAAATAATTGAGAAAAGAAGACTCAGAAAACAATGGCAATTAACAAGATCACCTCAAAGTAAAACAAACCTTAATAAAGCACAAAAAGACCTAAAAAAATTGATAATGGCAGAAAAAAATGCAAGTTTTCAAGAATACCTACAAAAACTAGATGCAACTCAAGCCACTGACTACTCGTTATGGAAGGCTACAAGGACTCTACGAAGGCAGAACTATACAGTCCCACCAGTAAGAACACAAACAGGACAATGGGCGAGAAGACCACTAGAAAAAGCCGAAACATTTGCGACACACCTTAAAAAAGTCTTTACACCAAATGAGGGAAATTACTCACTACAAACTGAAGAAGAAATTATTTCGATACTCACAAAACCTTATCAACTAGAACTTCCCGAAAAAAGATTCACAAAAAATGAGGTAAAAAATATTATACAACACAACATCGATCCAAAAAAGGCTCCAGGATACGACCTGATTACGGGAAAAACTCTTCAGCAACTCCCAGAGAAAGGCTTCCAATTTCTGACACAGTTATTCAACTCTATAATGAGATTAGGCCACTTCCCATCACAATGGAAACTAGCACAAATAACAATGATACTAAAACCAGGAAAAGAACCAGAAAGTGTACAGTCCTACTGTCCTATCAGTCTTCTTCCAGTGGTATCCAAAGTTTTTGAAAAGCTGACACTTACTAAGCTAATGCCTATACTAGAAAACAAAAAACTAATACCACCACACCAATTTGGGTTTATAAAACAGCATTCAACGATACAATAGGTACACAGAATTGTAGAGAGAATCAACGAGGACTTTGACAATAATAGGTACTGCTCGGCGGTATTTCTGGACGTAAGTCAGGCATTTGATAAAGTCTGGCATAAAGGCTTATTATGTAAACTAAAACAAAATTTACGTACAAATTACTATATACTCTTAAAGTCCTATATCACCAACAGAAACTTCCAGGTAAAGTATGAGAATGAATACACAAACATACAACAAATTCTCGCTGGGGTGCCCCAAGGAAGTGTACTAGGACCTATATTATACCTTATATTTACTGCTGACCTACCGACAGAAACACACATAACTACAGCTACATTTGCGGATGATACGGCAATAATATCGTCGAACAAAAATCCCAAAATAGCCTCAGAAAGCTTACAAAATAATCTAAATCAAATCCAACAATGGATGACAAAATGGAGAGTCAAAATTAATGAAAACAAATCGCTACACCTAACATTTACCACGCGTAGGGAAACATGTCCGGCTGTTTACTTAAACGGTACAGGAATTCCACAAGGAGATGAAGTCAAATATCTAGGTATGTACTTGGACAGAAGATTAAACTGGAGGAAGCATATATTTACTAAGCGAAAACAACTGGGTCATAAGTTAAGAACCATATATTGGCTGTTGGGCAAAAAATCAAACTATCAACCGAAAATAAAATATTAATCTACAAATCCATCCTAAAACCAGTGTGGACTTATGGGATAGAATTATGGGGAACCGCCGCACATTCCAACATTGAAATAATACAAAGATTCCAGTCCAAAACATTGATATCAATACTAGGAGTTCCATGGTTCATAACCAATGAAGCCATTCATCGGGATGCCGGACTATCATATGTCAAAGATGACATTAAAAAGTGCGCGAAAAAACATAAAGAGAAACTTAAAGTGCACCCAAACGTGTTAGCAAAAAGTTTAGTGAATAAACCGCGTACTGTTCGTAGGCTAAAACGAAAAGTTCCGTTAGAGTTAAGTGAACAATAGGTTCTAAATTAATGTGTACAAGTCTATGTCAGAAATAGTCAGTGTTGTAGGCTAAGTTTTTAAAAAAAAGGGGTGCATCACTGGATGCCTCCCTACATGTCATTCCAAATTATTGTCAGTCCTATTACTTATTGTCTATTATCTACCTAAATATTTAGGTTTAGATTGTACAGATAGATTGTAATAAATGTGGGGTTAATAAAAAAAAAATTGTATATCATTTGGTGCAACATTTACAATTAAATGATCTTTCTAGAAGGGTATAATTCTGTGAACGGTTTTAAGGAAGAAAAAATGGGATGAAAACTTAATAAAAAAAGTTATACCTACGATCTGATGAAGCAAAGTGTAGCAAAAATGAATTATTTATTTAACATAATTCCTATTTTTGGTCTAATGAAAATCCATATGTTAATAAAGAACGTTATTTCCAGGATAGTTCTAGTTTTAATGTTATTTGTGTAATAAAACATGATACAAATTTTAGCATTAAAATTTCATGATGAAAATTTAAATGCTGAAAGATTGCCCCGTTTTTTGACCTTTTTTTTGAATGACTGGGAATAGAGTAGTAAAAATAGCAAGAGATAAATTATCAGGTGGAAGTAGATCAACGAGAAAACTGAAAAAACCATGGTCAAACAACATTCGAAACCGAGGAATAATCCAAACGATATATGGTCATATGTGCTTAAAGAGAACAGTAAAAAGAAGAAAAAATGTAAAATGAGGTTTTACAATTATTCATGTTTTAATGTTAATTATTACATTTTTTAAAAAAGTTGTATGAGACAGTTTTTAAACGAAAGTTTCGAATTAAAGTCATCCAAAAATCAGTGAATTATTTTTTAATAATTAATTTCAGGTAACCCGATTATTAATAATGTATTCTGATTTAATTAGTGCCCAATAATTTTTCTCCCAAAGCAACCAAAAACAAATTAATAATTTAACTTGTTCTAAACTGTAACATTCGTTTTCGATTTTTTCTGGGTTTCTCGTGATTCATAGTGTATGACTAAGGGGATTTCGTTCTGATGAGTATGATATCAATCAAACACTGTCATTACAGGTCTGATGGGGACTCTTAAAGTAATAAAAAGAAATGTCTAAATAAATTATTACCGAAGTTTATTTTATAGGTAGAATTTACATATCGTTTTGTTTAGAAAAACATTAAAGTTCATTTTATTGGGCATCTACTTAAATTCCTGAACAAAATTTATGGAAACTACATCTGTAGTACTATTGGGTGAATCGAATAGAGATCTAATTTTTAATATCGATGGCTAAGAGGACAAATAGTGTATGTCCAAAATTGATGGTTTCGGTAAAATCAATTTTAAAGTTTGCATTAACCGTGACAAACTGTATATCTCTTAAAAGTAATTAAATTAAAATTAAGTTCATGTTACACCTTTCTTTTATCTGTTACCTAGTTCTATTTCTACTTCTTCTTAAGGTGCCTTGTCCATTACTGAAGGTTGGCTATCATCATCATCAATCAGCCAATCGCGTCCACTGCTGGACATAGGCCTCTCTTAGTTCTTTCCAGTGTTCTCTACACTGGGCCGCTTGTAGCCAGTTTCCCGCTACACGTTTAATGTTATCGGTCCATCTAGTCGGTGGTCGTCCTCGGCTCCTTTTATAATTTCTGGGCCTCCATTCCATAATACGTCTTGTCCACCGCCCATCTTGTGTTCTGGCTAAGTGCCCTGCCCAGTTCCACTTAAGCGTCGTGGTTCTTTCGATGACGTCTTGAACTCCTGATCTTCGCCTGATTTGTTGGTTTGTTATGTGGTCTCGAAGGCTCACGTTCAGCATTGCACGTTCCATGGCTCGTTGTGTAACTCTAAGTTTATTCGCAGATTTTTGCGTGAGTGTTAAAGTCTCTGCTCCATAAGTTTGTACAGGTAAAACACATTGGTCATAAACCTTTCGCTTGAGACACATGGGAATTGAACTTTTTAGAATATGGCTTAATTTGCCAAATGCTGCCCATGTTAGACCTATTCGCCTCTGTAGTTCATGTGTTTGATTGTCTCTGCTTATTTTGATTTCGTGTCCCAGATATTTGTAAGTGTTTGTTTGTTGTATGGTATTATTGTCAATAGTTATATTTCCACTCATTACGAGATTTGTTATAATTTTAGTTTTCTCAAAGTTTATCTTTAATCCTGCTCTTTCAGACAGACTTTTAAGCGAATGCATCATAGAAACTGTATCTTGTAAGTTATCTGCGATTAATACAACATCATCTGCAAACCTTAGGTGATTTAATCTTTCTCCATCTGTATTGATGCCCAAATTTTGCCATTGAGTACCCTTAAATATTGACTCTAGAGCTGCCGTGATCAATTTTGGTGAAATATTGTCTACTTGTCTAACTCCTCGACCTAAGCTGAATTTTTCTGTGTCTTCGTGCAGTCGTATACTTGATGTAGCGTTCTGATAGATGTTTTTGATTAGTGTCGTGTACCTGTAATCTATTCGGCTTTGATTTAGGGCTTCCAGTATTGTTTCAAACTCTACAGAATCAAAAGCCTTCTCGTAATCGACAAATGCAAGAACCAGTGGTATGTTGTACTCGATGCACTTTCCTATTAAGATCTTTATGGTATGCAAATGGTCATTTGTGCCATAGCCTACCGTGAAGCCTGCCTGTTCTTTGGGCTGATAGAAATCAAGTTTAGGTGTTAGCCTCTTTGTTTAGATTTTCATAAAGAGTTTGTCCATATGTGTCAAGAGGCTGATGGGTCTATAATTTTCTAATTTAATAATATCGCCTTTTTTGTGTAACAAGACTATTACTGCATTGTTCCAGTCTTTTGGAATCGTACCCGCATGTAAGCATTTAGTAAACAGTTCGCTTACTGATTTTAATAAAATTTCTCCACCTGCTTTTATTGCCTCGATAACGAGTCCATCATCACCAGGCGATCGATGGTTCTTCATTTCCTTTAAAGCTGCTCTTACTTCTGACACAGTAATGGGTAAAAGTATTTCCGATCCCTGATTTATGAGAGTCTTTACTCGTGTCGGGAAATTGTCTTGTGGTCTTTGGCTGGTATAGAGGTCTTTATAAAATTCTCTAGTTATTTTAAGAATATTTTGTTTATCTGTTGTTGCCTTTCCGTCTTTATCTCTCAGCTTGTATATTTCTTTTTTACTTTGCGTAAGTTTTCTTTTCATTCCCTTTAAACCTTTGTTCTCTTCTACTGTTTGAGTAATTACATTAGTATTATATCTTCTTACATATTTTCTAATTTCCGCTGAAATTCTTTTATTTAGTTTTTTATATTCTTCTTTGTTTCCTCTTTCGTTCTCACTTAGGTTTCGTCGTATTTCCATGAGAGCCCTTGTATCTTTGCTAATCTTTTCACTTTTGGTGTCATTTTTCTTGCAAAATTTGAGTTGTGCGTTTCTAACTGAGTCTGTTATTAATTTATTGTGACTGTCGATACTTAGAGGTTTGGGATTATTACTCTGTAAAGTTTCGTTAACTCTGTAAAGTTAAAGGTTGGCTATAACTACAGCAAATTTCTCTCTATCTTGAGCTGTTCTTAGTATCGAATATGTCCATGCATGTCCAGTCTCTTACATACTTTAACTAGGAGCAGTTTCTTCTTTCTGGCCCTCTTCTTCCTGCCGCTTTCCCTTCCATTATAAGTCGTAGGAAGTTGTATTTTTCTCCTCTGTAAATATGTCCTAGATAACTCGTTTTTCTGTTTTTTACAATATTTAAGAGTTCTCTCTCAGTACCCATTCTTTTTAGCACCTCGTTGGTCACGTGCTCTGTCCAAGAGATTTTCAGGATCCTTCGAAAAACCCACATCTGAAAGGCTTCTATACGTCTCATACTTGTAATTCCGAGAGTCCATGTTTCCACTCCGTATAGCAATATGGAATAAATAAACGTTTTTACAAATTGGTATCGGATATCCAACGATAACGTACAGTTTATTAGGAATTTTTTCATTCGTTGAAATTTGAACTTAGCATATTCTATCCGAGCACATATTTCGACCTCGTGATCAAGATCGTTTGTTATCCGGCAACCAAGATACTGGAATCTTTGTACTGGTTCTATATGTTTGTTATAGTCTATATAGTTTGTTATAGTCGAATATTAATGTCGACATTTGGTGCACGTGTAACAGCCATTACTTTTGTTTTATTTGTATTTATATTTAGTCCCAAGCTATCTCCCTCTCTGGTTATGACATTCAAAAGTCGTTGTAAACCCTCAGCACTGTACGCAATAATGACGGTGCCTTCTGCGTACCTTAAGTCGTTTAAGTATTCTCCGTTGATTTTTATTCCTTCTTCAATATTTTCGAGGGCATTTTGAAAGATTTTTTCTGAATATATATTAAATTAATAACAGTGGAGAAAGTATACAGTCCTGACAAACTTCTCTTTTTATTGGCAATTTTGCTGACAGACGATTGTCTATTTTGATGGACGCCATTTGATCCCAATATAGTCTTTTAATTAGTCTTTTAATAAGTGCTACAGTGTTATGGTCTATACCATGTTGTGTTAGGATTTCTATGAGTTCTGTGTGTTTTACTCGATCAAACGCTTTTTCGTAGTCGATAAAACAGAGAAACACGTCTTTTCGCTGATCTCGGCATTTTTGTAGTAATACCAAATAATGACTCCCTTGTACCAAGCCCCATACGAAATTAAAATTGATTGCCGCTCAAGTTTCTTTCGCATTCTCTGTATATTCGTTGATGTACAATTTTGAGTAAAATTTTCAGAAAATGGCTCATCAGGCTAATTAATCTGAACTGTGAGCATCTATTTACTTTATTTTTCTTGGGTATAGGTATAAATGTCGATCTAAGCCAGTCTTCTGGGAAGATTCCAGTGGTACATATTTTGTTAAATAATAGTGTTGACGTCTGAAGATTTTCTTCATTGATAAGTTTTATCATCTCTACGTATACTTCATCTGGACCTGAGGATTTTCGTGCCTTTGTTGTATTGATTGTTTTTGTAACTTCCGATGTTAATATATCAAGTGTTGTTTCTTGTACTATATTCATTTGTGGTTCTGTTCTCTCGTCATCAAACAGATCTTTGATGTACTTTCCCACATATCTCCTACATTTTCTGGACTAGATACTATTTGGTTGTTATTATCTACTAAAGTTGTTGTAGTGATTTTCAAACAGATCTTTGATGTACTTTCCCACATATCTCCTACATTTTCTGGACTAGATACTATTTGGTTGTTATTATCTACTACAGTTGTTGTAGTGATTTTTTTCTTCATGTTTTTGACTTCCTCAATCTTTTTGTATGCATTAAAGTAGTCATGCTTTTTTAGTAAATCTACCAGTTCCTCACAGTTGCTGCTCATCCATTATTCTTTGGCTTTCCTGATTTTGTTTCGGATGATTCTCTGGGTTTCGTTATATTTTTCTTCATAGGATCTCCTTATGTCCATCAGTTTCAGAATTTCTTCTGTCATAAATGTATTCTTTGTTTTTCTGATGTTGTTTTGTAGTTGTTCTCTTTGTATAGTTGTGATTGTTGTTTTTAAGGTGTGAGAAATACTTTCTATTGTTTCTTTTGCTTCCGCGGGTGCTTCACTTGGATCTTTAAATTTTTCGAAGCTAGTTTTTATCTTCTGTATTTGATTTTCTTATCTAGTGATAGCCTATTTTATTAATAAAAAAATTTCTTAATAAATTTATTATATTTATATATAATATAATAAAGTCACCATTTTTATTAATAAAGTGAAGTCAAAATTTTCTGTTACAATATTACATTTAAATTATGAGTGACCAAACACCATCAAATGTCGATTTCGATATTGAAGAGACACCCTGGGAGGTTCTATCAGACAACAGTAGTTCCAGTTCCATCGAAAACATTACAACAGAACTAAGCAATCGGTATTATGAAGTTTCTACAGAAGAAAATAAATTATATTCCTAGGTTATTCAAGTTAACAAAGATTTTACAGATGAGGATCACGTAATGAAGGAAAAAGCACAAAGTTTTCAACACAAATCCTTAACAAAGAAGTTTTTGCAGTCCTTCTGGAAAAAATTAGAGTCCAGGTTAAAGACAAGAGTCAAATAACCTTCATATTTTACTCTATTATCGTTAGCTGCTGTTATTCTTATTATAACAAGTTCGATTGTGCTGTTCTGTTTGCTACGAATATGTGCTCTCCCATGCTCACCAGAGCTTATTTCAAATGAATAGTACACAGAACTTGGTGAAAATGGAATATTTAGTAATTTTAATATACCTCAGATATAATAGACAAGTCCATAAACCACTGAGTGGTTACAAACAATAGATATACAACAGCTTTTAATAGCTACATTGAAGATAATGTTGGTTTTATAGAAGATACATTTTAAAGTAGACAATAATGTAAAATTTAAAACCCAATATGGTTTCCTGTACTTTTAAATAATGCTGACCAGTATTTTCTTAAAAACCGTACTAGTAATTTTCTCAAGTTCTTAAAAAAGCCTGTTTCGTAGCAAGTATGTACCTGCTGTTATGTTCATTATTTAAAGATTTACTTTTAGTTCTGATTCTTCAACAGTTAGAGAAAAAACTGCAGCTTATACCAACTACAAACAATTCTTTTAATTCTGATAAACCTATTAAATTTGAATAAATAAAAAGGATAACAGAAAAGAAAAATTTTAGCGAATTCATTGTGAAAGGTCAACCAGATCAAAATTCCGATTTAAAACCTACCGTCCAAAAAACTATACAGTTTGTTACAGATCCTACCTTTTTATATCAAATGACAGTATTGTTCAAAATGGTAACTTATAAAATGGCAAAAGTCAGTATGAACGAAGATTCGAGGACCTTGACTCCAAGTGGAAAACAGTTGGTAAGAGCCATCGTCAAAAAATTCAAGAAAGAAAAGAAGAGTTTAAATCGCAGGTTTTTCGAATAAAAGAAAAAGAAAAGTCTCGTCCATAAGAAAACAAAAAATTCAGCTAATAAGAGATAGGTATGCTCAAAAGTTACGAAAAATATTCTTTGCAGTTACAGAAAATCAAAGATGAAAAACAGAGGACTTTAATTAAATGCACAAAAATATTGCATTATTTAATATACAACATTTGTGCACTAAGTTTATTGCGTTGTTAATGGACATGTCCTTAATGCTACTTCATTAGTAGCTAGTAAATCATTCTAAGAGGACGTACTATATTTGATCACAATAAAGATTTCATTTCGACGGGCGTAGACCTTAAGGTATCTCATTTTAAAGAAAAATGGACATATAATATTTGTCCCCTTAGCTATCGATATGGTTTTTACGCAGTCGCCAATTTTGTGTATAACTAATGTCACATAAAATGTAAATGCAAATTTAATTGAAATGTAATATTTAAAATGAGTGTGGAATATCTCCAAAGATTATAAATATTACTAAAAACTACCAATAAAAATAACTAAAAAGATCATTAAATTATTTATTTTTCAATCCATATGAATCATTGCCGGCTAAACAAAGATACAAGACAGCTGATTGCTCTGGTTATCGTGTCGTCTGAAGGCAAACATGATAGGAATATATTTGTTTTGTGTAGACCATGGAAATCTGTTTAAATCTTTGTATAATGATATGGGTCGTGTTCGAGTAATTTCAATGATACATCAATACAGATTCCTAGAAGATAATATGATCACCACCTTGCGGAAATTTTGAAACTACCCATGCGATTCTTGGTATGCATGTAATAGGCTCTTTAATTAAGCAGATTTTTAAATTTAAATACAATAAAATGTGAGTGATCCATCAAGATTTGACTCGTTTAAAGACTTCTCGAGGCCATTTAGTATTGTTTGGAAAAAAATATTAGTTAGATGAAGCATGCAACGATCAGAAAAAAATTCGACTGAAGAGAACCAGTGGGAAGACAAGCCAGAGGAAGACCAATTTCTGTTCTTCTTCATCTTGTTCCGTGTTAGTTTTTGTTTCTCTTTCTTCTTCTCTATCCGTTTCTTGATATATTTCTTCGAAATACTTCTGCCATTTTTCTACTTCGATAGCTATATTAGTTGTCCGTTTTCGGTTACCTAGTTTTAAGTATTGGTACAATAGATTTGAGATCTGTCTTTTATTTTCTGATTCTATCTCGTTCATAATTATTTCTACGTTTTGATTTTTTTTCAATTTATATAATGTTTTGTCTTTTGTCTTTGATCTTTGTATTTTTCTCGTTCCTCTTCTTTGCTTGTGCTGAATTATTTCAATCTTGTTTTTTTTTGTTCTTTTCTTCCACTGCTAATTTGCACTCATCGTCAAACCAATTATTTCTTCTTTAATTTTGCATCACGTCAACCATTCATTTTTGAATTCCAAAATAGACTATGGTAGTTTTGTTTATATGTCTGCCTCCACGCCACATCTGAAAGCTCTCGACTCCGTACACAATACGGGCCTTAGAATCTGCTTCAGATGCTTCAGGTGACTTCAAATCTAGCCCAGATCAAAGCATGTACTATGAAGCTAACGAACCGCTACTTCGGTTAAGGAGACAACATTTTCTTTTGTCATATGCAGCTAGCTTATCAACCAATCCACAAAATCAAGTGTACCAACTACTTATTCAACCAAATAATCTCATTTATCATTTTCAGACCACTAAAGCTGCCCAACCTCTCTCTTGTATACTAAATTCATAAAGTTCTTTATACATATGCCTCTAAAAATGATGTAGGGGTGGGTAGTACCATTGTTTCCTCTTTCAGCAGTACAAAACTAATCAGATTGTCTTTATTTGTACTATATACACTGGAGAACTATGTGGTATCGTCGAAACTTTTCGTATGTTACGATTTGCACAGACTCCTTATAATCAATACACGTAATTAAAAACATGTTCTCAGATCCATCCTCTGGTAAATTTAACACATGACATATTATATAATAAACTTACGGACCATAGAGTAATTGTCACTATTGTCTGGGTAACTTCACATGTAGTACTTGTAGGAAATGAGGCTGCAAATGTAGCCGAAAAAGAAGCTTCTAATTTGGATATACCTAGATCAAATATCCAGCTGCATAATTATATTTGAAAAATGTTCAAAAAGCGTATATATGACAAATGACAAACTAATTGGAACACAACTCTTAGTCACTCGCACTATCTAGAACGGTTAAATTTGTAAAAAGTAAGTATTGTGTATTATGTATTGTGTATTGTCAAATGTAAAACTGTATTTGTAATACTCTTATATTGTATTATACTGTCATCGTGTCAATGATCTCGTCGTCCAGACACGTTAATTAAAAAAAATTGAATTTTCTGATGACAATAATCTAGCAATATCTGTTGCTCAACGAATATTTAAAAATATAATCTTTAAAGAACAAATCCATTTTCTAAAAGCAAATTATGCCTTTGTACCTGAAACACCCAATAGATTACAAAAATCGCAAAGTCTGTTTTCAGAAAGTATTGCTGTAGTGGAAACATTTATTTCTTTACGTAAAAATGTACAATTGGAGCAAAAATTTTACAAAAATTAGATAATACCATTGGGAAAAATGTAGGATTTAACAGGATTCTTTGAGTGGAAAATATTCTGAGGAAAATTTTCGGAAGAAACCTTTGTGGATGAGTGCCTCTCAGCAACCTAAAATATGCTCCTATTACATTATATTCCTATTACATTATAGTTATGGCGAAAGAAGTTTTTCTTTCCATTGTGACAGAAAACATATATTTTTTAGAAAATTCTAAAGTATAGGGGAAGGTGGGGAAAATATATTTAACAAAAACATGGCAACTCTATATGATTGTTACAAATTTAAATGTCATAAAATTTTTAATGTTGATGTGAAGGGTATCAGTAATGTTCATATTCCCTGTAAAATTGTTGCTGTCAAAGGCCAGAAACAAGTTGGTGTAATTACCAGTGGTGAACAAGAACAGACCACGACTACAAATGTTCCAAATCAGGGTGGATAACGGAACAATTCTTCTTGGAATGGTTCAAACATTTTCAGCGGCATGTTAATGCTTCTAAAGACCATCCAGTTCTTTCAGTGCTAGATAATCACAACGCATTCAACTCTGGCTTTCTACAATTTTTATCGCGACAACGGAATAAATCTCCTTTCACTGCCACCGCGCACCTCCCACCGTCTCCAGCCTACAGATATTAGGTTTTTTTCTCCATTCAAGACAGCTTACTATAAAAAATGTGACAAGTACATAAAACAAAAAAAATATGAGAAAATCAATACAACAGGCATTGCGGAACTTGTTAAAAATGCCTTTAATAGGGCTGTGTCTGTTAGAAGGCAGTAAATGGTTTTTTAAGGTAAAGGGATCTTTCCCTTCAATCACAATGATTTTTTGTGAAGAAGAATTAATTATCTATACCAGTAGTTAATAATTATAAAGTCTCTTCTCTGCCCGATACACATCGAACACCATCGCGAACACCAGTTCCCCTAGATAAACTACCAGGGCCCAGTGGAGTCCAAAATAAAAAACTGAGACCAAAAGCAGCACCATTATCAGAAGATTCTATCTGAATCTGAATTAGAGGAAGTTTCAGATATTGATCTGAGCGACGATAAGGCTAAAAAATGAAAGCTTATCTCGTATCTTTCAGTGAACTATACCCTCTATCGGCACTACCAGTCAGCAGTTATACAAAAACTAGAAGCAGGCGAACTCAACACTCGACTATTTTAACATCAACACCATTAAAAAAACAACTAGAAAATAAGGAACAAAACAAGCAAAAGAAGAATGAGGTTGAGAAACTTAAATGAACAATTGGAGCTACTAAGATAAAAATAGAAAATTTAGTCAAGAAGGTTTATGGCGTGAAAGCACACCAAACACAAGAAAGTGAACTATGTGCAGTATGTTCGGAGTTTGGATCAAATGAATTATGGTGGAGATGTCGTCTCTGTGTCTGTGGTCTCTGGGCCCATGCAGACTGCACGGAAGCGGATACTGCTACTCTTTATATTTCCTTAAACTGTAAATGTAACTAAAGAAATATGTATTTTATACTTAAACCTAAGTAAACTTAACCAAAGAACTTGTTCATCTGTGATCGATATTTCCCATCCTTGAACGATATTACCCATCTCCGTTGTCGATATTACCCGATTGATAAATATTACACGAATTTTTTGAGTTTCAAAAATATGTATTTTTAAAATATTTGTAATTATTTTATACTATTTTTGAAGCAGTAATTAGTTAACTAAATGAACTAAATGTTCATATTGTAAGTTTCAAATTCGTAAAAGCTATAGCAAACAGTATATATAAGTTTTGTCTTAAGTAGTCGATATTCCCCCACCTTCCCCTAAAAAGCACAATTGTTATAATTTTTGGTTTTACCTATTTAATATAATAAATATACTTTAAAATTTATAGTGTCTTTTGTTGAATGTTATATTTAATTTTTTTCGACATAATACTAACAAAAATCAATTTTTTTCTGTGAAAAATGACAAAAAAAACTTATTTTGGTCTGAATTGGATGATACGTAATGGATGTATATTAAGCAGGCGATGGTTTATCCTAAAACACTGTGTAATAAAAATAATACAATTAGGGATGCACTTATTACGGAAGCTTTAGCTGTGGCAACAATGTATGCCGAACTAAAGGATAAGATGTTAGAGCACGTTAACCATCCCTCTGAGTTGCAAATGCAAGTTACCACGATACTAATTTAAAATACATTTATTTGTTAATAAACGTATTTTCAATTAAATTTGTGAATAACTCCTATTAAATACAGTAGATAACACAGAAATACCGCAAGAAAGAAAGAATATAAAGAAATATATTAAGGAAATCAACCCCGTATAGATAAGCCAGATCAGACAACGCAATCAAGTACAAATTGCGAAGCAAACTTTTTCTTACAACTTATGCGTCACTCGTAGTAAATTTTAACCATTATTTATTAAATGATTTAAATCGAAAGAAAATCTAACAATAAATTTAAAATGCTAGACAATATTTGCATACTATTTTTTCATATGGCAAAGGTTAACTATTTAACGAGAAACATTACGCAAACATCAGTTTACTTTAATATCTCATTAATTTTTACTAGACTTTTTGTGAATCGTGTCCACGGATATTATAAATTGAGTCATACCTGACTAATATTCCTGCAGAAACTATTAAGATTCGATTTAAAATAATTAAATGTGAATCAAAACGATCGCCGCAATCACCAATCATTTCATGGTTAGAGTTTTTTGTTTTTATTGTACAAGGTAAATTAAAAAGAAGATATTGATTACTTTAATAAAAACAGACTATCAAATGGTGTGTTTTGCTCGTTAGATTTGCACTCGGCTGTTATTAAGTAACCTGTTTGAGCTAAAATACATAAAAAACTCAGTGTAATAAAAAAAGATAAACTAACAATTAAAAGTAGTATTAAAATTTTAAAAATAAGACGATGTTGTTTCTCAGGGATCAACGATAAATGTAGTGGCAGTTTTCCACTAAACGAACAGTTGAGTTTATGATTTTTTGTGTTTTCTGGAATCTGAAAAACAAAATCAACTGAAACACACCCACAACTCTTGTTTCTATTAAGAGGAATACATTTTTTTTGAGTTTTATTTTTGTTTTCTATCCTTTTCCGCTGGTTGTCCCGAGGAAATCAAAGCACAGATTTTCTTCAATAACCAACCACCAACATGTTAAGGGAAGAAGATATTTTTATTATTAGTTGTTAGTTTTTAATGTTAGTTTTCAGCCGAGACATACAAGTCCATCACAATCTATATCTGCCATATTTGCAAAAGAGATGCACCCGGGACATCCCGTCTCTCACTTTATCACCCATTTTGTCCCGTAGGACGGGACGGGACGGCGATTTTTGATGCAAAACAGCATGGATCTCGTAGGCCAGATCTCCTACTGCTCGGAGGATAGTGTGAGATCCAGTACCAGTCGACGTACCGTTAAAGTTACCCTTTACGTGGTTTCTCACATGCACTTTTTGTCCTAGCAGGTAGCTTCTGGTTTGGTCATCTTCTGGATTCGAAGGGAAGAGGCTCCGGGCGTAGACTGTGGTCTTCTGGGTGGCCGCTGCTACTCTTTCTCTCCTCGACTTTCTTCTTTTTTATGCAGCCGTCTCCTCGGACCTCCTTGGGGGTATCTAGGCAGTAGATCGGCAGATATTTCTTCTGTGGCATCGTTCCTCCGTGTCCTCAGACTAGGCATGATGTCGTCCGTTGTCTTTTAGTAGACCATGTCGTCTATGGTTTGGAATTCTGTAATGAGGCTTTTTCCTTCGTTGTGTGAGTTCCCCTCTCGGAGAATTCCATCCGTTGTCAAATCTAAGCCTGCCAGGTCGTACTGGATGGCTTCTACGGATACGATCTTTTAGTGACATGCTTCTCTTTAGCTAGGCATAGAAGACGAAAGCTGTCATCGTCGTCATCGGTGTCTAGGTTTTGTCAGGCGATTCTTTCCACTTTCTCGTCAGATACAGACTCTTATTGCGGGTTTCTAGTTAGATGATTTGGGAGTTCGTTTTCTTCTCCAGGTATGTGTATTACGTCATATTTGAACTGCTGGAGTAGGAGCGACCATCTTGCCAATTTAGCCTTGTCTTCCTTGTAGCGGTCGATCCATAGTAGGGCCCTGCTGTCGGTGTACAAGGTAAACCTCTGATTCTGTAGGAAGTGGCAGAACTTGCAAAGTGCCCATATCAGAGCAAGCCACTCCTTTTCATTGATGTGGTACTTCTTCTCAGAGGGCCTAAGTTTGGTTGAGACATAGCGTCAACTGGAAGTCCATGGGCTCTACGTTGGTGGTTTCAGGGTGTACGAGTTCTACACTGATAAAATTGGAAGATGCGCCAGTGTCTATGAGAGCTTGTACTTTTCTGTTACCAATCCTTTCTTCCAGTCTAGATAGGTTAGTCTTTCCTCCATGGAATTCAGTTGGGGCATCACATCAACAGAAATGTTTAGTTGGTGCTCCTGTTGTCGTTTCTCTGGTTGCTATTTTTTCTGTTATTATTTTGCCTTTTTTGGCATGTTATGGGTCAAGCCTGGGCCTCCTTCGATTGGATGGGTCTGACTGTGGCTATTGCCTCTGATTATTTCTGGATCTTCAGTCGTCGATGGTCTCACCCCTTGCTAGCTGCCGTTGCCTCCATCTCTCTCTGGGTAGGGTTCATAGGCCGTCTGTAGTATAGATGTTGCTCTGTTCATCGATAGAGTCATCGCCGGTACCGCTGGTTGACCTGCATTAGGGATCAAGGGAGACATCGTGGTTACTGGAGAAGACTAAAGATAAGGAAACAAAAGGGACAGTCGCACGGTTTCCTTCAGATAAGCTAAGTAACATAGAATAAACATATGCAGAAGAATCACTCCAATATATATGTGAAACCTTTACCAAGATCAGAGGAGAACATTTAATAGAACATACAGAGAAGAGGAAAAGTTGGATAAATGACATATTGCAACTCATGGAAGAAAGAAGACAATTAAAATAAAAACAAAAGAATGTACAACAATATTTAGAGACAAATAAGAACCGAAATACAAGAGGCCAAAGAAAATTTGTTTAAATCACATTGTGAAGGGATGGATTTGTTGGAATAAAAACGTGATACGTTTAATATGCATAAAAACGTTAAATAAGCAGCTGATCTTCAGAAATTCTACACAGCTAGCTAAACATCATAAAAGGTAAAAATCAAGACATTTGCATATGGACCATGTACAATACAAGAACTCTTTATTATAATAGTTCCAAACAACTTCAGTAGCCACTTACCAATCACATTAGATGAAGTGGAAAAAGCAACATCACAACTAAAAGCACAATGGTAAAGCTCCTGGACCTGACAATGCATATACTGAAATCATAAAACTAACATAAAACACCGACGGTACTCAACGCCTAACAAAAAAACGAGGAAACCAATATAAAAACAAGGACACACTGAAAACTTTGTTTTCAAACTTCCACAAAATTTATTTTAAATATTATCACTACAGCTGTTTCGGCTGATTGCCTTTCTCAAGTGATCTATTTTGGCTTGGGTTTACAAATTTATAGTCTGTAATGAAATAGGAAATAACAAAACAATAGAATTCTTAAATAATCAAAATATTGAAACTTTACACAAAGATCCGACAGAAAAATATCAAAAACAAATTAAGCTAGCGTTAGAAAATTCAAAATCAATACTAAATCCAATAGAACACAAATACCTCAATATCATGAACCCACAGCCTTCTAAATTATACTCTTTCATTAAACTACACAAACCGGATCACCCAAACAGACCTGTAGTTTCTTTTTATACAGCTCCGTCATATAAAATTTCAAAAAAACTGTTAGAGATTATTTTAGAACACACTAAATTTTCACCTAAATTTTCCATAAAAAATACAATAGAACTAGTTAATAAAATACAACATTTTCAATTACCTAACAACTCCAGATTAATTTCATTTGACGTAAAAAATCTTTTTTCTAGTATCCCTCCTACAGAAACTTTTATTCTAGTAAAAAACCTTTTAGACCAAAATAGTACAAATCCAATAATTACATCTGAAATTTTACATCTTCTTGAAGTTTGCATAAACCAGGACTACTTTGAATTTAATAATAAAATATATACAAATAACAGTGCAGAACTTATAATGGGTAATCCTCTAAGCCCATTGCTATCAGATATTTTTATGGATCATCTAGAGACAAAGATTTCAAAACATCCCGTATTCAAACAGTTTTTATATTGGTGGAGATACGTAGACGACGTACTGGTATGTTTCACAGGAACTAACAGGCAACTCGACCAATTTTTATCGTATATTAATTCACTTCATAGTCATATTGAATTTACAATAGAAACAGAACAAAATCAATCCATAATTTTTTTAGATTTAAAAATTAGCAGACTTCAAAACAAACATGACTTCTCCATATTTCATAAACCTACCCATAATGACATGACTATACACAATTCGTCATCCCATCCAACACAACATAAACTGGCAGCTTATCATAGTATGTTACATAGAATAACAGAAATTCCGATGTCAAAATACAACTTTGAGGCAGAATTAAATATAATTAAGCAAACAGCAGTAAACAACGGATACAACGAACAAACAATTAATAAAATGTTAAATCAAAAACTACACAAGAAAGCCCTGAAATTAGTGTTTCCACCACCAGAGAAAAAACCCAGTACCTTCTGCTCGATTACATATACAGGCAAAATAACAGCAAAAATTGCAAAACACATAAAAAAGAAAGGAATAACACCAGCTTTCCGAACAAATAACAACCTAGGCAAATATATTAAAAATAACAAGAGCCAAAATAAAAAAACACTTAAATAGTGGTGTGTAGAAACTTCAATGTGGCGACTGCCCAAATACTTACATCGGTCAAACTGGTAGAAACTTTGATAAACGAATAGCAGAACATAAAAGGGCTTTCAAGAATAGAAAAACAGATTCGACATACGCACTTCACCTTCTAGATCATAATTATTCTTTTAATAACAAATTTAAAATTCTTCACATTCAAAATAAAGGCCTTAAGCTATCTTTGTTAGAATCTATGGAAATTAACAAATTAAAAAACACAGATATAATTCTGAATGACCAACTTGAGACAAACAGTTCTCCCCTCCTCAACCTATTTCATTAGAGACTATAAATTTGTAAACCCAAGCCAAAATAGATCACTTGAGAAAGGCAATCAGCCGAAACAGCTGTAGTGATAATATTTAAAATAAATTTTGTGGAAGTTTGAAAACATAGTTTTCAGTGTTTTATTGATACATAAAATGAATTTCCATCAAGTAACGTTCGAATCCATCAATTATTAAAAAGTTTACTTGTTTTAGAAAATACTTTAAGACTCCTACACAGTTCCTTTGTTGCAGAGAATACGGCATATTTAACATTTTGTGGAATATTATTAAAGATGATCTATATGGTTTCATCACGAGTTCATTGTACGCAATAATTTTTCTTATCTCCATATTTTATACAATCTATAAGATTTTTTATTTAGAATATAATAAACAATGATGTATTTAATTTGTATTGTATTCATTTTTAAAGGTTAAAAAATATTTACTGGATGTAAGAATCTCTCGTGAATAAATTAATTAATTAAATCTTTAATTTCATCTTTATTTTTAGGACCTAATTCATCTTTATTTTTAGGACAGTTGTTGATGCGATAGTGGGTACAGAAGTCATCCCGGCAGATTTTAAAAACTTTTGGAGATTATAATGTTTATTTAATCTTATACCGGGTATTGAATTGTCCAACGGACCATAGGAAACTCAATAGGAAAATTCGAACCGTTGAATTCCTACTTTCCTAAACATTTTACATCAAAAATTATGAAAAACTATTTGTAGAGGACTGAAATCTGTATTGAAAACAAACGTTTAAATTTCTCTACGAACTTTTAGTTCTTAGTTGCTTACTAACCAGTTTACAGTAAATAGTCGAGGTTTGAGTTTATGTTTGTTTGTGTACAGGCGATAAAAGATTTGTTTATAATTTTAACCTGCAGTTTTGGTTGGTGTTAGGAAGGTACATTGAAATAAAATTTCGGTAAGGAGACCTTTGTTCCACTGTGTTTGAGCTACATTTTTACATAATACTCATTTAAATATCTTAACATTTTCGCTTCGATATGCCATGTTTCGTGATGGTCTCAGCTTGTGTAGAGGAGGAACGCTGAACTGAGTAAGGGTCCTTCAGTACTTTGTGCAAGACAGACTGGGTGGGGAAGTCCTCAACCTCGACAAGGCACGTCCCAATGGCTGATAAGGAAAAGAAGTACCCCGGATCAACTGAGGACAAGATTCCATCAAGAGCAAGTTCGATATTAACAATATTTTACTTGTCGATATCTTTTATATACAAGTCAATTTTAAGTTTAATTTTAATTTCAAATGAATATCCTGAAAATTTTAAAACTATCAATGACCAATATATTGTGCATTAACACAAAGTTAAGTACATCAGTAATAAACAGTCCCCATATGCAGAAGAAAAAAGTGTTGTTTCTTTAAGATAATGCACTAACTTACTAGACAGTTATGAAAATGGCAAAAATTCATGAGTTGAGCTTTGAATTGCTTTGTCATCCGGCTTATTCTCCTGATTTAGCTTCCTTCGATTATTATTATTGAGCTAAAAGGACACTATATCTAATAAAATAAAAGAATTTTCTGGAAAATCATACTTTTCGTTTCAAAGGAGGTTACTGCTAAGAAAATATTAGATTACCAGTACTACTTTAAATAAAGTGAAAAAATGTAATATGAATATTTAAATAATTTAAATATGAATGTTAATAATAGGTGAATAATTGACGTACCTTGTATATGGGCCAACCACGACCCCTGGCAGGGTCTCGGACATTTAGGTTCTCCTCATAAGTACCATAACATCTTGAAGGCATTAAGTACTGTATGGTATAAATAGGCATTGCATAACCACGCATGCCTTGTAGGTGTCATTATATAAAATCCTGGAAAAAAGTTTAAAAATTACTACTTTTCAACTTAAACAATTGTCTTATGTATCAATATATAATTGCAAAAACAAGTATCTTCTTATGATACACATTTAAGTTAAAAAAACGTTTCAATCAATATTGGCTTTACAACCCATTATAGATTTTGACCTGTGCCAGGCTCAATGTCCATTCCTTCCGATTCTTCCTCTTGGTTTTCCAGTTTCGTACTCTCAATACGTTTAAGTTTTCCTTCACCTGGTCCTTATTTCATGCGATGTGTCTGTCTCTCATACGTCTTCCAGCCGGTCTTTAGTTCTTCTTCTTTAAGTGCCGTCTCCAAATCGGAGGTTGGATATCATCATCACTATCTTTACTCTATCTACTGCTGCTCTGAAGAGTTCTATAGAACTGCATTTAAACCAGTCCCTTAAATTCTTCAACCATGACACTCTCCTTCTTTCTATACTCTTTCCTCCTCTTATCTTTCCCTTTATTATCAGCCTTAGCTGTTCACATCGATGTCCCCTTATTACGTGTCCCAGATATTATAACTTTCTTATTTTTATTGTGTTTATTATTTCGCATTCTTTGACCATTTCTCGCAATACTTCAGTGTTAGTTTTTTTCTGTGTCCATGCTATTCTAAGTATCCTCCTGTAATAACAGCACATTTCAAAGGACTGTAACTTATGTAATTTATGTATTCTTGCTTCAATGTCCAGCTTTCAAGTCCATACTGCAGTATCGAAAACACGTAGCGTCTCAGTGCTCTTACTCTTAGTTCTAATTTAAGGTCTTTGTTCCAGAGAATTGTTTTCATTTTTACAAACGCATTTCTTGCTATTTCTATCCTGGCTCTTATTTCGGTTATTTGATCATTAGTGTCTGAAATCCAGGTTCCTAGGTATTTGTATTTATCAACCCTTTCTATCGGTACATTTCCCAAATGTATGTTTTTGTTATATTTATTTTCTTTGTTATTATCAGTATTTGGTCTTTTTTATATTCATTTTAAGTCCATATTTTTCACAGAAACGGTTTGTTTTCTTTAGCAGTAGTTGGAGTTGTTCAGGAGAGCTTACCACAATCACGGAATCATCTGCATCATCTTATGCATAAAAACTAGCATCACAATTTCAAGGGTATATTAATCGTAATCTCAGGTTAATAACGAATATTTGGTGGCCTGATATCATTTCAAACGATTAATTATGAAGTCACCAATGAAGAAGTACTGCGGAGGATGAACACAACCGCGGATTTAGTCAACATCGTGAAGTGCTGTAAGCTGCAGTAATTGGGACATAAAATGGGAAATCAAGGAGATACGAGCTACTTCAATGCATTTTGCAAGGTAAAATTGAAGGAAAAAGGGCCCAAGGAAGAAGAAGGATATCCTGGCTTGCTAACCTGAGAGAATGGTATAGAAAAACTTCAACGTAGCTGTTTCGTATAGCAAGCAACAAAGTCATCATAGCCAGAATGATTACCAACGTTCGGAACGGAAAGGCACCCTAAGAAGAAGAATTATGAGTAACAACAGTTTAAATGAGTTTTCAAATGCAGATAAGAGAACGTAAGTACAGGTGACTTAGTCATACTTTTAGGAAACCAGATGCTGCTATTGAAAAGGAAGCTTTGGGCCAGAATCCTTAAAAAACAAGAAGGAATCTTGAAGAAAATAATTGAAAAAGAGACACGAAGTAGTGGGTGAGATAGCTTTGAGGCGACCTGTGTAACCTGGCTGAAAATATAGATAGACGAATAGTGGACGGAGGAAATGAGTACATGTAGAATAGTTTTTAATAAGGAAAAATAAAAGCTAATAAAATTTCGTCATACTAGGTTATACTGGTAACTTTATGTAGCAAAATATAACAATTTTATTTTATAATGTAGATAGATGACTACTACTACAGTAGTAGATATACTACTACTAGATGACTATACATATCTATATGATGCTTGAAAGTCATTTAATCTATTTGAGTAGAAACTCAAATCTTAAAAAAAACGAGGGCTATTGTTTATTCCAATATTATTTTACAATTTCAGGATATTTTAATTTTAAATTCCATTATTGCAATCAGTATACACAAATAAATATTCACACCTGTAGAATATCCAACTCCAAATTGTCTTGTTGATTAGCTGACGAAACCTACGCAAATTTGAATCTTTTTTCATTTTAAAATCAAAGTTTACCAACCAACGCTATGTAGAAAGCGTGCCTGGTGCATTTCAAACTTAAAAAGGGTTCGTGAATTTTAATCATGTACAACGTAGCAACCTACATTGCGACATAAATGTACCATGTTACATATTTATAAGGCTCGACAATTTACAGTTTTGAACCTACATAACATCTGTGTCTTTATTAATAGCAGCTTGTTTCAAATGACAAAGATTACGAGGATCAAATGAAATGTGGACGAAAAAACAGGACGAAGATGTTATAGTGTTGCACAGGTGGTAAAAAAAGATACATTTAAGGACGAACGTGTAACTAGTCAGATCCTAACTGACACTTCCTAGACATATTGATAGAAACATACTAAATGAGAAAGATCAGTAACTAGATAGAAGAAGATAGAAGAAATATTTTTTCTCCTATATACAAACCCCCCTCCTGTAAAAATTCTTGTGTTACGAAAACTTCAAAACAATCAGCCGGACTGATTTTTGTCGACGACTTGGCAAACGAAATAAGGTTAATGATAAGGTTAATGATAAGGTTAATGATATAAGTTTATTTACTTGGAATGTGCGTACTCTGTATAGTGCAGGTAAACTACGAAGTCTGTCCAATACACTTAATGAATATTCAGCAGACATTATAGCACTTCAAGAAATCAGATGGACAGGTAGTGCTAGCCTAGAAAAAAAAGACTACACTCTCAACTACAGCGGAGATAAAAATAATCATAGCTGTCGATCCAATAAGTCCAAGGATATGTAGAATCCGAATTAAAGGCAGGTTCTTTAATTACAGAATTACCAATATCCATGCTCCCACTGAAGATAAAGATGAGGAGAAGGACATATTTTACTAGAAACTGGAAAGCACTTACAGACAATGTCAGAACAACGACATTAAAATTATTATTGGTGATTTTATTGCTAAAGTCTGCTATTTACCGACCCACGATCGGCGAGCATAGTCTTCATGCTGTCAGCAACCAAAATGGTTTACACCTGATTGAACTCGCACCATCATTGGGAATGGTGGTAGCAAGTACATGTTTTCCTTACAAAAATATCCATAAAGTCACATGGCAAGCACCAGACGGTCAAACAAAAAACCAAATTGACCATGTACTAATTGCTAGTCGACATTTCTCGGACGTAGTAGATGTAAGAACATGTAGAGGTGCTAATATAGACTCTGGCCACTAACTTGTAAGAACAAATCTCAGGGCTCATATATCAAACGCTAAGAAGAGCCAGAACACAAAATCTACGAAATCTACGAAATATAATATTGATGTGCTAAAATCTGAAGACGCTAGGGATAACAACAGGAAAATTTTAAATGAAGAACTGACAAGAATCGACGAAAATTTAAGTATAGAAGAACACTGGACCAAATGCAAGGAAGCTATCCATACAGCGGCTAAAGGCTTTTTAAAACTTAACCAGGCTAAAATAAACGAAGATTGATTGGACCAAGAATGTAGATCCATTAACCAACGGAAAAATGAAACATGACTCGCGAAAATTCTGCCAGAAGATAAATAGCTGCAGAAAAGAATTTAAACCCAGAATAACAGCATGTAAAGACAGAGATGGTTCCATAACTAGTGACAAAAAAACAGATAATAAATAGGTGGGCGAATCATTTTGAAGAACTGCTTAGCGGCAGTCGTGAAGAAGAACAAATAGAAATTACTTTGCCTGAAATGGATGAAAACGCTCAAGAGCCGCCCCCCAACGTAGAAGAAATTAGAGAAGCCATTTCAAAACTGAAAAATAACAAAGCCCCAGGTTTGGACAATTTTCCTGCCAAACTCTTTAAAAATGGTGGTGACACCCTTTTTAAACACATGCATAGATTAGTAACTGAAATCTGGCAACGGAAGGAAACGCCCACAGACTGGAAATTAGGTGTAATGCACCCTCTTCACAAAAAGGGAGATATGATGGTGTGTGATAATTATATAGGCATCACTCTACTTAACGTGGCATATAAAGTATTGTCCAACGTATTGTACACAAGATTGATACCCTATGCTGAACAAATAGTTGGGAGCTACCAATGCCGTTTCAGACCCAATAAATCAAAGACGGATCAAATCTTCACAGTCTGGCAGATTCTTGAGAAAACGCTTGAGTTCGGAGTCGACATCCACCACATATTCGTGGATTTCAAAGCCGCATACGACTCAGTCAACAGACAAAAACTTTTACAGGCTATGATGGAATTTCAAAGGCCGCTTTATCTTGTTCAACTAACGGAACTTACACTCACAGGCGTAGATAGTGTAGTCCCAATCCAAAACGACTTTTCAAGACCCTTCCCTTGTAAAAATGAACTGAGACAGGGAGGTGGACTGTCGTGTCTGTTATTTAATCTTGCACTAGAACAAGTAATTCGAGAATGCCTTATTAATACGAATGGCATCATCTATAAAAAAATTGTATAAGTGGTCGGATATACAGATGACATAGACATTATTGCTAGGTCCACAGAATTTCTGATTGAAGCATTTCCTATCATTAGAGGCATCAGCACTGAGAATGGGATTAAAAATAAACGCACAGGAAACTAAGTATATGTATTGTACTAGATCAGGCAACCAGATCTTCTTCTTCTTGTGCCGTCTTCTAACGAAGGTTGGCGATCACTTCTTTAAACGCTTCTCGATCTTTTGCAACGTGAAATATCTGTTCAACACTGAGGTTAGTCCAATCTCTGATATTCCTCAACCAAGATTTCTTCTTTCTTTCCAAGCCTTTTCTTCCCTCTACTCTGGCTTTCTGCCATGTCCAACTCGTCTTAACACTTCCTTATTTGAGACGTTTGCCTATATAGCCACATTTCTAATGCCTCCAATTTTTTTACAGATTGTTTGGGTCTACTTAGAGGGAAAATGATATTAATCATTATAGATCCTTATTCAAAATGGCCAGAAGCATTCATAATGAATAAGGCAGACTCCTTGGTAACAATAAATAAATTTAGGGAAGTATTTGCTAGGTTTGATCTACCAAAGATAGTTTGTACAGATAACGGACCTCAATTCACTTCGGTGGAATTTTCTCAATATTTGTCTAATAATTTAATTAAATATATAACTTCTCCATCTTATCACCCCCCAAATAAATGGTTTTGTTGAAAATGTAGTTAAGACATTAAAAAGTAGTGTTACAAAGATTATTAAGGAGGACACTGGTGATAACATGTCGTTGGAGGTTGAAGATCGGCAGATTCGGCAGAAGATCTTAATGAGCAAATTGTGGGGAAACTTTCAGGTTTATTTGCCATTCAACTGGACGAGGGGACTGATAGCAATGATGATGCTTAATTAATATGCTGTGTAAGGTACATGCAAGAAAGAAATATATGTGAGGATTTGTTATTTTGCAGAAAAATAAGAGAAAAATACAAAGCTACTGATTTATTCGATATTTTAAACTCATATATGGTTGAAAACAATATTAACTGGGATAAATGTGTAGGCGTGTGTACGGATGGTGCCCGAGCGATGTCTGGACAGTATGGAGGACTACAAGCTCTCATCAAAACCAAGGCTCCCAGTGTAAAATGGACACATTGTGTCATACATAGAGAGGCCTTAGCAGCAAAGAACATTTCACCTGATTTGATGTTGTGATTTATATCATTATGAAAGTGGTGAACTACATTAAAACACGACCCGTGAAATCAAGACTTTTCCATAAACTTTGTAAAGAAATGGGGCCCGAGCACACCTCTTTAATTTATTATTGCAACTCTCGTTATCTGTCCAAAGGCAACGTACTCGCACGTGTATACGAATTAAGAAATGAATTTTACACGTATCTACATATATAATCACCTAATGATGCGCAAAACTTTATTAATTTAGAGTTTATAATAAAATTAGCATACCTTATTGACATATTTTACAAATTGAATGATCTTAATAAGTCTTTGCAGGGAACAATACTCATATCCTGCAATTGGCAGATAAAATTACTGGGTTTCAGAAGAAGTTGCTCTTATGGAAGAGAAAATTAGAAGATCAAGAAATTGACTGTTTCCCTGCTTTAAAAGGTATTCTACAAGAAAAATCGATAGAAATCCTCGATCCCTCTTTAAAAATATTATGTTTACACAACACATGCTATCATTGGACGAACACCTTGAGAAATATTGTCCCGAAGATCTGGAGCAATATAACTGGATCAAAGACCCTTTGCAGTCATCCACACTATTGACACTTTCAACAGAGGAAGAGAACAACTGATAGAATTGTCCTGTGATTCCAGCCTAAAGCTTCAATACGACAAGGACAAACTATTTGAATTTTGGAGCTCAGTTTCTCATGAATATCATGCCATCAGCACTGCTGCATTAAAGGTTTTATTACCATTTGCGACTACGTGCTTGTACGAAACGAACTTTTCTGCAGTTGCAGTAATTAAAAACAAGTACAAGTCAAACATAAACTTAGAAAAACAAATGAAAGTGGCAATTTCCAAACTGGAGCCCCGATTTCATAAGCTGTGCTCAGAAAAGCAAGCACATCCCTCATATTAACCAGCCAGTTACATAAAGAAATATCCGTTTATATTTTTCTGCCTATGTTTTTATTTCGTTCTTAATTTCTAATAAAAATTATAAATGTTCAAATGGTGTTTTTGTTATAACTATAACCTGTTACTAGGCTAGTACTAAAATTGGTAAATAAGTATTATTGGGTTTTGGGTTGAGGGGCGTCGCAAAAAAATAGCAAAGTCCCAAGAGCGTCACAGTACAAATAAGTTTGGGAAGCCCTGGTATAGTAGTGCTTAAAAGTATGACATTGCACAAGGGAAATATTAAGAGGATTCCATAAGACATAAAGACATGATAAAACCTCGGTTCCGAGCTTAATATTAAGGAATTAAAAGTTAGGCCGACAGATAACAAAAACAAATTTATTTTTCATGCACAACGTGCGGTGGTTTGCAACAGGTGTACCTATACAGTAATAGAAAAGAAACCTTCTATTTATAAAAACCTACTTCGGTATTTCAACCTAAACTGAAATATAAAAATAATGTATTCGCCCTTTATCAAGTAGATGTAGAGACGACCCTGAGTGTCTCCTTAGGAGGGAAATTTCAAATCCAGTATGATATGCAACTACAGTTTCTAAAAGGTCATGATTCACCTTTAATTAGACACAAAATACTTACAAGATTCCTTTAGAATATTAAAACGTAAACAATTTCCGAATCATGTATTAAAATCTTGTAGTTCCGCACAAAAAACAATAATTCTGACTCACATTTATAAATACACATCCATTTTTAACCATAACATCACAACACATTCTCTATTTTAAATGCGAATAACACGGATACGAGCTATATTTTTTACAATTTGTAAGTAAGAGAATTTTTTCGAAGCCCGGATAAAAAGAACAAAATTATATTTTTGCTGTTGAACACCTACATATTGGAATTATTGAATTTTTGTGGTCGATATTTATTTTAGTTTTGACTAGCAGCGACATCTGTGATTTATTGCTAAAACTTTTTGTTTCACGTGTATCGTTTTCTATGACATTTGAAATTGATTAAGTTTTTCAGCGATAGAGGTCCACCTCAAAATATTAAGATTTAAAAATTGATCCCTGTAATAGATAAAAAGGTTATTTTTTTCACCATTTGCTTAGTTCCAGTAGTTCATTCTGGTTCACTACATTTACTGATTTATTGTGTATTCGTGCTTTAAGGCTAGACCGCCTTACAGCTCGCAAGAAAACTTGCTGCAATTTCTTGCATGACTAACCTTCCGCAGATAACGTGAAAAATTTTAAAATTTTTGATAACGTCGGTCTAACAAACCGACTTTTTCTAAAATTAAAAAAAAAATAGAAATTTAGCTGTAGGTGATAAATATTTGTAATAATATAATTGTGTATATTATTCTCTATACAAATATATAAAATTTATAATTTTTTTGTTATTTTAATAATTTTAAGGGGGTGTTAAAAAAAGTGTCATTTTTATGAACAGGCTTTTAATAAAAGCAAAATAATTATAACAAAAAAAATAAATTCTGGTTCCACTAAAACATAAATCAGTTACTTGTATGTTAATAAACAGGGAAAATAAAATTTTACTCTCAAAATTTTCACAGATTACTGAAACTATTCCAAATTTTGGGCACCATAGGTAATTTTCAAAACAATGCCTACATAATCCCGTCAGATGTTCTAGACACAAATATTTTTTACAGTTTGCACAAGAATATCTTGTTCTTCGACTTTTTCTAGTGCTGCAGTACGTACATCGTCCATGAGTTTGATTCTGGGGAGCAATATTGTCAGTTTCTATACCACATATTTCAGAAAGACGTAAACGGTTTATCCTGGGAATGTTTTGCTGTTGTGCTCGTCGACGAATATGTGGGCTAAGTAACTGAAATCCTAAATTTTCTAAGAATTTTCTTCTATCGATTTTTGTTTGGGTATTCGAGGTGTAAATGATGTAACTATTTATTCCAGCAACATTCATGGCACTATAAAAATGACCATTGGCCAACGACGAGCTGCACGAGCGCAATTGTAGGCTTCGCACATTTTGTCAACAACGTCGACACCGCTTTTTGTTTTGTTGTAGTCCATCATTATTTCCGGTTTGCCAGTTTCCTCGTCAACAGCATCATCGTAATGCATAGTCGATACTAACAGGATATTTCTTTTTCGTTTTGGAGAATACGAAACGAGCGTACACTTATCTCTAAAAACAAATATAATGGATTTTTCTGGTCTTGATAGTAACATTTGAGGAGGTATCTCACGTTTATTTCGACGTAATGTCCCAACTATAGTAGGATGGTGTTGTCTTAGTATCTCCGTCAGAGGTAAGCTGGTAAAAAAGTTGTCAAGCGTGAAATTTCTATTTGATCCTAAGATAGGTGAACAAAGACGAGGCACTAATGCTAAATTCGAAGTATCCCGCTAATTGTAATGATCCGGCAGGCTGTTTCCCTATGTACACTTCCAAATTTGCAGTGTAAAACATTTTAGCGTCCACTTAGGCATATATTTTTATTCCATAGCGATTCGGTTTTTTGGGCATATAAATTTTGAAAGGACATTTACCTCGAAATACTTTGAGTTTTTCGTCAATCGTGGTGAATGCTGACATATTGTAATGTTGGGACAAATTGGATACAAACTCGTCGTAAATTTCCCTAATTGGAGCTAATTTGTCCACTTGTACTCTTTCTTGCCTGGTAGCTTTATCGTCAAAACGAATATGTTTCAACAAAAACTGAAATCGTATCCGGGACAGAGTAAGTCTGAATAATATGTCCATAGCCATTCCGTCTCTCCTAAATAAATCTTCAGCGTTTCTTCGGTTATTTTTACTAGCACCAGAAATATATAAAAGTCCCAATACAGCTTTTAATTCTAATAAATCAGTCGGTCTAAAAGAACGATTTTATGAAACGTCATAGGCTTGCATTTCTATAAATTTGTTGGTGTAAGTAACCATTTTTTTCAATATGTTTGGAGAAACGAAGCATTCCCATATTTCTGAGGCTTTATTTTTATGCCTTGTATCTCCCTTAGGTCCAGGTAAATGTGTGAAAATATTTTCAGCGCGTGTTCGAACATTCTGTGCTGATGTCGGATATTTTCGCCACCTTGTAGTTCCATCTTTACCGATAAGGCAGGGTATTCTTGAAGTACAAGGGGTTTCTTCAACAATAGGTAAGTTTTGTTGATTTTCAAACTCCTCTTTCGAGTCTATATACTCAATAGTTTCTATAATATGGTCCTCTACCAAACTCACATCATCATCATATGGTTCTGCCTCTGAATCATTTAAAACTTCCCCATGAAGCCGCAACAGCCATTCTTGTTCCCTCTAGTAATTCATTATAAACGTTTGCCCTAAAATATAATATAAATCAATACCGCAAACAAAAAATCAAACAAATTAGTCTTACCTCAAAATGTAACGGCAACTATAACGTCGGTTTGTGCGACCGAATCGTGTATAATATTCAAAATTCACGATACACGCGCTAAACTACAACTGAATAGATACAGGCACGTTCGAAAGGTACTTACTGTGAGGAGCAGATTGAAATATAAATTAGCAGCGCTTAAACCGCGAAAATTTGAATCAGTCGGTGCGAGAGACATAACGTTATCAGCCGAAGGCTAATGACGTTATTTTGTTGTCTTGATCTTGCCAAACAAATCCTCTTTATTTTCGATATCTGAAAGTGCCAACTCTGCAGTGCCTGGAATATAGACAATGCTTCAGTTTTATAATCGTAGAACTTGAAATCCATATTGGAGCGCTGCAAAGTTGTACGTTCAGATATCATTTTAAAATAGTCCTCAGGTGTCGGAATAACTTGCATTTTTTTAAGTTTATTTTCGATCATCCCAAACATCCTGTCTGACGCCAAGAATGAATGTCCTCGACCGAGATATACTATTTTAATATATATTTTTTTTTTATTTTTTTTTTTATTTTTTATCTGACCATACGTAGCTAAAACAATTTTCCTTCGTTAATGGGGCTTTAGAATATCCCACTACGATTGTCAAGTTATGTACATATAGCTGTCTGCTACAGTACGCTGCTTGATCCGGGATTTTAGGCAGCGAAAGGTTTTTTTGCAAGTCGAAGGATAAAGTCAATAAGTCAGGCTTAGATTCCTTCAATAATGCAAAAAGGCTTTCGCTAAGCCTTGTGAATTCTTTTAGCGGCCATAAGGAATTGCTTTATCGATGGTGTCGTTTCCTTTGAGATTTTTTCAGTGAGTGAAAGACATGTCGAACACATGTGTGTCTGTGACGCCTTAAATAAAATGTTCAACTTTCTAGTAAAAATCATTCGAAAATATTCTTTTTTTACCTCTGTCTCTGATTTGGCTTGAGCATTGTAAATTTTCCAAAGTTTATTAATATTTAGATCACCTGATGCATATTTGCGCTCACTTCGGCCCCTACAGTAATGAGACTCCACGCATTTTATACTTTTAATAAATTCGACCACGCTCCTCAGTTTCTTTTTATATTAATGGGTTCGTTTGTCTCTTCCTTTTTTCTCACATAAAATATTACTTTCCCCTCTAAAATTATATATTATAGTTCTGAGTCGACCCCTTGTGAATCTCAAGGCATTAGTGAAAGTCTTTTGGAAAAATGGGTTACTTGCCATCTGGACCTTTTATGAAACACTTGCATGTAATCGTCTTATTACGATTGACTCCAGTTTTGGGTGACGTCTGCGAACAGGGTTTAAGTCTAGGAACTGCATTCTAAAGGTGTCTTATCTTGAAGAATGGTCGTTTTGAAACAACAACCAATTTTCTCTATTTAATTTCAATGGGAGTTTGGTAGTTATGGTACGAAATTTATACATAGCTGAATGCGTCTTTACCCAGTGCAGTCCAGGTAACTTTTGTGCAAATATTTAAAGTAAAGTAGACATTTTTTAAATAATATAATTGCTTTCATTAAAATTTAAAGGACTTGTAATAATTAATAAATTATAAAATTTAGGTTTTGACTTTAGCTGTCAATTTTTGGGTTCAGTTTTTTTTATTATTTTGTAAGTTTTGTAGCAACAGAGTTTGTAAACGGCTAGGACACATTTGAGTTTTTTTGTTATTCTTGTTCTCTGTAACTATTAATCTGTATGTAAATTTGTGCCAATTTTTTTATAACCGTTTGTGGTAAGACACAAATAAATGTTAAATTTTCTTTACATTTTGTTTATTTTTCTAACTAACCTTTTTTGAGTTTCCATTTGAAAAAGATATGTTTTTTATGTTTGATAATTATTTCTCTAGTTACAACTAGCTGTTGTAATGGTTATAATTAGGCACCTCGAAGTGGCGTCCTATCTTAAATTACTAGAGTTATTTCCTGTTTCTTTTTGTTTTTATTTGTCCCAAGAGATTCATGACCCTTTGATTTATTTCTCTGTAGTTTTCCCAATCCAACCCCTTTGCTATTTACTTATCCACGACCCCAGCTCTCCTAACAAACCCTGAGTGCCGTTCGCACAAGTAGCGTTTATTTTGCTTGCTCTATCTTTACTCCCATAATCTTACCCTGAGGTAGGCAAAATATTTTCGTTACAGTACAAATACGGCATCTATGCAGGATCTTCGGGATCTGAATCCTTCTTGTTCATCTGATAAAGTTGTTAGTTTATTGATTTTGTTGGTTGGGAATTTTGTACTTTAAGAGCGGTATTCAGTAGATTTATACCTCTATAATTGTTGGGGTCTTATTTATCTCCTTGCTTGAACATTGGTATCATTATATTGTTTCTCCATGCGTCTGGTATCTTGCAGTGCAATATTAGTTTTTGTATAAGTATTGTAATCTCTAGGGTTATATTTTCGTTTTCGTGTTTTAGAAGGTCGTTGGTAATTCCGTCTGGTCCTGGTGACTTTCAATTCTTGAATGATTTTATGGCGATCTCTACTTTCTGAAAACTGATTTCTGTTTCGTGTCTTAATTCAATTACGTTATTGTGTTGATTATTGTTTTCCTTTGCTTTAAACAGTTCCGTTGGGTATCTTTCCCATTCGTTTGCTGAAATGTTATTGTATTCCTTCAATTCTGCCATTTCTTTCCGTTTCGTTGGTTTCTTATAAATATCCATATTTGTTTTTGTGTACCGTAGAAATCGCTTTCCATCCTTTTTGTAAACTGTTCCCAGTGTTCATTTTTCGTTTCTTACCAACTGCTTTGTTTCATTTCATATTCTTCTATAGGTGTCTCGGGATTCTGGAGTTTGATATTTTGTACTTCGTATAGGACTTCGTTTCTCTTTACATTTCTCGTTTATTTATTTTCTGAACAATGGTGTATTGTAGTTGTTTCTTGTGTTCAGTATGACTTTGCGTTTTCCTAGAGCTTCTGTTGATACTTCTTAAATGTAGTTTTTAATTTTCTCCCAGCACGCCTATTTTACACCAATCGAACTGCAGCTAATTGGATTATTATAATATCTTCCATTAACTATTCTATAAGTTCTCCGATAACGACCGATTAAGCTTTTATTTGGCCCCATTACACTAAGGGTTCTTGTATCGTATTAATTATTGTATCTAAACTTCCCATCGACAATAAGTTCTGCCACAGTTTACGTAATAGGTTGAAAATCCGCACGTAAGACCCTGATTGGGTTCATTGAGACCAATTTCTAACAAACACTTATCTAATATGTTAAAAAAATAAAATAAAAGACAAATTTTCTCCTATTGATTTATTACATGACCAATATATTTCAATGACAAAGAATTGTTAAGATGGCGTGCATAAATATGTTGGCAGTAATGCCTGTAAGTGAACTATTTTATAATTAAAAGATGATATAGTTTGTCAAAACTAAAATCGACTTTAAAAATATCAGAATCGACACGCTTACTTGATGAGCAGAAAAATTACCGAATATGGTCTTAGTGGGAGAAATAAACTCAACCCGTTAAGTACATTTAAAAATCACGTAGTCAAATCTTGCCGTTCATCAATTTGAAAGTCATTCCTAGTCTTGACGAGTAATACCAAATAGTTACTATTTTAATAATCAACAAAATAAACATGTGATCAGAATTTTTAATTATGTCTTTATTGAAAGTTAACTTTTGACATAAAAGATCTAGATAAGGAATAGTCAAATCACGCCTATAAATCATAAAACCACAGATAATCGACCAGTTGTATATGGCAATTTTTAGAATTGGACTAAATTAAGAATAACTTAATATTCAGTTGAAATATAAAAAAATCATTAAAGATTTGGCATGAGAAAGTTTTTATATCTCAGTACCATTCTACGTCATTTCCATAGCAGTTCTTCATAGACGATCAATATTATTGCGCAATATCTGTGTTTGTTTAATAAAATTGATAGTGTGTAGACAATATTAAAAGATTGTCAAGAAATCGCATTTTTTTAAATATATTGTCCAACCCGAAAAATACTATTCTATTCGTTGAAATATTGAGCAACATCCGGTCAGTCAGTATCTACAAACAGTAAAGAACTCGTCTTAACGGTACATAAAACATTTAATGAAAAGCTTACCTTGAAATTTATTTAGAGAAGGTTGCTATAGGGTTCCAGCCCTATATAATGTGAAAAACTAAGATTATACTAAACTCATTAGGAGAGGTGAGTACTCTGACGTGCCGATTGAGAAATAGATCGTGTTCCTCGATTTAAAGAGTTTTATAACACGAGAATATCGGTTTACACATACAGTAGAACCTCTACTACAGTAAAAGTATAAAACCTCCAAAACTCGAAAAAATGTTTTGTTTCCTTCCCTTTAAGCCTCAAAACCCCATTACTCGAAATCTCAACCATCTGTTAGACGAAATTATCAGTAAGTCCCCAGCAAATCATTTTGGTACATATTTTTCCTCTATAACTCGAAAGTGAAGGCCTTTATAAAGATAGTATAAGACCAATATTGACTTATGCCTCAGAAAGAAGACCTGATACAGCCACAACACAAAAACTACTAGAAACGGCAGAGATAAGAGTACTGAGAAGAAATAGAAGAAATACGCTGAGAGATCGAAAGAGAAGTGAAAACATAAGAAGATAATGTAACGTACAGTGTATAAATGAATGGACAAAAAATAGAAAACAGAATGGAATAACCATATAAGCAGAATTGGGGAGATCCGTGTCGTCAAAATAGCAATCACCAACCGACAAAAGAAGTATCAGACGACCGCGTAAAATATGGAGTAAAACCCATCCATAGAGGTATTAATCCGGCAATGAACAAGCAGAATTGCTTATAAAGAGGAAGAAGAAGAAAAAGTCCAGTCGTCAGAGAGTTGACCCCTAAAAATTATAAGAACAAGCTGAATTTTGCCAAGAATATTATTTTGGGACCCCAAAAAGATGCAAAAAAGTTTACCACTTTTACCGCTGGGCTTCCTACTAAACCCCCTCTCGTAAGAGGGTAAAAACGTAAAAAAATCTATTTACTAAGGATCTGTACCCCGCAGAAAAAATGTTTCAAATAAAATATGTAGCTGAGATAATTTTAAACAATAGTACATTGTTTACCGGGTAGGAAAAGCTTAACATTCCTGGACGACTGTGAAGATTGCTAAGTCGAGGCGCAAGCCGAGACTTAGCAACACAGAGTCCAGGAATGTGGCTTTTCCTACGAGGTAAACATACTATTTTTCCGCAAATCGTTTAAAATTCGACAGATATTGATTGATTTAAAAAAAAACGCGATAATTTTATTCGCAAATAAATGGTGCTTTGAAATTCCTAATAAAATTACTTGGGTTACTATGGAAACGTATTGAGGTTGAATTGTCAAACTTGACGCTTATAAATTTAATTGCTGGTGTTCTCGAAAGTAAAATGATAAGTGATGATGAAATTTCCATTCCTGGGACTCCTCCAGAGCTGGTTGAGGCAGTGAATACTGCTTCATTAGAATTATTGCCAAAGAAATCAAGAGAAAAGTACGAAAATGCATACAGACGTTTTATGGATTATCGCATGAGTAAAAATACGAGTTCTTTCTCAGAAAATGTTGTAATGGCATACTTCCTAGACCTTTGTTTAAAGATGAAATCTTCAACATTATGGGCCAATTATTCAATGCTGAAGTCAACCCTTGCACTTAAACACAATGTAGATATATCTACATACTCAAAACTTCGTTCTTTATTGAAACGGCAAGCTCAAGGTTATAGGGCAAAGAAATCTAAGATTTTAACGAAGGAAGAAATTGAAAAATTTATCCAGGAAGCTCCAGATAAAGAAAATTTAATGATTAAGGTAATTTACAAGGTTTTAATTTCTATTTAGATTATAGCTTTATTTATTTTTTAGGTGGCTGTAATATTTGGTATTTCTGGGGACTGTAGAATGGATGAGTTAGTCCGAATGACTGTACACGATATAGAAGACTTAGAATCTAAGCTTTTAATCAGCATACCTGATTCGAAAACCAACAAACCAAGATCATTTGTAATTAATCAGATCTACTTGAATGTTTATCGAAAGTATGTTTCGTTAAGACCAGAAAATATGAACAGTGACCGATTTTTCTTTAAATATCAAAGCGGAAAGGGTTGTAAGTGGTAGTAATTCATCAATTTAGAAAAATGCCCAAAATAATTGCTACTTATTTGAACTTGGTAAATCCGACAGAATATACTGGTCACTGCTTTCGTCGGTCTTCTGCAACAATATTGGTTGACTCTGGTGCCGACATAACTAGTTTAAAGAGGCATGAGGAGCACGCAAGAGGCGGATGGAAGTCATCAAACGTTGCTGAATGATATATCGAAGAATCGCTTAACAATAAGGTTGAGGTGGCAAATAAAATTTTCACAGTACAAAATATTCAACAAAATGACACTTCCACCCTGCATGTTGTCCAAAATGTTTCTTATAGTTCTAAGAGTGTTCCTCCAATGTTCAATAATTCTACTAATTGTCAAATTACTGTAAATATAACAAATTGATCTTAAAAATGTATTCAGCAATGACTTGATGTTTTCAAAATATAAATTAATTCCTTATAAGCAATGTGTTTTCTATCATTTATGTAGAACACTAACAACTGTACGGAAATATCATTTCCTTACAGTAAGGAAATGACATTTCCTTACAGTAAGGAAGTCCTGACTTTTTCTTCAAGAAATTTTGACAGGAATGTCAAAATTTTTTGGCGATTTGCGGAAAAAATGTTTATTAGCACTTTTTGAAGCGACCTTCGATTTTAAATGTCAGTTACGCGCGCGAAATCAATGTTCAATAAAATGTGTATCAGCTCGACGGTAAAAATTCGATATCTTTTGATCCAGGTATCCTATCGACAAAAAAACAAGATGACAAGAAAAATAAATAAAAAAATAAATAAACTTTTGCCATTATATATGATTCTCGTGATATCAATAAAATTTATCACTTTCATTGACCGTTTTTACCATTTTTAGAGATCAATCTTCAAAACTATGACATGAAATTTCAATTTTGTGTCAAGTTATGGCAACGAATATGAGGGATTTGAAATATTAATAAAAAACGCAGAATTTAATGGTTTATATTATAAACGATTGTACGTTATGGGAAATGTCTCCAAAAAGACGGTTTTTTTTGTGTAGTTTACTGTTTAAATGAGTTTATTTGCGGCAAGAAACAAAAATTGCATACGAAAGCTGAACTCCTTACCTTTAAAACGCAACTTGATTTGTGTCAATAGTACACTTGAATTATCGAAGATATCGAATTTTTACGGTCGACCTGATACAAATTTTATTAAACGTTGATTTCTGGCGAATAACTGACGTTCAAAATTGACAGTCGCTTCAAGCATTGTTTGTGAGAAAACGGTGCATTCTACACAAAAAGTGCTAATAGATATTTTTTTTAATTATCACAGCTACATTTTTTACTTAAAACATTTTTTTCTTCGGCTTCCAGATTATTGGTAAATTCAGCTTGTTCGTATGATTTTTAGAGGTTCAGTGGCATTTTCGTCTCTGACGACTCTAGTAACAGCCCGTCAGTATTATTAACAAATAACATTTTATTTTATAATACAATACACTGACACTAATATTAACCATCTAGGAGCAGCTTAAGTATTATATTAGGTACAGACATGTTACGAAGTTTCTTATAACTATTTCAATTATTACATCATTAATTGTATAATATATTACATTAAAGACGGACTGACCACTCAAATCACCTACTTTTTTATAATAGACAATATTGTTGGTCGCAATGTTTTCTACAGTTCTTTTCTGTTCGTTTTTTTTTTGTACTTTTCATATTTTTTTTCCATATTTTTGTGATTGATGACAGGTATAAAGGTTCAGTTAAGTATGTAGGTTCAGTGAGGTCTATATGTATGTATGGTTTTATAGCGTTTCTGTGCTTTCGATAAAGATATTTGAATGAGCTTCAGCTAACGCTGAGACTTTATCTGATACTGTACTACTTATTCATCGGCCGACTCACGTTACTCGTGAATTTCAAACTTTCAACTCAAATCACCTATGGATTTTATATTACAATATTTGAAAACTTTTCCTGGTTAGAGTGGGGCTCGAACTACGTGCCGATTTAAAGCTGTAGATTACCTTTGACTTTTATACTACTAGACATATTCAAGATACACGAGCCCGCCAGATCCTCCCTCAGAGCTCATCCAATCATTTATCGTCCATAAGTAAATAAATTTCTATTTCACTCGGGCTTTGACATAAGCTGTGTTCTCTTGCGATCCTGCTACATGTCCTGCCTTTCTCGGCCTTCCTATTTTTCTAAGAGTATCTTAATGAATGTACCTTTCTGTATGTAAGTACTGGGCGAACTGTAAAAGTAATATTTTCAGAAATAGATATTATATACCTACATATTTCATACAGTCAACAATATACAATAAACTACTATAAAAATTCGTGGTAAAGTTCATAAAAACTACTAGATTTTTCATATATTTTTTTATATATTAATTCTATAGCGTTTCAAAATGTCTGCGACGAAAATGTACCCTAGTACGTTTCAACTGATTTTCAAATATAAAAATATGACAAGAGCTAGAAATAATCGGAAGGAAAATCTAAAAAGTGTAATAAGTATACCAAAATTTGTTATTTTTAAATATCTATCTACCTGCCTATGGAACATTAGCACAGCGTTCAATAACCTTTTTATATGTTACAATTTTGGCCGCAGTACTCCCCAACGGACAGAGAAATGACCTACACAAAACTAAAGGATGACATTTTTTTAATACTTCTTCTTTTTAGAGTGCCGTCTCCCTACGGAGGTTGGTAATCATAATGACTATTTTTATTTTAGAACTTGCTGCTCTAAACAAATTAATCGATCTGCATTGATACCAATCACGTAGATTCTTTAACCATGAGTTCTGCCTTCGGCCAACAGTTTTCTTGTTAATATAGTGGTGATTACTCCTGTTTCTTTACCAACTCTCTCCAGTACTTCTTCACTTATTTGTAATTCTATCAGTCCATGATATTTTCAATACTCTGCGGTATAACCAGAGTTCGAAGGCCTCGATTCTCAAGTCTCAGCTCCATCTCTGCGATCCAATATTTGTTCTGGAATGTGTTGATGATTTTTAAGATGCTCCATTTTCAACCTAGCCTTGTCAAGATAATTGTAAACAAAAATGCACAATAAACTGCATGACCAACAAATATGTTATATGCGTTTGCAAATATTCTATTTGTTTATATTTTTCTGAATACTATACTTTGTAACTATAAATTATTATCGTCAAAATTGCATCCCTCATCCAGTTTTGTTCCTTGTTGTTGTAAGCACTTTTTCTGTGCCACTGATACGCTGTTATCTTTTAATTTAGGTGAACATTGAAATCTTTCTCCTTTAATATTGCCACTCGATCTCATTTGCTGCCGACTCATCTATCCCAAATATCCAAATAAAATTTTGCAAAAATATAATACATTTTTGTCAAGGTGTTATTGTAAAAGTTAGGCAACACGTAGGGCAAATGTGTATAACAAGTTGCGTTTGGTCACAATGAAGTTAGATATTAACATGATATTACCAATATTTGAATTGTTAATAGTTTTATGTTTTATTGTTTAAAGAACAAAAAAGTTAATAAAATGTACTTAGTTGAGAAGAAAGTAGCGATAATAAAGACGCTTTATTCATGCAATGGTTTATCGATGATTTCATGCATGCACTGTGTAAGATATACACCAATTCCAAATCATTGAATAATTCAAAAGATTTAAAAAAAAAAGTGAAAATACTGAGACCGTAATTCCTTCATCTACCTGTACAAACCATATTGTTGAGGTACCAAGAAATTTAGAAAATCAAAACGAAATCAATATATTAACAGCAGTAGTTGAAAATCAATACAATAAGTTCTTGAATCGTTTAGTAACTTGCAGAAGTAACTCAAGATGAAGAAGAAATTTGGTTTAAATGGACGGGTGTCCTGTCATGCGCACCAATAGCCGGGAGGTTACGGAATTATTTAAAAATAGTTTTAATAATAGTTTGATTAGACTTATCTGTAGTACCTATTAAGATTATTTTATATGAGGACATCTAAAAACCAAAATTTATTCTGCGCAAAAATTTACAGATATTGATCAATAAAAATATGAATTAATGAATTGGTTGATAATTGATAATAAAAATATATAATTACAATTAGGAATTACGGTCCTACTATTTTCAAAGTTTTGAAAAATCCTTTGGTTAAGTTTACCGAAAGTACAAGCTGAATATAGCCGCAAATGTCAAAAATATTTGAGTTTGGCAGTGTTAAGATGTTTTTGTTATGCATATGTTGTATGCTGCAAATAAAGAGAGAAAGCTTTTAAAAAGCATATTTTGATTATATTATTTTATGAATTCTACAATTTTTAATTTATATGAAACAATAACGAGTAAATATTTGTCTCTTTCGAAATTAATTGCAAATATCTGTTGCAATCTGGCAACTGCTAATTTGCCGATTGCCAAATTTATCCCCTAATATATCAAGGGGTAATTGCCAAAAAAAATTCTAATAACCAACTGCAATTAATCTCCAAATAAACAAATATTTACTCATTATTGTTTAATATAAATCAAAAATTGCAGAATTTATAACATAATATAAACAAAATGTACTTTTCTACATCTTTATCATTTTATATTTGAAGCATACACCATCTACATTATAAAAACATGCCAACACTGCTATACCAAAATTTTTGTTCCATGTTTGACATTTGCGGCTATAATCAGCTTGTACTTTCGGTAAACTCAACCAATCGTTTTAATTGTTATAGAACGTGGAATTGTTCTATTAGTTATTAGGTAGTTTATTACTGATTTTTCCTCAACTGAGTACATTTCATTAACTTTATTGCTTCTTACAGAATAAATCGTAAAATAAAAATATTGATAATTCCAATATTGTTAATATACGTCCATGTTAATATCTAACACCATTGTGACCAATGACGTATAATATATAGACTACGCAGTCCCTATTCTCGCTATAGAATCGAGTGTCCGAAAGATCTCGGCTCAAGGTTGAAGGTATGTTTATCAGAACAGCGGCGTGCTCATTTATATGTTAATGACAATAATTATTTTTTTTATTAAAATTAAATATTTATGATTTCTTTTTGTTCCCGTCTATAAGAGAACTAATTATTTTGATAAAATAGTATGGCATTTTACTAAAATAGTAAGTAAATAACTCTCAACAATTTAAAATAAAATTTGCTTGTCACACAAAATGGAGAAAATGTTTTCATACGTCCATGATGTTTTCAAACACAAGATCAACTTCGTGATGCTTCGTAAGAAATCATGAACTTCGTGCATTTTCGTATCAAAAAAATAAACAATAACAAAGGTATTCATGTTTTGGACACTTTTTAAAGCATTCACCGAGTCTATATATTATACGTCATTGATTGTGACCATAAGCAACCCGTTATACACATAAGTGTATTACGTACGGCCTAACTTTGCCAACAACACTCTGGTAAATGTATATTTATTTGCAAAATTTAGGAATATCGGAATATGGTATAATTTGTAGAACAATATGAACATTTGTTTTCAATACAGATTATAGTCTTCTTCAAATAAATCCTCATGAGTTTTGATGTAAAATAATTAGGGAAGCATGAATCCAACAGTTTAGACTTTCCTATTGAGTTTCATATAGCTGATTTGACGATTCACCACCTGGTATATGGCTTCTTAATAGAGTATAATACTGACAAAACAAACGGCAAATCAGAAAGCAGACTTTTTGAAACGTACTGTAAATTACAAAAAAATTGTTACGCAAACTACGTTAAATTAAAAATTGCACAATATTTTCATATGGGGGCTAATATAGCAAATGATGCTGATATCAACTTAACATTCACATCTATTATCAAAATATATACAATCAATGCTTTTTTGTAATTGACACGTAAAAACACAAAATAAAAATCATACACTATATATATTCGCCCTGTTAAGGTCGTGCCTGGTGAGTTATTTACGAACTACATTAAAGCTAATGTAGCAACAACAGTGTTCAAATTTCCGATGAACGAAAAATTCATTCACTTATTATGTGATAAGTTGATTACAAAATGAAATAATAAATATAAAAGTTGATTATAAAATTATAAAATAATTATTATTTAAATGAGAATAAACCACAATTAAAGGTTAAAGTAAGTTTATTGACGTTTTAATTTCCACTTTGAAAATTGTTCTCAAAATACAAACATTAGTAAATTTACTAATGTTTGTATTTTGAGAACGAGTTTCGAGGTGGAAATTGAAACGTCAATAAACTTACTTTAACCTTTAATTGTGGCTTATTCCCATTTAAATAGTAATTACTTTAAAATTTCACAAGAAAATAGCTTCAGAACATAATTATAAAATGAAAGAAAACGATGAAATATGATGTTTGACATTTTACAGACTTTTAAATGTTGTAATCTTTTAGCGTTAATGTAGTTCGTAGACAAATCACCACGCACCGCCACAGGGTGAATTGTGCGAGTAGGACTTTTCATCAGCCGCCATGTTTTACCTACGGACAGATTTAACAATCATGTATAATATATAATATACGGCTTTCGTTTATAAATTTATAAAGAAATATTTATAAAATTAATATTTTTTATTTAATTAAGAAATAAAGGCTTTAGAAAATTTATAAAATAATATACCTATCGTCTTTAGATGGTTTAGAGCATATATCACTCTTACATATTCCATAACAACACCTCTTCGTTGTTCCTTTTCGTAAAATGGCACTTTATTTTTTTCAACAACTACACTTTCTTTGGTATTTTATATATTAATTATCTATATTATAGATAATTAATATATAATAATAAGATATATATATATATATATATATATATATATATATATATATATTATATATATATATATATATATATATATATATATATCTTATTTATATTTCTCTCGTAACCTCATAACTCTCGTGTTTGTTTACGAAATGTCTGTTCGAAAAAAATGGCTGACACTATTTTTTGATGAAAGTCCTATAAACGTGAATTTTGACAATTAATTGTATTATTTTAATTTGGCACCAATACTAGACAATTTTGCATCGAGCAATAAGACAAAAGAGGGAATCTAATCCTTATGAAAAGGAGACCAAAAAAGTGGCCTCTGATGGCGGACATATCCGGAAATGCGAATGCGCGAAATTTAAATTTTCCGACACTTATCAACAGTAGCTATATAATATTTTTCAGAATGTGTCTTAGACGAGAAAGTTTTAATTAATTATCAATAATAAGAGTCTAAAATGCGACACAATTGTTAAAAAACTTCAATATAAATAAGATTTCATGTGACATTTGGGACAAACAATAACATAACCCAACTAAATTTGATGTCAAACAAGGAGAGAGACTCTCTTTCCTTGTTTAATGTGGCCTCTAAAGATCGCACTTCCTGTCTAACAATATGTTTGCCCCCACTACCTTTACATTCCCTCTATTGTCTTTTTGCTCGATGCAATTTTGACAGTATCTTTTAACCAATGACGTATAATATATAGACTCGGTGAACGCTTTAAAAAGTGTCCAAAACATGAATACCTTAGTTATTGTTTATTGTTTTGATACGAAGATGCACGAAGTTCATGATTTCTTACGAAGCATCACGAAGTTGATCTTGTGTTTGAAAACATCATGGACGTACTCCATTTTGTGTGACAAGCAAATTTTATTGTAAATTGTTGATAGTTATTTACTTACTATTTTAGTAAAATGCCATAATATTTTATCAAAATAATTATTTCTCTTATAGACGGGAACAAAAAGAAATCATAAATATTTAATTTTAATTAAAAAAATAATTATTGTCATTAACATATAAATGAGCACGCCGCTGTTCTAATAAACATACCTTCAACCTTGAGCCGAGATCTTTCGGACACTCGATTCTATAGCGAGAATAGGGGACTGCGTAGTCTATATATTATACGTCATTGCTTTTAACTTATCCCATAACCTATTTTTCTGGGTTCAGTTATTGCTAATTTATAGTCAGGTCATTTTACTCCAAAGAAATCAAAGTAATTGGTTTAATATCTCTGTCTAACTCAGTTTGGTAATATTTTGACAGATTCATTGTCGGAAACTACAACACAAAAATTTCTGCCTCTCACTATTAATAGTCCAAATAAACTGACTGTTGCAGACTTCTTTCATTGAAGAAAGAAGAATTAATATCAATAATAAGAATAATATTCAATAATTTTGATTATAAACTTCGAATTTGTATATAGTAATCTATAAACAACTATAAAATTTCAAAAATAAACATTTAAACGTTTAACTGTTTATTTAATTTAAAAAAAGCGGAGAAGTCAGGAAGTATCATCCAGACTGATGCGGAACTGCATCGGAGAACTGAATAAACTGGGAAATTGGAACAACATTGAGCTTGTCTGGGTACCAGAACATCAATGCATCAAAGGCAAAAAAAAGAAGAGCAACTTGCAAAAAGAAGAGCGGGCGAACCAAAAGGATCAGCTATGACCCTGAGAGCAGAAAACTGTAGTCCGAATGGCTGGAGAGGACTGGGTCCGAGAAAGACATGAGTCATATTGAGAGAGAATCTCTAAACAAAATTTTCATTGGTAGACCATGGTCAAAAAAGAAACTGCTCCATATGGGCAGGAATAAACTGAGAACAGTAACAGAGAAAAGACTCTCTCTTTTGCTGTATGGCCCTGAAAGTTGGACAATGGACTCTGAAAGAGAAAAAAGAATAGATGCCTTTGAAATGTATATATACAAGCGGATGCTGAGAATTCCGTGGATATCCAAAGTTACCAACGGTGAGGTACTTAAGGTACGGCGCAAAAGTAAACAAAAAAAAATTATTCAGAATAATCAAAGAGAGGAAGGTAGAATACTTGGGTTATGTGTTGAGAGGTGAAAGATATGAATTACTCCAAATCATATAACAAGGTAAAGTGCAGGTCAAAAGATCAGTTGGAAGACGCCAGAACTCGTAGCTGAAAGACCTGAGGAGATAGTTTGATCCCTCATCCACAGAAATCGTTCGTGCAATAGTTTCCAAAGCTACAATTGCCATTTGGATCGCCAACCTTCGAAAGGAGACGGAGCAATAAGAAGAAACAAAAAACCGGGCAAACTTGTACAGGTACAAAAATTTTAGACTGGGTGTAGGAAGCAATAATGGACAGCAAAGATAATAAGCTTCAGCGTCAGTGATAACAAAGATCTTTGATCTGGTGGACCCAAGAAAAAAATATGGAAGCCCTAACTGCATCCAGGCATAAAGGCAAAGTCAGATGAAAAAATTGTAGGGAAAAATAAGTCTACTATAGATATTATAATAATAAATACTGCCCAAGAATTTGAGTTGCTTATGCAAGTATAACACCTGTCACAATAGAAGGGTCTTTCTTAACATTAATATAGATGTCTTTTCATAATTTTTGGAATTTTAAATAAAAACTTCTTACAGCTTTTTGACCTATGCATATACAACATTGATTGCGATATATTTTTTCTAGATCACTGAGAAAATATAATCTTTTATTGGAGGGCATTTTCTCTTCGATTGTTTATGATGACTACTTTACTCGTTTAGTGCTTAGTAACTAAAAGTTTGTAGTGATAAAATAATTACTCTCTTCTCTGATAATGTTTAAATATTGAGTATATTCTATTTTTAAAATTCATCTAGAATGAATTATGAAAGAAATAAAAGCTTCTAATGGTAAAGAAATGGGTTATTGTTCATTTCAAATATAATAGCTAATGATCGATGGCAGTTTTTCTCCCTCACACACACAGCAAAACTTAGATGGCCTGACCTCTTCTAGATTCTCCACATCCCTCTTATGCCCTGCATAAGGACCTCATTGAACATTATAAATATTGCAAAAAGCTCTAGAGTCTAAAGAAGATGCGCAGAATCCAAGCTGCAGCCGCAGAGTCCTAAGGAACTTTAGAGGTTTTAGAAATAAACTGTCTGTTACTTCAAAGACGTTTATATTTACATATGGAGTTATGTGCCCATATAGTGGTGAGAAAGGAAATAATTCAATTAGAACACTCATTGGTTAACATTTGCTTAAGTGGTCGACATGTGAACGTCAAGATTTTTGTTTCGTTCGGTTTAAAGTTTTAATTCACGTATTTCAAATTCCATTTATTTCATTCCATTCAAACGAGATTTTTTAATAATATCCCAAAATCTTCCAAGAAAAACACAAATTTTCTTGGGTCGCTTTCTCTGTAAAGATTACGTCTCAAAAGCGTTGATTGGAATAAACAAAATCTAATCATTTATTTGCATTGAAAACTGTCGCTAGCAGAATTAAAAGTGGTCAACCGAATTCCAACCGCACCAAACTCGATCATTTGCCCGCGCCCCTCGCAGCGGAGGCAGGGTCAACTTTTAATTTTTAAATTGTAAACACCAATTTTTATTGCGGATTCCGTAGATGCATTCAAATGTCTATCTAACCGCCTCAATCACGATCATCCCCCTGACGGTTGGGACGTGAGCAACTTTCTATTTTAATAGTGATTTACTATTTTTTTACTGCGGATTCGACATCAGGCCGATCAGGTGAGAGGCCATGCAGTGTGGTTGTGACTGCTTTTCTCGGAGGTCTGTCTGAATGTGCATGTGTTGATAGTAAATTCTCTATCCTTGGTAGGTTGGTTCGAAAGAAAATTACCAGTTAGAGTCGCAGTAAGTTAAGGTCTCCTCCACAATGTCGCTCCTCGGTGACGTAAGGATGAAAATGCCTGAAGAAAGCCCTCTTTTAGAAATTGAAGACATCAAAGTGCTCTTCTCGCTCGGACTCTCCAAACAGCCTGGAAAGCCACTCCGTTATTTTCGCTGGTTGGCAACAGTGATTGACGTCTGCTTATCTGGCTATACTTTGACTCACTGCTCATAGAAATGCATGGATGCATGCAATTTCTTATGATGTAAACTGTCCAGTAATCTGCGGGGATATCTTGTACTGTACTGTTGACATCTGTGATATTTATTTATCAGAATTGTTATTTTATTTGAAATAAACGAAAAACACTTAAGTAGAAAAAGGTCCTAAAAGAGTTTTACAGTCTTAATAAAAAGATTATATGTACTAAACAGAAATGCGAGTCTTAAATATACTTTTAATGGTAACCGATCTAATCATCTAAAAAATTATAAAAATAAATTGATTTAGTTCGTCTAGAAAATACATGAGTTTGCTATGTTTTTTTATTACATTAAAATATATCTATAAGCATTTTTAATTAAAGTTGTAACAGTCATCTTTGCAGTTGTCTACTTTTACATCAATTAAATCATTGTAACTATACTGCTTGAAGCATCCAATCATTACCATGATGTAATATAGTTAACAAAACAATGAAGGATATAGAAAAAGTTAAACACGATCGTGGACATTGTGTTAGTAAAAAATTCTCTATAAAAAGGCATATATTATATAAGAGAACCCTTTCGGGCTAAATCACAGAACGTTTTCGGAATAAATATTCCATCTTCATTGTTGCTACTAGGCAAACATGTTTAAAGCCACTAAATACATGGATGAAAACCCTTTAAATATTATTAAATTGATTTTTGTATTATATTTTTGCTGATAGTTTTATAGGATATTGAAATTTTATATAGATTCATTTGATAGATTCACAACTGTTGCTACGCATGGTTCGTTTAGATACAACGTTTTCGGACCAATAACTCGTTGAAAGTGAACATCAAATGTTAATATCCTATAAAATGTTCGACAATCATGTAATTTATTACCAATTTAATAAGATTTGAAGGGTTGTCATCCATAGTATGGAGTATAATGGTACATGCGACAGTCAACTGCTCACAAGTAGGAGAGAGTGGTTTTAATAGGTAGGCAGGATAACGGCAAATCTCCGTGAATGGTTTGGATGCAGTTCAATTGAACTATTCAGGCGAGTAACCAATAAAATTATAATTGGCAGAATGATTTCCAATCTCCGATAGGAGTGGAACTTGAAGAAGAAGAAGGATAACAGGAAGGCATCCGTTTGCAGGACCTCCTTCTAGGGGGAAATGGGCTCGAGTACCCTGAATCCACAACACGCCAGCCGTCCCTAGGGATTTCCACCCTCAGAAAAGAAAAAAGAAAGTAGCAGCACTGAAGATAGAATATTTATTACGGACATGTTCTGTAATTTGGCCCGAATATCCTTGAAAAATCATATTCAATTCCACAGCCATGTATGCTGAGCGTATATACAAAATTTGAATTATACACAAAAAATTGAGGACCTTTGGAATCGTTTGCATATCTTCAAGAGGTAACAAGATGTAACATGACCACGTTATCGTTTAATATAGTATGTGCTAAGAGCCAACGGACCGAGTATACAGGAAATAAGATATTTTTAAATTCCTAGTACTTTCTAGACGAAATATCTACTATAATAAATGTGTAGCTTGAAAGGAAAATAATATTAATAGTTTCTGCAGTTTATAATAGTGTCTCATTCTAGTAAAGTTCACTTTGTAAAATCACAGTCTCAAGTCTAAAAGTAGTGTCAGAAGACCAGCAACTTTTTCGGCAAGTGTATACCAGAACAGTTCCGAATTCCAGTCTGGCGATCTGCTTGGGATCGGTTATTAGTTTTAGTTTGGAAATAATGGTTGGAATAACTTGAAATTCGAAGACGAGATCTCCTTGACAGTATTGGCACTTCTTGGGCGCTTCTTGGAGGGGATAGATAAATAGCGGCACAGATTCTCTGCTGTACCTAAAAAAAGAATAAATTTTAATCAGTTTAGTTGAATTATATATGTATGCAAACTTCTGCAATAATAAAAAAATCCGTTGGCCCTAGATATTAATTTTAAAATATTCTCAATAATATTCTCTTTTTAAAAATGTTGCCTTACTGACAAACCAATAATCTAGGTAGATGTTAACCAATATAAATATACCTCAATTTTCAAATGTAGTCATTTTCAGTCTACTGCTGAAAAAGAAGTAATATTTGTACCCCCACCGCTGTTTGTCGAATGAGCTCATCTAAAATTGGGAAAGATATGTTATAATCATCTGTCCGAACCTTATTGTTTCTATAATGCAGGGTTTTAATTTCGATTGGTGCCCTACAAATGGTCGCCAACAATTTTAATTTCAACCGGTACTCTGCAAATTGCCACCAATAATTTTAATTTTGACCAGTGCTCCACGAATAATTTTTTACAAGAACAATATTATTCTTTACTGGGATAAAAGACATTTTTCACAACACGGTTGTGACGGGTGCTCAACGCAAACTATGGTGTATTTTTATGTATGAGAGAGTAATAAAACAATAAATTATGTATGCAAATCCCTAAACTGTTGATACGGGTGACTCAATGAAAAACAGATATTTGTCAACAAGTTTACAGAAGTATATAGGAAAACAATTTTAAATTGAGTATGACCACCAGGTATAAAGGTTGGAGCAGAATAGAATACAATAGTTGTGAGGGTTACTAATCCCTAAATAAGGTTGCCAGTGTCGGAGTGATGGAGGTTAACAGGTACTAATGAACTTGCAAGAAATGTAAGATGTTTATTTTATTGGTTATATATAACCAATAAAAGTTTAATAAGTACCTACCTATTTGCAAAATAAAGTTTAATTCTTTAGATAAAATAAAAACGTTTTATTTTATCTGAAATGAGTGCATTCCACGAAGTAAGGGTTTCAACAATCAAACAATACATGGAAGTGCCGTGTAAACGCCGAAAAATTGTTCCTTTAACAGTTAATGAAAAAACATTAATATTTAATTGTTTTAAATCATTTACAGACACACGTTTATGTGAAAGTGTTGATGAGACCGTTGAGTTAGTTAGCAGTACACTTGGTGTTGGGAAATCTACGATTTAAAGAGTTATTCAAGAAGAGAAATGTGGTAGTTTTCAAATGCCACGTAATGCTCCAGGGAAACCAAAATTTCAAATAAAATATCATTTTAAAGAAGGACTTCGACGGAAAGTGCATGAATTCTTCTTTAGACAAGAATTTCCAACATTGGATAAAGTTCTTGTCTCAGTTCGAGATGATAAGGTTTACCCAGAAATAAGTCGAAGTACGTTATGGAAACTTTTAAAAGAAATAGGCTTCCGCTGGAAAAAGAATCCCAGAAAGTCTATTTTATTAGAAAGAAGCAATATTGTCATATGGAGAAGACATTTTCTAAGAACCATAAAGGAAATGAGAAACCAAAAAAGAAAAATATTTTATCTTGATGAAACATGGATCAACGAGGGTTATACACCAAATAAATTTTGGCAGGATGAAACTGTTACAAGTCAAAGGCACGCTTTTGTAAATAACTTATCTACTGGTTTAAACCCACCATCAGGAAAGGGACGCAGGCTGATAATAGTACACATTGGCAGTTCAGACGGTTTTGTTGAGGGTGGTTTATTAACTTTTGAATCAACTCGTACCGGTGACTACCATGAAGACATGAACGCTGATGTCTTTCAAGAATGGTTCGAACAAATGATAGATCTTCTTCCTAAGAACTGTGTAATAGTAATGGACAATGCAAGTTATCACTCCAGACTTATAGAAGGACTGCCCACAACCAAGTGGTTAAAAAAAGACTTGCAGAATTGGCTGAGTTCAAAAAATATTACGTACCATCCCGGATCTATAAGAAAGGAACTTTATTCGTTGTGTGCCCTTCATAAAGAAAAATTTAAAAAATACGAAATTGATGAAATTGACAAAAATCGTGGAATGACAGTACTTAGATCCCCACCATATCATTGTGAATTAAACCCGATTGAACTGGTATGGGCACAGATAAAGAGTGAAGTTTCAAGAAAAAATACCACTTTTAAAATTCATGATATTAAACAGTTGTTTTTGGAGGCCGTAAATAATGTAAAACCTGAAAACTGGGAAAAGGCAGTAAATCACACTATTAAAGAAGAGGAAAAAATGTGGAAGCTGCACAATATTACTGATAAAATGATCGAGCCAGTTATTATAAGTCTTGGTTCTGAAAGTTCATCTTCTGAATCTGATTTGGATTTGTAACAAGTAGCTGTAAGTTTTATATTAATATTTTTATTCATCTGTTTAACATACCTTAGACGGTTTTAAAAACTCTTTTTCTCTTTTGTAATTTTTAAAAATTAAAAAAAATGTGAATTTTTTAAAACCCTTTTTAATGTAGGCCAGTCAGTTCTAATATAGTGTGTGATAAAAGAGGTCACTTTTGTTTACATACACATAACACTTTATAACACTGAAATAATTCATTTATTTTTTACAATTATTCAAAGTAATTTTTCAATTAATCTTGAGCACGCCCATGGAGTGGTCGGAGGTACCAGTTAAAATTATGCTAATTACTCTCTCGTTCATAAAAATAAACTATGAAATAAGTTTTTAAAATTTTAAGCTATATTTAGCCATACAGCTCACACTCCCTCTAAGGGGAAACTACACTCATCCCAGATACCTACGGTATCAATAGGATTAAGCTGCTCTGGTGAGACTCTTTCCGTGTTATCGAGCACTAGGTGACTTAATATGCTGGATTATCTCCCAAAAATTTTCGTACACATCTGGACGTCGGGAGTACAGCTTTCTGCATGGCGTTATAAAGAATTTAGACCCAACTGTTTTGTGTTCGCTAGGAGATTTTTGGGAATAACACCAGTAGTAGATAGAATAATAAGTACTGTCTGGGTACTTTCCATTCTCCATTGTCTCCTGATTTGTATTTCTAGATCTCTATACTTGGCGATCTTTTTGTTGTATTTAACACACAAATTATTGGTGTTAGGTATCGCCACATCAATAAGTGTTGTTGTTGTTGTTTTTATAACAAGCCATTATTATTATTATTATTATTATCAACCATTAAGAAATAAAGTATAATTCTAATCTAATTTTCCTTCTACCTAGGTATTGTTCTTTCCAGCCACATGGTGATTTATTTCGGATCAAACTTGAATGCAATTAATAAAACTACATTTCTCTCAGGGTTTTGCACAGTTACAGAAAAGCGGCCTATAATCGCCGAATGCCATAAATTTGTCAATTTAAAAAATACCGCGCCAACCTACATTCCTTATAGACGAAGTAATGAAGCAGTAAAAACCCAAAACCTACCAAATTTCTGCAGTTGGATGGATCTCAATGAAACTTTTTGCATTTGATTCGTAAGCGTGACGGAAATGAGTTCAATATTACTACTTGGGGGTTTTTAGGGTCACAAACCCCTAAGTTTGTGGTTTTTTGAATACAAATATAGTGACGGCGATGGTCTCCCAGGCACCTGGTACCTAGGATGGAACCCGTCTCTTGGAGTTTTATGGAAATTCGATACAGAATCAGTGCAAACTCGTTACCCGGAGGTTTTTGGGATCACTGAATACGAATATCATATCAGCGATGGTCTTCAAGGCACCGCCCATGACGAACTGATTTTGTATCGAATTTCCATAAAATTCTAAAAGATGACCCCCCGTGCTGGGCACCAGTAATATTGGAGACCATCAACGTTATACTAGTAGTGTTCAGAGACCCCAAAAAGCCCCGAATAACAAGTTTGCACCGATTTTGTATCGAATTTTCATAAAACTCCGGACTCCGGTAGACAAGTCCTGTCCTGGGCACCAGTTATCTCAAAGACTATCGCCATTGCCGACATAATATTAGTGATCTACGACCCTAAAAGCCAAAAACTAACGAGTTTGTACTGATTTTGTATCTAATTTTCACAAAACTTCAGTAGACGACCAGTTCTGTTCTGGGCACCAGGTGCCTCAAAGACTATCCCCGACACCATATTTGTGTTTAGTAATCCAAAAAATCCTCGAGTAACGAGTTTGACCTATGTATCGAATTTCCTTAAAACGTTAGGAGATGTGGACGATCCACATGACCTGCGGATCAGGTACCTCGGAGACCATCGCCGTTATAATATTTGCGTTCAGTGACCTCAAAATCCCAAAACTTATTTTTGTCAATTATGTCCGAATTACAAATTTATCATTTTTGGAAAATGCATTATCCTTGTTTAATAATACAATTTTCATTTCCACATTATCATTTTTATTCACAAAATTTCCTGACACTCTTACGAATCGAATGCAACAAGTTTCATTGAGATCCATTCATCTGCAAAAATTTGGCAGTTTTATTACTTCATTGCCTCGCCTATTAATAAGTGTAATTAACTAAATAAAACCAGAATTATTTGCAACAGTGGCAACATTGCACATACTCCTATTCCATAAAGTTGAAAATTCATCAAACAACAATAACCAGATGGAAAAAAGTGTTGGTTAAAAACATGTCAACTGAATGGAAATGAATTCGCGCAAAGTTCAAGTGTATGTATAGTGTAAAATAGGGATTTTAAAAACTTAGGTAAAAAATATGGTCGAACCATTTCTTAAGTGGCTCTTGAATAGAATTTGAAACACATGTTATCAAGCCCGATGAGCATCTCATAAAGACATCCTAAAATCATGCCCTCTCTGATGTCACAACACAATAGACGTAAAAGATGAGGGTATAATACAAATAGATCAATTATATTAATGGGTTAGAAACTTAGAAATAGATTCTACTACAGTTGTAGAAAGACTACATAAAAAATGGGAAAAAAATTTTATTGTTATTTATCTGCAATAAAATTTGTAAATACATATAAATATACAGAAACAAGGTTTTGTGCAGTAATGTGAAAATTAGTTATTATATTGTAGTTAGTTTAAAGATATCTTTAAATCGTTTCCAAAATTAATTCTTAATAACCTTAAACTACTGGGAATGGAAAGCAAAATATCATAGAAAATTAGTGGATGCGGATAAGACTCATCCAAGTTGTGAAGCCAGACGAGAAAAAGAAGAACCTTGAACAATGTTCTATTTAGTCATAGAATAATTATTACTTTATTATTTTACGTACCTCAAAATTTGGCCAGGATTACTTTGAATTTTGGATAAGAAATGATGAAACATTTTATCTCCGTGAGCTGGATTACTTTTCTCGTATTTTTCGAATTCTTCACCACCTGCAGCTCCTCCACCCTCGGGACTAACTAAGTGTAGATTGTCGTCATTCTTCTGTTGATAATCTTGCAATAACTCTTTAACATGCCTATAATAAAAAACAATAAATTACAAGTGTCAAATAAGTTCGTAAACATGTCATCGCTACTCGGGGTTAAAATGTTAACGAGTAATTTGTTCCTTTACTAAAAACATAAACTCTACATATCAGATAAAAGCGAAAAATCTGCCAAGAGCAACAAAATATAAACTTAATAAAACGATAATATAATGAAAACCATAATAGATGGTGGAGATAACAAACAACGCCTATGGAGAAGGCGTTCAAATTTTGAATTCTATAGACTTTTTGGTGTGTAGATATAGTTAAAACCAGAGGTTAAAACCATCAAAATAAACCGCCACGTTTTCTACCTGATGAAAATGGATAGAAGTGACCGAAGTGACAGCGAAGGAAGGATGGTTTGAAGCAGGCCAAGACTTATGAACGGTTGCAGCGCCATCTGTTGATGACATAACAAGTTCAATGAACGTTTTGTTCTCTATTGAATGTGAAAATTCATCATTACAAATCATTATTTTTATTTTACCTATATATTACCTATAATGTTGACGAGTTGACAACACTAACTTGTACCTCTGTCAAAATCAGTTTCTTTTATAGCTCCGGAAAAATGCAATTCCTTTTTTAGCTCTTTAATAAACTCTGTGTCAAAAATAACTAAACTAAAGTTTACAGAAAAATAATATAAATTGCGTTATTCCGCCCACTTTTTGAGATAATACTACCCATCCCCTTCCTTTTTTAATTGTTGGTAATTTAACAATGTTGTTGTCCATTATGTTACTATAAGGGATTATGATTATTTTATTCTTGATAACATATAATCCCCGTCTTCTTCTAAATGTGCATATCTTCTAGTTCTAGAGATATTGGCGACCACTTCTAGAGATATACGTCTACGTCCAGGGCCTCTCTTACCCTCAATCTTGCCTTCTAGAATCAACTGTAGAAGTCAGTATTTATCATTACGCATGCTGTGGCCGAAGTAAGCCAATTTTATGTTTTTTTATGGTGTTAATAATTTCTTTGTCTTTTCTTAGCCTCTGGAGAATAGTTATGTTACTTGTGTGGTGTATATATGAGACCCTCAACATACGTCGGTAGCACCACATTTCAAATGCCTCTAATCGTTTTATGGCATCTTCTGTAAGGCTCCAGCGTTCTACTCCATAGAGGAGGACACTAAAAACGTAACATCTAAGAATTCTTATGCGTATGTTACGTAAAAATTAGTCATATTAAAAAAACCTGTAAACATGTTGTTTATTCACTAATATGTTATAGATTCTACGAGACCCTTCGACTAGCTAGCGGAGATTCCAAGAACCGGTCTGTTCGAACGGTCCGGAAATACGGTAAATGAAAAAAAAACAGCCGAAGCTTTTCAGTATTTTCGACAAGGGTCGACATCCTTCTAGCCTGGTCAGAGGGAATCGCCCGAACTCTCGAATAGCTGTATTTGGATATAAATAACAGGATTTTTATTGTGGCCAGCAGTCAAAAGAAGATATCGCGATCGGTTAAAATTGTATCGCACGTAGATAAATTATATAATTATTAAGTGTAAAATAAATTAGTAGTAATAAAGACTTCGATACATTTGTGAGTGTTATAAATATTGAACCTTTAGTAAATTAAAATAAGAACAATAAATTAGAATTAATAAAGACTTTACACGTATATTGATACTTAAAGATAAGTTGCAGAGAATCTTCCTAAGGCTGTTGAAAGAGCTTCTGGCTTTTTCAATGCGAGTTGTTATTTTTTTCCACTCTTTCTAACGGGCTATCGACTATTGTAATTTGGGCGTTTAGGTTGGTGGTCTTACTAATGATCATTATTTTTGTCTTCTTGCAATTAAGTTTTAGGCCGTATTAACTTACATCTTATTCCTAAGATAATAAATTTCGTTTACGAATGATTGAAGATTGGGACGTTTTTCACATTTAGTCCCAGTGAATCAGCTGTCAATTAAATTTCACAGAACGAAATATTGCGTTGGCAGTGTTGCAATGTCCTTATAATGTATATTTTAAATCCTTTAAATACAAGAGATAAAGCTTCTAAAATTTACATTGTTATTATATTATTTTAAGGATTCTGCAATTTTATACCTTATATAAAACATTAATGAATTAATATTTGTTTCGTTTGATATTAATTACAATTAATTATTAGATAATTTTTTGGCAATTGCCCTTTGATAAATTATCGGATAGATTTGGCAATAGAGTCAGAATACTCAAAACACCAGTTGCCAGATGTCTTTTTAACTATATTATTTATACTTACATTTTACTATTTACGTTTAAAAACTATTTTAAAAATATTACTTTTTCTTTTTTTGGTGATTAAGTGTTACTTTTTAAATATCCTATTGCATTTGATTGCGTATGTTTCATTTGTAATCTAAATATCAACACTGCCAAACACAAATATTTCATTCTGACAAACTCATTTGAAGCTATCTTCACTGGGACCAAATATAAAAAACGTCCAATATTGTTATTGTAGTTTATCTTGATTTTTTTTTGTTGAGTTTTTCAATAAATTATCTGCATCTGAAATTACCGGATGTAAATATTCATAAATTTTTAGTTTATTTGAGCGCACCGTACCTGTCCCGGTTAATATTGTGTAATGTACCTACCTACTCACATGTAAGATAATTAAAGTATCTATGTATTTCTATATAGTTTTTAGTCACCTGGTATATGTTATTTACAATTATGAAAAATTCTCATGTATAATCACTAATAATTATTTGCTGTTAGAAATCAGAATCAATACTCTTCATAAATATTTTCCTATTTAGAATAAATAAGTTTCGCTAGTTTATTCGCCTAATACTTCGTATCTATGGAATAATAATAATTTATTTCTCTTATTTCTTTGTTCGATAAGCTATCCGTATTTGCTATTTTAATATTAATATTTGAGTCCAATCTCTTGTACTCAAATCCATCCAGAAACATCGTTAAATAATTGTAGATAACAGAACTTATAAATTCATAGTTTTAAGAAATAACAGGCAGTGTAATTTTCATCCTCTAATATAATAAATTTATACATGTCAATATATTCTGTTTAATTCCAAAACAAAGAGTTAGTCCGGAGAAGAAATAAACGCATAGTATTCCATAACAATTGCAACGCATTGTAATCGATATTTTTATTAGATATATACACATAAATCATTTATTATTATAAATTGTTTTAGATAAACAACCTTTACGTCTAGAACATGTCTGGAACAAAATTATGCAATTAAGATTAATTTGAACCCATAAACAAGACTCATAAAATTTCAAGTGAAGGCAAGGGTGTGATTTCTGGGCACTTACTAATATAAACATCACAAAATTAGTTGAGTTTCCTAGAAGCAGATAACTGATATCGTGATATCCTTTATGAGGTGTCGAATAAAACGACAATTTTTTTGCATTAGGGACAGGGACGGACTAGGGTCTAAGGATCCTAGGGCCGATCATTTTTAGGGCCCGAAAATTAGATTTTAACTTTTTATATTTACTTTTAATTTTTATTTAACATAAAAACGTGTATATTAATAATGGACCGCCGGAGTGATGACGTAGATTTTATTGACATCTGTCAGTTTCACTTTCCAAACCAACGTTGTTTAGTGTGGATAATTTGTATTTTTCGTTATTTTTTCATTTTTTTTACAGTATCTTTCCGCTTTTTGCAATATCTATGCAAGTATTTTAATAGTTACTACAACAATTTTACTAGGTTGTGTAAATAATAAAGCATGTTGTTTTAAAAAAATAGCAATAAAATGCATGTATCAATAAAGTAAGGTTAGAATTTCTTTAATTTATACTTTTAAACTATATTTCATAGAAATAGAACACTGACTTGTGATGGTGTTATCGTAAAAAACACTATACTTAAAAGAAAAAGCAGCAGAGGAAGGAAAATATTAACTTTATAGAAATTAAAAAGTCTTGAGACTGGGCATTTCAACTTTTGTTTGGAAAGTAATAACAACAATATGGCCGCCTTAACGTTACACTCTGGCTGTCCATTATTGCTGAAACGTATCAAGATTATGCCGAATAAAGTCTACAAGTGTGAACGAGCGTTATTGCGGGTGTGGATGCATAAGTACGACCCGTGTTTATGCATCCATATCCGCGAGTATTAATGTGTGTAAATACGATCAAGCCTCGATCGTATTTACAATCGTCATCATTTTCACAAATTTCACTTACTCAAACTTCATAAACAGCAAATTGTGTTCGAAACTATTCTGCCAAAAATGCCAGCAGGAAAACCCAAGCAATTCCGATGCAGAATGCTCTGCTCGTTCTGATGCTGTGAGTTCCTTAAGGGAAAATGAAGAAAACATTATCTACGTTATTTTTTCTTAAACAAAAATGACAAACCATTTGAGTATTTAAGTAGATCTTATCACGCTTGACTTTCTAGAGAATAACATTGGAATGTATTTCCCCACCCTTCTACGTTCTGCATCATATTATCAAAACCATTCTATTGTTACAACTCTGCTTGATGTAGTCCAATGATAAACCGGTACAGTGTCCTTTGCTACGCACTATAACTTCCAGTCTACGGTTGTGGAATAGGAAGGATAAATAGGAATTTATTGAAATAAAAATCTGGAACCTGTTTCATCCTGTGAAATGAGTGTGGAAGAGAAATTTTAACTGAAGTAGGTAGAGCTACCAGCAGGGGACAAAATCTGAAGTAATCTTTCCCCTACTTGCATTGTAAAACAGTACTGCTACTCCAGTCGTCAGAGACGAAAATGCAACTGAACGACTAAAAATCATATGAACAAGCTGAATTTGGCCGAAAATGCCCTAAAAAAGATGCAAAAAAGTTTACTACTTTTACCCCCGGGCTTTCCCCTAATACACCTCCCGTAGAGGGCGGAAAAAAATCTATTTATCAAGAATCTCTACAGAATCTGTATAAAAAGATAATGAATTTTTACCGTCGAGCTGATACAATTTTCAAATCGCAGATCGTTCAAATGGTTCATTCTACACAAAAAATGCTAATAAAAATTTTTGATCAAAATTATCTTAGCTACATTTTTATTTGAAACATTTTTTTCTACGGCATAAAGATTTTTGATAAATCGATTTCTTTGCGTTTTTACTCCCGTACGAGGGGAGTTTTAGGGGGAGGCCCGGGAGTTAAATTGGTAAACTTATTTGCGTCTTTTTTGGGGTCAAAAATTTAATATTCTCGGCCCAATTCAGGTAGTTCGTATGATTTTTAGGAGTGAAATCTCTGACAACTGGACTTTACCCGCAAACTCCTTTAGCATATCATTAATTAGATACTTCCCACAACAATTGAATTGTTGAATTTGTTTCCGCTAAAATAATATTTAAATCTGTTTTATAACAACTGTTTTAATTTTAGTTTTATAATAAAAGAATCTAACAGACATTTAGATAATGAGGATTCTTTTCAGTTAACATTTGCGTAATTATAATTTCATTACGAAAATGACTTTTTAATAAAATCTTATAAAAAACTATGAATTTCTTCTTTAAATTGATATTTAGTAATTAGTTACGGTTTAATTGAATATTATCAAAGAAACATATATCATTGTAACTAATTAATACAATATTTTGTCGAAATATTGCATTAATTGGTTAAAACGATCTTCATTTAAAAGTAATTAAAAAAATTGTTCGTCTACTTCTTCTTCCTTTTTGTATGTAGACTTTAAAGCCTGTTTTTTCTTCAATATTAGCCTCCTAAATTGTTTAAATTATCGCACCATCTTTTTCTTGGTGTGCCAATACTTCTTCCTCCATTTTTCATCTCTGTTGTTTCTACTTTGTGTCATAGATTGCGCCATTAAGAGATCCCGCCGCTGTACTTGCTTTATTCTCGTACTTCTTTTTTAACATCTCCGTAACTTGTTATATCTATTCCCAGATATCTAAACCTTGCTTCCTGCTTTATTATTTTCCCATCAATTTCGATTTTACATCCTGGTTGGTATTTAGATGTCATACATTTGGTTTTATCTGCTGATAGTATCATATTGTATTTCATGCTGTTGTATTAAAGATGTGAATTAATTTTTGGAGCTCGTCTTCTGTCTCGGCGATTAATGCGGCGTCGTATGTATAACATAATATTTGGATTTCTGTGTTTCCCATTCTGTAACCACGACTTTTACGTATTCCTTGTATTATTTCATCCATTATTATATTAAAGAGAAGTGGGTTTAACGAGTCAACCTGTTTAACTCCGCTTTGTACTGGTATACACTGAGTTAGTTTTTCATTTATCTTTGCCTTTATTCGTTTATGGAAATAGATGTTTTCGATGGTTTGTATAATATTGATTGGTATGTTTCTTTTATACAGTATGTGTAAGACGTCTTCGACTTGGATACGATCGAAAGCCTGTGTGAGGTCTATAAAACATAGATATGCTGGTTTATTGTACTCGATGGTCTTTTCTGTGATTTGTCTTAGTACAAATAAGGTGTCTCTCGGGAGAACCTGTAACTCCTAGAGAGCGCATCCCCAGGTGGCGGATAGGGGAATGCTCAATCCCCTGCTTACCGACCAACGGCTTCGAGCGGATGAGTCGGTAGGTAGTAGGACACTCTTTTGTCCTGGAGCTGAGAAATCAACTCCAAAGGCGGAAGAACCAATAAATTGGTCACCATGCAACCGGTGCAATTGGATGCAACTTACATGCTTATTTATAATGATTAAACCTACCTGTCACTAACATTCCCAGATTGTTTTTCTTGAGTTTCTTCCCACACTGACATGAAGTATGGTGAAAACTGAATTAAAGACGATCTTCTCGTGTCCAATTGACAAATATCCTGGGGAAGTGGAGCAGCTTCTTGAAGAAGCGAAGCGATGTCACGTTGAGGAAATGTTGGAGTATCGATGCTTATTACTTCTCCTTCATTTCCTTCAATTTCAGCTGTTGCCAAAGGGGAGTGCAATCGACCTACAGCACCACCTGCAAATAAAACGAGTTTTATAAAAACAATAAAATACTTTTTTGAAGAAGACGTTTGGCTTTGATGCATTTATCGCTGACCTATCAAAGGGATCAGAAAGAAAGGATAAAAATATATGTAAGTATCAATTCTATTATATTTTAGGAAACTAAATCATTCATCTAAGACAGAGTTTCCCAAACTTATCTAAACCGCAACCCATTTTTGCTAAAAAATTTGTTCGTGACGCTCTAATTTCCCCCCGCTCATTTATTCAATATTATTTGACAGAAATAGCGTGCCTTTACAATTATCTGATGGTTTCTCAAATTTAATTTTACTTTACTGTTGAAGTTAAAATCAAGAACAATTATTTTAATGATTGCGATCTGTCCCACTAGTAATTAGTAGTAGGTACTTCTGCCAGAATAGCATTTACAATAAAAATAAATAATAAGAAGTCGACTGCACATTGTACACCGCGACATATTAGCTTGTGTCTACATCGCAAAACTCTTCCATGATAATCGCGAAAGCGCTCGCTACTAGATGGCACTCTGGAACGTTCTCGTAGCCTCGTTTTGGCTTTATATAAGCGGCGATGCGCAACGAAACCTCAGTTCGAATCCAAACAGCCTATGGTGGCGAATGCGGTGTTGAGTAATGAATAAATATTTTACGCCTTACGTATTTCCGTTTACGTATTTACGTCTACGATAAATTATAAATTATGGATAAGTATTTAAAAAGAAAAACAGATTCTACATTGATGAATATGGTTTTACCGTTATTTCCAATAAACTACAATGTGTTATTTGTGGACAAGTCTTGTCAAAAGAAAGCATCAAGCCATCAAAGTTACTTCGACATTTAAATAGCAAACATCCAGATAAAGACAAGCCCGTACAATTTTGTGAAAGAAAGCTGAACGTCCTTCACAAACAGCAAGACAGTTTTCCCTTGGCAACCACTACTAATGAAAAAGCATTATTAGCAAGTTATAAAGTTGCTTATCGTGTTGCCAAAACTAGTAATCCGCAAACAATTGCTGAAAATCTGATTTTTCCAGCAGCTGTTGAAATGGTACATATAATGTGTGGGGAAAGAGCGGCTGCAAAATTAAATACAATACCTCTGTCAAATAATACTATCCAAAGAAGAATTAGTGATATGGCAGAAGATATTCAAGCGCAAGTTGTGGAAAATCTCAATAAATGCACGTACTTCTTTCTTCAAATGGACGAATCCACAGATATTTATAACTGTGCCCAATTCATTACGTTTGTAAGATATGATACAAATAATGGCATTCAAGAAGATATTTTATTTTGTTCCCCATTGGAGACCAATACCACTGGAAAATATTTACTCGACACTTTTGTGAAACGTATAAGTAAATATGATATTGACTGGGGTAAATGTATTGCTATATGCACAGATGGCGCTAAAGCTATGACAGGACATAAATCTGGTCTTGTCCCCAAATTACAAGAAATAATGCCTAATGCCAAATGGAGACATTGTTTTTTACATCGAGAAGCTCTTGCGTCCAAAGCTTTACCTCCTGAAATGGACTGTGTTATGAAAATCATCATTAAAGTTGTAAATTCTATTAAAGGAAAAGTTTTGCAGATCAGTATTTTTAAAAAAATTTGCGAAGACATGGGTGCTTTATTTGAAAATCTTCTCTATCACACCGAAGTAAGGTGGCTTTCAAAGGGCAACGCCTTAAAAAGAGTATTTCACATAAGAGCAGAGCTTTTTTGGCTTCTGAAACTAGGTTTCCTTGCTGATATTTTCGAGCAATTAAATATTTTGAACAGTAATTAACAAGGTCGCGACATTAATATAATTACAGCCACAGATAAAATTAAGGCGTTTCTAAGAAAAATCGATTTATGGTCGACCTCACTTGGCAAAAAACAACTCGATTCATTCCAGTGCCTTCAGGAAAATATGGAAAATGTATCCAATTACAGTGCTACAAATTTTGAACAAGTTTTTGCTGACATGCATGTTACTTTGCTCAATTTACAACAACAGCTCTGTGATTATTTCCCCGAAGAAATTCAAAACAGTTACGACAGTTGCAGATGGATACTAAATCCGTTTTTAACCGATTCCTTTCAGCATGTTGAAATACCAATAAACATGAAAGAAAAACTTATTGAAATATCAAGTGATGGAATGTTGAAGCTCCAATTTTTTTCCCAGAACGCGGACCAATTTTGGACCGAAAAGATGCAGGAATACCCCCAGTTGGCGAGTGAAGCTGTAAAATGTTTGGTTCCATTTGTAACATCATATTTGTGTGAGTTAAGTTTCTCGTCTATGACTGCCATTAAAACAAGAGTTAGAAATCGTCTCGTACTTGAAAATGATATAATTGTGTGTGTCTTAAATACACAGCCTAGATTTGAAAGATTAGTTTCACAGAAACAGGCGCATAGCTCTCATTAAGATTATAACATTTGACTTTGTTTTACTCTTTTATTTTTACAAACTTTAATATTTAGTTTTATATTTCATCTGATAATTAATTGTTAATTTCTATTTATGGCGTTGTTAAAATAAAAATACATGATCTAACAAAGTGGTGCTTTTCTCTTATTTTGGAAATGTTCGCCTAGTACCTCATGGCGACCCCCACTTTGGGAAACACTGATCTAAGATTTTTTTATTAAAAGTAGTTAGCAACAAAGTAATATTTACAGATAACTCAATTTTTTAATTTATTTAAGATATAATTAATTTTGTGCTTTTTAGAACATGATTATTAAATGTAAAATATGTGGTTTAATTCTGTAGTTGAACAAGAACTGTATACTTTCGCCTGTTTAATATACTGTATTACTGTATTCAAAAATTTAGTAAGCATATTTATATTGTCTGTAACTTTAATAATTCAACAGGCATTTCATGCGGTCTAGGAGCCTTTCCGTTTTTCATATTCTTCAGCGCATATAGTACCTCTTCATTTATTATCATTGGTCCGTTATCTGGTTCCTCTGATATTGTTGGGCAGAGTCTTCCATTTTTCTATATATTCTTTCTATGTCTGTAGTTCCTTTGTCTGCTGCTATATGCCCGTCGCCGTCAATTCTTGTAATTCTTTTAGATTTTGTATTTCTCTTTCTCATTCAGCTAATTTTCCTTTGCTTGCCTTATTTTCTTTTGTATTTCTGTGTGTATATTGGCATATCTTGTTTTGGCTACAGTTTTATTGATTTAAGCTGAATTCAGCAACAAAAAATTAGAAAGAATGCAAAGGTTGTTGTAGTTGTTGATAACCCAGACAAGACACCATGTTGTTCTGGGCCAAATTTATTTGCAACATTTTTCATTATATTCACGTACAGTATACAAACAATACTATATTGTTTCCATTAACTGATTTAAAAACTGGAGTAATGGTAGCCTCTTTGAGTTTGTCTGGAAAGGTGTTCGTTTTAAGATATAGACTGAATAGATGTGATAATGATTTTTGAAATATATCAGAACATCCTTTAAAGATATAGGCAGGGATATTATCACTACCAGTGGCCTTTTTTTGGCTTTAATTTTTTTATATTAAGCTTGACATCTACACTAACTTATAACTGAAAAGTTAAAAGATCCCTGTGAACTAACATAATGTCTGAAAGCCACTATATGTACAATCATTTAAAGACATCTCATGAGGAAACAGCTGGTCTGTCTCCTGCTTCTGATAAATATCCAAAAACTATTTGGGTCATGCAAAATGTTATGTTCAATATTATTTTGATACTGCATAAACTCATTTTTGATTTGTTTTTTAATAGTACTTCTAAGACTGTTGAATTTATGGTTATCGACAACACTAGCTATCCCTATTTTTATATGTTTGCTTAATTTATTTATTTTTTCCGATATTTTAAATTAGGTCTATACTAAAATAAACTGGATATGTATGGTTTTGACTATTAATAATTTTATTTTGGATGGCTTTCAACACCTTATTGTAAAATTAATTAATACAATCTGTAACAATTATACATATCAGTGGCGCACACCCAGTGGGGTTAACCCCCCCCCCCCAGGACCCTATTCCGACACTGTTACTGACAATCAAAATGGAGGTAGCATCATAAAAAAAATTAGGGGCCCAACCAAACCCCACCCCCCAGAGGGAAATTCTAGGTGCGCTACTGACACATATCTTACCACAGTCAGTGTCCCTTATTAATTAATACAAAAGATTAATCCTGACCTAATCATACCTATAAGACTGTACTTAGGTATATTGTTCAGTACATGAATTATCTTTAAATTCAAGTAATAATTCTAGTCCCGGGTGACAATCATCTTCAGGAACCAAAGGAGACCCAGATTTAGTTAGATTGGTTATAGATATATTTGAAAGTATAAGATCAAGCAGTCTATTTTTACAATTTAAAATTGTTATTGTTTGTATTATTATGTTATGTTGGGTAAATTCGCGTAGAAATTCGGGTAGAACTTCGCATCCAGATGTTCTGTTGCCATGTTCATAAGATATATAATAATAACAATGGTTTTAATTATGTTGAATAAATTGATTTTTCTTATGTCTACATATGCTATGTATTTTATCTTATATAAATGTAATCTATAAGAAAATATTGATTTCTGTATTTTTGATCTAAAACAAAATACCAGTTCATAAAAATCAATAAATTGCCAGGACAGTTTGACAATGGTGTTTGGTATAGTATTTCAAATTTTTTAGTCATCAATAATGATCCGATAACATGCCTATCCGTGCATTATTCTGACATAATAATAAAACTTAAAGTCACATGACTATCACTAAGCCAAAGAACCGAACGTCTGGATTAGCAAATAGGCGGCAGTGTGGCGTGGCAGTGAGAGTGAGAGGCGGATCATTCAATTGGGGATTGTTTGTGTTTGGTTTGAGCTTGAGCTGCTTGAGAGTTGAGACAGTCTGTTGCGTAGAATTGTTGCGGATGGAGCGGCAGTGCCGGCACCGGCAGTACACATGAGACAGTAACAGTAGTATCGTACCGGTTTGACGTTTCTAGTAGAAAGTAGTGAATATATTAAAGGTGATAATCACACATTTTTAAAAAGACACTGATCTATTAAAATTGTTTAGTTCATGTGTTTGTGACAGTTAAAATTTGGTAAGATATTACTTTTATTTTAAAATGTTTTTAAGTTTATTACTGCGTGTCTCAGGTTCTGATAAAATCATCAGATAGCAACATCCAACTTTTGTTTTATCCTTTTAGCGACTAGTCAGGTGATTTTACTGCGGTTTTCTTTCTTTTATCGTATCGGCATCTTCCGAAACTTATCACGATTCCGATTCCGATTACCATGGTCCCTTATCTACTGTCGTACTGCTAATTTAATAGTTACCTGGATTTCCAGTAAAAGCAGTTTCTCAAATTATACCACTAACATGTTATTATTTCTCCTATATTGTAGTTTTAATTTTATAGTATTCTTCTTCGAGCTAGATATTAGTTGGAGGAACGTGCATGTAGAACCTCTCATTCATGAATGACCTAGATTTTGCACTTTTGATATTTAAATTTCTCTATCAGTTGTCTTTCGGCCAAAATTCTCTTAGGTCTTTATTATTTTTTAAATCTATGCCAACGTTAATTTTCATGTATAAATGCGATTGTAGAAAGTATCCGTTTCTTCAATGAGAGGTCTTGAGTACTCCTTAGTTCATATTCTTAGCAGAGAACTACGAACGCAAGTTCTCTGTTTTTAGCATGGAAACTAAAGGAGACTTGTAATGTTAAGCAAAACTGGGATGCTTATTAATGTTGTAGTATAAAATTTTAAGTTACACCTAGAGAAAAATTCTTCTATTTAATTAAAATATGCGCTAGTCTTTTTTTGGGTTATTTCTTACATAATCCTCCTTTGTCCATAATTATGTTGCCAGGTCTCCCTTGAGCTTCAACTCTTTTTGTTGGTTGATTTCCAGTTTAATTTTCTCAACTTCGGACGTGTTGATTTTCGTAAAAAGTCCATTTCTTATCAGTGGTGCTTGTTTTCTGTTGACGATTTAATTGCCGAACTTTATTGTGTAAGTCAACTTTTATAACTAAAAAGTTCAACTTTATTTTATTTATTCTAGATATTCGTTTATGCCCTCAAATGCTATTAAATTGGGCGTGTTCTTTAATGGAACACTATCATAGTCTTTCCGTAGGTCGACAAATAATTTATGAACTTCTTGATTCCGTGCCATTTTTTTTTTTGTATTATTTGGGGTATGGAGAAAATGTGGTCAATAGTGTTAAACTTATAAATTAAATAAACCAGTTGAGTATACTACAGTTAAGACTAACTTTATTTTGTTCCAAAAATAAATACAATTATTGACAGTTTATATTGAACAAATCTTAACCTCCTGTAAATCACATAGCGCTGATATACAAACTTTCTTTAGTTGATATTAATATTTTACTACCCCACTTATCAATAAACCAAAATTTATAGTTTACATATATCTAACAGTTTCAATAATCTGTGCAGCTTTTCAGCAAATGTTGCAGTTTTTACTGTTTGCTGCCAAAATTTGAAAACGAAAATTTTATGCTATAGGTTTTGAAGTAGATTCTTGGAAATTCCGGCCAATAAAAGTGATAAATTTTATTGATCTCATGAGAATCATAAAAGCGTTTAGGTATTTAAAACCTTTATAAAAACTAACTTTATTTTCAGCAAAATACAAAGATTCAAAGATTGCATACAAAAGCTGCAATCACCTATAAAATGCAATTTGATTTTTGTCGATATGGCACTCTGATCAAAAGATATCGAATTTTTACCGTTGAGTTGATACAAAATTTTATTTTATTTAAATTTGATTTCGCGCGCGTAACATTCAAAACCGCCAATCCTTTCAAGGAATGTTTCTGAGGGAGCGGTTCATTCTACACAAAAAGTGTAATAAACGTTTTTGTTTAAAATTATCTCAGCTACATTTTTTATTTGAAATATTTTTTTTCTACGGTGTACATATTATTGGTAAATTGATATTTTTCGTTTTTGTCCCCTAATAGAGGGGTTTTAGTGGGCAGCCAAGGGGTAGGAGTGGTAAACTTTATTGCATTTTTTTTGGGGTCCCAAAATTGATACCCTCAACAAAATTCAGCTTACTCGTATCATTTTCGTATGAGGTTCAGTGGCATTTTCGTCTCTGACGACTGGATTATACATCAAGAGTCGAGTTTATGCTTTGTTTATATTTTATAGAACCTTAAAAACAAAAAAAACTAGAACAAGCCCAAAACTCTGGTTTCCATCAAACAGGCTACCTCCAGCTATAGAAAACACAACATTTGAACAAGACTTAAGTTTCAAAATAGGTCAAAATCCTTTGATGTTACAGCTTTTCAGTAGAACCCGAAAAACAAAACTCCAACTGTTCCAGTACTCAAAAATTTGCCAACAGTTACAGTTTTGTTTAATTCCATACGTTTTATTTTGTTTTTGTTTGTGTTTTATTTTTGTTTTGTCCGTTCATTGGAAAACCGCCATAAGATTTCAGAAAGATAACATAAGAGTAATTTATTTGAAATATCAAGTATACATAACTCCTGTTAAATATAATACCAAATAAAGATCGCGACAACCTTTTTCATTTTCAAAATAATTTAAACAATCTCCAATGAAAACCCATATTAAATGTTTAATTTTTCAAAGAAAAATACAGAATAAATACTTTACCGTATCGATGTCACAATACAATTTACCTGCGTGCCACGCCTTCTGAGGACTCATTATATAGACAAAAGTGTCTTTTTGTATTTCCAAAAATTTATGATAAATACCTAAATAAACCAACAATCTCATTATCGGGAATTAATAATTAATGAGGGTTTCCTGTTTGTACATACCAATACCAAGTACAATAGTTTAAAAAATCTGTATCTTCTATAAGCCATAGGTATATATTTTAAGAGGAATAAAAATTAATAATAGTTTACATTGCCATGTGTTTAGAAATATTGTCTGTATACATACGTTAAGAAAGTCATAAAATAGGTACATACATATTATCTAACAATAAAACACTGAAAACTTTTGTTGTACACAGCGGTGTATACAAACTTATAAATGTGACAACTGCCCAAAAACTTAAATCGGTCAAACTGGTAGAACTTTTATAAAACGTATACCAGAACATTAAGGGCTTTCAATAATAGAAAAACATATTCTCCATAAGCACTTCATCTTCTAGATCATACCTAACAATTCTTTTAATGGCGAACTTTAAATTCTTAACATTCAAAATAAAGGCATGGAAATTAACAAATTAAATGATACAGATATAATTCTGAATGACCAACTTAAGACAAACAGTTCTCCCCTCCTCAACTTATTCAATTAAAGACTATTAAGTGTAAACACATACACAAAAATATTAAGTTTACTGGTTGATTTTACGATTTGTTGAATTATGCCAACAAAAATGCTATTGTCAATGATATGTTTGCTAAATATTTTGGTGCAGCATGTTAGCAGAGATCAGGATGTTCCTATTCCTGACTGCACATATAAACGAAATTACACAGATATGATGTTATGTTGGCAACCTAAAAACTATCATTAGGACCTAATGGTATTCCTTTTCTATATCTTAAGAATGTATATTCACATTGACAAGCCGCTTGCATTTGTTATTTATTTTTTACTTGTTTCTCTCGATTTTCCAGTTGTTGAAAACACAGTTTTATTACGCTAATAATAACACAAATCGGAATTGGGTAATTGTTTAGAAGTATCGGGTGGTAGGTTTGCTATCTGAAAATACAAAGTTGCTAGATTTGTTATTTGCAAGGAATTATCATGGGTCACTAGTGTTCTTGTAAACAACGAGACATGGTTTTTCTAAAGGATGATTATATATCACCTTTAGAAAAAAAAAGAGAACTGGATGCAATTTATACGGATTTTTGACTTCAGCCGTGATTTGATACTTGCAGGACTTGGGTCATATGGAGTTGATTTAGGCTGCATTTAAGCGAATCATTAGTTACTTAGAAATGACGATAATTTAGATATATAGGCATTCTCTAGATCAACGTCCATAATAATATCTTTGGGCGACTCTCAGGGGTCAGATGTGGGTATCTTGTTCAACTTGTCTGTAGCTGATACTGCTGAAATTTAGCAGTATTTTTTTTCTGAGTCCCATAATAACACAATTGGATCTAAAATATAAAAATTAGGAGGTACTCTAAGCACCGTATGTCGATTGTTGTGAGCGCAGCTTTTAACATATTTCTTTGATATTATTTACTATAAGTTCTTCTCACAGCTTTTTATTAATGTTCCATTTCTTTTTAACACATGTAGTAGGTAGCGACAAAAAATTGCATTTATGTGATGATTTTGGGAACCAACTTAAAGATATTTTATTGGTTGACATTTGGACTACGTTCGTGACCAACCAATCAAATCATGCAAATATTCGAATTAGAAACTGTAGTTCCGTGAGCGAACGATATCTTAATACTCTTTAGATGCCTAAAGTAAATGCTCAAAAATTATCTACCAATGTCCCAATTAAAACTAACCCCGCATATTTATTTTTTAACACTTTTTAGTCTAGGAAAAAAAGTTCTCTTTTTTCTTCAGTTTTTTCCTTCTTTACATATTTCTCCCAACATTTCTTAGTTCAAGACACGTTAATCTCTGACACTTGGTCATAAGACCTTTATACCAATTATTGTTCTTAGTTTTTTTTTGAATTGGTGGTGTTTCTTTAGTGTTATTTGTTCCATGTCGTTTTATAAGCCTTTGAAATATTTTGCCCATCTGTTTGGATTATCTGTTATATCCCCCAGTTATAGTTACCATTCTTTATATCCATAAAAACTTGGATAACTTTTAATCCTCCTTATTTTTTAACTTATTTGTTTCTACAATTGCTGTCTATCATTTCCAGCTGCTTTCCAGTATTATTTACTTTTTTTACATATTTGTGTCCCATATTCTATAGTTCTAATATGTCCGGATATCGAGCTGTACTATTTTTGTTTTAAATTATGCTTTCCATATACGAGGACCCCATTAAATTTTTACACGGATGAGCAAACTGGAAAATCAAATACATTATTGAATAAGAATTCTGTTGAACTAACTTGTTTCACTTCGTCCACGATCGATCTCTATGATGCGCATTTCCCAATTAAGATTCTATTCTATGTATATAATATATAATCTACGAAACTACCTTTACCACTTTCCGTAAAAAGAAATCTTTTGAGACATCCTGTATGTACTTCTTATCTATACAAGTATCTTTTTAATGTTATTTATTTTTGTGGCAGTAATTTGATATAGATCTCGGTTTTTATTTCCTGTTCGCAGCACATGTGTCATCACATTTCAGTTTTGATATCAGCAACAATTTCTAATAAGAATTTTTGATCGACATGGCAATAAAGCGTATGTAAATTTTATATTTGTGTGCAAACTTTTTTCAAGGAAATATCAGCGATAAAATTGAAAAATATTCGCCGTCGTGATCATTATCATTTATCAGCTATCTGTTGTGAAGTTCACTGTTGGACATAAATTTCCTTCAACTGTCTTCACATTCCATCACTAAGGATTTCTAATGCCAATTTGAGGTGAAGATATCTTATAAGAAGGTTTCAAATTATCAATATATATATATATATATATATATATATATATATATATATATATATATATATATATCTATATATATATATATATATATATATCTATATATATATATATATATATATATATATATATATATATATATATATATATATATATATATATATATATATCTATATATATATATATATATATATATATATATATATATATATATATATATATATATATATATATATATATATATATAAATATATATATATATATATATATATCTATATATATATATATCGGTTTCAAAACGTCTTGCGTCGTTGTCCGATGCCTAATTTCCACGAAATTTCTATAATTCCATTGTTCTTCGGTCAAGTCTCGGGAGCTCATTGCCTTTGTTATTCCCTCCTTCCATGTTCTTTTTGGTCTTCCTCGTTTCTTAGGATTTGGTGGTATCCATTTCATGGCGGTTTGTGGTAGTCTTGTTTCTGGCATTTTTTGAACATGGCCATACTATATAAGTTGTTTCCTTTCTATGTCTGTTGAAAGTGATTCATCTACCCCCATCCGATTCCTTATTTCATCGTTTCTAATTCTGTCTGCCCTAGATATTCGAAGTGATTGTCTAAATACATCCATTTCTGTTGCTTCGAGTTTTCTTTTATTGCTTTCTGTTAGTCTCCATGTCTCTGTACCATAGGTTAAGCTGGTTTTTATGAGAGACTCATATATATTGTATTTTCGTCTTTTACCAATTTCTGAGCTCCAAAGAACTCCTTTAAGGCATCCAATTGTTCTACGGGCCTGGGTTATTCGTTTTATAATTTCCCTATTGTCTGTGCCTGTGGTGTCGAAATCAATTCCTAGGTAGGTATATTCAGTGCAGAATGCAATTTCGGTTGTGTCCATCCGAATGTTGGATAGTTCTGCGCCTATTGGGAGATATTTTGTTTTTTGTGTATTGAGTTCTAAACCCTACTTTTTGTATTCTTCCTGTAGTTTTCTGGCCATATATGTCAGGTCTTCTTTATCATTGGCTATAAGGACTTGATCGCCTGCAAACTGTAGGGTATATAGGCAAGTTTCTCCCAGGTCAATGCCCATTCCTCTGCACTTTCTCTTCCACTGATACAGTGCTTTCGCCACGTAGATTTTAAACAATGTGGGGGATATGCAACAACCCTGCCGGAGTCCCTTGTTTACAGGAAATTTTTTTGAAAGTCTATTTCCAATTTTTATTCCCGACGTTGATCCTTCATAAAGCTGTTTAAGGGCGTTAATTACTGTGTGGTTAATGTTTGTTTCCTGCAAAACTTTCCATAGCTTTTTAGCGGGTACAGCTAGTCAAATTATTAAAAGTCAAATTAGTCAATATAGTCAAATTATTAAAAAGAAAGTATTTTGATACTCATGTGTTTGTACTAATCGATAAGTACCTTAGCCATCGGCCGTCTATAAACCATTTCGAGAATTTCGATAAATACCGCAAAGTCGCTTTGTTTTCCGAGGAAACGCTTTCATTTTTCCATTTTTAAGAGACTTTCTTAGTGGATTTTTAACATGATCGTTTCTCATTAATGTATGAGAAATAAAAAAAAAACATTAAACACTTCTTCTTCCTTCTTGTATGTAGGTTCAAGCCTGTTTCTTCTTCAATATTAGCCTCCTAAATTGTTTAAATTATCGCACCATCTTTTTCTTGGTCTGCCAATACTTCTTCGTCCATTTGGTGACTTATCTCATGTTATTCGTACTATCCTTTCCTCTGCCATTCTACTAATGCGTTTGTTTCACTCCTGTTTCCGTTTTGTCACCCATCCATTTATGTCTTCTATCGAACTGATTTTTTCCTGATATTAGTCGAAGTATTTTCATCTCTGTCAATTGCCTTGAGCTGCAACCACATTACTCTCTCAGGTTTTTCAACCAGGAAAAGCGTCTTCTTCCTACGCTTCTCCTACCCTCTATTTTTCCTTGAATTATGAGTGTCAAGATGTTGTATCTTTCGCCTCTCATTACATGTCCGAGATATTGCAATTTCCTTTCTTTTTTTGTATTTTCCATTTCCCTCTCTCTGCATATTCTCCTTAACACTTCTGTATTCGTGACTCTATCTACCCATGGAATCCTTAACAATATTGTAAATGTCCACATTTTTTTCCTAAGTTAATGGCACTGACAAAGCCAAAAGGCCAGAGATGTCCACATTTCAAACGCGTTAAGTCGATTTATTGTATTCCGGTTTAATGTCCATAATTCAGCTCCATAGTAGAGTACACTGTATACATAGCATTTAATTAGCCTTATTCTGAGGGCCAATGTCAGATCTTTGCTGCATAAAATCTTTTTCATTTTCACGAAGTTGGCACGTGCTTTTTCAATTCTGACTCGTATTTCTGCAGTATAATCGTTATTTTCTGTGATTATCGTTCTTAAGTAAGTATATCTTTTTACTCTCTCAATCTGCTGGCCGCCTATCGTTAGTATTTCGTTTGTATTGTTGTTCTGGCTAATTTTCATGAATTTGGTTTTTTTATGTTAAGAGAGAGTCCGTATTCTCCACTATATCTTAATATTTTGTTCATTATTCTTTCTAAGTCTTCCAAGTTGTCGGCTATTATAACTGTATCGTCGACATTCCTAATGTTATTAATTAAACTTCCGTTCACTTTTATGCCGACTGTCTCATTTACCAAAGATTCTTGTATGATTTCTTCAGAATAAGCATTAAACAATTATGGCGGCAGTATGCAACCTGCCTGCCCCTCTCCTTATCTCCACTTCTCTTCTAATCTTCACATTTGATCGTTGGCTGTAGTATAAATTTGATATCAATGTTACATCCCTCACATCTAGATTCTTGTTTTTGAGTACTTCTATAAGTCGGTCATGTTTTACCTTATCGAATGCCTTGTTGTAGTCTATAAAGCATACGTAAAGATCTGGATTAACATCCAAACATCTTTGAGTCAGCACGTTAAAAGAAAATAGTGACTCTGTTGTTCTCACTCCATTCCGAGATCCAATATCCTTCTCCAGCTTAGTGTGTATTCTATTATTGATGATTTTTAGCAGGGTTTTCAAGGTATGTGACATTAGACTGATCGTTCGATAATCACTAAATTCTTTGGCATTTACTTTTTTGGTAAACAAATAAATGATAATGTCAGCATTTCACGTTGAATGATTCCTGTGGAATAGATTGTGTTCAGTAGTTGGACTAAAAGATCTATGTTTTTTTCATTGACCAATTTTAGCAATTCACTTGGTATTTCATCTGGACCAGCAGCTTTATTATTTTTCATGGACTTTACTGCATGCATAACTTCTGACTTTGTTATTTCGGGTCCCTCGTCTTTACTCTGATTATCTTCATATATATTTTCCTGTCTCGGGTCATGGAATAATTCCTCTAGTAGATTTATACTTCTATAATTAAACTTTGAGGGTATACAAGGCAACTATCGAACACGGTGATTAATTTAATCTTGCCCAAGCGCTTTCGATCAATAGATCATCTTCAGGGGCATTTCGTCAATTGTGGACTATCCGACATACTAGAATGTCATAAATGTAAAAACTGGACATAACAATACAAAATACACTACACTAAGACAAACAAACACTTTAAAATTTATATGGCGAAGCTACATATTGTGAAGAAGCCGGAGACAGAATCATTCTGTCTCCGGCTTCTTCACAATATGTAGCTTCGCCATATAAATTTTAAAGTGTTTGTTTGTCTTAGTGTAGTGTATTTTGTATTGTTATGTCCAGTTTTTACATTTATGACATTCTAGTATGTCGGATAGTCCACAATTGACGAAATGCCCCTGAAGATGATCTATTGATCGAAAGCGCTTGGGCAAGATTAAATTAATCACCGTGTTCGATAGTTGCCTTGTATACCCTCAAAGTTTAATTATTCGAACATTCAACCTTATATTGATTTACTTCTATAATTGTTGGGGTCTTCTTTATCTCCTTTCTTGAACATTGGTATCATTATGCTGTTTTTCCATGCGTCTGGTATCTTGCAGTGCAATACTAAATTTTGTATAAGTTTTGTCATCTCTAGGGTTATACTTTCTCCTCCGTGTTTTAGAAGCTGTTTGGTTATTCCGTCTGGTCATGGTCATGGTTTATTTTTGAGTCAATTTATGGCTATCTCTACCTCCTAAAAACTGATTTCTATTTCGTGTCTTCAGGTATGTTATTGTGTTGATTATTACTTTCGTTTCCTTTAAACATTAAACACATTTTAACGAAATTCCTATCATGACGAGCAGTTTACTTCTATTCCTATTCTATTGCTCGGCCTTGATTCCAAAGCTTACCATAAACAAGGTTGGGATAAAGTATTGAACCAACCCATGATACTATAACAACATTTATATGTTTTGTTATAGTATCATGGGACCAACCGAATATCTTTAAAACAAAAAAGATGACATTCATTAAGTATTAAATTACAGGTACGGGAGGAAAAAGTATCGTAAAAGAAACAAACGGTAAATAACTCGTTAATGAAAGAACTTCATTCAAACATATTTTTAGGTAAAAAAGAACAAAAAAAATATTTATTAGACATTATATCAAAACCGATCTCCTTCCCTGCTTTCCAAATTTTGCTTTCGCATTGGGTATTTTAACCTTAACTTTTTCTGAATACGAATTTAGAGAATACGAATTCTCTAAAAAAAATTAATATCACTGATATTATTGACAAATTTGCTTCGCATAACACCAGAATCTACATTTATTTCTTGAATAACTGGCATTATAAACAACTAATGACAGAACTGCATCGTGTGACAAAAATAATCTTCAGAACATTGGAAGTCATTTTTTAACAAAACAGTCTTTCAACCTTAATTAACAAATCCTATACAGTAATTCTAATAATTAATACACAATATCTTTTTAAATATTTAAAGAAAAAAACAAAAAGGACCTCCCCGGCGGGGAATCGAACCCCGGTCTCCCGCGTGACAGGCGGGGATACTGACCACTATACTACCGAGGACTACATAAAACTTCTTTAAAACTTTCTATAAAAATGACGTGTCATGATAGAATTTATTGATTTCCTTACTTTTGACAAAACATAACCTAACCTAAAATATCACAAAGATTTAAAAAATTATTGTGAAATAAATACCCTAGATAAATAATCTATTTTACATTTACATAACTGCTAAATACTATAGAAGAATGTAAGGTGAAAATCATGACATTAGTTACCAAAAAAACAACACGGGAGAGTGTAAGTTTACTTAGTCAGGTTAAATATGAACATTTAGTAGCTGGATTATCGGGTGGCATAACTTCAACCCTGGTCTTACACCCATTAGATGTTATTAAAATAAGATTTGCCGTGAATGATGGACGACTACAATCTACACCTAAATATAAAGGAATTGCAAATGCTTTTTTGACTATTTTTAGACAGGAAGGTTAGTACCAAAGATTGTTTATTATAAAAATGTGCAATGGAACATGGAACTATCTTTTGGCGGTATTGTGGTTATCAGCTGTGGGCTGTGATAGCCTCACATGTTAGATTTGAATATATTTTTTATATATGGAAAGAAAACCATAATCAAAAGATAAGTTAAATTTAAGTCTTAACATGAGGAAAAATGTTTTAATAAGATTGTTTATATAACCTAATTTTGAGAAAAATAACCTTGTGCCCATTTATCCAATTACTAAAGGAAAGTTGGTCTGATCTATTTACAAATCAATGGAACAATAATTTTTAAATTGAGTATAGAAAGCTAGTGAATAAAAAGTGTAAAATAAACCAGGTATTGTTCAAATCAACAGTTGGTGGTTACTGAATGTTTATTAATAATACCATAGATATTTTGTTAACAATTACCCATTCCCTCCTAACACAGTTAGTTAAAAATTTCTGAAATATTCTCTATAAGCTGACTAAAATCAATTATTCAATGATTAAAAAATAAGCTGATGAATTGGTATAAGTTTTGGAAAAATTCATGGCACTTGAATAAACAATTATTCAGATGGTCTAACTCCTATCATTCAGTAATAGAGATCTGTGAAATAAGCAAAAAGTACCTTACTGGGCACTCTGATTTGGCCAGGTTTTTTGGCTTAGTATAGGTTTCTAGGATTAATAATCTATATATTTCCTGCAGTGAATGATATGGTGGTTTTTAGCTACTAACAATTAATGCACACTTTTGTTATGTTTATGTATCAGTAAAAAGTAGAACATCTAAAAAACATTCAATGTATTTTATAATTAACATAAAAACCTTTTAAATGTTGATATACTTGTTGATTGCTTAGAAAACAGTAAAGTAAGAATCCTTATTTTCAATAAATTTTAATAATGACAAAATCAATGTACAAATTTTCTGCTGCTTGGAAAGTTTGGTTATGTATTGAAAATTTCAGAGCAATTTATCAATTAGTTTAAATGATATGAATAAAAAAAGGAAAGGAAAAACATGTTATTGAAAAATTTCTATATGAAAACACTGCAAATGTATCCTTATAAACATTTAGAATAACTGTTTTGCTATTATCTGGGAAAAATATTTTTTCATATTCAACAAGATGGTATTTGATACACATTTTATTAAAAAAAGGAGTTACTGTTGTAGATGGATTTGGATAAAAACAGCTTTTTTCTTAAAATAACACAACTTTGTTTACCAAAATTAACAAACTTATTTAGTGCCAGTAGAAAGATGAAAGTTATAGTCTTTTATATCTAAATTTTGAAGAAAAAAATGCATTTTAACATAAACTTATATAACATAAAGTATACAGCTCAAATTAGGAAGGTGCGAGTGAGTGAAGAGGGAACTTCAAAATCAGTATGATCGTTAATAGATTTTAATGTTAATTATTCAAATTTATATGTATTTCTCAATTTGTATGTATAAAGCTACCTGGGAAAAACAATTTAAATAATATCAACACTTTTTGACAAACCACATCTAACTAGACCCAATACATGAGCCAACCCAACGTTTCTCTATTTAAGTACAGGTATAGGTTGATTGTTTTACAATGAATATTTAAATTTATTGATAATTAAAAAGAAAGGCTTATTTTACAGTTTTATAAGCAACATATTAGCATATCAAAATTCAGAAAACACTATTTTAACACTTTTTTACATGAATTTAATTTTTATGAACTAAAAATACCATGTCATTTAGTTTGTGGCCTTTTAATCACATAAAGGTAGCTCTGAGGATTTCTTGTGACAGAAGAATAACAACATAAAAAAAGAGGTTAGATCTTTGTAAATAGGTATATTTACAAAGATTACAATTTAAACCTTATGATGGAATTTTTATTCCGAAAACGTTCATGTAATTGATGTACTCCCTTTTAAGGGTTTTTTAAATACACCCATTTACAAAGATCTAACCTCTTTTTTGTGATACGTGGTATACAGCCAGCTGCAGGAATTATTTTCCTTGTGGATTTTAATAACAACATAGTTTCAGGCTTCCCAAAGCTATCAATGCGGATAAGGATTTTTTCTCTTCTATTTCCTGTAAATGCCACAATACTTGTCTACTAAATGAATGAGCTCTTCTCAAAGTTCTAAACTTTTTAAAGAAAAAAGTTAAATATGTATAGCTGTTGTATCATAAATCAACTTTTTTAATTAGCTTTTGCTAATTTAAATATTTTTTTTTAGGTATTAGAGGATTGTATCAAGGAGTGACACCAAATGTATGGGGAGCAGGAGCATCTTGGGGCTTGTATTTCTTCTTTTATGACTCTATGAAAAATTGGTTAAAAGAGGGTAACATAGATACCAAATTGAGTGCAAGTACACACCTTTTAGTGGCTTCCCAGTCAGGGTTTATGACATTGCTGTTAACTAATCCTGTTTGGGTAGTCAAAACGAGATTATGTCTACAATATGCTGGTCACAAGAAGTATGATGGTATGATTGATGCTTTGATAAAAATTTATCAAAAAGAAGGCTTTAGAGGGTACTACAAGGGACTTGTACCTGGTATATTTGGGGTCTCCCATGGTGCTGTGCAATTTATGGTGTATGAAGAATTAAAGAAAGAGTATTGTTCCTACAGTTCACTGCCATTAAGTACAAAGTTAGGTACTATTGAATATTTAACATTCGCAGCCACTTCAAAGTTAATCGCAGCAGCAACTACATACCCTTACCAAGTTATTAGAGCAAGATTACAGAATCAGCACTACAGTTATGCAGGAGCACTAGATTGTATCAAACAAACGTGGTTGTATGAAGGCTGGAAAGGATTTTATAAAGGTTTGGGTACAAATTTATTAAGAGTGATACCTGCTACTATGATCACTTTTGTTACTTATGAGAATGTTTCATATATGTTATTAAACGAAAGTAATATTTGAAAAATATTGCTTAAAAAGTTTAGCAGTTGTCACACTGACAAATTAAATTTACAAATATATGTACAATTTTTTTTTTGTAGACATTATAATACTTTATTATAAATATTATAATACTGTTTTCCTATTTTTTATGTATAATAATTAGATTTGGATCATATCCATAACATAACTTTTACATTTTTCTGACAGTTCAATCCACATCCAACAATTGCATGTTTATTTTTGTGCAAAACAAATTCTGTTTTATTTACCACTGCAATTTATGAAAAAAATTCCTTGATTTAGACAATTTAAGATAATGGAATTAAAATTACATTCTCCTGTTGGAGCTGAACCTGTATGTTATACTTGGCCCTTAATCTATGGACGTGGAAATGATAAGCATGATAGAGCTACAGAAATTGTTGATACAATTCGATGGGTTTGTGAAGATCTACCTGTGCTAAAGTTACCTTTAGAGAATAACATACTTTGTAACTATGACACGAAGAGCTATGAAAGTATGAAATCTTTATGTGATCGATACAACAAAGCTATAGATGGTGTAGTTGCTTTGGAGAAAGGGACTTCATTACCTGCTCACCGAACTGCAAATAGTCCATCTCGAGGTCTTTTAAAACATATCTTACTGCAAACATATAATTCTTCAGTTACAGCTCCAGAAAGGCTAAATCAATATGAACCATTTTCACCAGAGGTATATGGTGAAACATCATATGACCTTGTGTGTCAAATGATCGATCATATTAAAATATCTTCTGATGATATTTTCATTGATCTGGGATCTGGGGTTGGACAAGTAGTTCTCCAAATGGCTGCAGCCACATCGTGTAAGTTATGTATTGGAATTGAATGTGCAGATGTACCTAGTTTATATGCTGAAAGTATGAGCAAGAATTTTCGTACATGGATGCGATGGTATGGAAAAAAATATGGGGAATATAAACTTATTAAAGGAGATTTCCTGGCAGAAGAGTATAGAGAGAATATTAGCCAATCTAGCATAGTATTTGTTAATAACTTTGCATTCGGTCCAGCTCTTGATCATCAATTAAAAGAAAGATTTGCTGATCTAAGAGATGGAGTAAAAATAGTTTCTTCTAAGAATTTTTGTTCATTAAATTTTCGAATATCAGATCGAAATCTAAGTGATATTGGTACAATTATGCATGTTTCTGAAATGCCGCCTTTAAAAGGATCTGTTTCGTGGACTGGAAGGCCTTTTTCCTACTTTCTACATACCATAGATCGTACAAAATTGGAATCGTATTTTCAAAAATTAAAACAGGCTCAGTTGAGAAACAACGAGGATGACAACAATTCGAATTCTACCACAAGCTCTAGAGGAACGAGAGGTAGAACGTATTTCCTCAGAAATTCTTCAGATTTTACTTCTGACTCAGATTCAGTTGACTGGAGTGTTGGTCATAAACCAAAAAGGGCTCGTTCCAATTATAAATCTATTAAAAAGAAGAGACCAGAAAGTCGTGCTCCAAAGAATAAGCACCAATTAAGGAAATTGCAGTACAAAATATCTCCAGATACCAAAGCTCACAACATTGAAGAGAAACACAAAATTAAAGAAGAACAAATTAATGATTTGGACTTTCTTCATAATGAAACATTAGTAAGTATAGTATCAAAATTTGACGATAGTCCTGCACCTGGCTGTGTTAACCACAAACTGACTGCCCTAAATACTGGTTTAATCGTTCATGAAGAGATCAGCATACCAGACCAACAATCAGAAACTCCTTATGAACTACAACTTCTTTTAGATAACTTTAAAGTGCAATACATGGACATGCTGAATCAAATGAGAAGCCCAACATATAAAAACTTTATACTTTCGCAAATTGAAAGCGAAAGAAAAAAACAAAAACATTTAGAAAATCGTGCGACGCAATTAGAAAAGCAAGTTAACGTGCTTAAAAATGAAGGTGTAAAATTAATCAATGTGAGGAAAAAAGAAATGGGATTAAATGGAAATACTCCAGCAGAAATCTCCGCTGAAGCCAAAGAAGTAGTCAAAAAGCATAAAAAGCTACAATCAAAAGCTAAGAGATTAGAAAATCAAGTGGCTAAGTTAGAAAGCAAACAAAAAGAGTTGATGCGTCAGAGACAAGCAGAACTTGGTGTCAAGCTTTTGCCCGATATAGATGTATCACCGGAGCTTTTTAAAGATAACGTTCTAAGGGAAATATGCGCAGCATTTGAGCATCGAAAAAATCTTCAAAGCAATGCTTTACAGTTAGAACAAGATGTCTTTAATCTAAATTTAAATGAAACAAGAGCACAAGCTGTACGAGATCAACAAAGTACCGGCGGCGTATCGAAACCTTGTAGTAATTATGTAAATCATTCACAAATTTACACGGGGATACAAAGCACATCGAAGCACGACCAAAATTCCGAAATTTTAGTTCAAAAGGGACGAAAAAATGAAATAATTTCAACATACGAAATGAATACTTCAGTACCTGACATTAGAAATAATTCTCTTAGAAACAGTAAAGCAAATGACAAAAACTGTGTAATGTATAATAGTATATCTGCTTCATCATCCAGTCAAAATCGCCAAATATGTCATAATATTAAGATTGAGACTGATACTAATGTATCCGTAATTAAACAAAATATGCCTATAACAAACTTTGACATTAGTTTAGAAAGTATTATTACTTCAGTTCTTAACGAAGATATTCAGGATACACCTCGAAATACTCCAGTATCAGTGTCTGGATATCACACACCAATGTCTCCTATAAAATTACAAACCATAAAATATCAAAACAATATAAACCACAATAACGTTATCTCTAGTAGAACAAGACAGGAAGCAACAAGATCTCGTAGAAATACAAGGTTAAAACCACCTGTAAATAGAGTAAACTTTAAAGTGCCGACTGTTGATCATGCTTCTGTAATTACCACTGCCAAAGAATCAGAACAACCTCCTCAGCAACAGGTTTACAGTCAATTGCCCAGACAGCCTCCCGTAGAGAGACTGGAAGGATTGGCCTATATGTACGCCCAATCAAAGTATGCTACTCAATTACAACCACGTCCAAGGTGACAATTCCATGTATATAAAATTGACCAGAACTCACTTCAAATTAGTGCAAGTGCAGCTAATTCCATGTGTAAATACCTTTATCATGTCCTAGGGTGAAATTCACACTCCTTGAAAATTGTCAAGTGGGAGTGAATCTTGCAGAATTTGTAATACTAACCCGTTTTATAATTTTATTTTCATATATAATTTCAGTTATGTTTAAATTGTTTTATTTACGATTTTTTCTACTAAATCCGTTTTACGTCATCAACGATTGTTCGTTCCCTGTTAAAATGATTTCACAGCACTGATCAATCGTAAATGAGGACCATAAAAAAAGTAATAGGGTATAAGTGACAAGAAGTAAATTTTGAGTAAATGCCGTTTATAGTTGAGCCTTCACTGTAATTGTCATGATTTTTTAATGCTAGCTTTTCTTCTCCATTTAGTAACTGTAGGTATTTTTATTATTATTAAAAAATCATTGACTTTACTCATTTTGGGGCTATTTTTAGGTTGCTAAGTAGCACTTATACCCTTCTACTTCTAAGAAATGCAAAATAAAGATAAAAAATGTAAAAAGATTATGAATCTTTTGTACAAATTTATTCTTCACCATAACACTAATATATAATTCGTTTATGATTTATCGACATTCAGTGTCGGAATAGTGATCCAAATCATCATTTCCGACTTCTGCTTCTTTAAGTTTGCTAGTTCTCAAGCTTGTTGACCATCATGTTGCAGATTTATCAAAAACTCATGGTAAATTGGAGGTGCGTAGTTGAGTAACTGTTGAAGATTTGAATATTTAGCTTGCTTAATCAATCGGTACTGACAAGAGATCTGGCAGAAAGGCAGAGTTTTTGCCAGCTCGAATGGGTTTCATAGATAGCGCATTAAACTCTTCTATGATGCTGTTTTCTTGTAAATCAGGGTTAAGGGTTTGTCCTGTTAAAAATGTAACCATTGCATGCTCTGTATTCCACTTACGCTCTTCTTGGAGTATGGCATAAGTGTTTGATCTAAAATAGCGTCATTTTTCACATGTACTGTAAAGAACTTTCTACTTGTAGAAGTTATCAGCTCCATCCCATGTTGAGGTACATATGGCTCTTTTTAGTTTTTTTCTTTTTTAACTCAATCAAACCGAAGTCTTGATCACACTCATTATAAGAATGACCATTTATAAAAAAGCGATGATCTACTGTTTGAAATTTAGTGTTTATGACAATGTAGAGCCCAAATTTGACTGTCAAATGACTTATTTTGGCCTCCACAGTGGTCGCTAAATGCAGTTATGTATTTCACAGATGGGGGAAGACTTCTGATATATTTTGGGAAACAAGATGTAATTTCCTGACATCCACGTGACGCCTCGTGTCACATAGAGAAATGGGTTGTTCCAGTCTGTAGGTTATGGACCCCTAAATTATTCACCCATAGGTGCCTTAAATAATATGCTTTAGAAGTTGACACATTAGGAGTTGTCATAGTTTTTTGCAAGTCGAAGATAATCGAAACTTTGCTAGCATCCTGTATGTCGTGACATTCATCTTTTGCTGTTCTTATGACTTCCGCCTTACGCAAGTGAAAGTCTTTTCTGTCTGAGCTAAAGCTTTCTCTTTTACCGAACAATGATTTATTTTTATCTGAAATGTATCAAATATATCACAGGTGAGTGTACTTGGCTGAGAATAACGCTAAACTAAGGCTGAACCGAGTATTAAAAATATTCCTCTAAAAGCTTTCACTTACAGGTTCTCCCTATTTTTCCTCGTTACAGAAATCACAATAAAGTTTGCACATTATTTTCAAATTACACTCCTCAGGAAGATACCTCATATTCAGTCTTATTTCTAATGTAGTGGCTGGTGTACCTAGGAAAATTATTAATATGCTCTTTTATGAGTTCAATTGCCCTTTCAGAAATTTTGTTCGGGTGTGATTTCTTTTCTCTTTTGTATACTCATGACACGCCTGAGGAGACTTTTTTTTACTTTTAACTATATTTTGTAAACGTTTGTAAACTTTTCAGATTATAAACACATGATACCTCTTTCTTGCTAACTGCATTCAGTTTTTTTCTTTTATAGGCTTAGTCTGTATGGATCGATCTAGAAAAGCTGTTTGGAGATTTCAGTGCCCAATGCTTAATACTCTTTATAAACAATAATATAAATTGAAAGTCTGCTCTTGTGATGAAAATGATGATTTTTAAGTTCTCATAACTTTTTAGCTTTATGAGTATTGTGTTTTTTGTTCATGCAAGCTGCACCTGAATTTCTTGCTATTTTAATTTGCTTAAAGTATTACTTAGAAGCTATACCACTACCCATCCAAAATGATAACAAACTCAACTAACAATCTGACACATTGGAACAGGGGTAACAAGTGCACTTGTTTTTCTTCTCTTCCAAGCCCTACTCATAGTTTTGGGGCTGAGTAACTTGACGTTAGAAAGAAGCACCTGGTAGACTTATCGCTTATAATAGATCTCTTTACCTCCAAATAGAATGAAAGATTTCTAGTTCAGCAATGTAGTTTTCTCAATATTTACAACAATGTCACTTATACCCCTTTACTTATAGGGTCCTCAAATGTAGTAGATATTTTGTTTTGCTTAAGTTTGTACCAACCTTTGACACTAGAAAGTAGATGTATATTATCGTAATTCCTCATCATATTCACAATACTATTATCCTTCCGCCTAACTACAAGTAGTAAATTTTGTTTGTCATATTTGTATTGAAAAAAAAAACACGCTTGTCTTTGGTCATTTCCTTACCGCTTGGTCATTTTTTAGTTTGATTCCAGTTGCTCTAAAACCTGACTTACACAGTTTATCATAATATATAAGAGTAAACTAGTTACTTTATTGCGCGGATTTACCCACTGCGCGGAATCCCCCATTCTCCCCTATAATTTTTGAGATTGTAGATCTACTTCTCTGGCGTGTTTTGCAAAAAAATCTAGTTTTTCATTTCAACAATATTGTTTTTATCAACTTTTATGATACCACTGGCGGTACAAATAAATATCGCTGACAGAGTCGTTTATAGAAAAAAATAATCTACCCCAATATTGACAAAGCATTTCACACATGTTTATAGGAATCTTTGGTTTTAAAACTGAATAAGGAATCGCTAGCAATATTTTAGATTACTTTGGAAACGACATATCTATTTGATTACTTTCGATATTACTTATTTTAATTAATTCAATTTATAAAATTTATCTATACAGATGCTCGTGAATATTTCTCAGGATCGACTCAGTTGGTAGTTCTATAACAATATAAGTTCGTATTGATCTCGTAGAATGGAATTAGTAGAAAAATGAACATCGTTTCTGATGTAGAAATAATGTTGTTAATAATAATGATCGTTTTAGTTTTCAACTAATAATATAAGCGTGAATTGCTTGTTATGTTTAAAAATAGAGTGCAAAAAAAAACGTTTTTTCGTTTGTTTTAAAGTTGAATATCATTTTAATGGACTTTTAAGTTTTCTTTTACCTTTATTGGCTTAAATCTTTTTTATTTATTGTGTTTACACATACATTAAATGAATTTATTGATATATGTGGATGTGATAACAAATGTTTAGAAAAATAAATTTCAGATTAAACAAACGTTTATTGTATATAAGAATTTTGTTATTTTCCAATTTTCTTTATTCTGGACCGCATGTTACCAATTTCCTCTATCCTTTTTATGTAAGTAAGTTATCTGGTTATTGGTTTATTTTAAAGAAGCTGTGTTTGAATTCCATAATTTTCTAGTCCACTGTAAATCTTGATTCGACATTTAGCTCGGTAAACCTGTTTTGGACTTCAATATTTAACAGCAAATCACCCCTTCTATCTTTTGAAAAGAGGTTCATAGAACATAAAAAACCAAAATGAGTACACAAGTTAGCTTTTCCCCAAATCCTAGCAATACTGTTAATGAGACTTATGTAAAAAATAAAAAAAAACAATTTTTTTATAAAAGTTTCATCATCATAAGGTTCAACAATCTGTTGTGGATCTTGGCCTTCTCACAAAGAAGTCGCCACTCGTGTTGATTTCTTACAACTTCCCTCCATCTTCTGACTCTTAGAATCTGTATTTTAAGGGTATTCGTGATCTGACATCCTAGCAATGTGTCCAGCACATCTAAGTCCCTGCACTTTAACGAATTTAACAATATCTGGATCGGTATATAACTGATATAGTTCAAAGTTGTATCTTCGACGCCATAGTGCATTTTCATTTACGGCCCCAAAAATCTAAGAATTTTTCTCTCAAAACTACCAAGAAGTCTTTTATCATTTTGAGATAAGGTCCATGTTTCAGCCCCATGTATCAACACCGGTTTTATTAAGATCTTGTATATATTGAGCTTTACTGCATGTTTTACATTTTTATTTTTTAAATATTTCTGGAGACCGTGAACAGTTCTGTTTGCTATTGCTATGCGTCTTTTTATTTCGTCGCTTTTCGTGTTTGTTGCGTTTACTAGCGATCCTAGATATGTGAATTCTTTGGCACGCTGGTTGTTAATTTGAATTCTCTGTTGGATATGTCGGGGGTTTTCAGAAACCAACATATATTTGGTTTTTTCCTCGTTTACCACAAGTCCTAATTCACTTGCCGCGTCCGCAAGCCTTGTAAAATATTATCTCCATGTTTCTCATACTTCTGTCCACTATAACTATATCGTCAGCGAATGCGAGAATTTGCGTCGATCTATTAAAAATAGTTCCATTCATTCTAATATTGAATCGTCTGATTGCCTTTTCTAAAAGAATATTAAAGAGGAGACACGCCAGCGAGTCCCACTGTCTTGGACCATTATTAATGTCAAATAACGTAGAGCTTTCTTCTTCAATTCTAACGCATGAGCTTACGTTTTGCATTGTTAGTTGGGTCAACTCAACTAACTTAGGTGGGATCCCTATCATTGCATTCTATAATGCAGTTCTTTTCACACTGTGATAGGCTACTTTGAAGCCGACGAAGAGATGGTATTATGTTATATTCCAGTGACTTTTCTAGAATCTGCCTATGTGCTTGAACTTGATGTATAGTTGACTTTCCAGCAGTAAATCCGCATCGATATTGACGAATTTATAAAAGCTTATCGGTAGATTTTTCGAAGAAAAAAATCGAAAGAACCTCTAAAATCTACCATTTTTTTGAAAAATTCCTAACTTGAGCTCTCTAAAGGCTGGAAAGCTCTAGATATAATGTTATATTATTTTTTCTGTAGTATATACTATATTAAACTCATGGACAAGATTATCGAATATTTTGGAATTTTTCAATCCTTTTTTTTAATTACTATTTAACTGGGAATAAGCCACAATTAAAGATAAAAATACGTTTATTAACGTCTTTTTTTGTAGTCACTATTATTTCAAGATAATTTTAGATTACTGATTATATTTATATAGTAGGCTGATGTGCTCAATTGGTTTGAATTTAGTGTCACTCGTGCATTTTATCATAAAAAACCTTCTTCACGTAAAGGAGAAAAAAGGTAAAATCCATAGTAATTCGATTAATTTTAGTTTAATCTATTAAGTTTAATTAAATATTGTTTTGATTCAACTAAGTTTAAAACAAATATGCCACCAATTCGACACTGCGATGAAGTCCAAGCAGCACAGATTGTAATTTTGTACGGGGAAGGATATACACAAAAAAATATCGCACGCCGTCTCAGGAGAAGTCAATCTACATTTTCGAATATTTTAAAAATGTATCATGAGACAGGCAATTTTGTACAAAGGTTTAGTCAAGGACGTCCAAGGTGCACAACCGCAATTGATGACCATTTTTTGGTTCTTAATTCTACAAGAAATCGCTCATTGACTTTGATACACCTCAGAAATGAGCTACTAAATGTCAGACAAGTTAATGTGACTTCAAAATCAGTTAGACGAAGATTAAAAGAAGCAAACTTAAACACTAGACGCCCTGCAAAAGTTCCACGTCTTCTCCAAAATCATAAAGCTCGTCGATTAGAATTTGCAAGAAGACATATTCATTGGAATATCGACAACTGGAAAAATGTTCTTTTCACTGATGAAACCAGAATCCTATTACATAAGCCAGATGATCGTCTACAGAAGAGTTGGAGAACGATACGCCACCTGCAATCTTGCTCAGACCGTTAGTTTTGGAGGTGGAGGCAGAATGCTTTGGGCAGGTATTAGTTTGGAGGGACGCACTGCACTTGCGGAAGTGATTAAACGGATGACTAGTGACACTTATGTTCAAAATATCCTGCAAGATCATATTTTGCCGTATGTCGGTTACATTGGATATGGCAGATTCATGTAAATGCACGATAATGCTTGACCATATGGGATAAGCTAAAATACTACATACGACACATACTACATACGACAAAGAAATCCCGTTCCAAACACGATAGAGCAGCTTCGGCTTGCTGCACAGGATGATTGGAATGCAATTTCCCAAGGGTGTGTCCAAAATTTACTTGCAAGTTTGCCGAGAAGGATGCAGTCATAAAAACTAGAGGGAGAATACTCATCACTGAACATGCACTTGTTTCAATGAAAAAGACTTGTTTAGATAAGACTTTATAAAAAGATTTGTAGCATTAAGCATTTTTTTTCGCAATTTTTTCCGCATAAAAACTTAAAAGTTGTTCATTAAACATTGTTAAAATAAACTCTTTTCACAATAAACTACCTGATTGACTAGAATTTATTTTCAAAAAAAAATTGGAAAATTCCAAAATATTCGATATTTTTGTCCATGAGTGTCTATACAACACCATATACAGGGTGAGTGGTACAGTATATACAAAAAAGTTATTTAGAAAAAAAATGGTGGCAATTAATCTCCAGTCTTGAAAAAATGTCCAATTCTATAGATGATTAATAACAGCATGGTAAAGGGAACATACATTTTTTTAAATAGGACACCCTCTACATTTTCTCATATTTAGATTCCTTTCATAATCCCTGTTCTTACAATATGAAGTTTCACACTACTATGCATTTATTTATCGAGTTATTAAATTTTTTTTTCGATATCGCTATGAAATAAACACCCTGTATAGGAAGAAAAACAAAAATAAATAATATTCATTTTACATAACAAGATGAACAATATGTTCTAGTTTTCAAATTAAGTTTAACAGAAATCATTGATAAATATACGTATAAAGGGTGAACTACAAAAGACAATTACGATTTTTTCATATTTGTTAAATCTATAACCCTATATTTTATTTTTTTCAAAATATTTCATTTATGATACCCTTTCATCTTTATCAAGCAGCTTATATGCCTTAACTCATTACTTTCCTAGATATTTTTATGTTTCTTCAAATTTCGGGAATACCTTCCTTTTTCGTTAAGTAGAAATAATTTAGTCTTGTGAAATAATATAACTGCACTGTCCCATTTAAATCTACCAACAGCTTCTTTGAAAAGGTAATGAGTGGTCTGAATTAGGGGCACTCTGTTCCCCTGGAGTCGAGAAACCAACTCTAAAGGCGGAAGAACCAATAAGGTCAAGGGCATCAGCAAGAAAAAGCTACTGCATTAAAGATCCTTTATGTATATTTTAAGAAAATCACTCATCATGGCAAGTAAAATCAACAATGGCCCTGAGTACCGGTGCTCTTTAAATGAAGGAGAAGTGCGAAGAATCTCTTGCTATAATGCAAAAAATCGATAAAAATCGGAAAATGGAATATTCGAAGCCTACTAAGAGCAGGAAAGGTCCATAATATAATTCAAGAAAAGAGCAGATATACTATTGAAATATTGTAATTGAGCGAAGTAAGATGGTCCGGCACAGGAAGATTAGAAATTGATGACCGTGTTATCTACTTCTCTGGAGGAGAAAATAACTGTCCTCAACAATATGGCGCCGCATTTATCATACACAAAAACATTGACAAATCTCTAGAAAACTTTGCACCTTTCTCTGAACTACAATTTAATTGTAAAAACACTGTACTCAATCTAATAGAAGTACAGGCACCAACAGCAGACAAAGAAGAGAATGATGTAGAAGAATTTTATGCAGGAATAACGGACATCACAAAAAGCTTCAAGAAACACCACATTAATATCATACTAGGCGACTTTATTGCAAAAATCGGCAAAGAAAAAGTAGCTGATATCACAAAAGGATGCGGATTGGGCACACAGAATGACAGGGGTGATCGTCTAATAAAATTTTACAATACAAGAAGAATATGTGGTATCAAACGCGAAGGAGGTAGTTTAAACCAGGTATCTTTACATGGAAATCGCCTCAAGACGATAATCAAAATATTGTAAGGGATCAAATTGATTTTGCTTTGATTAATCATATATTTAAATCAAGTTTTCGGCATTTAAAAAATCTACCCAGGTATGGACGTAGGATTAGACCACAATCCAGTCGTTATCTATCTCAGACAAAAACTAAAAACAATACGCCGAAACAAACCAAAGAAGCAAAAGAAAAGTGGATAAATGAAATGTGTGACGAAATAGAAAACCTAGACAACAAACATGATACATTTAACCTCTACAAAAAATTAATAACAAGAAACACAATATGAAAAGCTTGTGAACCAGACGAAATAGAAACAGATGTAACAAAACTAATAGATGATAACAACATAAAACTACTAACACATCTTTTTAACCACATATTTGAAAGTGGCGTAATACCAAAAAATCTAGTTCTCGCAAATGCAACGAGTTTACGCTCATTAACTTGAGTTACTAAAAATATTTTTGAAGATTATACATAATCGACAAAATGTGAAATAGACATAAGTGACTGTAAGTTCGTATTTAGAAAGACCTTGCGAACAAGAGAGGCGCTCAAACACCCATTCAAAAATGCCTCGAGCACCAAAAAAAAGTATATCTTTGTTTTATCCACTACCATAAGGCTTTTGATAGAGTCCAGCATGAATAATTGTTGTATGAACTACAGAAAATGAAGCTAGACGGAAGAGATCTCGGCATAATTCAAAACCTTTATTGGGATAAACCTCAAGAATCAACCTTAAAATATTCCAACCACACTACTAAGAGCGTCTGTATACAAAGAGGTGTGTTATGTCTCCATTGCTCTTTAACTTGTACTCTGTATGCATATTCAAACAAGCACTACAATACTGTGGCTTCTAGTTCTGATTGATAAGCCTGTCGGTTGTAGCGAAGAGGGCGGACTAATTTTAAATGGCAAAAAGACGAAATTCATAACCATTGGAAAGAAACAACGACAAGGGAGATGATGGATTAATGACAAACTCGTTGAAACGGTGCGCGGTGGCCAGATATAAATACTTGGGAACAGTCGTAACCGCAAAACAATGATTATACGCACGAATGCAAATCAAGAATAGGAAAAGCCCAATCAACTTTTACTAATATTAGAATACTTTGCAGCAATGATCTGAGCCTGCAACTCAAAGTTAGAATACTGAGGTGTTATGTTTTCGGTGATGAAACACGAAATGGAAATATGGACGCTAAAACAGGACATTAGCAACAGAATAAAAGCGATGCGGATAGGAATTAACAAAAAAGATGGATAAGGTTATGGATAACGACGTTTTGAAAAGAATGAAAAAAGGAAGGTGGTTTTGATTAAAATAAGGATGTTGCAGAATTTGGACCATGTCATACGAGGAGAGAGATATGTGAAAGATACTGAGCAAAACAAGCATATCGTCAGTTGACAAGTAAAACTCACTAAGTACAAAAATGATCAAAATTGTTTAAAATTTTTGCCTGGAAAAAGTCACTAGCTACAAACATCGTTTCAACACAGACTTATTGCAATATTTCATTATTTGCAAATTTTGATAAGATCCCGGCAGGTAAAAGTAATGTTTGCATGCTATTTTGTGGGTTATGTTAGTTCAGTTAGTCGACTTAATTAGTATTCATTATTGTTTGCCATTCTTAAATTGTAATAATTACTTTAATAAGTGAAAATTTGTTTAACACTCATTTACATTCTGTCCTTCCTTTGTTAAGAGTACTTTCTGTTATAGCATGAGTTTTTGGACAATATTTCGAAAGGTAAAATTCACCTAATTACATTTTTCTCAAAAATATACAATTTTTAATAAAAACTATAACATAAGATGGCTTAAACTGTTTCTCAAAATAATTACCATCTGTTATAACATTGAGTTTAAATTCCTTCCTTCATTCAGTATTCCTTCTGTCATAGCATGCGTTTTTAGGCAATATTACGATAAAATTAATTATAAGGTAGCTTAAAGTTTCTCAAAATAATTACCTTCCGTTCTAAGATTGATACAACAATGGATTTTTTACATTACAATATGCTGCAAAACTCCTTTATCTGTGTTCTTTCTATATGGTACTAAATGAGTTTTACTTGTCACCTGACGATATGAAGACGACGTATATTCTTACAAAATAATTTGAAACAATGTTACACCTGTAACTCTGTTGAGCTATTTAGAGCAGCAGTATTAAGTGTGAAGATAGCCTGAATGATAGCCAACCTTATTAAAGAAGAAGATTCAAGATTTTTTTGAAGGTTGCCCGATTTTGATGCAGTTAAACATCGAGTTAGAATTTAACTCGATGCAGTTAAATCACCATTCCGACAATATTTGAAGGAAAGCGGCGAATTGTAGCTGCAAAACGTACAATATTTTTAAGGTCTTCCTCAACAATAAAAAGACGTTGATTTTTCATGTACTACTTCATTTTTAATAATTTTAAGCATTTCGACAAATGACGTAAATTTTAGGAAATAATTTTTTATTTTAATGGATTAAAAACAATGGGTAAAAAATGTAAAAGTGCCTACTCGCCCATATTGAAATTTATTACATAAAATTGCTAATTTAGATTTTGCGGGAAAACTGCAATATTTTGGTTTAACTCTGTTGAAATTCTGTTTAATAAATTAATTAACAAATTCCCATTGATAATCATAACAATACTAATTATCAAATCAGCACTAAACTTCTATTTGTATTTAGAACTGACTATAATAGTGACTTCTATCAAAATTAATTTAAATATCGGTATAATGTAGGGGAGAGTGGTCCACAGTGAGACGGTTTTTAGTCATTCGAGATTTTTTCACAACTTGTTCTATGTATATATTGAAAACAAACAAATAATACTGTAAATTGACCTTTATTTTACAAAAACACACGACAGATATAGATTTGAACTGAAAAAAAAATTGAACTGAACACAATAATTATTTTGCCTTTTTTTTTCACATATTCCCACTTCTTGGGATACTTCCATATAACTTGCGATAGAATACTAGCAACTTCAGGAACGTTTGGATAAAAGAACTTGTTTGATTTACTTTTTCTTCTTAGATAATTGATCTCATATTCGAAATCATCGGAAAAATTAGTCAAAATTTTGCCAACAAAATTTTTACTGACTTTTTGCTTGCGAACTTTACAACAACATACTCATCAATGACTGACTGCATTTCTATCCAGTTCTTCGAATCCTGTTATTGGATCATCAAGATCAGCATCATATTCGGATGAGCTATTCAGGGATTCTGCTTGGTCACTTCAATAACTATTTTCTGATTCGATAAATCGTTTTTTACTGTTTTAGCTCTAGCTTTCCGTTTTTATTCTTTGTTTGATTGAAGTTCAAATTTTTTTGGAGTGTCTGTTGGAATGAAACTTTTTTCGCGTTTTCATTTCTGCACTCGTTTGCGGCTTTGGGGTAGCCTCGAACCTCGAGAGCTCGAAAATTTGTTGTCATGACGTTTGCTTCAGAATCATGGTCAATAGTAGTGTTGTTATCACAGTATCAAGATTCGAAGTAGGATCTTTTTCCCCATATTTGTCATTTCTGCAGAAATCTGAAACTAGAAATTCGACAGTACCATTTGAAGATATTGACTGTTCAGGCCGATCTGTGACGGAACTAGGAATAAAATCTTTTTCTGCAAAAACATCCCGATCATAAGGGAAAATACCCAAATTACGGAATCCTGATGTTAAACTAATCGGAGTCGTTAAATGCTGAAATGCATTACTGCGTTAAAAAAAAAGAATGCTCTTCCTAGAACTAGAACCTCAGATTGTATCCAGTTTTCTATTTGGATTTCAAAAAAGATCGTGGTATTGCACAGAAAAGTTTGAGTGGATTAACGTGATATTTTGTTATGCGCATTTTTGATATCGAAAGTGTCACTAAGAAAAACTTAGCAGTTTAGAACTGAAAACTCATTTATAATAATCTCAATAGAAAAATAAGGGATATAAAGAATTTTTGTATAAATAAATGTATTGGAATAATGCAGTGATTATTTAACAACTGCCATTATGTAAAGTAGCGTATAAGGAATATGTATTATGTTATTCCAAAGCCATTGCAATTGTATAAATGACTTGAATAAATAAATAAAATTATTGTCCACTAACACTCTTTTGTGAAAAGCGTTTGTGGAGAATCGGTATAACAGAATGTATTTAGTACCGATATTTTGGGCATGTTAACATAACTAGTACCAGATAGTTCCTAAGTACTACTTAGTTACCTTAAAAATCAAAACCATTGAGCATATTATGTAAGTTAATTGATACGGTTTAGTCTTAAGCTGTCTTTTGATATGTGTGTAAGTATTCTAAAATACTAATCAGGATACTTGTAAAACTTTCTAGAGTCTAGATAAAGTGAAATTATGTAAATACCTTTTTTATGGAACGTTAAATAAAATACAAATGCATATGATGTGGTTTGTCTTTTTTTTTAGTCCTTAATACACCTATAAGTCCAGTCGAGTTAGACGAAAAAAAGACCTTGCATGGCGAACCAAATTTTATTATTATAACCTTTAGGGGGATTAACGACTCAGTTAAAAGAAACAAACTCTAAATATATTGGCTGAATTGGCAATACCACACAAGCTAATTAGACTCATTAAAGCCACAATGCATGAAACAAAGGCATGTGTACGAATACAAAACTACCGGACAGACTTTTTCAAAATTTCGCAGGGAGGTGGGCTAGCCCCAACTTTGTTTAACCTGGCACTGAAGTGTGCGGTTAGGCAAATGTAAACTGGACGAGGAAACCTACTGACCAACCGAACGGTTCAACTGACCGCTTATGCCGATGATATTAATATTATGATTAGAACATCAACGGGAGCACAGGAAACAGACGCAGAGTTAAAACGCAAACAAAAAGACTAGGTCTGGAACTTAACACAAAAAAAATGATACAAACGAGAAGAAATATAGTCCCACAAAACATTATCCCATTAATGCCCAGAACTATTTATGCTCTTTTTTTTATTTCTGAAAAATGTATGTTCTAAAAGTCACAAAATTAACAAAAATATATGTTTAAAAACTGAAAAACTTCATTTTTTTTTGACAATTGGCTGTTGCGAAAACGCAACACTCGGCAGTTAGGATGTAAAAAAAAATTTTAATAATACGTTGTTCGGAATATTTTATTAAATCATATAAAAGACTTTTAAATAAACTGACATGAAAATAATATAAAAAAATTATTGCGTATTGCTATGAAATTTAATAAAACATTTTTCATGTAATACAACCTTACATTTAATACATTTTGATTGGTTGTTGAGTGACGCATTGGCTTCGTTTTTCTTGGGTAGAAATAAGATAGCGGATGTTGTCGAATCGAACATCTGGTGTAATGTTTCTATGGAAGATTGAGATGGACCAGATCTTCTTGGAGGAGTTCTGAACATCGTCAACAAGGTTTTGGCTATAGGTATTTCGACTAAACTGCTGCAAATCCATTTCGGGTTGTTCAGGGATAATTTATCTCATTCCACGGTAAATTAACCAAGCATCCGATCAGTTCCTCCCATATTTTCGTTAAAATCCCGAATAAGATGTGGTTGTGTTACTTTGTTTTTTTTTGCTTTTGGCTTGCTTTGCTTGATTGGCAAAGGAGTATCTGTTCGCTTGATAAACTGGCGTCGTTTTATGGTAATTCGATTTCAAAGTAACTATGCTGTTGTCATTCCACCTACATAAAAGCACCTTATTTTTCTCGTCGTACCAATTTTCGTAAATTCCACGTATGGATTTTTTGAAGATTTCACTGCTTGAACACTTTTCTATTCTATTTGATCGATGGTTTCTACGTAACCTATTCCCTTCGATATTAAAAAATCAATTAGTTTCATAGAGGTGAAATAATTATCAGCATATAAGAAATGAGGCATAACCCTATCGCATTGTATTTTAGGAATAAGTTGAACAAACTGCAATATTATTCCACTTCCAAGATCAAATTCGTTTTTGTATTCATTGGGGTTTCCATTGGCTCCTTAATAAATATTGAAATCTATGAGGTAACCAGATTTCTGATTCCAACACCACGATTTATACCCAAAGCATATGGTCTTGCCTTTTATGTGTTGTTTCATACCATGGCGCCCAAAGTACGGTATCATGGCCTCGTTCACGATAGATTCGGTTTCCCGAATACAGTGTCTTCAGTAAATGATTTGCGGGGGCTTTCAAGGTACGGAGAAATTTTGTATGTTTTGTCTGAACGATGTATGTTTAGGTTATCGTTAAAATGGAGGAATCTTATAATGGTGTTTCAAATCGGTTACGACGCATAGTACTTGAAATCAGGATATTTTTAACATCAGATTCTTTCTAGTACATAAGTCTTCTTGGATTCGTGTTGTCCCACTAACTAGTAAAATCCCTAGTCAAATCCTTTATAAAAGGTATATTATTATATACCATTTATAAAGGATTTGAAATAATTCTTTTGTGATATATGGTATACAGTTAGCTACAGGAACTTAGTTTCCTAGTGGATCCTTATAAAGACTTTTAACTCGTCTACTCCAAATTCTAAAGTAGTACCTTTTTGAAGAGCATAGCGACCTGTCTCCTTTACAATTTTGTTAAAAAACTCTTCATTGAAAAAAAAAATCAAAGATCTATAAAGGAGTGAGTGGTCGTGAAAAAAAAAGGAGTGTATGTGTTTCATTGAGTTTTTTTATTTTCATTATCCCAATTAAGGGAATTTTCATCTAGTAAATCTCCCTGAATCCATTTCCGTGGTAGAAGAGTTACACTTTTTGCACGAATCTCAGTAGATGCCACTTGAATATATTGGTTTTCTTCATTTTGTGTCTCTATTTCTGTTTCCATCAATCTCTTCCGTATCTTCTTCATGAATTTGTGTCACACTTTGAAGTTCAGTTCCTCTACAGTCTTCATTTTCACTATCGTCATCAGTCAATTCGGTGGGGTCAGGAGGTGCTAGGAAAACATCTACACTGGAAGCAGAATCCGTAAGATTAGATTCTTCCAGTATGGACATAATTTTATGTGCTCTTGATTCGTAAAAAATTTTTTTATGACTACTATTATTACTATTACGACCGAAACTGGTCGAGCCAAGTTGATTTGACATCTTATTTCTACCTTCTAGAACAAAAATGTATGATTTTTTGTACTAATAATATGCCTTGTGCCCCGTTGCGAAAACGCAACACTGATAATTGGGCAGTTGTACCAACTAGAACAGATAAAATAATAGCACTTACTTGATAGATATATCCTCTTCAATGATTTAACAATACGTTGCTATCAAAAACCAAATATTTATCCAGTTAATTTATACACAAACGACTTGCTACTAACTAAAAACACGTGTTTTCAGAAGTTAAAATTAACCTACTACTTTCAATACGCCACCTGTTAATATAAACCTAAATTTGATCATGTGAAATAAATATGAACCTTTACTGCCCGAATAAGTCATGTCATTTTCCAAAAGATGACGCTATAGTGGACTATGTCAACTGTTGCGAAAACGCAACGCTGGACATAAATGGGTTATACATGAAGATGACATTGAAACGGTCCTGGAAAGTTTACATACCTGGGAGTAGAAGTATATCCCGACGGATCAGAAGATGGAGAAATACGGAAGAGAATGACGCAAGCAAACACAGCTTATTTTGCCCTCTCCCATATATTCTGGTATAAAAATGGCCACCGAAATACAAAGATGAGAATCTATAAAACCTTAATTCGACCAAAAGCTTGCTATAGCAGTAAAGTATGGATCCTGAAACAAACAATCAAAAGCAAACTCAACACATTCGAAATGAAAGCACTGAGGAGAATACTAGGACCTCCTTAGAAAGAGACCGGTCACCATGTGTAATTGTTTTGGATAATTTTGCAATGAAAATACGACAAATGTTATTATTTTAACGTTGTATCACAGTTTAAAAAAAGAAAGAGCAAATTTATAGTCGAGTAGAACTCGAGATAGTGCTTCCGAGCACTCTGGTTAACTTCAGCCTTTAATGTCGCTGTCTAAACTTGTGTTTTTTGACCAGCTTTCCGAATATTTCTTGACATTTATTTTGAACTAAATTCTACGGAGTTATTGTAAATGTTTAGAAGATTAAAAACTGTTATTTATTATTAAATCATTTTGTGAATAAACACTAAAAAAGTTATTAACAATATTCAAAAACAGCGATTTTGCAATGACGAATATGACGAAAAAATTCTAATTTTTTGCAACTTGATTGGTCTAGTCTAGACAGGCAAATTCACGAAACCGTCCGTTAACACCATAAATTTCTCAGCATTTATTGTTTACGATTTAACGACACCATAAATTTCTCAGAATAGAATGATTGTTTTAAGAACAGTATGAACCTACATAGTGTTCTATAAATAGTTGTCTTAACGTTATATTGGCCGTCTTACAGTGAACTGTATTTTTTTAATATCGATGGAAAGATATCAAGGGAGATTGTGCTGTGCTGAAAACGGAGCAAATCAAAGAGGCGTATTTAACACCTTTATAAAAAATGAGTTCATTTGCGACAAAATACAAAAATTGCATACGAAAGCTGCACTCTCTACCTTTAAAACGCATCTAGATTTTTGTTGATAGGACACTCGGATCAAAAAATATTGCATTTTTACCGTAGAGCTGGTACAAATTTGAATAATCATTGATTTATTAAGCATTCAAAATCGTCGATCGCTTCAATCGTTGTTTCTGAGAGCGGTTCATTCTACACAAAAAATTCTAATACCCCTTTTTGTTTAAAACTATCTTATTAACTTACCAAAAGCAGCCCATGACAATTGTGTCCTTCTTTTAATTTCTAGGGTTTGATTTTCCTTTTCGTTTTTAATTGTATGTCCTAGATATGTATATTGTTCTACCTTTTCTATATTGATGTTATCTATCGTGATGTTTTCTAATCTGTTGCTTAATATCTATGTTTTGTCGAGATTCATTTTTAATCATATTTTATTCGATTTGAGATTTAAATCTTGTACCATTGATTTTAGTTCATGGATACCTGTGCTTATTAGTACTATGTCGTCTGCGAAACGCAAATGGTTAAGATATACTCCATCTATTTTTAATCTCTTTTCTGCCCAATTTAGTTTCTTGAAGACTTTTCTAATGCCAAAGTAAATAACTTGGGTGAGATGGTGTCGCCCTGTCTCACCTTTGCCAAGGTCTATTTTCATAGTTTCTAGATCATTATCTATTTTTACGTGAACAGTAACATCATCGTATATATTATTAAGGAGGGCAGCATATCTTGAATCTACTCTGGCGTCGTTTAATGCTGTTAAGAAAGCCCATTTCTCGATACTGTCGAAGGTTTTGTGATAATCGACAAATACCAGATGTAGTGGTATGTTTAGGGTGACCATAATTTTTCAACAAAAAAAAAGTACATTTATAATTTTTAAGAAAATATGTACACTGCTAGTGCCCTAGAAAATTTTTCTGGTCAAAATTTTACGAATCTGTAATGAAACAATGATAAGAACGATTTTTTTAAATCAAACATACGTACATAAAAAATGTATGATAAATTTTAATAGTTAATTTTCTTTCGACGTTCCTTCCTGAACAGCTTGATCATCTTTTTGGTACCAGTCGTTCTTTTTGGAACTATGAATTTCCTTCAGAAGTTTACTTTTTAAGAACTGAAACATTTCATTGCACGAAACTTTGAAGTTTGTGTAGACTTGCATGATGGCTTCCAGAGTAGATATTTTCAACTGCGATTTGTTGGTACTCCAATAGTTATTGATATTTGAGAACAACCGCTCAATCGACCCACTGGTCCCAGGCAGACAAAAAAAACTCATCTAGAATTTTGAGATTTTTCAAAGCACTTTCTTTTTGGAAGATTTCGAGCCATCGATCTTCGGTAGAAATATTTTTCGAATTCCAGTCTGCGATTTTATCTTCTGTAATGTAGGTTCGTATTAGACTAACTTCATCAAACAGTTCGTCCTGATTCAATATCGGACCTATGTAGTCTTTGAAAGCCTTACACGACGATAAAATTTCAGGCCAAGAAACTTGTTTTTTCAAGTTAACCCATCCGAATAGCTTTAGTTCACTTAAATTTTCACTCGTTTTTCAAATATGTTACACAATTTGAATAGAACTGCTTGACATGCGTGATAAAGATATCCCGATAGTTCACACTAAGGTCAAGGTCTTCCATATTTTCAAGTTTTGAAAGTGACTCTCTTACTTTAAGCGGTAAAAATAACTTATTTAAGCGAATCTGAAGCTTATTTATGAGTTCGAAATACTCCAAAGCGGCTTCCGTTGCACATATTTTGTCAACTTCTACATCTAAACAATCATTTATGCACAAACCACATCCATGCTTCACTGATTGGGTTTCGAAAAAACTGTTTTGGAACTGTTGGACAATTATCAATCGATAAAAAATATGCTTTCAAGGGTTCTAACATTTGTTATAATTCGTTCAATGGCTGGCATTAGGCTCAAAAATCTTGTTTTTGAAAACGACAACATTTTTTTGTACTCGATATCAACAAAATCGCAAAACTGCTTAGTTATTAAAAATGTGTGCCACACAACCAATTCCAATCACGGGTTTACCACGAGAAGCATTTAATTTGCTGGATAGATTGTTCACTCCTTTTCTTCTCATTCCACCAACATTTGTATGTGTATTATCAGCAGACATTCCGATGCATTTTTGTAGTAGATTATGGTAATTCAAAACATTGACCACGTTATCTTTTAACTGCTCTGATGTTTTACCAGGTAAGTCACGTAGCTGAAGTAATTTTACTTGGACACCATTTTCTCCATCAAAATATCTTACCATTAAGGGCACAATTTTAATTTCTCTATGATTCGATGAATCGATTGTGATGCTGACGAAATTTGCTTTTAGAAGGACAATTTCTAATTGGGATTGAGCCTCTTGAGCCAAAACATTTTTTACAATCGCCTCAGTCTTGGTTTGAACTGCCGCAAATTTAGGTTCAAACATGCTTACAATTAGTTTTGACGTGCAGTCTGAGGATCTGAAACTTTGCAACTGCTTAATTGTATGGTAAGCAAAAGTACCGTTCTTGGCAGCAATCAACATATTTTCAGAACTTAAATTTTCTTTTTTAACAAAGGTTTCCAATTTGCTGCTCTTTGAGTTCGCATTAGCAGCCAACATGTGTTTTTTCTTTTACAAATGTTGTTTGATATTACGGCGACCACTGTTAGAAATATCAACATCACTTTTACAAATTTGGCAAATCACAATATGCGGTGAAACATTTGATTTTTGTTTCATAAAAGGATACTCTGCTTGCAACTCGACGTTAAAATGGCATTTTCTTTTAGGCGGTGATATGATGAAATTGTTTATTTTTCCACACAGCACAAAATAATATAAAAAACTGCCGAAATTTAAGACAAAAAGTTCATAGACTAATCAACAGTGAGCGCACAAGTAACAAATAAACATAAACATACGATGAGATATATATTTTTACTAAATAAATAAGATAATAAGATCTTGCTGCGAAATGAAATCGACAGTGATGGGACTAAACTAGACGATGACGCAGCGACGAGAGTCACAAGTGACTCCTGCGCCGATCGATTGCTGCTAGATAGGAGATTCTGATTCTTCCGCAAAAGATCGATTCTTGAATCAATTCGAACCATAATTATATTTTGTTTGGACAAAAAATAGGACTTAATTTTGTGTAATTAAGAAAAAGAGTACATTTCGGTGTACTTCATAAATTTTAAAGTACAATAGGACAGCGTTTGAAAAGAAAGTACTGTCCTACTAAAAAAAGTACATATGGTCACCCTAGGTATGTTGTACTCTATTGTTTCTCAATAACTGTCCGGATTGTTTGCAAGTGATCGATAGTGCTAAAACCCTTACGAAAGCCTGCTTGCTCTACTGGTTGGTATGCATCTAGCTGTCAATCTATTTGTTATTATTCGGGTTAGTAGTTTGTAAAGGTGTGACAATAAGCTTATTGGTCGGTATTTTTCTATATTTGCGGCGTCCCCTTTTTTATGGAGTAGAATGACTTCCGTATTTTTCCATGCTTTTGGTATTTGACCTTCCAATAGGAATTTTTTCAGTAATGCTCTCATTGCCTCTTCTAATGCAGTGCCTCCCATTTTTAGTATCTCTGAAGTAATTTTATCTTCTCCTAGTGTTTTCCCATTTTTAATTTGTTTTAGAGCGGCTCTAATTTCTGATGTTATTATTTCAGGGAGATCCTCTGAGCCCACATTTAAGATATGTTTTGTTGGTATACCGGGGTTCGGAATAGTAGAAGTATACAGCTTCTTATAAAATTTTCGGATTTTTCTAACAATCTCTTCCTTATGTGAGCACAATGTTCCACGGTCGTCTTTTATCTTTATGATTTTATTTCTGCCATTGGATTTACATGTTTTTAGTACTTTCAAACCCCCCCCCTACGTGGGGGGTTTTAGGGGAAAGCACGGGGGTAAAAGTGGTATATTGTTTGCATTCCTTTTTAGGGTCCTAACAGTGATATTTTTGGCAAACTTCAGCTTGTTCGTATCATTTTTAGGGGTTCAGTGGCATTTTCGTCTCAAAATATTATTACTATTTTTAACGTCTCTTTGCTCATGTTTTGAATGAGATCATTCTCCATTACCTTTGTCCTAATGGATTCGAGGGTTAGCGCTTTATTCTCAAAAAGAAAGAATGAATAATGATACGTACAAATTTTTTCTGGTATTCGTCCAATTCTTTTTTTTTCTACCACGTCAATGTACTTTTGGAGCTTTCACAATCCCAGTCACCTTTTTTTTTTCACGTACAATGCGTTCAATTGTCGACACGGATTACTCTCACTAAAAATGAACACTGAGCAACAGCTTCCACTGAGTGAAGTGTATTTTTTAAATTTTCATACACTTTACAGACAATCTGTTTTCCTTCTATTCTACCGACATAAACTTCCGCTTTCTTTGTACATTACTTGGACCCGTTACGGCATCCATCTTAATGTTATAAAAATAATAAACATCAATCATATTATTCTGCTATTTGCCTGTTGTTTACTTACCTCAAAAACTGTTTTAAAGTTAATAAACATAATAAAGTCTCCTTAATACATATAAAACAGAGCCGTATTCACAAGAAACAGAACACAGCACGTCTATGCAGATATGGACAGATATTGTTTACCGATGTTTCAAAGTATTTAACGAACTTGTTCAATTATTCGTTCGTGAATCGCACCTGTATGCAGAAGGTACATTGTTATGGGGAATCATCTTATTTTATGGAATCATCTTATTTTTTACATTGGCGAAGCATACACAATAAAAATGACACCGGTAAGTTCCGGTAAGAATTTATTCTCAGTACAATTTGTAGATGAGTCACCTTCGATTGAAATTTGTTATAGTTTTATAGTGTTACGTAAAAATTAGTCATATTTACAAAAAAAACCTGTAAACATGTTGTTTAATTATTATATGTTCTAGATTTAACCTGATGGTAGAAATTCCAGGTAAAACCTACCTCACACGATGGGTCTCCTCCGGTATGAAAGCGGTCAACTACCAAATCGACCTTTCTGGAAACATTCCGCTATAAAAATCCAGTTCGAGACTATTCAGGTCAACTTCCGTCTGCTTCAGAGAGATCGTATGCTGACGACATTTAATATAAATACAGGATTTTTATTGTGGGGAATCCAGTTAGTAAGAAGATTAATTCAGGGCTCGCGTATTTAAATGTACGTCGTAATAAATTATTGTAAAATAAATTAGTATTAATAAAGACTTTGATAAATTCGTGAGTGTTATAAATATTGAATCTTTAACAATTAGAATTAATAAAAATATAACAATAGTTTTAAATAATTTATTTTTTGAAATGTAAATAGTTATTTAGGGCAATAAACGTCTTTATTTTTTGTTTTTATTATTCCTCAGACGCTAGCGTTAAATATTTGTATTTGTTCAACCTAAGGAAAGTGCCAGCTTATACGAATCGTGGATATTTCATCTCCTAAACGGTGCATCGATCAAGAGATCTTATATTTAGGGATGCTTCGATATCAAGAAAGAATTTATTCAAAATGATAAAAGCTATTAGGCAACATTTATCTCAAATATCCTGCTAGTTAATTATATTACTAAAAAAAGGTCAGATTCTTCTTCTTAGTCAAAACAATTTACATTATAAATATTTTTTTCATCGATCAAAAGGTTCACTGTTTGTTTCTGTAAAACATTTTTCTACAATATAGGTTGGCGTCATTTTTAAACAGCTTTTTTATGACCTTATGCATACAAAATTGTTACGGTTTTTAAATATTCCTGAAAATTTAGGCCATTAAAATTACTATAAAATATTTTATTAGTCTGGACCGTTTTAAACCTGTTACTGCGACAAAAATACTTAAAACAGAGTCCACACCAAAAATTATTATTGTAGCTACCATATACAGGATAATAAAAGTGATTAGTTCCAGTTTTAAATATTGCAATAAAATAATCTTGGAAATATATTACAAGAACCCGTATCTACAGAATATAGAGGGTGACCATTTGAAATCTATACTCTATAGAAGTTAAAATAAGCAAATTAATGCTAAAGTACAGAGTTTTGTGGTCTTACTATTTTAAATATTAAGTATTTAGTCTTTTTAATACTATAATTATACAATTCAAATAATATCGGGAAAAATATTGTTGTATTTTTAATAAAATTTCATTATTAGTATATCTATAGGTAAAAGTATTGAGTTTAAATGAGATAAAAATATGGCCTTTAAACTCTTTAAACCATTTAAATCATTTACTTTTCCTTCTCCTATATTTTCAAAACTAAATTATGGTTTAAGGCCAACGCTTGGGCCCGTTTTAGTCGGTCTAAATAGGAACTTTTTAAAATAATATGCAATAGATTTTGTTTTATTCATTAAAAAATAACAAAAGATCATTTGGCATAACGGGAATCCATAATTATTAATAATCTATAAATATACAATTAAATGTATACGGTGTCACACTAATTTGTTAGGACAACAAAATTCAAATGGAGAAAAAATATTGGAACAATAAATTAAACAATTTTTAATTTTTATGGTACAGTGATGTAATTAATATCTTCTATTGTTTTCTTACTAACACTGCCTGGAGTGATTGCGAGGTGGATTCAGTAGCTATGCAAGTTACCACAGCCGGTCCCAAGCCCGGATAAAATGTGGAGGGTGATTGACAAGGTTAGCAACCTAACAATCGTACAAACGAATACTGCTCAAAGAAACAATTTACAGCCTCGGAACCGGATTGATACTATGAAGACAACCACGTCAAGAAATAATGACAAACGAAAAATATCCAAAACCCAGATGAGAATTACTACTTATAATATCAGATCACTCAACTCAAGGCTCAAGGGACCAAGAAACAACCCAAGTGCTAAAAGAGAAAGAAATAGACATTTGTGCTCTACGGGAAACAAAAAAGAAATGAAAAGGACAATCAAAATTAGGCGAATACATAATAATCTATAGTGGGGTAGCAAAAGAAAACAGGGGCAAAGAAGGTGTAGTCTTACATACACCAAAGGTACCAAAATCACATCAAATAGTGTCAATACATATCAGAAAGGATTGTAACAGCAAAGATAAAAATGGAGAAGGAAGACCTGAACATCATCGGAATATATGGCCCAAAAAATAACAAGCCTCAAAGAAAGGAAACCAAGTAAATCAGGCAATCAAGGAATACCAGGAATTAAGCAAAATCATAACGAGAATGTAAAAAACGAAAATGGAGTACTGATGATCAACTTCAGCTAGAATAACGAACTTAGAATAAACAACACATTTTTTGACCACAAAGACCAACACAAATATACATTTAATAACACTCGTGGACAAAGATCTACATATGATAGATTATGTTATAACCAACAGAGATACATATCAATCGAAAATAATCGACGTAAGATGCTTCAACTCGGTAGATGTAAGTAACGACCTAGTATTATGTAAAATAAGAATTATCCTGAAAAATCCACGGACTACTTATACAGAAAAATAATATCAGAGAAGATCGCCGGGAATAAACTATTAGAAAACGATAACATCAAGGAAAGCTGAAACATAATTAAAGCAGCAACATAATCAATTGGTGAGAGGACAGCAACGAACACTAACTTATCAAAAAAGAAAATATCAGGGTACAGAGAGGAAGTGAAGACAAAATGGGACAAAAGTAGAAAGCCTTTTGCAATACAGAACACAACAAACACAACAGGCATATAACCACTATGAACGAATCAGAAATGAAACAAATACTTTATATAGACAATTAAACACGGAACACTGGCAGAGGTTCTCAAAACAGATAAAACACGACTTCTACGGAACACAAAAAGAAATATGATAAATATAATTCTAAAGTACGGAGGACCAGATCTGACCAAACAACTATTAAAATTAATCCAAAAAAAGAATTCCTCAAGAATGGAGATCAAGCATCCTAATACCTCTCTTCAAAAAGGGAGACAAATCGGACCCGGAAAATTACAGAAGAATTTATTTATTAAACACAACACTAAAATTAACAACCAAAGTGATAACAAATAAACTAAATAAAATTATAACACTAACACAAGAACAGTAAGGTTTTAAGTGAAGATCATGCACCGACGCCATATTAATATTGAGGCAAGTGCAAGAGAAATGCATTAGACCAATGACATACGTGGCAAAAACACGTCCTGACACAAAGAGGACAAAAAGGATGTTAGAAACGGCATAGATGAAAACATTTTAAAAATTTATGGTAAGACACTCTGGGACAGAGCTAGAAGTACAGATATACGACGTAAATGCAAGGTGTAGAATATCAAGAACTGGGTAAGAAATAGAAGAGTAGAATGGAACGAGCATATAAGCGGAATGACAACAAATAGAGTAGTAAAGACGGCTAGAGACGGTTCCCCAATAGGAAGACGATCAGTAGGGAGATCACGTAAAAGATAAAACGGCAACTTACTGGAGGCACATTGAAAAACAGATTCGTTTTACATAAAATGAAGAAGTTTTCATACTGACAACACAGCTGTTGTCTATTTGATGTTGTCTAAGAGACTGATTATTTCGGCTTTTAAGTCAAAAGTTTACCAAAACGTCTATAAAACTGCTACTGTTTTAGCTTTATAGAAAGAAGGCGGGTCAATTAGTCAATTATATGACGCCAGTCTAAGAAACTGATTTTAGCTTCACAGAACAAAACGGATTTTAGCTTCACAAACCAAAAAGTTCGAAAATGATATCTCCAGCTGGCTGTTTCAGATTAAGATGCCGATTCTATAAGAAATTATTTTAGAACTGAGCATGCTTTTAAATAATAATAAAGGCGAAACGTATTCTATTCACTATGAAGTAGTTGATGTCTTTAGTTTTTCCAACCTATTTAGCACAGTTCTTTTAGCAGGATCACTTTCATCTATTCGCATACCGTGGCCCACCCATCTTAGGCGGTTTATTGAGTTCGAAATTATATCGCCTTCTCCATAGCCTCTGTTCGTTAACTCCGCCATATATTCATATAACTCTTCATCTCAAGTCGTCATTGCCTTCTTCTTATTGCGCTGTCTCTTTTTGAAGGTTGTCGATCCCAATGGCAATTGTAGATTTGGAAGCTGCTGCAGGAAAGAGTTCTGTGGATGAGCGGTCGAACCATCTCCTCAGGTCTTTCAGCCATGAGTTCTAGTGTCTTCCAACTGATCTTCCAACTGTACTTTACCTTCCAATCTGATTTGGAGTAATTAATATATTTCGCCTCGCAACACATGACCTAAGTATTGTATTTTCCTGTTTTTGTGCTTGGTAATTCTTTTTATTTACTCATACGCCGAAGTACCGATATAATTGTGATCAAATCAATAACGCACCTGATACATACATCATCATCATAGATGTATGATTCAAAAAGTGTGCTCCACTTATCGCGCAAACTTTCCAACCTCTTTATGCGAGGATATATTGATATTAAACTAGCCTTTGATAGATGGCTCTACTTGATACCGAATTGGTTTCGGTGTTGACATTTGCCATTCACATGACGTCTGTCAAAATTTTAAGTTTCAAAAACAGTTTGGTTTTTACAGCCGTCAAAAGCAAGCAAATTTTGTGTTTTCGGAGAAATGGAAAAAGTCATCTATCGTTCGGTGATTAAGTTCCTCCACAAAAAGGGTAAAACGAATGTGTAAATCAAAGCCGACCTGGACGAAGTTTATGGTGCGGTTGCACCTTCATTAGCAACAGTAAAATTTTGGAAAGCTGAATTTGTTTGTGGTCGAAAAAATGTTTTTGATGATGAGCGTCTCGGAAGGCCAAATGAAGTCACCACGCCGGAAATGATCAACAAAGTCCAAGATATGATTATAGCAGATCGTCGAATTAAACTTCGCGAGTTAATAGTGGTCCTAAACATTTTCTACGAACACGTACACAACATCATTCACCATCATTTGGACATGAAAAAGCTATCAGCGCGATGGGTGTCGCGTTTGCTGACAATCGATCAAATGTAAAAACGTGTGACTACTTCGGAGACGCTTTTGGCGATGATACGGCGCGATCCGAAGGATTTTTTTCGCCGATTTATCACCGTTGATGAAACCTGGGTGCATTATTACACACCAGAAACCAAAAAACAGTCGAAACAGCGGGGCAAAGGCGGCGAAGGGACGCTGAAGAAGGCAAAGAGTGCACATTCGGCCGGCAAAGTGATGGCGTACGTTTTCTGGGAGGCGAAGGGCATCATCCACATCGACTACTTGGAAAAAGGAAAAACAATCAATGGTGAATACTACGCAGCATTATTGGATCAATTCGATGCCGAATTACGTCGAAAACGCCCCGATTTGGAACGCAGAAAAGTGCTCTTTCACCAAGACAATGCACCAGTTCACCGATCGGCCGTCGCCATGGCAAAATTACACGATTTGGGCTATGAATTGATTGAACACCCACCGTATTCCCCAGATCTTACCGACAGTGATTTTTTCCTGTTTCCAAACCTAAAAAAATGGCTCGGAGGGCGCCGTTTCGCAACAAATGATGAAGTCGTGACTGAAACTTCGGCCTATTTTAAAGAGCTCGAGCAAAAGTACTATTCGGATGGGATAAAAAAATTTGGAACATCGTCTAAGTGTATCGTGCTAAAAGGGGACTATGTTGGGAAATAAATCGATTTAATTCCAAAAAACTTGTTTTTTCTATCAAAGGCTAGTTTTATATCAATCCACCCTCGTACCTACTTAAATAAAAATAATAGCACAGGTAAGGGTGAAAAAGTGTGCATTAATTAGTGAATCTTTGAAATCTACTCTGTGTTATAAAGGACGATGTCAGGAATAACTCTATTGCCCGTGCAATGGCAAATTGTTGGTTATTATTTATTTATGAGACTTTAAGGGGTAAAATATGCCTTTTTATTAAGATTGTTGCGAAGCCTAAGTTACGTTACAAAATATTGACATAATATTATAAAAGTAGGTACATTAGAAGCCTTAATTTAAGCTTTTACAAGTTTAATTTCGATCAATTCTTATTGCATAATTAGCGCTCAAAGTTGAAAAACGGCACATAATTAACACGGCCGTATTTTTTGTAAAAATGGTTGAATAATAATTTTGAAAGTAATAGATAGAAGCCCTTTCAATCTCCAACAAAATGAGATTTTGTAAAACTGCATCGGTCCATTTGTTGCTTAGATAAATATGACAGTTCGTTCATCACAAGATCAAAAAGTTATAACTTTTTGAAAAAAAGTAAGCTTAACTTTAGGCTCATTCTCTTCTTAAACTCTATAAATTTGTGTTATGTATATAATATAGAGAAATATAAACTTTATATTCACATTCTACTCACCGTGTGCTCCTTTGTTGGCGTTTCTATCATCCACACTCAAATTAACGAATCCGGATCTTAAGGAATCTTCCAGTGAGCAGCTTTCTTCGTCTTCATCAGAGACTTTCTCCATGTTACTAATGACATTCCCATTTTCTTCGTTAAAATTTGCGTTATTGTCGTCGTCCCATTCATCCGCATCTGCACACCAATCGGTTGCCGCGGTTGTCTTAGGTCCAATCGCAGCTGTTTCTTCAGTAGTTTCGATTATTTGGTCTTGGGAATTCACTCTGATGCATATCCAACTACAAAATAGTTAAGTATATCGTATATGGTTGCATTTATAAGAAACGTTTCACATTCAAAAGACACAATTATCAATAGAACATGCTTAAAAAATGACAAAGAAGAATAGAAGATTAACTAATGCTGGCACTTATAGACTTCTATAGTTTTTGACATACCGAAAAGCATAAGAACTCGAGACCAATAATTATTAAAGAAAAGTTAAAATGAGTAATTTTATAAAAGAACATAGGTAAATACAAAACAGTAAGATCTACCAAATAACTAACTAAAACATGAATTCAAATTCAATTCAGCAATCATGATATAGTTTAATTCATAGGATAAGTTCATTGATATTGGACATAAATTTAACATGTTAAAATATGGAAAACTTAATATAAAAAAAACCGTTTTAAGAATATATACTTTTTAATTTCATCCAAATAAACTAACTTACCTTTCATTTAAGTTCCAGCAGTTGGGATTTATACAGGCAAATAAATAAAGAGTACGGTGAACAGTAAGATTCTCTAATGGAGCATATATTTGCACAACCAAAGGTCTTGGAAGCTGGCATAAAGGACAAATTGGAGGATCCAATTTTATATTTGATGGATAATCCTAAAATTAAAATAAATAATGATACATGACAACTAAGATAATTTGTTCCGTACAAGTGTAGGGGGTGTAACTCAGTGGTAGAGTGTCTGCTTCGCATGCAGAAAGTCCTGGGTTCAAATCCCAGCTCCTCCAAAACTTTTTGTTTTTTTTTTCAAAAATTATATTATTAAATAAGAAACATAAAAGCATTTACATCATGTAAAGCATTATTAAGAGTAGTATTTGTGTATTAATTACTACATTTCTCTTTTTGTGTACTTAAAATGGTTTATCAAACTAGGTAAATAAATGTTACTCACTGGCTTTCCTCCGATTTTGTTAACGGTAAAGTTGACTTGATTTTTGTATTTTTCACTAATGGGTTCATCTTCGAATCCAAGTAACATGCCAAAAATATTTTTTTCCATTATTTTAGCCAAATTTTAAGCAAAAAACAGCTGATCGATGGATGGCGCTCTGAAATTAGTCAACCAAACATACACATTCGAAAAATATTGTCCATAACCAAACTATTGCCGAGCATGCTATACATGCGCAGATCATCCGATGTTTTTATCGATTTATTTAAATTCATAAGCATGTGTGGGTTATCTAACCGCTTAGAAAAACTCAACATTTAAAAGACAATAAATAACGATTTGCATTGTTTAAGCACAGACCTGAACAGTTAAATTCTTTTTGATAGATTATTTGAGATTCTTATTTAAACATTACTAGGAATAAAACATGTTATTTAACTACCTAAGCGTTCTCTATTTAGAATGTAGACTATCTAACAGATCTAACTAGATATACGTATACAAAGAAAATGTAGTGATATAAATAAAATATTTACATAATGGCTTTACTTTATAAGAAGAAAAGGTGTTAAAATTTAAATACAACTTGATACGGCAATATCTACTACTTATCTATTATAAACCAGAAAAATAATGGATTTCAAACACCTCCACATTTGTTGCAATTTTAAAAACATTCAAAATGTTGGAAATATCAAAGAATTACTGCTGTCTAAATCCAAATATGTATGAAGTCCATCGAGCAAATGAAGTCCCAGGAGAAAGATTGAGAAAAAGGAGAACTAATCTTCCCGTATTAAATTATATTTAAATTAAATGATATTAAAACTTTCCGTGCAATAAAAATAGGCATAAAAGTAACAAAAACTAAAGATTATATATAACAATTTTATATACAAAAGTTTCATTTTCAATTAAAAATTTAATACTAAAAAGGTTTTAAAATTAATTTGTTTAAATACATTTCTTTTAAATATTCTCTAATACGTGTTGCATAAGAGAAAGTAAACTTTTCAATTAATTGACATATGACACTGTTGTTTTGATGTTTTTTTGTAAGTGAGAGTGAGGTTAGGTCTACTTGTAAACTTTAATCAACATACAAATTTTCGATGAAATAATTATCTGTAAGAATAATTTTTATCCTGATTTATAACATGACAGAAGACGTCCAAAGACATTCTGTTCACACTCTTGTGTTCAGATCGTTAAAACGATCTCACGATATGTTTTTAGCAAACCAAGGAATTCTGCCATCAATTGATGATACTGCGTAAGTTTTTCTCTCATGTATTCCGTTTTGGGAATTGTGTTTCTGACCCCATCTCATATTTTCAAATGTTAATGTGCTTTTGTTGCAAAGTACATTGAATTTTATGATGATTTATATTTTCTTTTGCTTATGTTATAAGAGATAAGTTTTTGTGTGTCATATACACTACATTAGTTCTTGACTTACTAAATTTTTATAGATCGTTTCTTAAAAGATCAGCACTAAAACTAGAACTAAACATTTTAGAGACTATTATTCTAAAGCAAGTTAAAAATAGAGCAATTTCAGTTAAGACAGTTAATAATGCATCAGAATTTTGTAATTAATTTGAAAATGTAGTTCAATTATATATGTTTTTTATAGAGAAAAAATAAGAAGGTTGGTAAAGGCAAGAGACTCTTATGGTATGGTATTCGATGATGTTAAAAGAATGCAAGCTATGAAAAATCTGAGGGAAGCTGAAGCCGGTCCAAATCCACCCCCTCCTGGAACAGCAGAGTCTCCGGATGGTCAACCAGCTGACAGTGCTGTGGTTCCTTACACAGATAATAGTCTAGTATTAAAAAGTCAACAAAATACTAATCAGAATCAATTGACTAATCCAATGAAAAGAGCACCTACAATGCCAAAACCAAAGTGGCATGCTCCATGGAAACTATACAGAGTAATTGCTGGACATTTGGGGTGGGTGAAATGTGTTGCTGTAGAACCAGGAAATGAGGTATGTAAATTTTTAACAATTAATTCAGAAATTAAATCCATTGGCACAATTTCTTGTTGTATATAATGTATAGTACCAGTTAGTATTAAAAATACATTCTGGACCAGATGCTATTTGCAGCAGTCTATTCAGCACAATGTTTAAACTTAAGAAAGTATTTAATTAAAGACCCTATGTGTAAAGATGCTAGTATAAAAGTCACAAGTGGTGCAGACAAAAGCACAGACACATTATCTGTTAATAGAGGAATGCTCACAAGGTGATTCTGTTACTCCAAGTTAAAACTAAAAATCTACGGGAAGAATTACATGATGCATCTAGTGGTGAGAAGGTCATGAATGAATCATTCACAAAGATCTGATCTTTGTGAAGACCCGTGATTGATACAATCACATTCTGTGACCCTACCATTCGGATGACCCTATGAATCATGCCTATGAATGATGCTGTCTAGTGTTTACGAAAGAACTGTGTGATCGCCACACATTGCTCGCTCAAATTAATGCATGAAGCGAGAACCGCAAAGGATCATTCAAAAGCTGATTTTGGTTTCTCAGAACAGCAAAACCCTGATGCTGCAAAACTGTAAAATTATATACATTCGAATTGTTGAGTCAATAATAGTCCCGTAGTCTGTTCTGTTTATAAATTTGCAAGAAATAAAATCCATTTTAATTGTTGCATTATCATTTATTCATGAACATAACAATATGGAATTTATAATTTTACTTAACTTTTTCAAGTTTTTTTTTTTATATTTCAATGATTTCTGAAGACGATTTGAGAATTACAAATCTTAATGTCAGCCTTAAACAATATTTCATTCTTAAATTTATATTAACAATATCAAATTCTACATGTAAACAACAATATAATTAAGGTCATTCTAATGAAGGAATCTCTATGAATGGGTCCTGCATTATCAATAATTCATACACTTTCAGAAAGATTCATAAACATATCAATATTAAACTCTACACACTTGACCTTTACACAACAAATTTAATTAGTCATTCATATGAATGGATCTTTATGAACTGGACATTTTAATGAATGACCTGGAAGACCCGGGTCACTGAAACAAACCAGGTCTTCCCATCACTAGATGCATCAAAGCATACATGACTCAAAATAAATTTCACTAAACTAAAATGACTTTAGAAAATATACAAATAAGGCCTTTAATCAAATATTGAAACTGAAAAACATATTAGTTAACTTGGACATTAATATAATTGAGAAAAGACAGCCAGAGTTTTGAACTGGATAGAATAGTGGAACAGTGTTAAGAGGTTTTTGATAAACTTGCATATATATTTAAGGTGCTGGAAATCTCTATAAATTTAACACAAAGAGTGTTTGAGTCTTATATCTTTCCAGTATTTACATATGGCCTTGAAATAATGGCATTTATATGTAAATTCCAAAAGAAAACAACTCTCTATGAGAAAATTCAACAAAAAACCAGAGTAATGGTTTTTGAAGGAGTGGTTAAACCCAGAAGAAATAGCGAGAGGATATCCAAAGTATGGCTGGAAAAATTGATTTGTATCATCCTAAACAAAATCAAGTGGAAATAGTGGGAAGTTGTTTATACCCAGGACTAGATGAATGAAGACTTAAAAAAGAGAGAGCAATTTTATTTTTTTGTTTTACATTTTCTTACATGACATATCAAATTAGATAATATATTTACTCTCTTCGTGATTTTATCAGGTTTTATTGCATCCCTTACTTACTTTATCACACCACTCCCTTGATTCAATTCCTCATCATGACATTTTAGATCAACCTCTTGTAATAGTCTACCATGCCTCACATATGAAAAGTAATATCTGAATCATGGATTAAATCAAAGGGCTAACAACTGTCCTTAAAACTTTCTTTAACATATATTTGATTTAGTATTTGATTTTAATAACATATATTTTTTTTCAGTGGTTTGCTACAGGAGCTGCAGATCGAATTATAAAAATTTGGGATTTGGCTACAGGCCAGTTAAAAGTTTCACTAACTGGACATGTCAGTACAGTTCGAGGTTTGGCCATCAGTCCTAGACATCCTTACTTGTTTAGTTGTGGTGAGGATAGACAAGTGAAATGTTGGGATCTTGAGTATAATAAGGTCAGTAAAAGTCAGTTAGTTCCTAGTTAACAATATAATTTTAATATTTGTGATAAATTTGTTCAATATGTATGTTTTATTTTCTAGGTTGTCAGGCACTATCATGGACATTTATCAGCTGTATATTCATTATCACTTCATCCCACAATAGATGTACTTTTGACAGCTGGTCGAGACTCTACTGCCAGAGTGTGGGATATGCGGACTAAAGCTAATATTCATACACTGACAGGTCATACACATACTGTTTCTACAGTTATTTCTCAAGCAACAGAGCCTCAGGTAAAGATTTTTAATTGCAGTTGAGATAAAAAATTGTTTAATTCATTGTCACCATCATAATTTATGTATATGTCATATTTAGTGAGATTCACAAGGAGAACACTCTTTAATTTTGTATTTAATTCAATCTAGTACTGTACATTCTATAACTATGTATAATTAATTCTATATTTTAGGTTATTACTGGATCACATGACTCCACCATTAGGTTATGGGACTTAGCAGCAGGAAAATCTATTTGTACATTGACCAACCATAAGAAGAGTGTGAGGGATATTGTTTTTCATCCAACTTTGTAAGTAAAAACATTTTGTCAAGTGCGGTCAAGTACAGGGTGAGGTCGGGCCTTGCAGCATCTAATTTATTTTGATTTAACATGTTTCCTTTGATAGTTTGATTTTTATTATTCTAATGATTATACTGTTTTTAGAAATATGTTCGCTTCCGGTTCACCTGATAACATAAAACAGTGGAAATGTCCTGACGGAAAATTCATTCAAAACTTATCGGGTCACAATACTATCATAAACTGCCTGGCAGTAAATCCAGAGGGCGTTTTAGTATCAGGGGGAGACAATGGCACTCTTCACTTTTGGGACTGGAGAACTGGATACAATTTCCAAAGGTTGCAGGCTCCTGTCCAACCAGGATCTATGGATAACGAAGCTGTCATATTTTCAATGACTTTCGATAATTCTGGATCGAGGTTAATAACAACAGAGGCGGATAAGACTATAAAAATTTATAAAGAAGACGATACAGCAACTGAAGAGTCACATCCAATTAACTGGAAGCCTGATATTCTTAAGAGAAGAAAATTCTAACATGTTCTTTTAATTTTTTATCGTCTTGTGTGATAAACATTGTTACTAAGGACATGAGTTTTTTAAGTATGAATAATTATTGTATATTAAAGATAAGTGATTGTAATATAATTTTTTACCATACGATTAGTGTTTTAATCATATTAAAAGCAAGTCGCTATCGCTGCCGATAAACCTACCCTATAACGCATGCAGTGTTTTTAATTACTACAGTAATACCGTTCTTCTTCTTTTAATGGCGCTACAACCCTTTGTAGGTCTTTACCTGCTTAACAATGTTCTTTTATTCTGCCTTGTCCGATACTTTACTTCACTATTGCCTGATGTTCATGGTTTTAAGATCTTCCTCTACATCGTTTATCCACCTTTTACGATGCCTTCCGGGGTTTCCATCTCTGGATTACTTTTACAGCTCGATTAACTGGCATTCTTTTTAAGTGGTCAAGCCAGTTTTACAAACCTAACGATATCTGCGCTCTGCATTAATTCATGCAACTCTTAGTTAATTTCTTTCTTCACGAACCATTGCTACAATGAATTGATCCAAATATCTTTCTTAATATTTTGCGATCAAAAATATTCTCAATTTATTTTCAGCAGTGGGTAAAAGGGTCCACGTTTCACATCCACATGAGACCCCCATGATTCAGTAACTTACTTTTCATTAGGTCTTTGTATGCATAAAAGCACTTATTACCGCTAAGAATTCGTGCTTGTATTTCTTGACTGACGTTGTTGCTGTCATTTATTATTGAGCCTAGGTAGGAAAAGGTGGAGGCATATTTGTAGGTATGGTTGTCTGCTTTGTACACTTCATATATTTTGTTTTTCTTTCATTTATATTTAGACGAAATACAGCGGCTTCCCGTTTTATATCTTTAGCTTTTTCGCTTAATATCCTTCTATTGCGGCTTATTTCCGTCTTCGTAAGACGGAAAGAAGACAATGTTGAAGAAATCAAAAAGAGCCTATAAAAATGGACAAATAGAAAAAATGGAAGAAGATTTTAAAAACAACGAAATTGGAGGGCCTTACGAATACCTAAAAAAGATAAAAAGTGGGTATAAACCTCAAACAAGTCTATGTAAAGATGAAAGTGGGCAAATAATCAATAACCAACAGGAAGCATTATTTTCAGACCCCACTTGGTACAAAAGTAGACAGGAAAATGAAATGGGTACGAACTATGTAGAAGAGAATGGAGTAGAAGCTAGAGCTAGAACCATAGAGGAAGTTCTCGAAGCTATTAAGGCCCAGAAAAACAATAAACCCCCGGGAGTTGACGACAGTAGCGCACCTAGAATTTTCCTGTGGTGTGGTTTTGGTTGGGCATCGAAATTTTTTTAGGCTACCTCCATTATTTTGAGTCTTTAAAATTTGTGTAACAGTGTCAGAATAGTGCCCTGGGGGGGGGGGGCGTTTAACCCCTCCCTGGGTGCTCCACTGATTGACGAAATACCAGCAGAATTGTATAAGGTTTGTGGCGATCACCTAGTAAGTCACATCCACGCGCTCATGAAAGACATATGACAAGAAGAGAAAATACCCGACGACTGGAAGAAAAGTATAGTATGCTCTATCTATAAAAAGGGAGACAAAAACCAGCGTGGAATCTCTCTACTATGTACATCATATAAAGTCCTCGCGTATATTATAAACCAGCGGCTCCAACCACTAGCAGAAAATATTATTGGAGAGTATCAGACAGGCCTCCGACGGAAAAGATCGACACTGAATCAAATATTTACAGTCAAACAGATCTTGAGTAAATCATGGGAACCATGTTCACAACGTATTTGTAGACTTCAAAGAGGTATACGACTCAGTCAAAAGGAACAAACTATACAATATATTGGCTGAATTGGCAATATCACACAAACTAATTAGACTCACTAAAGCCACAGTGGATGAAACTCAGGCATGTGTACGAATACAAAACTTTTTTCAAATTTCGCAGGGACTAAAGCAGGGAGATGAGCTGGCCCCAACTTTGTTTAACCTGGCACTAGAGTATGCGGTTAGGCAAATGCAAACTGGACGAGGAAACGGACTGACCAACCGAACGGTTCACCTGGCCGCTTATGATGATGATAATAATATGAGTAGAACATCAAGAGGAGCACACGAAACATACACAGAGTTAAAAACGCAAACAAAAATGCTAGTTTTTTTAAAAAAACTTTCTCATTTTCTGTCTTGGAGTCTAGGTATCGGAGCGGACGGTTCGGAGAATTATAATTACCTCGTACGCTCGTACGAGGCAATGTTGCCGATTTTAGCGCTTTATGTATTTGCAATATCTAATCCAAAATTTAAAGCACTCTATATAACCTCTTAGCATGTATGACATTTTTGAACATTAACAGTGGAACAGTCACAGTTTGACGTAGTTCTGGGTTAAGAACTATCCAGGTTTAGTAACTTGCGTAACTCAATAAAGGATAAATTAAAACACGTTTATAAAACTGAACAATTTATTATTGCTAGTGCGTTTATTGCCAATAAATAATGTAAAATGAATCACTTGACTTTCTTTTTACCTACTTCTGTTTTCTTCATTTTGCTATTTTGTAAACTTATACCTACATACTGGAATCCTAATATTAATAACATTTGTACTATATTGAATAAGACCATTTGGGGTATGCTAAGAACTTTATAAATTGGATATAGCCATACTCCATCCCTGAGATATATGGAAAAATATCTGAAATAAAAATTAAAGTATATTAAAAAAATGTTTTTAAAATAGGTACTGTAATTTATTAATAATTATTATACAGGGTGACAATATTCCCACCATTAATAACTTCATTTCGGTAAATAATAAGAAAAATTTAAAAGACAGATCGATTTTGTTTTTACAAGTGAAGACTTTTACTACTTTTAGTGAATATTTTTAACTCTGAGTAAATGTTACTCTTACAACTTTAAATAGGAAAGGGTCAAGTACCACATCATTTTAAAGGCATTTTATTTTTTCTCCCATGGTAGCCTAATTTAACTTGCTTGTACTGAGATTAATGGTTGTAAAGATATTATTAAGCTAACATCGTCAACTGTACGCAATAGTGGCTTAACTCAAAAATCAGACATTACATCACCAGAGAGCTTGAAAAAGCCTTATTTATGACCTGCAAAACTGGCACAATAATAATAGCAAAAATGTTCATTGGACGTGACTAGTATCGTTACGACATGTAGGTTGAGATAAATTGTTTCTTGCAGTACTGACACTTTTTAGTTGTGCAGTGGAAGTCAAAAAATGTCGATATCAAGTTTCTATGCAATACCGACACTTTTGAGTTGTGCCACTATAGCAGACAATTTTATATATTTTCAAACTGTATCAGTAAGAATTTTGGAGTTTTGTCACATTAAATAAAAGGAGTAAATTTTTTATTTTAAATGTCAGATCCAAAGGATTATCAGAAAAGAAGTGAATTAATCCTATCTCAAGCAGGAGTAACCTAAGTCATAATATCAATATTATTTTAATTTATAACTCCAAATAATTGATTTAGTATAAAAGTTTAGACGATTTTTTGTTTACACCTATCGGTTTAAACAAAAAATAAACCCATTTTAGTTTACACCAACCGGTTCGTAAAGAGAGGATCGTCAATTTTAGGGCATTTTAGGTGATAAAAGACGTGACAATTAATAAACCTAAAAGTAGGAAAAGGAAGGCTTGTCCGGATCAATGGAAAAAAATGTCAGAAAGTTTCTTAGAAATTCAGGCCAAAAATTCACCAATGTTAACGGTAATCTTGTACAAGCTTGCAGTTTAGGTCCATCTTGCAATCCATGTAGACTGAAATGTGATGAAAAATTCACCTTACAAGAAAGAACGCAGATCTTTGAAAAATATTGGTCAATGGATATAAATGAACAACGAAGTTATATTCTGAGAACATATCGATGTTCAGAAAAAGGTAACACATCAAGCCGTGGTTATAATCATGCATTTTATTTGAAAAACCGTCAGAAAAAAAAAATAAGTGTGCAAGCGACTTTTTATATCCATCTAAGAATTACTACTAGATGTATTCGAACTGTTATTGGAAAGACGGAAAGTGGCTTTATAAGCAACGATCAAAGAGGTAAATATAGCATGCATAAAACATTTTGTAACGAAACTATCAACAGGGTTCGTAAACACCTTTCTTCAATTTCGAAAATAGTGAGCCACTTTTGTCGAAGTAGTAGGGAAGAGAAAACATCGGAGGGTGTTGGAGCCGGCATAGTAGGGACAAATCAAGGGATACATTTCCCGGTAAGTCTATCTAAGGATGTGACAGTTTTCCAGGCGGAAATAACTGCAATCCATCACTGTGTGGAAGAAATAGAAAGGCAGGAAAGAACGTTCTATTCAGTTGCCATCTTCACAGATAGTCAGGCAGCGCTTAAGGCACTCAATTCTGTAGAGGTCAATTCTAAGCTAGTATGGGATTGCGTGTGTGCCCTAAATAAACTAGGAGACCGTAGCAAGGTTACGGTAGCCTGGGTACCGGGGCACGAGGGTCATAAGGGCAATGAAAAAGCAGATGAAATGGCCAAATAAGGCTCATCAATGCCATTCATTGGACCGGAACCCTTCTGCGGCGTTGCAAAGTCAGTAACAAGAACGGCTACAAAGGAGTGGGTAGCTCACAAATCTCTGGAATTGTGGAGGAATTCACCAGGACAAAAACAGGCGAAACAGTTCATTAGAGAACATTCGCCAAAATTTACGGCAGACCTAATTAGCAAAGATAGGAAAACAGTCAAAGCCATAGTACGTCTTCTAACAGGGCACTGTAAGCTGAATAGGCACTTGAAGCTAATGGGATTATCAGATGATGACCTGTGCAGATTCTGTCACCTCGAAGAAGAAACGGCAGAGCACATTTTATGTCAGTGTGACAGTCTGGCAAATGTGCGGTTTTTTGCATTAGGAGAAGAAAATCCACCGGAAAACAGCTACATGGAAGGTACAGTCTCGAAGCTACTAGACTTTATAAAGAGGGTCAGGCTAGAGAATGTTGTCTAGGACTAGAGGGCCACAATAGATCTGAAAAGGTCGCAGTGGAATAGGCCGAAAGGCCACCTCTCTTAATCTAATCTAATCTTTGTCGAAGTAGTACCTCAAAAAAATATATAGGAGGAGGTAAAACATTGAGAGATCTATACAATGATTATAAAGCTGATTGCTAAAGAGACAGGAAGCTAAAAATACTTGACAAAGAGAATGTGACTAACTTACAAAAAGTTGCTTGTTTTGACCAACAAGCTATTCTACTGACACCAAAAGGAGACTTTCCGCTTTCTATTATTAATCTAAGCTGTAAACATATCATTTCTCTATATGTGAACTTCAGAAAAAAGGACTGCGAAATGTGCACAGCTATGTTTCGCACGAAGGAGAAGGTAGTAAATGTGCCACAGAAATTGGTTCGTGCCTGCTGATGTATTTGGAACAAACATCTATAAAAACCAATTCTGACGATTTGAAATTCAGATTTTACTCAGACCATTGTGGTGGCTAAGGAAACAACAAGTACCTAATTGCAATGTATCAGTACGCTGTAACTCATTTCAAAATTTCTTTGATAACTCATCGCTAATTACTTGTTGGCCATACTCAAAATAAGGGTGACAGCTGCGACTCTTTAATAGAAAGAATTATCACTAAATCTTAAAAAAGGGCCTATTTATCTACCGACTCATTACGCTATGCTGATCCAAACTGCTTGTTGCAAACAATCAATCGAAGGATACGAATTATGTCCTTATGAATTTTGACCAGAAAAAGTTAAATACTAAAACAGCGACAATTTTCAAGGAAGATGTCCAAGGAAATACTTTTCATTTCAACGATATTTGTGAAATTTATGGAAAAAAAGTTCTGGTACTCAAAACTCTTTTAAAACTTCATTTGCACAAGAGGAGTACAGATCAGTTGATACCACAAAAAAAAAACAAAAAAGGTTTAGAAAGCATGGATATTATAGAACTAGAAAATGCTTACAATGGCAGCCTGCCAATAACTGAAAAGAAGAAAAAGGTCCTTACTAGCCTTTGTGAAGACAAGAGTGTTCCACCAATTCACGCTGATTTTTTTTAAAAGATTGTTAATCATAAATTTCTCTATTATTATCAATATCTGCTGTTTTTATTTCGTTCTTCTTTTCGATTCACACGGAAGTCACACAAGGTGTGTCTCATATAAGAAATATGGAATATCGCGCCCAAGATTATTATTATTATTAGTTACCATATCACTATCTACAAATAGTCACTATCAAAGTGGATGTATTGATATTCCATTTCTCATTTTAAAATTAATACAATTTCGTTAACTTACTCAAAAATATGACTTAAATACTCACAATGTCTGGTAGATTCCAGCATAAAATAATAATATGGGAGCTGCATTCTTAAATTGCACAAAATTATCTTTCTTTGGCAGCAGTATTTCTATAACTAGAGGAATAGCTATGAAAGTATGTAACACATGATTCAACCACGAGGGAAAGAATGTGTCCATAACCTTCGGGAATATCAGTTCTCTATCCACAGCCCAGATAGACCAAAACGTAAAAACTACTAATGTGCTGCATGGAAACACGAGGCTGTTGAATATGTAGGCCCTGGCTTTGTTCAGAAGATTCTGGATTTTTGATGGAAAGCTCAGAAGTTTTGATAGTTCATCTAGGACGGCTAGCGAAATAAAGAAGATTTGTAGCATCTGAAACAAAAGAAAATGCATTATATTATACGAAAAATTTTAATACATTAAACTATACTATATGTTCTACTATATATTCATAGATTACTACAATAAACTTATTTTCAATTTCAGGAACGGCATGACCCAATAGGAAAGTTTATATTTCATATTCTAAGTATACTGTTTGAAAGGTTTTGCTTTCTATTCACATTGTGTGGTTATTTATTATTTATTTATTTATTTAGCGTATGGATAATTACAATACGATAAAAGTAGTATTTAGATAATAATTATGTTCAAATTGGAATTGTAACCTAAGTTAAATATTAAATATTAATGTCCAAATTGCACAGTCATTCAATTGCACCAGGAGAACACTCTGCAAGATCTTGAAGGTCTCCTCTGTATCTGCGGATTGGGCAATCCGCCATGATGTGTTGGATGGTCTGTCTCGGGGATCCACAATCACATTGTGGGCTTTCTGCATGACCCCATCGGTATAGAGAATCGGCACATTTTGCCATGAGCCGTGCGTATGCGATTTAATTTTGTCCATATAGGGCGTGGCAGGTTTGATCCAGTGAAGCCGATCGACGTACTTGTTATTTTGATGACGTCTGGCTCTGTTGTTGGCATCCATCTTTTCGTCCACTGCTCTTGCTTATTGTAGCTATCACCCATTCCCTGAACGGATTGGACAGGGGGTCGTCTGGACTTCAGTCTTTGTTGGTCTTGTGCGGCGTGCGGAATATACTGGTGAATTGGCAGACGATTATTTGCCATGATTTTCTGATACTCTCTGACAAGTGCTGCCGTTCGTCGAATATCTGGAGGTGCTATATTGCTCAGAATTGGAAGCCATCTTAGTGGAGTTGATTTAATAGTACCAGATATTACTCTCATAGTGTAATTTAGTTGAACATCAATCTTGTTGACATGAGCGCTATTTAGCCATACCGGTGCGCAGTATTCAGCGACAGAATACACCAGGGCCAGTGAGGAGGTTCGAAGTGTATCCGCAGTGGCACCCCATGTCGTTCCAGCAAGCTTTGTTATTATGTTGTTACGGGTTCTCACTTTGGCAGCTACATTAGTAAGATGAGTTTTGAACGTCAGTGATCTGTCGAGCGTTACACCCAGGTATTTAGGGTTGTTATTATGTTTCAAAGTCTCGCCATTGAAGGTGATGCTAAGGGTGTCATTCGAAAGCTGATTTGTGAGATGGAAGAGGCTTGTCTCAGTTTTGTTTGTATTAGGGCGAAGTCGCCATTGTTTAAAGTAGTCGCAGAGAACCCTTAAGTCTTCGGTAAGCGCCCTTTCTCCAACATCTTTGGCTTGGTTTTGAAATGCGATAGCCAGGTCATCTGCGTAAGCAAATTTTTTTGATTTTGTCTCTGGAAGATCGGCTGTGTAAATGTTAAATAATAGTGGAGCAAGCACTGACCCCTGTGGGAGGCCGTTATTTAGCTTTCTGACATTGCTCTTTGTATCGTTTATATATACTTGAAACAGTCTGTTGGTTAGGAGGTTATTGATTAGTTGTGTGATAGTAAAGTACTGTAAGTGTAGTAAAGTTATATTTATAACTTAACAAACCGATTTAACGATGATTATTTGTACAATTGGTATTTTTGTTTTAGAAAGTAACAGTTTGGATCCAAAGCCTAGCACTTCAAAACAAGAATTAATATCTTATTCTTCAGGTACGTATTACATAAATTCTTTATTTTTCTTGCTATTTCATTACTCAAGCTGATTTTAACTTATGTAATACAGCTTCGCGGCGAAGCGTAAACGAGGGAGAAAAATTATTAAAGGAGACACTAGAAAAATAAGACAAAGTAACAAAAATTCAGGAAATTCTTATACCACTAAAACAGGTAGAATTGCCCAAGGTCGTAAATTTGAAAAACTTATGAATTATCACAAAGGTTGTTCAACAAAAGTAGATAAAGAAACTCAACAACTACTACTTATTCAATGAATTTTGGAATATGGATAGTTATAACAAACGAGTCGCTTATACTGTTAGTCTTATCAGCAAGTAAAAAGTAAAAAAACTCAAAAAGTGAGTGAAGCTAATAGAAAAAAGGTCAGAGAAGGTGCATATGCATTTTGTGTGAAACGCGAAGGCGAAAAAATCGATGTTTACAAAAGATGTTTTCAAAAAATTTTTGATTTATCTAATACCTTTATCGCAAATGTTTTGCGTAAAGCAAATTCTTCAGGTATAGCATATGACGATAAACGAGGCAGACACGAACCTCCCAACAAAACAAGTGAAGAAAATATCATGTTAATAAAACAACATATTACATCGATTCTGAACTACGTAAGCCACTACTGTCGACAAAAAAGTGACAAACGATTTTTGCCTTCATTTTATACACTTACTAGATTATACGAATAATATAAAAAATGGATATCACCACGAAATCCTGTCGGCCGTAAGGTATACGAATCTGTGTTTCATACTATGAATATTTATATTAAAAAGTTTAAAAAGGATACGTGTCAAACATGCGATAAATATAAGGCCTAATTCAAAATGAACAATGTGCAGAAGCTAGAGAAGACTTAAGAAACACGTAAGACAGACACATGGAAAAAGCTGAAAATGTTTACGCCGCTAAAAGCAAGGATAAGGAAAAAGTTGCCAAAGATAAACAGATTTACAGCAATGTCTGCCAACACCAGATATAACGACGTCTATTGCTTTTTACAAGCGGTAACTTTGGACATACAATTTGACCTTGCATCAATGTAATAACAATCAAGCAATTTGTTACATGTGGTACGAGATTATTTCGGGAAGGTGTGCTAATCACACTGCTTCATGTCTCTATAAAGAACTTCAATCTTTACCGCTTGCAATAAAACACGTTACGCTTTACTCAGATACTTATGGGAATCAGAACAAAAATTCCCATTTAGTGGGTATATTTATAATATTAATGAATCAATCTCATTTAAAATGCATAGATCATAAATTCTTAACCCCAGGACATACTCATATGGAGTGTGACATAGATCTCCATATGAGTCTCCAATTGAGAAAAGAAGAGAAGAAGTTTGAACACAAAATTGAATGTAGCCCAGATGAATAAAGACGATTTCTATGACTTTGCAGCATTTTAAAGGAGAAATTACAAACTAAAAATTAGACGAATCTGGAAATCGATTTTTATGGCAAGACGTGAAGTGGTTAAGGTATGAAAAGGAATATGGCAGATTTGCGTATCAAACGACCCTCGACGAAAACGAACCGTTCAGATATATAAACTATTTAAGAAGTAGGCAAAATGCTTGTGCTACAGAACATTTAAAAAAATGTAGGTTTCCAAATCCCATTACTGAAGAAAAGAAAAAAAATAATTGAATTGCTGCCTTATATTAGTAACGTTTTTCATCCGTTTTATGAAAGCCTATCGACGCAAACAAGTGTAAAGGAAGTGCTTCCAGATATTGAAGATGATTATATTCAAGACGATGTGTAAACGGATGTATTTTTCATTTTGTGTTAATTGAGATAACTCACTTTTTTTGTTAAGAGTTACATGTTGGGTTTAAGATTGATTTTGTAGTTTATTAGAATAAAAATCATTTACAATAGAAACTGTATGCTTTTTATTACAATGAAAATATTCTGCAATATTTCAGCAGCTCATATCTTAAAAACCTTATTTTCCGACTTATCTCCTTTTACACGCGCAAGAGCGATATGATGTAATTCCTTTTGGCAATGCCGCCATGTGTGTTTTTTGTGTCCCAACATATTCGCTACCCCCTCCTTTCCAATTATGTATTATGTCACGATCTGACTAACTATTCTATCCAACCACAAAACGATTAAAAGATATATTGTTTATAAAAATATATCAAGAAATCCCAAACATTATTTAAAAATTGATAGAAAGTTTTATTTTAAACGTAGTTTATATTAAACTCACTATTTTATTTTTATTTTAATCACTTAAATGTTTAAAATCATAACCACTGCTAAAAAAAGGATAAGAATAAACAGAATTTCTAAAAAAAAAATAACTAATTCTAAAAAATATATAGTCCAAAGTTTGAAGATAACTCTGGATTCATTAATTATGAGTAATTACATCGATTTTTTGATGTAAGTAAATCCTGTTTAGTCTGGGTCGTGACCCAGGATCAACGATTCCATTATTTTTGGTGATTATTTTGATGAACATTTCACAACTTTCCTTCATGTTTATCAACAATTTAATGAAACGAGTTGAATTTTTATTAGAATATTATTTTTTAATGTCCTGTTAGGCTTTTGATAATATTATAATAAAAGTTGTGATGAAACTTCTTTTTTACTTTGATTATATCATTAGAGTGATAAGGAAACTATTAAACAAAATTTGTAAATAAACATCCTTCGTCAGCACTTAAAGCTATTTACGCAATATAAAAAATAATACAATAATCCAGTGATCAACTTAAATCAGTTTCATAAAAGATTGTCAAAAGTTCGATAAGACACATTCTTTTCTTATTCACATTCTTCTTCGAGTTAAGGAGAAAAATAGTAGGAGGAAGAAAAACATAATTATCGAATTATCTCGTTTATTAATAACTTTATGACATGAATTTATATAAAAAAAATTAAGAGAATTATATTTTATACAATTTTGATCTTTCATTTATTTTTTTTTGTGAAATCAATATTTGACGTCGTACGTATGCGGTAAAGGCGCAAGCGTAAGACATTACAGCGATTGGTTATATAGGAATTGTTTTTATTCAATATCTCAGCCATTTTCAATATTCCGACTTAAATTGTTGCAATTACCATTTCTTAGAATTTCTTCTTTGACAATTTTTTTGAATGGTTGCTCACGCAACGGCGCAATTCAATCGCGATTTTAAATTTACACTAAGCCCCCCTTACAGGTTAGTATAATAAAATTCGGAGCAGCTTGCCATGCAAGGTCAATGCTATCCCGGCTGTACTAAAATGGAACTTCCTCAACAAGTTAACAAATAATAAAGTTTTCATGATTCCACAGCAAATCTTACTAATTCAATGGAAAATTCTGGCATAGTAATACGGTGTTTAATCCCGGAAATCCAAACTAATTGAGGAAATAGAATAAAATAGTCTTTAATTAGTGCTTAACATTCAGGATACAGTGTTGTTAAAGGGAAATAAAGAAATTCCATTATAAGCGTTAAGACTTTTCCTGGAGCAAATGTCCCTTCAGACCATAACCTCCTTGTCTCAAAAATGAAACTGAGGGTAAAAAAGAAATAAAAACCAAAAGTTCCAAGGTGAATACTCAGTTACTCAAGAAAAATGAAATCCGTGCTGAGGCTTCAACTTGTATCAATCAAGAAATGAAGAAATTAAAATCAGAAATGAAAAACACTGAGAATATGAACATTACGTGGAGCAAAATCAAATATTCTGTTATAAAAACACAGAAACTCTACAGACGAAAACAAAAAGCCGAAAACCTTGGATGACTCAAGTAAAACTGGAAATCATGGAACAAAAAAGAAAATATAGAAACAAAAACGAAAATAAGTACAGACAAAAACATAAATTAATAAGGAACAAAATAAAAAAGTCTAAGGAAGAGTTGATGATGGAAACATGCATCGAAGTGGAAAAATTGCAGAAAAAGCATGATCATTATAATTTACAAAAAGTGAAAAAATTATCTGGAAAATCACGAACAAATACACCTACCCGATTAATTGATAAAAACAATAAATCTATTAATAACCCAATTGAAATAAAACAAGTACGGACTAAATATATTGAAGATCTTTTCATAACGGCTTCGGAACAGTGGAAGCTCTGTACAGTTTCACAACTCTTGCCCAAAAACGTCGAGACCAAAAGATCTTTTCGTTGCATTTATAGACTATGGGAAAGGTTTCGACAAAGTTGAACATAACATTCTCATGGAATGTCTAAAGAGAAAAGGACTCGACAAAAATGACATTAACATATTGAGAAATCTCTATTGGAACCAATAGGCTGTGGTAACATTAGATGGAAATAGTACGAATGCGCAACAGATAAGTAGAGGAGTGAGACAGGGCTGTGTACTTCCACCATTACTATTTAATATATATTCCGAAGAGTTATTTACGCAAGCACTTGAAAACTGTACAGAAGGGATCAAGATAAATGGTGAAAATATAAATAACATTAGTTATGCTGACGATACAGTCATTATCGCTGAAAGTGAGACAGACCTGCAGACGTTACTAAACGCAATTTGTGATACTGGGAACAATTTGGTTTAACAATAAACATAAAGAAAACAAAAACTATGGTTATCAGTAAGAGGGGCAAATTCATTACAAGAATCCAGATAAAAAATGAAGATATTAAGCAAATGGACAAAATGAAATACTTAGGAGTCTGGATTATGGAAGATCTGAATCCGAAATCAGAAATTCGCTCAAGAATAGAGCAATCAAAGCAGCCTTTTTGAAGATGAGGAAATGTCTGAGTAACCAAAGACTCAATCTGCAAATCTGATATCTGATGGTAAAACGTTATATCCAGTCTATTCTTCTTTATGGTGTGGTAGCCTGGACTGTTAATGTTGATTTAATGAGAAAACTGGAAGGTTTTGAGACATGGCTTTTTAGAAGAATTTTGAAGATACCTTGGACCGATCATATTACGAACGAAATGGGATAGTTGAAATACGTTGTACAGAATGAGAAGAGACAGAGAACTTTTGACCATCGTTAAAAGGAGAAAGACAGCATATTTGGGGCACATACTTAGAAATGATAAGTACGAGTTGTTGCAGCTGATTATGAAGGGTAAAATCGAAGGAAAAAGGGCTCCTGTTAGACTGTAGAACATTCGCGACTGTACTGCACACACAAACGCTCTTAAGAAAAGCAGAACATAGAGACGAATTGACAAATAAAAGAAGAACAAAGGGAAATAGATTGTAAAATGGTGACTGAATCTCAAACGTTAGCAGTTGCCCTTTTTAAGTTAGGCGAGATACCTGCTGTACCTGGCATTTGGTTATGTGATATCTGTATCAAACCTTTTTTTTTTTCATTAAGTCTCATTTATCTTTTTCCATTCTCTCTCCTGTTACTGACAAAGAATCTAGAGCGTAGAAACACTCAATTAATTTTAAACTGTTTGTCCTTGTTTTAGTGTAGTGTTTTGTACAATTTTATGTTAAAATTCATGTTTATCACATTCTACGCTTGCTGGATAGCCCAAATTTGACGAAATGCCCCTGAAGATGCTGTTTTAAGCGAAAGTACTTGGGCAAGATTTAATTGTTAAAATTGTGCTCGATATTTGCCTTTCATTTTCAAAGTTCATTTATTCGAGCATTCAACCTTATATCAATTCACTTATCTTTGATAAAAGCCAATAACTTGCTTAAAAAGCATTTAAGGATTATGACTAAAGCTCGGAAGCAAAAAAAAAATATATTAAAAAATCCACAACAACTCGCATATATCGGTAACAATTATAAATTAATAGTTACCACAATTACCTTATTAGAAAGACAATAAAATTAGTAGCTAATTTAAAGTCAAATATTAAATCGACACCTAGAAATAATGGTCAATAAATTGAAAAACAAATAAAACATGTTTTTGACAAGATGAAGATTTTCGTTTTTATTCAACCTTGCTAAAGTTTTGAATGGAACGTTTTCCTATGAATTACAAATTGACCCAGATTTATTATCCGCCCTTATATATACTATGACTTTTGATAACGTCAAGTATGACCAACTTTTGGAGATCTTGAAAGCTAAACAGTTAGACACTCGCGATATAAGAATAATATCTACTCTGTATTATAATCAGAAGGCAGTTGCACGCATCGAAAATAGCACAACAAATGAAATTCAAATTAACAAAGGAGTTATACAAGGATGTGTGCTGTCACCAATGCTATTTAATCTCTATTCGGAAGAAATTATGAAGAAAGCATTGGAGACAGAAGAGATTGGGATAAAAGTTAACGGCCAACCAATTAATAATATTAGATACGCAGATGATACGGTTTTAATGACGGAGACAGTAGAAGACCTGCAAGCCATTTTAGCAAGGTAGTCACAGCTAGTGAAGAGAAAGGGTTAACAATGAATGTCAAGACGAAATTCATGATTATTTCAAAAAAACAAAGATTGAATTCAAACCTGTACATTCACAATAACGAAATCCAACGGGTGCACAAATATAAATATTTGGGAACAAGTATTAATAACAGCACTGACATCACAGAAGAAATAAAAACTAGAATTGGAAAGGCTCGAGCTGCTTTTGTTAATATGAAGAATATTCTGGGAAGTCATGACATTAACTTAAACCTGAAAATGAGATTGGTTAGATGCTACATCTTTTCGATACTGCTGTACTGAGTAGAGACTTGGACTTTAAACAAGAGCAATACCTACCGATAAACTAGAGGCCTTCGAAATGTGGATATATAGAAAAATTTTGAAAATACCTTGGACAGACAAAATAACAAATAGTGTAGTTCTTCGAAGAATGAACAAAGAACGAGAGCTGTTGATCACCATCAAGAGAAGAAAGTGGGAATATCTTGGTGATGAGAGGGAAAAAGTAGCTATTGCTCCAGTTAATTATCCAAGGAAAGATTCAGGGCCAACGAAGCGTGGGGAAACGACGTATATCTTGGCTGCGCAATTTAAGAGACTGGTTCCAGTGCACTTCTAACGAATTATTTAAAGCAACAGCTTCAAAGATACGAATAGCAAAGGTGATGTAGAACGTTCATTTTCAATGTATAAATTAATTTTAAATGACCGAAGACATAGTTTTAAGACCGAACATATTGAAAGAATTTAATTGTAGTATTTTTTAAGCATTTAGCTCCATTTAGCTTAGTCCATTCACCTATGTTGTAGATGTTTCTTCAGTTGACAGTATTCAGTAACTATTTCTGTCTTTATTTGTCTGCTTAGATTCGTTAAACTATACGAAAGCATACTGCCAATGTTGCTACAAATTTTCTTCACATGAATCAATCCATGTAGAGTTTTGCATTTGTTCTATTAACTTTTTTCCAACCAATTTTTAAATTTCGTGTCGTTCGGCATTTTTCGTGACTTGAAGAGTTAACAACAACGAATGGGAATGGAAAAATGTTTACCAATATCACAGACAATCTGCATTAAGTAGAAAAACACATTAAAATCTGATATGTCAAATTAGTAGTACAAAAACATACTTACAAAATTCCAATTTGTCGCATAAAAATACTGATACATAGGTATATTTCTTAAATTCTGATCTACATGACCTTTATGTTCGGTTATTGTCTTTTTCATCTGCTCTCCTCCATATACCCCATACAGGACAATTATTAGAACAGATACATGTAATAGGAAAACACACACACTCATTTTTATATATAAAAAATACTAAGTCCTTTTTCTAAAATTATTTAAAAAAATATTTGGGTAATATAATTAGGCCGGCTTCAATTCACCCTACGCGAGTAAACACAAAACAGCCACTTCAAAGTCAAAATTTGATTTATATCTCAAATTATATCATTCCACTAAAAATTGTAGTATTTCATTCATATCATGACAGATAACCGCGTCAATTCGGTGATTATAGTGAAGAAGGGGTCACGGAAGCCAATTACGATTATGTATTGTGTTTGTCCTTCAATCCAGTCTCGGATCAACAACTTGAAATTCAACTTTTTAGTAGGTTCTCCAATAGTACAGATTAAAACTACAATAGAGCGGTACACATCCTTCTTGATTCCACCAAAAAAAAATTGAGGCATGTAACCTACTGTTGTCAAATGGGATATATTTGTTTCATCTATAAGTCTCTTTTTTGAATAAGTTTTAAAATTTTTGTTAATAATAATTACTACATATATGAAATAAATACATCTTATCAGTTTCCAGATTGATTTCTCAAACAATTGTATAATATCAAAAAGCTGATGTCAAATAAATATTTCTAATGATCTTACTCTGTTACGGGTTATTTACCTACTTCAAGATTGGGCAAACTAGACATTTCATATTATCTAAGATCCCACTACAGGATTTACTACATTCATACCGTAGCTAATCAAACTCATAATTTTACATACATTTAAAAATAAGGAGAATACATTGATAATAGGTTGCCATTAAAAAAGTGGGTACAAATACTTTTAATTCAATTAATAAGAATTCGTTCGTTTCTTTTTTAAACAAAATACGCTGCTCGTGACGTATATGCATGTTTTTTTATATATCAAATTAAAGCTAATTTTTTTCTTAATACGATGATATAGAGTTTCCTAAAAAAAATGATTCCAAATTAGGGTTGCCAGTTGTTGAAAAGGCGAGCGAACAAATGCTCATCCGCAGCTTCAAAGACAACTTTTGGAAGTTACAGGTGTATGTATTTCAGTTAAAACGATAAGAAAACGACTTCGTGCCCAAGGATCAGACAGTTGTAGATAGTTATAAAGCGCCCGATTTATCCAGGCAGCACAATATTGATCGCCTAAATTGGTGTCTTTAACACCAAACCTGGAACATTGGAAATTGACAAAATGTACTATTTTTAGACGAAACCAGGATTTGTGTAAAATCAGATGGCCGACGAATTTGTGTACTTAGAGGACAAGGAAGACAAACAAAAACAGAAACTGCCAAATCTGTTCACATACATAAAGGAGGAAGTTTCATGTTCTGGGGAGGTATTATGATCGGTGAAAAAACTTCTTTAATTTCCATCAAACCAACTTTAACAGTTCGCAGGAACGTTGATTTGGTTTTAGAACGTTTAGTTAAGCTCTACAGAGGTACAATGGGAGAAAATTTCATGTTTATGGATGATAATATACCTCCACATAACTGCAGGGTGGCTACAAATTTCTTTGGAGCACAAGATATCAGTGTTCTGGAGTGGCCTGCTTGCTCACCCGACCTTAACCATATAGAACATTTGTGGGATATGCTTAAAAGAAGAATTAGAGCTCGCCAGAATGATCTACAAAAAAACCGCACAGCTAGTACAAGCTGCTCTTTAAGAATTGAACAGCCTACCACAACAAAATGTTTGACAATTAATTTATTAGCATGTCCACGTGAATTGAAGCTTTCATAAGAACTAAGGGTGGTAACGCTGACTACTAAAAAAACATAAATAAATAAAAACAACTTAAATATTATTGGTTTTACATTATTTCAAGAATTTATTATTTTCTTTAATTTTTATGTATTGGTGATTAAATCGCTTTAAAATAGATATTGTTTGACTTCGTGTTTTTTTTTAAATTCGCTTTTTAAATTTCGTACATTTAATACCATCCGTCGATTAGAAGCTTTGATTCAATACCTCATTTGTTATTCTATCTGTTCAAGTACTGGGGGAGTTGTGTTTACAGACGACGTCACAGAAATTGAAAAACAACCAAATTGTCTCAATAAAGACATAAGGGCATACGATTAACTTCGACTTGGAGACCTCTAATAAAGAAAATATCGTCCGCTACACTCATCAATCAAAATCCTACTGTCAGAAATGTTCGCGATAACTCCCACGCCAATGCCCGCGCCAATCCCCGCGCTAACCCCCACCCAAACCACGTCACCATCGACCACGAATAAATGAACCGTGCTCTGTTCCCAGTACCAATAATGCATTGGTTAGTGATCAGTGTCGTAGTGTCTGGGGGTTTGGGAGACTTAGACCTCGGAAGTCCTGAAGAAGACATCGAAGATTTGTTTTTTTTATTAGTTGTTATCAACAGGTCCTCGAAGACACTTCGTCTCAGGACCATATAACCTATGTAGGGTCATACGTCGCCATGTTACCAATTCCAATGGTAACTTAAACATCCTAATTTGTAATTATATATAATGTAAAACAACTATAAATTTATAACATTTAACGGGTTTTGAGCCATATATTTTGGTGGCTCATAGCATGTATACCCCGTTTACACTGATAATGGAATCAACATTCCGAAAACGTTCTGTAATGTAATTGTGATAGCCCGTTTGGGCATTTTATTATATACCTTTTATAAAGGATTTGAAATAAAAATTTTTCAACAATTAATTCTTCATTCATTTTAACCATTTGAAAGTATTGTCATATTGAGTTGTTTAAGAGATGATATGGCCTCCTGGGTCGGCCATGGAAAGAAAAATATATTTTTTTCAGAAACCTCGACCTTTTTACAATGTTTGAAGACAGAGGCACTGGTAACATGTATTACCATTATATTACCTATTATATTATTTTAGAGTCCTTAATTATCTGTAATAAAACAAATTTATTCTAACACTAAAATGTTTTCGAATACATTAAAGTTTAATTTGCATATTGCACATATTTAAAAATATTAATTTTTTGTATGTATCAATAAATAATCTTTAATAAATAGTTTGGAGATATCCTTGTGTGTACGATTATTGTAATTATTAAAACTCTTAAACTTATTTTCGTCTAGTTTCTTCTTATAGTTTTTTTTTTCATGTTATGTTGTTCTTGTCTTTTATAAACAAATAACGTTTAAAAAAGTCGTTTAATATTATTTTGCTAATGGAATAATTTCACCTCCAAACACAACTGATTTTGCGCTGCGGGAAGATACTATCTTGTCATTTATAGTATCATGTATAGATCCAAGAAATAGTAAACAATATTCAGGCTCACGCACTTACTTTCCACTGAAATCGTTGTGTGCAACACCTATAACACGTTGTTTACTTTTACCTAGCGTGTAACCGTAACCCTCGAGCAAGACATAATTTTACTTGGGGTAACATCTTACAAGCATACAACACCGCATATAAAAAGAATTTGAATGAAATATAAGGGAAAATCCCGCAAAAAATTATGAATTTTATATACGTAAAATGTTATGATACGGGTCCTGTGGCGCAACGGATAACGCGTCTGACTACGGATCAGAAGATTCCAGGTTCGAATCCTGGCAGGATCGAAAATTTTTAGCAATTAAAATCATATATGAATATGCGATTTTTTTAAGTTTTGTGAAACAACCCATCCACAACAACACAGGAGGAAAAAATCGGCATCAGAGTCAAATATGGAATTAACACCACCTCTTGGACTTTTGTTTTGATTTAGGATTATGGTGATATAGCTAGATCTCATCCACAATGATGAAATGATGTATAAAATTCTTTTCATCGTTTATAAAACGCTTCCAATGTTTTTAAGAAAAATACCATTCGAATGTAGTTTGTTCCAATATTAGAGAATGCAACACATTTTGTGTCCACAGCTTTCATAAACCAAAACTTCAGCAAAAAATATTACCTACCTAAAGCTTAGTTAGGTACGTAGCTATGGGGGTCCCTGGACCTTCTACTAAATCTCTCTGGGTTAATCGATGATTTTCCAATATCACATACTTGTTTTTGCTATAATTGCTGCTGTTTATGAATTTTTAACTTTATTCACGCGGATCTTCTTTAAAACTTGTGTGACCACTTCTGTTAAGACTAAGGTGATGCTACTCTCAAAGATAGAAACACACGCTATCAAGAGCATACGTGAGAAATCCATAGTGTAGATACCGTCTCTAAAATACTTATGTAGCGTCGTTAACCAAAAGAATACCAAAAGAATTGAATGGAGTAAAAATCGAGCAAGAGCACAAATCCCTCCCCAGGTTCGTTATCATTAGAAAAATCTTTTATGATGGACTCAATTGTCAGACTCAATGATTAACTATGAACTTCAATCAACTTGATTATCTATATTATGCCTGTCCTCCTATATTGAGCAAGAAATTGAAACTTGCTATATAACATATAACTGAAAATAACTGTATAAAAAAGGTGGTAATGATACCATAAGGTATAAAATAAAATGGACACATAAATCCCTCCCCAATGATTGGAATATTGGAATATGAAACGTATCATCTAACCATATAAATGAAGCGTATAAAATAGTTTCTACAATACTATGTCACCGTATGGCACTATAAGCAGAACGGATAGTAGAAAAATAACAGGCAGGTTTCAGAGGTAGTAAATCGACAATCCATCAGATTGCAACACTGAAACCAATCTTGGAAAAAACACTGGAATATGGCATTGATACTCATCACATATTTATAGACTACAAAGCAGCCTATGACTGTATGAATAGAAGAGAAATATTCAAAGCAATGAAAGAGCTAGGAATATCAAATCAGTTGGTAAATTTAACAAAACTAACTCTTGAAAAAGTTGAATGTAGAGTACGAATTCAGGGGTAACTGCCTGAACACTTTAAAACAAATAACGGACTACGCCAGAGACCTTCTCTCTCTTGTATTCTGTTCAATCAGGCTCTGGAAAAAGTAATACGTATGTCACAAATCACAACTACTGGTTCAATATATAATAAATCAGTGCAAATCCAGACCTATGCTGATGATATCAATATTGTTGGAAGAACGGAAAACGGTGTACGAGAGGCGTCTTCTTCTTTTTAGTCGTTAACCTGATGCAGGTATCGTGATATCATGAAGCTGTTAGGTAATTTTTCCAATGTTCCTCCACGTTTTTCTATCTTCTGCCAATCTAGCACATTCTGACAATGGAGCGCCAATGGTAGCAACAATATGGTCAGTGTATCGTGTAGGAGATCTACCTCTACTTCTTTTGCCTTCTACTTTTCCCTGGATGGTAAGTTTTTCAAGACCATTTCTTCGAAGCACATGTCCAAAATAGCTTATTATCTGTTCTGTTATTTGTGTTCTTAGTCTTTTCTTTATGTTTAGCTGGACCAGTATGGATTCATTTGTTCTTCGGGCCACCCATGGTATTCTCAGCATTCGTCTCCAGCAGTGCATCTCAAATACATCTATGTTCTTTTTGTCTTTCTCAGTAAGGGACCAGCATTCCGATGCATGAGTAAAAACTGGAAAAACTAGACTTCTTACTAGTCTCATTTTTGTATCGGTAGTATACGAGAGGCGTATGTAGCATTAAAAGAATCAGCTACAAAAATAGGTTAAATAATAAACACCAACAAAATCAAGTATATGAAAATAAGCACGCAACCACAAATCCTACAACAACTTGTTATAGAAATCGACGTCATCGCCATGAATTTGTATACCTGGGAGCGCTCCTTAACACTGAAAATAATACTACCGCAGAGATAAACCGCATAATTTGACTCAATCTTCTCCTTAAATTCACAATTATATCGAGAAATATAAAAATAAAACTCTACAAAACAATGATACGCGCAGTACTAACATATGGTTCAGAGACCTGGACTCTAACAAAAAATAATGAAAACATGTTACCATCTTTCGAAAGAAAAGTACTAAGGCAAATCTATGGAGCAGTGAATGACAATGGACTGTGGAGAAGAAGATACAAGTTCGAACTTTATAGAATATACCAGGAACCTGATATCGTAAAACATATTAAGATAGGACGTCTGAGGTGGATAGGGCATGTAATGCGGATGGAACAAAATTACCCAGCTAGAAAAACGCTCCTTGATAGACCCATTGGACAGACGAAAAGAGGAAGACCCAGAACAAGTTTCCTTGATAACATTAATGAAGACATGAGAAATATGGAAATACGTGCTTGGCGGAGAAAAGCGATCGATAGGAACGATTGGAGAGAAATTCTTGAGGAGGCTAGGACCCACGCAGGGCTGTAAAGCCGGAATGATGATGATGATGAATGGAAACTTGACGCAGTGACAGACAATCGTACTGACATGTTTGAAATTTACACTTATATATGATTTACCCGTGCATATATGATTTGTCCTGCATACAAGATTGTTTATCAAATAGAGGAAGTTGGTGATACCTTGACAACATTACAAGAAGCAAGATCCATTGGATTCATAACCTGATCGAAGGAACTACCAAAAGGAAAAGATCAATTGGTCGAAGTAAATTCCTACACCCCCTTATTAGATGGGATCATGAGAACAAGTATGAATCAGGAAAACAGAACGAATAAAAAGAACTTTAAAGCAAGGGAAGTACAGAATATATAATTTAACATTGAATTATAGTTGCAATAATGAACAAAAAACTTATAATAATACTTACAAAATTCCAATTTGTAGCAGCATAATAACTGTATTCTATTATATTTTTACGAAACTCATCTAGAGGACCTTTATGATTACCTAAATCTTTTTTCAATTTCAGTCCACCGAATACTCCGCACCAAAGAATTATTAAAATAAATATATATAACAAAAATAAAATAAAATTTTTATCACGTAGTCCCATGCTGACATAAAATCGTTATTTTTAATGAAGAGTTTGACCCAGCTAGCTTCAAATCACTTTGTACACCAAAACTTGAGTAGACCTTGGACAAGGCGTTACATTATCGTTTCAGCAAGTATTCGGCGACATTTATATCAAAAGATAAACCACATCTACGCGAAGTGGGGTCACACAATCTAATTATTTCGTAAAATGATTTTGTGACCATACATTACTTATCCCTGGTCTATATTTACCTGTTGTGTTTATCAACGAAAAGCTTCGTAATCTCTGGCTGATAGCTAGATGTCTGGTTATATTTTTGGTCACCTTGATAACGATTGTCGATTTGTACAATGAGCAGCATAAAGACAGATACTGTAAAATTTATTCTGCCTAAATTCTAAAACCATGCAACTGAATAAATGTCCAAATTTAACAACTAATTTTCTTAGCTAGTTTCAAGATTCGTTGACTTTCTTCGACATTTTTTAGTCTCCTATATTCCGAGATTAAACCACTTTTTTAACTTTTTTTGCCATTACTTATATTGCAAGCTTCACAAAACAGTTTCCTCGAAAGCGTTTCCAAGTATCCAAGGAACTCTCACTATACTTATCCAATAAAACATCTCGAAAGAGTCTAGGATCTATTTTATCAAGTTTCCAAAGTATAAAATATTTTAATGTATTAAAATTAGTAGTACAAAACTTAATTATTCAGGATAATCTCAAAGCTCTAACATGGATGTAGTTCTCGGATTTTAGCTTTATCTAGTTCTGTGTTTTCATGAAGTAGTGAATGTTGTATTCCTGATAATGATGGGTTTACATCGTCAACGGATGCAGTTGATACTGTAGTTCTAGGTACCGAGGACATTAAAATTCATAGGAATATCTAATAAACTGGGTGCTTCTAAATTTTCAGGCCCCATCCCTGCATTTTCAACACCTTGTTCGGCAGAAATTTCGTCAGGAGGGTTTTCATCTCCTTGTATAAACTGGCTAAAAATATTTGGATTGAAAATGCCGGCTGCTCGGAATACACTAACTGCTTTTTCTGCATTAGCAACATTCAAATATGCTTGAGTAAACAGTGGAATTAATTGAAGAGGTATTAATATTTCATATTGACGGAGTTTCATGTACATTCTTTATACAAAGACTTTCAATAGACTTTACACTGAGAGATCTAGTGGTTGAGTCCTGTGTGACGTCTAGGGTGGTATTATTGTCACCATGATGATGCCATTTTTGAGACAAAAATCGGAAATTTTCAAAGAAATGTAACTACCGTGATTGTCTAAAATCAATAAAACTGGGTCCTCTATTGATGGTTTTCTATGTTCTGTAAAATAGACTCTTCATATGTAGAACAATTTCTCAATCGTCCACCCAGACTTAGTACACTTATAAATAGAACCGTTCGGCCCTCCTCGCTCTAGCGATGGATACATTCTCAAATGTGGATATATAATTAGTGATGAGACATAATGTCTTGATGCACTGATACAGCAACAGTCATGTTCTTCCCACGTTTCCAATTGGTGGCAGCTCCTACTTGTTTAATGCACCCAAGGCAAGTATTTTGCCAGGTTATTTGATGAGGACGAAATTTGTATTTGTCGTATGGTTCGGTCCGATTACGTAAGATCGTCTATAACTTGCTGGCATTATATGCGATAATACCATCGGCCGGAACGTGTTAAGCATTTTTTTTTAATATGAGGAATCATATACGAGTAACGCCGAAAATAAGTACAGGGAGCTGGAAACGGAAAAATCGCATATAATTAGACCAGCAGCCATGTGTACCGTGGAAATTACGTTAAGTAAGCAGGGAGCAACAAGTATACCCTTCTCTGATAATGCTGTCAAACCTTTAAGGGCATTAAGCTTGTGGTGCCTAAACGGCTTAACGTAAGATGACGTACGAGGTATTGTTGAAAAGGGGATAGAATTGTGAACTTCTGGAAACACAACTTGCATTTACGATTACAAGATATATTGGGCAAAATGCATCGCTATTTGTAACGATGGCATTATAACTACTGGAAATAAAAGCGAGCTTATTGCCCAATTATAATAAATAATGCTAAATTTTATATGGATACAATACTTTCTTCATGAAAAGCTTTTGGCATCAAAGAAATTATATTCTGATTTAAATGAAGAGTGATCAGTTATACTCATTTGTGAAGATATGGATTGTAAAGTCTTTTGATCACACACACAGGCTATAAAAACGACATGTTTTAAGGTAAGTTATGAAATTATAAACTGAATTGTTACTACATCTGGGATATACCAAATCTGAACATTTTTGTGACCATGTTTTCTTATTAAAATACGCATTTGTGCTTAATTTGTGTGAAATTTATAAAATTAATGTATTCTTTTGATATTTGATATTTCTTTTGATAGAGATTCTTTAACACGAATCGTTGATAGAGCTTTACATCTTCCTTGTATAGCAGAAACCTATCAAAATTTGAAAGCGGCAAGGGAGGCTTTGTATTTTTACCACTTACGTGCCATAAATAGTCCCAATTTGACGTCCAACTAAAGTTGTATCCAGGATCAACAATCATCGCTTTTAAGGATCAAGAATTTCGATTTACAGGTTGAAAAAGATCAGCCTAATGGGTAATGCACTTTCTCACTCATAATCATACATCAACGCATATTATATAAAGAATAAGAATTTACTAATAATGATAATCCAAATAAAATTAAGATTTTTATATACGTAAAATTTTATAATACCGGTCCTGTGGCGCAACGGATAACGCGTCTGACTACGGATCAGAAGATTCCAGGTTCGAATCCTGGCAGGATCGAAAATTTTTATTAATAATTGACAACTGGAGGAAATGACAAAAACATTCTATAATATAACGACGTACGGCAAATGCCTGTTTACTTGTTTTTAAATTACGATTTAAAGTTGAAAAATCCATGGAATAGAATACAGTAAATAAAAAATATAAGATGCAAATTATGTATCGTAGTATTAATTATTTCTTGACTGTAATTAAGTTCTGTATCTATGATTATTAAAATTAAATTGGAATTGCAATTTGGTAGCATCGGTTGACATCGAACGAGTAATATGCACTTCGTTATTAAGAGTATAATATATTTTGTGAAGTTTGAAATTTGGTAAGCGACCTTAATTTGTCTGTAGTATCTTTTTGGAAATGTTATGTCGTTAATAGAATTAATTAATACTAGCAGACCAACTCGACATCGACATCCATCGTTTCCGTCGTCTGGTGTAAATGTTACAAAAATCCTAAAAATAAACTGTATCGACGCCAATTTTTTAAAATTGAAAATCGATACAGTAATTTTTTAGGATTTTCAGGAAGATTTACGTTAGAAAACGGAAACAATATGATTGTTAGACTCTGCCCCTCTTAAATAAAAAACGGAAGTAACTTTTTTTTGCATATTTTAGATTGTAAAATGCCACGTTTAAGAAAAAGAACTCGGTTTGAGAACTCGCGGCCCTGTCCATATGCTCTGGAACACCGTGAAGGAAACCATAATTTTCAAAACTAAATCCGGAAGTATATACTTCCGGTTTCATAATTCTGAATTCAATCAGTAAGTATAAGAAAAAAGTAGACGCGGTCATATTTTAAAAATACATTGAAAATTAGTACTAAGATAATAAGTAAAATTAGTAAACCTTAGGGATAATCTACTCAACAATCTGTTTAATTATTCGAAAAAATGTAAAATTCAAGCAGTATATTGCCAACAAGAGGCACACATTTGGGATAAAATTATCTAAACTTTGTCTGGAAGGTGGTTATACCTACGATTTTAACGTATATTGTGGAAAAGAACATGCTGAATGTAGCACCGTATTCTCCTTTTCAGAGCCTTCTTTCAGTGCGTCACAGTTTTTTGATTTCTTTCTAACGCATTAAGTTGGATGTGATGAAAAAAGCGGCAGTTCCGTGATTAAAACACGAAAATATTACAGCGTTGCATACATAACTAGTCTATTCTTAACCTACGTTTGATTCGTTGATATTTGAAATGAGCGCTTTCTCTAGCCAATCAGTTACGCGAGTCAAGAACATTGGATGTAAAACTTCATTTATTTGGCCATCCTTTCGAAGTGTCGAAGAGTGAAGTGATCTTGTCGGTTCAGGTCAGTATTTGACATTATTTCATAGCGTTGTTGTGCATTATTTGTGTTTATATTTTTATTTTGTTTTGGTTTTCATTAAAATATTTTTAAAATGCCAAGATTTACGAAAAAGGAACAAGTTCTGATACTTAAAGTACTTAAATATTTTGAATTAGAAAAAGAAGCTGGGCAAACTTTATTACCAATTTCTGCTGTTCGTGAAGTAAGTTTAAAGTTACACTGAAAATAAAATTGTTTTATTTTTACCTACTGTTTATTTCAGCGGGTTGCTGAGGCGTTAGGAATTTCTTTGACAACAGTAAGACGATTGGCAAATGAAGGTATCCAAAAAGATTCTGATTATTCAATCACAATGAGCCAATCAGTAGCCACGAGTCGTAAACCGACATTATTAATAAAAAAAATACGAACATGCCATCAGGATGTGTGTATACAGAATGTTTAGTAACGGTAAGAGCATTACAACAGTTTAGTTAAAATATTTTACCATATTTCTGATAGAAAGGCAGGAGTAACTAATTTCCATAGACATTTCTTTTAATAAATGGTTACTGACAACTAGCTACATATATAAAATATATAGAAATGACAAGTAATGATAAAAAGAATACTACTGAATTAAATACTAAGTATTTAAATAAAGATTTAAGAGTTCTCTTTGCCTTTTTGCTGGAGTATATGCATTTACCTTGTGCAGTTTGGTAAAATATATAGATATATTTTTATAACTCTTATACTTTGGATTATTTAAATATGGTTATTACGATTTATGAAAGGAGTACTGTTGCATATAGCATTTAAATAGACAAATTCCTAATATCAAAACTAACGTGTTACTTTACATTCTTAATATTTTTCCTAGAAGAATCACTATAGTGTCTTTAAACTGATCGTTTTCGGTGAGCATGTGACTGTCCATACCCTGAAGCAAAAACTAGAGGAAGTGGAAATTATTTAATCCACCTTGCAATAAAAGTAAGTACGGTTCTGGCATCTGTCAGAATTCTCAATAATTACATGAAGTAATACTCGACAAATCCAATATAGTCTATGACGTCACAATTAATGACGCACTGAAAAAAGGCTCTGAGAAGGACTACACCAACAAATGTACTGATGAAACTTATGGACGGACTCCTTGACAAAGGACGAACACTTGTAATTGATCACTACTTTAGTTCTGCCACACTTGCATATGAACTAATATACCGAAAAACGTATATGGTTGGTACGCTACGTGCAAACCGCAAATATAATCCCAAAAACGTCATTTCCAAATAATTAAAAGCAGGCGAACATATAGCTGAACAAAGCAATTCGGGCATCGTTGTTCAGAAGTGGAGGGACAAGCGAGATGTGTTGATGATTAGTACCAAATTCGCGGACGAAATGGTGACAATGCAGAAGGCACGCGGTGATGTTGTAAAGCCAAAGAATGTCATCGAATATAATAAATATAAAAGCTTCATTGATATATCAGATCAAATGAAAAGCTATAATTCACCATAAGATAAAGGAATAAAATGGTACAGAAAATTATCGATGGAGCTCTTGACTGGCACAGCACTTATAAATGCCTATGTCGCGCATTAAAGCACTGCCAATGAAAGCATGGCGATTACCAAATTCAAAGAAGAGGTAATTCGGGGCCTATTAGGAGATTTTATTGTCACAATAGTCTTTATGGAAAATAGTCACAAACTCAGCGATGTTGATCGTGCAGGTAGAAGACGATGTACAACGTATTGCCCAACGATGGGCAAGGAGCACAGAGGAAAGCAACCAACACCTCATTGACATCTGATGTCTGTAAAAAATTCTATTGCTTTGGCTGTTTTTTTGTCATACATTCCGTCACAAAAAATTAACTTTATATACTATTTTGATATATTGTTATTACGTTTTGTTTGATGAAAATAAAGCTTATTTTGCCTAAAATGTGTTTTTACAATGAATATAAAACAAAAAATATATATAATTACGCAATTGTTATATATATATCCGGTTTTTTTAGGCGTTACGCCCGTCCGGTAGGGATCTATGGAGGAGTATCACCGAGCCGCAAGCCCTTATCTCTTGCCGTACTGCTCCACCATAGGCCGATCAGAACCCAGCATATCCTAGTCTAAGCCGCAGATTCATCTAGAATTTTAAACTGCTGCGTTAGACTTTTTGTTTTCTGTACACCGAGCTTGGGCTCGATCCCACATCCACTAAACCATTCGACAGTGAAGCGAATGAGAGGCAGCCGCACAGCCCGCTGAGCTATCTGACCGACGCAATTGTTACTTAAAAATATTATGGAACATGTGAGTCCTCGTTGACATCTCAGAAGCACAGGCCAGTATGCTTTCTAGACCATCTGGCCGGGCTCGAAATGTCCCCGTGTATTTTAAATGAGTTCGAGAAGCCGCTGTTGAGCTACACAGTATTTTCTGACGACCTACTGCGTGAGTCCACATCGGCATCACGCGGCCCGTATATAACTTTTATGTGTGAGTCCCTGTTGGCCTCTCATGCCACTTAACCTGTTAAAGCTTATAGTTATAAGCTTTAAATCTTTTTACGTTGAGCAAAAGCAAAGTTATATGCAAAAATATCCAATAGAGTCAATAATTTGTCATTTTTTAATGATACATTTGCAATACCTCTTCTTCTCATGGATTCTAATCGGCTTCTAATGGACTGATTTTAATTTTTTAATAGTTTGAGTTTTTTTTAAACAAAACATGATTTGAAAAAAATGGTATTATACTCCAGTCGTCAGAGACGAAAATGCTACTGAACCCCTAAAAATCATACGAGCAAGCTGAATTTTGATAAAAGTGGCCCTCCACCTTTCTGTCTTAAAATCCTCCACGTAGAGAGAGAAAACCGGAAAAAAATCGATTTGACAAGAATCTGTACGCGTCTGCGCCATAGAAAAAAAATGTTTCAAATAAAAAATCTAGCTAAGATAATTTTGAACAAAACAGGTTAATTATATTTTTTGCGTAGAATGAACCGTTCCACAGCCACCTTTACTTCCAAGCCATGAAGTAGAAATTTGGCAACAACGTGTGGTAGTCCGACCGTGGTTTGTTTTGTTTAACATTTCATATAGGAAGGCATTTTTAACCTTATTCGAATGTTTTATTTGTAAATTGTGTTTAAATCAATTAGAAAATATTAATATAAGTGAAATTTCATTAAGTTTAGAAGATTTTTAACGACAATTTAAAAGGCAAGTATAAATAATATAACCTACAAAACAAACTAAAAATAATAATACTTTTACTTCTTATTACAAAATATGTAAACTAAAAACAACAATAATAATACTTTTGTTTTTTGTTACAGATGCTCTGGCATTGTTGTGTACCTGGTAGCAAAACTAATTATGCCAGTACTTTAAAAACGAAACAGGCAGAAAGTACGTTTTCGTTTCCCAAAGATCCCCAACGAAGGTATACTGGGTTATGCTCTATTCACAGAGAAGGCTATACAATTACCAAATCTTCCGTAGTATGTGCCAAACATTTTCATGAGAATGATATTCAGCGGACGGACAATGAGAAGATAAAGATGTAAGAATAAAGATAAAGAAGGTAAAAATGTACACATTGAAAAGTTAATATTTTCCAAATTAAAAGACAATGCAGTTCCTAATATATTTTCTGAAGTACCATCATATGTAACTGTTCATCGTACTAAAGAAAGAAGGAATCCCGAAGACAGAAGACACTTTTTGCATAAGAAGAGGGAACAAGAGATAACAGAATTCTTAGACAATGATTTAATAGATTCATTTGAATCATTTTTAAGAGTCTTATACAATAATATCCCATTGAAAAACTGGACAAGTAAAATTACAAGTGACTGTGTATATTTCTATGTATTAAACATTAATAATATTTGTGTAATAAGTAGTGTAATAGTTAGCAATAATTTTAGTGTAATCTTCAATGTAAGTAACAATAGATTAAGTAGTAATGATTTGAAATGGATTTTACAATATAGTAAATTAACAAGTTGATCACAATTAGAGCACTTCCTTTCTCGATATAGATCTGCTTTTTAGATAAGTGATAACAAATTTGAGCATTACATTCAAAAATCTTTTGAGAATATAGGCTATTTTAAATCGATATACAAGTTATAAATGGTATGTTACATTCAACACATTTTTCATGTATACCTCTTTTAACTTGGTCTATATGACAAAAAACCTATTCATATATAAAATTGCTACTTTCGTATACCTAAGTATGAAAATTCAACAAAAGTTATAAGTAAATAGTAAAATATTTAATTTTCAATTAGATTAATTTAGAACCATATTTATATTGTGTCTGATTTCTTAGGATGAATTTTTTAATCATAATAGTTACACTAAGTTTTTGCTTAACAAATTTTATATCTTTTGTATTTTTAATAATCTTTTTAAATGTCGTGTTAATGTATTGTGTTATTTATATGCTTAAGTACTTAATATTTAAAATTTCTAGAGATTCTTGACTCCATTTGATTGTAAGATTAACTGTTTGACACTGTATTTTAAGTGCAATAAATTTTACTCTAATGATTATTTTATTGATAATATAACCATAATAATAATAAAACTTTATATATATTTATTAGGTATATATAAGGTTTTATTAATTTAATTTCCCTAAAAATATTTCTGTAATGAATTAAAGTTTTCAAAATATCAGTTTCCTAAAATTCAAATAAATTAGTTTAATTTTCTGGTAGACCTTACAGCTGATTATCGGACTACCGATGTCATAGAATGCGGTGTTGCCTTTTTTGCTTCATGGCTTGAAAGTAAAGGTGGCTGTGACCGTTCTCTCAGAGATTTTGTACCTCGACGATAAAAGTTCAACATCTTTTGATCCGAGTGTCGTATCGACAAAAATCAAGATGCAATTTAAAGGTAAAGAGTGTACCTTTCGTATGCAATTTTTGTATTTTGCAGCAAATAAACTCAGTTTTTATAGAGGTGTTAAATAAATAAACGTCGCACGATTTTTGCCATTTTTTATGATTCTCATGAGATCAATACAATGTAACCTTTTCATTGACCGTTCACTATAAGGTTTCTATAACTAGAAGCTAATTTTCAAAACCTATAGCATGAAATTTTAGTTTTGAGTCTTGAAATATGCTTAAAAAACGCTGAATTTAAACTTTCACTTTACAAACGATCTCAAACGTTTAAAACTGCTCTTATTTAATTGCACTAGTACGTTTTTTTAAAAACTTCTGCTTTAAATTTTAACTTCTGCTATAAATTACACCGCCAAAACCGTCTTCTGGAGACATTTCCTGTGACGTGCGATTGTTTGTAGTGCAAAATTTTAAATTCTGCGTTTTCAGTCATATTTCAAATGTCTCATATTGGTTGCCAAAAATTAAAATCGAATTTTTATGTTACAGGTTTTGAAGACTGGTCTCCAACAATGGAAATTTCACAAATCTTTGTTTCAATTTGAAAATAACATTACGCTTATGGAGATCAGTGTTGCCAAAACTCTCAGACTCTCTTTTGCACGGATGTCCAAGATATTCCCTTTGCTTAATTTTTGAATTTTCATTTTCAATTAACATTTAACTGTAAAGTCAGAATAACTACTAAATAAAAGCCTTATTATCATTATGTAGTCAGATAACGACATAAAATCGCTGACATACGCACATCGTACCTATTATTTTAAGTTGCAATTAGTAATTAGATATACGCATTTAAAGCGGTCAGTTTATTTGCTTTTAAAACTTTAATAGGCGGCAAAATGCATGATTTAACTAAGCAATATTTTCTACTGATTTCTATGATTCATGGCATATGATATTCTCACCGAAAAACAAATAAACTGTCGTTACTATAATTAAAATAAGATAAAATAAAATTATCTTTTGTAAATACTATTTTTATCTAATTAAAATCATTTTCCCTACTTTTCATCTCTTGTTTCGAATGGGCACTTTTGGTCAATTACGTTAAAAATATTAATTTAATTAATGTCTGTGGACACGAAAATACAAATTATACAACCCTAAATTGTGCTTGTGTGTGTCGTGGCAACGCCGCGTTTCTATCGTCCATAAGAAATATATGGCCCTATCTCCGCAATGTTATTTTCTTAACGTGGAACGTAGTATAGGAAGGGTCAATCAAAGTAATAAATTGTATTGATCTCACGAGAATCGTAAAAAATGGCAAAAATCGGGCAAAGTTTATTGAACAGCTTTATAGAAAATGGCTTTTGCGACTAAATACAAAAATTGCGGACGAAAGCTGCACTCTTCACCTTTAAAACGAATTAAACGCAAAATTATCTCACCTACGAGAGGGGAATTTTGAGGGTGAAAGTGGTAAACATTTTTGCATCTTTTTAGGGGTCCCAAAATTGATATTCTTGATAAAATTCGGCTTAATCGTATGATTTTAGGTGTCAAATCTCTGACGACTGGACTAGTATCTTTATTAGTTAATTAGTTCTAAGCATTATACAATTAAATTGTTAATAACAATTTCTGCTCAAAAATTCCGATTATTATGTTGAAGATTCGGATTCGGCGGGCCAAAATAATTAAAATCTGATGGACCTCAATCGGCCACGAAATCCCCTGTGCCCCTATAGGCGAGCGGTTTACCCCTATCAGCAGAGCATCAACCTACTAAAATTCTTTTTGCATTTCAAATGCACCAAACCTTTTTTTATTCGATTCTATATATTTTTCCAAGGTGAAATGTATTTTTTAATAGTATATTACATAACGAGAGTTGTAAGAAGCTTATTACATGCGAGTAAAAAAGTTCGCGCGAGCCGCGTAGCGGCGAGCGCATTAATTTTACAAGCATGTAATAAGCTTACAACTCAAGTTGTGTACTATACTTTTTCTACCATTATTTTTGTTTATAAAAATAAAAATTAAATTACCACTATATTTACACTGACAGATTAATAATTTTTAACCTGTCAAAACAACGCCTGTTAATTCGTTTCCATGGTAACTCGACCAACTGACTTACAAGGCGTATGTGATATTACACATTTTTACAGAACTGAAGCGTAATTTTTTTTATTACGTGCTGGCCATTACGTGTCAGTATCTGTTATGATGCATTTACTTAGCATCCAAATAGTAGGTAATATACAATTTACTAGTAAGAGAGTAGAAAAAAATTTTTACAAGTGGGCCGGCAATTTTTATTAACAAATAACTTATATAAAAAAGCAATTTTACCGAATTGTTTCAGAATCAATTTTTTTAGGTGTATCTCGTCAAAATAAACATTTTTTCGCTCTTGATAATTGTTCGAAAAATGCTTCCTTTTCGAGTTATTTGCATTTTTTTGTTGAAAAAATGCCTTAATTAGTGATTTTTGGTTTATTTTGATGAGATACACCAAAAAAAAATTGATTCTGAAGCAATTAGGTGAAATTGCTTTTGTGTATAAGTTATTTGTTAATAACAATTGCCGGCCCACTTGTAATAATTAAAAAAAATACATTTCATCTTAAAAAATATATAAAATCGAATAAAAAAGGTTTGGTGCATTAGAAATGCAAACAAAAATTTAGTAGGTACATATTATATTCTGTTTCTAAGCCTCTTTTGAGGGGTAAACCGCTCGCCTACTAGACTAAAACGTAATAAGGCGATCCTGTCAGTTGAATAACGACTTCACACGAGCATTAGAGCGCGCTAGAATGCACATTTTCAATATGTGCGGCATAATAAATTTTAATACATACAAAAAATATTACTTACAAAATTCCACAATGTAAAGAAACACTTTCCGTAATCTACGACGGCCCTCATCTTTAAAGGTACTTTAACCTTGTTCGATTTAATATTGTTTCCTACAAATGTCGAATAATACAAACTGAATCCATACAACACTAGTACCGCTAAATAGATCTGTATAGCCATAATACTTTTTGAACGATTCGACATTTTAGAACTCAAATTTTTCCGAATAACGCACTATTTTTTTTCTTTTGGCACTATGTGTGGTGTTAGTATAATATTATTTAACACAATGGTTTGTTACCTAGTTATCAAAATATAACTTGGAATAAGTGGAAGTATTGATAATAATAAGGTCATGAAAGTAAAAATATTAGGTTGTAAGCCACTAATTGCACTAAATAACATAAAAAACACGTATATGTATTACACCATTGTTGCCTGTCATTGAGAGGTCTCCTTTTTTATTAAGATACCTATGTTGATACCGTACGTGGACAACTTTAATAAATTACAATTAACGATCATTGGCGTCGTTCGTTACATAAAAGGTAGTGCAAACAATTTTTTAGCGATTTTGAAAAGAAGCAATGAAAAAGAATGTTTTAATCCTCATAAATAGGTATATTATCGCAGTTTCAAACTAGGTATAAAAATGTAAAATTCACAACAATATTCAATAAAGTTTTTTTAATAATTCAAGATATCTTTATGGGTCAATTATACATATTATAGAAATATACAAAGTGTATAAAGCCGCAGAAAGGCGACTCAGCTGAACTCAGAAATCTGAACGGAGATACCTCAAAGAAATTCGTAAAGATCAGAGAAAGTATAATACTGAGAAAATACAAAATGTGATTGAGCAAAATGGAAATATGAAAATACTCAGAAGAAAACTTTGTGATGGTAAAAAGGAAATTGTTAAACTAAAAGACAAGGAAGGTAATATAACAACAAATAGAGAGAGAATAGTAGAGATAGCAAAAAGCTTCTATGAAGAATTATACAAAAGCCAGTTAATAGAAGAAGACAAAACACAAATTAGAGAACGCAGAGTAATGAACCAAGGATCCGAACCTACCATAACGATAGAAGAAGTGAAACGAATTCTAAAGGAAATGAAAAACAACAAGGCTCCGGGAGATGACCAAATAGTAATAGAAGCTGTTAAAGTAGGAGGCAAGAAAATGCTGGAAGTAGTAACTGAACTATTCAACCTATGTCTAAACCAAGGTATTGTCCCTACAAAATGGAACAATGCAATTACTATCCTTATACACAAAAAAGGAGATATATCAGACCTAGAGAATTATAGACCGATAAGTCTGTTGTCACATCTCTACAAATGATTTACCAAGATCATCACAAAACGTTTAGAACGAAAATTAGATTTCTATCAGTCTAAGGAGCAAGCTGGGTTTAGGAAAGATTATGAAACAAATGACCACCTACAAGCACTTAAAATACTAATTGAAAAATGTTTTGAATATAATAAACCACTGACGTTGATTTTCATAGACTTCAAGAAAGCTTTTGATACCGTGGAATTACCGGCAGTATTAGGAGCATTAGAACAAAGCCGAGTAGACTATAGATATACAAATTTGATAAAACATATATACAACAACGCAACAGCATCTGTTAAACTCGTCTTAAAGATTATTCCAAAACACATCATCTTTCGAGCGCTGCTTATTGACTGCCTCATTTGCCTTCCGACTCTCTATATCTAAAAATGCCTTATTTAGTCATGGTACTTTGACCATTGGTACTCATTGGCGACAGTTTGTCCTATCTGGTAATTAAAATTATTCTTTACTTTCCATGCCACATGTGTTTATACCACCGAGCAAAAAGACAATAGAGGGAATGTAAAGGTAGTGGGGGCAAACATATTGTTAGACAGGAAGTGCGATCTTTAGAGACCACATTAAACAAGGAAAGAGAGTCTCTCTCCTCCTTTGACATCAAATTTAGTTGGGTTATGTTATTGTTTGTCCCAAATGTCACATGAAATCTTATTTATATTGAAGTTTTTTAACAATTGTGTCGCATTTTAGACTCTTATCATTAATAATTAATTAAAACTTTCTCGTCTAAGACACATTCTGAAAAATATTATATAGCTACTGCTGATAAGTGTCGGAAAATTTAAATTTCGCGCATTCGCATTTCCGGATATGTCCGCCATCAGAGGCCACTTTTTTGGTCTCCTTTTCATAAGGATTAGATTCCCTCTTTTGTCTTATTGCTCGATGGTTTATACTAGTATGCAGTCCAGGGGCGTCCAGATAAATAAGATTGTTAAAAAAGATGTATAATAAAATGTAATATTATTATAATCCGTACCTAAGTTATGCTTTCAACTTTTACTTTTGCTGTTTGGTTCCAATGGAGGTTACATGGAATTCGTAAGATTATTCTCCAACAGAACATTTCAGTGGCTTTTATCTTTCTTCTTTCCGCTTGTCGTAAGGTCCAAGATTCACATCCGTATGTTAGTATTGGTAATATTAGGCAGTTGATCAACCTATTTATAGAGTTCGTTCCATAATTTGGCCACCTTTACTACAGCGAATTGACAGCGGTCAATCGTGGTTATTTGTGAATGATTGTTATGTAGTCTATACTCTATCATGATCTTTGTCTTTGATATGTTTAACTACAGACCAAACATTTGACTTTCGTTTTCAACCAGTCGTATGAGATCAATTAACTCTTCTTGATTATTTGCAAGAAGGGCTGGGCTGTGTCATCTGCAAAACGTAGCTTGTTTATTTTTCGGCCATTTATTAAGATGCCCTTTTTCCATCCTTTTAATGCGACGAGAAACATGAAAAAGTGAATTCTGACGTAGTAAAAGCAAATTTATTTCTTCTGGTAAGAAAAGAATCCATATTCAAGAAATTGATCATACCAGAATAAGAATATGGCCTATGAAATTTAAAAGAACAGTGCATCAGAAATCTTCTTTTAAATCTCTCTACCCTTTTGATGCATGCTTATGTAAAGGTAAACCAGACATAGTTGAATTTTAGATGGGATTGGACAAAAAAAAGTTATAGAGTTTTTAGAGATGCAATCCTACAAAAATCTGTTATGCCTCTTAATGAAACTTAGCTGTTTCATAGTCTTGTTGCATATATGATTTATATGCAGATTGTAAGACATATTTATCTGAAAACCCACATCTAGATCTGTGACATTATTGGCCCCCTTAATCAAAATATCCTCTAAATTGTAATTAAAAATCAGAAGCTCAAGAAATCTATAAAACTGAATCGCCTGACATTATTCACGATTAATGATTAATTTTTTATTAATACCAGTTCGCAAAACTACCCAATTATTTATGTAACCCAATACAATCAGATTTGAATAGCATCATCAACGAAAACGGCAAATAGTAGAAGTCTTAAATGGGCATTTTAGACCTTTGGAAGTATTCAGTTGAAGTAAAGACCTTCAGTTTGACACAAAAAGACTGGTCTTGCATATAATTTTTCAACCAGTAAAGAAGCTCCCCAGACACACCAAAAAATTCCAGTTTATGCAATAAAAGGCATTGATTTACCCTGTCGAATGCTTTAGACAAGTCAATATAAATGGAATCCATCTAAGAACTGTTTTTGAAATGCATTTATAATGTAATCAGTATAAACTAGTAGGTTGGTAAAACTTGAACGACCAATCAGGAACAATGCTGAATGGTAGGAAGCTGATTCTTCAGATTAACTACCAAAAAATCAGTCACACTCAAAAATTTTAGGGATAGCAGAAGGAATTGTAATGGAAAGATCATTGGAAATCAAATTTATTACCAGATTTGTGTATGGACTTTTCATATAAAAAAGCTTGCACGTCATTCAAGATTTACGTCGTCAGAACGCCACAGCGTTGCCAAAACATCAGAATAGTTAGTAAGTGAGGAATTTTTAAAATGTCAACTATTTGTCAAACTATTATATTAACAGTAAATACACTTAGTTTTAAGACTATTGCAACACATTCAAATACATAAGAAAACATTTTAATACAAAATTATACATTCTAAATTTTAAACTTACGTTCTTTAGGGCTTTCTTGTTTCTTGTTTTTATTTCTTGTTTAAAATAATCTATCTTATATCAAAGCTTATCAGCTTTCTACAGACTATTTATTTGTTTTGGCATCTCAAAATCACAATACACAATGATTAAATTTTAAAGCTATTAATCTAAATTTAATATGTATTTATAAATACAATTTATTAATATATATTATACTATGATCAAATTGTGTCAGAAATCAAAACATAAACAAAATTCTTACTCTAAAAAAGCGGCAACACTTCTTACACTTTTGCCACACGCTTAACTGTCAATAAAAGTTGAAGTATTTCCGTATCAGTTGCGTACAATTGTCTAATATATTTAATTAAAATTATTATTTTGTGGAATATTCCACTTAAAGAGCTATTTCATAAAATTTATATTATTAATAATAACAAATGTTTTTGGTTATGTAGTCAATATAATTCTAAAATTTCCAACATAATGATGATTACATTTTTCTGATTATTACACCATGTTGACGCCTATGAAAGACCGAGAAGTTCCTTATGGGTTTCGTATTATTAGTTGAGTTAGGAAAATTTGAACTCTAAGGTTGACGTTCTGGAAATTTTAAATATAAGTGACGTCACTTTGTATAAATCGTGACGTGGAAGTGTTTTACTTTGAAAAAGGGTATATATTGGTATACTATATGAATATTGTAGCAAACATTTGATTGTGATATTGGTGAAATCAAACTCTGCTGTTTAATGCCCACCATTCACCAGGGCATCACAATCATCCAAACTTTTAGAGGTGCTGATTTACTGCATTATGTGTAGGTTTTTATGATTTTTTTAAGATGCACATTCTGTGTTGGCCTGCAAATCGTTTATCTTGTTCTTGAAATTAACAATTTGTAAATATAGCCATAATAAGTCAATTACAAGATTAGTGAAGGATAAATTCAGCCATATCCAGTTGAAATAACTGAAAACAATACGTATAATAATAAAACATTTTATTCTATAAAAAATATATATAAAAAAGGTGATATAAATAATTTTTTAGCTAAAATTTAACAAATACCTAATGTTATTTAACTTTTTGTTTGTTTGGAGATCTTTTGGAATTTTGTATTACTATTCCTACTTTTTGGTATCCCAAGGCGGCACAAAATTGAAGCCCGCTAAAGAGAAGTCTCTGTGGCCACGTTAAGATTTTGTACACTGGGTATAACCACACACCATGACGGAAGTAGAGCGAAAAGTATCTAAAAAGTTAAATATTATGTAATATAATTTGCATATTTTAATATTCCATGTAAATAATGGATGGTCCATTGTTTGCTTATTTTGTAGCAAAAAAGTTTAATTAAACTTTAAGGTTACGTGTTTAGTATTCCGGATCAAAGCTGAATTTAATCGGATAGATTTGAAAAGGAGATCCACTTGCACCTCAATTATTTGGTATAAAACAATAGCTGTCAAAAGTTATAAGCACCATTACAACTCATAAATTTCCCTTGGGAAAATGTATAGCAACATTTTAAAGTTCCCTGCTATTTTAACATGCTAATTTGTGCGAATTAATTATTAACGACTAAATATAGCCAAATCTAAAGTATATTTTAATTAAAGTATTTATCAAAACCTATTTTGTTTATTTATAAATAAAAAAAAATAAAAATATAAGTATAAAAATAAAAAAAATAGTAATATACCTCAAAGACTGCGAACCAAAGTGTTTAATTCATGTATCCTACCTATACTTACATATGGAGCTCAAACCTGGACATTCACTAAAATAAACATGGAGAAGATCAGAAAAACTCAGGGAGCTATAGAACGACAGATGCTGGGCATCTCACTCAAAGACCATAAAACCAATGAAGACATTCGTAATAGAACAAAAGTAAAAGATGCTGTTACCTGTTTAGTTGCCGAACAAGTAACTAAACTGAAATGGAAATGGGCTGGACATAATGAACATCTTAAGGATGGCCGATGGAATAAATAGATCGGGAATTGGCGGCCATGTGAAGCCAAAAGACCACGAGTAATACCGCAAATGCGCTGGAGCGACGATAATAAAAGAACTGCAGGACCAATGTCAGTCAGTCTGATGGGTCATGTACTAAAAATTTTCTTAAGAATACTGCACTCGAGAATTTACAACAAAATAGAAGTACAACTAAGTGAAACACAATTTGGTTTCAGAAACAACCTTGGAACCAGAGAAGCACTTGGTATGGAGAGCTGGACCCTTACAGAGACATTAATGAAAAAATTAGAGGCCTTTGAAATGTGGATTTATCGACGAGTATTGCGGATAAGTTGGGTTGATCGAATAAGAAATGAAATAGTTTTACATCGAATGAAAAAGAGCACAGAAATAACAAAAACGATAAAAATTCGGAAGTTACAATATTTCGGTCATGTAATGAGACATCCAGAGAGGTATAACCTTCTACACCTCATAATACAGGGTAAGATCGACGGAAGGAGAGGCCCAGGCCGACGAAGAACATCCTGGCTACGAAATCTCCAAGAATGGTATCAAGAAACCACCTTTAATTTATTTAGAGCCGCCGTGAATAAGGTTATTATTGCCAATATGATCGCCAACGTTCGATAATCGGACAGGGCACTGAAAGAAGAAGAGGATCAATGTGGAAACGTCTTACAAACAACAGAGATGAATGGCGCGAATTAGGAGAGGCCTATATTCGGCAATTCGAATAGATAGAAGAGCTTTAAAAAAAATCGAAACCTAACCATCGCTAAATAATTGAGAAAACAAGTAACAAAATGTAAATTCAATAAAGGAATAAAGGAAGCTTACAAGTTTGTTTCAAGTGACTTTTTTGTTTAGTTTTGTTTAGTTTGAAAAAAACGTTTTTTTTTCTCCTCCAGAGCCTTACACTAATGCATTGATCAAAAATCTTTTAAGTTCCACTTTTTTATACCAGGTTTTTTTATATTATATATACGAAAACTTGAAATACTACTAATATCATCTACACGAAGAAAAACTAGTTTTCCTGTATCAAACAAGAAACGATTAAACCTTTTGAACAAAAATGAAACTTTCTGAATGGGCAAAAAAGTTTGATGCCACCGAATCGATGGTCAGAACTATTATAAAAGGCAAATAAAAAATTCTCGAAGCTGGGAAATGTGCCCAATCTTTAAGTTCAACCATTAAGTAAACATGACAGTATTATCGCCGAGATGGAAGCAATGTTAACTATGATGTGATTATCAGGTAAATGTGAAAAATTGTACTATTGATCAAATCACATTGTGCTCTCAAACTAAGCTGGTTTTGGAGAGGACAGGATGCTACATAGATCGCTAAATATTAAGAGTTTAAAGCTAATATGGATTGGTTCAGTTAATTCAAAAGTCGCTGTACGAACATTGCAGAAAGCGAAGATGCCGATAAAGAAGCTGCGCCTTGCTATGCAGAGAAATGTTAAAACTTATGCTTTTAGTTAAAAGGTAGCTATACCAAACCAAACTAATTCAATGTAGATGAGACTGGACTGTTCTTGAAGAAGATGTCTAAAAAAACTTTTATCGCACCTAAGAAAAAACCTATTTAGGTTTTAAGGTCGCCGAGATCCATCAACACCGATGGTTAGCGCGATTGCAGTTGGTGATTGTAATTTCTTTGTTTATCGCTCAAGAAAATGCAAGATCATTAAAAAGATAAATCTAAATTATCTGTAAGTTGCAAGTTTAATCGTAAAGCTTGGATAACATCTTCCCCTTTTGGAGACTGGTTTGGCCATAATTTTATATCTGAAATCTAACTTTATTGTAAATCTATCAAAAATGCTATTTAAAGGGATATCAATTATCGATAATGCTTCAGGTGATCCTCCTGCAAATTTAACTAGTTTGAGCCGCATTTAAAAGTTAAAAATTTGCCACCTACTACAACCGGCTTACTGCAACCGATTGATCAGGGAGTCTTTAAAACATTCATAGTTTATTACACCAGACGATTATTTGTACACCTGCATGAAGCCATAAAAAAAATCAAAGAGCTCTGTGTTTAACATTTTTGTCTAGAATGAACTGCTCTCGTCCAGCTAATAGTTCCCGGGTTCCGTAACAAATGTTTTTAACCGTAAGAGGTTGTCAGCCTCTAGCCCAACCCCCAACCTGGAAGGCCAGAGACTCTTCTGTTAGGGTTACCATACCTTAGTCACAACTACCTTACACACATAACTTAATCACAATCACTGGTTCAATATATAATATGCTGATGATATCAATATTGTTATGAGAACGGAAAACGCTGTACCAGAGGCGTATGTAGCATTAAAAGAATCAGCTACAAAAATGGGTTTAATAATAAATACTAACAAATAATAACAAAACGAGGTATATGAAAATAAGCACGCAACCACAAATCCTACCACCACTTGTTATAGAAAACGACTCGTACCGAGTATCGAAGCAGTGAACGAATTTGTATACCTGGGAACGCTCCTTAACACTGGAAATAATACTACCGCAGAGATAAACGATAAAGCGCAGAATTTTCACGGCCAATAGATGTTATTTTGTGATCAATCGCCTCATTGAATCCACAATTATATCCAGAGATACAAAAACAAAACTCTACAAAACAAAAATACGCCTAGTCCTTACATATGGTCGAGAGACTTGGATTCTAACAAAAAATAATGAAAACATGTTAGGATGTTTCGAAAGAAAAGTACTAACGCAAATCTATGAAGCAGTGAATGACAATGTAGTGTGGAGATGATACAATTTTCAACTTTATTGGCGACGTGCAAGTACTTGGAGGGGATACGAGAAACGATCGTGCGTGAGTAGCGGAGAAATTTTGCATTTTTTACTGTACATTTCATAGATTTCATAAATTCATATTGTCAATTGTCATATTTCATATTCGTTTTGTTTATTTGCATTTACACCTTCTGTCTCTGAAGAAAATGGGATTTAGGAAATGCTGTGTTATAAATTGTAAAAATACAACAAAAAATTTAAGTTTTATTCGTTTCCAACTTCGAAGCACAAAGCTACTAAAAAGAGAAAAGTGGATTTATATCGTAAAAAAGAATAAGTGACATAACCTAAATTATGCATTATTCTTGTGCCCGATTTTAAAGTCAGTTTGAAATAAATAATAGTTCACTTTTAAGTGTAAATTTTGGTTTCATAACACTCACTTAGAGTTCATTTTAACCCAAAAATCAAGTTTAATGTTTAAATTTTATTTTTTTGAAGTTTACAAGAATGCATCAAGTTCAAGTTTTTCTGAAGATGCATTAAGATATATTCGCTGTCCAAAAGTTAACAGGGAAAGAATTAATTGTTCAAACCAATATGATGATATGGGCTTAACCTGCTAATTTATGCATTAGCATTATTTATGGTAATTTATTTTTCTTAATTCTTCCATTATTTTTTGACATTTGCCACTACTAAAGCTTTTCCCTTTGACTCAGTGCTTGGTTGAAAAGTTATTTGGTGATTTACTTTTTCAAATCCAGTTTTTATTATTGAATCCATATTAACAGTAATGCTGTAATTCAATAATATATTTATTTGTATTTACGCTACATCAACGTTTACCTTTTAATAACATACCGACATAACCTCAATTTTACTTTTTCTTCTTATTCTTTTTTGGGGCCACGTCCTTGACAGTTATCCGGTTACCTCGATCTAACATAAAAGCGCAGTAAATTTTGCTGATTTACGATACCAGGTGTCGCTGTTCCGAACTTGCACGGTCCCAATAGAATATACCAGGAACCTGATATCGTAAAACATATTAAGATAGGTCGTCGGAGGTGGATAGGGCATGTAATTGGTCAGAGAAGAAAAGGAAGACTCAGAACAAGGTTTCTTGGTTTTCAATCACAAACTAATCCCTTAATTTGTAATCTCACATTATTCTTAGCTTCCCTATCTTTTATAGTTTCACCGTGTATAAGTGAGGTATTGTAAAACATATCGTATAATATTTTAATAATTAGTTCATTTACCTACAACTAAATAAATTGCCGAATAATATATTTTCTAATTGAACTTCCTAAGTGTCGCAATTATGGCCTAGATTAAATTGTAATGTAAGCACATAGTTCAAAGTTTGTTGGTATGGTATGATAGAAAGCAATAACCTCTATAAATTGGGGATTTGAGCTAATTTAGTTTATTACAAGTAGTTACCTAAACAACATCATATTGTGTTATTACCAGTAGCTATCAATAAAATCAACAATTTTACTCCACAACTTCAACCTTTTATTATATTTGTCATCGTCGATCGACAAGAAGCGGACACAGGGACAAACGATTCGAACCTCAAAACTATGTTCGAATCTTTCCACTTGGTAACATCAATGAGGACATAAGAAATATGGGAATACGTGCTTGACGGAGGAAGGCCATGGATATGGACGACTGGAAAGAAATTCTTGAGTAGGCCAGGATCCACGCAGGGTTGTAAAGCCAGAATGTTGTTTTTGAAAATAAGTGTTTGTAGTTTGCAAAAAGATTTTTTTGTTGTTTAAAAATTGATCTTCTTTTTCACGTGGCATATCAGAATTATCCAACATTGGCGATCACCATTGCAAAGACTTCTCGCTCGATCTTTCCCCCCATGAAATCATTGCCCTGCATTTGATAGCTGAGTCCATTCACGAATTTTTTTAGCCACGAGACCTGTTTTTTTTCTACACCTCTCCGACCTTCTATTTTAAAAAAGATTTAATTGTTTGAAATAATTATATACCCTTCACTGTAGTATATTTTTATACATTGTATAAACATTTAAAACAAAAAAAAAACAATTGTTTCGTAGCACTGCGACCTTCATTGATTTTATATCAAAAGTAAAAATAATTTACCTTTGTTTTACAACAAATTACGACTGCCGGACAGTAAAAACAGATATATTTGATGCAACAAATACATTGTGTTTTAGCAATTAAGAGGTTCTTTATAGCTATTATTTCCTATTCAAATACTTAATTCTATCGTCGGTCTTACAGTGAATGTATCTTGTCGAAACCCTAACGCTCATACCTCTCATACCTCTCTAATAATACCCGTTATCTCTGTTACTTTTTGTGACTCAGCACCTACTGTCAATATAAATTTTAAAGATGCAGTTCTTATTTAAATCCTGTAAGTTTTGTTTGCAAAATAAATCCAAACTACAAAAAATTTGAGACCAACGCATATGTATTAATCATGACCTAACTGCAACAGAAAGAGAAATGAAGAAAGAAATAAGACAAAGGACAAATGAAGAAAAAAATTAAAGGAAATATAGTAAGAATTATATTCAACAAACTAACTATAGGAAAAAAAGAATGGAAATGGAACAGGAACGAAGGAAAACTAGAAATAACAAAAAAGTAAGAGCAAATGATAAATTGGAACATAAGGAAACCAACATGGAAATAAGAAAAAAAAGTAAAATTAATAATAATGTATGGGAAACAAAACAAGCACAAAAAAGAAGGAGAATAGAAAATTAATATGGGGGTTGGGAACTTGGAATATTAGAAGTATAAGTAGATAGGCTACACAGAATCTGGCACAACCCCTAAATTGCAACCCCTAAAATCGCAACCCCCGGTCGTAAGTTCCAAACGGCTGAACGTAGGATGACGTACGAGGGCTCGTTGGAAAGGGGATGAAAAATGGGGTTGAATGCAGTATGTGCCGTGCGCATCGGAGCATGCCAAAAGGTCATTATGGGGTATCTTCGTTTCTATTGGTCCGATCGGGGCGTACGAGGGCTCGTTGGAACCGGGATGAGACGGGGAATACTTTGACACAAAAAACAAAGATGGCGGCGTTGCCAAATGGGCGTTAAAACGTATCTTCGTTGCTATTGGTCGGATTTTGACGTATAAGGTGTCAAAGCGTTGGTGACACATACACACACACACACACACACACACAGAAGCCATGTCAACGCTTGAACATTCTTCTTCTTCTTTTCAGTACAGTGGCTAAGAGAACGTTGACGTAGGACGTGACATTTGTCGCAGGACGTGACAGTTATGTGTCATTCAACACAGAACGTGAAATGTCGTGAACTTTGACGCAGGACGTGACAGGTATGTGACATTCAACACAGAACATGAAATGTCTTGTGACATTTGACGCAGGACGTGACATTCGACGTAGGACGTGTCAATTATGTGGCATTCGACACAAAACGTGAAAATGTCACATGAATTGACGTGACATTCGACGCAGGACGTGACATTTATGTGACATTTGACATAGATCGTACAATGTCACTTGAATTGATGTGATATTCAACGCAGGACGTGACACGAGAGCTCGATGGAACGGGGATGAGACGGGGAATACTTTGACACAAAAAACAAAGATGGCAGCATTGCCAAATGAGCGCTAGAATGTATCTTTGTTGCTATTGGCATGATTTTGACGTATGAGGTGTCAAAGCACAGAAGCCATGTCAACGATCAGTATGAACATTCTTCTTCTTCTTCTTCTTCTTCTTTTCCGGACAGTGGCTAAGAGAACGTTGACGAAGGACGTGACATTCGACGCAGGACGTGACAGTTATGTGACATTCATCACAGAACGTGAAATGTCGTGAAATTTGACGCAGGAGGTGACAGGTATGTGACATTCAACACAGAACGTGAAATGTCTCGTGACATTTGACGCAGGACGTGACAATTGACGTAAGACGTGTCACTTATGTGGCATTCGACACAAAACGTGAAATGTCACGTGAATTGACGTGACATTCGACGCAGGACGTGACATTCGACGCAGGACGTGACATTTATGTGACATTCAATACAGGACGTGACATTCGACGTAAGACGTGTCATTTATGTGGCATTCGACACAAAACGTGAAATGTCACGTGAATTGACGTGACATTCGAAGCAGGACGTGACATTTGACGCAGGACGTGACATTTATGTGACATTCGACACAAAACGTGAAATGTCACGTGAATTGACGTGACATTCGACGCAGGACGTGACATTTGACGCAGGACGTGACATTTATGTGACATTCGACACAAAACGTGAAATGTCACGTGAATTGACGTGACATTTGACGTAGGACGTGAAATGTAGGAATTACGTGACGTGTGACGTTGTGACGTGACGTTCGACATTTTAAAAGACAAAGACACAATAACAGAGGGAAACAGAGCGTAGCAGAGGGTAGCAGAGGTACACAGAGGGTAACAGAGCGTCATAACAGAGACATTCAGACGCCTTTAGTGACACATATGCAGCAGCACGAGGGAAATACCAGCGTAAAATCGTTTTATTCGACTTCGAATAAATTGCATAGTTATTATCGCCAACAGAACATCGAGGCTTATTCGTAATCATATTCATAACAATTCGGGTGATATACAAAATTAGCGAATACAAATGGTAAGTTGAATACTATATTTTATCTACGGCATTTCGGGCAATATTTTATTTGTAGGTTGGTATTGTGCTTCGGTAAATATATATTTCCACCAACAATCCGTACCAGTTAAACTGACACTACAGCATCTCATACAAAATAGGTTAAATATAGAATTAAAAACAATTAACATAAAAAAACCTATATAAGTATCAACGTTAAATTCGACGATAATGCTTAGTCACGGTACAGCTGAAAGTAAAAACCACTGAAAAGCCACTCATAAATGCCAAATATGCTTTACAAAGGTACAATGCTAAACATATAATAAAACAATGTTAAATACTACCAAAATAAATACCTGCAAAAAAAAACATAAGCAAAATATAACGTGAAAATGCTAAAATATAATAAACTATGTAAACTACAATAACAAAAAAAAAAACACCCTACAAAGAAAGAAGAAGCAGAAAGAACGAAAAGCATATCTTAAAACAGAAGAGGTACTAATGTGTACAACAAGTAAAACAAAAAAGTAATAAACACGTACTGACAGATAGCAAATAACCTTCAAATAAAATCGAGATGCAATGAAGTAATAAAACACTTATTGGTGGATAGGAACTAATAATCAAAGCAGTCAACATGCAATGAAAAATGCATTAAAAAACATCAAACTTATAAGAGGCATCATGCAAAAAGTAATAAGCACCAACAGACTAATAGGAAATAATAATCAAAGCATTTGATATGCAATGAATATACATTAAAAAAAAATTATCAAAATTATAAGGGGAAACATGCAAAACAGTAATAAACACCTACCCGTCGGAAAGCTAATAAAATACAGTTAATACAATAAATCATAATGAAATATGCTAAAAACGAGACATGAGACAGAAAATTAGCGACAATTAACTAAGAACATAAAAAAAAACGTTTACAAATAGCTGAGTACATATCCGATATACGTAATCTTTGAAAAACGAGACAAAAGATGGAACTTCAGTGAAATATGTTAAAATACAATAAAACTATGTAAACTATAGTTAGAAAATTAATACCTACAAAGAAATAAGCAAAAAATATATATACCGAACAAACATATCTTAAAACAGAAGAGGTGCTAATGTGTAAAACAAGAAGGAATACAACCTTAAGGCAAATACACTGTCTCACAAAAAAAAAAAGCAAAGAACAAAGCCGCCTTGTAAATGTCGTGAAAAATATTAAAAAACATCAAAAACATACACATAAAATGTAAAAAATGGAGAAAGTAATCTAGCATTTAACATGTAATCATAGCAATAAAAAACAACACAAAGGACAAGAGGTGTTATACATAAACAAAAATTACTAGTTACTCCCCGACGGTAAAATAAATTATCAAAATACTGCTAAAGGTAAAAGTAAACACAGTGCCAAAATAGTAGAGTAGAGCTAGACGTAATCTTTGGAAAAAATGAGACAACCGAACGAAAATCTGTAAAATATGCTCAAATATAATAAACTTATGTAAACTGCTGTCGCAAATAAAGAACTACACAGAAATACACAAATATACTTACGCAATATGCTAAAAAATATAATAAATACTACATGCAAATATGCCGCAATACATGAAAACTATGTAAATTACAGTCACAAATAAATACGTGCAAAAAAAAAAAATAAGAAAAATAAAAACACATACCCTAAAATCCAGAATACAACATGCGTGGATGTAAAAACAAGCAACCGTATATCACATATTACCTTCTTTAGAACTGAAGACACTCTAGAAACAGGCAATATGTAGTACTCATTACTTGTCTGATTAAACACTATTTGCGAAAACACGTACACTAACACAGCGACCACAATGTTCTCAGAAAATAACACAAAAAACAGTAGACACACACCGTTTTTTATTGTTAAATATCACAGAATACTAGCGGTATGTAACAATATAGTTTCTGAAACGATACGACGTATAATTTTTATGACTGAACACTTACATACTGATTTAAAAATGTATACCAAGTCTTTCCAGCTCGTGCATCTATAACAAAAATCCTTCAAAAAGCCGATAACTTGACCAAAGCACATAAACATGTTTAATACCTTTGAATAATAGTCTAGAAGGAAATATGAAAAATAACTGAAGGCACGCTTCTTATCAGGATATGTGGTTTTCAATCTAACTACGAGACTGCAAGAAAACGATAACTATACAAAAACAATTTTTATCATCTGTACTTTTAAAATGAAAGTAGGAAATAACAACCTAAATATGCATATTATTATACAGTAATGATGTCCGCTCGATTGCACCCCCCTAAAATAGTACCAGATAGCCAATAAGACCTGTCGTTCGATAGATCCAATAATATGTTATTGGTATTGAGCAAAAATACAAACTTGTAAATTAACAACAAAGAATATTAAAAATTTAGCGAGTACATACCCAGACAGGCGTAATCTTTGAAAAAACAAACGACATCCAAAAAAAAAATTTGTGAAATATGTTCAAATACAACAAAACTATGTAAACTACAGTCACAAATAAAGAACTGTAAAGAACTAGACAAATACTTATACAGGGGTAATAGGCTAAAGATATAATAAAACTATGTTAAATAATGTCAAAATAAATACCTGCAAAGAAAAAATAAGCAAAATATAATGTAAAAAATACTAAAATATATAATAAACTATGTAAACTACAGTAAAAATAAACACTCTACAAAAAAGAAGAAGCAAAAAACAATAATGAAAAACATGGCTAAAATAAAAGAGGTACTAATGTGTACAACAAGTTAAAAAAAATAATAAACACGTACTGACAGGGGGCAAATGTTAAAATTATATTGACATGCAATGAAGTACTAAAACATCTATCGACAGATAGGAACTAATGATCAAAGCAGGTGACATGCAATGAAAATATATTAAAACAGATCAAAATTATAAGAAAAAACATGCAAACACCAATAAACACCTACTTGTTGGAAAGGTAATAAAATATGGTTAATACAATAAAAACATACCGAATTATGCTAAAAACGAGACATGAGTCGGAAAATTAGCTACAAATGACAAAGAACATCAAAAAACATTTACAAATAGCTGGGTAGATCTAGACGTAATCTTTCGAAAAACGAGTAAAAAAGGTTTGAAATAATGATCACAAGCAGTTCACATCAAAGAAAATACGGTAAATATGCTTTACAACATACTCAATTACACAAACAGGACATGAACCTGTAAATTAACAAAAAAAAAAATATATATTAAAAACGTAGCGAGTACATACACAGTCAGACGTAATCTTTGAAAAACGAGAGACAACCGAACAAAAATTTGTGAGATATGCTCAAATACAACAAAACTATGTAAACTACAATCACAAATAAAGAACTGTAAAGAACTAGACAACTACTTATATTGGGGTAATATGCTAAATATATAATAAAACTATGTTAAATACTGTCAAAATAAATACACGCAAAGAAAAAAAAAAATAAGCAAAATATAACGTCAAATGCTAAAATGTAATAAACTATGTAAAATACAGTAAAAAACACCCTACAAAGAAAGAAGAAGCAAAAAACAATAATGAAAAACATAGCTTAAATAGAAGAGGTTCTAATGTGTAGAACAAATAAATAAGTAATAACCACGTACTGACTGGTATCAAATAATGTTCAAATAAAATCGACATGCAATGAAGTACTAATATACTTATCAACGGATAGGTACTAATGATCAAAGCAATCGACATTCAATGAAAAATACATTAAAAAACATCAAACTTATACGCAAAAAGTAATAAGCACCAACCGACTAATAGGAAATAATGGTCAAAGCAGGTGACATGCAATCAAAATATATTAAAACATATCAAAATTATAAAAGGAAACATGCAAAACAGTAATAAACACCTAACCGTGGAAAAGGTAATACAATACAGTTAATACAATTAAAAGATATTGAATTGTGCTAAAAACGAGACTTGAGACAGAAAATTAGTGACAAATAGCAAAGATTAACAAAAAAAAAAAAATTATTACCAATAGCTGAGTACATATCCGATAGACGTAATCTTTGAAAAAACGAGGCAAATAAAGGCGGTACTTCTGTGAAATATGTTAAATTAAAATAAAACCATGTAAACTACCGTTAAAAAATAAATACCTGCAAAGAAATCAGAAAAAAATAATAATAACGAAGAAACATATCTTAAAACAGAAGAGATGCTAATGTGTAAAACAAAAAGAAATACAACCTCACAACAAATATATAGTCTCACGAAAAAAAGTAAAGGGCAAAGCAGCCTAAACACATTGTCAATAAAAATAAAACAGTAGAAATCATTATTCCTAGAAGCCGCAAAAAGAAATAATACATAAAGTTGTCGAAATACCGTGAAAAATACATTAAAAACATCACAAAACATACACACAAAATGTAAAAAGCAATCTGGCATTTAACATGTAATCGTAGTAATAAAAAACATCAAAAATACAAGAAGTGTTATGCATAATCAAAAATTACTAGTCACAATCTGACGACAAAAGAAATTAGTGCATATGCCGTCGAAATACAGTGAAAATACAAAAATATCTATCAAAATACTGCTAAAAGTACAGGTAATAACAGTGCCAAAATAGTAGACTAGAGCTAGACATAATCTTTGGAAAAAATGAGACAAACAGAACGAAAAATCTGTGAAATATGCTCAAATACAATAAACTTATGTAAACTGCTGTCACAAATAAAGAACCGCAAAGAAATACATAAATACTACATGTAAATTATTGTCAAAAATTAATACCTGCAAAGAAAGAAAGCAAAATATAACGTGAAAAATGCTAAAATATAATAAAACTAGGTAAATTAGAGTCACAAATAAATACGTCCAAAAGAAATACACAAATATACAGGGTAATATGCTAAAAAATAATAATAAATACTTCATGTAAATTATCGTCAAAAATTAATACCTGCAAAAAAAGAAGCAAAATATAACGTGAAAAACTGCTAAAATATAATAAAACTATGTAAATTACATTCACAAATAAATAAATATCTGCAAAAGAAATAAGCAAATATATGACGAAGAACACTACTGCTGCAGAAGCCTGATACTGTCTACGTACAAAACACAGCGACCTAAGTGTTCTCAGAAATTAACACAGAAACAGTAGACACACTAACAGTGGATATATGTTGCAAATGCTACAGACTCTGTCACTTTAGTGTCACACGCCGTTTGTACTGTTAAATATCAGAGAATACTAGCGGTGTGTAACAATATAGTTTCTGAACGATACAACATCTAATTTTGATGACTGAACACTTACATACTAATTTGGAAACTGTACAACCCATACATCGATAACAAAAAATCCTTCAAAAACAAACACTTAAACATATTTACTACTTTGGCAAATTTTCTCGACTGGGAATATGACCAAATAATGGACCACACAATATTCTTTCAGGAAATGCTCTTTTCGATCTAACACGAGACTACGAAAACGATAACTAGTAATGTACTATACAAAAAACAATTAACTTTATCATATGTAGTTTTAAAATAAAATTAGGAAATAACAAAAACCTAAATATGCATATAATTATTCAGCAATGATGTCCGCTAGATTGGACTACTAAAATAGTACCAAATAGCGAATAAGGCCTCTCGTTCGATAGATTCAATAATATGTTATTGTTATTAACCAAAAAATCAACAAAATCGACAGCTTTGACAAAAACACAAAAAATGTGTGTAATAGAACCACTGACATACGAAAAGACCGATATTATCGATCAACAAAACCAATAGTGATTGATAGGGTTTGTGACATGCAACCGCAAGGACAATACCTGAAGGTCACTAAGCCTGCAACATCCAAACGGTTCAACGTTCAAAAACGTGCAAAGTATTGATGGAACGAGGAGGTGGTAACAAATATGTTAAGATAAAAATAAAACGCAAAGACATTGCCAAAACCATACCCAAACGGGTCAACGAATACAAAATGCAAGATATCGAAGGAAATGGAGGTGGTAACACATATGTTAAGATAAAAATAAAACGCAAAGACATTGAAAAAACGCTACTAAGCTTGTAACGTCCAAACGGCTCAACGTACAACAATCAGCTACTAAATGACATCGGCAAATAGAATACCAAATTTTTTTAGTATCGAATAACGAATAAAGAAATTTTACGTTAGGAGCACATACTAAAAGAGAAAAGTCACTCACATTTAAGATTAACTGATACCATTCTTTTGGTGACTCTGCATAATCCTTTGCCATATCCTCTGGCGAAAGAGCATTAATGTCGTTGACACTCAAAAGACAGGATAGTCTTTGGTCTCTGTCTCATTAGACTCATTAGACTAAAAGAGTCCTTACGAAGTCGTTAAATATATCTTCCAGTACAACATCCCCTACGTAATTAATTATTTCGCGTATGAACCATTAACGCGGTCAAAGGTCAAAGTATGTCTTAAGATGGTAAATATATTTTAGAGCCATTATTTGCGGTCCAAGTGGATGCGGGAAAACGAATGTCATGCTATCTCTTCTATTCAATCCGAATGGCGCCAAGTTTAAAAATGTCTATGTTTATTCGAAATCCCTCTTTCAACCGAAATACCAACTACTGCAAGATGTAATAGCACAAGTTAAAGGTGTAGGATATTACCCGTTTAAAGACAACGAAGAAATTATTAGTCCCAGCGACGCTAAACCCCACTCTGTGTTTTTATTTGACGATGTTGCATGTGATGGTCAGCAAAAGATTCGCGAGTATTATTCCATGTGCAGACATAAAGATATCGATGCCGCTTATTTATGTCAAACATATTCAAAAATACCAAAGCAGCTAATTAGAGACAACTGTAACATGATTGTACTATTCAAGCAAGACGAGATAAATTTGAAGCATGTATTTGATGAGCACGTATCACCAGACATGTCATTTGATGAATTTAAAAAAATTTGTTCTGAATGTTGGTGTGATAGTTATGGTACTTTGGTAATTATCAAATCCTTTGCGATATCGGCCATTGTTGAGAGCAAAATCTTTTATAATTACCAAAGTACCATAACTATCACACCAACATTCAGAACAAATTTTTTTAAATTCATCAAATGACATGTCTGGTGATACGTGCTCATCAAATACATGCTTCAAATTTATCTCGTCTTGCTTGAATAGTACAATCATGTTACAGTTGTCTCTAATTAGCTGCTTTGGTATTTTTGAATATGTTTGACATAAATAAGCGGCATCGATATCTTTATGTCTGCACATGGAATAATACTCGCGAATCTTTTGCTGACCATCACATGCAACATCGTCAAATAAAAACACAGAGTGGGGTTTAGCGTCGCTGGACTAATAATTTCTTCGTTGTCTTTAAACGGGTAATATCCTACACCTTTAACTTGTGCTATTACATCTTGCAGTAGTTGGTATTTCGGTTGAAAGAGGGATTTCGAATAAACATAGACATTTTTAAACTTGGCGCCATTCGGATTGAATAGAAGAGATAGCATGACATTCGTTTTCCCGCATCCACTTGGACCGCAAATAATGGCTCTAAAATATATTTACCATCTTAAGACATACTTTGACCTTTGACCGCGTTAATGGTTCATACGCGAAATAATTAATTACGTAGGGGATGTTGTACTGGAAGATATATTTAACGACTTCGTAAGGACTCTTTTAGTCTAATGAGTCTAATGAGACAGAGACCAAAGACTATCCTGTCTTTTGAGTGTCAACGACATTAATGCTCTTTCGCCAGAGGATATGGCAAAGGATTATGCAGAGTCACCAAAAGAATGGTATCAGTTAATCTTAAATGTGAGTGACTTTTCTCTTTTAGTATGTGCTCCTAACGTAAAATTTCTTTATTCGTTATTCGATACTAAAAAAATTTGGTATTCTATTTGCCGATGTCATTTAGTAGCTGATTGTTGTACGTTGAGCCGTTTGGACGTTACAAGCTTAGTAGCGTTTTTTCAATGTCTTTGCGTTTTATTTTTATCTTAACATATGTGTTACCACCTCCATTTCCTTCGATATCTTGCATTTTGTATTCGTTGACCCGTTTGGGTATGGTTTTGGCAATGTCTTTGCGTTTTATTTTTATCTTAACATATTTGTTACCACCTCCTCGTTCCATCAATACTTTGCACGTTTTTGAACGTTGAACCGTTTGGATGTTGCAGGCTTAGTGACCTTCAGGTATTGTCCTTGCGGTTGCATGTCACAAACCCTATCAATCACTATTGGTTTTGTTGATCGATAATATCGGTCTTTTCGTATGTCAGTGGTTCTATTACACACATTTTTTGTGTTTTTGTCAAAGCTGTCGATTTTGTTGATTTTTTGGTTAATAACAATAACATATTATTGAATCTATCGAACGAGAGGCCTTATTCGCTATTTGGTACTATTTTAGTAGTCCAATCTAGCGGACATCATTGCTGAATAATTATATGCATATTTAGGTTTTTGTTATTTCCTAATTTTATTTTAAAACTACATATGATAAAGTTAATTGTTTTTTGTATAGTACATTACTAGTTATCGTTTTCGTAGTCTCGTGTTAGATCGAAAAGAGCATTTCCTGAAAGAATATTGTGTGGTCCATTATTTGGTCATATTCCCAGTCGAGAAAATTTGCCAAAGTAGTAAATATGTTTAAGTGTTTGTTTTTGAAGGATTTTTTGTTATCGATGTATGGGTTGTACAGTTTCCAAATTAGTATGTAAGTGTTCAGTCATCAAAATTAGATGTTGTATCGTTCAGAAACTATATTGTTACACACCGCTAGTATTCTCTGATATTTAACAGTACAAACGGCGTGTGACACTAAAGTGACAGAGTCTGTAGCATTTGCAACATATATCCACTGTTAGTGTGTCTACTGTTTCTGTGTTAATTTCTGAGAACACTTAGGTCGCTGTGTTTTGTACGTAGACAGTATCAGGCTTCTGCAGCAGTAGTGTTCTTCGTCATATATTTGCTTATTTCTTTTGCAGATATTTATTTATTTGTGAATGTAATTTACATAGTTTTATTATATTTTAGCAGTTTTTCACGTTATATTTTGCTTCTTTTTTTGCAGGTATTAATTTTTGACGATAATTTACATGAAGTATTTATTATTATTTTTTAGCATATTACCCTGTATATTTGTGTATTTCTTTTGGACGTATTTATTTGTGACTCTAATTTACCTAGTTTTATTATATTTTAGCATTTTTCACGTTATATTTTGCTTTCTTTCTTTGCAGGTATTAATTTTTGACAATAATTTACATGTAGTATTTATGTATTTCTTTGCGGTTCTTTATTTGTGACAGCAGTTTACATAAGTTTATTGTATTTGAGCATATTTCACAGATTTTTCGTTCTGTTTGTCTCATTTTTTCCAAAGATTATGTCTAGCTCTAGTCTACTATTTTGGCACTGTTATTACCTGTACTTTTAGCAGTATTTTGATAGATATTTTTGTATTTTCACTGTATTTCGACGGCATATGCACTAATTTCTTTTGTCGTCAGATTGTGACTAGTAATTTTTGATTATGCATAACACTTCTTGTATTTTTGATGTTTTTTATTACTACGATTACATGTTAAATGCCAGATTGCTTTTTACATTTTGTGTGTATGTTTTGTGATGTTTTTAATGTATTTTTCACGGTATTTCGACAACTTTATGTATTATTTCTTTTTGCGGCTTCTAGGAATAATGATTTCTACTGTTTTATTTTTATTGACAATGTGTTTAGGCTGCTTTGCCCTTTACTTTTTTTCGTGAGACTATATATTTGTTGTGAGGTTGTATTTCTTTTTGTTTTACACATTAGCATCTCTTCTGTTTTAAGATATGTTTCTTCGTTATTATTATTTTTTTCTGATTTCTTTGCAGGTATTTATTTTTTAACGGTAGTTTACATGGTTTTATTTTAATTTAACATATTTCACAGAAGTACCGCCTTTATTTGCCTTGTTTTTTCAAAGATTACGTCTATCGGATATGTACTCAGCTATTGGTAATAATTTTTTTTTTTTGTTAATCTTTGCTATTTGTCACTAATTTTCTGTCTCAAGTCTCGTTTTTAGCACAATTCAATATCTTTTAATTGTATTAACTGTATTGTATTACCTTTTCCACGGTTAGGTGTTTATTACTGTTTTGCATGTTTCCTTTTATAATTTTGATATGTTTTAATATATTTTGATTGCATGTCACCTGCTTTGACCATTATTTCCTATTAGTCGGTTGGTGCTTATTACTTTTTGCGTATAAGTTTGATGTTTTTTAATGTATTTTTCATTGAATGTCGATTGCTTTGATCATTAGTACCTATCCGTTGATAAGTATATTAGTACTTCATTGCATGTCGATTTTATTTGAACATTATTTGATACCAGTCAGTACGTGGTTATTACTTATTTATTTGTTCTACACATTAGAACCTCTTCTATTTAAGCTATGTTTTTCATTATTGTTTTTTGCTTCTTCTTTCTTTGTAGGGTGTTTTTTACTGTATTTTACATAGTTTATTACATTTTAGCATTTGACGTTATATTTTGCTTATTTTTTTTTTTTCTTTGCGTGTATTTATTTTGACAGTATTTAACATAGTTTTATTATATATTTAGCATATTACCCCAATATAAGTAGTTGTCTAGTTCTTTACAGTTCTTTATTTGTGATTGTAGTTTACATAGTTTTGTTGTATTTGAGCATATCTCACAAATTTTTGTTCGGTTGTCTCTCGTTTTTCAAAGATTACGTCTGACTGTGTATGTACTCGCTACGTTTTTAATATATATTTTTTTTTTGTTAATTTACAGGTTCATGTCCTGTTTGTGTAATTGAGTATGTTGTAAAGTATATTTACCGTATTTTCTTTGATGTGAACTGCTTGTGATCATTATTTCAAACCTTTTTTACTCGTTTTTCGAAAGATTACGTCTAGATCTACCCAGCTATTTGTAAATGTTTTTTGATGTTCTTTGTCATTTGTAGCTAATTTTCCGACTCATGTCTCGTTTTTAGCATAATTCGGTATGTTTTTATTGTATTAACCATATTTTATTACCTTTCCAACAAGTAGGTGTTTATTGGTGTTTGCATGTTTTTTCTTATAATTTTGATCTGTTTTAATATATTTTCATTGCATGTCACCTGCTTTGATCATTAGTTCCTATCTGTCGATAGATGTTTTAGTACTTCATTGCATGTCAATATAATTTTAACATTTGCCCCCTGTCAGTACGTGTTTATTATTTTTTTTAACTTGTTGTACACATTAGTACCTCTTTTATTTTAGCCATGTTTTTCATTATTGTTTTTTGCTTCTTCTTTTTTGTAGAGTGTTTATTTTTACTGTAGTTTACATAGTTTATTATATATTTTAGTATTTTTTACATTATATTTTGCTTATTTTTTCTTTGCAGGTATTTATTTTGACATTATTTAACATAGTTTTATTAAATCTTTAGCCTATTACCCCTGTATAAGTATTTGTCTAGTTCTTTACAGTTCTTTATTTGTGACTGTAGTTTACATAGTTTTGTTGTATTTGAACATATTTCACAAATTTTTTTTTGGATGTCGTTTGTTTTTTCAAAGATTACGCCTGTCTGGGTATGTACTCGCTAAATTTTTAATATTCTTTGTTGTTAATTTACAAGTTTGTATTTTTGCTCAATACCAATAACATATTATTGGATCTATCGAACGACAGGTCTTATTGGCTATCTGGTACTATTTTAGGGGGGTGCAATCGAGCGGACATCATTACTGTATAATAATATGCATATTTAGGTTGTTATTTCCTACTTTCATTTTAAAAGTACAGATGATAAAAATTGTTTTTGTATAGTTATCGTTTTCTTGCAGTCTCGTAGTTAGATTGAAAACCACATATCCTGATAAGAAGCGTGCCTTCAGTTATTTTTCATATTTCCTTCTAGACTATTATTCAAAGGTATTAAACATGTTTATGTGCTTTGGTCAAGTTATCGGCTTTTTGAAGGATTTTTGTTATAGATGCACGAGCTGGAAAGACTTGGTATACATTTTTAAATCAGTATGTAAGTGTTCAGTCATAAAAATTATACGTCGTATCGTTTCAGAAACTATATTGTTACATACCGCTAGTATTCTGTGATATTTAACAATAAAAAACGGTGTGTGTCTACTGTTTTTTGTGTTATTTTCTGAGAACATTGTGGTCGCTGTGTTAGTGTACGTGTTTTCGCAAATAGTGTTTAATCAGACAAGTAATGAGTACTACATATTGCCTGTTTCTAGAGTGTCTTCAGTTCTAAAGAAGGTAATATGTGATATACGGTTGCTTGTTTTTACATCCACGCATGTTGTATTCTGGATTTTAGGGTATGTGTTTTTATTTTTCTTATTTTTTTTTTTTGCACGTATTTATTTGTGACTGTAATTTACATAGTTTTCATGTATTGCGGCATATTTGCATGTAGTATTTATTATATTTTTTAGCATATTGCGTAAGTATATTTGTGTATTTCTGTGTAGTTCTTTATTTGCGACAGCAGTTTACATAAGTTTATTATATTTGAGCATATTTTACAGATTTTCGTTCGGTTGTCTCATTTTTTCCAAAGATTACGTCTAGCTCTACTCTACTATTTTGGCACTGTGTTTACTTTTACCTTTAGCAGTATTTTGATAATTTATTTTACCGTCGGGGAGTAACTAGTAATTTTTGTTTATGTATAACACCTCTTGTCCTTTGTGTTGTTTTTTATTGCTATGATTACATGTTAAATGCTAGATTACTTTCTCCATTTTTTACATTTTATGTGTATGTTTTTGATGTTTTTTAATATTTTTCACGACATTTACAAGGCGGCTTTGTTCTTTGCTTTTTTTTTTTGTGAGACAGTGTATTTGCCTTAAGGTTGTATTCCTTCTTGTTTTACACATTAGCACCTCTTCTGTTTTAAGATATGTTTGTTCGGTATATATATTTTTTGCTTATTTCTTTGTAGGTATTAATTTTCTAACTATAGTTTACATAGTTTTATTGTATTTTAACATATTTCACTGAAGTTCCATCTTTTGTCTCGTTTTTCAAAGATTACGTATATCGGATATGTACTCAGCTATTTGTAAACGTTTTTTTTTATGTTCTTAGTTAATTGTCGCTAATTTTCTGTCTCATGTCTCGTTTTTAGCATATTTCATTATGATTTATTGTATTAACTGTATTTTATTAGCTTTCCGACGGGTAGGTGTTTATTACTGTTTTGCATGTTTCCCCTTATAATTTTGATAATTTTTTTTTAATGTATATTCATTGCATATCAAATGCTTTGATTATTATTTCCTATTAGTCTGTTGGTGCTTATTACTTTTTGCATGATGCCTCTTATAAGTTTGATGTTTTTTAATGCATTTTTCATTGCATGTTGACTGCTTTGATTATTAGTTCCTATCCACCAATAAGTGTTTTATTACTTCATTGCATCTCGATTTTATTTGAAGGTTATTTGCTATCTGTCAGTACGTGTTTATTACTTTTTTGTTTTACTTGTTGTACACATTAGTACCTCTTCTGTTTTAAGATATGCTTTTCGTTCTTTCTGCTTCTTCTTTCTTTGTAGGGTGTTTTTTTTTTGTTATTGTAGTTTACATAGTTTATTATATTTTAGCATTTTCACGTTATATTTTGCTTATGTTTTTTTTTGCAGGTATTTATTTTGGTAGTATTTAACATTGTTTTATTATATGTTTAGCATTGTACCTTTGTAAAGCATATTTGGCATTTATGAGTGGCTTTTCAGTGGTTTTTACTTTCAGCTGTACCGTGACTAAGCATTATCGTCGAATTTAACGTTGATACTTATATAGGTTTTTTTATGTTAATTGTTTTTAATTCTATATTTAACCTATTTTGTATGAGATGCTGTAGTGTCAGTTTAACTGGTACGGATTGTTGGTGGAAATATATATTTACCGAAGCACAATACCAACCTACAAATAAAATATTGCCCGAAATGCCGTAGATAAAATATAGTATTCAACTTACCATTTGTATTCGCTAATTTTGTATATCACCCGAATTGTTATGAATATGATTACGAATAAGCCTCGATGTTCTGTTGGCGATAATAACTATGCAATTTATTCGAAGTCGAATAAAACGATTTTACGCTGGTATTTCCCTCGTGCTGCTGCATATGTGTCACTAAAGGCGTCTGAATGTCTCTGTTATGACGCTCTGTTACCCTCTGTGTACCTCTGCTACCCTCTGCTACGCTCTGTTTCCCTCTGTTATTGTGTCTTTGTCTTTTAAAATGTCGAACGTCACGTCACAACGTCACACGTCACGTAATTCCTACATTTCACGTCCTACGTCAAATGTCACGTCAATTCACGTGACATTTCACGTTTTGTGTCGAATGTCACATAAATGTCACGTCCTGCGTCAAATGTCACGTCCTGCGTCGAATGTCACGTCAATTCACGTGACATTTCACGTTTTGTGTCGAATGTCACATAAATGTCACGTCCTGCGTCAAATGTCACGTCCTGCTTCGAATGTCACGTCAATTCACGTGACATTTCACGTTTTGTGTCGAATGCCACATAAATGACACGTCTTACGTCGAATGTCACGTCCTGTATTGAATGTCACATAAATGTCACGTCCTGCGTCGAATGTCACGTCCTGCGTCGAATGTCACGTCAATTCACGTGACATTTCACGTTTTGTGTCGAATGCCACATAAGTGACACGTCTTACGTCAATTGTCACGTCCTGCGTCAAATGTCACGAGACATTTCACGTTCTGTGTTGAATGTCACATACCTGTCACCTCCTGCGTCAAATTTCACGACATTTCACGTTCTGTGATGAATGTCACATAACTGTCACGTCCTGCGTCGAATGTCACGTCCTTCGTCAACGTTCTCTTAGCCACTGTCCGGAAAAGAAGAAGAAGAAGAAGAAGAAGAATGTTCATACTGATCGTTGACATGGCTTCTGTGCTTTGACACCTCATACGTCAAAATCATGCCAATAGCAACAAAGATACATTCTAGCGCTCATTTGGCAATGCTGCCATCTTTGTTTTTTGTGTCAAAGTATTCCCCGTCTCATCCCCGTTCCATCGAGCTCTCGTGTCACGTCCTGCGTTGAATATCACATCAATTCAAGTGACATTGTACGATCTATGTCAAATGTCACATAAATGTCACGTCCTGCGTCGAATGTCACGTCAATTCATGTGACATTTTCACGTTTTGTGTCGAATGCCACATAATTGACACGTCCTACGTCGAATGTCACGTCCTGCGTCAAATGTCACAAGACATTTCATGTTCTGTGTTGAATGTCACATACCTGTCACGTCCTGCGTCAAAGTTCACGACATTTCACGTTCTGTGTTGAATGACACATAACTGTCACGTCCTGCGACAAATGTCACGTCCTACGTCAACGTTCTCTTAGCCACTGTACTGAAAAGAAGAAGAAGAATGTTCAAGCGTTGACATGGCTTCTGTGTGTGTGTGTGTGTGTGTGTGTGTATGTGTCACCAACGCTTTGACACCTTATACGTCAAAATCCGACCAATAGCAACGAAGATACGTTTTAACGCCCATTTGGCAACGCCGCCATCTTTGTTTTTTGTGTCAAAGTATTCCCCGTCTCATCCCGGTTCCAACGAGCCCTCGTACGCCCCGATCGGACCAATAGAAACGAAGATACCCCATAATGACCTTTTGGCATGCTCCGATGCGCACGGCACATACTGCATTCAACCCCATTTTTCATCCCCTTTCCAACGAGCCCTCGTACGTCATCCTACGTTCAGCCGTTTGGAACTTACGACCGGGGGTTGCGATTTTAGGGGTTGCAATTTAGGGGTTGTGCCAGATTCTGTGTAGCCTATCTACTAGTATACCAGGCAAAAAAAATATATGGAGATGGAGTTTGAAGAACCAGGGCTAGATATACTGACAATAACTAAACTAAGAAAAAATGACAAGGAATGGTAAAAACAGAAAATGTATATGTTACGGACAATAACGTAAATCCGGTCAATAACGTTATTAACCGGTCAATATCGACAATGGTTGGATATTAACGTTATTGTTCATAGAAGTAGACACATTGTCCATAGACAGTAAGAGGGGCAAAGTCATTACAAGGATTCAGATAAAAAATGAAGATATTGAGCAAGTGGACAAAATGAAATACTTGGAGTCTGGATTACGGTAGATCTGAATCCGAAATCAGAAATTCGCTCAAGAATAGAGTAATCAAGAGCAGCCTTTTTGAAGATGAGGAAATTTTTGAGTAACCAAATACCCAATCTGTAAATCCGATATCGGGTGGTAAAATGTTATATCCACTCTATTCTTCTTTAAGGTGTCGAAGCCTGGACCGTTAATGTTAAGAAAACTGGAAGCTTTTGAGATGTGGCTTTTTAGGAGAATTTTGAAGATACCATGGACCAATCATATTACGAACGAAATGGTGTTGCACGGAATGGAAAGAGAGAGAGAACTTTTGACCATCATTAAGAAGCGAAAGACAGCATATTTGGGGCACATACTTAGAAATGATAAGTACGAATTGTTGCAGCTGATTATGAAGGGTAAAGTCGAAGGAAAAAGGGGTCCTGGTAGACGACAAATATCTTGGCTGAAAAACATTTGCGACTGGACTGGGTTAAACACAGACGCTCTTAAGAAAATCAGACGATAAAGACGAATTTGCAATGGTTATAGCCAACCTTCATTAGTGGAGACGGCACTAGAAGACAATGATAACATTTTATCATTGTCCGGCCCATGTCAACATTGCCCGTTCAATGTTTAAATTTTAAATTTACAATAAAGTGGAAACAATAATGGTTTACCTACGATTTTGTGCACAGTGTCAGAAAAAGAGTAGTAACCCAAGAGATGGTTAGGTTTCGAAGCAAAATGGATAATTTTATTTATTTATCAACATTGGCCATTTGCTTCTGGCCAGTGTCGTTATTGACCGGTTAGTTATGAAAACTCTAATTTTAAGTTATTTTTTTACAACATTGGCCAATAGTTAATGTTATTGTCGTCAAATACCAGGCATTGTCGTTAATAAACAGGGAAAACCTTATATTCACGACAATGTCCGGTCTTTAACATCAATGTCCAATTTACATTGTTGTCCATAACATATTATATACTTCATTTTTTAAATGGTGTGTATTTGCAATATTATCATAATTACTTTTTTGTAACAAATACCAAAAGTTTTACGTAAATATAACGTGCTTCTACTTACTAAGCATAAGCATCACACCTTGTTTAATATTTTGCATGATAGATATGTCATTTGCGCAACCTTATATAGGCCACGGAGGCCCTATATTTAAACCAATTTGGTTTTAAATACCTTTGTACCAACCGCTAATATTCGTTATGGTGCTTCGTCATTTTCTTTACACTGTTAATACTACAAATCTTATTAAAGACATTATCAATTATTTCTGACAAGTTTTAGCATGCATAAATATGTTTTCCCCAAGGCTGCAAAATTTGTAGAAGTTACAAAGAGATTCAACTAGTAATTTCTAACAAGTTCCGTTGCTGTATCGTTAAGTGAGATTTGGGCAAAATTCTACAACTCTTTCTCAACATAAATGAATATAACGTTTTAACGTTTGAATCTTCGAAAATACACAAAAAAAATTATCATCCATCTGTACAAAGTAAACATGTTTAAGAAAAACATTTTATAACCTATAAATACATTAAAAACAACAACTTAATATTAGAACTTAATAGAAAACCTAATATTTCTAAGGCAGTGTGTGTCTCATACTCATATTACGTTTGATCTTATTTTTTTTTTGTAGAATTTCTTGTTTGCTTCACAATGATCTGTTTTAATGGTCTGTTAGTTATTAAAGAGCAACTCAATACCATTAATGCACCCATACACCAGTAAATACCAACTAGCGAAATGATAAATGTGATAGAAAACTGAACATGAATGTGAGCCAGCAACTTTGGGTAATTAAGCTTGGAGTCAGACAAAGATCCACTTTATCCGACTATATTTGAAAGAAACATATTACGCAAAATTTTTTGGAACAGGTTGTAAAGATGGAACATAAAGAGGCAGATATAGTTTTGTTCTATAGAACATATACAAGCACAAGTTCAACAAGTGCAAATTTTTAAAATACAATTTGTATCAACTCGACGGTAAAAATTCAATATCTTTTGAATCAAGTGACCTATCGACAAAAATCAAGATGTATTTTAAAGATGAAGAGTGCAGCTTTGGTATGCCTATCTTGTATTTTGTCGCAAATGAAGTCGGTTTTTATAAAGTTGTTAAATAAATAAACCTTTACAATTATCATGAGATCACTTAAATTTATCACTTTCACTGTCCGGTAGCTGTAGAATTTCCATTGTTAGAGCATAATCTTAAAAACATATAACATAAAAATATGAGGTATTTGAAACAAATATGTCTAAAACGCTGAATTTAAACTTACACATTATAAACGATCTCACGTCACGGAAAGTGTGTCCATGAACACGGCATTGGGTGGAATTTGTAGCTGAAATGGTGTAGTTTTGAAACACGTCCTTGTGCAATCATAAAAATTACATACGAAACCTTCACTCTTCACCTTTAAAACTATTGAATATAGATTAATAATTTAAATATTTTCTAGTAGCGCCATCTAGTGGCTACTTTACTACTTATTGTTGCCTCACCTTTTTGTTTTAAGGTAGTAGCAAAAATACCGCCATAGAGTTAACACGTGTTTTTTTTGTTCATCAAATCTTACAAAGTTCCATCTAAAATTTGATTTCGCGCGAACTGACATTCAAACTTGCTAGCCGCTTCAATAGTCGTTTCTGAGAAAACGGTTCATACTATACAAAAATTGCTAATAAACATTTTGTTATAAACAAAATTATCTCAGTTACATTTCTTGTTGGAAAAATTTTCTTTTATGACTTTCAGATTCTTGGGAAATCGATGTTTTCGGTTTCTCCCCCTACGAGAGGGGGTTTTAGGATGAAGTCCTGGGAGAGCTATCAAACTTTTTTAAAATTGACATCCACAAGCAAATCTAGATTGTTAGTCTCGTTTGTAAGACCAAATCTCTAAACGATTGGACTAAAAATGCGATTCTAAATAAAAAAAATTTATCCCGACACTGATAAATGTCACCGTTTTAGAATTTGGAATGATCAGTCATTAGATGCTTAATGAGGTACATCTCCTTTTTCATATGCTATACTAGAGATGCATTATCCTCATAAGTAAGTTATTGTTTTGCATGGTAAACTCAAATTAACTACGATTGTATTTCTAAACGAATTATTTTTAAAAGTTGGTTTATGTTACAAATGACATTTTAACCGTTCATCAAATTTTTAAGGTTAATTAAGGGTTTCTGCATGAGTTACGTTTAGTTTATTTATAATTTAATAGAGGTGGTTTCAAATGTGTTAGTGATACGAAAAATATGACGCTGGATCCGGTCAGCGTTACTAGCCTGTCCTACATAATTCCGAATCTTACCTCCACGTGGCGAAACCCAGGAAATCTGAGCAACCCTGTTAAATATTGTGGTAACGAACCCAATGGGACACAGGGTCAGGGCTACAACAAGAGCAGGAGAAATGGCCCTCCGAAGAATAGGGGTTGTTGGGCAGAAGGTTAACTACCTCCTCCTAGAAAAACGATAAGTTTTGTAAGTTCAAGAAAGAAAAGCTGGACTGATTAAACAACGACGACTAGGCGAGAAAAAGGAACACGATTTGAGAGAATGAAATATCAGAAAACGATAACATCAAGGAAAACTGGGAAAAACTCAAAAATAACATAATTAACGCAGCATCAGAATTACTAGAAGAAAGGAAAGTACCAAAGACTAACATATCAAAAAAGAAAATTCCATGGTTTAGATAGGAAGAGAAGATAAAATGTGAAGAAAAGAAGAAAGCTTTTTTATAATACAGAACACAGCAAAACAACAGGCATACAACGATTATAAACGAATCAGAAATAAAACGAATACTGTGGTTAAGACAAATAAAAAGGGAACGCTGGCAGAGCTCCCAAAAAAGAGATGAACGAACTAATAAAAACGGAACTCATTCAGAAGAAAACATGGGAAGAATTAGTTTTGATCCCTATTTACTGTAGGTAACAATAATGAACCACCAACACCAAAAGTAACATCAAACGAAGACATAAACATTAAATAAGGAGCGGTAAAGGAATCATTAAAAAAATTAAAAAATAGAAAATCACCAGTACAGCAGATAATACCGAATGAACTTCTAAAGTACGGAGGACCAGATCTGGCCAATAACTATTAAAACCAATTAAAAAAAAATAATAGAACAAAATAAAATACCACAAAAATGGATCAAGCATCAAAAAGGAAAAAAATCGAAAACGAAAAATTACAGAGGAATTAATTTATTAAACACAACGCTAAAATTAATAGCCAAAGGGATAAAAAATAAACTAAATGGAATTATAGCGTTATCAGAAAAATAACCAGGTTTTAGGAATGTCATGTACCGACGCAAGTGCAAGAGAAATCATTAAAATACATCAAACCCGCATAACTCGTGGATCTTAATAAGGTATTTGACAGTGTCAAATAAAGGAAGTTATCCATTTATTGTACGTAGGAGAAATATATGACTTACCAAAACGATCGGAAATATCTACCAGAACAATACACGTAAAAGTAGAAGAAAAACTAACTGACCCAATTGAAGCTGACAATGGGATAGGACAGGAGGATTTCCTCAGCCCTTTAATAAAAACAACAAATGGAAAATAATGATATAACAACCTTGAACTAAAATATTGGAGAAAAAAAAAGAACGAAACAGGCCAGAAGAGCAGAATCCTGGAACAAGCAAAGGATTGTTGAGTCAACGATGATACTGATGATTTGATAAAACCAAATATAGGCCAACACTATTCCGTTAACACACAAAACATGCATCAGATAGGGATTGAGTAGCAATATGTTGTTTATTTAAAATCATTTTCTACTCTCTGATTCATTGTTACTCAAGAGACGGGGTTCAGAAGACAAGTCAACGATTGATCATGTTTTAGCAATTCAGAACATTCAGAACATCCTGGAAAAGTATTATGAATATATGACGGTGTGGTGTTGTATATATCAATATAATATCGGTAAGTACTGTATAGTATAAAAACATAACAGACAAACTAGCTTCGATTCGAACAGAAATATGCAATATATACCTTAATGGATAATCAGCACTGAACACTTGGAAAGAATGGTGGATAAGGTACATACACAAAAAAGGCAATGAAAAATAATGCAAGCATTATAGAGGCCTAACAGTAAGAAGCACTCTCAGCGATTCCATATGGGAAAACGTATTTTGCTTATCTCAAATAATATAAAAAAACGCAAGATCACAAGAAGTGCATCTGTTACTAGCAGATCTGAAAAAAGCATATTGTTACACCCGCCATTGCTACGCCTATGATCTAACATCCGGTCGGTGTTTGATGACCTACGACTGTCTAGAAAATACTCGAGTATTCAAGAATATTCAAGTATGCAGGTTTGCGTCGATCCGGTTCCAGATTCCAAATAATGGCCCCCGACAAAGACCTAGATGTTCTGACGTTACGAGGGGTCTAGAACGAGTCTACGGAATTCCAGAACAACGATACAAACACATATATAAGAGCGATTACAATTGTAGACAGTTAGTCGATAAAATAAATATGTATTAGTAAATAAATGTTATAAATTAATTGTGTTTTTAGTGTTAGTAATAGAAGACTGTAAATAAATTAAAATAAAGATTGCAATATGATATTGTGCCGATACTAAAACTATGGGAAGTCTTAAAAAAAGTAACACACGTGACCGCAAGAAACGCTATTAAAGAATTATATAGAGTTACAATGTCAGGTTGCAATGAAAGGTTTGGAGACGAGAAACCCAAAAAACAAATCCCTTTTTCAGCGCTATAAAAGGTATTCTAATGTTATAATAAAAGGTTGAAAAGTTTGATGAAATATTAATAAAAAAATTTCAAATACTTAACGGTATACTTTTGTATATCCGTTTCTGTATCCAAAAATATACTTACAAAATCGTATAACTTAAAAACAAAACAGACAACACTATAGCTGCTTTTTCGAATTTCACAAAATTGTATTTCTTCGGCAACATTATTTCAATAATAACTGGTAAGAGTATGAAAGTGTGCAGCATATGGTTAAGCCACTGTGGAAAGAATAAATCTAAAACTTTCGGAAAGACCAATTCTCTGTCTATGTGCCACAGTGTCCAAAATAATGAGACTACCACTAAAGTAGACGGAAATAATACAGTATTAAACATCACAGCTCTTGTTTTGCTTAGTTTCTTCTGAGTAGCAATGGGCAGGTTTTTCAATTTTGCGGCTTCATCCATAATAGCTACTACCATAAAGACTAGTTGAAAGATCTAAAATATAATCATTAAAAAAAATTCAATTTACAGACATTATTTTTTTTTTCTATTGTTTGTTTAATAAGTACTTGTGCTTTTTTATATTTGCTCTTTACGAATTCGTAAAATGTAAAACGTAGGTGATTCAGTGAAACGGTACGATTTGGCAACGCTGCTGGCCAAAATATAGAGAAGCCGCGAGCTTGCGGCGTATACTTTGTAAACCTGGAGAATGGAAAGTTTAGTTATCATGGAGAAGTGGTCGGGTGAACAACCTGTGCTTTGCTGTGAAAGCTTATTAAAAAATTAGTGAAAGTTTTGTGCATGCACAACGAGCGTTTCGTTTACACTATCATTTTGCCGCCTTGCGCTCCAATTCCGTCTTCCAGGCTATTCCGACCTGGATTAGGAACTTTGAAAGTAGTGGTTCAACATCACAGAAAAGAGGTGGCAGCGTCAGAACTGCTCGCACACCACAGAATATTGAAGAGATGCGAAGCTCATTACACGCGAGTTCTTGAAAACCTCTGCGACGAGGAAGCTTAAATCTGAGATGCAAGCTATACCCTACGAGCAGAATTTTGCATAAGGATCTCCAGTATCATCCATACAAAATACAGATTATGCAAGCCCTTAACGTGCGAGATTATCCCACCTGACTAGGGTTTTGTGAACAAATGTTGGAGCGTATTAATGAAAACGACAACTTGCTGGAATATTTGGATAGGCGATGAAGCCTTCGATCATATAGTGAGTGCTACGTGCACATGTTAAATATTTTTTTTCTTCTGGCAATCAAGACTTACAGAAATGAACACACGACCTTTTAACAGGATGGTGCAACATGTCACACATCACGATTATTGATGGATTTACTAAGAAGATAGTTCCCCGCTCGTTTTATGGGTAAAAACGGCGATATTTCCTGGCCATCTCGTAGTCCGGACCTCTACCTATGCGACAACATTCTTCGGGGGTATCTTAAGTCGAAAGTTCACAGTAACCCCCAAGAACTATAGAGGGTTTGAAAGAACGGATACACGAAGAAGTGGAAGCAATACCTCAAGAAATATTATTCAATGTCGTAACTAGCTTTCTACCACGGCTGTAAGAATGTAGACAAAATGGAGGCCACATTTCTAATATCATCTTCAAAAATTGAGTATTTCTTCACCTAAAAATTAATTTCCATCTGTGTAGTATACTTTTTTTAACCAATTAAATAAAAATATATTTTTCAGTTTTTTTTGTTGGTTTGAAATCGTATCGTTTCATTGAATCACTTCGTATAAAGATTTATTATCATCTTACAATAAATCATTATGTTTTGAGTAGGTCCTGACCTGTCCATTATTCATTCACAAACAAAAACTCAAGGATCATGAAAACTAACTTTTGTAATCTAATTCTGATTTTTATTATCAGTACGTTTATATGAGGATGAGTTAATAATTTTTATGAGTTTGACATTTTATTTTTAAATATCAGTTAAATATTTAATGTTAGAAGAAAGTAATCAACTGCTTTCATATTATAGATGTAGTATTTTTATATATTTAAGTTTTTGATTTATTTTATCTTATAGAAGTTCCAGAGAGCTAAATATGGCGAATATGGTCATTTTGGAACAATTCCTGATTGAAACAAGTGATTTTCGCTTACAAATCTCTGAAGTTTGAGATTTGTCGAAATGTTTAAACTGTTAAGAACATGTACATTAGTATATGAGTGCTGCAATTAGACCCCAGTGTGACAGAGGAAAATATGCAAAACAGTCCCTGAACCTCTTTCTAATAAAAAATCGAATACAACAAATCAACACATTTATGTTTTTAAAAAGACATTTGACAGGGTCAAACTAAAGGACCACCTATTGTAAGCAGGAGAGATTCTTCTAGGAATAATCAAAACTAAATAATCAGATCTAAAATATCTACCAAAACAAAACAGCAAAAGTAGAAGAAGAACTAACTGATCCAATTAAAGCTAGCGGTGGGATAAAACAAGGGGATTCCATGAGCCCTCCGTTGTTAAATCTATTATGGATGAAATAATAAAAAAGTAAAAACGAAAAAAGGATACCAAATGGGAGAAAAGCCACTTTAATAATCTTCTATTCAGACAACCAAACAGTAATCTCTCAAGATGATTTACAAAATATGCTTCACAGCTTTAATATAACTGCCGGAATATTTAACATGTTAATAATTGGAGCTGAAGGGTCAGATAATAGAACAAGTGATGGAGTTTAAATATCTATGCAGCACACTATCCAGATACGGAAATCTCGAAGCAGAAGTGGAATAGAACAAACAGAGCAATATGGAGAAATAAAAATATCGGGAAAGAAATAAAAGACAAAATTTACAAAACAATCAGCAGATCTATAATGACATACACGGTAGAAACACGACTTGACACAGAGAGGACCAAAAGGATGTTAGAAACAGCAGAGAAGAAAACTCTTAGAAAAATCGGTGGTAAAATACTATGCGACAGAGCTAGAAGTATAGATATACGACAAAGATAAAAAATAGAGAACATCAAGGACTAGGTAATAACCAGAAGAGTAGAATGGAACGATCATATAAGCCGAATGACAACAAATATAGTAAATTGATATAAAGTTGAATGATCGAATAAATGAACTTTGACAAAATGAAAGGCAGTTATCGAGCACAGTTTTAATAATTAAATCTTGCCCAAGTACTTTCGCTTCCTATAAATATAGTAAAAACAGCGAGAGATGGTTCCTCAATAGGAAGATGATCAGTAGGAAGACAACGCAAACAATGGAACGACAACCTACTGGAGGCACATTAAAAAAACAACCAGTCATGTCTACACAAAAAGAAGCAGGAGGGAAGACAAATGGCATAGAAGTGACCGAGTTGTAGCAGTCTACACTACTGCGATTTATATTTAATACATGCAGTAAAATCGTTAATTTTAAGCAATAAAGGACAAAATAAATACAATTCGAAACAGATTCCATGGCTAAACTTACGGCAATGGCATAGTTTTAATAACAGAAAACCAACGAGAATTTTAACGCGTTTATAATAACTCTACCTGGGGAATATGAGCGCGAGGACTGTGCAACTGTACAACAACATAGACATTTGTGCAATCCAAGAAACTAAGAAGAAAGGTAAAGGCAAAAGAGACTATAACCAATATGTTCTAGCATACAGTGTACAAACAACATAAATAACTGCCATAATATCTCCGAAAGAATAATACATATGAACATCACAATGAACTACCAAAAATTAAATGTCATATCTATCTATAGCTGCGAGGACTGCAAACCTAAGGAGGAACGAGAGGCATTCTACGAACAATTGCAAACCATCCTGGATGAAATACCTCATCAAGAACCCTTAATTCTTATGTATGACTTTTATGCACGGATCGAAAATGAAATAGTTCCAGGAGTAAAACAAAGATTTAATGAAAACCATCTCAACGAAAATCGAAAACTCATAGCTAATCTCTGTGCTTTTAACGAACTGAGAATCAATAATACATTTTCGACCATAAGCTCCAGTATAAACATACATTTAAAAACTCCAGGGGGTACAAATCTATGATTAATTTTATAGTCACTAATAGAAAAATCCATCCAAAGCAGATTCTAGATATCCGAACTTTAAACTCAGCAGATGCAGGTAGTGAACACAAACCAGTACTAGCAAAAATAAGAATGAAAATAACACCAAAACTTTTTCTACAGGAAATCACCGATGAAAAATTCAATGTGGAATTACTATGGAACCACTCTACAAGAGAAAGGTACCATAGGAGGCTAGCACAGAAAATACAACTGAAATAAATAGAGGACGTCGAAGATATAAACGCGAACTGGGAGAAAATTAAAAACAACATTGAAGAAGTAGCTACAGAAGCTCTAGGAAAACGCAAAGTCATACTGAACAAGTCAAACAACAATATACCATGGTTCAGAAAAGAAATAAAAGAAAAACTAGAGGCCTACACGAAGTACAAAACATCAAATACTCCAGAATTCCGAGACACCTATAGAATACGAAATGAAACAAAGCAGTTGGTAAGAACAAAAAATGAACACTGGGAACAGTTTACAAAAAGGATGGAAAGCGATTTCTATGGTACATAGAAACACATATGGAGATTAAGTGTACACCTACATTGGAACCGTATTTCTCCCGATCCGATATCTGGCGACGTCGGCCGACGTCGGATTAAAAACAAACTCAAGGTATTAAATCAGAGTGCCTATACTGCTTCGTCATGGAAGCAGTATAGGCACTATGATTTAATACCTTGAGTTTGTTTTCAATCCGACGTCGGCCGACGTCGCCCGATATCGGATCGGGAGAAATACGGTTCCAATGTAGGTGTACACTAATAAGAAACCAATACATACCAGCAAATGAATGGGAAAGATACCTGACACGACACTAAGACACGAAAAGAAATCAGTTTTCAGAAAGTAGAGATAGCCATTAATTCACTCACAAATAGAATGTCACCAGGATCAGACGGAAAACCAACAAGCTTCTAAAACACAGAGGGGAAAGTATAACGCTAGAGATGATAAAACTTATATAAAAACTAATATTATTGCACTGCAAGATACCAGACGCATGGAGAAGCAGTATAATGATACCAATATTCAAGAAAGGCGATAAAGAAGACCCCAACAATTAAGAGGTATAAATCTACTGAACACCGCACTTAAGCTTACCACAAAAGTCCTAACCAACAAAATCAATAAACTAACAACTTTATCAGATGAACAAGGATTCAGATCCGAAAAATCCTGCGTAAACGCCATCACTAAGACAAATCACAGAAAAGGCCATGGAGTACAATAAACCAGCATATCTATGTTTCATAGACCTGACAAAGGCTTTCGATCGCATCCAAGTCGAAGACGTCTTACACCTACTGTATAAAATAAACACATCAATCAATATTATACAAACCGTCGAACACATTTACTTAATTGAATACAGGCAAAGATAAATGGAACACTAAAACAGTGTATACCAGTACAAAGCGGAGTCAGACAGGGCGACTCGTTAAGCCCACTTCTCTCTAATATAATAATGGACGAAATAATACAAGCAGTACGTAAAGATCATGGTTACAGAATAGGAAACAAAGAAATCCAAATATTATGTTATGCAGACGACGCCGCATTAATCGACGAGACAGAAGACGAGCTCCGAAGATTAACACATGTCTTCAATATAACAGTCAAGAAATACAATGATGCATATGATAATATCAGCAGAAAAAACCAAATGTATGACAACATCAAAATACCCACTACGATGTAAAATCGCAATTGATGGGAAAATAATAAAGCACGCACTAGGTTTAGATATCTGGGAATAGATATAACTAGTTACGGAGATGTTGAAGAAGAAGTACGACAACAAAGCTTTAAAGGAAGTAAAGCGGCGGGATCTCTTAATGACACAATCTGGAAGAACAAACATAAAAAGACATTCAATATAGAAGACATAAATGGATAAGTGACAAAACGGAAACAGAAGTGAAATGAACACATTAGTAGAATGGCAGAATATAGGATAGTACGAATAGAATGAGATAAGTTACCAAATGGACGAAGAAGTATTGGCAGACAAAAGACAAGATGGTGCGGTAATTTAAACAATTTAAGAGTCTAATATTGAAGAAGATACTGGCTTTAAAGCCTACATACCAGAAGGAAGAAGAAGAAAGAATCAAATATAATGTTTTAATATTAAATAAACTTCAAGAAACCAGTAAATGTGCTAAACTAATCCAGAACTGTACTACCCACATATACTGAGTAGCGCCAATTAATAAATACAGTCAGATTGGCGGCTTACAATTAATTGGTCAACTTTCTACCAAAAATTTATCGCTGTAACCCTTTATATAATAGAATCACATTAGAATAGAAACGAGGCTGATAATAATGATGAGTATTCTATAAATTTATAAAACTAATCAACAAAAAAAGCTGATAAGATCATAAAGTACCTATGACTCCGTTGGAAAAATCAGGCATATTTCACATAATACGAAACTGTCCGTTTTTTCGGTATTCACATGTAAGAAACCATGGTCAAGCGCAAATTTTCTTTTTTTTTTTTTAAATTGTTACACTTCACTTTTTATAATTATGACACTTTTGTTCCAAGTTTGAATTTCAATAAAATTTGAATTGAAAATTAATTAACCATCCTCGTATAAAAGTAGATAAATAATACATCCTTGTCTGGGAAGATAATTTATGAGGGTCCAAAGTTCTTACAAAAATTATGATTGTATGTAAAATTAAATTTTGAAATATTTTACTAGTTATCTAGTTACCAACACACCTATAAATGAGTATATACTTACAAAATTCCATAGCGTAAAGAAACAAAATTCAAAGCCAGCAAACACAGCCACTTGTTCAAATTCTTTTTCCCTACCACTGTTTTTCATTGCGTATCCGAGTTCAAGAAAGAATATCAAAGAATAAAGATTCAGAGTAAGGGCGCTAATAAACAGCATCAAAGGTAGTAAATTTCCCATTATGAGTAATAGATATTAACACAAAACACAACTTCTCAGTGTACATGAACCAGCTGCTAGTGACAGACCAATTTTTAGTCGATCGAGTAACAAAAAGTATTTGGACACTAAGGAACAAAAGTTATCATATCAGTTTGGTTGGACTATAAAGTAAACTACATTTCTATTATCTCTGGTAAACTAAATTTAAATATTCAGAATCTTGCGATAACGCAGACAGGCAGACAGTACATAAAGAAGTTTTAAAAGTTGACCGTTATATACACAGGATAGGCTTCAGCAATAAATTAACGTATATTATTTTACATAAATAAAGAAAAAACAAAAAGAGAAATCATAAAACTTTCTAAAACTTTCAAAGCAAACAGCTTGATAAACTACTTGGCAATGGTATCTAAAATTGCATTCCACATGCCGTTCATCATGGTCAAAAATTCGTAGTGAATTCAATTTCGGGTACTCCAAACGGAGTAAAGAAATAAAACATAATGACGGTATTAGATTTTTGTTTCGATATAGGGCAGCGGCAAGCCGCTTATACGTATTTCGACCTCTTTAGGTCTCATCAGGATCAGAGCGGTATAGCCACTACTCTACTACTCTATAACTTGGCAAGGGAAAAAAACCATTCTAAACGTGTTTTCTTGGAAATTTGTTACGTCTTGTATAAATAAAAAGGCTGATATAGATAAACTAAACATTTATTGTTATTTATTGACAAAACATCAAAAATGAAATAAAGATTTACTTGTACATATACACACCATAATACACTTGCATGCAAAACATGTTGCATACCATCAAGACAGGTTTAATACATTACTTTCTATTAATAAAATATGAAGAACACCTAATTAATTTTTAATCATACTATTTTTGTTTTTTTTTCTATTCTCTATGGATGTGTGTTATTAATGTTGAGTGTCATAGCTTTATATAAATAATCTCAACGTCTAGTAAGTTGCACGAAGTTGCATGAAGAAATAAAAAGAAAAAGAAAGTTAGCTTGGGCAGCATTCGGTAAACTGAACTATACACTCAGAAATCAACAAATTCAATTACATCTTAGATCTAAAGTTATTGATGCATGCATTATTCCGATATTAACTTATGCGCCACAAACATGGACAATCACAAAAAAGAATATGAATATACTTAGAGTCCCTCAATATGCGATGGAAAGAGCAATGCTAGGTATATCACCTAAGGACAAGAAAACAAACACATGGATAAGACAGAAAACCAAAGTCACCGATGTGGTGCAAAAATCATTAAAGTTGAAATGGGAATACGCTGGACATGTAGCTAGGAGCGATCTAAACAAATGGCACAGATCAATTTTAACCTGGAGACCATACCAACACAAAAGACCCATGTGGCAGACCTCTTATGAGATGGACAGATGATCTGAAAAGGACTGCCGGGAAAAATTGGCTACAAGTAGCCAATGTGTAGCCTTATGTTCAGATGTGGACGTGAATGTCTAGACGAAGAAGAAGAAGTAAGTTGCACTGACATTTTGACATAATTGTAAATATTTACACATTCTTCTAATTACAGTGTCTTAAAAAAGGAATTAAACAATTCCGAAAGCTAGACCAAAAGTCAAAAGAGTGTTTCTGTAACATCCCGGCTAAACTTCTGACTGCAGCGCTAATAAACTTTGTTGTATATGTATATATATATATATATATATATATATATATATATATATATATATATATATTCATTCGTTTATCTGTTTATCGAAAACCCACCCATACCAATCATTATTTGCATGCCAACTCTCATCATCCCCTTTCACAAATTAATTCAGTCATTAATACGCTTGCCTCCAGATCAATACGCCTTTGCAATGATGCAACTAGACCCGCTGAGCTCTCTAGTTTGAAAGAAGCTCCCATCCAAGACAAGTATGCAAAAATCACATCAATAGGAGCATTCAAAGACATTAATACCCACTCAATCTCAACCCAAAGACTCACAGCTTCATCATACGAAACCTTTTTTCCTTACATCCAACTATTTTCTAGCTATTTTCAGGGGAAAAATCACAGCAGATGGTTTTCTAAGAACAACTAATCACGAATTAAAAATTTTTACAAGAAGCCCAGGATAACAAAATTCACGAAAGCACAAAGATTCAGGTGGGCAAGTCATGTTGTAAGAATGGATATGGAAATGATACCAAAAAAGAAGCTCTGTAAATCTGGTTTAAGCAACAACGAAGCAGACAAGCTCATATTTCAGGTGACATTTTAAAAAATACAGCTCAGTTTTTTTTATCAGGAATTAACAAAGAAAACTGATTTTAGTGCTAGTCAAAGTTGGTTCGAAAATGTCAAAAAACGATACGCAATGCGATTTTTGCAGATGGGTGGAGGGCTGCTACTACAAAGGAGGCCAGATGGGACAAGGAGACCAAGGAGACCGGAGAAAAGATGGCACGAGAAGTTACATCAAGATATATAATCTATAGAAATCAAGTACTGAAAAGCAAAAGTATGAGGTGGAAGACAGCGGACGACTTTAACACATCAAGTTCTTCATAGAGATGAAGATTAACTAGAACTAAATATAAACACTTTATGGTTGAGGGAGGTACGATGGTCTATGGTTGAGGCAGGTACGATAGTCTAAAAGAACAACAAAAATTAGGAACAAAACATTTTCCTCCTTAGGAAACGGTGATCCCAATCATTTCAATGGACTCGGAGTCATAATAAACAATGAATTGAGTTACCCCGTTTCAAATTTTATAACACTCCACGACAGAGCAATACTGTTGCAATAAAGCAAAATCTTGCGTCTTCAAGGATTTGCCATCAGCTATCCCTTATATACTTTTTTGAACGTTCAAAAACCAGTGTAAGATTTTTACGTAAAATCCATGATTTTTTCACAGATTGACCGGGGCATACTTGAAGAATGGTATGAAGATACACAAAAACTCATAAAATTAAAAAAGAAAAAAGGGATTAACATCGTCTTATGCGACTTCAATGTTAAAATAGGAAGCCCTACTATTATTACCTGTTGAAAATGAACTCACATTTGCAAACAATTCATTTAAATGGGAAGATCTTAGAAAAATAAGTGTGGATAAAAAAACAAGCAGCAAGGGCCATAAAATCAGTTTCATAGATATTATAAAACCTAAAAACTCAATAATTTGTGATGAGGAACTGGGACAAACAATTATAATTATTAATTTGTTTAAAAAAGACCTTAAGCTGTTTATCAATGACCTTCACTTATTTACAAACTACCAGTACATATAGCAGAAAATATTATATTGAAAAACAATTAAGATGTCTTGCTATTTAGGAAGCTATTATCAGTAACGTATTGTGGATAATTTGAAAAATATTGTTTTCCGGTTTTTATTTATATTCGTATTGTTTACAACCATTAATATTATTAAGTAAACAATTCTTTAATAAAACTGATATCTAATACAGGAAAACAATGAATAATGATTAGTTACTATAGATAATAATTAAATATTGAAAGTGAAAGTAATAAGTACACATCCATAAGGTGTTTAACATTTAATGAAATGTTTATTTAGACAAGAACACAATAAAATTAACGATAGTAATTTAATAGACCTATTTTTCAACCTCTATTTATAAACTGGTAACAGACAAGTACAGCTGGTTCCTAAAAAACTGATACGACAAAGCCTTAAAGCGTATTTGGTAGAAACTTGAGCAGTGTATTTTGAAGGATAAATCCTCATTATTTACATACTGTCACTGTCACTGCAAAATCTTAAAATTTGTCGTTCAACCTCAAAAAATGGCTCCACATCATCATCATCATTTTGGCTTTACAACCCTGCGTGGGTCCTAGCCCAAGAATTCTCTTCCAGTCGTCCCTATCCATCGCCTTCCTCCGCAAGTACGTATTTCCATATTTCTCATATCTTGGTCTATGTTATCTAGGAATCTTGTTCTGGGTCTTCCTTTTCTTCTTTGACCAATAGGTCTATCAAGGAGCGTTTTTCTAGATGGGTCGGTTTGCTCCATCCGCATTCCATCCTACCCACCTCAGACGTCCTATCTTAATGTGTTTTACGATATCTGGTTCCTGGTATATTCTATAGAGTTCGAAGTTGTATCGTCTTCTCCAGACACCATTTTCATTTACCGCTCCATAGATTCGCCTCAGTATTTTTCTTTCGAAACATCCTAACATGTTTTCATTGCTTTTTGTTAAAGAAAAGGTTTCTGAACCATATGTTAGGACTGGGCGTATTATTGTTTTGTAGAGTTTTACTTTTGTATTTCTTGATATAGCTGTAGATTTAAAAAGGAGATTAAGCCCAAAATAGCATCTATTAGCCGTGCAAATTCTGCGGTTTATCTCTGCAGTAATGTCATTTTCAGTATTGACAAGCGTTCCCAGGTATACAAATTCGTTAACTGCTTCGATGACGTCGTTTTCTATACCAAGTGGCCGTCGTATTTGTGGTTGCGGACCTATTTTCATGTATTTCGTTTTATTAATGTTTATTCTTAGACTCTTTTTGTAGCCGCTTCCTTTAGTGCTACATACGCCTCTCGTGCTGTGTTTTCCGTTCTCCCAACAATATTGATATCATCAGCATATGCTAGGATTTGCACAGATTTGATATATATTGAACTGGTAGTTGTGATTTATGACGTACGTATTACTTTTTCCAGAGCTAGATTGAATAGTATACAGGAGAGTGGGTCTCCCTGACGTAGCCCGTTATTTGTATTAAAAGGTTCAGAGAGTTCCCCCTGGATTCGTACTCTGCATTCAACTTTTTCAAGGGTTAGTTTGGTTAGACTTACCAACTGATTTGGTAGTCCCAGGTCTATCATTGCTCTAAACAATTCTCTTCTATTTACAGAGTGTAGGCGTTACACCGTATTCCAGTGTTTTCTCTAGAATTTGTCTCAGGGTTGAAATCTGATGAATTGTTGATTTACTACCTCTGAAACCAACCTGGTATTGTCCTATTATTTGCTCTGCATACGGTGCCATACGATGGCATAGTATATTGGAGAATATTTTATACGCTGCATTTAGGAGCGTAATTCCTCTATAGTTAGAGCATTCAAAGATATCTCCCTTTTTGTGTATGGTGCAAAGTATTCCAATATTCCAATCACTGGGGAGGGACTTCTGTATCCATATTTCTTTTATAAGCTGCTGTAGCGCTATTATGATATCGTGGCCACCTTCTTTATATAATTCCGCTGGAAGATTATCTATTCCGGGTGATTTGTTTCTGGCTAGTTTGTTTACAGCGTCTTTAACTTCCAGGATCGTTGGTGGATTCTCCTCCCTCTCGTCTGCTCCGATTTCCTCACAGCTTTCGTCTTCCGGGTTTTCTTCTTCTTCCTCTATATTAAGTATTGGGTTAAAATATTCTATCCATCGATTTAGTACGTCTGTTCTTGTTGTTAATAGATCGCCATTCAAACTTCTACATTGATTTGTGTTTGCCTTGAATTATTTTCTGTTGATGTTAACTTTCTTATAGAATGTTCTGAATTCTTTCTCTCTGTTGAGGTTTTCTATATATTGAAGTTCCTTTTTTAAGTAGTTTCGTTTCTTCATTCTGTGTATTTTCTTTTCTTCTCTTCTCTTTGTCTGGTAATTCTCTACACTTGTTCTAGTCGGGCGGGTAAGCATTTTTGCATAAGCTTCATTTTTTGTGTGTGTTGCGTCTTTGCATTCATCGTCAAACCAGTAATTTTTTCGGGTACAAGTTTCTATTTCTATTTCATAATGTGCTGCTGACTCAATATCTTCCTTTATCGTGTTCCAGTAGGAATCTGTGGCTCCACATTCTAGCACGAAATTAGAAGATGGCTGGTCACTATCTGCCGTAGCGAACCATTTTAACGTAAACAGAACAACAGTTTTTAATATTAATAAAAGATGGAGAGAACAAGAAACTCGAAAGAAAGCAAGTTTCTGGAAGACCAAAAATATCTACCGCTTATGAAGATGGTACGCTTTTGGAGAGATTAGAAGAGAATCCTTTTGAAAATGCGAAAACTGCAAGAATTATGTCACAGTTTCCGGGAAGAAAGTTAACTTGGCTCAATCTTAAAGCATTGCGTCTCAGATACCGAACCGCAGCAAAAAACAAGCGCTTACACCACAACAGAAGCAATCAAGACTTATATTTGCTTTAAACCATCAGCTACAAAATCAAGATTTTTGGACAGGGTAATATTTACAGATGAGAAAATTTTTCTATCTTCTAAAAAGGGCAAAATTGGGGTGTATAGACCAGATAATAATAGATTTAATCCTTCTTATCGAGTAGCTTGTCATTTTAGCGCCAATGTATGGGGATGGATTTCATCGAGAGGAATGGGAATTGTATGGCGTATTGATGGCAGTTTTGTTGGGCAGACTTATCTGAATATTCTAGTAAACATCATGTTTCCCAGTGTAGAGCAGTTGTATTCAGAAAATAATTTTATCCTCCAAGATAATTGTCCTGTTCACACTGCAAATATAATAAACCAGTGGCTCCAGAATAACAACATCGAAATCTTACCATGGCCCAGCTACAGCCAAGATTTAAACCCAATCTAGAATGTGTGAGGGGTTATTATAAAACGGTTGTATCAGCGTAATTTTATACCTCAAAATGCTGACACATTTTGACTGATGCAATAGGTTTGGGAAGAGCTCTCTGAAGCAGACAATTTCATAGTTCCTTTCATGCAGATGGACCGAAGACTAAAAGATGTTATCATACTGATGGAGATATTACAAAATATTAATTTTATTTTTACATACCTAAATTTAGTATAGTTTTGGTCTTCCACATCCTTGCTTTCTTTCGAGAGTTTTTTGTTCCCTCCATTTTTTATTAATAGAAAAACTGTGGTTCTGCTTATGTTAAAATGTTTTGCTGCCTCTGATAGTGCCAATTCCTGCTTTAATATATTGTTGAGTTATGTCGTTTATTTTATTCCTTAATAATAATAAAAATAATAACAACAAAACATTTATGTAAAAACTATCATTTATACACTCTTTATAAAATGCAGGAATTCAAAATAATATCAAAATTTAAACCTTAATAATTATTACAATTTATAAATTAACATATGTAATCAATTGCTTGTTTGTTTATTTTATTATTTGTCTGTCATAATAAATATAATGTCAGACCAATCAAATACACTGCTCAAAATGATCAAATATTACTAAGAGTCGTATCATTTTTTTTAGAAACCAGATGTATGTACATAGAATAATAATACAACTTTCACGAATTTTGAGGAAATGCTGAACAGTCAATATTTTTTTCAAAAGATGCGTCAATCAATTGATGCGAGCTTTAATCAGCTGATTACTCAATATGTCAATCTACGGTAGTCAATACATCATTAAAGACTCCTAAACTCACGCTACGAATCTCTTTCTATGTTAAAACAGAATGGAGACCTCCATAGTTGCTAATGAACGCACGACTGAGCATTATCAAAATTCCCTCAAAATTGAACATTCCATAAATCGCCATCAAGGTTTGCATAAATTGGTTTCTCATGATCTTGACTCATCATTATCATCATCTTTTTCTCGACAATCATTTGTCGATCCCGGCCTGCCTTAGATTTCGTCGCCAATCTGTTCGGTTTCTGGGGACCAGCTGTCATATTATGATTTTTAATATCCCTCGGTATAAGTTAGTGTTAACTCCATCTAACCACCAAAAATTCGAGGTCAGCCTCTGCTTCTTCTTCCTACAGATGCTTCTAATGTTTAGCAGTCGTATTGTCTGGCATTCGTAATTTTAGCAATCGTATTAAGTGTCCAGTCCATCTAAGTCGCTATGTTTTAGTGAACGTTACAATTTCTAGTTCTCTAAAGAGTTGGTATAGTTCGAAGATATATCTTTTGGGCCACTGACCTAAATTGTGCGAAGTATATTAAGCTCAAAAATTTCTCACAGTCCTACATTTCTCTGCGTCGGGGTCCATGATTCTACACCATATGTGGTGAGTGTTTTGTATGTAATAATTTTAGTTCTTCTTTAGATGTTTCTTGTGTGGAATTATTTTTGGAGTATATCTATGTACCATACCATGTATGGACCATATATGTCTTATTTTTAAGGTCTATTCGTCTTTATTCGTCTTTTGCACTTGTTTTGTTGGTCGTAGTCACCAGCGAGTCAAGAAATGTGAAGCTGTAAATAAGTTCAAAGATATGCTTTACAAAGACTGCTTCTCGTTCTTTTCTAGCATTTCCGATGCTAGGAAATATTGCTTGCTTGTTACTCCTATTATAACAATGTCATCTGCGTATGATGAGATTTGTATCGATCTATTGTAAATAGTACCGCCGTCTTTAATTCGTGTGTCTTACACTGTCTTTTCCAAAGCAATATTAAATAGGAGGCAAGCCGGGGTATCCCCTTGTCTAATACTTTTGACACAGACAGGATAATACAGCATACAAATTTCTTTAACTCAGTACACAAGGTTCATAAAGAAGTAACTTGGACAATTTAATCTATAGTTATTAAGATGGAGATGAAAAAGAAAGGGAAGATCAAAGAGTGCTAGTCATAGTGCAGTATAGTTCTGAATAGCACAAATCAAATTTAAGATCAAGATCGAAGATGAATTTTACGATCAAGTCACAGATGAATAGTCTAAATAACAAATATGGAATACTACTCCAGTCGCCACAAACGAAAGTGTCACTGAACCTCTAAAAATTATACGAACAAGCTTAAGTTTGTTGAGAACATAAATTTTGGGACCTTAAAAAAGATTCAAAAACGTGTGCCAATCCCACCCCCGGGCTTTTCACTATAACCCCCCTCATAGGGGGGTGGGGACATTGATTTACCAAAAATCTGTCGCCGTAGAAAAAAATGTTGTAAACAAGAAATGTAGCTGAGATAATTTTAAACAAAAAGTTCATTAACACTTTATCTGTAGAAACAGAAACACTTCTGGTTTAATTTTAAACCAAGGTAAGATATTTATTGTTTTATTTTAGTAGCCTGAGGTCAAAGATGTCATAATTGTCATTATTTGTGATTATTAGTAACTTTATAAAATGATATAAATGGCTTGTTTAGGATTGAACAATGAAGAATACGTAAATTGACTTTAAATACAAGGATATTGTGACAGAGTTATTACTAGAACATGTGCTTTATTTGCTAAAAGATATCCAGATCGATCAAAAACTACCTGTGACCCTGTGAAAAATTTCTTCAAAAATCTGACACATTTTGGATGTATTTGGTTAATATGCTGCTTATCATTAAGTGTCATTACGTTGTTCAGCAAATTAAAAAAAGAATGTTTAAAAAAAGTTTTAACCTATGGTACCTTATACAAATTTTAACTAGAATCTTACGCAAAATCTAAAAATACTATAAATACATGGTGTTCCATTTAAAATAACAAAGTTGCTGTCCACTTCCTTTATAAATGGAAATGGTATATCTGTAAAAATATTTTCTTTAAGTTCGTCATAACTTATAAAGTCCTCATAAAGTAATTTTCATAAATATCATGTAAGTAGCCACTGATATATTGCGCCCAATACACCACAAGGCGGGATGGAACTAGAAAGAGAAAGAATTTCCGATATACAGATAGTGTAATCTCGTCGTGAAACAGCTTGTATAGTCTACAATCGGTTAATCTACAATCAGTAAGCTTGAAATTGAGAAAGCGCTGAAAGAAATGAAGAAGCCAAGATCATCCCTATATTAAAACCAAGGAAGAACGAAATAAGACCAAAAAGCTACAGACCAATATCACTACTGGAAATAATAGAAAATTACTGGAGAAGATCATCTACAGAAGACTGATGAAACATGCAGAAAGAAGAAAAATCATTCAGGAGGGCCAGTTTGGATTCAGAATAGGAAGAAACTGCGGACACCAATTAGCAAGAGTTATCAGCGACACGAAGATCAGATTCAACAGGAAATAGAAGGTAGGAATGGTCATCCTGGACGTTGAGAAGGCAGATGAGAAGGGTCTGGAAGAAAGCCCTAATCTACAAGATGTACAGAGCCAGATTACCTTATTACTTAGTTAAGATATGTGGCACATATCTAACTAATAGAACTTTTCAAGTTTCAGCCGACCAAAAGATATCCAGAATTCAAGAAACCAAGAAGGAACGCCCCAGGGAAGTATACTCTAACCCATTTTATATAACATTTTCGTTTCAGACTTACCAACAGATCCAAGAAGAAGTACAGCCCTCTACGCAAGTGACAAGGCAATCTATGCAATAGGAAAAGATGACAGGAGAATAGTCCAAAACATAGACAACCACCTTGGAAGAATCACAGAATTCACGGAAAAATGGAAAATCAAGATCAACACCCAAAAGACGCAATTCATCATGTTTACACAGGAGAAATCACAATGAGAGGAAACAGGATCCGATCAGAAGATTCAGGAACAAGCAACAAAACAAGGTAAAAGCAAATATTGCAAAAAGACTAATACTTCCTTATATTTTTAGGTCCGGTCCACTAACGAATGCCAAGAAGATCCAATTATACCAGGCCTACGTTAGATCGTAATGAGGGGACAGCGATATGAACTGCTAAGGCTGATAATACAGGGAAAGATAAGAGGAGGAAGGAGTATAGGAAGAAGGTGAGTGTCATGGTTGAAGAATTTAAGGGACTGGTTTAAATGCAGTTCTATAGAACTCTTCACAGCAGCAGTAGATAGAGTAAAGATAGTGATGATGATATCCAACTTCCGATTGGGAGACAGCATTTAAAGAACAAGACGTTAGATCGGTAATACTGTTCGCTATCCCAGTATGGAGCTCCACCTCCATATATCCCAGTATGGAATAACTCTGGAAGATTATGAAAATCTCAGAAGAGAAGAAAAGAGAATGTTTAGAAGAAAAAAGAAACAATACGAACACGCCATAAACGAAATTGTTAACCACCACAATGGAAAAGACTCACGAAAATTCTACCAACAGATAAACAGCTGCAGAAAAGAATTCAAACCCAGAATAATAGCCTGTAAAGATAGGGACGGTTCCATAATAAGTAATAAAGAACAGATACTAAATAGGTGGGCGAATCATTTTGAAGAACTGCTTAGCGGTAATCACGAAGATGGCGAGATTTAGGATCCCATGTTTCAAATGAATGAAGATGATCGGCAACTACCCCACAGACTGGAAGTTAGGTGTACTCTGTCCTATACACAAAAAGGGAAACATGATGGTGTGTGATAATTATAGAGGCATCACTCTACTCAATATGGCATATAAAGTGTTGTCCAACGTATTGTACAAAAGACTCCTCCTCTACGCCGAACAAATAGTGGGAGGATATCAGTGCGGATTCCATCCTAATAAATCAACAACGGACCAGATATTTACAGTGAGGCAGATCCTTGAAAAAACCCTAGAGTTTGGCGTCGACACCCACCACATATTTGTTGACTTCAAAGCCGCATATGACTCCGTCAATAGAAATAAACTTCTATTTGCTATTTCTACTTCTACTTCTAGGTGCAGAGGACATGGTAAAAATCCAAAACGATCTCTCAAGACCCTTCCATTGCAAAAATGGACTAAGACTATCGTGTCTCTTATTTAATCTGGCATTAGAAAAAATAATTCGAGAGTCGCAGATTGCTCCGAATGGTACTATCCACAGAATCTCTGACTGAAGCATTTCGGTCGTTAAGAGCATCTGCACACAGAATGGGACTAAATATAAATGTTCAAAAGACCAAATATATGTGTTGCACTAGGTCAAGCAACCCGACACCCACACGAATAATAATTGATGACCTAGAACTGGAAGGTGTTGACACCTTCATATACTTAGGGTCGCTGCTAACCAAAGATAACAACGTCAGTGAAGAAATCAAAAGAAGAATAGTGCTCGCCAATAAGTATTACTATGGCTTAAGAAGACAGATGGCTTCAAAAATGCATAGAAAAATTAAACTGACTGTATACAAAACACTAATAAGACCAGTGCTAACATATGGTTCAGAAACTTGGACACTAACACATAATGACCAAGAATTGCTCAAACGTTTTGAGCGAAAAATACTAAGACGAATATATGGAGGCATAAAAGAACAAGGTTTGTGGCGCAGGTGCTACAATTTTGAGTTGTATAGAAGATTTGGAGAACCTGACCTTGTAAAATTCATTAAGGTAGCACGCCTCAGATGGATAGGTCATGTAATCAGACGAGAGGAAGATGCCATAGTCAGAAAAGTTTTTGACTGAAGAGGGCCGATCGGACAACGAAGAAGAGGAAGACCGAGACTTAGGTACCAAGATAACCCAGAAAATGATTTGAAGTCTATCGGAATTAGAGCATGGAGAAGAGTTGCCAGAGACAGGGGCGAATGGAGAAATGTTCTGAAGAAGGCTTTGGCTCATAAAGAGCTGTAACGCCACTGATGATGATGATCCCAGTATGGAGCTCCACCTCGGAAACCAACTGGAAGAAGCTAGAAATTACAGAAACGTCATGCTACAGGATCATCGATGGCTCAACATGGAAAGAAATAATAACAAATGCAACCATCAGAGAACGGCTCCAGTATGAACCAGTAATGGAGGTGGCTGAGAATAGGACAAGATACTTCTTGCACCAAGCCACAAGAAGACTCCTAAAGACCAGGAACATCCTCGCCAAGAATCGAATTCAGAGGATGTACAGATTAAAACACAGACTGATCGACCACATGAGCAGGATATGGCTGGATGGTTGCCGAAGACAGCCAATCAGGAAAGTAGATACGATACAGAAAAAGAAGCCAAGGAGTACATGACAGAAAAGTCCAAGGTCCAAAAGGAAGCAGTTCAACCGATAGGCGGTGCAGAAGCGGTATGTCAAGAAAGAAGGCTAAGATATCTTAGGTTTGAAATATCTTAAGTGTGAAATGTAAATTATATTAAGGCAATAAACGTTGTTATTTTTATTTTATTGGAATGAAGAATAATGAAACACCTAACAAAAATGGCATTACGTGGAAAACATTATTGTACATTCTTCTTAAGGTGCCTTCTCCATTACTGAAGGTTGGCTATAACTACAGCAAATTGCTCTCTATCCTGAGTTGTTCTTAGTATCGAATATTTGTCCATACCTGTCCAGCCTCTTACATTCTTCAACCAGGAGCATATTCTTCTTCCTAGACCTCTTCTTCCTTCCACTTTCCCTTCCATTATAAGTCGTAGGAAGTTGTATTTTTCTCCTCTGTAAATATGTCCTAGATAAATCGTTTTTCTGTTTTTTACAATATTTAGAGGTTCTCTCTCAGTACCCATTCTTCTTCGCACCTCGTTGTTGGTAACGTACTCTGTCCAAGAGATCTTCAGCATCCTTCGAAAAACCCACATCTCAAAGGCTTCTATACGTCTCATACTTGTAATTCCGAGAGTCCATGTTGCCACTCCGTATAGCAATATTGTACATTATAATGAAAAAATAAAAAAGAAAACATGGGGGGCATGTCCAAAGATGGATGTTATTGGTTGAATAGAGGGATAGACAGGTCAAAAAAATATCGAAAACATTAACAGGAAAGAAAAGGTACAAGCTAAGTATGAAATAAATAGATCAGGAAAGAAAAGTTGAATCGGTAATTGCCTCAAAGTAAAGTATCTTAGATGAAAATTTAAATATTATGGGATTTAGACACAATTATTGGTTGTAATAAAAATCACATTTTTAATTAACAAATATTTTATGTGTCGATTTCTACTCCGGAAATCGTTTTCAAAAAAGATTTCTGAAAAATGTACAACCAAAGTTATCGTTATTGGTTATGTCATTTCAAATTTGTGTGTTTCAAAATAAACTCACTCTTAAATTTTATACAACCATTATATGCTGGTTACAAGATCGAGGTCCAGTATGTCAATTTTGAAAAGATGTAACCAAGGACGTATAAACACAGATGGACTCAGTGATTTACATAAAATTGTGAAGTCAAAATTATTTGAATAGGTCACATTCTCAGCACCTTCAACTGTTGTCACGTTTTTTTATTAAAATTTCTTATTCGCGAGTCGCTGAAAATATTTCTCCGTATTTTATACTCTACAGGTGCTACCAAAACAAAATAATATTTATTGGTTATATTAATATATTTAATTGTAATCAAAATATCAAATGTGCTTCTACATATTATTTTATATGTAGAAGCACTGAAAACTATTTAAAAATGGCAACGGTATTTACATTTCTCTGTCTTATGGCTCTACGTCAAACTTCAAATGCTGTGCTGTTCCATGTTTGTTTACTTTTTACAGTAGATGAGGAAAAGTTGTTTTTCGATATTTTGGCTGTATTTTGAATGATATTTGTGAAAAGTGAAATAAAATATTATAATAATGGTGCTACAGTGTTGCATTTGAAAAAAAAACGAAATATTTACATCCCGATCTCTCATTTCATTTGTAAGTACTGTCTATTTACATTGTTTAAGAATATGAGGAACTGAGGAAGCGTGTTTGTTTACATTTTAAAACACGTCTTTCATAGGCGTGCCATTGGGTTTATTCATATTCATTAATGTATTAAATAAGATATGAGTTTATGAAATTAGTAGACATTTTTAAATTGTAAGTAGACATCATCGGGTTAAAAAATATCTGTTTAGTACCTAATAGTACCTAATAGTACTTAATATTTCTCATGGATACAAATAAATTAGTGAAATGAATAAAACTCATTTATTTTTCTATATAGGTTTCCAAATAATACTGACGATATAACTATTTGGGTAGCAAATTTAGGAGAAAACATAAAGATTTTTTATTGTAGCATTATTTTACACTATTACCGAAAAAATTACCTATTAAAAAATTAACTTGAATTCAACTATATTTTATTATATTAATTTTAAAGCAAATAAAATTGTATTTTAATTTTTCTATAAAGACGTGATTTGTTAATAGTTAAACTCCCGTTTTTTTTAATTCTTTGAACGTGTTTTTATACATTATTACTACTTCCAATTTTTAAAGTCTGAATAATTATCCCCGCGACTAAAAATTCAAGCACGCTTATGCTCATTGAGGAAGCATCACATTCTATCGAAGCTTCAGAACATTGTGTGTTAAAGATATCTTATTGCTGTGTCAATCTGTGTTTATACGTCCATGGATGTAACCAATAATAAAAACCTAAATTATACTTTTTTCAGAATGTGTATAATCTTTTTTGAAAATGATTTTCAAACATTTCAAACATGATATCTAAACATTTGTTAATTAAAAATATGATTTTCATTACAACCAATAATTTTGGTTTATCCCATCTTCTTCTTGTAGTGCCTATCCATTTCGGATGTTGGCGAACATTATGGCAATCCCATACAAACATAATATTTGAATTAGACACAAGAAAGAAGGTTTAGAAGCTTGTTAGATGAAAATAGTGTATAAAATAGAAAAAAATCCGATTTGAACGGAACAGTTTCCAAAATATAAAATTTTTGAAATAAACAAATTATTGAACAGATATTAAAAAACAAGTCTAAAATGCCAAAAAATAAAGTATTTCTAATTGCGTTTGTATTTCCGAAATAATATATTAGTTATGATAGATAAATAATCAGGACAGCATTAGTGATTTCCATCTATTAGAGTAACAACAAAATTCTAGTAAATTTACAAAACAATAAGTTTCCTAATATTTATTTTATGCTGTTTATTATGTTTCCAAACAGATACTTTAGCGTAAGTCTGATAATAATCTGCCGAAACCAATATATCAGTACATTTGCACTTAAAACAGTGGATAGAGAAAAAGAACTTGAACCGTTGCGTTAGTCAGAAAATAAAATAGTACATTTTGTAGTTTTAAAAACAATTTAAAAAGAACTTTAAAAACAATATCTACAAAAATAAAAAGATTTTTTTTTAATTGATTTTGTTTACACTTCAGCATGCAGATGCACTCAACTTACTAGATATTACACATATTTACGAATTATTTAATACTTACAAAAGTCCATAATGTAAAAAAACAGTATTTGTATTTATCCATATATTCAATTTGTTCTCCAAAGTACACCTTCCCTTTCAAATGTTCCCCTAGTTTAAGAAAATGTTGAAAGGAAAAAACATTGAGGGATAACACTGCTAGAAATAACACAATAGGTGTATAGTTTTCCTTAGAATGTGGATTTCTACCTTCTGTGTGCTTCAAGGCTGTCATTTTTCTATTCTGTCACTCTTAGAACTTACAATAGGATTGAAAAATAAATACTAATGACCCCAAGTAAAAATCTATTCGCACCGGTCTGTTGTGATCTTACAGGCAGTCAGATTAAACGAGTTGTGTTGCGATACAATTCATGATCGTGCGTACGGAGTAGCTCTATATAAATACTTTAGATAAATATACGGGGTGCAATTTACTTTTTTCAGGTCTGATACTAAACTTACTATACAAGGGTAGATAAACAATATGTTCAAATCCAAATTCCAAATTACATTTATAAACTAAATCTAAACTGAATATGTGTCGACTATTTCAGAATATAGAAATTCTGGATTTAATCAGTACTTACACTTGTATTAACACAATTCCAAACAACATTAATTTATCTAATGTAGCTAGTGCTTTTTGGAAAATTATCGTAAGACTACTGGACGACTTAGGGATAGTTTCCTCTGCGGAACAGGAATTACTTCACGGATATGTGCATCAATATTACGAGGGGTAACTCTATGAGGACCACGGCGGGAATACCGCAGGGCTCCGTCCTGGGGCCATTGCTTTGGAATGTTCTTTACAACAAAATCTTGGAATCCGACCTGGGCATTGGGGTACAGGCATTAGCCCATGCGGACGACTTGGTGGTGCTGGTGGAGCACAACGAAAACTGGTTAATCATGCATAGAACGAACCGAGCCCTCAGCAAAGTGAAGACGTAAATGGGAACCAGGGACCTCATACTGGCGTACGAGAAGACTGAAGCTATGATCCTCAACGTCTGATACGAGGGGAGACCATATAGTTTTTGCACTGGAGAGCCTTTGGCACCTGCCAAAAAGTGAACTACTTAAGGGGTAGTCCTAGATACGAAGTCAAACCTTGGTGAGCACGTGAAGTATGTCGTTTGCAAGGCAGTGGATAGAACTTCGGCGCTGACATGAATTATACCCAATGTGGGAGGACCAGGAACTGCCATTGGTAAAATTTTAATGAAAGTGGTCCACTTTACCATGCTCTGTGAGACACCAGTATGGCAACGAGTGCTTAACGTCAAGAACTTTGGGAGAATGCTAGAAAAAGCCCAAAGAAAAGCACTGCTAAGGGTAGCACGAGCATAGAGCGGCCTGGATGGGGGTATTAATTCCAAATATTGAAGACTGGATGAAATTCGGCGACAGAGACACTAACTATTTTTCACCCAGTTCCTAACAGGGCACGACTCTTCCAGGGCCTACCTAGAAAGAATCGGAAAGTTGGCGGATGGAAACTGCGCAGAATGTGGAGTGTTTTTAAATATTCACACCCTAACAAGTGAAACCGCTCACGTGTACATGTGGCACGAAGGACAGGTAGGTAGGGTCTGCCAGGAGATAGCTTCTTGTTTGTTAAATTCGTTAACAGTCTTCCTACGACTGTGAAACACATCTCTGCGTTCAGTGACGGGGGGGGGGGGGGCATTTGTACACAAGTCACCCAATTTTGGCTTTATATTGTTAAGAATTCCCAAATTGAAGAAATTGTTGATCACCACTCACCACTGTTGATCATAGAACTTAAAAAGAAGAAGAACCGACGTGATATTCATGTACCAGAAGGCTGGATAAATTTGGCTTCCTCAGCAAGTAGAAAATTTAATTTGATCAAGTTAATGGACGCAAAATACAAAAAATATGAAGATCTGATGGAACTCTTGCAATTCGTCCCACCGATATACCATAAATTTTACATCAGCCTATCTCACGAAACAAAGACTAGAAAGCCTTTTAGCTACAGGTACTTTTGTAGACAATGAAATTGGTGAAAGCAATTAAATAGCTTTAAAGTGCCAATATCTAATATTTTCTGTTTTAATACTGTCGTATAAAAAGAACATACAAAATAGTTGTTTAAATAATAATAAAACCCCATGTATTTTTGTGCACAATGAGCATTTTCATTCTGACAAAATTAATGAGAGGTAAAGGAATCTATGTGTGCATTATCAATTATTTTTTATACATAAAACAATAACCGAATGTTGTAACACTTTCTACTATTGGTAATAAAAATCCAAAGACCTGATTATCCTTCTTACATGGTCAAAATGATGCGATTTTAATTTTCCTTCTTACAATAGTCTACTACAAGAGTTTGACTCTTGAGTTTTCTTAAAATGTTGATTTTGTTACTTAGACCCCTTGACTTCTAGGGGCCTCATATTCAATTTTCTTAATGTTGAGTTTTAATCCATATTAATCACAGGACTGTTTTATTTTGATCAGTAGATTTTCAACGTCGTAACTACGGTAGGTATTATCGGTATATCTAATGTTGTTCACCGTTATACCATATCACTACAAAGGCTTCCTTAAATATTTCCTCTGAAGAGTAAATATGAGAGTATATAAACCTTGCTTCACTCCTCTTTTTATACTTATTTCATCTCATTTATGGTTTTTGTTCAACTTTTATTTTTGCTACTTGATAAAAGTATAAATTTGTAATTATTGGAAGTTTTTATCATCCAATAAAGATCTTTTCGATATTCATAGCATTTTGTTATGTCGGATCTTCTCAAAATCCTTTCCAAAATTACTCTTAAATCAGAACTGACTATTACTAATCCCTCTTCTATTATCCTGTATTTTCTACTATGTATTACTCCCACGACTATCTTTTAAATATACCTTAACAGCTTATTGTTCCGTATAGACTGCATCTCTTTGCTCGGTGTTTCTTCGGTGGATTTGTTATTGCATACAATTTGTAAAAAAATTCAATACAAAATTAATCTATAAAAATATTTACTCAAATTTTAACAGCTTTGGTCTTTTTAAATTTTGTACATTTATTCCAACTTTCGTTAAACTTAAACCAGCAACAAATTGTAGAAGAGAAAAAGATATTTTTAACGGCCAACTCAGTATCCTGTAGATCGGGTACAACCATACTCCTTCGAGAAAATATATTGAGTACAGTCTAAAAATGTTTACAATATAATTACCATTGTTTCAATATGATGGGGCAATCACAAAATTAAAATAACCTTATTTCATTTACAAAAAGGATTCGACAATATATAATATAATTCGACAAAAAAAAATTAACAGAAATAATTAGGCGAACTGAATTGAACCAAATTATTATTTCTACCAAAAGGTAAAGAAACGATTCTAACTTTTTCCTATGTAAAAGTGGTTTTAGTTAAATTGGCTGAAAGTTTACATTGCTGATCAAAAGTTATTGTTGCCCCAAGACTCAGAATTCAATTGTTTATGAGTTACAGAGGTTCAAAAGGTCGCTCTTAGTCCATGCGAATATTACTTATTTTTGGGGTGTTAGTAAATACACACAACAAACTTCAAGAAGTGATTTTTCATGAAAAAATAATGACAGTTTGCTATATAAACATATGTTTGTAAGATATGTTTTTAAAAAGCATTTGCGACTACAATATTGATTGAAAAAAATGTATCTCTATTTGTAGCCATGACGCTAAAGCTATGACTGGCAAAAATAGCGGATTCATTGCAAAACTAAAATCGATAATCCAAATATGACTTGGACACACTGTTTTTCCGTCGACACGCTCTAGCTACTAAGGCAGTACCTTCTGATTTAAATGACGTGATTAAAGAGATAATAAAAATTGTGAATTCTATCAAAGGTAATGCTTTTCAAACCCGACTGTAGTCATTAGATATAGGCTCGCTTCATCAAAATTTCCTTGCCCACACAAAGGTTAAGTGGCTATCCAAAGGAAAGGCATTGATAAGAGTTCTGGCACTCAGAGCTGAATTGTTAATGTTGTTACAAGATGCAAAATCTGAATATGCTTATCGCTTTTCTAACTTTATTTGGCTCTTGAAATTAGCATTTTTGGCAGATCTTTTTAGTCAACTTAACAATTTGAACAAAAATCTTCAAGGAAAATCGGCTTCTTCTAGTTGAAACCTAAAGTGGAGTGGATACTTGTCATTTACTCGGCATCTAGGATAACAAAGAGATGGCCGTGTGTAGTTGTGTAGAGTCTGACAAATAATGGCGGTTTAAATGGTCAACTTTTATACAAATTAGCCTCTCCAGCGAAGGCTCCTAAATAACGAAGAGATTTCCTTGAGCCAAATGAAAGACAATTAAATCAACCCTTAGACACTTACCTCAAGATATAACTGCTTTTCTCAAGGTAAATTATGGTCGGGAGATTGAACATACCGATGAATAACAAAAAAGAAACCCTCCACAGCGTGGTGTGTGCCAGCAATTTGTAATAGAGAAAAAAAAAATAACCTCGGCTTCAATGAAGTTTTGCCGTTGTCAGTAATTTACGTGCAAGGAACATTCTGCCATTGAGGTGGTTTGCAGTTATTGTAGACATGAGAATATTGATTCTGACCAATAGTCAGATCTATTTAAAATAATATATTTTTAGTGTGTTTTTTTGGAACAAAAATAAAAAATATTAGTTTAAAATCCGCTAAAATTTAATTTTTTTACATCCTCGTAACAATTTCCCAACATTTATTTAAAGAAAACATTTACAAAAGCCGTCAAATTTACGACACGCGACCATTGGGATGTAAGGGACTGTGATGCGCAATATATAGCCTCTCCTGTCAAAATGTCAACCTCACCTGCCCGTGTGATGATCTTGATTCTGATCATCCGGTGCATCCTGCTTTACAACAAACGAGGCTCTGGCGTCCGAGCGATTGTTGGTATAAGCAATCCCCCACTTACTGACCAACGGCTTCGGGCGGACGAGTTGGTAAGTGGCAGGGCACTCTTTTGTCCTGGAATTGAGAAATTGATTCCGAAGGCGGAAGAACTATAAAACTACAAATTAGTCAACGGCATAAGGATGCAGAAAGCAAAGGAGAACTACTGCATTAAAGGCCTTTTGGCACTCCTAGTTTTAACTATCATGGCTGTAAATAATTTAAGTCAAAACATTAATGATCATGGATCTCGGAATCCAAGATTCGGCAAGAGAGGACAATCTCAAGACTGCAGGGCCTCTCAGGTCGTTAATATGCGAAATCCTTGCAAAATAGCCACATGGAACGTCAGAAGCATGTTTGAGTCAGGTAAAATATATAATGCCATAAAAGAAATGAAAAGAATGCAAATCAGCATCCTCGGAATAAGCGAAATGCGATGGCCGGGATCAGGAGTATGTGACGTAGATAGATATCAAGTGTACCATGCCGGAAACACAGATGCCAATCACTATAATGGAGTTGCAATCGTAGTAGCAAAACACTCAGCTCAATCAGTTTTAACTTATATTCCCATATCTGACAGAGTAATGCTAGTAAAATTTAGTGTAAAGCCGTTCATTACCAACGTAATTCAGGTCTATGCCCCAACATCATCTAGTGATGAAGATAAATTAAAAGCATTCTACAAAGATCTTACTGATGCTCTAGATCTTGTCAAAGTAGCAGAAAATACCATAATCCTCGGAGATTTTAACGCTAAAGTCGGCAAAGGACGATGTTTGAACATTGTGGGGGAATATGGCTTGGAAAACAGAAACGAACGTGGAGATCGACTTGTCCAGTTCTGTCAAGAACACGATTTCATTATATCGAATACCCATTTTAAACTACCACCGAGATGACTCTACACCTGGAAGTCAAATGCAGAATCAGAGGACAAAATTATTAGGAATCAAATCGACTTCATTCTAATAAAAATCGATTTAGAAACTGCATCAAATCAGTTAAAACTTATCCAGGTGCTGACATTGGGTCCGATCACAATCCCATAGTAGCTGTAACCCCATTAAAATTTAAAAAAAGTGATCAAAAAGAAGTCTCGCAAAAAGATTGATACAGCCCAACTACAAGACGAGAAAGTTAAGGAATCAGTTCAAAGACAACTGAACGAAAATTTAATTTGGGAAAATATTGGTGAAAACGTCGATGAGGGCTTAAATAAAATCGTAACAACAGTAAAAGAAATCTGTGTGAGAAATTTACAAGGCAGGTCAAAGTCAAAAAAGCAGGCTTGGATGACAGATGATATACTGGATTTGATGGAACAACGGCGACTAGCAAAAACCAACGAAACACTTTACAATAGCATACAAAAAGAAATTCGACGTAAAATACGAGAAGCAAAGAGTCAACATCTAGCACAGTGTCATGACATTGAAGAACTCGAAAAAGATACGACACGTTTAACATGTATAAAAAAGTAAAAGAAGCGGCTGGTATCTTCAATAAGAAACAAAATGCATTGCTACAGGATGAAAATGGTAAAGTAATATTCGAAGTAGAGGACAAACTTAAAGAATGGGAAAATTACGTCACGAACCTATTCGAAGACGATAGGAGTAGTTCACCTCCCGATATTACTAACTGCGACGGACCCCTAATAACACGCTGTGAGGTTATAAAGGCCATACAATCATCAAAAGATGGCAGAGCAACTGGTCCTGATGAAATTCCAACGGAAATATATAAGCTTATAAAGGATAGCAATGTTTTAGAGGCTATAACTTCGTTTTTCAATACCATTTATACCAGCGGACAACTACCTAATGGTTGGTCTAACTCACTGTTTATAGCTCTACCTAAGAAGACAACAGCAAAAACCTGTGCTGATTATAGAACCATCAGTTTGTTAAACCACTTATTGAAATTTTTTCTGAAAATACCTGGATTACACTCAGTTTGGTTTCCGTAACGGATTTGGAACGAGAGAGGCACTGTTTGGAATGAACGTACTTGCTCAAAGATGTCGTGATATATCGGTAGACATATACTGTTGTTTTATTGACTTTCAAAAGGCATTTGATCGTGTTAAGCACTCTATATTGATCGAAGCTCTAAAAGACATTGGCTTGGACGGCAGAGATGTTCGAATAATTGCAAATTTATATTGGAATCAAACAACATCAGTTTTAGTAGATGGTGTGGAATCACAAGCTCTCAATATTAAAAGAGGAGTACGGCAGGGATGCCTCTTGTCACCCCTGCTTTTTAACGTTTACTCCGAAAGAATTTTCAGAAAAGCACTTTCTGAAAAACAAGAAGGAATACTTGTGAACGGCGAAGTCATCAATAATTTGCGATATGCGGACGATACAGTACTCCTAGCTTCTAGTCAAGAAGATCTGCAAACACTACTTGATAGTGTCGTTGAGAGTTGTAGGGAGGCAGGTCTGGATCTTAACATAAGGAAAACCAAAATACTCGTAATAAGTAAACAACAGAATATAAAACCGTCTATATATGTAAATAATACCAAACTTGAGCAAGTTGATAAAATCGTCTACCTTGGACAGCAATTAAATTGTAATGCAGAAAATCACGGCGAAATTAGATCCAGAATAGACCAGGCTAGAGCTGCTTATAGAAGGATGTCCAAGGTTTTATGTAACAGAGACCTAAAATTGGCATTGGATCCGCCTACTTCGCTGCTACGTGTTCTCGGTCTTACTTTACGCTGTCGAGTCCTGGACTGTGAATAAAATTGATCTAAATCGCCTTGAGGCTTTCGAAATGTGGTGCTATAGAAGAATTTTAAAAGTTTCCTGGGTGAAGAAGATTCGTAACTCCACAGTACTAGAACGTCTCAGCAAGACTACTGAGATCATAAAAGCATCAAGCAGATAAAGCTGGAATATTTCGGACATGTAATGAGAGGTCCCAAATATAGATTGCTACAAAATATCATGCAAGGAAAAATAGCAGGCAAACGCAGTCCAGGACGAAGAAGAACCTCATGGTTGAAGAACTTGCGAGATTGGTATGGTGTAGATACAAGCATGCAATTTAGGGTGGCAGTAAATAAAATTAAAATAGCTATGATGGTAACCAACGTTCTGAAAGGACGTGGTACATGAAGAAGAAGGAGACCATTCAAGAGAAATTAAATGGCGCGTCAGATGGAAGATTAAAAACATTTGAAATCAAAACGCCAAAACAAAGGTAAAATGTAATTCTCATTACGATCTCATGAAAAAGAATACTTAACTTAACAATATTTCATGATATATTATTTCATCATTTCATGTATTATTGGTGTAACCCTCGTAAAAGCATTCCAAGTTGGCGCTTGTATCACTCCTGTAGTAAAAATATTGTACGATCATTTGAGTACATTTTTTTGGTAGCATAGTGCACTTGAAATAACGAGTGCATATGTCCTCAACTGTGTTTATTGTGTATTATACTTCGATGTTGTAAATGTTGTTGATAGTAATGATAGTCACGAACGATGAGAAATTGAGGAAAAAATACGATATTCTAAAAATAACTGATTAAAAAAGTGTGAATTAACACAAAAATTGTTTGGAGAAGAAAGTGGTGTTAAGTTTTTGCTCTTGGATGAAACTAAGGTAATGTTTTACTTTCAAAAAAGCAAGTTACTGCCAATTTTACCCATATTTTGTATTGGTAACACACTAATGCTAATTTATAATCAAATTAATTTGAATAGTTTGGGGAGAAAAGTTGCAATTTGACAATATTTCACTCAATGAGACTTAATTGAATACCGAAATTTTATAACCTTTTGTCAAATCTTGAAAAAACGTCAATCTTCTCAGACAAAAAAAATTGGCTGAATAGCGAAAGATAATTTTAATTATATTATTTCCTTTTTAATACTCATACAATAAATTTTAGGATAAAACGAATAAATAATGAAATTATTGATTAATAATAAAAAGTTTTGCGCCCAAATATTCCTAAAATTATTTCAATAACATGTAGTGAATTATTTACTATTTTTATCGGGAATTCACCACAATTTTAGTTGTTGTTTATTCCCAGTAAAAATAGTAAATTGCATTAAAATGCCACAAGAAAAAACTTCAGAAGAAGAAGTGACAATATTAAAAAATACGTTTACCAAGGGCTGCTAAATATTCGCAAGTAAAGGAAAACAAAAAGCTTAAAAAATCTTATACAGGTTTTTGAAAGTTTTACATCTTTAAAGTTGTACTTCTTAAAAAGTTATTTAATTTGCGAGTTTAAAAAAAATACATAAACGATTGACCGAAATAATAATTGAAAAAAAAAAGATGTTACAGTAAGCGGTACAGTGAAATCTAGCGTGAAATCAATCACAAATTAATCCTTTAATTTGTAATCTCACATTATTCTTCACTTCTTAACCTTTTATAGTTTCACCGTGTATGATTGTAACATTGTGAAAACATATCGTGTAATATTTTAATAATTAGTTCATTTACCTACAACTTAATAAATTGCCGAATAATATATTTTCTAATTGAACTTCCTAAGTGTTTGTTGAGATTTGAGCTCATTTGAGGGCAGTCTATTATAGAAACTACTTAACCAACAACTAGAGTGTAATTATTATTCTTCTTCTTCTAGTTCCATGACCGTTATCGATCGTTGGATATCATGTTGGCTACCATATTCGTTATCGTGACTTTATTGACAGCAGCTCTAAATAACGATGTAGTTGATTTTTCATACCATTGCCTTAGATTTTTAAGCCATGATGTTCTTCGTCTACCAGGACCACGGTTACCTTGGATCTTTCCCTGAATAATCAGATGTAAAAGATCATATTTTTCAGGGTGTCTCATAATGTGACCGAAGTATTCCAGATTGCGTTTTTTTATTATATTGACCAGTTGTGTTGTTTGGCTCAGCCGTCTAAGGACCTCCTCATTTCTAACTCTGTCGACCCAGCTTATTTTCAGTAGTCGTCTGTATACCCACATCTCAAAGGCTGTCAAGCGTTTAAGCATAGCCTCAGAGTCCACGCTTAAACTCCATACAGCAGGACAGGAAAGATGTAGCAAGATGTCATACGAACTCTAAGGTCAATGCTAAGATCGTGACTGCAAAGTACGTTACTTATTTTTACAAGGGCAGCTCGAGCTTGTTTTATTCGGCTTTTAATTTCTGGAGTTGGATCCCATCTCTCATTGATATTACTGCCGAGATACACGAGTTTCTCTACTCTGTCCAGTGTGGTATCTCCGACTTTTATACCGTCATCCTGTATATAATTTTGTTTGCTAACTATCACATATTTAGTTTTCTTAACGTTGAGTTTTAATCCATACTGATCACAAGTCTGTTTTATTTTGTTCATTAGATTTTGAAGGTCTTCTCCGCAATTGGCAAGGACTAAGGTATCGTCGGCATATCTAATATTGTTGACGGTTACTCCATTCACAATAATACCTTCGGTTGTCTCCATTAAGGCTTCCTTAAATATTTCCTCCGAATATAAGTTAAAAAGTAAAGGCGACAATATACAGCCTTGTCTCACTCCTCTTTTTATATTTATTTCATCCGACAGTTCTTGTTCAACCTTTATTCTTGCCACTTGATGCCAGTATAGATTTATAATTATTTGTAGATCTTTATCGTCCAATCCAGCTGTTTCCAATATTTCTAGCATTTTGTTATGTCGGACTTTGTCAAAAGCTTTTTCAAAATCGATTGCACAAATGTACACATTTTAATTTACATCTCTGCATCTCTGTACTAGCACCTGTATACTAAACAAGGCTTCTCTTGTACCCAAGCCACTCCTAAACCCAAATTGAGTATTGCTAATTCTGTCCTCTAACAGCGTGTAAATTCTGCTGTGTATTACTTGCAGGAAGATCTTCAAAACGTGACTTATCAGACTTATTGTCCGATAATCACCGCAAGTCTTTGGACGATGTTTCTTAGGTATTGTGACAAATGTCGACTTTAACCAATCAGTTGGTAATATCCCAGTGTCATAAATTCTGTTAAAGAGATTACACAGAGCTTTAATTCCATTTTCTCCCAAAAACTTTAGTATTTCAGCACTTAATTCATCGGAGCCAAGTGCTTTTCCACTTTTTGTCGTTTGTATTGAACGTCTTACCTCACTTTCTGTTATAGATGGACCTGATATAGCAATCGGTGTATAGTGTTCTACTGTCTCATCTTCAAATAATTCAGAAATGTAGTTTTCCCATTCTTTTAACTTTTCATTGATGTCTAATATTCTGTGTCCGTTTCTGTCTTCTAAACTTTGGGATACTTGTTTCCATTTGTTTTCAGCGACCTCTTTTAATTTCTTTTGCAGATGAAATGTATCGTGTTTCTTTTCATATTGTTCCATTTCATTACATTCTTTACTATGAAATTGTGTTTTCGCGTGTCTTATCTTCTGCCTGATTATTGCGTGGATCCTCTTGTATTCGTTTTTATCTTTATTTCTGACTTCTCTTCTTTGATCCATAAGTCTCAGTATTTCTTCTGTCATCCACCCTTGTTTTTTTCTTGCTTTTAGCGCACTCAATTTTGTTTCTTGCACAGTCTTTAAGATGTCTTTAATTCTCGTCCAGTTTTCCTCAGTGTAATTATTAGTAGCTGTCAAAAAAACCATAATTTTTACTCCACAACTTCAACGTTTGATTGTATTTACCATCGTCGATCGAGACGAATCGGACAAAGGAGCATTACAAAACGATTCGATCCTTCTAACTACATTCGAATCTGTCCAGGGAAGCTTTATACTATGTTTCCTTTAATAAGTTTAAATAATATTTTTAAAATTGAAAGTAATTTTATTATTTATATTTTAAACAAATTATATTCAAATAATTCAATGAATTATTATGTTTGCTGCTAACGCCACATGTCGATTTATTAACAAGGCATACGTTGCAAACGAAATATGAAAGTATAACAAAATACAAAAAAATATCATTTAAACCAAATGAGGCGTTGAGCGCAAAAGTGGCCCAACCCACAAAATGTTTAAAATTGAGTTATATGCAGAAATGGCCTGTTAGTACAACAAATTTTATAATGAAAATGCGAACCAACCCTAATCATGCTACCCGTCGAGAGATGGCAGTGCAAACTACTTTTGCACTCTCCATATTGCAAGTCATTTTAAATGCAAAAACGGCCTAAACCTCATGGGCCGTTTTTGCATTAGCAGATTTGCAGTTTTGACATAAAGCTGATTGGGTACAGTCCGAATTTAAAAGTGTTAATTGTTGTGTTTATTACAATATTATGGGTGATACAATTAGGCAATACGACGAAACAAGTTCAGGTGAGTATCTACAAACATTTTTTTAATATTGTGAAATGTAGAATCAGCGCAAACGGATGTTTAAATAATTTTAAGGTTAGGTTTTCGAAGAATAATTACTAATTAAATTAATATAGAAACTGCTTTTTGTATAAATAAATATAATAATCGTGATATATGTGAAAATTAATATCTAAACATTTTCCTAATAACATTTACACATTTGTTTTGGCTAATTGAATTAGTTCCAGTGCCATAACACAGTATCATTTACATACACATGTTGTGTATTCGGTTAATATTCAATCAAAAAGAATAGTAATCGTCTTTTAAAGTTATTACCTATGAGTATTACAAACATAACTAACGAAATGTTTATTCTTTAGATAGTGAACCTTTTCCGGTGTCAGAATCCGAGTATGAACCAAGTGAATATAGTATAGAGTCCAGGGAATCCCCTACTGACAGAGGTATGTACAACAACAATAATACTTTTGGCGTACTATTTATAAATATTTTACAGGGCGGATTAATAAGTACTTCTTGTCAATAATGGCTGAGCAATTCTTTTTCTTCAAATGCAAATCCACTAATGGATGTTAGCGATCATATTTTTCATTACCTCTTTGTTTCTTGCAATATGTATCAGATATTTTTTATGTCGTTAATCCCTGTCTATTGCCTTATGTTTCGGAGCGAGGACATTTTCTTGCATCCCATTCCACTCTTGCTTTCAATTTTACCCTCTATTTTAAGTTGGAGGAACTGGTATTTTTCATTTCGCATGATGTGACCTAGATGCGCCGTTCTCCTTTTCTTGATGGTTTCCAAAAATTTGGCGTTCTCGGTTGATTCAGCAATTGAAAATATAAAAAGTGATAAAATTATTCTGCATAGAAAAAAAACATATTTTTTTATTTCAGGAGAGGATGTGGCTTCTACTTCAAATTACGTACCATCGTTATTAGAAGAGGAAAATGGTATGCCAAAATCAAAAGGAAAGAAAAGGATCCGGAATGAATTACAATGGAAGAGAAATATTAGAAAAAGGAACAAGACTGCAGGTCAAGAATACATCAGTGTAAAGGGAAATATTGTGCCTGCGAAAACTTTTGTGGCTAAAGACTGTATGTGCATAAAAAAATGCCATGCGAAGTTTTCGCAAGAGCGGCGTGAAGCACTATTTAAAAACTTTTATGCATTAGAGTCACACGATTTGCAAACTGCATTTATATATGGACAAATACGCGTTCAGGTCAAAGAACGATCATACAGCACGCAGAATATTAAAAAAAAAGAAAATGCAAGATACTATTTTTTATCGGATGAGCGTGGAAAAGAATGCCAGGTCTGCAAAGAGTTTTTTAAACTATCATTAGGGGTTTCTGATGGTCGAATAACATCATCAGCGAATAAGACTTCTGAAGTAAAAATTGAGGGAGTTAAAAATTTTATAAATAAATTTCCTGTTTACGACTCTCACTATTCGAGAGAAAAAAACCCAGCACGTAAATACCTATCTCCTGATCTAGACATAACAAAATTATTCAATTTATACAAGGCTGAGGTACCAAATAATAACGTTTCAATGTTTTTATTCCGTCGCATTTTCAATCAAGACTTCAATTTGAGCTTTCATCCTCCAATTTCATACAGTTGTCGCAAATGTGATGCATTTAACGTTAAAATTAAAGCCGTTATAGCAAATAACGAAGAGTGTCACATTATTCAAGCAGAGCAAGAACTACATCAAAGAAAGGCAGAAGCTGCACGACAAGTATGAATCAGGACGCAGCAGCAGCTGTTCTCGACAACGATCTGACAGTTATTTCATTTGACCTTATGAAAACTTTAGCAACACCAATTATTTCTACGGGAATTGCCTACTACAAAAGGCAGTTGTGGACGTTTTGTTTCGGAATTCATAACTTACAAACACATGTTGCCCACATGTACATGTGGAATGAAAGCATTGCTTCACGTGGATCCCAAGAAATTGGATCCTGCATTGCACATTACATAAAGAACTATGTTGGAACGAAAAAATTGATTATGTACAGTGATCAATGTGGAGGGCAGAACAGAAACTTTAAAATGGCTGCCCTTTGTACTTACATTGTTGCAAGCAACGAATTTACAGTAGAAAGTATAGATCATAAATTCTTAGTCTCTGGACATTCATATTTACCGAATGACCAAGATTTCGGACTTATTGAGAAGAACAAGAAGCACTATAAAAACATCTATGTTCCTAGTGACTGGATGCAAGTAGTGTCTGACACCCGAAAAAAGAATAAGTTCCATGTGGTCGCAATGAAATCCACAGATTTTTTTTCCACGCAAGGTTTGGAAAAGGCGTTAACGCATCGTAAAACAACTGAAAGAGGAGAAAAAGTAGAGTGGTTGCGCATACAGTGGCTACGCTACAGTAAGGAAAAACCTGGATTTTTTAAATTCAAATATTCCAACAACGAAGAGGTTTTTTTTTATGAAGCTAACATGACAAAACGGGACAAGAAAAACTTTTTGGAACTTGCCACATTTAATCAGCGATTATTTGCAGGACCAAGGCCGATACAAGTAGCAAAATACAAAGATTTGCTAGCGTTACTTGACTATATTCCTCCCCTTCATCACGAATTTTATAAACTACTGCTACACAGTGAACGTGCTGCAGAGGACCTGGACGCAATAGCAGATGATGCAATTAAAAAATATTGTAAATAAAGTTTATTTGCCTTAAATAAATTTAAATAATTGTATTTTCCTTTTTTTTCGTATCACAAGCCCTTATTGCTTTGATAAGTTATAACAAAACCATAAATGCAAAAGTGGCCCAAACCACAATCAAATCTATATTTTTTTAATTACATGCAACAAAAGTAATATTTCCATACCTAATATCATTTTATATACAAACATAAAAAAATAAATGATATAATTTAAGTTTTAGAAACATTAATTTGCATTCAAAAAAAGAGCAAAATTTCTTTTGCGATTTGCTCCGTGTTGAATATTTTGGGCTTGGGCCACTTTTGCGCTCAACGCCTCAAATAATATGTTTAAAAAAAATTGTATTTATATGAAATTATTTTAAAATGCAAACTGTGTTAAAAATTTAGACAGATTATTCAACATTGTTATTAATCGGATGTAATTTTTTATGAATTTTAAATTTTGACAATCGTTACTAATCGACTCTTTTATTGACAAAATTCTTTTATTTTTTTAATTTCCTTTAATGTATGTATTCTGTTAGTTATTTTTCATTCAGTTCGGTAACGAAGACATATTATGGCGTGTTATATGAAGTGTTAGATTTAACACTCTGCACAAGCAAAGTAAGTGATATTATAACAAACTGGTATGTGTCTGATGAAGCCTCATGTTAGGATTACAGAGATATACAATTTGACCTCAATTTATTTCCATCGGAAATGAAACACAAAAATGCTAGAGATACAAACTGGCTAGGACATAGAGAATCTCTCAGTAGAAATCTCGGGGAAAGTACGAACTTGTTTATAGGCATAGAGGCTTTAAATTCGGCAGCAGAAACAGTGAGCAAAGCTATTATGGCGGCTTACCATGAAAAATGTCCGGAAATATCAAGGAAGAATACGGGCAGTAATCAGTTTGGTCAACGCAGAGCAGTCAACAAAACCATGATAGCCTTGATGATCGCCAACATCCTGACCGAATAAGGCACCGAAGAAGAAAAATCAGTCTGGTGGAACAAGGGCTTAAAGCAGCTGAAGGCAGAAGTACGGAGCCTATTTAACAAAGCCAAAACTAACCCAAGACTGAGATGCTTACAGCTATAAGCTAACACTAAACAATAATGAAATTCACAAAGGCAAAAGGAATTTATGAAGATAATTTTGCGAGGAGATTACAGATATCCCGCCCTGCTCTCGAATCCATAAAGTCCTGGCAAAGGATGGTACTACGATTAAAGAAGTAGGTTTCCTAAAGAAAACTAATGGCAAATGTACTGAGATCAAACAGAAAAGTCTTAGAGAACTCATAAACACGCACTTTCCGGCTTTAACAATTCTGAACGATGCAGATAGGCGAACCAACATAGACCAAATACGACTAGGTTAAGTTCTATAGATTGGGAAATAGCCACAGCTATCACAAGACCACGCGAAATTAGATGAGCTATAAATAAATTTCAACCATAAAAGTCTCCAAGGATAGATATCATATATCTAATACTTTTGCATATGGGATTAGAGGTAATGATACCACACATATGCAAGATTCCCAAATCCAGTTTAGCATGGAGATCGTACCGGAAATACGGCAAAAGGTTAAACTCATATACTTGTTCAAGGTAGGTAAAGTATCAGATCCAACACCAAACTTATATAGAACAACAAGCCTATCGTCTTTTCTATTAAAAACGCTGGAAATACTTATGGATAGATACATAATAGAAAAAGTGCTAAAAGATAATTCTCTAAACAATCGTCAATGTGCATACCAACCTCGTTAATCTACGGACTCAGTGTTGGATGATCTAAATAAGCTTATCTCAAATTCAACAGAAGACAAAGAGATAGAAATGACATTTAATAATGTTTCCATCAACTCTTTGGTTAAAGCAATGAGTAGAAGAGGCACACCTAAAGTAATATGCGTATGGATAAGAGCTTCCCTGGAGAATAGGATAGTAATATCCACTTTAGGTAAAGCAACTATTAAAATAAAGGCAGGTGGAGGCTGTCCATAAGGAGTAGCATAAATAATAGTAAAATTCAACTTATTTACGAAAAATGTTAACTAATTATTTTTCCGGGATTCTTTGATTTTCCCGAGAGATGAAACTACATTTTCGTTTCCTGTTACATTTTTTTAAATTGAAGTTCCATTCTAAAAAAACGGAGCTCGGACACTCGATATTTTACGAGTATGGAGTTACAAGTATTTAAAGGTATCACGTCAACGGGTGATAGCTTCTTACCCCTTTTTGGTATATGTCGTATATAAAATGGATATATATGATAATAAATGAATATATATCTTCATTTATAATTTGTTAAATTTTCATGTTAATAAACAATAGAAATATGATTTTAAGAAAAAAATTGCCATCTTAGGTCCTATTGGTCATGGAATCTTTTTTTTAGATTGTGTTTTTTCACTATCTTTTCAGTGACCTACTTACGAGCACGTGACATAATATTATGAAAGTTATTATAAATGTTTATAAGCTAAAAAGTCAGTCATTTTGCAAATGGTTTTTTTAATAACAAATTTGATAAAATGTTAAATTTTTTTAATATATCTTAAAATTGAAACTTTAAGGAATTGATTGCGACCTGCTAAATACATCTAGAGTCACTTTTTGGGCAAATACGGATGTTTAAATAACACAGGTCAACGATGAGAAAACTGTTTTGATAAAATTACCTCTATCTTATGTAATTTAGTGTGCCGAGTCCGAAAATCATACTAAAAATGCTGTATCACCCTAAATTCTTTCACAATTTAACATTTAAAATTGCATAATTACATTTTGGTTTGTTTGACGAGTACATAAATCTAATGTTACTTGGTTTATAGCACTGTTAATGAATTTACAATACTCTTTGTTCTTCTTCCTCTTGTTTTAACAGCTATATAGTTACTTTATTCTAATAAACATAACATCAATTTTCAGTGTTTGACTCATACGCTTTTAAGTGTCGCTAGTAGTGGTTGTAAAAACTGTCCAAATACATTTTGTTACTTTGTGTGGTGATTGTGTTATTAAAAAGCATCAGATAAACATGACTGTAAAAATATGTATATTTTGGTGTGAAAATTGGTGACCAAGACAAAGGTTGGGCTATTCACAATGTATGTTATGTCTGTGTTGAGGATTTAAGGAATTGATGTTTCTGGATATAACTCCAAAAATAAGAAAGTGAATGTTTATCCTAACCTCCCATCTGCTATCCGTTCGGTAGAGCATGGACCTGAACTACTAGTTCCTAAGCCTCTTCTACGTATTGATGACATCTTAAATACTAGTGAAATAGAATCTGATGAAAGTGATCTAGGAAGTGATGGTGAATTTCAGTGTCCTTCAGAAAATTTACAACCACAGTTGTTTACACAAGCTGAGTTAGATTACTTATTAAGAGATTTGGGTTTAATACAGGAAAAATCACAATTGCTTGGTTCAAGATTAAAAGAAAAGAATTTGTTGTCGCCTCTTACATCTATTTACTAGTACAGGTACAGAGATCAACAGTTTGCTCAGTTTTTATGAAGGAAGGGGATTTGGTCTACTATCATGATATTGGTGGTCTAATAAATGAGTTTATAATTGTACTACTAAATAACTACAAACTATTTTGTTGATCTAGCTGAGATTTAGCACCTTTCAATAATTCATTAATTGGCAGAGTAATTTCAAATAGTTACATTATATGACGTTATGTCAATTGTTTATGTATTTTTATTTTAATTTAATTTAGAAACCCGCTAATCAAAGAACTTTTCAAGATCTACAATTTTTATTTGAACAATTCTTCTCTAAAATGTGTAAGCAACGTTTTATAGTCAAAAAATGAATTTTTTCACTTTTTATGATTGTTTAAAAGCAAAATGAGCTGTATGTCTTCACATAATTGTCATCAGATACCCCTCATATACCTTTTCGAACCTTCAAAAACTAGAATAAGGTTTTTTCAGCTTTGTTTTCCTATACTGGCCTAACAATGCATATTTACAATGAAATACCCAATATATTAAATTACCTTGCATAATAAGTCTCCTTCGTCTCATTGAACTATTAATTGTATTATTATTGGGAATACTATCTGCTAATATTGGATTAATACGGACCTGAATTTTGTTTGAACGAATTGATAAGGAAGTGTACATTATTGGCCTTTGTATAGGAAATATTACAATAAATGAAAGGTTATTTTAATTTTAACTCCCCCTTAAATTAACTAAACATTAACCAAAATGTACTTACACAATATTATAGGAGAAGAAAATAATTAGAACAATAGGTACCGTGCTCTTAAATTCTACAAAATTATCACGTTTCGGTAATATTAACTCTATAACCACAGCAATAATAACAGAACTGTGTAAGACGTGATTCAACCACAATGGAAAAATCTTGGAAACGCTCCTCGGCATCATTAAATCTTCGTTAATATTCCATAATATCCAAAAAAAGCAAGCAACCATTACTGATGATGGCAAAATAGCGGAATGGAAAAAGAGAGCTCTGACTTTTCCTAACACAGTGCTGAAGTTTTTCCGGTTACAAAATATCTTTAAGGACTCGTCCAATAGTACAAGTAATATAAATATAATTTGGAAAATCTAAAAAATAAATACAGTACAATCATTCAATTGAGATTGTGCTTCAAGTGTACTACGCCAGAGGCACAAATTACACTTAAATTTATTTGTTACTGAGGATGACGTTTTTTTCAAATAAATGTGTTCTTCTTAATAGATAAAAAAGCTTGGATCGAATATTTATAGAAACTTTAATCAAAACTTTTGTGCACTTTGTGTCAAATAAAGTGTAAATGCAGTCCAGTACATAATATTTAAAACTCGACATTAATCTTATTTTTACTTATTTTTCAACCCCGAGGCATGAGAGAATGCATCCCTCAAGGCTTTGGAGGGGGAAGATATACTCAGGACGCACTCATGCACTGTATTCGTATAGGATGAAGATGGAGAACGTCTTGACTGCAAAACGATCCTTAGTAGACTAAGGATAAGTAACCATGAGCTCAGGACACATCTATGGACAGTCTGGGGAAGCAGCAAACCTTCAGACAAAGGAGTTTTATGGATCTTCTCAATAGATTCTGAATCTCGAGAAGGCTCTATAAATTCAATATGTTACCCTTGTTCGGAGTGGGCAAGTTAACTTTGTGATGCAAAGAAAGAAAAACAAAAAAAATTGAGGAAAAGCGAGTAGTAAATCACTTCAATAAAACAGGCGAAACTTCCCTACATATGGAGGTCCAGGAAGAGGAAGGACCTTCTTCAGCGAAACCAGCCCACTCGTAAGGACTACCGTCCAAGAAGACGACAGAAAGTCCACTGAACCAGAATCGGGCAATTCTTCGTAGTGAAGATAGAAATAAGGTCCTCAAATTCACAGTAACAGAGTAGATAATGCACTAATCACGGTGCTCTACACCGATGATATTCTTACAGGCATTCTAACTATAGCCACGGAAGTAATAGAGACGAAACTGGTGGTGTTTTCAGCCTACTTTCCGGGTGCTCAGGCTCTAGGTCCACCAAGCATTACAGCGATCCCATCTGAAGGTTTAATTATAGCCAATATAGGAAAAAAACCACTTTTGTCATTATAGCACACAAAGAAGTGTTAGATTTAACACTTTGCACAAGCAAAGTAAGTGATATTATAACAAATTGGTATGTGTCTGATGAACCCTCATGTTCGGATCACAAACATATACGCAATTTAGTTCCATCGGAAATAAAATACAGAAATGCTAGAGATACAAACTGGGTAGAGCATAGAGAATCCGTCAGTAGAAATCTGGGGGAAAGTAGGAGCTTGTTTAAAGGCATAGAGGCTATAAATTCGGCAGCAGAGACGGTAAGCGAAACTATTATAGCGGTTTATAATGAAAACTGTCGGGAATAAACAAGGAAGAATACGGGCAGTAATCAGTCTGGTGGAACAACGGCTTAAAGCAGCTAAGGGCAGAAGTCCGAAGCCTATTTAACACACCCAAAAGTAACCAAAACTGGGATGCTTACGGCTATATATAAACTAACGCTATACAATAAAGAAATTCACAAAGTCAAAAAGAATTTACGGAGAGAATTTTGCGAGGAGATTATAGATATCCCGACCTACTCTCGAATCCCTAAAGTCCTGACAAAATATGGTAACTACCATTAAAGAAGTAGGTTCCCTACTAGGTCTAGTAGAACTAGGCCAAATTCTATAGATTGGGAAATAGCCACAGCAATCACAAGACCAAGCAGAATTAGATGGGCTGTAAATAAATTTCAATCATATAAATCTTCAGGTACAGATGGCATATATCCAATACTTTTGCATATGGGATTAGAGGTATTGATACCATACACATGCAAGATTCTCAAATCCGTTTTAGCATGGAGGATCGTACCGGAAATACAGCAAAAGTCATAAACTTGCCCAAGGTAGGTTAAGTATCAGATCCAACATCAAAGTCATATAGACCAATAAGCCGTCTTTTTTATTAAAAACGTGGAAAATACTTCTGGATAGGCCATAAAAGAAAAAGTGGCAAAGATACCCTGGCAAATTTTATTTGCAAAATTTTGGAATGTGTTTAATTCGTAGAATAATTTTAACATTTGTTTCAATACAGGTTTCAGTCCTCTACAAATAGTTTCTTATGACTTTTGATGTAAAATAATTAGGAAAGCTGGAATTCAATATTTTAGAATTTCCCATTGAGTTTCCTTTTCCTATGGCCCGTGTGACGATTCACCACCCGGTATATTAGTTTTCATTCTTCCATATCGACTCATGCTACGAAAATTGTAGTAACTCAATTTTTGTATAATTGGAGTTACTATCTTCTTCTGAATTATTATTCTATACGTAGCTGTAACATAGAATATTGTGGTAACTCAGCGACTAGATAGGCAACTTAAGATACACAATTCATTTTTATAGTATCGCAAATAACCTACCATTTTCAACGCGTTACTGCATTAAGTTCAGTTACTGTAATCTTCGCCATAATCATCATTTTTTAAACAATATTTATCGTATATTGAGCTACTACAGTTTTCTTTGCAAAATATCTAGATAGTGCTGTGTCTTCTTTGAGTTACTATTGACTTGTTTGCATTTTCGTGAATAACTTTTTGAGGTTATGCACCTACAAAAATATTTGCTTGAGTTTTTTGTGAAGAGTGTTTGCAGTTTCAAATATGAATAGAATTAAACGTATATTGGAGTTATCTATCTATTATGGAGAAAATTAGTGAACAACCTGACCCTGGTAAGAATAGATACAAAAGCAATAATAGGTATTATTACTTTGGTAACACAAATTTCTTTTTGCCATCATAAAAGCTATTAATACCTAGTAGGTATTGTTTATATCTGATTTCTTATGACTATCAGAAATATCATACAATATAGTTCAGGAGCCATATAGTTTCAACTCTTGTTTCTAATTGTTACTGAACTGTCTTAACCAATACCTGTGAAACCAACAGGAAAGATAGAAAGTAATTATATCGTGATAACTGAGGTGTTGAATAAAAATATTAATTATGCAGAGAAGTAATGTCCATTCAATTATCATGATATCGAAAATTCCGACTGTTCTGATGAGGATCCACATTATGTTTCTACTGATGATAATGCTGAATCAGAAGTTCAAAAACATCATAGTCGTAATAAATCTAAATTAAAAAGAAAAATGGCAATGACAAACACAAAAGGAAGAAAGCGTATAAGAAATCAATAGGAGTGGAAAGACAATAAGGCTAAAAAAGAACTTTGTCCTAAATGTAGGAAATAAACATGAAAATAGAGCAGGCAAAGTAATCACACCTAGGATCGTGATAGCACCATGCAACGAGAATTGCAGAAATGGATGCACGAAAAAAATTTCGAAGAATAAGAGCAAAAAATATTTGAAAATTATAGGGGCTAGCAGATCATACCAGACAATGGGATTTCATCACAAAATGTGCTCATCAAAGAGAAAAGAAACAGGTAATAAAGAAAACTGAGTCAAGACGCAATGTTTCCCGAGAATATAATTTTATCGGAAACCTGGGTTACAACTGCCTTGAAAAAAAGAGGAGAAGGTGGCACTGTAGGAAAGGATATGCGGGGCCATACTGTAAGGCCCGATAAAATTGCAGAAAATATTAAGGAAAGTGTGAGAACTCATATTAAATTGTTTCCATTAGTTCCTTCCTATTATAATAGAAAACATTCAAAAAAATGTACAGAATGTACAAAGAGGATATTGGGACCCATTCAGTACACATTTCAAGTAAACGGCAATATCGTTAAATTTTCAACTCAGAATTTAATATAGCATTCTTTAAACCAAAAAAGAATCAGTGTTAACTATGCACGGATTGTACAGATGCTGATAATGACATAACATTGAAATTGCAAGAAAAATATGATCAACACTTAGCTAACAAAATTGCAGTCCGAAAATTAAAAGATGTGGATAAAGAACAGATACTGAGGATAAAACTTTATGTGTTGCGTGTTTTGACCTGCAAAAGGTATTAGTTACCCTTCAATCAGAAGTAAGTACATTTTATTATAAAAGTAAAATTGCAACCTATAATTTTAGTCTACGACATAGGTAACAATAAAGGATTCTGTTACGTTTGGTATGAAGAGGTAGCAAAACAGGGACCAAATGAAATTAGAAGTTGCTTGTCAGACTTTCTGAGGACACAAAAAACTAAAGGGGTTGAAAGTGTCATCTTATACTGAGACAATTATGTGGGGCAAAATAGAAACCGTTTTATTTTCTCCATGTTTGTATATGCTTCTAAAATTCTCAACATAAAAATAACACACAGGCTTTTGGAGAAGGAGTATAATCAGAATGAAGAAGATAGCATGCATGCAATAATAGAGGGAGCTAAAAAGCGACAGGGTGCTGTCTATACTCCAGTCAATAAATCACATTAATAAAAATGGTGAAAGTAACTGGCCAACCCTAGACAGTAAAAGAAATGTCCCAAGCAGACTTTGTAAAATTTTCTGACGTGGTAAAAAATCAGAACTGGAGAATGGACGAAACTTTTAATCCAGTAAAAATTATTAAACCGTGGAAATTTTTGTGGCTACCAGAACAATCTAATACTTTTCAATTTAAATACGATTTTGCAGAAACCCCAAGAATTCTATATTTGAAAAAAAAGTAGGCGTAGTCAACTTCAAACTCATTCCACTGAGTTGCCGAAACTTTATACTTCTCCTCTACCTGTTGATAGTAAGACATTGAAAGGTTTATTAGAGCTTTGCAGAGGTGAGGGCTAAGAAAACAAAATCCCACTCGTGCAATTCTGGATAGACACGGGACTACTATAACACATATGGACGAGAAAGTACAAAGGTGGGCAGAATATATCGACGAATTTTTCGATGATGGAAGAGGAGATCTGGAGCACATAGAACTTATGTCAGAAGAAATAGGTCCATATATTACAAAAGAAGAAATATTGCACTCAATAAATACAATGAAGAGTGGGAAAAGCTCTGGACCTGACATGCTTAATATAGAAATTATAAAAATTCTAGATTAAAAGCACATTAATGTTTTAGTGATAAATCTTTAACCAAATTTATAGTTCAGGCGTATTACCCAAAGAGTGGTTAACGTTGATTTTTATTGTCTCCCCAAAAAGAAAAACGCAAGAGAATGCAGCGATTACCGCACCATTAGCATGTCTCAAGTGGTAAAGTTACTACTAAAAGTCATCCATAACCGAATATATCACAAACTGGACATAGACGTTAATGATACACAATTTGGTTTTCGCAAAGGTCTAGGAACGCGTGAAGCTCTTTTTTCACTTAATATACTGATACAAAGATGCCTGGACATCAATCAAGATAAATACGTACGTTTTATTGACTATAATAAAGCATTCGATAAAGTACGACATAAACAATTAATAAATGTCCTGAAATCAAAGAAGATTGACTTCAACGACCTCAGGATCATATCAAATTTATACTATCAACAGCGAGCAAAACAACGTGTTAACGAACAGCTGTCAGAAGAAATTTAAATTAGATGTGGAGTAAGACAGGGATACGTATTGTCGTCAATTCTTTTGAATGCCTGCTCTGAAGAGATCCTGAAAAATGCTCTTGAGGATGAAACAACTGGAATAAAGGTAAATGAAGTTTCTATTAACAACATTAGATATGCGGACGACACTGTGGTCTTAGCCGAAAAAATTGAAGATCTTCAGAGACTGGTGACCAGAATAGCGGAATATGGAAAAGAATACGGTCTAACAATGAATGTCAAGAAGGCGAAGTTTATGGGAATATCGAAAACTCAAAGAAATAACAAGAATCTTCTAATAAACGGAACCAAAGTCGAACAAGTGGATAAATAAATATGCATATCTGGGAACAATGATTAACTCCACAAATTATTGTGGAGCTATGTACAAGAAATTTAAAATTGGAACTAAGAGTTAGGTTGGCGAGGTGCTATGTTTTTTCGACTTTATTTTATGAAATGGAATCTTGGACCTTGAATGCGACATTAATGAAAAAACTGGAATCATTCGAGCTGTGGGTATAAAGAAGAATTCTGAAAATATCGTGGACAGAACACGTCACAAACAAAGAGGTTCTGAGAAGGATGAATAAAGAAATAGAAATTTTAAATACAATTAAAACAAGAAAATTGGAATATCTAGGACATATTACACGTGGAGAGTAATATACCTAGCTCCACCTGATTATGCAGGAAAAGATCCAAGGAAAGAGAAGCATAGGGAGGCGTAGAATGTCATGTACATCAAATGAACTTTTCAGAGCAGCCGTCTCAAAAATCCGAATAGCTATGATTGCCGACCTCCGCCGCGGAGATGGCACTTGAAGAAGAAGAGGTGATCCACCCTCAATACCGCGTTTGTGCCATAACTTCTTTTTTTCTTTACGGTTAAAGGAGGGAGCACAGATGAATAATATACATCAAGGCTTTAAAAGATCTAGTAGCAGCTAATCTAAAGAAGATGACTTTGAATAGAAATAAATGTACTTAAACTATTTTGTGAAATTTAAGATATAATTATAAAGTTCGTATTAAAATGTTACTCTCAAAATGATTGTATGACATTTTTTCCCTAACTTGTTCCGACGAAAAATGTAGTAACTCAAATGAAAAATCAGAATATATTAGGAAAAAATATAATTTTTTGGTGATAAATTTTGAGAACTGCATTTAAATAAACATACCTACAAAAGTTTTGTTTTCAACAGTATATTTTTGGATCTTTTAGAAACTGCTAATCAATCCAGGACGAAGAAGAACCTCATGGTGGAAGAACTTGCGATATTGGTATGGTGTTGATACAAGCATGCTATTTAGGATGGCAGTGAATTAAATTAAGATAGCTATGATGGTAACCAACGTTCTGAAAGGACATGGTACATGAAGAAGAAGAAGAACCAGTGTTTATACTTGTAAATTAATTTTCTCAAAAGTATCCTTACTACAGTTTTCGTTGCATGAGTCGATATGTAATGTACGTCCCACTGTATTTGAGTCTCTAGCATAGTACGAAATTGTAACTAATATATATATATATATATATATATATATATATATATATATATATATATATATATATATATATATATTAGGCTGTAATATTCAAATATATGTACTTACAAAATTCCAAATAGTGAAATAACACAAATTATATGTTTTTAAAAAACGGAGCTCGGGATCATCGATTATATTTAAATGTATATCCAATTCCATAAAATATTGCATTGTGTAGATATAAAACAGCAACAACGCCAAATACAAAAATAAGGGCGCATATATTAAAGCCATTTTGAAATATTCGACAATAAAGAATCAAATATTAAAACACAGAGAAGTTGCTACGCCGATATACTGTGTACAGACACTGTAATAGATACTTGTACTTTGATATATAGACTGGGAGCGCTATCGAGTTGAGTGTGCAAAATATGAGGACCGCATTTTGTTAATTTTTATAAGTTCAGGCAATCTTATTCATGATAAATATGCAACTTAAAAAAAAATAGTACAAAATCTGTGAGCTGTATCGGAACCACTTAAGAACTGTGATAATGGCAAATAAGACAAAAAATGTGTGCAAAGGATGGAGCATCCAAATGACATCCCGAAATAGATATTTTCTTGTAACAATAAAACACTGAAAACTTTGTTTTCAAACTTCCACAAAATTTATTTTAAATCTTATCACTAAAGCTGTTTCGGCTGATTGCATTTCTCAAGTGATCTATTTTTGGCATGCGTTTACAATTTATAGTCTCTAATGAAATAGGTTGAGGAGGGGAGAACTGCTTGTCTCAAGTTGATCATTCAGAATTATATCTGTGTTTTTTAATTTGTTGATTTCCATAGATTCTAACAAAGATAGCTTAAGGCCTTTATTTTGAATGTGAAGAATTTTAAATTTGTCATTAAAAGAATGATTATGATCTAGAAGGTGAAGTGCGTATGTCGAATCTGTTTTTCTATTATTGAAAGCCCTTTTATGTTCTGCTATTCGTTTATTAAAGTTTCTACCAGTTTGACCGATGTAAGTTTTTGGGCAGTCGTTACATTGAAGTTTGTACACACCACTATTTAAGTGTTTTTTATTTTGGCTCTTGTTATTTTTAATATATTTGCCTAGGTTGTTATTTGTTCGGAAAGCTGGTGTTATTCCTTTCTTTTTTATGTGTTTCCGAACAAATAACAACTTAGGCAAATATATTAAAAATAACAAGAGCCAAAATAAAAAACACTTAAATAGTGGTGTGTACAAACTTCAATGTGGCGACTGCCCAAAAACTTACATCGGTCAAACTGGTAGAAACTTTAATAAACGAATAGCAGAACATAAAAGGGCTTTCAATAATAGAAAAACAGATTCGACATACGCACTTCACCTTCTAGATCATAATCATTCTTTTAATGACAAATTTAAAATTCTTCACATTCAAAATAAAGGCCTTAAGCTATCTTTGTTAGAATCTATGGAAATCAACAAATTAAAAAACACAGATATAATTCTGAATGATCAACTTGAGACAAACAGTTCTCCCCTCCTCAACCTATTTCATTAGAGACTATAAATTGTAAACGCATGCCAAAAATAGATCGCTTGAGAAAGGCAATCAGTCGAAACAGCTGTAGTGATAATAGTTTAAATAAATTTTGTGGAAGTTTGAAAACAAATTTTTCAGTGTTTTATTGTTACATAAAATGAATTTCCATCAAGTAACGGTCGAATCCATCAATTAGATATTTTCTTGTCGGAACTTTCCAAACACAAACCATAGCATTCAGACGTTTTACGATATTACGATAATAAATTCCCATGATGAAAACATCTTTAGCAGTGATAAAGATTATAAAATGTGTAGATTGAAATTTTACGGCATCAAATATGTAGAAAAGCATGCTTGAATCTACTTTAAGTGGTTCTCGAATTTAATCCAACTACATCAGAAAATCTTGTCACTTGTAAACATTTCCATGTCACTTGTCACTTTTTACAACCTTACGTTTGTACATACGGAAACCGTTTAGAAAACCAAAAAACTCATTACATATTTAATAAATATCATAATTAAAAATAGTTATACCGTTCTAAAGAGTTATCTAAGTGCAGACATCAACTTTTATCACAACTTAAACTGAGGCTGAAGAAAGTCGGAGACGGGGTTAAAATTGATCTAAAACGCGTGTAACAATATATTCGAAAATATCCACAATTTGATCAGGATGGGTGTAAATTTTGGATGAATATGTATTAAATTATTAATAGATAAAAGAGAATACAAAAATAAGAACAAAATAGAATATGAGAAGATCATCAACCTCAACATTGGTTGAGGAGATAGATTTGATCCAATGAATTAAAGATATGTGTGAGATTGTTTGTTAAATGTAAGTGATGTAATATACTATTGTGTTATTAAAGGCTATTTATACTTATTCCAGAGATATATTTTTGAAATGTGTGTTATTTATGGAGTAATTGTTTTTTTGAAGGTGACAGTTTTATGACAATGAATAGGTGTAGATGTAAAGATTGTGTGGGTTTACCCACATCTTTACATCTACACCTATTCATTGTCATAAAAATAATCATAAAACTGTCACCTTCAAAAAAACAATTACTCAATAAATAACACACATTTCAAAAATATATCTCTGGAATAAGTATAAATAGCCTTTAATAACACAATAGTATATTACATCACTTACATTTAACAAACAATCTCACACATATCTCTAATTCATTGGATCAAATCTATCTCCTCAAGAACTTCCCGTTTACTGTCAAACAACTGCAGTGATAGAATTGAGTTTTCTATTCAACAATATAAAGTAGTTTCAACCATGTTCTACCATCCATCTATTAATAGAGTACCGGCATGTAAGTAATGTTTATTTTATTTATTTATTTGCTCATTTATTAATTTATTACAATCGAAGAGACTATTTTATAACAAATTGTGGGCCTTACCTTGTCTGTTTAACTTTTTTAAAAATTTGATACCTTTTTATTCAATTTACTCATTTAAATAAAACCACAGACATGTAATATTGGCATAATTATTGTAATTTACAACACCTACTTTGTTTATCGTTAGTAGACAACACCCTAATATGGGTTTTTATTATTTTAGCATTTGTTTAACTTTGTATCGAGACCTGAGGATGCTTTGCATATTGTAGAAAGCGAAACCGGTCGTCTGATAGTTAAATTAAATTGATTGTGAGTAAGTCTTATTTATTATTTCTTTACCTATTTGAAATGGACTCACACAAGCAACACATTCATGTGGTGAAAAGTATTGCCTTACTACCGGTCCTATCCAAAACTATTAAGAGACTTATAAAAGCCCGACTTATGTCATTTGTAGGTGAATAGAACATTTTATCACAAAATCAGTTCGACTTTTTATTTATTAAATGTACCAATAATGCTATGTTCTCTGTACTAAATAAGGTTTATCAAGCACTAAACAATAATCTTTACACTGCCACTGTTTGTTGTAGCTATGCCAAATCTTTTGATTGCAAATCACGACAGTTTGATAAAAAACTCAATTTCTACGGAATTCGAGATATTTCTTTGAATTGGTTCCAATCTTACTTGGGGAATAGGAAACAACTGGTTAGAGCAAATGATACTGACTCTAGTCACAAAAGCATTGTATGTGGAGGACCACAGGGTTTAGTATTAGATCCTCTACTTTTCCTGATCTTTATAAAAGACATCACTAATTTAAAAATCGATGAAACAATTTTTCTATTTGCTGATGATACCAGTACCATCTGGAGAAGCTCTAATGTTGCAACTCTTTATGCAATTATACCTTCTTATCTACGTACAATAAAAACCTGGTATGACTCTAATTTACTCTCTTTTAACGTGGATAAGACAGTCGCATTATCCTATAAAGGAGCTCTTCAACCTTTGGTTCTTAATAACAGCCAGATCAGTATCGTTGATTCTGTAAAACTTCTTTGTGTTTTTATAGACAGCAACCCTAAATTGTCCCTTCATATCGATTTGTTACGTAAGAAACTAGCCTCAGCCTGCTATGCTAAGATCTCTTTCGAAGGAAATCAATCTTCCAAAATAACATATTTTTCTTTGTTCGAGTCAAATGTTCGACATGTTCTTTCTTTTTGGGGTTCTACATAGTACAGTTGCCCAATCTGATGTTATTGTGAAATTACAAAAAAGAGCAGTACGGTATTTGTTCGGTCTTAGAAGAACAACCCATTGCAGAAGCTACTTAAAAAATGACGGGATATAACACTTCCTTCTTTATATATTTTAGAAACTATGTGCTTAATTCGTTAACACCTAAGTACATATTTTTTCCAGCATGAATTGTACAATTTTCAGTACCAATAAAGCCTATTTCTATTCTATTCTAAAAAATTACAGTTACAAAAATTTTGATATGAGCTTTCTTTTGCGTTGATTGATCATTGTGAGAGTGCAAGGGACATTTCCTGGGAGTTACACCTTAACCTAAATCAGTCCCCTGTTAATGTTAAATTCTTTAGGATAGCTATCTTAAATTTTTACGCTACATACGACTTTTGACATTGTCATCTGTATCAATCTGATAAGTTTAACGAGAATTCTGAAGTCGTCTAAAGTTTTTATATATTTCTGTCATTAAAAGAATATATTTTATACATACTCAACTACCTCTAGCGCCTGTTCTAAAACATCATTTCAATTATATTACTTGTTGAGTTTGAGTTCGAAGTACCTAATATAAAAACCATGTTAATGAATTGTTAATTTCTATAAAATACCTTTGATGCGTAGAAAATCTAAGATGATGCAAAAGCAATACATGTTACTATCAATGCAAATTAATTCTATAGCGGAATATATAAATATTATTGAACGAGTTAAATTCGGAACATACGAAATATATCCGTACCTTGGAGGTAAAGGACGCCATGTCCATTTTCTTACTTTTTAAGGAGAGCAGTTTTAACATTTTTTAAATTTGTAATCAGTAAATACTCAAATGTTTCTGATATTTAACCAAAATTAATATAATATATTAATATAGGTACTCAAGCTTACGTTGTTTAATTAAATTAAGCACTTCTTTTTCTTTTGTCATGCGCTGTAGGACCTCAACGTTGGTGACATGGTCCACATAAGATATTTTTAGTATCCTTCTGTATATCCACATCTCGAAGGCTTCGATTCGTTTTTCAGTGGCTTGCGTCAGTGTCCAGGCTTCAACTCCATATAGTAACACTGGAAGAACGTAGCACCTCACTATCCGCATCTTGGTTCCCAAACTGAGATCACTGCAGCACAGCAAGGATCTCAACTTAATAAATGTAGACCGTGCCATTTCAATTCTGGATCTAATCTCTTGAGCGTAGTCCCATTGTGAGTTGAGGGTAGTTCCGAGGGTATTTTTTGCTGTATCAAATCCTATACTTGCAACCTCATTATTAAAAATCATTACCTTCATCTTAATCCAACCCTTAGATCATAACTTAATTCCTCCTGCTTAATGTTAACCCCACTCCTTTAGAGATAGAACTTCCGTTCGCGGTACGAGTAATAGACGCGTTCAGAATCAGTTCAGAATCCTCCTAGTAATCGGGTTGTACGCAAGCGTGGTTCATGATCAGTTTAGGATTGATTTAACACCGCGAACGAATTTCGAACCTTCAATTCGGTCTTTAGTTTAGTGTCTGGTTTGTTTTATTTTACAGCCTAGCCTAATTTGTCGAAGAGCTTCTTTGTAAATAATATTTTAATTTTTGGATATATTTATGTCTTATGAAATGGATAAGTTCCAGCTTGGTAGGTAAAGCTGTTATCTATCTTATGATTACGTTTGTCTTATAGATTTACACGAGATTTTATGTTTCCAACCAGGACCATCTACCAGTGGCTTTGTGGGTAATGGCGAAGATGCCATATTTAGGTGGAATAAGAAATACAACCGGTAAAAATCAAAGAAAATGGGAAAACGCTATTTTTGATTTTTTTTGGACTTAGTCAAGTTTATTCTGTTAAAAAGATAATTCACAACCAAATAACAGATAATTCACAACTTGCCCATGAAATCAAACCATGTAAAAAAGATTTAAAAAATTAATTAAATAATAAATTTAAAAAAGAATAAACTTCTAAACTTAAACAATATCACAAAGATCGAAAAGTAAACAGTTATAGGTGCCAACGCTAACGAATCACCTGTTTATCTGTTTAAAGCCTTCTTTAATAAAGCACAGAATATATATAGAAATGTTTATAAGTATTTTGAAATTTCTATTGCGCATGTACGAACTTTGAACCTTGGGATTTGAAGAATTCTCTTCAAATCCCAAGGATCTGAACTACCGACTAAGTTACCGCGAACGACAAGATTCTGGACTATACTTGATCACCGCGAACGCTCATTTTTACACTGCGAATGCGAAGTAATCCTGAACGCGTCCAGAATTCGTGCCGCGAACGAAACTAAAAAAAATTGGCCTCTACCTCTCTCGAGTCTCGACTCTCGACTGTTGACTTGACTCTAGTGATGTGCAAATCAGAACTGACCCGATTCAATGAGCCGAATCTTCAGAAAGATCCAACTGACCCAAATCTCAAAATTAAATCACAGTATAGTGCTTTAAAAAGAATTCTCTTTAAAGCAGTATACTATGATTAAATCTAACAGATCACGGGTCAGTAATAAACACATATGACTCGCGGAATGATGTAGTTCTAAGCGAAAGCAAGGAGTCAACTGAACACTGAATCCCAAGTTCTTATAAACAATAAACAGATCCGAATCTTTTCAGATATTTTGCGGTCTTGCTCGTTTGAAACGAACGTGAATCGTAAATAATTGATGTTCGGACGTCGGTTGTCATTACGAGGGTATTTAGGAGAGCAAAATATTATTTATTTTACTGATAATTATAAGGTGTAAAATATTAATTAAAAACTATACTTATAATATATATTATCGGCAAAAAATATGTATATATTTGTTGGCTTCCCAAGTGATTATTTTGGTTATTATATATTCTTTTGTATTTCTTGTATTTTTTGTCACAATGGTATTTGTTCAGAGCAAGTAACATTTATGGTATTCCCCGAAATATTTTATGGCACGGCGTATTATTCGTTGCATAATAATAATAATTTAGTAAAAGACCTACTAAATCTTTTGTACTTTTTACATTAAAAAGACCTTTTGAAAGGTATGCTTAAACTAGCATGCTTAAAGAAACGTTTAGTTATTGATATACAATTAGCTTAAAAAAATTAAATTTGAATTTTAAGTTTAATTAGGTAAAATTTAATAGATCAAAGTAAATTTTTGGTTGTTATAACATTTACTTGTAACATTGAATAACAACTACATAATAACACAATGCTCTTATACTCGATTATCCACCCACACCTACCGCTAAAATTATAGATTTGGTTTGCATATGATCTGTACTAACCCGTGACCCGACAAAGTGATCCGGTTCTCTTAAGTGAACCGGAACCGGTGACCCGAATCTTGACCCGAAATTCCCGTCACTACTTGACTCGCGTGCGCGTGAACAACAGACCTCTCACCTCTCTGAGTTTGCTTCTCATGTCAGGTTCTCGCAGATAGTGGACGCTGTTCGCTCCATGGCCTGGAATCAGAGCTGGAATCTTATATGAGTAACCTTGAACATTTCCCCCATCACTTTGACTCCAGTAGGTTAATAAAGAGAGATGACAGCCTATCTCGCTCACGAAGACTTTAACCAATCATTTTATTTTAACACCATCTCTGAATGTCACAAATAAAATAATCAAACGAAGCTTAATTCCGCCATGTCAATTCCGTCAAAAGTAATGACAAGTTGATGATTGATATTTGTCATCGAGTTAGAATCTATTTGTATATTTTCGACTTTCGTCCATTTTCGTCTTCCACGTGTTTTGGCTTGTTTACAGTTTTCATTTTTAATTTAATTATCTTTAACTTTCGTTTGTAATTTAATCTTAGTAATTTTAATTTAAGTTGGTGCCTTAGTTTTTAAAGTTCGGTTAGTTGCTTCTTTAGTTTTATTTGATTCCTTAGTTTTTAAAGTTTAGTTATAGTTCCTATAAATAAAGATTTTCGTCTCCCTACAAAACTTGTGAAAAAGCAGATAGGTATTGTCACATCACCCACGATATGTGAGATTATTCCATTGGAAAATAATAAAATATTTAGAATTTCCCACTAAATTTTAATTAGTACCGAAATGACCCACCAGAGGCCCTAAAGGGATAAAATTAATACTTTACCATTTGAATTTCCCGCCAAATGGTGATTAGTATTGACTCCACTCACCAGTGATGCTAATAAACCAAATTTATATATAGAGTTGCCTATCTATCTGTATATACTATATTATTTATCTATGGTTCGCTCTCTCTGATTTTAGTGTTCGTGCCAATATTTCGATCTCATTTCTCTGTTGACTGGCGTGAACAACAATCTCCACCCCGCTTAGTGATAACGACTATTAAACAAAAACAGTACCGCTAGACACGTGCTAAAAACAGTAATTCACGACAGACAAACTCGTACAAGAAACCTCGAGTGTGAAAGCTGCCCACATGCCGACTGATATAATAATACAAACAAACGAACTAAATGAAGATTTATACATTATTATAAACAGAGAAAGATAGAAATGAAAATATCAGAAAACAAATGGAATTTCAGGACACAATCATTACTAACATCGAAAGGAAACAACTTATTGTGTTGTTAAATAGTGAAAAATTCTTTGTATGTCCAATTTGAAATCATAGCACAATACCATGTTAAATCTTAAACAGTATAGTCAAAACTTTAAGGTAGGTTTTGAGAATATGATTGAGAATATGAAAGTTGAGAGAGAGAGAGAGAGAGAGAGAGAGAGAGAGAGAGAGAGAGAGAGGGGAGAGAGAGAGAGGGAGAGAGGGAAGTATATTTTTGGCAAGCGTATCATCTTAATTGCTAGTACCGAGCGCAACAAATATGTATTTTTCAATTTCTTTTCATTTTATTTACTTCTTATCTTTCATTTTACTATTTTTATTCTAAAAATATTTGGCGTCCAATACTTCAATCATATTCCATTTAACGTTTCTGATGGATCGATCAATGGTTGCACTATTTAAAAAAATGTTTGGACTAATTATAAGGGTTTTGTTTAATCATAATATTAATAATGCCTGTGCAGAAACTTCAAAAGGTGATAATAATATATTTATTAGATGCCATATATACTTTAAAATATTGCCCAATTGGTATGTTCAGTTTTTCGCGTTCCAACGCTGTATATATGTATCAAGATATGCGTTATATCGTTCGACTAGGACTGAAGAAATTGTGGCTATCATAATCTACACCTACATAAATATTTTACCTGTTTCTAAAATTTCATTATCGACTGTTTTGTTGATAAGTTTATTAGTTTGTTCCGGAGTAACTGTAGATTCCCTCGGTTCATATGTTTCGAACTTCCGTTTCAATAAAACATGCTGTTTTAATTCTTATTTAATATTCAAACAATTATTTAATTTCAATGTTAACATCGAGGCCACGACGTTTATATTTTAGTTAAATAACAATATTTTGAACAACTAAAAACATCTGCTATCGCATACGGATATAAATAATACGTCACAACGTAACATCTAAAGAATCAAACAGATACTTACAAAATTCCAGTAAGTCAAAAAACAATTTCTATATAACTTCTGAATCCTAAATGCATCGCCTTTGGGTCTGTTCACATGATTAGCAAGTCTGTCTCTCGCAACAAGTGCATAAATGTCCATTAAAATCATCCCGATGTATAAACACAGCACAATTTTGTTTAGATATTTCATGTTAACGGTTTCCGTCGTTGCAGGTATAAAACTTTATCACTTAAATCACTTAAATATCATAAATAGCACGAATTATATAATTGTGAACGACTTTTTTCACAATTAATTGCACTTGCATTACAGTACGTACGTAAAAAAATTAATTCGACCCATTTAATTTCGCATAATCGGGCTACATACAACCAACCGCGAATCGACTTGGAGTAGAGATCTCTGACTCTGACAGTTAACCGTCCAGGGGCGTCCTGTTACGTAAGAAATTATTTAATAAAAATATAAGTGTGTAGAAGTACGTACTGCTAAATCAAAGATAAGATAACTATGGTATTTTGTGTTACAACTTTGCCGATAATAAACATACTTCGCAATTAAACGCGTTAAATATAATTATTATATTATTACAAAGTCACCTATCTTTCTATCTATACAGCCCTTGCTGTCCAATTTTGGACATAGGCCTCCTCTTCCTTCTTCCATGTCTCTCTATTGTAGGCAGTTTGTTTCGGGCCTGCGTGTTTCTTCAAGTCATCTGACCATCTCATTTGTGGCCTTCCTCTTTTTCGTTTGTAACTATATGGTCTCCAGTGTATAATCATCTTATTCCATCTGTAGTTTTTCTGTCTTTTGGTATGTCCAGTGAACTTCCACTTAAATTTTGCTATTTGCGTTGATACATCGGGAACTTTTGTTTTGTTGCGGATCCAAGTATTTATTTTCTTGTCTGATAGCCTGATGTTCAGCATTTGCCTTTCCATGGCTCTTTGGGTCTTTGCTATTTTTTCCATGTTTTCCTTTGTCAACGCCCAAGTTTGAGAACCGTAGGTGAGAACAGAAAGTATACATTGGTTGAAGACTCTTGTTTTTTAAATATTGGAGGTATTTTCTATTTTTTAGTATATAAGAAAGTTTTCCGAAGGCTACCCAAGCCAACCGTGTATCCTTCTCTTTATTTCTCCGGTCTGATTTTCTTTATTTAATATAACTAGTTGTCCCAAATATACATATTCTTTTACTTGTTCTATAGTTGTTTCTGCAATTGTAATTATTAATTCCTCTGGTTGGTTGGTCATAATTTTCGTTTTATTATAATTCATCTGTAGACCTATTTTTGTTGATTCGCTATTTAATTCATCCATCAAATTTTGTAATACTTCCCTTTTATCTGTTATTAATACAATGTCGTCTGCATGTGATTCAAGTATTGGCCATGTATGTTAATACCCCGTTATTCCCATTATAATTTCCTCAGAACGTCTTCCAAGGCTTGATTGAATAGTTTGGGTGACATAGTGTCACTCTGTCTGACTCCTCGCCGTATCTTAATAGGCTCCGTTTGTTCAACTATTTTAATGGATGTTGTTGCTTGATCATATATATTGGAAATTAAGTCCGTATATCTATAGTGTATTCTTCCATTTTGTAAAGAGTTCTTTACTGCCCAATGTTCCACCTTATCGAATGCTTTTTCAAAGGCTACAAATACCATATACATTGGGATTTGATATTCGTTGGCCTTTTCAATTAATAATTTTATCGTAAGCAGATGGTCGCTTGTACTGAATCCTTTTCTAAAACCGGCTTGCTCTCTTGACTAGTAATATTATCTAACTTGTTGTTAATCTGTTTGTTAGTAGTTTAGTTAACAGTTTGTACATTACATTAAGTAGCGTTATGGGCCTATAGTTTTTCAGATCTTTTCTATCGCCTTTCTTAAATATTAATAGTGTTATTGTCTTGTTCCATGTGGTGGGTATTTGTTTTGTGTTCAATATTTTATTCATTAGTACATAAAGGACTTCCAGTGTAGTTTTCCCCCCATTTTTTAGCATTTCCACAGTTATTCCATCTTTTCTAGAAGATTTGTTATTTTTCATTTCTTTGAGTGCCTTTTTTATTTCATTTTTACTGATATCTGGTTGTAGGTCAGAATTACCGTTCTTTATTTTCAGTTCTAACTGATTACGGATTTCGTGGGTTGGTTTTTGTTATGTTTTATAAAGATTTGTATAATACTCGTGCTTTATCTGTAAAATTTCTTTCATATTGTTGGTCTCCACTGCTTCTTTGTTCTTTATGCTATTAATTTGTATGTATCCCAGGTTCTGCTTTAAGCACTTCATGTTTCTATTTTTTTCAATTGTTTTCTCTACTTTTCTTCCTGTACTCTCCGTTTACACTCCTTGATATTTTTTCTAATAGTTTTGTTTGTTCTAGTAATGTTCTTCTTGTGTTCATAAGAATCTTTGTTTTCTGGGATATGAAACTTTCTTTTTTTGTTGTCTGTGCTATTTCTTTACCGACTTTCATTAGAGTTTCAGTAAATATCATGTTTATTTCATCGATATTTTTGTGTTCTATATCTTCCTTGGTCGGCAATATTTCCTTTATTCTCTCTTCGTACGTCTGTTTTTCTTGTTTTAGTTTTTCCATAGCTAATTTCTGATTATTCCATTCCATTTTCCGTTATTCGTATTCCATGTTACGTCTTTAACCATGGATTTTAATTAACCATTTAACCAACTCACCTAATATTAATGTATTACTTCTGAGAGCTGTGAGACCTTATCGTGGGATCTTTACAGCTCCGTGGTGGTCGCTAATTCTGAAAGTAAACACGGACAAGTGGAAGTGAAAGACGGCAACTACGCCCAAGAATAAAGTATCTTTAATCATCCGGAAACGATGGAACTGGAAACTACCTCAGGACATACTTTTGAAAATGATGAGAAAATACTGAAAATATAGTGAAACTGAAAACTAGAAATTCGCGAGGAAGCCCAGTAAAAACCGAAGAGAGGTTTCACAGGAATAGGTAAAACCTATCCCAAATTAGAAACATAGATGTAGAGTATAAACAAAGTAAAGATCTCTACAGCAATGTGGAAAGGTCTACGAATCCTTTCTGTACTTATTCGTTTGTAATTTTTATTTTGATTTATGCACAGTGATAGAAATGAACACAAGTCCATGTATATTAAAATCAGAACTGGACAAAGTTCGGTAAAGCAATTTATCATTATCCAGCCTGCTCCAAAGTTGAACATAGTTGAACACTTTTTGGTAAAGAATTCCACAGCACATGGTCGTTGCTGCAATATTAACAGCAGCTGCTATTTAGAACCCAATGGTCACCTGAAGACAGAAACATAAAAGTATCTAGATTCAGCTATATCAGCAACTAACTACTACATTCTACAATCCTGTCCAGCTACTTGAAGACAACATCTAAAGCTATAAGTATCATTTAAAAATCCTTGTATGTAAAGCTATAAGCAAGATTTGGTTTAGTTGATTTTGATTTAATAAGAAAATTTTAATTATACAGATTGAACCAAATTAAAACGGAACATACAATTTAATACATGTCTGTTTGAACTGCATTTGAAATAGTGGACCAATATAAAACTTGGACAAAAATAAATCCATACCTGGGTATAGACATTGTATAAAATATCGTTTAACTATCTGTCTCACAACAATGTTGTTTGCGTAAGACGGGTTTGTCTAAGGAAACGATAATAGTTCAGGAAATTAAGCTCGAAAAAGTTAAAACCTCGCAATTTTTTCGTCCTGCATATATCCAATTGAAATTCTAACAGAAGGTAGGTGATAGCCCACGGATCAAAATCTATATCGAACCGAAGTGCGCTGAAGGGTTTTAGGGGTGAAAACTACCCCTAATTGTCAAAAATTATAAAATAATATATTAAACCTGAATATGGGTAAGATTTGGTTTGAATTAGTTACATAATAATTATTTTATACTTTTGAATAGAGTTCCATAATATTTCAACCCTTAAAAAGTAACCCTTGTTAGAGATTAATGTAAAAAAATTACTAATTCTAAAAAAATGATTTCGCCTTGGATTGATTTGGATAAAAATTTGGATTTAAGCTCAATTCACCCGCTGCTTTATAGTTTATGTCATGTCGATGAACCCTGATTATTCTTAGGGGTGAAAACTACCCCTAATTGTCAAAAATTATAAAATAACATATTAAACCTGAATATGGGTAAAATTTGGTTTGAATTAATTAAATAATGATAGTTTCGTGCTTTTGAATAAAGTTCCATCATATTTCAGCCCTTAAAAAGCGACCCTTATTAGAGATTAATATAGAAAAATTAGTAATGCGAAGAAAATGATTTCACCTTGGAACGATTTGCATAAAAATTTGGTATTAAGCTCAACTCACCCTCTGCTTTATAGTTTATGTCATGCCGATGAACCCTGATAGTTCTTAGGGGTGAAAACTACCCCTAATTTTCAAAAATTGTAAAATAATATTATAAATCTTAAGATGAGTGAAGTTTGGTTAGGATTAGTTAAATAGTGATTTTTATATACTTTAAAATACAAATTCATACATTTTCAACCCTTAAAAATCAATTGTTATGAGTGCTATCGGTGAAAACAATTGTTTGCCAAAATTTTGCAACTTTTCAACTTTTGAAAATCACCCTTTACAACATTGCAGTTTTTATAAACTAATTTATAAGATATAAATTGAAAAAAGTAGAATTAAATACAAAAAAATTTTTATCAACATAAAAAGGCACCATATATTCTTATACATTTACATAAATAGTTGAAAATATTTACATTTATAGGTAAAACAATTATAATATTAATCTTATTCGTCATCAATTACATCTTCATCGTGATCTTTGTCATCCTCATCTTCAATTATTGGTGAACTATTATTGCACTGTGGTTTTTTCGTAAAAAATGAGGTATTGACCTTATTTTCATCATAACTCACTCAATTTTTGAGCTAGAGTCTTTTTTATGATATGTCTATTTATGCTCTTTAAAAAGGTTTTGTGAGTTTTCTTCCAAAAATGCATCATTTTCCCGATACTTATTTGACTTTGAATCTTTCAAATTTGGCATTTGAAGAAAACCGCTGAACATTGATAGGCCGTATTTTGGTTCCTATTATATCGCAAAAACATTTTAAAAAATGAATTTTATTTGTCTTTTTAAAAGCTACAAATTTGTTCTCTACATTTTTTTTGATAAAATGCACCATTTTCGAGTTATTCGCGAAAAATCGATTGAAAACGTGGATTTTTTCGTCTAGAAGTTGTTACTTTCAATCGCGAATAACTTGAAAAATATCATTTTATAAAAAAATGTATAGCACATTTTTATTAGTATTGTTTAGAATCACTTTTTTAATCGAAACCTGTAGTTAAAACGTAAAAAAAAATTTCACCCCAGATATGGGGTGGCAACCACCCCCTAGGCTTTGGCGCCCTTTGGTTCAATATAGATTTTGATCCTTAGGCTATTACCTACCTTCTGTTAAATTTCAAGTCAATCCACGAGGCACGAAAAAATTGCGAGGTGAAATACTTCATTTCCTGGACTATAACTGGTTTGACAGCATAAATCGTAGATTTATGTGTAGCTTTCAATTTTTATGAGTTCAGAATCCAGCAGCCCGCTGAAGTGTGGGATTTTTATAACATAATTATTTGACAATCTTTTGTTGGCCAACCACTTACAGCAGAATTGAGCCGAAATACATTATATTCCTATGTTCCGAATTTATTTCGTTCAATCTGTATATTTATTTATGTACAATACATATAATTAGTTAGTATCTTTGTTTATTTGTCCTAGCCAAACTCATTTTTCACATTTACTTCTAAGATAAGACGTTCTCATACCTCAGAGACTGAGTTAAACAATTGGCTCCCAAACAAAGTTGTGAGTTTTATTGAAGTTTGTAAAAACTTAGACCTTGAAGGTTATACATTGGCTCCCGACTTTCGGAAGTAGTTATATTGTTACCCATTGGCAGCCACTGTTGGTAATGGGATGTTCAATGGTTACAACATGAATACCATAAAAATAGAAATCAGTTTTCAGGAAGTAGAGATATCCAAGAATTCACTTAAAAATAGAAAGTCACCAGGAGCAGACGGAATAACCAACAAGCTCCTAAAACACGGAGGAGAAAGTATAACCCTAGAGATGATAAAACTTATACAAAAACTAATATTGCACGGAAGATACCGGACGCATGGAGAAACACCATAATGATACCAATGTTCAATAGCGGATATAAAGTAGACCCCAGCAATTATAGAGGTATAAATCTACTGAACACCGCACTTAAGCTTACCACAAAAGTTCTAAACAACAAAATTAATAAACTAACAACTTTTTCAGATGAACAACGATTCAGATCCGGAAGATCCTGCGTAGAAACCGTATTTGTACTAAGACAAATCACAAAAAAGGCCATCGAGTACAATAAACCAGTATATCTATGTTTTATAGACCTGACAAAGGCTTTTGATCGCATTCAAGTCGAAGACCTCTTACACCTACTGTATAAATGAAACATACCAATCAATATTATACAAACCATCGAAAACATCTACTTCCATAATCGAGTATCGGCAAAGATAAATGGAAAACTAACACAGTGTGTACCAGTACAAAGCGGAGTCAAACAGGGTGACCCGTTAAGCCCACTTCTCTCTAATATAATAATGGACGAAATAATACAAGCAGTAGTAAAGTCATGGTTACAGAATGGGGAACAAAGAAATCCAAATATTATGTTATGCAGATGACGCCGCATTAATCGCCGAGACAGAAGACGAGCTCCAAAGATTAACACACATCTTCAATACAACAGCCAAGAAATACAATATGATAATATCAGCAGAAAATCCAAATGTATGATAACATCTAAATACTAACTACGATGTAAAATCGAAATTGATGGGAAAATAATAAAGCAGGAAGCAAGATTTAGATATCTGGGAATAGATATAACTAGTTACGAAGATGTTGAAGAAGAAGTAAGAGAACAAAGCTTAAAAGCAAATAAAGAGGTGATGACGAACATCAGGAAAGTCTGTTGGAAAGGGAGAGAAGCGAAAACATAAGAAGAACATACAATATAGAAGACATAAATGGATGGGTGACAAAACGAAAAGAGGAGTGGAATGAACACATTAGTACAATGGCAGAAGATAGGAGAGTACGAATAGCAAATGGACGAAGAAAAAGATGGTGCGATAATTTAAACAATTTAGGAGGCTAATATTGAAGAAGGAACAGGTTTTAAAGCCTACATGCAAGAAGAAAGAAGAAGAAAATTCAATTGGACCAAACTAAATTATTCAGAACACTCCTGTGACGGATATCATATTCAGATGAACCTTTGTTAGTACTGTCTAGATATTAGAACGGCAATAACTCTATGCACCTTCACAAGAATTATTAAATGGTATTTGGCCAGTTTATCTAAAAGGATGAAGAAACTCATAAATATAATTAAAAGAACAACATTTGACCTATCTTCAGAGAAATTAAATACCTGCCGTTGTGACTCATTATTCAGAGAAAACTTCGCATTTTAGACGTATTTTAGGCGATGGATGGTAAGAAAATGTTCTGGTTATGTAACTTAAAACAATTAATTGGTGTATAGGTGAAAAATCTGTTTTGAATAGCTGCTCATTGGGAATAGTTCCAAGATATTTCTGACATCATGATAGCCAACGAGAAGACACAAGAGTGGATAAGGAAAGGGTTTTAGCTGAGACCTTCGAAATAATGAAAAGCATGTATGATGGCGCAAAAACTGGAGTGTACAACAAATTGATAAATTTAATGTGAAATTAAAGCTCAATTAACTAAGTAAATGCATTTTCTTTTATGTAAGTGCAATCATTTTGCTCTGACTCTACAAAAATATTTGCCGATTATTTTGGATTTGAGTTTTTTCTATCTCTTTATCAGTTTCTAAAACCTCTTTTGTTTTGGATTTATTACATGCTGATTTAATTGAAAAGATTATGCATCCCTTTATAGCAAACAATTATGAAAATTAGTTTTGTCATCAGTATCATAATTTCTAATGGTAAATATGTATGAAACAAGCACTTTACATAGATAACTAATTAAATTAACATAACACGTTATACTCGACAGAACACTTGATAAACACCGTATATCAAAGTTCAGAAATTTAATTTAAAAATGTGCTCTGTCTTTCCTTCTAATTATATTAAAAATCATAAAAATAAGCTGAATTTTGCTAAAAATGTCAATTTTGGGCCCCCAAAAGATGCAAAAAATTTACCATTCCTACCCCCCAGCTTCCCCCTAAAACGCCACCTCGTAGGAATGGGTATAAATCGGTTTAAGAAGAGACTGTCCGTCGTAGAAAAAATTTTTAAATAAAAAATTTAACTGAAATAATTTATAACAAAAATATTTATTAACACTTTTTGTGTAGAATGAACCGTTTTTCAGAAACAACGCTTGAAGATACTGGCGATTTTTTATTGTCAGCCATCGACAAAAATCAAAATGCGTTTTAAAGGTGAACAGTGTAGCTTCCATATACAATTTTTGCATTTTGCCGCAAATGAACTCAGTTTCTATAAAGCTGTTAAATAAATAAGCGTTCAGCGATTTTTATTAATTTTTACGATTCTAATGACACACGTATAAATCACATTAATGACACTCGATGATTATCAACGTTAGTTAGCTTTTTGTCAATGGTCTCAGCAGCAAATGCAAAGAGATAGACTTTTTTTCGATCATGTGCTTTTTGACGATCAGGCTAATTTCGCAAAAATTGAAGTGAATCGGCATAATTTTATTTCTACTTTATTAACAGTCATAGTCAAACTAGGTAATCTATAAATGTTTGGGGTGGTATTGTTTTGAGCTATGTGATGGGCCCAAACTTTTTTGACGGCTGTGTGAATGTTGCTATATATATTTGGATTTTCTGAATAATAATTTTACTTTACTATTGCAAAATGTTTCACTTAATATTCGACAAAGAATGTAGTTTTTACACGACAGAAACGGTGCTCTAGTTCATTACACTGATAATTCACAATTATCTAAATAATAACTTTGCTTGTGTACCAGAAGTCTCCAACAAAAACAGATGATAAGAAAAATAGGGAAGCTTTTAATAATGTTGACTTAACGAATGTTAAGAAATATGATTCGGATATTTGAATATCGGGGACAAGTTGGGGGATACAAATTTCTGGAAAAAACATGTTTTTCAAAAAACAGTTTCAAAAGTATTCTTAAAAATAAATATCCCTCTCTTCAGTCTTGACTCCCTGACGGGAGTTTGTTGGTCGTCGTGATATCGTGTATGGTCTATCCAGGTCTTTTGCAACTTCCTGCGATCTGGTCAATCCATCTCGTTGGAGATCTTCCTTATGATCTTCGGCTTTCTACCTTCCCTTGAATGAAGAGTCTCTCCATATTATCTATGTTTGACCTCATGACATATCCAAAATATTGCAATTGTTGCAATTGGATTTTTCTAAAGAGTCTCTTAGATATCTTTAGTTCTTTTAGACTAAATAGTCGGTCCATGGACTTCTTCTCCAGCAGAACATTTCAGTGGCGTCTATTTTACTTCTTTCTGATTGCCTTAATGTCCCAGATTCGTATTCATATGACAGTACTGGAAATATTAATGAATTCACCAATCTTATTCTTAGAGTTTTTAAATATTGGTGTTTTTCCATATTTTGGCCATCTTTCCTATAGCGATCTTGGTTAGATCACATCTACGTTTTGTCTGCTCCTGGAGCGTTCGTGTGTTTGTGATCTATGATCCCAGATTCAATAATGGGTTTACATCAAACCGGCCAAGTAGCTTAGTAACTATCGGCTGCATCAGTGCTGCTATTTTTCTTATAATCTGTTGCTGTTATCAGTGCCGGCAAAAGCCTGGTTAAAGAGGGAGGGTTTTCGTCAGGAAGGGTATCCGACAAAAAAAAAGGTGCTAAAACCATAGAAAGAAGGAATATCACAAACATAAATACATAAACTTTTATTTATATAAAAACGAAACAACAAACTGTTTAAAGTAATTTCTAATAAAACTTATCCGAAAAAAAATGCATAAAAAATCAGAAATAAAGAATACACTATTCTTATCACTTTTAAAAGTGCAATGGTAGCTGTTGGTATTCTATTGTTATTCTTTTGTCCTTGTTGATTTGAGTAATATGTCCAATCAAGAGTCAAACACAATTTGAAGTTGAATTGCGTTGATTTAATCTCAAAAATTATGGTTGTAAATCCCGAAACAGCGGGTGCTATTGTGGCGTTGCTTCAAGAACTAGTGCCCGTGATGATCGCTTCATCCTCTTACAAAGTCTACGAGATCGTTGTGCCACGACTGTACAAATCCGAAATCAACTTCAGTCCATCGGGGATAACAACATAAGTAAACGAACAACAATTTAAGCAGTGGCAGACCTGCAACAGACCTAAAATTTCTCAGGCGCCACCGAGTTGCGCTGCTTCAGTTTGCCAGAAACCATGGTCACTTTACTAAAAATTTTAGGCTAAAATAAACGAGGCACGTTTTATTTACCGATGAGTCCAGGTTTACCTTGCGGTCTCCAGGTGGCCGTGAGAGACCATGGCGAAGACCACATGAGCGTTTTGCAGAATGTACCTTCAGTCCTAGGGTAAGCTATCAAGAGGGCTCAATTATGGTGTGGGCTGTATTTTCTCTAGAGAGGCACGTACAGAATTGTACATCGTTCCGAGATGCTCCATAATAACTGCCAGGTTCCCTTCATGATTTTGTTGTGCCTTTGGCTGGTTTTGTTGAAAATGACTTTGTTCTGATGCATGATAATGCCAAGCCTCACAGTGTGAGAATCCCTCAACAGTTTTTAAAAGAAGTAAAGATTCCTGTAAGTAATGGATTGGCCAGCATTGAATCTAAAAGCAAACCTAACCGAACATGTTTGAAACGTGCTTGGGCGAAGGATAGACAGTCGTGTTCCTGCTCCTTTAGCCTTAAATCAGTTACAAGAAGCCCTTTTAGAGAAATGGGAACTTATTTCTCAACAGGACATTTTTCATTTGATATTGGACATATCAAGAAAAATTCAGGCAATAATTCGAGCACTAATTGGCAAAGGTGTGAGACAGGGCGACACCGTCTCATCCAAGTTATTTACTTTGGCATTAGAAAATGTTTTCAAACGACTAAATTGGGCCGAAAATGGATTAAAAATAGATGGGGTATATCTCAGCCATTTGCGTTTTGCAGACGACATAGTACTAATAAGCACAGATATCCATGAACTAAAATCAATGCTACAAGATCGGCAAAAAAAATGAATCTCGACAAAACAAAGATATTAAGCAACAGCCTAGAAAACATCACGATAGATAACATCAATATAGAAAAGGTAGAACAATATTATATATCTAGGACATGCAATTAAAAACGAAAAGAAAAATCAAACCCTAGAAATTAAAAGAAGGACACAATTATCATGGGCTGCTTTTGGTAAGTTGAGCTTCATTTTAAAAGACAGAAAAATCCCAATTCACTTAAAACGAAAAACCTATGACACTTGTATACTACCAGTTGCAACTTATGGATTGGAAACTATGGCAATAACAAGAAAAATGGCAGAACAATTAAGAGTAACTCAACGGGCCATGGAGAGGGCCATGTTAAATATAAGCCTCAGAGACAAAATTCCATGGACAAAACACCGAAATACGTCGAAGAACTAAAGTAACCGACATCATGGGAAAAATAGCGACATTGAGATGGCAATGGGTAGCACATGTAGCAAGACAAGACACCAACAGATGGTCTCATAAAGTGACATTCTGGAGACCTCGAGAAACAAAAAGAAGCGTGAGAAGACCTAACAAGAGATGGATAGACGATATAACTGCTGTAGCTGGAAAGCAGTGGATGAGAATTGCAAAAGATAGGGAAGCGTGGAAGCAATTGGAGGAGGCCTATGTCCAACATTGGATAAATAAAGGCTGAAGAAGAAGAAGAGAAGAAGAAGAATTCGAGCACGTGGAGGAAATATTCATCAGTAAAATCAGTTTGTCCGGACACATTATTTAAGTTTTCATTAATTGAGCGTCATTGTCATTGTGTTACAACATTTACTTACGTTTTTTTTCCTTAATTCTTAAATTGTTATCTACTGAAACAGTTCTTTGTTCAAACGTTACATTTTTATTAGAAATTAGTTAAAACAGTTTGTTTCGTTGGTGTTTACGTTATTATAATAATAAAAGTTTAAAGATAATTAAAATTTTTAAGTTTCTATTTTAACATGAAAGTGCTCCTTTTTTGTGCCGGCCAGTGTAAGGTGTGTTTAGGGTGACGTAAAATCTTGAATTACTTTTTTTACTGTGGTTCCATTAAAATAGCAGTTCTGTTTATATAAACATGTTTACTCTATTATTTTTTCTAGTTACGTTGATGTTCGTCAATTAACTGTCTTCGGGGGTCATAAACATGTTATTATGACCCCGTGGATAGGATTTTAATCTTAAGGTCAATAGTTCGGTTTATTATTTAGTAAACTTTGGTTATATTTTTTAACAGAGACTATGTTTAAAATAACTATAAGTAGAAAGTTATGCTATGCTTAAACTAAGTTTTTGCCTGGCTATGTTTTAATATAAGTAAACACGATTTGGAAATGGAAATGCAGAAGAAGCAACTATGCATTTATTTTATTTATTTAGGGACAGTAGCGTGTTGTGGGATTGCCGTCACAAAGAATATAAAAATCGTCAAATTAAGAGCGACACATTTACCCAGACAGCGACAAGGTTGGAAATACAAAAAGATGCAGCAGAAAAAAAAATAAAACTTATGATGATGAATTGATGACGTTTGCGTGAGCAAGTAGTTTGCGTTTAATAGTTTCATGTTTTTAAAGGAAAATAACAAGCCGCTTCCCACTCTTAAGGTGAAATTAAGGTCAGAACTTAAAACTTTGTACGCAAAAACTACATAAGGGGCAGCCGAGAGAAGTACACCATTTTCGTCGGAAATGTTGAAATAGACTGGGTTATAAAAATGTTACTTGCTGCTTGCAAAATCCGAATAAAGACGTTCAAAGTTAAACACAAAAGTTATCAACATATTATTAGAAACATTTTGCCAACAAGTTTCGGTAACATGTTACGGTAGGTGCTAGTTACGAAAATCCAGCGCAAATCCTTATTTTCGTACTGATTCGATCCGAGAGCCTTGTTTACATATTTATCCACGCAGTGGTGACTATTCAGTGCCGTTAATTATATAAAAAGCATAATCCCGCCACTGTCCATCTCTTCGGATACAGTTGGCACACGCCACATGCGTGAGGAAGGATCTTCCTATGTGGCGTCAGTCGTCACCGGTTTACAGTATTACAACAGTATTTACAGTACCACAGTACTAGTACCATAGATAAGAAGGTTAAGTTAGGTTAGGACTAGTACTAAGTGAGGACGAGCCGCTTAACAAAACGATATAGCTACTTACAATAGATAGTATAATACCGGGACAATACCTACTAGCGATACCATTATGTGAAGGATAAAAACTAGTAATGGATAAACTATTTGAAAATACCTAGGTATATCTTTGCACAATCCGCCGCGCCGCCCTCTATACAATTATTTACAGAAAACTGTTTCTGAAAAAAGTGCAACGATGTCTTTTCATTGGAAACTTATTTTTTGGCATTACAGGGACTCTGAGGGGCACACCAACAACAGCTACGGAGGTCCTACTTAAAAATCATCATAGAGCTTGTCATTTAAAAAGAGTTTATTTAATAATTGGTTTATCTGTATACGAAGCCACAGCATGAAAGACATTTTTTTAAGCCCTTCTCTCTATTCGGATTGTCGAATACAGGCTTTTCCTAATTCTCGCCATTCATCTCGGTTCAATTCGGTTAATTTATGGTAATTGGCAATGTTAATATTCTTATTTACGATTAAAGTCTTTTTACTATTGAATATTTGGACCACAGGGAATTCGGAGAAAATGTTTCGGCGAGATCGGCAAAGTATACAAGTAGCACAGTTTCACTAATGTGTTCTACATGGTTAATTTTTCATATTCCTGGTCGTAGACATCGCTATATCAGCATTTCCGTAACGTAGCAACATAACACCATAACACTAAAATCCTGAATCCATTTTAAATCAAATAGGTCACATAATTATTACAAAACACACTAATTTTGTTCTAAAAAGAACAGATTTTATTCTTCTTCTTCTGGTAGCACTACAACCCGGGGTGGGTCTTGGCTGACTGCACAACCTGCTTCCATCTCCAAGGGTCGTCCATGATGTTTAAGTCAGTGGGTAGCCCCATTGTTCTCAAATCTGACCATATATTATCTCTCCATCGCATTCGTGGACGTCCTAAGGGCCTTCTCCCTGTCGGGACTTCTTCCCAGATTAACTTGGTAAGGCGGTTATTAGGGAGCCTGTGAACATGGCCAGCCCATCTTAGACGTTGGGATTTAATCTCTTGGACTACGTCGCTAGCACTATACATTTGTTTGACCTCGGCATTTGTTCTCATTCGGTATTGGTTAGTATTCGGATCGTGATAGGGACCGAAGATCTTTCTGAGGATTTTTCTCTCAGATTAACAGATTTTATTGAATAGGTAAAAATATAAAACAAGAGGTATTCACTTTAAAATTCAAAATAGTAAAATACAAAAAGTGTTAACACCGCAACTGTCAATAAGTGTTACCAATTTATGCCAAAATATCACCTTCGTTCGATTACAGTTATAATGTGTTCCGAACAAAGGTTCTTCATAACAAACGCTTTATAATGCATTTATACAAATTAAATGAAACATATTATTGTGTAGGTATTTCTTTAATTTAACATCTTTAAAATCTTTAAATATTATTTCCACGCGTATATAATAAAATGTGTCTAGTGGCTGTAATGCATCGAGCAATAAGACAAAAGAGGGAATCTAATCGTTATAAAAAGGAGACCAAAAAAGTGGCCTCTGATGGCGGACACATCCGGAAATGCAAAGGCGCTAAATTTAAATTTTCCAACATTTGTTAACAATAGCTATAAAATATTTTTCAGACTAGAAAGTTTTAATTAAATATTAACGATAATAGTCTAAAAAGTGACATAATTGGTAAAAAACTTCAATATAAATAAAATTTCATGTGACAGTTGGGACAAACAATAACATAACCAAACTAAATTTGACTTCTTAAACAAGGAAAGAGACTGTCTATCCTTGTCTAAAGTGGCCTCTCAAGATGGCACTTCCTGTCTATCAATATGTTTACCCCTTCTACCTTTACATTCCCTCTTTTGTCTTATTGCTCGATGCTGTAATGCCAGTGTACTCGGCAAAGTGATTCTAAAACAGAACACATCTACCGCCTAAATATTTCGTGTTGGTATCATGTGACGTCACGGGCTATGACGCCGATGACATGCATCGGTATGTAAATTAGATGAAGTGTAAATTATTATTTGATTCCCGATAGAAAGCCAAAACGTCAAAATAATAAAGATTTCGTTTATAATATATGATTCATTTGGGTAATAGAAATAATTTGGGAGAAATATTTCAAAAAAATTTTGTAATAATATAAACAACTATTAAGGATCCGGCAAGTCCTTAAAATCGTGTCGTTGTATGTCCGTACGATAACTCATGAAAAATGTATTCAAGCTATATACTTTTATACAAATATTCTTCTATGCCCATGGAAGAATCCTGTTGAATTTGAAGTCAATAGGTCAGAAGGACCAACGATAACTCCTTTCAGAGACAGAGGGCATAGAGTTTTGGCCCATAGTGTTATTAGTACATAAATACATGGCATTAAAAGGTACATCATTTTTAAATAAAGACGTTGGTTATATACCTACAATACACATATATAATTATTCCATTTCAATATAATTTCATTATGTTCAAGGATTCTGTCGAATCAGTGGTGACTCCGTTATATCTGTTTATTATGTTAATTAAACCATTAATTAAAAACTAGACTGTTTAGTTTTTAATCAATGATTAAATCGATTGAAATGGGACAATTACGAATTGACAGGTGTATGGTTTGAACTTCGCATAGTAAAGTTTATATTATTAATAACACAATGAATTTATTTAAAAATGCAAATAAATCCTAGATTATTAAAAATACCTATCGATAATGTTATCAAAAATTGCATTATTTTCATTAGACTTTAAAATGAAGATAAAATAGATTCGTATATTTAAAAATACTTATATATATCTTGTGGTATTTTAATTTAGGACATCGTGTCTCATAAATTTTTATTATGGACGCTTGTGGCCAATGTATCTACCTGTCAATTCATTTGAAACGCAGATTTCAAAACATAGAGATAACTATTTCATCTAGGATTAAGTACTTGTCTTGTGTCTCGCTGAGATTAGTGTTTACTGTCAACGCAAAACAATTAATGGGCAGTTAAGAAAATGTTTAGTACTTACGAAATTCCAATTGGTCAGGAAAAAGTAGTGGTACACCTTCAGATGGCTGAACATCTCCCCATTAGGCCTCTCGGAAACTTCATTCAACGCGAGTTGCAGTCTCAAAGAATAGACATCTAATATCACGATCCCGACATAAAAAGGAAACACGATTTTCTGCAGAAAAGCCATATTTTTCGCTACCGCTATTAGACTACTTATTTATTATGCGCTTTGTTAATATACTTATGAAAAAACCTTGAGTGTTGCAACAAAACAATAATAATAATAAAGTAGGTAATTAATTCCTCGGTAATAGCAACTAAGTCACGATAAAATAAGTTAGAATGAGCTGTTTAGTTATCAACAGCTATAGTTTTATTCATAATTATATAAGAAAATAATATCACTTCGCTATAAATTTAAACAGATTGACTAAATTTTGAGGTTAGCTCTCAAACATTTCAATTCAAGGGCTATTTTGAAACAAGATGAACCAGCGGCGTATCGCTTATCATTTGCGATAAATATTATGTAACTTTCAAACTCATCAAACTGTACTTTGGTCAGGTACATCATAATAGAATAAATAATTTTGTAATAATATGATCATAACATTTAGATACACATTTTTGATAACAATAAAAAATTAGAAAAAAGAAAATATTTTTTTTTAAATTAAAATTTTTATTGTATTAATGTTCTTTAGCGTCTTTCTCTTTTATGCCTATTTATCAGAATGTTTTTCTCATTTTTCTCTTGTACTCCTTCCTGAAACTTGACTATCTACTCAATTCTTAGTTGATATTCGTATTGGGTTATTCTGATTTACCTTAATATACCTACCTACTGTTTTATTTTTGATCACACAATTCATCCATATATAACATTAATCTATTTAATCGTTTGTCTTAACTGTTCATATAGTCTGTAAGGTCTATAAAAATTGGTTTTATATATTATGGTCTATAATCATAGTCTTATTTTTGTGGTATAAAATTTTCTTTTCATTTCATTCATTCGGTTTTAACCCTACCGAACATGTAATCATCTATTTCCCCATTATTGGGAAATTGATAATGTTCCAATCGGCTTTTTTCCTTTTAAGCCTATAACCACAGAATAAATAACAATAAGAATGCCCACTCTCAGATGCCGCCTTTGAAGTTTGTCAGCACGCGAACGCCATGTTTTAGACGGAAACATATACTCGAATTGAGAAATTTGTGACAAGCTACGACAGAACTGTAATATAAATTTTTAGAGATTAATAATTTAATGAGAAAAGGCAGCAAATATTTGATTTCACGCAAACAAATCCTATGTATCTCTTGATACGTATTTCGACCTAATAGGGCTCGTCAGAAGAGCTATTCATAGGGCTTCTCAACGTGAAAAATCAATATTTTATACCTCTTAAGAAGCAACAATAACATGGCTTCAATACGGACGCAATAGCGACATCTAATTACAACAATCGTAAAATAGTTTCGAAACACGATTCAGATTTCTGCTTTATAATCTGAGCCTTCTAAAAATTGCAAGGCAAACAGACGTTGATAAAACATGTTAAAAGAGACATGGGGAATCTAAAATTTGCATTTCACGACATGTCTTTTACAACTAAGCAGAAATCGTTAGCGAATTGTGCTTCTTGTACTCACACAGAGTAAATCCGAATAAAATGAGAAAAGGCAGCAAATATTTGATTTCACGCAAACAAATCCTATGTATCTCTTGATACGTATTTCGACCTAATAGGTCTCGTCAGAAGAGCTATTCATAGGGCTTCTCAACGTGAAATTAATAATTTAGTACATTTGAAATAATTTAATCTATTCTTCAACTAAAAGTACGAATAAAATAGTGCATATTATGTCTGTAGTTGCCGTAAATAAATTAAACCAGGTTAATTTGTCTATGCACACCAGATAAAATGTCACTGAACAGCACTGGTTCCGACTAAAACATGGCTGATTCCGTTTGCGCGAACGAGATGCGTGTACTTATGTTTTCAAGCAGAGTGGGCATTCTGATTGTTAATTATTCTGTGCAATAACTTTAGTATGCTTGTGTTGAGCTGCTGTTATCCCGGACTCGTCAACATTAGTTTATAAATTCATATAAGGTTGAATGCTCGAATAAATGAACTTTGATAATATACAAGGCAAATATCAAGCGCAGTATTAATTTAATCTTGCCCAGGTACTTTCGATCACTTAGGGGCACTTTAGGGGCATCTGAAATAAGCCAAGAAACGTTTTCTTTAGTTATAAAAAACGTTTCTTGGCTTATTTGGATTTGGAACTAATTAGATGATCAGTTTCCACCTTTAACCTATTGTCCAAAAAGTTGCCCATTTTGTCTTCCAGGTTCTGGTTCTTTTGCTTTTTAGAGCTGCTGGGAAATGAGTCTACAGACATCTGAGAAGATTCTCTTACCTCCAAATTTGCGATGGTATTTTGTTCGGATGTTGGTCGTTTTCTAACAGAATCATGACTACGATTAGGCTCAGCAACTTGTTTTAAAAACCTCATTTTTTCTTTATATATATATAGGACTTTGACGACTTCGCTCCTGCTACGGATTTCTTTTCCTCATTTTTATTTGCTCGCATCCAAGCATCCCGTAAATTCGACCACTTACTGGATACTGTTTTACCTGCAAATAATAAATAAACATGTTAATAATTATTTGCCTTAATATTTATAACGAAAAATATATTTTTTTTCAGATATTGTGCATTGTGCAGGATGTTCTATGGAAGAACTGTACTTCAGCTACAGGGTTAGTGTGTCGACTATTAGTAAAATTTCGTTAGCCGTCTTCTCCCTGCTGTAGCCTTCGCTTTAGAAAATTTAGAAAAACATTTCCCAACCTTTCCAATCATTAATCAGCCAATCGGGTCCACTGCTGGACATAGGCCTCCCTCAGTCTTTTCCAGTGTTCTCTACACTGGGCCCCTTGTAGCCAGTTTCCCGCTATACGTTTTATATCATCGATCCATCTAGTCGGTGGTCGTCCTCGGCTTCTTTTATAGTTTCTGGGCCTCCATTCCATAATACGTCTTGTCCACCGTCCATCTTGTGCTCTGGCTAAGTGCCCTGCCCAGTTCCACTTAAGCGACGTGGTTCTTTCGATGACGTTTTGAACTCCTGATCTTTGTCTGATTTGTTGGTTTGTTATGTGGTCTCGAAGGCTCACGTTCAGCATTGCACGTTCCATGGCTCGTTGTGTAACTCTGAGTTTATTCGCAGATTTTTACGTGAGTGTTAAAGTCTCCGCTCCATAAGTTTGTACAGGTAAAACACATTGGTCATAAACCTTTCGCTTGAGACACATGGGAATTGAACTTTTTAGAATATGGCTTAATTTGCCAAATGCTGCCCAAGTTAGGCCTATTCGCCTCTGTATTTCATGTGTTTGATTGTCTCTGCTTATTTTGATTTCGTGTCCTAGATATTTGTAAGTGTCTGTTTGTTGTATGGTATTATTTATTGTTAATAGTTATATTTCCACTCATTACGAGATTTGTTATAAGTTTAATTTTCTCAAAGTTTATCTTTAATCCTGCTTTTTCAGACAGACTTTTAAGCGAATGCATCATAGAAACTGTATCTTGTAAATTATCTGCGATTAATACATTATCTGCAAATCTTAGGTGATTTAATCTTTCTCCATCTATATTGATGCCCATATAAAAATTGAGTTCTCTTAAATATTGACTCTAGAGCTACCGTGAACAATTTTGGTGAAATATTGTCTCCTTGTCTAACTCCTCGACCTAAGCTAAATTTCCTAACCTCCTAACATTTCCAATAAGAAGTTGAAAATGTTAGTTTGTTTAATTGTTTGAAGAATAAATAAGAACTTTTGGAAAATTCATTCTGTGCGATTGCTATTATTTGTTGTTCGTGAATATGTGAGGTAAGAATGTCAAAGGATTAAGATATTTACTATAAATGTTCATATTTTAAGGTTATGTTATGGTTTGATTAAAACTTTAATTATTTTTACTGCATTTACTGTATTACTTAAATTAATAATGAATGTTTCGCCGCTTTCTAATGTACTATCTCCTTATTCAGTATAGCAAAAATGCCAGTGGCCATGTTTGGTTTATTCCATTGCTTTCTTTTTTATGAGACATTCTGTGACAAAAACTTTATTTAGTGTAGACACATAAAAACGTTCTTTATCTTGGATATTATACATTGAGAATACTTCTATGTCCAATATTAGTCACATTTCTAAATTTCAGGTTAGAATTTTTCCAAGATAAACAGATCAATATTTTATTATTAAAACTACATACCTATGTCAACTTTAACATGCATTACACTACCGATTAAAAACATTTAAAGTTCTTACCTTATTTGAAATATTTTCCCACTAAAAATAGGTAAACACAAAAAAATTGGGGACACGCGGTTCAATAAATTTGCAAGTGTGCTAAGATGATTGATCTTTAGATTTTACAACGACTGTTATATAAAGTTTTGAACCACAATCTAGCCTTCCATGGATAGATGGCACCTGTTATTCCGTTTGTTTTTGAAATATTTAGCTATTTAATATTAAGCGCTATCCTAAAATTAAGCGACTTTCCTCTAATAAGTGAATAAAATGAATTTTGTATCTCTTGCTATTTTGACGACACGGGTCTCCTCCATTCTGCTCATGTGGTTATTCCATTTTTTTTTCCTATTTTATGTCCATTAATTTATACTCTGTACCTTACATTTTCTTCTAATGTCTTCACTTCTCTTTCGATCTCTCAGCGTATTTCCTGTAATTCTTCTCAGTACTTCATCTCTGCCGTTTCCAGTAGCCTTTGCGTTGTGGCCGTGTCGGGTCTTCTTTCTGAGGCATGTGTCATTATTGGTCTTACACTGGCTTCATCTTCGTCTTCGTCTCAATGTTAATGTGTCTGTTTTGCCATATTGTGTTATTAAGGCATCCTTCCAGTCTATTTGCTTTTTGTACTTGATCTCTCACGTCTTTGTCCAGGTCTCCATAGCTGGACAGTGTAATTCCTAGGTATTTTATTTATATTACTTGTTCAATACTGATGCCATAAATTTCTATTTTACATCTGGTTGGTTTTTTGCTGACTACTATTGTTTTAGTTTTATGAGATGAGCTTGTCATATTAAATTCTTCTTCTCTTATGTTAAATCTGTTGACCAGTTTTTGCAGACTATCTTCATCTTGCGCTGTCAATATTGCATCGTCTGCGTAACAGAGTATTTTTATTTCTTTGTTTCTCATTCTATATCCTCTTCCTTTGTTAAGGCTTTTGGTGATTTCATCCATGATTAAATTCAAGAGCATTAGGCTCGGTGAGTCCTTTTGTCTTATTCCGCTGCCTATTTCTATTCTATTCTGACGTCCGTTTGGTTGTTTTGGTAGATGTTTTCGGTAGTTTTTATAATATTTAGGGGAACTTCTCTATTATACAGAAGATGGATTACATCTTTGAGTCTTACTCTGTCGAACGCTTTCTTTAGGTCAATCAAACAAAAGTTGTATCTGAAGCACATAGTTACCTGTATTTTCTTTCCACTCCTTAATTTTTCCACGAAGCAACTTCTCTCTTTTAATAGTAATACTGTTTTTGAATTTATAAGGCATATCTACACTATTACATTTATAGAATACTGTTAAGTTTTTATTAATCTAATTCATTGTTTTTATTTTTTATCAAAAGTTCTACATTTATAACACTTACAAGTTATTTTAAAGTCTTTATTTGTACTAATTCATCTCATAATAATAATTACATAATTTATTTATAATACGAGCGTTACATTTAAAACTCGGCGTGCTATTATATACAATGAAAGTTCCGTTATATATGTATATGAAAAACAGCAGGTAGCTTGGAATTTCTCGAAGGATGTCGACCTTCCTGACCCTTGGCGAAAAGACTGGAAGGTCACGGGTTGGTTTTTCATTCGACCTGCTTCCGGAACGTTCGAATGGTAGGGGACCGGTTTTAATTACCTAGAATTTCTGCCAGCTGGTCGAAGGGTCGTAAAATCTAGAACATATCAGAATTAAAAAGAATATTTATGAGACATATTTATCGTAACAATACTTTTTCTCTTTATGGATAACTTTATTATTGACTTTGACGAATTTTACAAAATCATCTTTGGGGTACCTGCCTACTGCCGACCGAGTAAGGGAAAGTTGTGATGAATTTCTCTAAGAAAAAGAATTCTCTAAGAAAAAAACTAATGTTAAATGTTCACGACTCCATTGTTCACCAACAACCTTTAACAACCGTTAATAGGTTAGTGACTATGTGCTCCGGTATGAAAGGTGTTAGTGAAAGAACCATTTACAAATTTTTAAGTGGAAGAAAACAAGGAAACATTATTGAGCCAAAAAGACATGAAGGAAAACAACTAATGGAAATTGATGACTCATAGATACGTCCTTCGTATCGCTAGATATCACTCAAAATTAGTGAAAAAGCTACCGACAGTCTCATGGAAAATAACATTGAAGAACTTTGTCAATATATAATCGTTCCAATCAGACTGGACAATGAATCTGGCACATTCCATATGTATCCGCTTTAACATTAATTTTATTTAACACATAAATCTGCCCCTTTTTAATGCTCCAGCACTGACCTATATCTTTTATGCCTCCACTACACATCGGCACTCGGCAGACGCGTCACGCGTCACAAGCTAACTGGACACATCTGTAAATCGTTATCGTTAACCCTTCAGTGCTTCAGTCTGTGTTAACTCCCGGGAGTCGGGAGACGTAAATATCTACCCGAGCATTAAAAAAATGGATGCTGATGTTGAGACCATAGCTGCCACAGCTATATACCTATTTAGTACGTTCAAATACTACTTGAGTGTACACCGGAATAGAATGATTAAAAAAAAATTGAAAAGAAGATGGGTGTGGATGCTGGCTATACATAAAAACAGAACAAAGTAAGTGGAATATAGACTCAACTATATTCCTTAACTAAGTAACTTGTACATTAAGTTTTTTTTAAAGGTATAGCATGGAAAAGCAACTTGCTGAGCTTTACGTGGAGCCAACTGGAGAATTTACTAATTTTGTCCGAATGTCTTACAGCGATTTTGAATACCTTATACAAAAGATATCTCCAATGGTTGCTAAAAAGGATACTTATTGCAGGGATGCGATTCCAGTGAAAGTTCGCCTGGCAGTAACATTAAGATACTTAGCTACTGGAGATAGCTATAGAAGCTTACATTACCTATTTGAAATTTCAAGCCAAGTCATATCCATTATTGTCCCTGAAGTATGTTCAGCGCTCAATGACGTGTTAAAGGATTTAGTGAAGGTAAATGACATTTTTATGCTTAAATATTTATTTATTTTTTTTTATAAAAAATCAACAGTTGAGGGAAACTAATATTTCTGTGAATTATTCATAAAACTTCCATATCTTTCATAATATCTTCTACTGGAATCTGATTCTTGTGTTACTTCAGATTGTTGGTTGTTTGATTGACCTGTACATGAAGAGCCACCTAAATAACTCGTTGACTATGTTTGTGGTCCAGATGCACTGTTGCTAGAGCTAGGATGACTATATCCAATTTGTGAAGGAGAAGAAACATTATTTGGTATAACCTGCATCATTATGTTACTGGAGCTAGGACGGCTGTATCCAACTTGTGAAAGAGAAGAAACACTATTGGTATACCCTGCATCAATATGTTGTACTGAGGACGTTTGCTCAATATAATGCCATGTGGTTCATACATTATTTCTTCTCTTTCAAATTTTGGTACTCTCTAATTTGCTCTGCCAACATTTTAAAAAATAAGTCACATTTATCATCTTATTCTTTTCTTTTTTCTTTGCTGGATAAACACAGAACTCTGTTCTTCTTCTTCTACGGCACTACAGCCCCAATTGAGCCTTGGCTTCCTTTATTTTTTGCCTCCACCCTTGCTTGTATGTGGCTGATCTTCTCCATACACAGACTCCCAAAAGGGCTTGTGCTCTTTACTGTGTCTTCCCGGCGCTTTCTTGGCTTTCCAACCAGTGTTTTCCCTGTATTCTAGCATTCAGTGCTCTTTTTGGTAGACTATCCTCTCCCATTCTTATCAAATGTCCTGCCCATTGCAATCTGTCTATTCTAATGAAGTCTGACAGTGGTGCTGCTTTATAAAGTTGATAAAGCTCATTGTTGTATCGACTTCTGAAGATTCCGTTTTCCCTCACAGGTCCTTGTATTTTCCTTAGTACTGTCCTTTCGAATCTGTCGAGTTTGCTTTTGGATGTTTCTTTCAAGACCCATGCTTCACTGCCATAGCATGCTATTGGTCGAATTAAGGTTTTATAGATTCTCATCTTTGTATTTCGGTAAAGATTTTTAGACCGAAATATATGGGAGAGGGCAAAATAAACTCTGTTTTAAATGAACTTTGAAAATAAGGCTATTATCGAGCACAAGTTAATTAAATCTAGCCCAAGTACTTTCGCTTAAAATAGCATCTTCAGGGGCATCAGTATCTGACAGAGAATGTAGCGTAGAAGTAATTTTAAACTGCTTGTCCTCGTTTTAGTGTAGTGTTTTGTACAATTTATGTTATTTTTAATGTTTCCACATTCTACGCTTGCCGGATAGTTCACATTTTGACGAAATGCCCCTGAAGATGCTATTTTAAGCGAAAGTACTTGGGCTAGATTTAATTAACTTGTGCTCGATAATAGCCTTATTTTCAAAGTTCATTTATTCGAGCATTCAACCTCATTTCATTCTGTTTTAAATCTTCAAATTTCTGCTCGCTTCCTGCAATTCGGGCGGTTTCAGAGCTCGACGTTTTTGGACTTGAATATTTGGGTTCCTTTAGGGAACCAAAGCATTCCTTTAAAGTGTGGGCATTTTCAGATTGTTTCTGGAAAAGGAAATACAATAACAATAAATTTTTTGATTTTTATTTTTTTTATTTTTTGGATATATTTGGCAATGAGAGTAGTATCAATTGGTATGGTAGGTACATCAATAAGATTCCATCTTGTCAAGAGCTAATCGTAAGTTAAAAGTATATTATTTAAAATAAAATTTGAAATATCTAAAATGCTTTTTTTAATTTTTAGATGCCTAACACTACGGATGAATGGCTTTCGAAGGCAGAAGGGTTTAGTTTTCCTCATTGTATTGGCGCTTTGGATGGTAAACATGTCATGATTCTACCACCATCCCATACCGCAACGGAGTATTTCAATTATAAAGGACATTTCAGTATTATACTCTTAGCATTAGTTGATAGTGACTACTGTTTTATGTTTGCAGATCTAGTTTGCCCAGGACGGATTAGTGATGGTGGAGTGTATAATGAAAGTGTTTTAAAGCAAAAAATTGACACAAATATTATCAACTTGCCATCTTCTAGTTGCTTACCCAATAGTAACATTAACTTACCATATGTCTTTTTAGCTGATGCGGCATTTGCACTGAGTACACATATTATGAACCCATTTCCTGGGCATTATGCTATTGGTACTCCGGAAAGATTATTCAATCAAAAACTATATAGTTCGCGTGTAGCGATCGAAAACACTTTTGGAATACTCTCTAGCGTTTTCAGAATTTTTAAAAAGCCTATACCTCTGAATACCGCCAAAGCATCTATTATTACAATGACATGTGTCTTGTTGCACAATTTCTTAAGAAAAAGTGAAACATCTCGACATATATACACTCCACCAAATTCAGTAGATGAGTATGTCAATGGAGAATTAACTAAACCAGGATCTTGGAGACAAAATAACACTGGAATATTTGATCCTCTGCAACCTGTATCTCAAAGAGCACCTTTATCTGCAGCTAAATCAAGATTAAATTTTTTGAAATATATTCACGAGAATAATACCTAGTTATGAAATAAATAAAATATATTCTAAAATAAATAAGATTATAGATTTTTTTTACTTTTACTTACATTTTCCTCTGAGATATGCTTCCATAGCATCATAAAACGACCAGATGGGCTGAAACACTTCTTCTAACCAGCCCCCGACCTCAAAGAAGATATATTTTTTTTAAATTAACACTAAATGAAGTATAGATTTGTATCTGGCGAATAAAATGCAGTGACATGGAAACATCCATATACGACCATACCTGCAACTTTTGAAAGTCTATTGCGCTTCCCTTTATCATTAGAATTCCCCATCTAACTCAACCCTATTGGTAAGGTTCCAAAGAGTCGTATCTAATACTTCTGGATATTTCTCTCCGAGTTCTAGATACCGCAGTCTTACAAGGCCTTCGTAATGGCATAAGACGTGTAACGTGGCTTGCTCTCCTCTAAACAGAACCGGCACAATAGAACAGAACTGCCAAGCCCATATCATTCAAATGCTTTTGGACCAAGAGTATCTAGTCAGCAGTCCTCCTCCTCATTCCTTGAGTCCTTGTCAGGGCGTATTAATACTCTAAATATTATTGGCTTGCTTGCTGGCTCCATTGGCTGCGCTTCTGTACCATATAGACGGCCTCATGTAGGAATTTTCCCACCAGAGTTTTCATTTGGTCTGCCAACATGTTGGAGATCTTCCTCTTGGTCTTCAGCCTTCTACTTTTCCTTCTACTACCAATAGTTTCATGGCCCCTGTTCTTCTAGCTATGTGGCCGAAGTAAATTAGCTATGCTCGTTTTAGTTTTTTTAACAGCAGTCCTACTATTATTCTAATAACTTTTCGGCTGAGGCTTAGTAAGTCTGCTGTAAATTTGGCTGAATGTACCTTGATAAACCCTTTAGCCTGCTTCTGTCCGGGAGCTTTGAGTCAACCTGTAGAAAACAGTCATCTATCAAAAAATACAAATTTAAATAAACTGCACTTTTATCCTCGTAAGAAAACATCATCATCATCAACCTGTATGCGTCCACTGCTGGACATATGTCTTCTTCAGCTCTTTCCATCTGTCTCTCTCTTGTGCGGCTTGCATCCAGTTATTGCTAACACGCTTCAGGTAGTCAGTACATCTAGTTAGTGGGCGTCCTCTGCTCCGTATTGCTTCTTGCCATAGTCTCCACTACAAAATACGTTTTGTCCATCGGTTGTCTGATAATATGGTGACGTATCTTGCCCAATTCCATTTTAACGACGCGATTTTTTTGATAGTGTCTGTTGTTTTTGTTCTACGACGTATTTGTTCGTTTGGGATTCGGTCTCTCAGAGAGACACCTAACATCTGGCGCTGCTGCTAGCCATCTGAGTCACGCGAATCTTAAGTAGCGGGTGGATACTTATCTGCGATCCCGGCAGGGGATAGATCTACTTCACGAATAGTACACCTGCCCACGCGAGCTCACGGATTTCCTAGCCTCATATCCCCGGGGTAACCATGTCCAAACCCAAAGCTTTCTCATCTCCATTCTTTCCTTCCTTCACTTTTAAACTAACTCGCAAACACCCACTAGTCAAGTATGGCGTTTTAATGGCTTAAAACCTTAAAAGAGAAAACATATCTCATATATCAAACAAATAAAGAAAAAGCAGAAAATAATCTAATAAAAACAAAAATAGAATATCCTATTCTAGAAGAATTTAAAATTGAGATATCAGAAAAATGCTTGTAAAGAAACGATATACACCAGGAACTACTTATAATGACCGAATACTAAAACGAATGATAAAATGCAAACTAACAGGAAGAAAGAAAAGAAGACGCCCAAAGAAAACTTCGTAATAATGGATAGTCAACAGCCACATTCGCTATGAAGTAGGGTTGCAAATAAATGTGTACTTTCTTGCTCCTGGTTGTTTTAAATTTCACACAACTCGTAATAATACGGTGTTTTGTTACATTTTTAGTATTGTGGATAAATAATATTTAGAATATATAGTAAAAATGTCTATTAAAATACTCTCTAATGAATTTGCCAAGTCAGAAAATTTTTCCAGCAAGAACTATATTTTAATCCACCAAAAAACACTGAATTTAAACTTTTGTGCAATTTCCACAATTGAATACTAACTCGCATAATTAGTTTAAAAAACAAACTTGCGATAATACCATATGTTAAATGATTATAACTGTATTATTGCATATTTCCTCGAACTTCTATTTTTATTTAATTTGTTGTAATATGTTTTAAAATATTTGTACTATAGTCCGTTCACTCAACTCGGGAATATTTTGACAGATTCATTGTCGGAAACACACAACACAAAAATTACTATCTCTCACTAGTAATAGCCTAAACAAACTTCATCAAGCAATAAGCTTCAATCATGATAATGGGGTGTAACATCAATAATTTTCATTAAAAACTTTTCTTTTAATTGATGTGAATATTTTGTTAAAATGTATTTTTTTTTTAATGACATAGACATTAGTCATTCAGTCAGTTGCAATAGATTCTCTAATCAGACAAATGCACAACCCTATCCCTAATAGAAAACTAACGGATACTTAATAGAAGAATATACGACAAGGTAACTTACAGGGTCACTTGCTTCTCGTCTAGAGGCCCATCAAGACATTCTTAATGACAAACCAAACTGGATCACGGATAAGGTATTACAACATTTAGGATAAACAAAGGATACAAATCTAAACTTCTACAAGATCATGAAAAATTCCATGCTCGCGTACAAATTCTATAGAACCGTGGATGTGTCTGACAAGAAATCTATAATGATATTATAATATTTGTGACCTTGTAGCCATTAGCGACTGGGTATTAAATGGTGCATACATGTTAAATTCGATTAATTTTTTGTAAAGAGAGTTTGAATACTGTTGAAACTTATGACATTCAAAAAAGATGTGATCAAGATCACCTAGTTTTCCGCAATGTTTGCAATTATCATCTTCAATCACATTTATTTTATATAAATGACTTGGATAGCACTCATGTCCAAAGCGTAGTCTATTTATGGTGGTTATATATTTACGTGGAGATTTAAAATTCTTAAACTAAGTAGTTTGTGGAATAACTGGTTGTAAAGTGGTTTATCTTGTGTGGTTTATAAAGCACTAAAGATTACATTGATCTTTCCATGTCGATAGCTGGTTTTTTTTAATCGTAATGGTATCTGATACACATAAAGAATATGACAATAAAGTTCCTGCTATTATACTGGTTTTAGCTAAGTAATCTACATATTCATTATCTTTGAGTCCAATATGTGTCTTAACCCAAATAAATTTTATATTAAAGCCAGAGTCTGCTAAGTGCTTTAATTGATCCTTTATTTAAAAAATATAAGGATTATTAAATGTTTTGGGCAAAAAAGTGTTTTTTATGTTCTATAGAACTGAAAGACAATCTGAAAGAATTAACGATTTTTTAATATGAGAAATTTTAACATATTTCAAAGCTTCGAGTACGGCCAATGATTTCGCCGAGAAAATTGAAAACTAATTGGAAAGTTTGTTCTTAAATTCAGAACCTCCTGAGGTTAGAAAATATTCACAGTCAGTCCCTTCTATTGATTTAGATGCGTATGTGTATATAGCTGTGGCATCACTATAACAGTGGCTTCCCACGGTCGGCGATTCTACAGATCATCGCGGACAGCCGATCAGCACGGACGAGAACGCACCGCAGACAGAGCTCTTCCTACGGTCCGTGACAGTCTGTGTAGGTCCGTGACAGTATTGTTTGATGATATCATAAAAAGGCCACTCAGGCTTGTAAACATTAAATTCGGCATTAAATTATTTCTCTTCTTTTTTAATTCTTTAATCGAAATAGTACTATTCTTCAATTGATTTTTTATTTGGTTCCATACATCGTATATATCGGTTCCGCTTCTTATGCTCTGGTGCCGTAGAATTTCATAAAATTGTTTCATTTTGATACAAATTTAAAAAATCAAAAATATTCGTTTGTCCATTCCATTTTTTACAAAAAACTGCAAAACAACTTTGACGACACTACAGACAACTACTCGTGTCAGCGAATGAAAAACTTCTGACTTGCACTTGTCGTCTGTTAAAACACAGACGCGCTAGGATCGCGTCGCACGAGCATGTACTGCACCTTTGATGTTACCGACTCTAGATGGATAGGACGGACCAGCACAGACGTGCCTGCGCTACCACGGACGAGACCCTTCCCACGGTGCGTGGTGCGTGCTGGTCCGCTTACGTCCGTAATATCGACGACCGTGGGAAGCCGCTATAACAGTTCAAACAGATCTCAGAGTATTGCTGCTCATTTTGTTGTTGTCACTGTATGTGGGTATTATAGCTTCAGTTATATGGAAGAGAGCAAAGAAGTCTAAATCTTTGTCCACTTTGGCCAAATTCTTTGAAAAAATTGGATTGTTCTGTAAAGTGGTGCACAAAGGAGGAGATGGCTGAAAAAGGCATTTTAAATCAGTGATAAGGATACGGATTTTATAAAAGTGTAAAAGTTGTGAATACGAGGAGTGATGCCTAACTTTTGTTGTGTATTTAGCTATTAGATTATTGATGTCAGTATGGGTCTTTTTTTTTTAATTTTTTATAGTGATGAATAAATACACTTTTAAAGATTATTATTTTTTTGATGATTTTATGCTATTTATATAATTGCTTTTGCTATTATGCTATTGATTTGATATGCTTTATGGCGAATTTGAGTCCTTTATAATTTTTTCATAGTTTAACATTTGTCAACAGTAATTTGTATTTCATTTAAAAATTGTTCTGAGCTCGTTTAAACTCATTTTGAAGTGAAGACATACATTTTACTGTAAAAATAAAATGAATTGAATTGATATAATTATATTTTGTTATATTTTTGTTACATACAGAACATATTGGAAGCATAGGAAAGAAAGATACTTCGCACAATGTTTGGTGAGAAAGTAGTAGAAGGAGAATGGAGAAGACGAATTAATGCAGAAATGTACCATTTATATGCTAACCCTAGAATAAAAAAGAGGTGAAAAAACGTAGACTAGAATGGCTCGGACATCTAGAAAGAATGCAAGGTAATCGACTAGTCAAGAATATTGCTTGGAGAGTACCTGAGGGTAAAGAAAAGAAAAGAAGACCAAGAAAGAAACGGAGAGATGTAGTGATAGAAGATGTCAGAGAGATGGGAATCAGAGATTGGAAGCTGACGGCTAAAAACAGAAAACGATGGAAATTATCCGTCCAGCAATGGGCCGAAAAGGCCTGTTAACGCTGTACATACATACATATTGATATCGAAGGAATGAGTTTATGACATTTTAATAGAATGTTATATTTTATGTTCAATGATATATGGCATACATTTTGCCATATCATTACAAATATAGTAATAAAATATTTGATACGTTATAGAACACATGAAATCAGTTTAAAATTATAAAAAAGTCTTGAAGGCAATAGTTTCATACAGGCAACAACAAAATAAATTGACGGCTTTACTGATTTATTGTTAATAACACGATTAGAAAAACGTGTTAGCCAACAACACGTCTAATAATTGATTATCAATTGATAAGTGTTGCGACAACACAAGAAACGGAAGGATTATACCTTTCTCTGATTTGACATGAGCATATACAACCAATGTTAAATGAGATAAGAAAGTATACACTTATCACGTTTATCAGTATAATTGTAAAATATTAGATAAATGTAACAATCAAATATTGAATTGTTTACCGATTCAATTCTTACTTAGTTAAATACTTTGATAACAATCAAAATAGGTTAAACCTTCTAGTATTCTTTGTTTATAAAAGCAGAGGATTTATTTGTTTTAAAATTACTTTTAAGAAAGTAATATTTAAAAATTTTGTAGTTCTAGCAAATTTTAAAAATTTAAGGTAAAGATATAGGTACGTATTTCAAATGTCGCTTTTGTAATCAAAAATAATAATTGAGTTTTAAATGCAGAAAATCTGAGAAACTAGAAATTATTCCAGGTGTAGACATAGAAGTATCGGAGGATACCTATATGTCTACACCTCGAACATCTCTATGTCTGACCACCTCTGGCTAACCTATAATATAATAACGCGACCCTAGGAGGACGGATGTAGAACTCTACAACCGACTCTTAGAAGATGCTATGCGGAATAAAACGGCTTCAACTCCAGGAACTAATACAGAATTGGAAAGGTAGACGGTATCTATCCAAAATAAAATAAGCTATGCTTATAAAAAATCCTATCTAATAAGGATGGTCCAGAAAAGTCATAAAACCAACTCTTGGGGCTGCACTGAATTGGAACACCTTAGGAAGATAGCAAGAATAGCGTTTAATAGAGCAAAACGCACCAAGCTCAAAGAGGATTGGGATTCTTATGAACCAAATTTCAGAGTTTAAAAAAGTCTGCAGACAAAGAAAAAGAGCTGCTTGGAGATCTTTCTGTGAGAAAATCGAAGATTTCCCGCAGGCTTCCAGGCTATAAAAAGCGCTCTCAAAGGACCCACATCGGCGTGTCAGCATATTAACGAAGGAAGATGAAAACAAAACTTTCAACCTTTGCGAAAGTACTGAGGTCCTGATGAAAACACACTTTCCCGGTTCTAGCGTCTCAACAGCACCAAACTGGAAGGTAAAAGCAATCATACTCACAATAAACGACTGGCATCTCACCAGAACAATGATTAATAAGGAAAAGGTAAAATGGGTCATATTGCGCTTCACCCCTTTCAAATCACTAGGGCCTGACGACATATATGCAGCCCTACTACGGTGGGGACTGGATATCCTCCTGCCGCACCTCGTGGAAATATTCAGAGCCTCTTTGGCTCTGAGATACATTCCTAGGAAGTGGAGAGAGGTACGTGTGGTCTTCATACCAAAACTAGGTAGGATGGACTACACCCTACCAAAGGCTTTCCGACCAATTAGCCTAACATCCTTCCTGTTGAAAACGATGGAAAGGCTAGGCGAGAGGTACATAAGGGATGAAGTTCTGGTTCACAACCCACTTCACCCAAATCAGCATGCATGTACTTCGGGAAAATCTACCGATTCTGCACTGCGTCATGTAGTAAAGATCGCTGGATACTAAAGAATCCATCCTAGGTATATTTATAGACATTGAGAGAGCGTTTGATAAAACCACATTCCTGACGTTTCTGTTAGAGGCATGGTTACGAGGGGGTGTCCACTGGATCGCATAGTTCTAGATACCCTGGTTGACCAACTCAGCAGCAACGGTTTCTATGCAATAGTCTATGCAGACGATATTGCTGTCCTGCAAGGCGGTAAGTTTGAAAACATTATGTGTACAAGTTGCTCTCCGACTAATAGAAACATGGTGCAAGGAACACTCACTATCTATAAATCCTAAGAAAACAGAGATGGTCCTCTTTACCTGGAAAAGAAGAATCAAGGGCACACGTATTACCCTTGACAGGAAGTTAACATGGAAGATTACCCTGGGGCCTTTCGCCCAGGGTGATCACCTGGTCTACACTGCTGTCATTAGGCCAATGCTAACTTACGGAGCTATTGCTTGGGTACCAAAAGTGCAGGTATACAGGTACAGGTAACAGCGATTAACAAACTAAACCATATTCAGTGGATGGCTTGCATAAATATAACATGTGCCATGAAAACAACATAAACTGCTGCAATGAAGTTGATCATTGGCATTACGCCTCTAGATATATAAGTCAAAGAGGTGGTGCGATTGACAATGATGCGACAACACTCAGCTGGTGCAAACCTTGATGTAGGAATGGGACAATTGAGAACTCGTTTTTGACGGGGAGAGATGGATACGCTACCACTGCTACAGGCAGGCAGCGACTCAATTGAACCAAAGTTTGTCTTTAAAAAACCCTACAAAATCAAAACACGACAGTATAGGGAGACAAGCGTGGCAAATGCCTATTGCATATACACCAATGGCTCCAAAATGAAAGAAGGCTCAGGATGCGGGATATACTCCTATCACTGAATCCTGGTTAGAGATAACTCAAAAAGGTGTAGCAGGGAAAACTATAATGATCTGCACAGATAGCAGACAAGTGCTACTAACGTTGAATAGACCACGTGTCAGATCAGGGTTATTAATGGAGTGTCACGAGTCACTAACTTAAGCTTCGGATGGTAATATCATTATCCTGAGGTGGGTTAAAGGACACAATAGGAATATAGGCAACCGAATTGCTGACCAATTTGCTAAGAAGGTGACAGGCCTAAGACTCTTAGGACCTGGAGATCTTTTTGGTTGGTCAACTACAACAATCGCGGAAATTGTCAAATGTCACTCCCATACGCAAACCGCAAAAAGATGGTAAGAAGGGCAAGGATGTAAACTTGCCAGGGTAACACTAAGTAACCTTGAAGAGTCAGCGCCAAAGAAGTACTTAGGAATGATCAGGAAAAACCTACGCTTGACAGTTGGTTTTTTCACTGGTCATTGTCAGCTAAGCAAACACCTCCACAGACTGGGCTAGCAGACACCCTTCTATGTAGGAAGTGTGAAGTAGGAGACAAAACAGAAGAGCATGTTCTAGCATATGAATATCCGGAGTTATTGTTAATACGAGGGTACGCGTTCGTCGAGTCCTGGCCCACACCTGCCCACATAAGGGAGATGTCTCCTGGTGACTTGTCCACCTTCCTAGAAATGGCAGGACGGACAATGAGCTAAGGGTGACAAATCAAATTGTGGCCTAAGTGCTGTGGAACTTAACTAGCCCTCCCTACTCTACAGATAGTAGAGTATCATTGGCATATCTAATGATAATTATGGGAATGGTGTTATATTATTTCGATCATTATTTCTTAGTCATTTTTAAATTATGTGTTCAGAACATAGGCGAAACCGTAATAGATACAACCAATGACGTATAATATATAGACTCGGTGAACGCTTTAAAAAGTGTCCAAAACATGAATACCTTTGTTATTGTTTATTGTTTTGATACGAAGATGCACGAAGTTCATGATTTCTTACTAAGCATCACGAAGTTGATCTTGTGTTTGAAAACATCATGGACGTATGAAAACATTTTCTCCATTGTGAGTGACAAGCAAATTTTATTTTAAATTGTTGAAGTCATTTACTTACTATTTTAGTAAAATGCCATACTATTTTATCAAAATAATTATTTCTCTTATAGATGGGAACAAATAGAAATTATAAATATTTAATTTTGATTAAAAAAATAATTATTGTCATTAACATATAAATGAGCACGTCGCTGTTCTGATAAACATACCTTCAACCTTGAGCCGAGATCTTTCGGACACTCGATTCTATAGCGAGAATAGGGGACTGCGTAGTCTATATATTATACGTCATTGGATACAACACACAGCATAACCTTACTTCGTTTTGTATCTCTATTTCCTTGTAATTCTTTTGCATTGGAAAAATATACATTGCAAAAAATTTGAATCGGTTTGAATAAAATAGAGATTTTTTAGTATCTTTAGAATTGAATTTGCTTACCATTGAAATATTGAGTTGAAATTATTCTTTCCTGTATCTCGTTTATTGTTGAGATAAAAGCATATACTCCATTTTCTTTGTGTTCATTTTTTTTTTGTCTTAAAACTTTGTTGTAAATGTAAAGCCTAATATTACAGGCATACATTTTAAATACTGAAGTACAGAAGTTTTTTTTACTAAGGTCTTATTTTCACCGTCTCTGTCGATATCACAATCCTTGACCTATACAACGGATATATTTCTTACAAAACGCATGTAAAAAGATACATGAGACTACAGTTCATGGTTTAAATATTTAAAAAATCAATTTCCTGTTAGTATTTTAATGCCAAGAAAATGATATTAGATATTAATTTACTTTTATATTGAATATTATATTAAACGTTTTAATGTCTAATTAATTCTGCGGTCTGTTAAAAGTAACGAGGTCAATAAGACACAAAAAACACTAAACCCGTTGCTGAATTTGTAGTGCCGCCCATGGTAATAGATAGTTTACAAATCGACCTCTTCATTTCTGCAATATAAGCATGCGCTTTTGAAGATTCGCTATTTTATTGTACTTTGAACTCTGCTGCAGGAAAACGTGTTCAGCTCTAGTGAATTACAGTTGATTAGTTCAATACTTGCTGATGATCTTGACTTTTTTAGATATTAAACATCTGAGTTACTGCGATAAACTAAAAAAATCGACAATCGACACGTTTTTGTTTTTATATTATATTCCTGCGTCCTGCAAGAATAATTGAAGTAATTAATCTTGACATGTGCTTATTAAATTAATTATTTATGATTTGTGATGACAATGGAAACTGAAAACACTTTCATTCGAGAACTAGATTTAGATTTACAGAAAGAAACGGTTTTAAAACTTCATCAAAAAATAGAAGGCGATGTTAGTTGTGTTGTATGGGATGCAGCTATAATCTTGGCAAAATATTTGGAAAAATTATATCAAAGCAACCATGACTTTTTTAAAAAGTTGAAAATTATTGAATTGGGCGCAGGGGTTGGTTGTGTAGGCCTTACAGCTGCTTGTTTAGGGTAGGTAAACTTTATTTTTCTAAACGTATGTTCTAACCTTAAAAATTTGGTTGAGAGTAGGACCAAAGAATATAGACGCTATAAGCGTCTATATTCACTGGTAGGAGTAGGACCACAGTATAAAACAGTTGTTGTCTATACTGTAGGACTTTTGGAGAAGTCTGGACTTAGTTCGCAAACTGAGTTTTTTGTAACACCTACCGAAGTTTGGGAATGAACCTTTAACTAGTCAATTAACATCAAATTCATGAATTTCTTAGTGTTTTATCATTATTGTAGACAAAAATATGTAAGCAGATATCTTCTAGAGGCACCGTAACTTTGACGGACTTACCAGAGGCCGTACCACTCTTAAAATTAAATGTGGAGACAAATAAATCATGTTGGGAACAAGTTCATGGCTATGCAGATGTATCTACCTTGGTTTGGGGAGAAGAGGTTGAATTAAAATGGTTTCCAGATCTCATTTTATTGGCTGATTGCATTTATTACAAAGAGGTAAGATTTTATAAGCTGTAAAGACAATTAATAACATCAGCTATTTCTCCATGGAGACTACACTAGTAGCATATCTCTTGTTTTTAATTATTAACCAACCAATCTTGTTCAATTTTTTGTATCAATTCCAGCAGAATATTTTTCCAAATATATTATGTTCATCAACTCCTTCATTGAGCATATTCTAATCATACTTTTTATGCCTTAATTTTAGTACCATTTACAGATAACATCTATGATATATTTTAATCAAAGTTAAATTTTCATTGAGTACCTGGAGGATTTTTTGCATTATTATGTCAATTTCAACACTGAATGTAGAGGATTATTTCACAGTGTGAGAGGAAATTACCTATTATGAAAGAAAAAACAAAAAAGGAATAATAATACCAATGCAAAAAAAGCATAGGAGTGTGTTGCTCAACAAACTCTAATTAGATGAATATCATAAAAATACAAGAGGGAAAGGAAAATCAATAGGAATTGATCAAAAAGGCAATGTAAAAAGTTTATGCAAGATGTTAGATACATACCAAAGTAGAGAATTTTGCAAATATAGGAACAAGACAAATAAAAATGGAAAAATATGACATAGGTATAGAATATAGGCCAGTAAGGACCATCAAATAATGTTAATTTTCAGTTCCTGGAATGTATAATTTTTCTATTTTCTTCTCTACTGTTGTAAATCTTTAATCTGTAATTTTTGTGCAATTATGACATATGTTTATATAATAAAACAAATTTTTTAAACAATAAATATTTTTTGTTTCAGTCTATAGATCCATTATTCAAAACTTTAAAAGAACTTGTAGGGTCACATACAGAAATTTTGCTCTGCCAAGAAATTAGAGATACAGCAAAGCAGAGAGAATGTTGGGAGCTTTTTATTAAAACTGCCAAAGAAGCATTTAGTATCCATATCATTCCAATTGAAGAACAACATTCGGAATTTTCCTGTCCAGATATAGTTATTTTAAAATTAAAAAAGCTGTAAATTTACTCAATTTATATATTTTGATATATAATTAACTTTTACATCCATAATTTAAAAAACAACAAAATAAAAACATATCTACTATTTTGTTTTTGTAGTGTAATTTTCCATTTTCATAAGTCGTTATTTGTCTTTCAAATTCTTAAAAATTTTTATTGGTTTCAAGATATTTAAAAATGTATTCTATTGATTTTTTCCATTGCTTATTATTACTATACTAGTAATTGTCCATAAATAGGTATTTTTTCACAAATTAAAAAATTAGTACCATGAGCCATCAGTTTTTTTACACCTAAATGAAAATCCTTCAGGAATTGTTTTTTTTTTCCAATCTGGGATCATGATGATTAATCCTTAGGTGTAATGATATTTCACCATATCATACACACGATAATGTACATTGGCCCCAAATGCAATAGATTTCCTATTTTTTAACAAATGCTAAATTTTCCTTCAAGAAAAGAAAAAAAGAATATCAGATTATTGACACCAAATTTAATAGATCCTACAAATATATTGACATTGTCTTATTTCCACAGATATATGGTGGGTTTCATGTGTATAAGCTATAACTAAATAAACATGTATAGATTAACTGGAAAAATGATGTGGGGATTCAGCTATGTCATTGACTGTAGGTTTGTTAATTGCACATCATCATCATATAACGGGGGTCCTACGGCGATTGCCGCTTCCCGCATTTCAGCCTCCATCTTTTCCTATCTCTCCAATCTCCCTCTTCTAAGCCTCTAGATTGCATTGTTTTTGTAATTTCTCTTCTCCAGGAATTTGGTGGTCTTCCCCTTTTCCTTCTTTCTGGCGGAACATACATTAAGGCTTTCTTTGGCCACCGCTCCTCCTCCATTCTCATCACGTGACCATACCATTGTAATTGCCTTCCTTGTATTCTATCTGAAAGAGTATATCTAATTAATGTACGGTTTCGTATTTCCTCATTCCTGATTCTTTCCATTCTCGATACTCGACATGACCTTCTAAGATAATCCATTTCCACAACGTCTACTTTATCTCGTTCATTCTTTGTCATCGTCCAACATTCGGCACCATATGTGGTAATTGGTTCTACAATTGCTCTGTATACGCGAAGTTTGGTATGCATCTTTATTTTATTAGACCACAGTAATGAATTCAGTATTCGGATGCATTTTTTCCCTTGGGTTATTCGGTTTTGTACATCTATCTTAACTCTGCCATCTGCTGATATGATGCTTCCTAGATATTTATACTGGTTGCAGCCTTTTATGACTGCGTTTTCAAGCCTCAGATCTGTGGTATTTCCTCCAATTTTTAAATATTCTGTTTTGCTTATGTTTACAGTAAGCCCCCATTTGGCATATTCCTCAAATAATTTTCGATTCATATAATTTATATCTTCCTCATCGGTTGCAACCACCACCTGATCATCTGCAAACAACAATGTATACAGAGTTTCTTGTCCCACTTCGATGCCCATAAATCTACATTTATTTCTCCAATTCCTCAATGCTTCTTGGACATATATTTTAAAGAGTGTCGGTGACAAACAGCATCCTTGCTTTAGGCCTTTAGTGACTTTAAAATCATTTGAGGTTCTGGTTCCAATTTTTACACAACTAACTGCATTTTCGTACAATTTATATATCGCTCGGATATACGTCGAATCCAATCCGGACCTTTTGAGGACCTCAAACATTTTCTTTAACGGGACACTATCATATGCTTTCTCAAGGTCTATAAATACCAAATGGGTCTCTCTACTTCTTTCGACACGCTTTTCAATTATTTGTCGTAGGATAAATATATTATCAAGGCAGGATCTCCCGGTACGAAAGCCGCTTTGTTCTTCAATATCTTGTATCTGTCTTTCAACCCTCTTCTTTAATATTCTGCCGTACAACCGGTCCACAGAGCTCGTCACACTAATACCTTTATAATTGGAACAGTCTCTTTTATTCCCTCTCTTATATATGGAGCTTATATAAGATTTATTCCAATCTTTAGGAATTTCCTGGTCTCCACACATACATTTATTGAAAAGGTCTACTATTAATTCTAAAAGTGCAGTCGGCCCATATTTAACCAGCTCTATGGGAATGTCTCCAGGCCCTGCGGCTTTTCCGTTTTTAACCTCTTTTAAGGTTTCCGTCAATTCAGATAATGTTATTATAGGGATTTCCTTGTTGATTGCACTTGAAACGCAAACACCTACACCCTGCTCAGTAGACATACCACCAGATTGATGTGCCACAACTGGCTTACCATATAGTTATGATTTGTGCTGCTAGTAATGAGCTTCACAATCCTGAGGTGTAACAACATCGTGCCCATGGGATATGGTGAAAAGCGTTGCATAAGTGATGTCTCAGAGCCAGCAAACTTGGGGATTCAAATGTGATACAAGAGCTTTGAGTATACCAGAGCTAAATAAGAGATCTATCAGGTATTGACAGATATACTAGATCTGCCAAAGCTCTGATGAGTTGTATAATAATTAATGGATTATGTGCAATAAGCCAATTGGTCCAATATATTGGAATATGACCAATGTACAATACATGGCTTCTAAAGAAGAAAAAATTTAATATTTGATAATATTGATTATAGGGATAACTAAACCCTTCTTCTTCTTGTAGTTCTTATCCGTTTCAGATGTTGGCGACCATCATAGCAATGTATATTTTGCACATTGCTCTTCTGAGAAGATGTGTTGAACCATGTAAGTAGAAAACATACTTTCGCTGTTCCTCATGATGTGACCAAGGTATTTGATTTTGGCTGTTTTTACTGTGATTAACAACTCTTACTTTTTGCATTCTTAATAAAACGTCCTGGTTAGTATTGGTATAGGATATCTTCAGGATTTGACGATAAAGCCACATTTTGAAAGCCTCAATTTTCTTGCAGGTATCGTCTGTGACAGTCCACAACTCAACTCCATACACCAGTACAGGAAGGATATAACATCTTAGTAACCCGATTTTTATGGGTACTGATAAATCATGGCATTTGAATAGCTTAGCCATTTTTTGAAATGCAGATCTTTCTAGCTGTCTCTATCCTACATTTGATCTATAGGAAATGGTCCCAATTTTCATTGACGTTCATACCAAAGTAAGTGTATGTTTTTACTCTTTCTATTGGTTGACCATTCACACCGATTCTTTTAATTTGCTGTTCCTTCATAGAGGTCATCATACATTTTATTTTCTTAATGTTAAGTGAAAGTTTATATCTCTGACTTACTTCTGTCATTCTATTCATTAACCCCTGGAGGGCGTATCTGATGTTATTGATACATTCTCCGTTAATTCGAATTCCATCTTCAACATCCTGTACTGCTTTTTGAAAGATTTCCTCAGAGTATATGTTAAACAATTGATGGATTCGACGGTAACTTGATGGAAATTCATTTTATGTAATGTACCGTTTTTAAATAAAACGAGCGGTTCGAATTTATATAAATATATTTATTTATAACTTTACAGTTCGGAATTCTCTTATCAACTAAACTAACTCCTAAGATCGTTACATATATATACCAAAGTTACTATTTTCTAGAAAGTTCCCACCTCTAGGCGTACGTCACAGATGTTTCTGGAAGCATCGAGTCGCTTTCGAGATGCAGCCGCTATACGGAGACACGCTACGTGTTCGTAACACTGCTCCCCTCTTAGATCTGAGCGTCCCGATCAGCAATTCTATATGTAGGCCCAGGATGGCGGAATCTACAGGACTCTCCAGCTCTGCATGAACCCCTCAGAAAGAAATAACAGTCTACTGTCTTTGAAGGACACGATCTCTTCGGATTAGTGCAACACACAGTGATTCGTACGCCGGTTTCTCGGAAGATCACTTCAAGCATGCTTCTGACAATCTTCCAATCCAGATTATCTAGTGCATGGCCTATCTTGGGTAAGGCCAAATTCTTAATGTCGTAATTGCAGACGATTTTCTTCAAATTAGAGCACACCATATATCCTCGTAGGTTGCCCTAGCTGTATACGACTTCCTGGTCACCATATACAGCAAAGATCGAGAACCATCTTCTAATCTCAATATTCTTCCAACTTTAGGCTGCTGGTTTTTTAACTCGTCCAAACGACCGAACTTCTTATAAAATACAGATGAGATTCCTTTAGTCATCTCAAGATCTTGGGCAACACAGTGGGCTAGAGAGACGTTATGCGGAACACTAAAAAGATCCTGCTGAACTTCTGTCGTCACACCGAATCTAGCACTCTTTCTCTCTGTGTAATTTGACATAAACTCCTTAAAGCTTGGTCGCCGATCATCTTTGATCTTATTTTGAAGGGTTCGGACTTCTTCGGTTTCATTTGAGCCAGCATAAGGGGCAAGACGATTTATGTGAACTACTTTTGGTTTACCTTTCGGCAACTTCTTAATTCGGTATATTACGTCATTTATTCTCTTTTTAATTTCATACGGACCCTCCCATTGTCTTTGCAGTTTAGGAGACAAGCCACGACGACGTTGTGGATTATAAAGCCAAACAAGATCACCTACTTCATAGCTTTCATTCTTGCATCGAGAATCGTATTGATCTTTCATTCTGTCACTGGCTAACTGGATGTGTTGTCGGGCAAGTTCATGAATGCTGTTCATTCTTAACTTCAGACGATCGACATAATCTTCGCTTGCAACATGTTCTTCGGAAGGTCTGCAGCCAAACTCTAGGTCGCAGGGCAAACGAACTTCACGACCTAACATCAGGCAGGTTGGAGTCTGGCCTGTAGTTTCATTCACGGCCGAGCGGTATGCCATTAAGAATAAATGAATGTGCTGATCCCAATCTCTTTGATGTTTTGATACAACTTTGGACAGGTGTTTACCCATCGTTCGGTTCATCCTCTCGACCATTCCATCTGATTGAGGATGCAGGGGTGTCGTTCTGGTCTTATTGACACCAATCAATTTACAAACGTTTTGGAAAAGGGTCGACTCGAAGTTTCGCCCTTGGTCGGAGTGGATCTCCAAGGGAACACCAAATCGGCTAAAGAATTCTTTAACAAGTACCTCTGCCACGGTAGCAGCTTCCTGATTTGGTATCGCATAGGCCTCAGTCCATTTCGTAAAATAATCCATGGCTACCAGGATATATTTATTTCCATCATTCGTCTCTGGAAGTGGACCTGCAATGTCGATTGCTACTCTCTCCATAGGACTACCAACATTGTACTGTTTCATGGGTGCCCTCTTTTTACCAACTGGACCATTACTAGTTGCACACAGTTCACATTTCCGGCACCATCTTCTTACATCATCTTTACAGTTCACCCAATAGAACCGTTCTCGAACCTTTTGCAGAGTCTTCGTAATACCAAAGTGTCCACCTGATGCACCGTCATGCAACTGACGCAATACTTCTGACACTTTACTTTTAGGTACAATCAACTGAAGCTTAGTTTCTGTACCATCATCGTTCTCAAAGGTTCTATACAGAAGATCATCTTTCAGCACTAGGCAATTCCATTGGCTCCAGTAACACTTGACTTCGGGACTACATGCACTAATGTCTTGCCAAGAAGGTCTTTCACTTCGACGCACCCAATCCAATACTCTTTTTATACATGGATCATCTGCTTGGGCGTCTTGTATCTGTTGAGGCTGCCATTGGTCATTAATAACGGTGGTTCGCCTAACGGGGCAAAATCGTTCTTCTAATTCAGACAATGATTACGATTTGCACTGTATGGCCGTCTTGATTGAACATCAGCATTTGAATGACTTTTTCCAGCCCAGTGCTCGATCTGTTCTAGCTTTCTGACTGTTGTATTATTTTCTTGCACTTTGTGGCGAATGTGACCTTCGTTGTTACCATTCCAACATCTGGGTTCACGTTTCTTCGGCATCATGTTACGAACTACTTTCCGTACGATTTCCTCTAGACGTTTATCGTTTCGTTCGTCACCTTCTTCAGAGGTTCGTACTTGATAGCTCCGTGAAACTCGACTAGCTATGTCATGTTCCAAGGCAATGGCGAGCGCTTCATCTAAAACTTTCGGTCTTGCTAGTCGTAAAGCTTTCTGTAGTTCACTGTCTCTCAACCCATTGACGAAGGCATCTACAGCAATTTCTTCCAAAATGTTGTCTGGTACCTCTGGATAGGCCAACAGCGCTATACGAGCAATATCTGCTTCAAATTCTTGCAAACTCTCACTTGCTCGTTGAATTCTACTTCTTATTTGTACTTTGTAGACTTGTTGTAGATGGGCATCTCCGTAACGTTTGTCTAGTCGAGTAAACAAGGTCTGGTAACATTTTTCTTGACCCTTAGGAATTGATCTTAGGATATCTGCAGCATCACCTCGTAAAGCAGCAGTCAAGGAAACAGCCTTTTCTTGTTCTGTCCAATGATTGGCTGTCGCAATAGCTTCAAATTGTCTAAGGTATATGGACCAAGAGGACTTTCCATCAAATGGTGGCAATTTGAATCTCATATGATGTGTCATATCGTCTCTAAGTGATTCTTCTTTTACAACCGAATCTAAAGCTACCGTATTAATTAGTGGTAGCACTTTCGTGTTAGTTATCATGGTCTCTAATTGTTTGATTTTCTCTTCTACGTTGTTTACATTTTTCTGCATCTGATCGAATGTTCTTGAGACTTCTTCAAATTTCTCATTATTCTGTTTAGAAGTTTCTTCCATCATTTGAGAAACATTTTCAAATTTCTCGTCGAATCTTCTAGACACATTTTCGAGTTTCTCGTCATTTTGTCTAGCTACTTCTTTAATAATTTGAGACGTTTCATTGAATCTTTCGTCATTTTTTTTTGAAGATTCTTCAATCATTTGAGACGTTTCATCGAATCTTTTGGAAACAGTTTCGAATTTTCCATCAATTATTTTAGTTAAAACGGCTTCTTCTGCTGACTGGAACTGGAATGTCTCTGGGTCGTCTCCATTCTTGTTGAGAACAGTCTTCAGTCGTTCTTGGAGGATCTTCTTGGACCCGCTGCAGTCTTCATCGCGTTCTTCTAGTTGCTCACGCAACTGTTTCACTGAAAGTTCTACTAGCAGCATCTTTGGACAGGCACACACGTACTTTTATAAATGTTCTTTCGTACAAAGGTCACTACCGAACTACGCGGATGTTCCCGACGAACAATACTTTTCAAAAGTTTTAAAGTCTTTTTCAAAAGTCACTGCTGGATTTATGTTGAAACTCCACACCGGACACCAACTGTACCGTTTTTAAATAAAACGAGCGGTTCGAATTTATATAAATATATTTATTTATAACTTTACAGTTCGGAATTCTCTTATCAACTAAACTAACTCCTAAGATCGTTACATATATATACCAAAGTTACTATTTTCTAGAAAGTTCCCACCTCTAGGAGTACGTCACAGATGTTTCTGGAAGCATCGAGTCGCTTTCGAGATGCAGCCGCTATACGGAGACACGCTACGTGTTCGTAACAGTAACAATAAAACACTGAAAACTTTGTTTTCAACCTTCCACAAAATTTATTTCAACCTCTTATCACTACAGCTGTTTCGGCTGATTGCGTTTCTCAAGTGATCCATTTTTGGCATACGATTACACTTTATAGTCTCTAATGAAATAAGTTGAGGAGGGGAGAACTGTTTGTCTCAAGTTGGTCATTCAGAATTATATCTGTGTTTTTTAATTTGTTGATTTTCATAGATTCTAACAAGGATAGCTTAAGGCGTTTAATACTGTGTGTCTAATTAGTGACAGTTCCTATGCTTTCAAAGATGCATTGATATTTTATTTTCACAAGATGACTTGGCACATTTTTAACGCATTTTCACTTCAATCAATCTCTCTCTTCTTAGCCTTCACTTAATAATTGCTGAATATATACCTTTTCTGTTTAGAGCAGTTTGAATCTAGCGTTTTTCAGCGATGGTTTAAATATCTTCTTGTCAAGATCAAGAATCGTTATAGAGATGATCTGTTTCTACAAGTATGTTCTTTAAACGATTGGTTGAACTTATAATTACTCAGTGGTGGACTAGGTGTAACGAATTAAAACCAAATAATAGTAAAAACAAAAAATATATTACAACATTTGGGTATAAATTGTTCATTAATGTCATGTTAAGTACTTAATTAAGATATCTTAAAGGTAAATAATTAAAATGCGTTAACAAAATAAACCATATTTATTTTAAATAAACGGTGACGTCATAGCTGTAAAATAGGTTGTTTAAGGTGTTGCTTGAAGAACAATGTATACAACCAAAACAAAAAACATTTTGACATCGGCATTATACTTTGATAAAAAAATTCATTTTGAAGAAAATAGGCATGGGAGTAGGGATTTTTGGAAAGAGTAAAATATTTTAGATAATTTGGAATATCCGGTTCTTTCGCAAGGTTATGCTACTTTAAAAGGTAGACAATACCATATCTAATGCATATTCGATGTATAAAAGCATCAGACATCATTCGAATTTTCTCTGTGTATTTTTGTGAAAATCAGATTACTTATTCTGTTTGTGATAATGCGAATATGTGGTAGAAATTCGACAGATGCGGGGAGAGTAAACCGAGTTCAAAGCACGTTGGAGTATGTAGGAGGATTTAAATCTTCATTGGTAATCTTTTGGATAGTTGACTTGGAGCAACTGTTCGAAATACGGTATCTTTAAAGACGAGAAAGTTTGTAGTTGAAGTTGTTGAGTTAAGAAATAGAAAAATGGCCCCATGAATGCTATAAATACGATTTGTATGAGGTTTTCTGAACTCTGTATAACCTACCATCACATCGAGAGAGGAAAAAGGCTGACCATTTTTTCATCATTATCATTTCTTCATCACCTTCAAAAAGGTGTTTTGACAGTGAGATCAGATGATCGATGTATCAACAATGTACAGGATCCATAATTTCAGTGTTAGAGTGATATGGTTCTAGCCAGGTGAACGAACACAAAATACGTCCAGACTGACAAGATATTATAAGCGTCGTTGCAGAGTAGCTGCAGCGGATTCACGTTTGAACTATGGTAAGTTAAGTGTTTGAGTTAACGTACGTGAATACTCTCTGGCAGTTGGATTCATCTCTGGAAATATTGAGTATCTAAGTTACTGTGTCTAATTAATTTTCCTGAAGAAGTTGATATTATTATACCTAAAAACGTCGAGTTCAGCACCTGATCCCCTATCTCCTGAAGTTTACAGACCCTTAAATATATAGGTAACATCGTTGCATCTGCATATCATATGCATTTAAACAAATTCCACTCTAAATCAAATATATTATCAATTAATGGTACGTCACTGCGTATTTAAATAAATAAGGTATATATTGATCAGATAGGAACACACTAGCGGTATTTTTTAAAGATTATATTATATATGATATTATATATAATTTATGTTACAACCAAACTGCAAACATTAAAGTAGATGACCAGTTGACCGGTAGTACACATTAATTTGGTCATTAAAATTGTGTTGATTTTCAATTCTTAAGGTCTTATAGAACCTATTTTTTGAAATGGTCGGATTTGATCATACGATTTAAGCTGTGGCGTAATTCCGGTGGGGAGTTTTCTGATCGTAGCCACCGATCAGTTCATACGTTATGCTTCCCGAAAATGTCCGTCAGATAAGCGTAATAATTTTTCTATAAGCTATTTTCTACGGGTTTTAGTGTAAATAGACTATTAACAACTTTTTCTCTCACTTCTTTACAGAAGGACAAATAGTAATATTTCTTTACAAATACTGGACTATTCTGTTCGTTTTCAGTGCTATTGGTCTTCCAATTTTATATTTTGTAAATGATAAAAAGGTTGCTGGTTTGAGCACATATTCATGAATGTTAGGGAAATAAGTCTTCTACTCACAATTCGTAATAAGTTTTATTAAAGTTGGAAAAAGAAAATGGACCCATTCTCTTTTTCCAACTTTAATAAAACCTAAAACGGATTGTGAGTCTTATTTCCCTAACATTTGACTAGAGAAGATGTATGGATGACTTAATGGATATTTAAGGACAACTATACAGAGCTAAAGTAGACTTATGAATTACTTCCGACTCTGAGCAACGCAACCTTATTCATTTTATGTACCTCAAACACTGTCAATTGTTTTTTATGTTAAAAATTGTCCGTTTAATATATTTATTATAATAAAACCAACCTTACCCATTTTTTACTTATAAAACATTGTTCACAGACTCAATGAAGTGGGATATTTCACCCATTCCGGACAAAATCTTTTAAAGAACCCTCAGGTGTGTACCTATCATAAGTGAATTAAAAATGCTTTTGTTGGAATGTGGAACTTTGCAAATAGGTTACTGTTAAAACGAAACAAAGTTAATAATCTTAGCCTAATACGAAAATATTAAATACTATGAAATGAGTACAGGTATTTATCAATTTTGCGAAAAGTGCTTAATGAACGAACATATCCTCGATATGTCAATGGTAACTATATTCGAAATTCAATAGGATTGTCAATTACTCATTTTCTAAGTCCTGAACACTTTTTGGAGAGCGGCTAAATATTAATTTATTTATCACATCTAACATCTCCCGAATAAATCAGAGGATAGGTTTAGCAGATGAACAACAGGGTTTTCGTAGTGGAAGATCGTGTACAGATGCAATATTCATTATAAAGCAAATTGCTGAAAAATCACTAGGGTATAATAGACCAGCATTTCTGTGTCTGATTGATCTAAAGAAAGCATTTGACAAAGCAAGACTCACAGATGTAATCTATCTTCTGTAGAATAGAGAAGCTCTCCTAAATATTATAATGACTATCGAAAACATCTACCAAAACAACAAAATGGAAGTCAGAATAGATAGACAACTTACAGAACCTATAGAAATAGGCAGCGGAATAAGACATGGGGATTCATTGAACCCCATGCTCTTCAATTTGATCATGGATAAAATTATCAAAAGCGTTAACAAAGGAAGAGGATACAGAATGGGAAACAAAGAAATCAAAATGCTTTATTACGCAGACGACGCAATATTGACAGCCCAAGATGAAGATAGTCTGCAAAGACTGGTCCTCAGATTTAACATAAGAACAAAAGAATTTAATATGACAATCTCATCTCAGAAAACTAAAAAAATAGTAGTCAGCAAAGAACCAACCAGATGGAAAGAGAAATTGATGGCATCAATATTGAACAAGTAATGGAAATAAAATACCTGGGAATTACACTGTCTAGCTATGGAGACCTGGACAAAGATGTGAGAGATCAAGTACAAAAAGCAAATAGACTGGCAGGATGCCTTAATAACACTATATGGCGAAACAGACACATTAACACTGGGATGAAGTCAAGTATTTATAAAGCATGAAGTATCGGACGACCGCGCAAAAGATGGAGTGACAACCTTCGATAGAGGTATTAATCCGCCAACGAACAAGCAGAAGTGCTTATAAATAGGAAGAAGAAGAGAAACAAGAATTGTAAATACTGTAATTCCTGTAAATTTGCTTTTACCATTTGATAGGTCGATGTAATTGCTAGTACTGTATTTTGGTTCATTTCGAAATTAAATATTCTAAAGTAACTAAAGAAACATTACATAATTTTTGTCACAGATGAGTTTTTCCTAAAATTAAAAAAATTACACGCCGCCATTGAACTAGACTTAGCTCTCGTCGCAGGCTCCTCCCCAGTTAATGCTTTTGAATGAATAACCTGACAATCCTGAATTTTGAATTTAAATTAAACACTTTTTGCAACACTATTACTTAATAAAAAAAAACAATAACGTTTTACGTCCATAAAAGAAAGTAACATTAAGTAACATTTTTATCTAAATCGGCAGTTGACTAGAGTGCGTTAATTACTTAAGTATAAAATAGAGCATTGATACCATCAATAATATATTTTTACACGATGACTGACACACTATTACGCACATATTTCTGTATAGTCCAGACGCCATCTGATTTGAGTTGGATGTGAAGCATATAATCGCAGTTTTTTGTTTCAAGTTTTACTTAAAAAAAAAATTTGCATCAAGAAGAACTTTGAAATAGAAAAAATTTTTTTCTAAGCATTCTGTGAATGGTACCTACAACCCCGTTGCTGTTGTCAAGAAGAGACGTCAAAATGTGCTTTCTGTATCTGATTTACAACAGAAGTATATTGAGCCCATTCGGATTGCAAAAAAGAAACTTGAAAATGTGACATCATTATTACCCTACATACTTTTAGTGTATCATTCCTTCTACAATAGTCTACAGGAGGATGTCAGCCCTGATGTTGTTGATGAGGTCGCCCAGATGGTTGATTAAATAAGATTTTTGATATTTATTATTAATGTAACTATGTAACAAGCCACATTTTTTTTTAAATAAAGACTGTTTTTTTTTCTCAAGTTTGGAGTAATTTTATTAATATTGTTGTAAACATAGTTCCATAGGGCATGATGCATCGAGATATCTAAACTAAAACAACAGAAGTTGTTACCGGATTTTATATTTTTAACATTCAGAGTCTAATATCTCACTTTTACGTTTTTGAGACCTGTCATTGTTTCACATTAAGCCCTTCAATTATACAAAATTTTTATGTCTGATACAAAACTAATAGTTCTTAATACATATGCGAAAAAAGAAGGAAAAATATCGATTTTTTAAAAATTTTGTTCATATTTTGTTTAATCAAAAGTTAAGCCCATATTTTACCTAATGAAATTATCATTTATAGTGAAATTTTGGAGTGATTTATGCAAAAAACTGTTCACACTTCACACCCAAAAATGGTTATTTTTATACAGATACCGCCTGGATTACTAGGGCAATAATTTTTAAACATTTTACACTATATTTCGAAACTTTTCTCGGATATAGTACTGCACTAAACTATCAAGACTTTTGGAAGGTTATTTCTAGAGAAGACTAAGTTTCGAAAGATAAATACAAGTATTTTATCAATACAAGTTAAGGAAGTGGGTCAAGAAGCACACTCGTTATTAGAGGGATCAGAAGTCAGATGGACTATACAAGACAAAGTATACCGTGACTCAGGATAATTTAAGAAATTTTCCACTCTCCAGGATATCAACTTGATATTAAAGTTTAGCAGAAGTAATTCAAAGTTAATGTGCGTGTATGTAGGCTCAATAACGTTCATGAAGTAGTACTGCTCTGTCCCCTTCGGTATATTAATCATCGTTTGGCATGAAACAAATGAAGAAAGAGAAGAACAGAACCATACACTCTAGATCAGAAAACCAAAAAGTCTAGTCATGGCATAAAATACATCATTCTTGAATAGAACAACAGATTAAAACATAAAATCAATTGAAAGTTCTATCGAGATTTGAACAGTAAATAAATTTTTCTGTAATAAATAAAATCTCCTACACCAGCAATCTTATTCGGTAGCCATCGATCGATTGGTCTGTACTTGCTGAACGTTTCTAGATCTAGGCATATTCAAACGTATCACTTTCTTTGTACCATCAGAGCTATGTACGAGATTCCTGTCGTGCCGCCACTCCCACCTGTTCAACTCTTCCCTTCGACGTTTCCTGTCGAAGTAACTGATGACGCAACTAGCAGGAATCCACAACAAAGCAGTTACTAGTACGACCGTGCCCACAATATTGTCCCTTAAAAATAATAAGACTTTGTTGATGTTGATATCTTCTATTATGTCCCAGAAACGCTCAACTACATCTTGAACTGTCTTTTCGCAGTGACCCTAAAAGAAAAATGAGTTAATAAAAAATTATCAATAATAATTAACTTAAAATGCTAATAGAAAAAATATTCCCTCCCCCCATCACAACCGAAAAGTAAATAAGACAGACTGGAGGGTGCCTGTTTACAACATCCCTTCCATGGAGAGGCTTATATGCAACAGTGTCTCTTTCAGCGGCTTTGTTCTTGCTGTAAGCCCAATTAGTCCGCTAGCCTTCGACAGCTCAGTAGAGAAACTAAAATGGACTTTCAAAGTTGCTTTTATCTGGCCTGTTGAATTGATATAGTGAAATAAAACAATTACTTGTTTAGAAAGAAACTGTAATTGAAATAAGAAAGGGCAAGAAGTAGAACTTATAAAATTTGAGTGTGTAACTTATCGTAGGAACTTAATTTGAATATTACAATTTGCGAACGAAAGCAAAAACACCATAACACTTATTCACATATTACGGCTTCCCGGCCAATAGCGTAAACTGCAACGTGGAAAATCCTCTCCGAACTTTAAAATATAGATGTTAGCCCTACGAAAGTCGCTAAATCACTGTCGGTGTATCTGGTCGCCTCCCTCGCCCCGATGGAATATTTTTTTGTTTATGCATTTTGAAAAGCCGGTCTGTCGTCAAGTAGGCGCTGTGGGCGGGGATTAACATTCTCAGAAACAAGGTCTAGGTAGACTGGATTTATTTAGGTAACCGACGCGAAAATAGAATTATTTGATACAAAATAGAATTATTGGTTTGGAGATATAGTTCTCCAACACAGACATAACAGTCGGATATATGATCGGCTGTGGCACATTTAACAAATTTCTTCTACATTACGCTGATTATACAAGGCTACGCACTCGCCTTTTTCTATTGCAAATCCGCGTGTTGTTTATCAAGTTATTTCCAGGCTTCATTTTAATAATTAAATTTAACATGAATATTAAAAAATATGTATGTGGAAACATAGACTCGAATAGAGAAATTTGTGACAAGCTACGACAGAACTGTAATTTAAATCTTTAGAGATTAATAATTTAGTACATTTGAAATAATTTAATCTATTCTTCAACTAAAAGTACGAATAAAATAGTGCAAATTATGTCTGTAGTTGACGTAAATAAATTAAACCGGGTAAATTTGTCTATGCGCACCAGATAAAATGTCACTGAACAGCACTGGTTCCGACTAAAACATGGCTGATTCCGTCGGCGCAAACGAAATGCGCGTACTTATTTTTTAAGCAGAGTGGGCATTCTGATTGTTTATTATTCTGTGGTATACCCTTTAAATTTTTTTAGATAACTAGTTTTATATTATACAAAGAAATGGCTGCTAAAAAAGATATTGACAAGGCAAAAATGACCCAGGCCATTGAGCATGTTGAACGAACTACAAGGTTTGTTTTAGCACATCTTTATGATGAAATTTCAGAATTAAAAATTAGTCAATTGCAAACTAGAAAAGAATTAATAATAGAAAATTTTAATAAAGTTCAAGACCTTCATTGCGATATTGTATGTTTTGACAAGGAATATGACAATTCCCTGGAAGATATTGAGAAAGAGTATTTTAATACATTTAATTCATCATCAACATCAAATTCAAAATTAGAAATAGTAGTACAGAGCGTAAGTAATCCTCAAAATGTTGTACACAATTTCTTTTCAGCATCAAAAATTCTACCAAATGACATTCCTACATGTACTATAACAGGTTATAGACCTTGTATAGATTTATTTCTAGCTGTTTTTGATAAAAATAAGTCACTTCAAAATGTTGAAAAACTTTTCATTTAAAGAATCATTTGGAAGGCGAGACAAAAAGCCTAATTAATTAATGATCTACCTCTGGCAAATGACTCTTATGATGATGCATTGAAAATTTTAGATAACCGTTATAACAGTGAAACAATATTAATAAAATGTCACATTTATTCATTACTTGACATTCCCTCCATTGGGATATGATCCTTATATGCATTTTATTCAAAAAAACTAGGTCAATATACTAACCTGTCCCTTAACAGGGACAACTCAAAATTGACAAATTTAAAAGATTTCTTATGTTACCTTGAAAATAGGGCCACAGCCTTAGAAACTGTAACTGTTCCTGATTAAAAACATGGCGCTACCAAAAATAAGGTATCAAAAAACTCACTTGGTTACAAATAAAGTCAAATTAGAAGCCAGGTGTAGCTTTTGTTCACCCTCAGTTCATAAAATTTATAATTGTTCCAATTTCAAATCTGTTTCAGTAAGGGAAAGAGTGTCTTTTATACACAGGCATAGGGCTTGTATAGTACCATTTTGTTTGCCAAAAGAAACAAAATTCTCTGTTGCATTTGGACAGACATTCTCCATCAGATAGGACTGGACAGGGTAGCAGAAGTAACACAGATGATATGGTGATTACATTTGGTTCAATAAATGAAAAAACTGATGTTCTGTTGCCATCAGTGAAAGTAAAAATTAAATCAAAAAGGGATGATTATATCACTGCCAGAGGCCTCCTGGTTACAGGATCTCAAATATCGTTAGTAACAAGTAGATTGTTAAGTGAATTCAACTTAAAAACATTCAATAATAATTGCAATAAAATACTTTTTGGCTAAAATGTAATTAGCTGTAGGATATACACAGACTTTCAAGTCGCAGTGTGCAAAGCTCTGTAAGTCCAAAAGACTCCATTGAAATCTACCATACAACATGAAGACTAACTCACCATACATTAAGAGAAACAGAACACCAGAAAGGCAAACACCAAAAATCTAAGCAGACACACTATTAAGTTTAACAAAAGCAGTTCAAAGTAGCGATTACACTATCACAGATCCAGCGAATCAATAAGTCAAAAACCACATAATAAGGAGGCAGCTAGATAAAATCCTAATGAGAGATATCGCCAGAATATCAGCGCAGTTTTTCCACCAACAATTGAAAAAATCCGTTCGAACTACCGGTAGAGAATATTTCGATTTTGCTACTTTATCAAGAGCTCTGCATTAAGTAACCATTGCACAAATAACTACCATGACAGGACAGACCCCTTATTGTCATCCTCAAAGAATAACTATAACGAGAAGAAAAGGAGAATACAACCATAAAAAAGAAAATCACAATGTCACTTTGTAAATAAACGGAATAGAAGAAAGATGAAACTTACGAGGTGAAATATTGTTATCGTTTGCAAATACCGAATTCAAAATTCTAATAAATGTTTAATCTTATTCGAAACATCTTTCTTAAAGTTGTTTCGTTGAGTGTCTTCCTTACAACAGGGACCACCTTCTTCATCTTGTACTCGTTGCAGTTTATTTTAATTAAAACCAAAAAAAAAAACAGAAAATACCCATTAAGAGATATTACCACGAGAAAATTGTTGATGTCTGAAACAGGAAAACCGTTAAAAATTTAGAGAATTGTAAAGGAAACGGTGGAAAATCTGCAAGGAATCTAATATTTGTGATATGTAGGAAAAGTAACGCGATATTAAAAAAATACTAAATAGAACTATGAAAGAAAATGAAGAACGACGAAGATCACAAAATAAATTACTAATATTCACTGAATCTGACCTACAACTACTAAAAAGTCAATAACTCGAAGAGAAAAAAGCCAAAAAGAGACAAAACAGTAAAATTTGGCGAAGAGCCTTAGTTATTTACGGTCTGTAGCAGCATTTGTATATAAAATACTCGGAAGAGTATTGTAAGGTAAGGGAAACAAACCCTTAAGTTATTTTAATTCTTAATAAACTTTTTAGATTTAATTATTTACTTGGGTTTCGAATTGAAACTAGGTCAATGCCAAAGTATGATATTGGTAAAATAATTATTAAGCAAATAAGTGAGAATGTTATTGTTATTGTCGTATTATTATTATACTCAGGCCTTGGAGGCCGCATATTTAAAAGCAATCTATTTTCAATCGACAGAGTACATTCTGCTGACTGCTGAGTTAATATTTGTAATAAAGTGAGAAGTAATATCCCTTTATTCTTGAACCCCACAAGAGCGCTCGAAGCAACACAGGATCTTAATTTTAGATTCTCTAACAGCCAAATCTAATGAATCCAATTCATATACTCACATTATTGCAGAACCCTTGAATGCATGGAGTTCCATCGGCCAAAATATCAGCTGAATCAACTGGAGAACACGTCTCATTAATGCTTGATCGGCAACATCTCTTACACGCGTTTTCAACTATAAAAAATTTAGTAGATTATATATATATATATATATATATATATATATATATATATATATATATATATATATATATATATATATATATATATCAATCACATTAGGTTGAAGTACTTACTGACATCACACATGCAGCTCTGCATGCCCTGAGTTTCGCAGAAGGGTATGCATTTACCATTTCTACATTTACCCCTCTCTTGACAATCTGTTCCATCTGCCATGGGCGGACTTTTGGGACATTCCGCCTGTTGTCCAGTGCATCTCGACTCCTGTTCACATGTAGCGTACTGTGCATCCCTGCATTTGACGCCGTTGCGCATGAATTGACAATTCTGACAGCAAGGTGAATTTTTATCGCTGAAAAATACAAACAAAAATATACTAACGAAGGCACATTGTAATCCAAAAATTTAAACGATCCTATAATAATAATAAATTCAAGTCCTGCAACTTTTCTACAGCGACAATTCAGTTGTAAGTTAAGTACCAAAACAGACTGCCCAAAAATATTACGAAAGGTTCTAAAATGCTAAATATACACACCAGCAATTTAAAAAGAATCGAGGCTTTCGAACTCTTGTTATACCGCAGAGTACTAAAAATATCATGGACTGATAGAATTACAAATAAAGAAGTACTGGAGAGGGTTGGTAAATAAACAAAACTAATCACCGCTATACAAACCAGAAAACTGGAATACATACCTAGGCCACGTGATGATAGGACCAAAATATGCAATTTTGAGATTCATAATACAGGGAAAGATTCAAGGAAGAAGATCTGTTGGCCGAAGGCAGAACTCATGGTTAAAGAATCTACGTGATTCGTATCAATGCAGATCGATTGATTTGTTTAGAGCAGCAAGTTCTTAAATAAAAATAGCCATTATGATTGCCAGCCTCCGTAGGGAGACGGCACTCTTAGAAAAAATGAAAAAAAAAAAACAGTTAAATTTAATGAAATGAAAGGAATATCTCGTATTTGCCGATTGTGTATTAGAGAGATTATAACTGCCATGTCAAAGTCAACATATAGATAAACATAACAAGTTATTGTATATATATATATATATATATATATATATATATATATATATATATATATATATATATATATACTATATATAACCGATATATATATATATATATATATATATATATATATATATATATATATATATATATATATATATATATATACTATATATAACCGATATATATATATATATATATATATATATATATATATATATATATATATATATATATATATATCGGTTTTAAAACGTTCTCCTACGTCTTCCGATGCCTAGTCGCCATTCACTTCGGTCCATCCAAAGGTCTTTATGCCTTCTCTCCAACTAAGGCGGGGTCTTCCTCTTTTTCGTCTACCATGAGGGGTCCACGTTAGGATTTGTTTCGGGAGTCGTTCTTCGGACATTCTTTGTACGTGTCCATACCATCTAAGCTGTTTGGTACTAATGTCATCTACTATTGTGTGTTTCACATTCATTATTTCCCTAATTCTGTTGTTGGTTACCCTTTCTAATCTTGATTTTCCTGCTGAGCGCCTCCAGAAATCCATTTCTGTTGCTTCAAGTTTTCTCTTGTATCTTTCTATTATTTGCCATACTTCACTGCTGTAAGTGATTATACTCTTAACAATTGTATTGTATATTCTATGTTTGTTGTTGTTTGATATTGCCTGGTCCCACAGTATGCTATTGAGAAGGGTAATTGCTTTTCTTCCCTGGTTGTTTCTTTCTTCTATCGTCCGGTCTACGTTTCCTTCTTGTGTGATGGTCATACCCAGGTATTTATATGCGTCGCAATGTTTAATAATTTCGCCATTCCCCAGTGTAAGGTCCTGCTGTGTTCCACCGATACAAATATATTCGGTCTTTTTTATGTTTATTTCCAAACCCCTTTTTTGTACTCCTCTATTAATTTCCTTGTCATATATTCTATATCATCGTAGTCTTGTGCTAGTACAAGTTGGTCGTCTGCAAATGACAAAGTGTATATTGTATTGTTGTTGATCGGTAATCCCATGTTTTTGCATTTGCGTTTCCAAAGTTTTAGAGTTTGCTCGAGGTAGATCTTAAATAATGTCGGTGAAAGGCAGCACCCTTGTTTTAGGCCTTTGCTAATTTGGAATCCTCTCGATAGCCCGCTTCCAACTTTCACCCTTGCTGCAGTTTTGGTATACAATTGTTTCGTCGCTGTTATTAAATTTGCGCTTATATTGGTTTTCTCTAATGCTTCCCATAGTTTGTTTTGTGGGATGCTATCATACGCTTTTCTCAAGTGCACATATAACAGATGCACCTCCTGGTTGACGGCCAGTTTCTTCTCAATAATCTGTGTAATACAAAACAGATGGTCTACCGTTGATCTCCCTGCCCGGAATCCTGCCTGTTCTTCAGCTTCTATATCTTTATATTCGTTTTCGATTTTATTTTTAATCAGTTTTCCGTATACTCGGCTGATCGAGTTCGTTACAAGTTATTGTGTCAGTTTTAAAACTTTTCTATTATGTAAAATTCTTCGACAAACTTTTAAGTTTTTAACACTGTATGTTTCGTTTAATCTAGTTGTAGAATCTGTAAAATCTAGAACATTTAAACGCTTTCAAAATCATTCGCAGATTTAAATTAACAAGTAACATCTGTTGGTCTTAACAAGTCGCTAATGGCCTCAGAAAATATTGACATATGCCTACCAAATGAATATATTTTTAAAGTAATATTAAGAGAAAGGCCAGCTAAAGACCAGTGTATTTAGGAACGGATTATCGTTTCTTTAGGTTTTAGATAATCCATACAAATTTATTAAGTGTTTTTAAGTAATAATGTTATGAATAATACAAAATGGGCAACTAAATGCCTACATATCAGCCTACCACAGAAAAAGACGTTTTAGTACATGAATTAAATAATACCAGTCGTATAAATACTATATTATCGAAGAAAAAAAATGGATTACCTGCACATAGCCTTTGATCTTAGTTTACAATCCTTATCACAGCACGCGTCATTGTCTTCGGTTCCTAATAGACCAGCATCGCATTCTTCATCCCCTTCAACTCTTAGATTACCACAGAAACTTTCTTCCGGTTCTGAGAAGCACTTGCCAGATTTAGCCTGCAGCACCTTTCTGATAGATCTTAAACTACATGGGGAAAATTTCTAAAAAAAAACACCAATTATAAACAATATTATGAGACACAATAATCCTAGGACATAAAGCGACCGATAATCTCCAAGAGTGTATTGAATCTGCTCTGAAAGGTCAGTACTACCATAACTACAAAAATACATTCTACAACAGAGAAGAGACATAGGGATTCATATGTTCAATGGATAGATGTGGAGATGCAGGCTGAAAAAAACAATCTTATCTATTTCGATTTTATACTTACTTTATTATTTACATCGTATCCGCTAACACTATAGGTATACATAAGATAAGAGCCCCCTTGACTAGCACTCGGAGAACATTCTGGAATATCGGGGTCGTGTTCTGATCCCCAGTTATGTCCAAATTCGTGGGCAGTTACCAAATCTGCTTCTCTAGTAATAACTCTTTGGCCGTAGTGATTTCTACTGGAGCTAAGACCAGAGTTTAAGTACAAAGTATAGCCATTTTTAAAGTACTCTAAAAATGGTAGGGTTATATTATTATTGATACTAGTTTTAAGACTAAATAAGCACATATAATTTAACTAAAGACCACAATGAAGAGTTACGTGAGAGCGCTAAAAAGTAAGTGCAAAAAACAATATTAAACTAACGCAAGCTTATGTACGGCGTGTCTATTAACTGTATATAAATTAACTTTGATCTGATCTCCTCTTGATGTAATGGTACCATAATACCGCTATTCCACTCCGCTGGTAACTGCTTATTCGACCATATTTTTGTTATCAGTTCATGTATTGTTTTTAGCAATAAATCTCACTCCTTCCTTAAGTAGCTCCGATGTTATTTGACCCGATCCCGATAATTTATTGTTCGTTAATTTTTCTGTTGTTTTAGTTTTGAGACCTTTCTCTGTTGTCTGCTTCATCTAATGGTATATTAGACTTCATTAGACACATCGTTGATCTCGGTTTGAATTATTTTCGGCTTGTGTAGTTTCTGGTAAACTTTCTTGTCTCTTTTGGCTTACTACTCTTGTAGTTTTTGTTGGTATTACAATTATATAATGTATATTTTTACGTGTTAAGTGTTGGCACCACCTGTCAGTGACACTAAAGTCAACGTCAACAAGTAGAACATAGAGACATTGTAATCAGGAATTTGTGTTAAAATAAAAACGTTTATTTTTGTCATACGGGTCCTAAAGGTTATGGGCCAGAGTTGTGGAAATTTAAGAAGCTTACATAGTGGTGATCAGAAAACAAAAGTGTTTACGGAAACGTGGTACAAAACTCTGGTGGAAACAAATGTTGTAAACATCAAACTCTTTGATCATCAAAACTATTATCTTGGTAACACATCCCTAAAGTTTTTGAAGTTCTTTGTTCATATTTTCTCTATTCTTGATTCGGTGAATGTTCTTTTTATTTACGTAGTTGTTTATATTCCTCTTCTGCTTGTCGGGTTCTGTGTCCCCGTACAGTTGCATTAGTAAATATGCTCTGATTTTTTATGTTATAATATGACATTATTCGTCTAACCAGCCATTCGTTCGTGTTCTTCTTTGTTTCCCTTTCATGCTTCTTTTTTTCTCAAATTCTCCCTCCTTCTGTATTGTTTTAACATTTCAATTCTCTGGCATTCATATAATGTGACCAAGCCAACTAGCTTTTTGAGCTCGTATTTTTGCCGTAATTGCTGGTTTTCCATACATGATCATTATTTCTTAATTTGTTCATCTTCTTCAAATATTCTCTGGCGTCTTTATTCTTCCGAAGATTTTTCTGAGCACCTTTCTTTCCCAGATCTCTACTTTCTTTTCTTACTACAGGCTCTTAATCCACGGTTCACTGGCATACATCACTGTGGGTCTGATTACTGTCTTGTAGACCCGCAGTTTAGCTGTTTTTGACACATTTTTTGCTTTCAGTAATGAATTTAGTGACCCTATCGCTCTGCTTCCCTTCATTAATCTTTTGTCTATCTCTTTTTCTTCTATTCCCGTGTTCGTTATGGTTACTCCTGTAACTCCTGTGTAAGTATTGAAATTCTGACACTTTTTCAAAACTATAGACAGCCTCTGCTCCTTTCATTTTGATATAATATGTGTTATGTCTCCTCTCATTTCCATATATTGCGTTTTTGTTTGGTTTATTATTAATCCGTATCTTTCCGCTTCATCTTAAAATTTCTGGAAAACTTTTTCTAAATGTTTTTTTGTTCTCGCTAGTATCACATCATCCGCGTACGCTATGCAATTTTCCATGCTATTGATAATAGTCCTGTTTGTGCTCATATTTGATCTTCTTACGATTTGTTCTAATACAATTCATCGATAGCGGATCCCCTTGTTTCAAACCTCTATTCACTGTGAACTGTCTTGAAAAGCTTCCTTCCATTGTTACCCTATTTATCGTGTTCCTAAGCGTCATTATCTTACTAGCAGTATAAGCTTTTCTGGTATTTCTAATGTTCCATAGCCTCATATAGCATCGTTCTTTGTTTCTTTAGCAATCGGCTCTTTGTTTATGTAGGCTTCTTCTATGTGTTCAATTGCTTTTCTAGCTGTTCTCTTTTCTTTTTCTGCAAATTCTTTTCACTTTACTTCTTCTTGCCACATAGTTTTCGATCGCATTTTGGATATTTTCTTTATCTCTTTGTAGTTTTGGTTTGATATTCCTCGAAAATATTTTCAGTTAATTGTTGGAAGTTGTCTGTTAAGTATGTAAATAAATCTATTCCACGATATAACTTTGCGACTGCTTTGAAAACATTTCCAGATCATTAGGTAATTACACATCTAACATTAAGACACAGATTTAAAGCATGCATGTTAATTTAAAGCAAAAGTTACAGAACGGCACCTATAAATACCTGGGGTGCAAATACCACCCACGGAATTGCGCCTAGGCGACCCAACGTAAGCCAGCCCCAAAATACCACCTTCAAATTTGAGGTCCGTAAAAAGGTGAGCCAAGCAGAAATCTTTGTGTGTATACTCCCTGCTAAATACCTAATCACCAAGTAATAATTATTTGGATATGTTAGAAAACACCAATATTAATAATTACTGACCTATAAGTAGGTATTGATAGAATTAACAATAAACAATATTCTTCACAGATCATCAATGGAAATGTCATAGTACAATAGTAATATATGTATACTTATTCTAATTACTTATTTCTTCTTACTTATTTCAAAATTGTAATTTATAAATTTTGAAATAATACCTATTTACTTAAGTAATAATTTTGCGCTACTCGTAGTAGTAAAGGGGGCTTTAACTTTTCGCATTAAAAAAGAAAGAAACATTTTTAATTAATTAGTGCACCTATTCAATATCAATACCTACTTTAATATTGCAGTATACAATAATGATGCAGTTATAATGTGATTTTTATGATTAAAACATTTTTTAAATACAAGACACACATTTTAATTGAAAAATTAATCCCGCCACCAGAGAGAGAGAAAGACAGCAAAAGAAATACATTAAAAATAAATTCAAAGCACCAATGCAGATAAATTATTGCTGTCTTCAATATCGTTATTATATATATATATATATATATATATATATATATATATATATATATATATATATATATATATAAGAATAATAAGAAAATTGGGAAAACTACTACTGGGAAAAGGACTACTCCCAGAAAGCTGCCAATATTTCATTGCAAGAGACACAGAACAGCAACAACAGAGTCAAATGAAGAGCTAAGATTGATTAGCTAGTAAAGGATGAGTCATAAACAGTAGGCCATATTGTGATTGTATTTCCAGAAACCAAAAAAATAACATTTTACTTAACAAAAATGGGTCTATGATCTCCAGTTTTCGCGCTATATAATATTAACTTTGTAAGAATAAAACATATTTTTGTTAAAACATATCAGCAACATATGTTTTCCAATTCTCAGCATATTTTAATTTTACAAAATTAACACTATTTAGACAATTCTTTATGACTCATCCTGTATATTGATTTATATTAACAGAATAAAACTATTAACATTGCGAATCTATCTGTATTGGTCTTTTACATTTAAAAATTATAAAAAATAATAAAATAAAATAATAATAATAACCCTTGCTACAAATGCCTCCTCTGGTATTCAATCTAGAAGATGCAATATACGCCAAGCCAAGGACAACAGAATTTCTAGTTTTAAATGTTTGGTGCGTGAATAAATGTGCTAAACAATATCCCGCATTGTCTTTATTTCTAGAAAAAGCCTATGGGAAAATAAATTAAAAACAAATATTAATATTCAAGCCAAACAATGTTAATATGTGTAAATAAAATATAAAGAATTAAAGTAATTTTATAATGGACTTGGTTTAGTGTCAATATTGAATAACCAAAACATTTAGCAGACAGAAAATGATAGGTTTTAATTGGCAATTACATTTGTCTTCAAATCTAAAACCAATGCTTTAATATTTTTATTATTTTTTAGAATACCTTGGATAGCAGATGGAAACAAATAGAAACGAACTTAGCAATGAAAATGGACAATTATTATAAGATGTTAGATTGTATAGAGTATGAAGAATAAATAGCAAGAATCTTTTACGGAACTAAAACAATGGAGAATGGACATAGAGGTCCTTACTGAAATAAAGAAAAAGGGGCAAATAAACGAAATAATAGAGAAGAATATTCTCATCACTACAATAGACTAAATAAAGACCAACTAGCAAAAAGGAACTGTTTGTAGTATTAAGAAAAAAATATAATAAATATATCAAGAATCGGATTAGCCATGAATGAAAGAATAATCAGTGTGGACATGAAAATAAAACAGATGGAGATAATGTCTTGAATGAGACTGGAAAAAAACAGATTAACCTATATGACCAGTATCATTAAGAATATGTAATGGTTTCTTTAAACATAAAGGGGTACATAAATATACATAAATAAAAAAACAATTCTCAATCCAAAATCAATAATAGACTATGACATTGTTAGACAAGAGTCAATGATCAAGGTTGGAGAAACAAGAGTATCTAGCCAGACCACCATTTGGTGAGATCAAGAATATATATATAAGAAATATTGAACTGTCTAATAAAAATAATATGTAATGAAGGTGAAAATATAAAATCAAAATGATACTCTACAGATAAACTAAACGAGTTGATCTTTTTTCTTTATAAATTGAGACTAGCATCAAAAACAAAGATATAAGAGGAATACCAAATAAAAAACAATATATAAACATAAAAATCCAAATACATCTAGCAGCAGAAGAAGCAATTGGAAGGTAAAATGACCAGGATAAATTATAAAAACAAAATAACCTTCTTGGTGGACAGCAAAGATAAAAACCAAATAAAAGAAAAGAAAAAATCTTACCAAAAGTAGATGCCCATAGAAAATCAAGAAGAGAGAAGACAATACAGAAGGCAAATCTATGAAACAAAAAAAGATGGAAATTAAGAGCAAAAAAATTTAAATATAAGATAGTGTCATAAGAAGATCAAAAGCAAGGGAGACATGGGTAAAATATTACTCAGAGTTACTACAAAAAAAAAAAAGATTTAGTATTTTTTTAATTTAAATCTTTAAAATCAAAAAGATATCCCATAAAAATAATTTTAACTGTTACTCAAAGAACTAAAAATATTTTAATTGTTAATAAAAATTGTTAGAACTACTCGTCTATGTATTTACCTCTAGCAAATTTCTGACATCCCATTTGTCTCTAAACATATTATAGTGAGCTTCACCGGATTTTATTCGAGTAGGATCACTGTGAACAACAATTTTCTTAATTACAAATCCCATACCTTTAAAACCATCCACTTCCTGCCGATCTTGCCAGCTTGTGTCATTATATATTTTGTGAACACGATCAATTAGACTAATCTGAAAAATAAAAAATAGATTCAAACACATAGAAAAAAAAAAGATTGCAAAAACTAGTTGAAGGTATTTTTAAATTTCTTTCACTATTCAACTCACTAAATAATTTATAGTGGTTTTAGTATTACTCCCACCCATTTCTTGGAAAAATCTGTAATCAGCAACAAGTAGCAGTGGACATCGAGTCTTGGTTGGAGTGTACTCATATTGGTCGATCTGTCTCTTTTCCCTTACATGCTCCCCAATCTCTTCATCTACAATATCTTCGTCACTCTCTAGTTCAGCACCTTCTTTCACATAATCACAAACCTTGTGTCTCGGTTGGTGTTCAGGAGATTCATGGGAGTCCCAACTAAATTTAATATCAGATTGTTTGTAAACAATCATCGTACGATTATTAAAATTAGGTAAATGTCTCCAAGACGGTTCTATATGAAATGTCTCATCTGGTAGATGTATGCTGCCAGTTAACATACCATCGTCCATGTGCATACTAACATGTGAATCTGTTTCTCCAAACATTCTTCCATGGTAGAAATCATCACGATCTACAAATAAAAACATAATTCTAAGTAAGTAATAATAATTATAAAACATTTATATTACTTATATGAACACTTGTTTCCTTGCCATCGCCGTCTACAGCATATGCTTTAAAATTGGAATGCAAAATGTCTCGTTTTGGTGAAAGAATCAACCGAAAATCTCTTCCGTGAGTTCGTAAGTTAACCTCCTTTATATGATTGTATGGGTGAGTACTTTCCTTGACACCCCTCTTGACTAGTTTATGGGTTAGTTGATCGGAATGGATAGTCTCATAATATTTTATATTTTTATGTAAAGTGCCTACAAAATAATATGAAGAATAAAAAATATAACAATGTTAGAATATAAATTACAATAATTATACATAAAATTGCCACAAGATTTCAGATGACAATAAACTTCACTGCCAGTAAGAATTACTACTATCTTACTCCAGTCAAAGGGATATCACATTAAACAGATTAAACATATAAAACTAGAAATTGTTATATCAGTTATAATACATTAAAACACATTAAAAACTAACCTGTAGCATAATGTATAAGTACTAAGGATAAGTTAAAAATGAGAAAGTACCAACACCCAAATTCCATATTTGAAAGTTTAAGTTTTATCTATTCATACATTTAGGAAACATTAATGTTTATTTATAAATGTATGTAGTGATAACATTTTAGTTTTCATCACAGATCATGTTTTTATCAATCCAATCAGCTGATTGTTGTCTTTATTCAATATGTCATGTGTCATCCAAAGTACATAGCCCCAATGACGTATAATATGTCATTGCATAGCCCTCTATACATGATACCACAGAATAATAAACAATTGTTTATTATTCTGTGGCTATGGTATCAGGCAATGACGTATAATATATAGACTCGGTGAACGCTTTAAAAAGTGTCCAAAACATGAATACCTTTGTTATTGTTTATTGTTTTGATACGAAGATGCACGAAGTTCATGATTTCTTACGAAGCATCACGAAGTTGATCTTGTGTTTGAAAACATCATGGACGTACTCCATTTTGTGTGACAAGCAAATTTTATTTTAAATTGTTGAGAGTTATTTACTTACTATTTTAGTAAAATGCCATACTATTTTATCAAAATAATTATTTCTCTTATAGACGGGAACAAAAAGAAATCATAAATATTTAATTTTAATTAAAAAAATAATTATTGTCATTAACATATAAATGAGCACGCCGCTGTTTTGATAAACATACCTTCAACCTTGAGCCGAGATCTTTCGGACACTTGATTCTATCTTCTATAGCGAGAATAGGGGACTGCGTAGTCTATATATTATACGTCATTGGTATCAGGTATCATCCATGATAATAAGACCACCAATGACGTATAATAAACGTCATTGACTAAGACTAAGAAGATAAGATATTATAAAATATTATTATATAATATCTTGTATATATAAATATATTACATAAAATATCCAAAAATATTCCGGACATTCAAAAGAATCGGTAACAGTTATTCTCGACACAGCAGAGACACTTGTCGATCTTACCATTATCACAGAATAATAAACAATCAGAAGGGCCACTCTCAGATGCCGCCTTTGAAGTTTTTCAGCACGCTCGCCATGTTTTAGGAGGACACAGACATATGATTTGTGTGGTTATGTAATTGTTTATATTCAATGACGTATAATATATAGACTACGCAGTCCCCTATTCTCGCTATAGAATCGAGTGTACGAAAGATCTCGGCTCAAGGTTGAAGGTATGTTTATTAGAACAGCGGCGTGCTCATTTATATGTTAATGACAATAATTATTTTTTTAATTAAAATTAAATATTTATGATTTCTTTTTGTTCCCGTCTATAAGAGAAATAATTATTTTGATAAAATAGTATGGCATTTTACTAAAATAGTAAGTAAATAACTATCAACAATTTAAAATAAAATTTGCTTGTCACACAAAATGGAGTACGTCCATGATGTTTTCAAACACAAGATCAACTTCGTGATGCTTCGTAAGAAATCATGAACTTCGTGCATCTTCGTATCAAAACAATAAACAATAACAAAGGTATTCATGTTTTGGACACTTTTTAAAGCGTTCACCGAGTCTATATATTATACGTCATTGTTTATATTTATGTTTAATTATATTATATTTATGTTATTATATTTAACAATGTTAATATAATTGTATAGTATGTCTATGATTGCCGTAAGTCAAATAAACCTGGTTAATTTTTCCAAGCACACCACATAAACGACACTAATTTCTTTATAATCCTCCTAAAACATGGCGGAACGTCTGCGCGGAGGAGATGCGCGTACTTAATTTTCCGTGGAGAGTGGGTATTCTGTTTGTTTATTATTCTGTGCCATTATAAGTTTATTGAAGATTAAATATAAAGAATAAAGTTAACCAGCTTACGTAATGGAATAGGTTTAAACTTAAAAAAAGTTAATGTAAATATGAAATCTACCAATATTTTCGTTTTTGCAACTAAAATTTTAAAACTTTTTATTTTTTAACTATTGCGACTTTTTTAGTTGAATATATGAAAAATTGCCTAAAGTATTTGTATCCTTTGTTCGCATCTTTATGGTATGAAATTAAATAGAGATAGGCATAAGGTTGATTAGATGTCATATTTAAAATTCTGAAGCTTTTCATTTTCACTAATTCGATCGAATTTCTTCGACCATTCTTCGACTTTCCATCCTGTTCTTACACATGCTATGTTTGACAGTATGGTGTTTATTCGTGCAAAATGTGGTAAATCGTAGTTGTTGGTGGAGATAAAGCGTTGTTCTTGTTGATTGTTGTGAATTTTATTAGATGAACAAAAGTAATGTAAAAACAAAATATCCCGCAAATTAAAAACTATAGTTTAATAGTTTCAATATAACTTAATTGCAATTGGGTTTTAATTGAATACAGTATACATCATTTAAAAAAATGACTAGTGAGCTGAACTCGTATTTTCTCTTTAAAACACGATTAAAAAGGTCAAAATTAATATAAAGGTATTAGATGGCGTATTTGAGAACTAATAGTGAGTGAAAATTATGTGTTTAGTAGGGAATGAGCATAAAAATAAGTGAATACTGCACCTAACCTCACCTATAATGATTTGGTTTCTATTTCAAAAACAACGTATTAGGTTATACGTTTTATTAGTCAGGACTTTTAATTTGCTTTTCTAATAAACTTATTTCAAAGGTTTTCTTGTTTATTTCAGATATTTGTTTTGTTATGAACAATTTTTACTCCGGTTAATTACTTTCCGAATTAAAAACCGTTACGTGCTTAGTTTTGTATAAAACAATGTGTAAGGCTAGATTTTCGGTGATGCCGCTTAAAAATGATAAAAATTACAATGAACAATTCTAAAAACATCAGTAATTTTAAATTTCGTCGCAATTTTGATGTAATTTGCCAAGCATAAACAATGGTCAAAACATAAGACGAGTTAGTTCGAAAATGTCCGAAGATTTTCATGATGAAAATAATAGCTCAAAATTGTCGAATTGTGCTAATCCCTTTGAAAATTCAAATGAAATAAATACCGCAGAAAACAGCGATTATAGTGACGAAGAAGATATTAATGTCATCGAAAATGTGTTTACTAATCATTTGCAAAACGGGAATACAAGTGAAGAATTAAACAGTAGTGCGTCATTCAACTGTAACTGTCAAACATCTGCCAAAAGTGAGGTTAAGTTATTTTCTAACTGGCTAAGGCTCACTTCTAATCTTTTACTAACTGAGTGTGATCGTAGTCTCGAACAAGAAAGGGAGATATCTCTTTTACGAAAGGAAAATGAAATGGTAAGTCTTACACTAGATAGCTTTTAAAAATTGCTCGGCGTTTAGACTGCAAGTAAAGAGTAAGAATTGGGGTATTTATTTAACTATTCTACATTTTTCCCTGTACAACTGAAGTTGGTCGTTCGTTTTGTTGTTATTTTTTTTATTATAATCCCTGACACTTTCACAATACGTTTTTTATCCCGATATTTTACTTATTTTAAATATGTTTTGCTGTTATTATGATACCTTGTTTGTTTACTTATTCGGCGACTTCATCTTTGGTTTCAATCATTTTTTGTTAAAAGTTAATTGACTATAATCCATCATTTACATGTTTTAGCTTAAGGAAAAAATAAGTCGTTTGGAGAAGGTTATTCCTCTACAACTTAATGAAAAACAAAACACAGAAGACATTATTTTTAAACCAACCACAGAAGACATTAATTACGAGGTTATTTTAGAAGATATGACCCAAGGCCCTTTGAAAGAAGAAATACAAGAGGAAGTTCAAGTTGTAGTTCAACAAAATTCTCCAAATGATCATAGTTACACCGAACTAAGTGATTATAAGACTGAAAACAGTCTCAGTTTACTTACTTGTGAATCTCAAACACCTACTGTGACATTAAGTGATGTGAAAGATGAAGAAAATAGTGTACATAGTGAAACTGAACTAAACAGTGAAGAACTTTTAATAGAAAATCTAGACGATAGTTGGAAACACGAAAGTGACTTTAATTTAGGTGACAATATAGAAGTGTCTGGTTATCATTTCTCTGTAAACAATATTAGTGAGTTTGATCCCATGAAAAATTTAAAAATGAGTATCAGAAGGAAAAGAGTTACTAGTAACTCTTCTGGGTTATCACATAATGAATCTCTCAATTTGGAGGAAAAAAGGACATACAAAAGGAGATATAAAAAGAAAAAACGGCGTAAGTAACATTGTTTTTAAGTTTTCCCGCTTTTATTATTTGTACCTACTTTCTTCATGGATAGATGGCGCAGCTGTCTGAGTTTGTGATCGCCATTTTTTATCCACTATTTATATTTAAACACTTATAATTAGTTCTTTTATTTATTATGGTTTTAATTATTCAATATTATATCAAATTTTAAAACGAAAAACCAACAATTACCATATGCTGGTTTGTATTGGTGCCCCTGCTGATTAAAAGATTTGGATTCAATTTTTTTGCACAATATTTAAATCATCCACTCAGATCTTCCCACTGACATTCATCCAAACATTTTTTTGTGTGAAAAAAACTTTTTTTAATTTTTTTGGATAATTCTTAACAGAAAATATTTCTGTCAACTTTTCTTTAAAATCAATTTATCGAGATTTAAGGATATTATGTCCAAAAACTCAGTATGATGGCCACTTAAGTCTCAAAACAATGGCAATTTTCAATATTTCATGCATCCCTGTGATTATTGTGTACAGCAATAGATATATGGCTCTTCACAGAACCTTTTTTCAGTAACCAATTTCTTTCCACTATTTGTATAGCGCCAAATAAATTGTATATCTTGATTATTTCTCACAGAAAATCAACACACTGCATCATTCAAATATATTCAACTATTCAGAAACTACATTTACAGATATTTAATTGGTTGGCATTGATAATTATGTCAGCCACTAACCAATCAAACTGTGCAAATATTGGAATTAGAATTGTTCTTACATGAGCTAACAATATTGTAATGCTCAAAGGACATATAATGTCAAAGTCTTCTGTGAAGTCATCCAGAACAGAATTTATAGAGTGGTAATTGTAACCCATGATACTATAACAGACAAGATATGCTCACTTGCCATTTTAATTTTAATCAACTTTGTCCATTACATCATAGCAAGACAAAGCCAGGGAACTTGTGTGTATCATATTTTAATGATGCATCATATCGAAACTTAAACTGTTAACAGTAAGTATACCTCGATGCCACATCTTGTACTAAGAAGTCATAATTAGTTAATTTCTGTGAGAAAGTGGTTTGAAAATTAATAAGTAATTTGTAAAATTAATTAAAGAAATATATGAATCTACAATTTGATTGTGTGTATCACAAACAAAATAAATATTGCTACAAAACATAAATTAAATATAAAAGGCCTGTAAAATGTAAAGAATTTGACCATAAAGGAAAAGCGGGTCATACTTGAGACTTTATAAATATCATTTAGACATTTATTTTACAATCTTTGTGATTTTTCTCTTGCGGATATTGTAATTATCTTTAATATTTTTATTTAGAATTTGTATTTTAAAATATATTTTACATCTAAAAAAAAGTAATTTTACATCTTCAATATCATTTACATATTTTGTAGCTTCCATTAAGTTTTTTAAATAATTTTTTTTGTTATTTTTAATGTGTCGCTATTATAACTACGAAAAATATGTTCCAGTTCACTACATACTACATACATCCAAACTTACTTTTTTTAAAGACGTATCAAAAATAAAGTATTACTTCAAGTTCTATTAAAATGGTCATTAGTATATATTATTATCTATAGAAACATTTGTTCTGCCGTCTAAAACCAAAATACTTACATATTTTTTAATACATATCTTTTCTCCATTATTTTTGTGCATCTATTTTCAGGCGATGTTTCAGCGCTTTGGGATTTTATTAAATGAAGAGAAGGTATGGCATCATTTCTTAATTTCCACTGTTTGTCAGGCAATCCCAATAGCTTTTCTTTTAAACAGTAATCAGCTTCTGTAAAATGTTTCGAGCATTTTCTCTTGGTTTCTACATTAAATTTGTCTCACTGAAAACACTTGGAGACCCATACTTTACGCATTTGTTTGTCTCTAGGAAACACAAAAAAAAGACAAGTCGAAAAAGTTTTACTTTTTTGATTATTAATAACAAATTAGGTGATATTAACACAGTAAACTGAATGTTTTCACCACAAAATTTATATAACAATATAATATACAAAGTCTTTACTACATCAATGAATAAATGAAAATATTATTAACTATGTTTTGAAATGCACAGCATAGCATAGCAAACTCGATTAACACAAACATAATTAACATGAACACTTATGAGCATTTAACTTGCCATCATTAAAGTTGTCTCTAGCTTACTTCACAGGTGTGTGAGAGAGATGCAAGAACATGTGCGTTGACTTATCTTGTTTTGTTATAGTATCATGATTATAACCTGCAAAAAATTTATTTGTAATTGTACCTGTTTTTTAAACAACTAAAATGTTTTGCATTGAAAGTGCAGTAAATTTGTATTAAAAATTAGGTTTATGTTACTAATTAAAAAAAATATATTTGTTTATTTTTAAGGGGTCACCAAAGATACAAATGCTTTAACATCCTTAGAACCTTATGTTACTCAATCACATGACGTAAATTTGGGAATTCCTGCGATAGAAGTTGATGTAGCAGAATGTACGGAAGCTGCGTTAGAGGTAAGGATAATTATTTTAAGTATATTAATAAAATATAAGACCCTAGCCTTAACTAAACAAACTAGACAATTTTAATTCACCATTTTATTGAAATTTAATAATTTAAACTCAATAAAATGAGACAAACAATGTATTTTTATTTATTTTACTTATCTATGATGTACCTATGACTTGAACTATGTTTTAAGGTACCTCGGTGGCGGCATAAACTTTATGCAAGTTGTTATACAATGGAAGGCACAGAAAATCTAGATGACGAAGTCTTCAATAAAAGACATATGAGGTTAGAGAATGACGAAAGGAGGCGAAAACGGTTTGTTATTATATTTATTGTTATCAAAAGAGATTCATCTTCATCTATTTTCATTAAAGTTTGTTCAAATTCGTTTAAATCTGTTAAAATCATTTTATGTTCATTCAATTTCGTCAAAATTCATTAAAATACTCATCAAATTCATTCAATTTCTTGATATTTAAATTTTAAATTTTAGATGGGATGTTCAGAGAATCCGAGAGCAGAGGGTTATTGAGAAGTTAAAACAGAGACAGGAACGAGCCGGTTTGGCGTCCAAAGAAGAAGACAACGAACTGGTTACGTCGTTATGGCCAAAATTAGAAGATATCAAATTCTTGGAAGTCAGTGAAGAGTTACCAGTAGCTGCCTTTGGGCATCCCATATCAAAATTTGATCCGTGGTAAGTGTTTGCAACTTATATAAACCTTTTAGAAAATGCAGTCAGAGTTTCATTAGGTTTGTCAAACACACAACTTTTGAATTGCCCAAAAATCGTCATGAAATTGCTTTTACTGTGTCTTCGTTTTACCATAATCAACCTATTGTTCGATTCTGAAAGATCCATGTTTCTTCAATAAAAACAAACTTCTACAAAGAAGAATTCTTCCCCTTCTGTTCAATATAATTTCTTAAAAAGTTATCTTTACTGCAATATTACGAAAGTCCATATGCCTTGGTCATTCTTTTTCCCATCTAAAACACAATTACTTGAATAATGTCCATTATGATGTAATGCAACTATTGAACATTTGCTTCTCAATCAAGTTGTCTCTCCAAAAATAATGATTTTAATTAAATAGATTAGAAAATCATACCCCATTGATAAGAGTACAATTCAAACTACATTCACATTTCAGTAATTAACAAAAGTGCTTGTAATGGTCTCTACAAGTTATAATCTGTATTAAAATATTGATTTATTTATAGATTAATTTGTTTCACAGTATACAGGGTGCGGCAGATAAACAGCCAATTAGAAGTATCTCGAGAACTAAAAGTAACTGAATTATAAAAATTGGAATGAAGGGGTTTTGAAGAGTGATCTATTTAATGAAACATTTTCATCTATTTGTTACTTCCGGTTATACCGAAAGTTGCTCGGAACTTCGTTTTTTTAATGGGACACCCTGTATTTTTTTTAAGTTTAGAAATATTCACGTTATTTTGAATATTGTTTTAATACTTCCCTATACCTATTGTGAACCGCTTTGGAGTTTTTTAGTTAATAAGTTCCTAAGGAATTTAAACTTTTATTCAACTTATTAGAGGATATTGAACTTTATATACATGGTAGAAAAGTGTTATTTTCATATAAAAACCATTATAACTCAAAAACGGTTCACAATAGGTATAGGGAAGTATCAACAAAAAATGTTTAGAATAACGTGAATATTTTTAAAATTAAAAAATATACAGGATGTCCCATTAAAAACAAAACGAAGTTCCGAGCAACTTCCGGTTATACCGGAATATATAAACATATTTTCATTAAATAGATCACTCTTCAAAATCCCTTTGTTCCAATTTTCATAATTCAGTTACCTTAGGTTCTCGAGATACTTCTAATTGGCCGTTTATCTGCCGCACCCTGTATACTGTGAAATAAATTAATCTATAAACAAATCATATTATTCAAATGAAATCGTAGGCTTCCACGGCCAGAGTCAGAATTATAGTTTATTCGTCTTCCGGGTTTGGACCGTGTCATTTGTGAGTGACCCAAAAGTGGGTTCATCTCGACGTTTCGCTACAATTGTATGTAGCTAGTATGTATTCTTTTTCTTTGTTCTCCTGAAGAAGCTACATACAATTGTAGCGAAACGTCGAGATGAACCCACTTTTGGGTCACTCACAAATGACAAGGTCCAAACCCGGAAGACGAATAAACTATAAATCATATTATTATTATACAGATTATAAATTGTTGTCAACACTGTAAGCATTTTTGTCAATCACAATCACTGAAATGTCAATGTAGTTTGAGTTGTACTCTTATCAACGGCGTACGATTTTCAAATATATTTAATTAAAATCATTATTTTTGGAGTACTAAATTTATGGGGGTCATATTTTTAGCTGTGTTAGTAAGATTTCAACTCTAATGTTGATGTTATGGAAATTTTGAATACAAATGACGTCATTTTATATAAATGGTGACGTAACGTTGTTTTTGTATTAAAAAAACTAAATTAATATTTATTTTGATTGTTGTTGTTCAGTAGTATGACTATAATAGTTTTTTTAAGGAATGCTAATTAATTATAATTTATATTCCCAGCACAGATAAGGTAGAATCGACAAAAAAAAATCATTTTTTTGATTTTTTACATCTCCTGTATTGTCAGCTGTCGTGGTGGTGTAGTCGAAAAGCTCGTTTTCTTAATAAAATTGTAGCGTTTACTGTCTTTTGCATTCTTAATATACTAAAACTGTTGTATTGTCTGTAAAACCATTTATTTTTTTTCAGCGAATTTCATGTACCTTGGATGGACAATCCATCGATCCTGAGCAAAAAGTCACATTCTCGAAAATCAAAACTAAAGAGGCGATGTACTAAAAGATGAAATTTGGCTTAAGCTAAATAAAATGGTACCTGGATGACGGCATAAAACCCTGAAGAAGACAAAGAAATTTTTTGTAAAAATTGTAAATAGCAGACAAAACCATTTCCGTTCTTTGTTGTGTAAGTTTTAAAGAAATATTTAGATAAATGTGGACTAGCCAGAGCAAACTGTCGTTTGTTAAGCTTCCATTATTTTTGTGATTTTAGACTTATGTATGAAATATGTGCTGATTTTAATGAGTTGAAGAAGTTATAGTTCAAAAGTGTATTCGTAAAAAAATAAAACTTGGATTTGCAATCAGTTTTTTGTATTACTCAAATAAGTGAAAATTAAATTAGGACAATTTTAAGTTTATTTTTATTTTTAAAATGAAGACTGAAGTATTAATATAAATACTGTAGTGATATAAGACGATGTATTTCCTTTTGCAATTTACGTAGTTTCTTAGTGGTTATAAGCAGACAACAATAACAAAATATTTTTTTGTTTTCGATATACTCAGTTGTCCATTCATTGCATCATCAAATTTATATCTTATCTTCGGAGACCTTGTACTAACTCTTAGTTCGACACGCCAATACAAAACTGTTAATGTCATTGTTTTGGGTATTTGACTAATTCCCTAATTTAAGTAATAAATTGGTCATATACTCCAGTTGTCAGAGACGAAAATGCCACTGAATCTCAACAAATCATACGACCAAGGTGAATTTTGCTAAGAATATTAATTTTGGGACCCCAAAAAAGATGTAAGAAAGTTTACCAGTCTTACCCCCGGGCAGCCCCCTATAACACCCCTTGCAGAAGGTAAAAACGCAAAAAATCAATTTACCATGAATCCGTACGCCGTAGAAAAAAATTTAGCTGAGATAATTTTAAACAAAAATGTGTACAAGTATTTTTTTGCGTAGAATAAACCGTTCTCTTAGAAACGACACTTGAAGTGGCCTTTGATTTTGCATGTCAGTTTGTAACGTTTTAATCAATCAATTGAACGATTGATTCTGAAGATCTGAATATTCAGACGGCTAGCTCAGTCGGTAGAGCATTAGACTCTTAATCTCAGGGTCGTGGGTTCGCGCCCCATCTTGGGCGCCATTTTGTAACGTCTGAATCTTATTAAGACCAGGGCGTTAAGCAACACCACACTGCGGGAAGAAACGAGGGGAGAAATTCTTCGAATATCCCTAAGGATATCCAAGAGAAAAACGCCCCCGTTCCATCCATCAGAATGGTGCTCTGCCCGACTGCTCAGCCCTGGGTTCATTGCCTGTTCATTCTCTCTCTACACCAATCCCAGAAAGGTACAGGAAATCAAAATACTTATTAAGTCATAATAAAGGTATATTTATTTATTAAATAAAAAATAAACAGAATTTAAATTATGAATGTGAAACAAAAATAAATTAAATTGAGACTTAACGATGTTGCCGGTATGAAATAACTAATACTTAAAAAAGTGCTCTGCTTTAGTTTGTTCTGAATTAGTCGTTCAGTTCTTCAGGAAGGGTTCCGATCTTTGAGGAAGTTAGCCGCTTTGGGTTAAGGGGAGTTGTTTGGTCTAGATAATGGCAATCATTTTCGTCCCATGTTGGTAAATGGATTTCAAATTGCGTTGTGGTTGGCTGTTTTCTTGTTCCCCACGGTAGTGTGGTTTTCTATTTGTTGCTCCCCACGGTAGTGTGATTGTCTATTTCTTGCTCAATGTTCAATAAAATTTGTATCAACTCGCCTGTAAAAATTCGATATCTTTTGATTCAACTCACTTATCGACACAAATCAAGATGCGTTTTAAAGGTAAAGAGTTCAGCTTTCATATGCAGTTGTTGTATTTTGCCGCAAATAAACTCAGATTTTATACAGGTGTTAAATAAATAAACGTGGCGCTATTTTTGCCACAAAACCGCCATTACATACTTCCGGTTTTGAGAAAACTAGGATAAAGAAATCTACTAGTAAACTATGATAGCTATAGCAATTTTTGATACGTATTTCAATCAATAAAGTTTTATGATCCTTAACTTCGAGAAGGTTAATATTGATACCTCTTATATAATACGGCTTTTAGTAAAGAAATCTATGATTAACATCTTAGATAAAATTAAGTCTTGGTATTGTTCATCGTTGGAGTCGTTGTATGGTAAGTTTGCATTATATATCAGCCGATACGTTGGCTGTGTATTTTCTGTATTATTTAACCTGACTTGAAATTGAGAGTATTTTTGGGCTACAACAGTTGAATACGAGATCCTGACCTTTCTAATGTAGATAGTAGATATCAAAAGGACCCTTTAGCATTATAGACATTTACGCAATATAATGCCCTTTGAAATATCTTTTGTGTATCCAGTAAATCTTTATTTACAGCTTTTGAATAGTCTTTGTTGCCTTCTTTTGAGCTTCTTTTGGATTGCTTCAACGCTGCTTTCGTAACTAGTTTTCAGTAGTTCCTTCGTCTTCGCAAATAAAGCTAGTAAAAGTTTTTTTACATTTAAATTAAGAGTGATAGTTTTAGACGACTGCAACTACGTTGTTTCGCTTCCTTGTTTATACCTGATTTCCTTTATTCCACGAGAAGCTAGGCAGTAGTTGACCACTAACGTCATAGTACTCTAACATAGAGATTAAACAACCATTTAGACTCACATAGTAGCTTCAAGGTTGTTCCAAGCATTTGGTCTACGCTGTTCTATCTCTACATGATAATAACAAAGAAAACATACCAACAAACATACATTTGGGAAATGTACCGATAGAAAGGGTTGATAAATACAAATACCTAGGAACCTGAATTTTAGACAATAATGATCAAACAACCGAATAAGAGCTAGGATAGAAATAGCAAGAAATGCGTTTGGAAAAATGAAAACAATTCTCTGTAACAAAGATCTTAGATTAGAACTGAGAGTAAGAGCACTGACACATGAAAACACATGCTATGTGTTTTCGATACTGCAATGTGGACTTGAAAGCTGGACATTGATGCAAGAACACATAAATAAGTTACAGTTACCTTCTTTTGGTTGAGTTTACCGAAAGTACAAGCTGAATATAGCCGCAACTGTCAAAAATATTTGTGTTTGGCAGTGTTGGGATGTTTTTATAATGCATATATAATATATGCTTCAAATATAAAGAGAAAAAGCTTTTAAAAAGTACATTTTGATTATACTATTTTATGAATTCTGCAATTCTTAATTTATATGAAGCAATAACGAGTAAATATTTGACTCTTTCGAGATTAATTGCAAACATCTGTTGCAATCTGGCAACTGCTGATTTGACGATTGCCAAATCTATCCCCTAATCTAACAAAGGGTAATTGCCAAAATAATTTCTAATAATTAACTGCAATTAATCTCCAAAGAAACAAATATTTACTCATCCTTGTTTTATATAAATCAAAAATTGCAAAATTTATAATATATCTAAGCTAGCTAAAGCTTTATCTTTTTATATTTGAAGCATACAGCATCTACATTATAAAAACATGCCAACATTGCTACACCTAAATTGTTTGTTCCATGTTTGACATTTGCGGCTATAAGCAGCTTGTGCTTTCGGTAAACTCAACCCTTCTTTCTGTTTTTGCATAATAATTACACAATTTAACTCTGGAAAATACGAAAATTTTCAAAACTGCCGCTTGGAAATCTTTTATTATATAAATTAACGATTTTTTACATATAGAAGTTTAAAAAAGCTTATATTATCACGTTCAAAATTAAAATCAGTATATTAGATGAACCCGAGGAATTTTTTAGAGGCTACAAAAGTAATTTTTCTTTTACTCAAAGGGTACTCCCCATTAAGATAGGCAAAGTGCTCCCACTCCCAGAATTCTATCTATTTTATTTTTACGTTCTATGTGAGAAAAGGGGTCCGCGAAATTTTATCCCGCCAGATTTTTTCATAAGGTGCGTCATCTCCAAAAACCCGAAAAACTGTTTTTTTTTTTATTTTTGGTCGATTTCTTCATTTTATAGACATCAAAATGTATGAAATCCTCACTAAAAGTTTTTCGGATTTTTGAATATTGTGCAGGCTACGGAAAAATCAGATATAGTTTTTTTAACAAATAAACAAAATAAAAAAAGTGGACCTGCGCCACCTCGAAAAAAAAATTATACGCTTTTTTCGAAAAAAAAAGCATTTTTCCGCTTAGGGATAAAGGCAAGGAAAACAAGGAGATATTGAGGATTGAAAGTTGACAAGTAGTCGATTTTTCACTCTAAAATGTTGCCCTAAATTTTTAAGTTTTTCAGCTGGTGAAAATATAAATTCCAATTATAAACAAAATTCCAGAGAGATTTTTACACATAAAACATAAGTTGCGTGCAAGTTAAGGTACTATTACCGTCTAGAAGTTTAAAAAAATATTGTTTTTACATTTTTAAATCTTGTAGATCCGTTGACCTCCAAAAATAACTCCCTAAAATATTATATTATAAATTCGAAGCCAATCCCGAGGCATTTACCGTAGCGCGCTCTCGGCTCGGCGCAGTTGTTCACGCAGCTATCAGTCGTGATGAGACATTTATTTACCTTTCTACAAAATACCAGATATACATTTACATCTTGTAAATTGATCATTATAGAATCGATTTTTAAAGAAACATTTACAAAATCTTTAAACTTGTTTTTCTGAAAACGTACGTTTTAAAAACTGGTGGACAGTTAGTCTTCGGATCTAGTTGGTCGATTTTAATAAACCTTGATGCATTTTGTTTGTTTTGGTTTTTTTCTATACTAGTTTACCACAATTTACCAAAAAATAGTAATAAAAGTTTTTTGTAGCCGAACAAAATCGAAATAAACGTAAATTTTTGATTATTTTTATCAATTATTCGCTATTTTTTTTTTAATTTTCAGTTTTTCTGGTAAACTCTCACGTAAGGGCACTTCTTTTTTAAAACTCTTCTCGAATTTTATATTTCAAGTTTACCGTTCCAGAGAATAACTATCCACCATGGAGCAGTAATTTCTGGACGAAAAATATTTGGCGCCATCTTTAAAATACAATAGAGGAACAATGCAAAACAATTTTTTGTAATCTTCAAAAGTTTTATTATAGTATATAAAAAATAAAAATATAATTAGCGTTTATAATAAATAAAATACAAGAAAAAATTGTTGAAAATGTGTCATTTTTTGGCATTTTAGGCAGTAATAGTACCTTAAGCTTTTTTGTAGATCCCGGCTGTAAATATAAAATTTATTTAAAAATGTCAATGATTGTTACTTTGATTTGTTGAGTGACATATCGAAAATTAATAAAATTTGTTTACCATTTCCTATAATCCATTTCAATAATAGGAAAGAATAGAATTTTAGGATTGTGTTGTAAAGAAAATTAATTATTATCATCAATTAATAGACTGGTGAACTAAATTTATTTATATTAGTTGATCATTTGACTAAACATCAAATAATGAGTTTCTAAACCTAGCTTTAAATATCACAATGGTGGATCTTAAATCTTTATCCACTTAGAACCATCCATTGTTTTTTTACATACCCTGTTCATATAAATACAATATAGAACAAAATTACTATAGAAGTCAGTCTTATTTTCCAAATATTTAATAGTCCTATGAATTAATCAGTATTATTATAATAAGTTGTTAATATTAATTTAGTTATTTAGACTAATCTTGTGATTTTCACCCAGTTAAAGAATAAACGGAGCGACCGAATAGTTAAGTAACTGAAAATTAGCACTAGTTTATACATAAGAATAAAAGATTCGATTTTAAAACTTTTTTTTGTAACTATATATTTCTACATCTCCATCAAACCTCGATGTAAATATTTTTTACGAATTGCCATTAAAATTGTACATAAAATAAACGATGTTTGTGATCAAAGGTACTACTAGAGTATGTAATAGTAATATTAGAAAAAAACGTACGATTTTTGCTATTTTTTTTTCTTTTACTTTCTTAACACAGTCTATTTTTTGGCTAATGGATAAAGTCCAGTCAAAAACACTGAAGAAAAAACTATAGTCTACTTCTTTCTCGATAAGCTTATTCAACTTTTTTATTCTGTTTAAAGGTAATCTTGCTTGAACTGCTTAAAATAATGTGAACTTTGGTAACCGAAAATAGTTACAAATTGCTAAATCTGGTGGTTGGTATCAAAATTGGTGTAATTTTGTCTGTGGAACAGTCATCTTACGAGCAGGAGAGTTTGCTTGATGGAAGAACATTTTTGAAACAGTCGAAATAACAGTCGCTCTCATTTTTCTTGTCCATAGGATCGTCAAAGATCGTTTGAGACCTCTCCGATGACTTGCTTCACTAACTAGATTTACTAATGTTTGGAGATCTTGTAAATTTTCTGCAAGAGAGGCTGTATCGTCAGCGTATCTGACGTTGATTACTTCTCGGTCTAGTCTTACTCCGTCTTGTCATCATCTAAAGCTTCCCTAAAGATTTATTCAGAGTAAAGATTAAAAAGACTGGGAGACAAAACACAACCCCGTAGTACTCCACGTTTGATGGGAGGTTTTTCAGTACGACTATCTCCAATTTTATTAGAGGCTACATGATTGTAATATAAGTATTTTAACAATCTTATATCGTAGTGGTTAAGTCTTGCTCCCCGCAGGCAATTAAAAAGTGTATCGTGTTGTACTCGGTCGAATACCTTCTCGAAGTCGATGAAATAAAAATAAACGTGTAAAAAGGCATTTCTTCATCTGGGTATAAAATATGAAACATAGTATCAAAATAGGCTCATACAATCAAAATAATTACCAATCGTTGCTCACAAACGTCTGACAGACAAATTGTACATAATTTACATACATTGTAGGCGATTAGATGTTCCTCTGCCTTAGACAACGTTTTGATTGAATCTGTACGATGGAGATGTTGATTTACTGTTTCTTTCTCATGACAAGTTGTATAGTATTTATTTAGTATTAAGTAATGAATAAATATTTTTTTAGAATAGAATTTCTAGACGAAAATTCTTAGGTACTACTACTGATCTTTTTCATTTTTTACAGTGTCTCACAAATATTGTTTATACTATTATTTTGTTAATTTTACGCGGTATCCGCCAAAATAAATAATCGAAATATACAGTGTTGAGAATTTTCTTAAATTTTGTATATGTCCCATTAATTTGGAACCACATAGTAGAGTAGAGTAAATTTTTATTTGCATAAATTTTTAAACATAATTGAGCAAATAACGTCACATTATTAATCACACATTTAAAATATATTAACATTACAAATTAAATATGCTGATCAAGGAGAAGGATAGGCCAGGCACGCCGCCACAGTATAGGGCTCAATGTCAACTAGGTGTTGAAAAACCTTTCTTTTAAAAGTTCTATAGTGTTTTTCCTGTTTAGTGTCAGATGGTAGACTATTATAAAATTTAACACACGCATACAAAGGACTTCTCTCTGTTATAGACAATCTGTGAAGTGGCAAATTCAAATTAAGGCTTCTTGTATTATATTCATGATCGGGAAGCAGGTGATAAAACAAAGAAAAATTTTAAAAAAGGAACATAATACATTCAAATATATAGATGGCTGAGAAAGTGAGCATATTGAGTGATTTGAATCGGCCTCTACAGGATTCTCCCACCTTTAGTCCTAAGATCACACGGACTGCCTTTTTTTGGACTATAAAGGCAGTTGAGCTATCTACTGCAACACCCCAGAAGATTACTCCATATCGCATAACCATAAAAATTTGCATAATATACTGATAGTAAAATCCCTTGTCTAGATAGCTCTTTAACACTCTTAATGAGTAGCAGGCTCTATTCAGTTTTTTTGCTGTATTTTGTATTTGTTCCTCCAAATTCAGATTCTGTTCAATATGAATACCAAGAAATTTAACTGATCTAGCAGGTTCCGTTTTTGTGATAGAAAATTAATTGTATCTGGAAACTGTTTTCGTGACTGGCTGGTTCTAAAGTAGACAAAAACTGTCTTATCAGTATTAAACAACAACCGATTTCCACTGATCCACTGTTCAGCCTTGCTTAGAATTTGCTCTGCCACTGTGAGGAGTGTTTCTAAAGTTTTTTCCCAGAAAAGCACATTTGAGTCATCAGCGAAATTTACGAGGTTTGAGGAACTACTAACCACCGCATTTGGAAGGTCGTTTATGTAGACCAAAAAGAGAAAAGGCCCCAGATCACTCCCCTGTGGTATACCTAATTTTAAATTGATCGGTTCAGAGTAAACCTTACATCCCCTTTTCTCCAGGCATACCTTCTGCGACCTATCTGTGAGAAATGATTTCTCAACCATTTGTTTTTGTCTATTTGTTTATGGTAGATACCTCTCGAATCTTAACGACATCACTCAAATACAAATGACTTCGTAATTAGCTTAAGATAAGGTTGTCTGCAGTAATCTGTTGGCAACTATACATACAGTCTGTTGAACGTTGATGTTATTGTAATGTCACTATAGACATTGCATATAGTTCTATTTCCTTTTTAGCAGATTATGAGCTGGTTAAGATGGGAAAATTTTGTCAACCGTGGGAAAAAGCCGAATCTTTTAATGTTATGATGCCAGGTGAGACAGGTGGGCACGTGCGACAGGTGTCGTATTTGTGTGCACGTGTCGGTTATTCTTTTCTATCGTCTTCTTTTCATATATGCGATGAGCGGCGTATTTTATTTATAAAATGAGTGAACGAAATAAAATATTTGTCAAAAACTAATTAGCTACTATTAATTGAATTAACAATATTTGCGGCCACTTTTTGACTGGCAACCTATTATCAATGTATTCTGCTAATTTTAAATGTGTGTAAAAATGTGAGTTTAATGAACATAAACATAGTGATCCTGCAGTGGGATGTTGTACTATTAATCGTTAGTTCTATTGGTTCTCCATGTAATTATGTATTGTGGATTTCTTCTGTATTCTGATATTCGTTTCGATTTTATTGCAGCAGTTATTTGTAATGTTTCCAGTCTACTGAGCAGTATCTAAAAATGAAGGGGCGGTTGTATTGATGCATTGTTGACGCAGTAGTCTTCTTGCTCTTCGTTAATGTTATCTTAACATTACGGCGTGACGGGTAGCTCTTATTCTGACGGACAGGAATCCTCTTAAGTAAAACAAACGTACTGCAGTCGTCGACGCTGATGCTGGTGAACAGAAATAAATGTTAGCGAAACAAACGGACTGCGGTCCTCGTCGCTGATGCTGGTGAATAGAAATAAATGTTAACGGCGTTCGGATGGGCAGAGTGAAGGAAGATCTTTAGTCAATACCCGCAGGAACGAGAAATGATGGTGGGTTGTGACAGTACTCAGAGACTGAGTCAGAAGTTCTTGCCAGATCAATAAACCTGATCGAACTTAATTCTCCTTGCTCTGCATGGCATTTTATGCTCTTGACCGTTGTTCAGTAAACGCTGAACAGTGGTTGGTTGAGGTTGGAGTGCTGGCACACAGAGAGCTAGCTGTTGGCAAGCGATGACATCGTTACGGTTAAAAATTTCATTCTTCTTCTTCTTCAAGTGCCATCTTCGTTCCGAAGGTTGGCGATCATCAGGGCTATACGTATTTTCGAAACTGCTGACCGAAACAATTCGTTGTTGCTACAACTATACCATTCCCGTAGATTCTTTAGCCAGGAGTTTCGTCTTCTTCCTATGGACCTTTTTTCATTACGTTTGATTTAACTTATGAATACAAACATTTTTTTAACAGGGTTTATGAATACAGCATTAGGGCAATGAAAGCGGCTCCATTGCATCATCCCTTAACGTCCGGAGCAGTCCATAGATGATAGCCCACTCACCAGCCTATTAGAAGACTTTTGGGCGGCCTTTTCAATGACTTCCGTTACATCAAGGGGAGTGAGTTCAAGTACGTACTCTCTGAATACCTCCACAGCTGTACATTTGACTTTTATCTTGACGTACTCTGATTCTGAGCCTATTAAGAGTTTTCCATGCGGTGTAAGGTAATAGATAACTCACAGTCAGTCCTTCTTTCGTGTCTAGGATTCCAAAAAAGTTTCCCTAAAAAACTTAAAGCGACGGATTAGATAATAAATTATAGTTCTGCTGATGTTGGTGGGAGATTGGTAATTCCTATTATAATGTATATATTTTAGAGTTTTTAGTGAATGAATGTTCAAAGAAAACGGGATACTGTTCTGCTAGTCTCGTTAATAGCGCGATTAATGTGACAAGTGTTGTCAGAGCTGGAGCTGAGTATTTTGCCGTAGAGAAACACAAAGCCAGGGCTGAGATCCCTAGTAGAGTTGGCTGAGCTACCCAACTTGTTCCGGTTAACTATCGAATTATGTTATTTCTTAAGGAAGTTTTTGGCTTTTGTATATAGGTTGAGTCATGAGAAACTGTACATACTCTACCTCGTATGGACACCCTTATAGGGAATAACAGATGATCATTAAAAAGTGTCTGTCCCTTTGTTTAAGAATATACAGAGTGTACATTGCTTTCAAGCATTTGTTGTTTACTTCTGACAGAGCCCTCAGAGTCAGACTAAATAATAAATTAATAATAAAATGCAAATAAATATCATTTGTTAGTAAATTTAATTATTATATAAACTAAATAAGATGTTTAAAAAGAAAATTTGAGTACAGTTTGAGATGAATTTATTAAATAACGTTAAACAGTTAACATGTTGTATAAAGGACTCTCATCGTCGAGTAAATAGACTCTTCCAACTATTTTGTGACGATCGCATCAGCATTTTACCATAGAGAAAAATTAATACAACGCCAGGATAGAAGCTTCACTTTAACAAATGTAATTTTATACAGATGTCTGAGTGAACAACTTACAGTGAGAATATATGTAATTACTTTGAGTTAAGTTTTCGTTAGCTCCAAGGATATTTTTGCGTAGCGGGCAGGTTTTAATCACAATTTTACCTGGAGTAGTTTCCTAGTAATACTAAGTTCCTTTTCGGTCTATCTCAAAATGGTTATAGCCTTATAAAAGGAATGTTATCTCCTTTAGCAATCTGCAATCTTGTTATCAGTAATTACTCAATGCTCTGTCTTTAAGTGGCTGTACATTCTCAAATCCCTTTACAGACCCAAGAGTTGAAGAGTCTTTAGTACAACTTAACTATCCTAGGCTATTTCTTGCCGAACATGTTTTAAGTGTCCCCATTCTTTACTATGACGCACATGTTGAAAATATGCATTATACTTATACAGAGTGAGTTTTATGTATGGAACGCCTTATTATCTCGGAAACGGCTTTCACTATTTTTATAGATTTTGGTGTGTGAGGGTCTTGTGATGAATCCGATATTATAGTAGTATTTACATTGTTGCCAGATCTTCTATTTTCTGGAAATCTAATGAACTTTCTTATTTCAAATGAAAGACTTTTGAAATCCACGAAAAATACTGGTTATTTTTAATGCATGTTCCATGTTTCTAAATGTCATAATTTATATACTAATATCATAACAAGGTCTACTATCAATAAATTAATGAAACTAGTGCAATAAAAGATTAATATAAATAATAGCGCAGAAACCTACAGCAGGTAGTATGTGGTAATCCTATCTTTTAATTACTGAATATTGGCAGGTTTTGTTTTGTAAACGATATTTTTTAAGTGACCCCACAGAAATTAGTCTAAAGGATTCATATCGGGTGATCACGGGGGCCATCCAATCCATCTTCTGGGAACCACATTAATTTAGGTATTGCCTCGCCACACTCGCATAGTGAGGTGAAGTGCCATCTTGTTGATGAAGCCAAATATTGTCGTTTGGGATATTGTTATTGTCTGAAAGTTTCGGAAAATGACATTTCTACATTAAAATGTAATTGAAAATGCTTACTTGGATTTGGAGATAGCCGAGCCAACTCAGGTATAATACCATTTTCCAATACCTCTAAATACGACGGACCATTTATGTTTCCCTCAAGTAAAAAGGAATCAATTATTTTGTTGCCTATTATTCCAGCTCATACATTAAGTTTTTCTGGACACCTTGTGCGATATTCACTTATCCAACAGGGTGATCCATTTGAAATAAGAAAGTTCATTAGATTTACAGAAAACCTGAAGATCTGACAACAATGTAAATATCACCATAACATCACAAGGCATCACGGGACTCTTGCATACCAAAATCTATAAAATTGTGTAAGTCTTTTTCGAGATAATACTTAAACTCACTCTGTAATATATAAGTTTTTGAGAAACAATGTTATGATCGCTGCGAAAATAAAACATAAAGATATATACTTACATAGATGATGTAATGAAACGGCATCTTTCATTATCACAACCAAATTCGAGTCAGCAAATTATTCTTATATTAATATCTACGATGTTTTTCGGAAACTTGTTAATATAAAAGATAGAATTTTACCAAAAATATTTACGTGACTGTTGTATTTGTGAGACATTGTACTCAGGACGATCTAGTTCTTACGCTTGTCAGGTTGTTACCTCTAACGTCCTTTGTAGATTTTTTTACCCTCGATTTAGTTTCATTGTGATATAATACTAAAAAAACTATAGTAAATATTTGATATTATTTTTATATGTAGCCAAAAAATGAGTTGATCATGCTGGTAATGTACTTAGGTAAATTGCATTGAATAAAAGATTTTGTTTTTTTTTTAAAATACACTCTCTTAAGAAGTAGTGGTGTTTTATTTACTGAAGTGACTCCTGTAAACTGTTTTATAATATATCTTCAAACTACATGTGAGGCTATGAGAGCAAAAGTGTTATAACCAACATGTTGATAATTGAGTTATAGATCGCAATCAGTTCTAACGACCTAAAGTTTTAAAGCAAAACCGGTCTAACTAACATTTCCGTATGTTACAGCATATATCGCTCTAGCAGGTTGATTGTGCATCTTATAAAAAGAAAAAAATTTGAAATTACGATTGGGCTAACCCACGAAGTTGTGGATTACCCAAAATTAGTACATAAATTAAGATATGTAAACCGTTCTTTACGAAAACTTTTCAGATTTCTAATGGCAGAATAGATAGATTTACAAAAAAAAAACAAACTTGAGTTACAGCCCAGGATAAAAGAGGACAAAGCAATTTAGCAAATAATACAGGTGGCCACAAAACTACTGAACTAAAAGAATTCAGTAGTAAATTTCCCACATACGAAACACATTATACGGCGCATAAAAGTTATTTTACAGCAGATTTGAGTTTAGGAATCCTTTATAACTGTTACAAAGGAGAACATTTTTACTCATTAGATATCAAAAAGAAGACAACTAGGATTATACTTCAGCTAGATCATCTTTATCCCGGTGGACGTTCAATAACCGAAGCAAAAAAAAGATTTTGGAATTCCTTACATTTATACGTCCTATAAATTATGGATTTTACACAAGCACCAGAACAATAAGATCCGCTATACATAAAGAAGAAGAGTTCACGAGGAAGATTAAGTATTTTTGTTACTTTGTGTTTTATTAAAAAGCTTATTTTCAACAATGATATTGTTTAATTATATTGTACTCTAAGTCTAATCCACATCCTATCATAATTTTTAAGGACACTGGTGCAAAAGGGGGTCTAGTCCACAAAAAAGCTAAAATTTTTATTTTTTTGGTTAAATATACTGTACAATCTGCTAGTTTTTTACTAGTTAATGATTCTTAAACATTTGAAAAACCTTTTGACAACATTTTTATTTTATAAAATTTCAAAAAAACATATATTCTTAGTTCATGCAAATCCATTATATAATATTTGGCATTAGACCATTTTTGCTATCATAAGCTCTCATAACCTGCTATACAAGATTTAGATCAGTAACGAGATATGTGCAATAAATAAATTGAATTAGTCGCGAAAAACTATTTGTATGGGATTAGTAACCAACACGTCTAAGCGTCAAACCTTCAAAGAACTTGGCACTTGGAAGTCCAAGAAATATGGTCTAGGGTTTAGGATGTTATCTAATTATTGACCTAATTATTTTAATTAGGTCAAGATGGAAATCATCACCCTGTAAAGACTGGCACCAACTGCTGATGCTGAACATCAATCTTCGACTTTGGCTACACAAGAGACAACACATCAGCAATCTAGAAGGATCAGTAAGGGCAAAAATGAAAGATGAGCGTCATCCACTACAAAAATCGACTGATTTAATCTCTTTTGACTAAAACTCTCAATCGTGCCTTTTTCTTCTAAACTTCCACAAAATTAGACTGGAGGATACTAATAACATAAATTATTACTAGAAGGAAATGATAATGATTATTACAGCATGAGAAAATCTTTTAAAATCCTCTTCCTGAGGCATTCCCATTTCAAGAGTCGCTGTTCCTTACTCGTCACTTATTTCTGCTCATGTCCTCTTCATTTACACCTTTCTCTTCCAAGTCCTTTACCACACAGTCCTTACATCTTTTCGGTTTTCCTCTACCTCTCTTCCCCTTAACTTCTAACAGCTCTATCCTTTGTTCCACGTAGTTCTCATTTCTACGTCTGACGTCAAATTCATTGTTGCAGTCTTTGTTTTTGCACCTTTTTTGAGACTTTAATTACTCTGGCTCTTTCCCTAATCACGTCGTTCCTGATTTTGCCCCTTCTAGTCTTACCCAATATTCACCGTTTTGTATTTCAGTTACAGTAGAACACATTTATCTGAAACCGCGAACAAGAGAAGCGATAGAGAAGATTATTTATGCGGCGTTGCCTAATCGATTATTATTTTAGAAGTTCGTTTTTAAACTATAAAATAATTAATACTTGATAATTACATAATGGTTTTATAATATATTTATTATCAGAGCACTAATATCAAAGTTGTTTGAGGTAAAATGATAAAATATGTTATTAGGTGAAGTATTCGTCATAATTATTATAATTAACAGAACTCTATTCAATTAGAAAGATAATAATAGGCTATTTAAAAAGCTAAAAGAAAAGTGGTTAAATCTTTGTAAATGGGTATATTTAAATATTAAATATACCCATTTACAAAGATTTAACCTCTCTTTTGTGATACGTGGTATACAGCCAGCTGCAGGAATTATTTTCCTTGTGGATTTTATTTAAAAAGCTATTTAAGCAAAATGTGCTTACCATCTGCATATCTATCATCAAAATCGCTGTTTTCGCTGTCAGAATTTTTTAAAATGATTGAAAAATTCTTCCGATAGCTGCTGTATTGACGTAAATGTAAAGTCTACATTTCTTGCTCCCACATAGGATTTCAAAGCTGCCCAAACCATTCCAATAGGATTCAAACTGGGATGGTATGGTGGGAGTCTAAATACATCATGTCCTTGTGCTCGTATAATTTTATTGATTGCATATTTTACATACCGAGGTTTATGCAATTTTATTATGTTCCCAACAATAATTAAAAGTTGCCCTTTTGACACGGGTTTTCTAAGTCCATTTGGATATATGATTCGACAATAAATAAGTCTCGTCAGTAAACACTATAAACTTATTTGCTTCTCTAGCTTCCTTAATGTTCCTTAGGTATTGCAGCCTCAAATGTCTAATTTCACTTTTTTCCATCAATATTTTATCAATATTTTTCTATTGTCGACTGTTTTTTTCCAGCGAAATCCAAGTTTATGAAATTCCCTTCTCATGCTTTCTGTACTTCCTGTATCATTCAGTTTGCTTAGAAATTTCTGATGAATTTTCATAATTGTACGAACTTGTTGATCGCTAAAATGGAAATTATATATCTGTCTCTGTAAGATACCTTGATCACATGAATCTAGCTGTATTTTTGAGGGCTTTTTTGTCGTTTATTGGGTGTGAAGAATCCAAGGGTTTCTCCATTTTCAAATTCACGACCCTCTTTAGCGATTTTTTCGACGCTGGATAAACTGACACCTATAAATATTTAAAATTATATAAACTTTTTCTCTCATTCGATTATTTCATATCTTTATATAACAACACCTCTTTTTATATTTGATTTATAACAAAAAAAATTGTAATCTAAGTTTGCAAAACAATAACATATTTTTTATAATATAAAGATATCATCAATTTACCTGTTAAAGCAGCTACTCATTCGTGTACTCTTTGGATAACTCAACAAAAAGTGCATTTTCTTCTGCTTCCTGTTGCGTAAATTTTAAAACAGAGTATATGATTTCACGAGCTTGTGCACTCAGAATCTTAAATTTTAATAAAAAATTATTTTACCTCTTAGTTTTTGATATCAAAACTGTGCAAAAAAACATGAAAAATTACGAAGTTATCTGACAACGTTGCAAACTCACTAAAATTGGTGCCCAATGCTCACTAAATGATGTTTTCGCTTCGCACACTTTCAGTAGACAACTGAATAGTCATTCCTCGATATAACGGATATAATGACATTAAAGGTTGCAGCTATTTGTGTCGATCTATACTTCCATCTTATTTTCTTGAATCCTCTTTACAGGTCACACTTCGTCTAATTACACCAATGCAAGCCTCACTATATTCTTATATCTTTCCTTCCAGCTCTTACCAACCAACTGCAATTTAATCAACCTGCATTCTGTGGGCAATTTCTCGATAGTGTTCCATTTTCCGATATCTAGGACAGAAGATATATAAAATCTACTCATCCTAGTTTCCAAACCTTCTGACCTTCCTGCTCCTTTTTCTTCAATGGCCCTTCTCCAAATTCTCCTCCAATATTTCTTTGCTCTCGTCCACTAACATATTATCAGCAAATAGCATTGATCAAGGAGCACTTACCTTCCTCCTATTACCTTCTGTCTGTTACCAAGTTCTTATTTTGGTGTACGTTTCCTGTAACATATGTGGGTGTTTTTTGGATTGGTGAGTACTGGTTATCAGTACTCACCGATACCAACCAGAGGTAGTTGCCTATTGACAATCATTAGAGTGGCAGTAATAGTTGATGATTTGGTGTCCTGCATTGGAGGGTGTCGACCAGAGAAGAAAGGACTTGGAGAACGGTTCATTTTATGGATTATTGAAACCACAAAAAACCGATCCCTTCTGTCCGTGTGAAAAGCTCTTAAGTGTGCTATTTAGCTAAGTGTAATGCGGTAAAAAAGAGGTGTTGAAAAACGACGGACGGTTTTTATACTATAAGATAAAAAAAGTGATAAATATGATAAAAAAAACTGATAGAAAAATTAACAAAATTGTGTTTAGAAATAAACAGAAAAGAAGTATGACAAAAAACGTAAATCAGTACCAGTACATTAGGGTAAACAAATAATTCAAAGGGGTAGAAATACCAAAGGCATATTAAAATAATATGAAGAGGAAGATATGTTATCAAACACTTTAAATCATATGGAATAGTAACCGAATAAAGAACGAAGAGAAATATCTATCATACTATAATTCAGTCACAATATAGACGTATGAGTCAGAAGCGTGTATCAAAAAATGCTTTGGTTTAATGTTACCCGGTCATGTAAGGAATAAAACTATCCAAGAATAAAGATAATGAATAATAGGTATAGCTACAAACAGTAAAAATGGCATGGTCATCTACCACGATTGAATGAAGAACGAATTGTACGAAATGTTTGGAACGGACACCAACACAAAGAAACACAAAGGGAGGTCTAAAAATGGATCTTTTTCTGGACTGGCTATCCTCTTAGATTTAAAGTTAATATGTCTTGTTTTATAATGTTCTTTCTTTCTTTGTTTAATTTGGTTTAATTGGTTTTTGATTTTCCTGACTTCCAGATAACATCTTTCTTATATTTTTTATATTCAACACATTTATTTATAGATTTAAATACAATTCTGCAAATTAGCAAATAAAAAAATAAAACAATTTCTTCCTCTCTTTTAACTTTTTAATTAATTCAAAGTTTTTAAATATACTCCCGCTACTTCAGAGATGACCGAATATGCGCAGAGTAGGTGATAGTCTTGTGAAGTGACGTGTCAGAACTGTCACCTAGGCATTTTGGCCAATTTAGTTAGCTTTTATGGGGAGCTAAACAAATGTGGGTTTTTTAATAAATTAATGTGTATTTAATTTAAACAAAACTATCAGATCTGAGTAGAATAGTGAATAGCATGGAAGAGTTATGAAACTTTACTGATATTAATTAGAATAGAAATAGAAGTAGTTGGTATTAAATAAATTTATCGAGATTACCGGCTTTAACCTACAAGTCGTATAAAATGTTGGGGTTTGGGAAAAAGGGCTCCTCGCAGCAAAATGTAGAAAAACAAGAAACCCTTTTGACTTTAACGATTCTCACATTAGCTGCTATTCTTTGTAAGTATTGTATGGAAACTTTACACCCACCAGTATTAATAATCTATAATTTACAGCTTTTGCCACAAGACTGTTTTCTGTATTAAGGTTTGAGAGCGTTATCCATGAGTTCGATCCATATTTCAATTATAGAACAACTAAATACTTAGCTGAACAAGGATTTTATTCTTTCCATAATTGGTTTGATGATAGAGCATGGTATCCTTTGGGGAGAATTATTGGAGGTAAATTAAATAAACAATTATACTTTATTAACAATAAGTGTTTACAGAAAATTAATCTTGGAAGTTTAATGTAGTTAGCAAGAATATTTCTTAAACTATGATATGAGTATAGAATAATGTTTGGCTATTTAATGACTGACCCTGTCAGTTATTTTTCATTTAATATGGAACAAAATGTTATTTGTTGCCCATGTTTTTTATTATGTTGTTGCCCATATTTAGTATTATAAGGTCTAAAATATAATATTTATTAATTCTAGGTACTATCTATCCAGGTTTGATGATCACTTCTACAGTTTTATATCATTTATGTTGGTTGCTAAATATTACTATAGATATAAGAAATGTGTGTGTATTTCTGGCACCCCTGTTTTCCTCTTTTACAACAATTATAACATATTTGCTCACTAAGGAAGTCAAAAATTCTGGTGCTGGTTTAGTGGCAGCAGCTTTTGTATCCATTGTACCAGGATATATTAGCAGATCTGTAGCTGGCAGTTATGATAATGAAGGAATTGCCATATTCTGTATGTTGCTTACTTATTATACATGGATTAAAGCTGTTAAAACAGGAACTATCTTTTGGGGGACTCTCAGCGCTTTAGCATACTTTTATATGGTGAGTAATAGGATAAAATTTTACATGTTTCACATCAGACACATTTTTTATTAGTTTAATTGATCAACAGTTTAAGATGTACGAAGAGTTTTAATAGTCATTGATTTTTTTTAGGTCTCCTCATGGGGAGGATATGTTTTTCTCATTAATTTAATTCCTTTGCATGTTTTAACTTTGATGGCAACTGGACGCTTTGGACATCGAATTTATATTGCTTATAGTACTTTATATTGCGTAGGAACAATCTTATCCATGCAAATATCCTTTGTCGGATTTCAACCTGTTCAAAGTTCAGAACACATGCTAGTAAGTATACATAAATAACAAATATTCCGTAAGATACTAAAATACTACCTGAAATTGTTTTATTCCTTAGAAATAAATAACCCCTTACACATTTTTTAGCCACATATGGCATCCCATGTTAATTGAAACCACATATATGGGAATATCTATATGTTTATAACTAATAATTTTTATCTTTTAGGCTCTGGGCGTTTTTGGACTATGCCAAATCATTGCATTTGTAGATTACACACGCAGTAAATTATCTGCATCAGAGTTTGAAACACTCTATACCTTCCTTATCTATACAGTTGGTATCCTAACTGTAGTAGTAGGAGGTGTTCTGACAGTATCAGGAAAAATTTCGCCTTGGACCGGAAGATTTTATTCATTATTGGATCCCTCTTATGCCAAAAACCATATTCCTATTATTGCTAGTGTTTCTGAGCACCAACCTACATCTTGGAGTTCGTTTTATTTTGATCTACAAATATTGGTGTTCTTGTTTCCTGCTGGCTTATATTTTTGCTTCAAGGAGTTGACTGATGCCAATATTTTTATGGTTTTGTATGGGATAACCAGTATTTATTTTGCGGTAAGTACCACACTTATTTTAAATAAGGGAACCGATTGTCTTAACTCTTAAATTGACAAAATTTGTAGTAATGTAGAAAGGTAATTGACAATTTAAGGTTTTATATGAGAATAATTTACTAGGATCTGTATATAGAAAGTTTTTGTACTGAAGTGAATGCTTGAAAATGACATTTTTGTTAGGTTTTTACTGCAGATATTACCTTTTATTTTAATCATTTTAATAGAATATATGGTTGAGTTTACCGAAAGTACAAGCTGATTATAGCTGTAAATATAAAAAGATAAAGCTTTAGAAAAGCACATTTTGTTTATATTATGTTATGAATTTTGCAATTTTTGACTTTTATAAAACTACAATGAGTAAATATTTGTTTCTTTGTGAATTTTTTTTAGCGATTACTCTTTGATAGATTAGGGGATAGATTTGGCAATTGTCAAATTAGAAGTTGCCAGATTACAACATAATTATGTTTGCAATTCATCTTGAAAGAGACAAATATCTACTTGTTATTACTTCAACACTGCCAAACCGAAATATTTTTGACATTTGTGGCTTTATTCAGCTTGTACTTTCGGTAAACTCAACTGAATATATCTAATATCATCAACATTTATTTAAAAAATCGAAAAGTAAGTTAATATTCTGCTTCTTAAAATCATACATGACAACATTGTGTACTTCATAGTTCTTGCCTTGTGACTTCAGTTAATTTTTTAGCTGTGTTAACTGTTTTTAATAGATCTAATAATAGCACTGAAAACTATATTGTTAATATACTTGCATTTTGAAAAATTCTGTCTGTACTGCAGTACCTCCATGTAACATATTTAAAAATTTCCAGGGTGTTATGGTTCGTCTGATGCTTGTGTTAGCCCCAGTTATGTGTATTTTGAGTGGCATTGCCGTTTCACATTTACTCACGAAGTTCATGAGAAATATCGAAGGAACAAAACCAGTTGAAAATAAGAAATACAAGAAAGTCGAGGCAAACTCTACTTTTAAGAATGAAACATCGTCAATGTTTGTTGTCGTCATTACCGTCCTTTTAATATCTTACACATTCCACTGCACTTGGGTCACTTCTGAAGCTTATAGTTCACCTAGCATAGTTCTTAGCGCAAGATCTCATGACGGAGGCAGAATCATCTTTGATGACTTTAGGGAGGCTTATTATTGGTAAGATATTTGTTATTTTTATACAATTACAAAATTACAAATGACAATTTACAAAATTACTTGATATGTATAACTCATTTAAGCTCATAAAGTGACCAAAAAAGGACTGCCCAAAGAATAACTGTTAAAAAAATACACTAAAACAAAAAAAGGTGTCAACTTTTGACACTGATAGTTGTGATAACAAAACCTTTTACAGTTAAATACACATGTCAATGTTTAGAAAGCAGAAGTAACACAATTACTTCCAGAGACATTAAAAAGAAATGGCGTCAGGCCGAATCCTTGTGTGAATTTGGTGTTTTTAATGTCCTTTTTGTTTTTTTTTGTGTGTGCAACGAATGTGCATTTTGCAAAAGATATGCTTTATGAGCGCAGCTGTTTCTTCATATTTAATTACGTCCATCATCACTAAATGGTAATTCATTCATGTTTCTCTTAGAGTAGTCATTTCTTCAGTATTTTTATCTGTGTAGACAAAAATGTACTAAGTAGTAAGAGTTATTACATCAAACGAGAAGTAAGTTGTCCAGTTCAAAATCAAGGTATTGAAGTTGCATTTTTGGACTATGAAAAATATCTAAAGCTTATAGTGTTTCACGCACCAGCATTTAATAAATTATAAAAATACATAAATTTCATCCATACAAAATAACAAAAGGTAAAGAGTTGAACGAAGGTGATCCTGATTTACGCCTAGAGTTTTGCAAGTTGTTTACTTTTGGTTGTCTTTGATATTCAGTAATTTTTTAACTTGTTGAATGTCAAATCCTTGTCACATCTGGTTTCTACTTCATGGGGTCAGGTTTGTCCTATGGATTTGTTTGAGGAATTGTAATCAGAAGTCATTTAGGAAATTAATTAAAACATTTTCAATTTATTGAAGTTCCTGTTAAACTTGTCCGAGAAGGATTTATAATTACTGGTTATTTCATCAGGTTTTTATAACACCTAACCTCTTTTTGGCCATTTGTACCTTTCAGTCCATTTTTTTTAATATAAAAGGACGAAATAACATGCATTTGAGTGATTACGTATGGCGCCCAACGTGGGGCGCATGTCACTTATCAGACTATTTTTCTAAACGTTTTAAAAACTCGAAGTAAAACCCATTTGACGCCTTACCTATGGCGCCCAACGTCGGACGTCAAATGTTACTTATTTCTATGCAATTTTAACGTGTTGCAGGATCAAGTGTTACTTTTTCTAGGAAGTTACGGCTATTCAAAATTTCATTTTTGCCCAACGTAAAAAAAATTTCATTGATATTATTTTTATGTCCTTTTACCCCGTGAATTAAAGTAGGTTTTTACATTGATAAATAAATCTCTGTTTTAGGTTAAAAATGAATACTCCAGAGGATGCTCGAATCATGTCTTGGTGGGATTACGGATATCAGATAACGGCCATGGCGAATCGTACAATTCTTGTCGATAATAACACTTGGAATAATACTCACATCAGCAGAGTTGGTCAGGCTATGGCTAGTACCGAGGAAAAAGCCTATGAAATTATGAAAGAACTCGATGTCGATTATGTTTTGGTTATATTTGGAGGTCTGACTGGTTATTCTTCAGACGATATTAATAAATTCTTGTGGATGGTGCGAATAGGTAACTACATAATAAATTACCTTAAATAGTAATTTAAATTCTAGTTTGCTAGTTAGTAATAAATAATTTTTTATTGAAACGATGCTTTAATATCTTCATGTAGCCAACTTTTAGTTAATTGTACTTTATTCTGTACCAGTCACTCTGATGATTAAGTACGATTCGTATGACTTCCTTCCTTCATTCATACCACTTATTGTATATTTTTGCCAGTAAACGACCATTTTATGTTAGTTAAAAACTTTGGCGTTCTAGATATGTATATTTAGTATGTTTTTTCAAGTTTTAAATCTGTTTTAGGTGGAAGCACAGATAGAGGAGTACACATCAAAGAATGGGATTACTATTCTCCTAGCGGCGAATTCAGAGTCGACAAAGAGGGATCACAAACATTATTAAATTGTCTTATGTATAAGATGTGTTACTATCGCTTTGGCCAAGTGTATACTGAAGGTAGATTCTCCTAAATTACATAATCATACATTAATAACGATCTTATTTGTTCATATCGCCTTAAATTAATGATATTTATCTTTATAGTTTAAATTGTGTGTTTGTTTTAGGTGGCAAACCTCCAGGTTATGACCGTGTTCGCGGGGCAGAAATTGGAAACAAAGATTTTGAACTTGACGTCTTGGAAGAAGCCTACACAACTGAGCATTGGCTAGTTAGAATTTACAAAGTCAAAGATCTTCCAAACAGGGGTGTATAATTATTTTTATTTAAAGGTTTTTGTATTTTTTTTTCTAATGTAATATACACAATAAATTTTTTTATTACAATTGTATGTTTCATTTTGCTAAGTTTTTGAAGCGAAGGTTCCATACTGGTGTTATATTACTTTTTCTCTGTAGTAAAATGCTGAGACGATCGTAACGAAAGTAGCGCCACGAAATAACGTATTTCGTGGCGCTTCTATTACAGTAGTGTCTATGTAAGGCGCTGTAAACAGTTGGACGAGTTCATTTACGCAATGAGAGGTGTCCGTTATACAACGTGTGGTTAAGTTTACCGAAAGTACAAGCTGAATATAGCCGGAAATGTCAAACATGAAACAAAATATTTCGGTTTGGCAGTGTTGGGATGTTTTCATAATGCATAAAGAGAGAAGGCTTTTAAAAAGTACATTTTAATTATACTATTTTATGAATTCTGCAATTTTATGAAACAATAAAGAGTAAATATTTGTCTCTTTCGAGATTAATTGCAAACATCTGTTGCAATCTGGCAACTGCTGATTAGACGATTGCCAAATCTATTTCCTAATCTATCAAAGGGCAGTTGTCAAAAAATATTTCTAATAATTAACTGCAATTAATCTCCAAAGAAACAAATATTTACTCATTTTGTTTTATATAAATCAAAAAAAGCTTGTACTTTCGGTAAACTCAACCCAACATGTAAACTTTTTCAAATTTTATTAAAACCTATAACTAGGATACTAACTAACAGTGGTTTTAACCATTTTATTTTTTTCTTCTTTATTTGAATCTTCTATAGCAAGGGTTCCCAAACTGGCGAGCGCCCCCCCTTGCAACAGCAAGTTACAGAAAGTGGCTACTGCTCAGATTACGGATTATATTATAAAATTTGACGGTATCAAATATATAGAATGTAAAATGTTAGTTATGCTTTAAAATTTGCTGGTTTGTCTTTGCTAGTCTTTAGGTTCATGCGTGGAAGACAATGATGCTAAAAAAAATATCTACAGGAATTAATGACGCACGGTTAAAGAACCATGGACTCAACTATATATGTATGCCCCAACAGAAGCAGCAAGGTAACTAGTAAACAATCAATTCTATGCCGAACTGCAGGTTGAATATGAAAAAGTACAAAAAGGGAGATAAATTATAGTTCTGAGAGATCATCCTATGCCGTCCCCATTAACGGAGGTTGGCGACCACATTTCTAAAAGTATCTCTGTCTATTTCAACGTGGAATAATTGTATGCAGAAGCCGAGGAATATAGAAACGTCTTTATAGATCAGAAAAAGAAAAATGAGTAGGGGAAGAAAATAACATTTACACTAAATGAAAGAATAGGATAAAATAATATCGAATAAGAATGATATATAATTAAAACAATAATCACGAGTACGCCAAAGGAAAGACTACACAAAAATACAGCTAGACAGAAATGTTTAAAAGCGAATTCCCGAGTAAATATAGAAGTATATGAAAGAAAAAAGAAGGGATGCGACAATATTATGTAGAAAGAATAGGAGAAAAATGTTAAATCATAAGTGTAAGCTGCGAATCTACAAAATAGGTATTAGACCAATAGTCACGTATAGATGCGAAACCTGGACTCTCTTAAGCACTAATAAAAATCAACTGAGAATATTAATAAGATATTTGAAACAATCTGTAGCGTAGCGATGGTTAGTGTAGAATTTAAATGAACCACGTGCTGCACGAATTAATGCAAATTTGCAAAGGCACAGAGATTGGCTTGGTCATTTAGAAAGCATTCCACATGATGGATTGGTAAAAGTAATCCAAAAATGGAAGTCTCAAGGAAATAAAATAAGAGGTAGACCCCGTAAAAGATGGATGGATGATGTAGAGGAGGACCTTAAAAGAGAAGAGAAGAAGAATTTATGTATTTATAGTTTAATTACTTACAATTACAAAAATATACCCAGTTTTAGCATCATTAACTATTGGTTCCAAACAAGAAAAGAAATTACGTTCGTATATTTGCATTGTTTTGGGTCTTCAGCATTTATTTTTCCGCTATTAATTTACATAATACATTGTTTCATACCATATTTATACACTGATTTATAGATTTAATTAACGAGTAATAATAAAAATTATATAATGGATGTAATTATCAAGTTAACATAAACAATTACTTTAAATGCCGTGTAATTATTTATATCCTTTCATTGAATATTGTAAATGATTTTGTGTGAAGGATTGCTAACTTTTAGACATAAAAAAATATTTTTACAGAAAACTAATAGTAACTATAGATTATATAGCCGGCTCTTGTCTTGGGGCATATATAGAGGAAAAGTGAAGAGATGGAACTCTTGAATAGGTGTAACAAATATTACGAGCGCAATGGGACAAACAAGAATTTCTCTAAGCTGTTTATTTTATTTGGTGTAAGGGTACATCACAGTTAAAGTTTGTGTATAAATAAAGAGCACAACACATTCTTCTTCTTTAAGTATCGCTCTTATCGGAGATTGGAAATCATTTTGGCAATTATAATTTTGTTTGTTACGCGCCTGAATAGTTCAATTGCACCACCAACTGAAATTAATATGAAGGAAGGATTTTATCGTTTTTTTTTTCATTTCGAAAAAACTGTGACATTGCAAAGTTTCTTTCAATTCCATATTTATTGAAGTGCTGTGGAATACACAATATTCCTTGGTTACCCTTCTGGCGCTTAAACGAATAAATCAGAAGGTTTTCCGACGTGAACTGTCTATGTGAGAAGCATAAATTCTCCAAATTTAATCCACACACTTACAACGATTGTCCTTGTGCTTTATTCATAGTCATTGCGAAAGCGAGTCGCACTAGTAACTAAATGTTTGAATTCGAATGGCATATCTGTCTGGATCAATGGGATGTGTGGCAACAGTCGTCTTCACTTTTGAATTTTGAAAATGTTGCCTCGATAACATTGTTCATCATTTTTTTCGTCTGAGAGTTTGAATCCATTGCAAGGTGGAATAACGTTTCGCTGGGTACGTCAATTTTCAATGTAAGAACATGCGGTGGCATAAATGGCAAATCAAGCGAATAGCTTTATAAATTACTGAGCCAATAATGATCTTTGTAGCTGTGTGCAATATTTGGGAAAACTTTTTGCACCAATTCGTCTATGCAGTTTACAAACAAGCGCTCCCAACGCTTTCTTGTGAGACATTGTACAGTCGTCCCATATGATAATTTGACACGTTTGGAGTACTTTTCCCATTCCAGAGTTTTTGCTGATGTTGCATGTTCGTGCCTCAGTGTTTTGCAAATCCAAATAAAGCCATATTTGATATAATCATCATTATACTTGCGATTGTTTGCTTAGCTCATCTTGACTACAATAACTTCTCTCACTCAAATAAACGAAATCAATGAAAGGTCAACTACGACAATTAAAATTTCACAACACGTAAGCTTTTGTAATACGTGCAGGTCAGGCCGAGGTATCTCAAACACTGAGTCACAACAAGTCACAATTCACAATTGATCAGCTGCGATCCGGATTAGATGCAGCTGCGATCAGCTCCTCCTACCCTCCCAACACTAGGGAGTACCCTCCCTAGTGTTGGGAGGGTAGGAGGGAGGTAGTGCTTGAAAACGCTCGGTTGTCAAATGCGTACTATTGCGACATTGATCGACTCACATTCTATTCTTTCAAGCATTAGTTTTCAAATTTATGTGTAAAGTCAGATGTTACTTCTACAGTAGTTTGTTTTAATTTTCAAAACATCGTGGTTAATTTAGAATTTTAGAAAGACTACCTAAATTTAATTTAATTTGTTTTATTATTTTATATTCAATCTGCAGTTCGTCATAGAATTCATTGTTTACTAGTTTCCAGTGAGAGTAAAGAGACCGAAGTACTCTTTAGCTGATACTCTTCTTAAAAGTGTAACAGCTCTTTTATTGACGTGTATACTCCTTTGACCTGGAATCCATATCCGAACTGTACAATACCCTTTATCTTGTTTGTTGCTATTCTCCTCCGGAAGCAGTTTTCCTGTAGACAGTTATTGACGGCAAAATGCACGCAGAACTGTAAGAAGTATAGTAGGTATATACCGTTAAAGCAGGACGTATCGTGTGTGTACAATTAAATTTGTCCATTTTTTATTTAAATTTCACCTTGAAGGAACCCTCCCCCTTACCGCATGCTTAAATTGATAATTGATGTAGAATAGCTTTTGTAATTACTGTTGGTATTATTAGAATATACTAACATAGTTAAACCTAAAATTAACGTAAGTATTGAGTTCAAACTTTTTAAAATTAAAAAATTTTATAAAAAATATTTTTGCTGAATAAGCATGTGCCACTCCTAAAACCTAAAAATATAACAACTTTTTTAAAACGAGAGTTTTTTCATTATTATACTTATAATTTAATGGAATATTCATTGCACAACACAACAATCAACAAGGAATCACTTAAAATGCTTTTACACTTAATACTCCAGTAGTCAGAGCCAAATGCCACTGAAGCACTAAAAATCATACGAACAAGCTAAATTTTGCAGAGAATAATAATTTTGGGACTTCAAAAAGATGCAAAAAAGTTTACTACTTTTACCTCCGGGCTTCCCACTAAAATCCCCCTCGCAGGGGGGTAAAAACGAAAAAAAAATTGATTTACCAAGAATCTGTACACCGTAGAAAAAAATGTTTCAAATAACAAATGGAGCTGAAATAATTTTAAACGAAAATGTTGGCAAGCATTTTTTGTGTAGAATGAACCGTTCTCTTAGAGACAACGCTTGAAGCGACCGTAGCGATTTTGCATGATAGTTACGTACGCGAAATCAATGTTCAATAACATTTATATCAACTCAACGGTAAAAATTCGATATCTTTTGATTCAAGTGACCTATTGACAAAAATCAAGATGCGTTTTAAAGGTAAAGAGTTCAGCTTTCCTATGCAGTTTATATGTTTTGCAGCAAATAAACTCAGATTTTATACAGGTATTAAATAAATAAACTTGGCCCGATTGTTTTCATTTTTTATGATTATCACGAGATCGTACAATCTATCCCTTTCATTGACTGGTCACTGTAAAGTTTCTATTAATAGAACCCAACCCTTAAAATCTATATTTAAAAAATTTTAAAATCTATATTATTAGAGCAAACGATCTAAAACATTTAAAAAATTTTCAATTAGACTAGTACGTTTTTCAAACACGTACATGTTAACTTATTTTACACCTTTATAATAACTGAGTTTATTCTCGGCAAAATACAAAATCTGAACTCTTTGCCTTTACAACGCATCTTGATTTTTGTTGATCGGACTTTTGGATCAAAAGATATCGAATTTGTACCGTCTCGCTGATACAAATTTTATTGAATATTGATTTCGCGCGCGAGTTACAGTACAATGACCGGTACTATCCAATGAATTCTACCACGTGAAATCAACCCAGGGCTACCGTCGAACATTCTGGACTGAATTGTGACGTATTGGACAGCAAGATCAGCAATTATAAAACACCATGTAAAAATCAATATTTTAAGTCTGATTTTAATTTATTGTGTTGTTAATAAAATATTTGTAAGTCGAAAATAAAAGTTTTAATGTGAGTTCAGTTTTTAAAAAAGTGTTTTTCTCAAGAACATTTATAATTGGCGCAGTCGGGAGGATAGTGGAAGAGTCTTTATAGATCCTCGTCACTTTAAGTGTTTGTTCACTGTTCCAAGAACCAGCCCCAAGGAAACCGTCTGCAGAGTTCACCCGAGGGAATTAGAAGTTAGAAGCCTTCAGGAGCAAAGAAATGCATGCTGTCATCGTATTTATCCTCTAAGCGATTTTTCTTATTAGTTAGAATTAAGAAGATTAAATTTTAAAAGAAAATTTTATTAAATCAGACTCCTCTGAGTCCTTAGATTGAATCAGAGCTAGATTAGAAGATAAATTAAACAAAGATTTGAATAGATTAACAGAAAGATTAAAATAATTTAAAAATATCTCCCCTAAGTCCTTAGATTGACTTTAAAGTCAGATTGAGAAACTTATTTAAAGACAAAATTGAATAGCTTATGTATATTAATAAACATAGAGATTAATAGATAGAAAATAAGTAGATTGAGATTGATATATTTATATATTGACTATATATATATATATATATATATATATATATATATAATATATATATATATATATATATATATATATATATATATATATATATATATATATAAATATTGTAATATTTTTAAAATATGGCAGTTCCACAATTTGACGTTAAAAATATGTGCAAATGTATTACATGAATTTATTAAAGTTTCTAAAATACTTCTAAACCATTATTGTGACAGACTTAATGCAGCTAATATACAAAACAAAGTTTTGCTTCATGGTATTATCAGTAAATTAACAGGTAGAGCCAAAGAAGTTTTGTGAGGGACGAACAGAACTGTTGAGTTGGCCCCTTCTAGAGTTTTGTCGCTAGAGTTGGGTTTTTTATTTGTTTTATACCTGTAACATATATAGAGGCAGATTGATTGTAATAAAGATATTTAAAGGAGTCATCAAAAAATAATTATAGCTATGGTTGCATAATCAAACTATAAACATTCATAATTCGCGTAACTAACATGCAACATCGACGGTCGTTTCAAGCGTTGTTTCTGAGAGAATGGTTCATTCTACACAAAAAGTGCTTATAAATATTTTGGTTTAAAATTATCTCAGCTACATTTTTTATTTGAAACATTTTTTTTCTACGGTGTGCAGATTCTTTGATTTTTTTTCTAAATCGATTTTTTGTGCTTTTACCTCCCCTGCAAGTTGGATTTTAGGGAACCCAGGGGTAGAAGTGGTTAACTTTTTTGAATCTTTTTTGGGGTCCCAAAATTGATATTCTCGGAAAAATTCAACTTGTTCGTTGGATTTTTAGAGGTCAACTCTCTGACGACTGGACTAGGTATTAAGAAATCTATGATAATCTGCCGGAAGCTAAAATATATCTATGTCAGAGCTATAACAGAGGTATTTTCTTTTCTTGAGCCCGTATATTCCTATGAACTGTTTGTCCCGTTCAAGCCACACACTTAATACGGGAAGGAGTAGAAGAAAAACTGGTTTCATCTATGATTTATTCCAAATAAGCTCAGGTAAATTACTTAGGTTTAATTTATTGACGGTTTCCTGTACGCGGTCGTAAAATCCTTAAACCAAAAATGGATCGCTTTTTGCCGTTCGTCTATTTAATTCTAATGGCGAAATCAAACCTAAACCGTCTATTTTACTTGAATTATTCTACTCTAGATGGAGTATTGGGAAATCGTTTCCACGAATCGGGAAGAGAAAGTCTCTCTAGACCTCAGACAAGGATAGAGAGGGGGCGTTTAATCGTATGGAATTGACTGAAGCCAAACCGGCACCAGAAAGGTTGCCAGACCATATTTTATGTCTTCGGTAGATTAAGAATAATGGATAATAATAGTAATAATAAGATAAAAATAATAATAAATAGATTTTTTTTTTAATTTATAATTGAACACTGACATAATGATCACTTTTTGAACATGATTTTATTATTACATATTTTTTAGTAGATCGATATAGTGTTTCAGTAAATTGAATTCGAAATCAGTAGATCATTGATTGAAGTGACTATTGAAAAATCAGTAAACCAGGTAACCCTGCGAAAGGTAGTAATAGACAACGTACGGGCACCAAAACATGGCGGTCACATCGAAACTGGCTTCACTTTTCGAAGGTTTATTAAATGAGTGTTATCTGCCCTCTCTCTTTCCTTGTCTAAGGTGCATGAATTAGCATGACGTGAATACAATTGTAAATCCCCATGCTAGTGAATTTTTCGTCGGCTTGTTTTGTAACGTTTAGAAAACTCAGATTTAGGCAGCATCCTGAATTCGATTTCTGATTTATATTCTCCTTAGTAGGTGTCGCTGCAGCGTCTGTTTGTAATTATTTTTCAAATATTTACTTTTATAGTCGGAGGTTTTATTTCGTTAATGAAAAAAGAAACACTGGAATTCTAACATAAAAGAGCAGCTTATCTAGTATGGATATCTAGCGAAAACATTTGTGTTACCTACCAATATCTATATAAGAGAAGAAACAGCAAAGAGAGGATCAGGAAAACAACTGGCAAACAGGTAATGATCACTTTTTGAACATGATTTTATTATTACATATTTTTTAGTAGATCGATATAGTGTTTCAGTAAATTGAATTCGAAATCAGTAGATCATTGATTGAAGTGACTATTGAAAAATCAGTAAACCAGGTAACCCTGCGAAAGGTAGTAATAGACAACGTACGGGCACCAAAACATGGCGGTCACATCGAAACTGGCTTCACTTTTCGAAGGTTTATTAAATGAGTGTTATCTGCCCTCTCTCTTTCCTTGTCTAAGGTGCATGAATTAGCATGACGTGAATACAATTGTAAATCCCCATGCTAGTGAATTTTTCGTCGGCTTGTTTTGTAACGTTTAGAAAACTCAGATTTAGGCAGCATCCTGAATTCGATTTCTGATTTATATTCTCCTTAGTAGGTGTCGCTGCAGCGTCTGTTTGTAATTATTTTTCAAATATTTACTTTTATAGTCGGAGGTTTTATTTCGTTAATGAAAAAAGAAACACTGGAATTCTAACATAAAAGAGCAGCTTATCTAGTATGGATATCTAGCGAAAACATTTGTGTTACCTACCAATATCTATATAAGAGAAGAAACAGCAAAGAGAGGATCAGGAAAACAACTGGCAAACAGGTAAAATTGAATTAAACAAATAAAAAATAGAATAATAAAAAAATAGAAATAAGAAGGCAACTAAAATGACATGGACATATTTTCTGAATAAAGTACTCTAAAAAATTAAGACATTTTAACGATCGTATCGTTAACAACAAATAATATCATTTTAAAAGCCTTTTTCTATTTCAGTAATGTGATAACGTTTAATTGTTTGTAAATAAACACTTTTCAAGACATTATTGATTGATATTAAATGTTCCTTCTCACTTTACATCATATTTGCTCTAGTAATTGAGAACGTTACAATATTTTGTGCAAATAGAAAAATTCAGGGTAAACTATATAGGAAAAACACAAATTTAATCTTGGAAAAACCAAAGGCTGTCCATTTTTGTGTCAAACCGGATTTATGTAAATTTAAATTTACTATTCAAACAAACACAAATTTCTAAAGATTGTATAATTTATCTTAAATGATTTGCTTGTTTAAAGCATCTAATATATTTTAGTTTATTTAAGTTTGATGGATATCAAGTATACGTTTGCACTGATTTAACATATTGATCGACAGTTATATTATTTATAAATCCATATCGTTTGAAGTGTACAAGTAAAAAAAATAAACATTAACAATAGGAGTGAAAAGAAAAATGAACTCGAAACGGCGAGAAAATTGGACAAGACAGATTTAACAGATTTAGAGAAAAAAAAATTAATGGAATAGAAATTACTTATTTGAATTAAAAATCGGTTTTAATTGATTGTAAAAATATGAGTTTATTAATAAAATATTAACAAAAAAAAGTTTTTACAATAAACTAGTGAGTATACAAAGATGGATTAGTTTACAATAATATTTTGTAGATCTACAATATATTTCACACTTATAACTTTAATAAGAATCGTAAATTTTACATAGAAACAATTCAAACAAACTCATGGACACAAATATCGAATATTTTGGAATTTTGCAATTTTTTTTGTAGTCACTAATATTTTAAAATAATTTTATGTAGATTACTGATGATACTCATATCACAGAATAATCTCATATAGTAGGCCAGTGGCGCACCCAGGGGGGTTTTGAAGGTTAAACCCCCCTCCCCCCAGGGCACTATTCCGGCACTGTTACTTACACATTTTAAGCAATTAAAATGGTGGAGGTAGCATAAAAAAATTTCGGTGCCCAACCAAAAACCCCCTAACAGAAAAATCCTAGGTGCGTCACTGTAGTAGGTTGATGCATGATACTATAATAAGAAGATAAGATTCAGTCGTGACGTCATTGGAGAGTTGCACGTTCGAAATGTCAGTTTTTTGTATGTCTGAATAAATAATCTTTAATAAATAGTTTGGAGATATTCTGATGAGTACGATTATTGTAATTATTGAACCTCTTAACTTATTTTCGTCTAGTAATTTCATCACAGAATGCATACAAATCCCATTAACTTTAACAAGAATTCAAATTCTCTCTCCAATGACGGCATGCGCGAACACGATCGATTTTGTGCTGTGGGAAGATCCTATCTTGTTAGTCATAGTATCATGGGTTGATGTCATCGAGTTAGAATATGTGGAGAAGCTATGAGCATATTAACGTATGTATTAAAAACGGCGTAGGTAGGCGAGGCTAACGATAATACCAATATGGTGGTGACATCAGGGCCAGACTCAATAATATTAAAACTGCTATACAAATATGACTAGTTATTCAGTAGATTTAATCATAATCTAAAAAAGTGCAATACATTTTTAATAAACTATGATTTATTTATCCCGCGGTAAACACTAAAAACACGATATATTATACATAAAGATAAATTAATACAGTCAAATACTATTAATTTATTCTCTAAAGTACGGGCCATTACTTTGTTTACATATTTGTATACTAACCTGTAGAACGATATTCCTGAAGATTTTTTATTAACATTGCTTCTGCTACTGCAACAACGTTGAGAACAAGAAACCATTATTATGCACTATCACAATATATTATAGTTTCTATAAAAGTATTATAAAATTTAAAATATTCGAAAAACAACAAATGTAAACAAACATATACGATCTGTCAAAAGTTTTAAAACAATATTAACAATATGGCCGAAGTGAGGTCGTTTTTAGTCACGTGATGCCCTCTCCATAGATTCTAACTCGATGGTTGATGTACTCAACTGGTTTGAAATAAATATTTTGATATTTGTTCAGCGTTTAGTGTCATTCGTCAAGGTCGTAGTATCAAGAAAAAATCATACTAATTCGGTTATTTTTAGTTTAAGTTAAATTAAATATGGTTTTGATTTCAAAACAAGTATGCCACCAATTCCACCCTGCGATGAAGCCTAAGCAGCACAGATTTTAATTTTGTACGAAGATAGATGTACACACAAAGATATTGCAAATTCAATGTACAGTTTCGAATACTTACGCCAAAGGTGCACAACTGCAATTAATGACCGTTTTTTGGTTATTAATTCTACAGGAAATCGTTCATTGACATCGATGCACCTCATAAGTGAGCTAATAAATGTTTAATGTTAGACAAGTTAATGTGAGTTCAGAAACATTTAGACGAAGATTAAAAGATGCAAACTTAAAGCCCAGATACATGCCTAGATACATGCCCAGATGAACACATGTTCAGTGGAATATCGACATCTGGAAAAATGCTCTTTTCACTGATGAGATCAGAATCCCATTATGGAAGCCAGATGGTGGAAACCACATCTACAGAAGAGTTAAGAACGATTTGTCACCTGCATTTTCGCCCAGACCGTTAGTTGGGAGGTAGGCACCACACTTGTGGAAGTGATTGGACGGATGACTGGTGACAGTTACGTTCAAAACATCCTGCAAGATTATGTTGTACCATATGTTGGTTAAATTGGATATGCCAGATTTATGTTAATGCACGATAATGCTCAACCAGATACCGCTGCCACAATGAGTAATTATCTTGATGAGGTCCAAATTCGAAGATTGGATTGGGCACCGTTTAGCCCGGATTACAGCACATGTGGAATCAGCTGAAACGCAGCATACGACAAAAAATCCCGTTTAAATACGATAGAGCAGCTTTGTCTTGCTGCATAGGATGAATGGAATGCAATTGCCCAAGGATATGTCTAAAATTTACTTGTAAGCATGCCGAGAATGATGCAAGCAGTAATAAGAGCTAGAGAGGGGAATACTCGTTACTGATCATGTGCTCCTTTCCTTCATACGCACAAGCCGAATTTTGCTGAGAATGTCTATTTTGGGACCCTAAAAAATATACAAAAATGTTTACCTCTAGTACTCCCGGTTTTTTTTCTAAAACCCCCTTCGTAGGGAGGGAAAAAATCAATTTACTAAGAATCTGTAAAATGAGAAAGATGTAGCATAGATAATTCTGAACAAAAATGTTTATTATCACTTCATGTTTACTATCAATTTCATCATCATTCTGGCTATACAATCCTGCGTGGATGATAGCCTCCTCAGGAATTTCTCTCCAGTCGCCTCTATCCATTTCCTTCCTCCGCCAAGCACGTATTCCCATATTGCTCATGTCTTTATCGATGTTATCAAGGAATCTTGTTCTGACCTGTTCCACCTCAGACGTTATATCTTTTTTTTTTTCGATATCTGGCTCCTGATATATTCAATAAAGTTCAAAATTCTATCGTCTTCTCCACACTTCATTGCCATTCACTGCTCCATAGATTCGCCTTAGTACTTATATTTTGAAACATCTTAACATGTTTTCATTACTTTTTGTAAGAGTCCAGGTCTCTGAACCATATGTTACTGGATTATTTACCATATGGACTGGGCGTAATATTGTTTTGTACAATTTTAATTTTGTAATTCTCGATATAGTTTATCTCTGAGGTTTACTGCTTCGATGACGTCCTTTTATACAAGTGGTTGTAGGATTTGTGGTTGCGTGCTTATTTTCAAAGTACTTTGTTTTGTTGGTGTTTATTATTATACCCATTTTTGTAGCTGATTCTATTAATACTATATATGCCTCTCGTACATCGTTTTCCGTTCTACCAACAATATTGATATAATCAGCATAGGCAATTATTTGCACTGATTTATTATATATTGAACCAATGATTGTGATTTTTTGACATACGTATTACTTTTTCCAGGGCCAAATTATTTGTCAGATAGTTCCCCCTGATTTCGTACTCTAGATTAAACTTTTTCAAGAGTTAGTTCTGTTAAATTTACCAACTGATTTGGTACTCCTAGCTCTTTCATTGCTTTGAACATTTCTCTTGAATTCACAGAGTCGTAGGCTGCTTTGTAGTCTATAAATAAGTGATGAGTATTAATGCCATATTCCAGTGTTTTTTCTAAAATTTGTTTTAGGGTTGCGCTCTGATGAATTGTCGATTTACCACCTCTGAAACTAGCCTGCTATTTTCCTACTATCCGTTCTGCGTATGGTGCCATACAGTGATATAGTACAGTGGACAATATGTTTTTAGCTGCATTTAGAAGCGTACTGTCTCTGTGGTTATATCATTCAAAGATATCTCCTTTTTTGTGAATGGTGCAAAGGATTCCAATATTAGGCATCTTGTAGGCTTCATTGTTTTCTTTTGTTGCATTCTTGCATTGATCGTCAAACCAATGATTTTTTTATTGCAAATTGCTGCCAGATAGTGCCCAGGGGCTCTAAAAGATGATTAGATCTAACAGAATGTCATTAAACCGTTAGAGGCATTTCAAATGTGGCGCTACCGGCGTATGTTAATATATACACCACATAACTAATATAACTTTTCTGCGGCTAAGAATAGACAAAGAAATTATTAATACAAGAGAGGCCCTGAACGCAGACTTACCTATATCCTGGATGGCCAATCTTAGGAAGTGGATTGGTCTAACGTGAACTAATCTATTTCGACCTGCTGTGAATAGAATAAGATGGGCCAATGCAGTCGCCGAGATCACTAGAAGATAGGCACTTGTAGAAGAAGAATAACCATTGTATTTATAGTGTGACGTTTGTATTAAACAATTTGATAGTTCTCTCAGTAACGCCAATCAAATCTACTCTGATTGAATTTTTATGTGTAGTATGAAGAAGTAAAAGAACGTGGAATAACAGTGTCGCGTGTTGCAATTATAGTAAACCACCTTATCACTGTAACTCCATTGAGCATAATATCTGGGCTCAGATAAAACTTGCCTATTTGTATTTTATGTGGTATCATATTATTGGAAGGTTTTCAGAGTGGACATATTATTATTATAAATTCTTGTACAAAATTATGACAAAATAATCTTCTCTGCTATAAAACCTGTACTATTATGCATTTCCAAATCGAGTATAAATTCCTAATACATATTTTTTGCGTGCAATAAGTTATAGCAAAAATTTTTCATACTAGATGTGTACATACAAGTTAGCTTCAATAGAAGAAATTATCGATGCTACCGGAAAACCTCAATTGCGGTGCATTTTTCGGAATTCTAAGGACTTTTCCGCCGCCCATGACGCGTCTCTCAATGACAAGGTCATGGTTTCCTGTGCCAACTATAACAACCTTGGAGATTTTGCGCCTGCTATTACGATAGTGTTTTGATCGATCAGGATCTAAAAAACGAATGGGGAATTTCTCCGCGGGTCCTCGCTGTCCGCGGCTTTGCTTTGGACGATACCACGAAACGCGATTCACACTTATCGGCACGTGGTGTTGTGAGGTGAGTGTGACAGTGTGAGTAGTTTATTTGGGGTCGCGCGACAGTGGTCGAAAGTCGGGAATGACGTGAGTGCGAGCAACTACTTCCCGATTTTTAGAGTTTTCCTTTTTTGAAATAGTTGTGACATATTTAGAATACTACAGCGTTGTGGAGATTTGCTGCAATTATTTTTAGTAAGTACATTGTAATCAATATTAATAAAACAAAAATCCTTTTCTGTTTTATAAAATATTAACACTTGTTACGTAGGTAGGCAAATTTGACAATTTTTTTTAAAATTTTATTTAGCTTTGAAGAATTGGTATTGATCTCTATCAAAAATATAAGTTAATCAATCTCAAAGGTTTGTTTCTTTTAGTCTTAGTTTAAATAAATATACATTTACATACATAGTACCTATATTATACTATATTATAATCCAGGTAAATATGCTATAGTTTCTTCGTAATCGAAACGCAGTAATAAATCAAAATTTTATGCAAATTTAAAGAACGAGCGGCTATAACAAAATAAACTAGGGGGCATAGGTAAGTGGTAAGTAATATTGCAAATTAAACTCGAAAGTAAGCATGGTTTTGAGTTGTTTATAATTATTAAAATAAACAATAAAAACATTTAAAACTCATTTCATAATGTGAATTTTTATGTAGTTACTACATTTGCGAAAGATGGGCACAATCGGTGAAGTATTTTTTAAACAACTATATTTGTTTATCCCATTTGAGAGAACAACGGTCATTTCTAAATGGCTGTACAGTGTACAGGTACTTTATCAATACTCGAAATGTTTTTTTGGTCTGATTCTCTTTATAAGATATCAAATTTTATATTTTTTAAAAACTATAATAATTTTTATTGTTTACTTACAAATAATTGATGTAGAATGAACTAAAAAAAACTATACCATTATCATCATATTGGCAATATCCTTAACTTATGCCGCTAGAATCTGCCGCTAAAAATGTTACGAATTTTAAGACTTTTACCTGTGCTATCGGTATTGTCGAAATATAACAATAGTTGACCCTTATGAACAATAGCCTATTCTGATTTTAGTTCCTTTTAAGACTCTGGCGGGTGTACTTTTGGGAAAATTCTGGTGTGTTAGAAAATTATAAATTTTTTAAACTTTAAATTTAAACAAATTCATTTATCACAATTTATATTTAGTATACATAAAATACTTGTTGGCTATTTTTATTTTTACGCACAACAAGCCGTTAAGGCCTAGGGCATTTTTTACAACATAATCCTAATATTAACTAAGTACAATTATTTTAAACAAAACTTGAATTTAAGTATGTATATATAACATTCTTAACTACTCTGAAGGACCTGGTGTACAATATTTCTCCATTCGCTTCTATTTTGTGCTTTTATTTTCCAGTACCTCACCTTCACGCGTTTAAGGTCATCCTCCTCTTTACTAATTCACCTCGTTCTGGGTCTACCTCTTCTTTTGGGACCGTGGGGACCGATTAATTTTCTGGTTATTACTAGTTTGGGCATTCTGTTTGCTGCCGTTCTTTCCACATGTCGCAACCATCTGATTATTTGTGCCTTGACGAACTTGGTAATGGTAGGTTCTTTGTATAAAGCCATTAATTCATTGTTGGTTTTTCTCTCCCAATCTTCTTCTGTCTTCCGTCCTCCGAATATGCGTCTCAAAATTTTCCTTTCCCATCTTTCCAGATTATCCTCTTCCTTCTTATTTAATGTCCATGTCTCACCGCCATATGTTACTGTGGGTCGAATTACTGTTTTATATATTCTGAGTTTACCTTGTCTAGAAACGTATTTTGAGTTCAGTAGGGCTCTTAAACTACCTAATTTTTTATTCCGTTTTGCTATTCTGGCTTTGAGCTCCCATTTCTCTTTTCCATTTTCATCGAAAACTACATCCAGGTATTCAAATTTGTCCACCCTTTTAAAACTATAGCTTTTACCACTTACTGACGTCACACTAAAGTCTTCTTTTTTCCCTTCTGTCCCTCCCATCATATATTTGGTTTTGTCTTCATTTAGTTCCAATCCGAATTTCTGTGCTTCTTCGATGATTTTCTTCACAACTTGACAACACTAACATACTTGTTGGCTATTATAAACTTTATTTTATTATTATTACCCAGATTTTGCCATACGGCTCACACTCATCACATACACAACACACACACACTCACACACACACACACACACACACACACACACACACACACACACACACGCACACACACACAAGGGGAAATTCACCCATTCCAGATACCTACGGTATCAAAAGGATTGAGCTCTGGTGGGGCTCTTTCCGTGTTATCGAGCTCTAGGCGACTTGGTATGTGCCCTAGGTTCTTCGGAATGACTCCAGTAGTAGAAAGAATAGTAGGTATCATCTGGATACTTTTCATTCTCCATTGTCTCCCTAACCTAACCTAACCTATTTGTATTTCCAGATCTTTGTACATGGCGATCTTTACGTTGTATTAAACACGCAGATTATTATTGTTAGATATAGCCACGACAATTAGTGTTGTTTGACTCGTTAGTTTCTTCTTCTTCTTTGAGTACCGTGCCCAAGTTTTAGGCGTGGGTAGCTTCCATGACGATTTGCCGATATCGTTCTCGATCTTGCGCGGCATGTAATAATTCATCTGCTGATAAGCCAGTCCATTGACGAAGGTTTCGGAGCCATGAGTCTTTCTTTCTGCCAATTCCGCTTCTTCCGTCGATCTTTCCGTTGAGTATCAACTGCATTATCCTGTATCTGCTTCCTCTCATTATATGCCCCAGATATTCGAGTTTTCTCTTTTTTATCATGTTTATTAAGTCACCTTCACCTTGACCTACTCTGTTCAAGACTTCACTGTTTAAAATGTGTTGAACCTATGATATTCTGAGCATTCTACGATATAACCACATCTCGAAGGCTTCTAATTTGTTCATCATGTTAACTTTCATAATCCAGGTTTCACATCCATACAGTAATATAGGATACACATAACATTTTAGGAACAATAAAAACTTGCTCTCTTTCGGGTTCTTGTAACAATTTTTTGTTTAGAAATATTTTTTAATTTAGAAAATCTCATTTTTAAGGAGCAAGTAATTTCAAAAAAGTCGTCTGTTGAACGTTTTTATTTAGAGTGTGTAGTTTTTTCACAATATTAAAATGAATGAAAAAGTCGCCTTTTTTATTTAATATAATCATCACGCAGTAAAAGTTTCAATAACAACGAGATGATACGCCTTTCTATTGACTTCCCCCAGATATTCCCAGTTAAAAAATAGCGTTCAATAATTTTTCGATTTTTCAAGTGATTTTTCGGCTTCGTTTCATGGGGTAATAAACTATAAACAACTTTAATTTAATTATGTATTTCGTTGAATAAAAAAAAACAAAAAACTATAGTGTTAATTGTACAATTAATACAAACAATATACACAAATTAACGCACTGCGTGCAATTGTTGATTTAGCTAATTTTGATGGATTTCAATCCATCAAATCATGACTTTTTGTTAGAAATTTACTTCGGAACATTGACACATGGTGTGAATGGTAAAATAACACGGTATATTTGTGGTTGGAATTTTCGAATAATCTCTATATTGGAATCTGACGTTGTTTCCCATAATACTATCTCATAATATAGGTTTTTACACCATACGTATACCAATTACTCCAGTAAATAATCTTTTTGGAGTGTAATTTTCCTCATCACGACGGATTTGCATAAAAATTTGGATTTAGGTTCCTCTTACCCTCTACTTCACTTTTGGACTTCAGCTGAGGGTTGCCAAGGGAAAAAAAATACGTTCAAAATAGGTCCGGAAATAGATAAATTGACTATAGTGTATTTTTATGTATGAGAGAGTAATAAAACAATAAATTATGTATGCAAATCCCTAAACTGTTGATACGGGTGACTCAATGAAAAACAGATATTTGTAAACAAGTTTACAGAAGTATATAGGAAAACAATTTTAAATTGAGTATGACCACCAGGTATAAAGGTTGGAGCAGAATAGAATACAATAGTTGTGAGGGTTACTAATCCCTAAATAAGGTTGCCAGTGTCGGAGTGATGGAGGTTAACAGGTACTTATGAATTTGCAAGAAATGTAAGATGTTTATTTTATTGGTTATATATAACCAATAAAAGTTTAATAAGTATCTACCTATTTGCAAAATAAAGTTTAATTCTTTAGATAAAATAAAACGTTTTATTTTATCTGAAATGAGTGCATTCCACGAAGTAAGGGTTTCAACAATCAAACATTATTTAATTCTTTAATTCCAGGAATCTACGACAGTAATTGACTAGATAATTACCTTTTAAACTTATTCCACAGAAAATGTAATAGTGGGTTTTTCCATTTTGTAGGAAGGTCCAAGTGGCGTATTCAAAATTCTTAACAGTTCACTAAAAGTAGGTACTTCAGTTGCAAGGTGCAGTTTATTGTGTATACTAGTGTTATGGAAAATTTGGAAGTGCCGTGTAAACGCCGAAAAATTGGTCCTTTAACAGTTAATGAAAAAACATTAATATTTAATTGTTTTAAATCATTTACAGACAAACGTTTATGTGAAAGTGTTAATGAGACCGTTGAGTTAGTTAGCAGTACACTTGGTGTTGGGAAATCTACGATTTACAGAGTTATTAAAGAAGAGATATGTGGTAGTTTTCAAATGCCACGTAATGCTCCAGAGAAACCAAAATTTCAACTAGAATATCATTTTAAAGAAGGACTTCGACGGAAAGTGCATGAATTCTTCTTTAGACAAGAATTTCCAACATTGGATAAAGTTCTTGTCTCAGTTCGAGATGATAGATAAGGATTACCCAAAAATGAGTCGAAGTACGTTATGGAAACTTTTAAAAGAAATAGGCTTCCGCTGGAAAAAGAATCCCAGAAAGTCTATTTTATTAGAAAGAAGCGATATTGTCATATGGAGATGACATTTTCTAAGAACCATAAAGGAAATGAGAAACCAAAAAAGAAAAATATTTTATCTTGATGAAACATGGATCAACGAGGGTCATACACCAAATAAATTTTGGCAGGATGAAACTGTTATAAGTCAAAGGCACGCTTTTGAAAATAACTTATCTACTGGTTTAAACCCACCATCAGGAAAGGGACGCAGTATGATGCATTATGCATTAGTGACCGGTTACTAACTATGTAGTAGCGTTGTGTGCGGATACTGATAAAAATACATGGGCAGTAACTAATGAGCGACTGGTTGGTAACTAAAGTTACCAACTAGTTTCTTTTTAGTAGCTTCATGTGCGGACGGCCTAAGGGGGAACTAAAATGACATGAAAGAGAACTCATCCCCATCAACCTTTTAGGCCCCACCCATCACAACCAAAAAAGTTTAAATTACAAACCCCTACTTGTGATACATAATTGAAAAGACTATAAAAAATGGTGTCCAATGGTGTAAATAATAATTATACAGGGTGAAGCAATAATTGTGAAACTTTGGCTTAAATGGAAAATTTAATAAGGTTTTTGTTGAACTACAAATTTGTTAAAAATGTCAATTAAGTAAATGTTCAAAGTGGGTTCCGTTGTTTTGTAAACAATAATATACTTAGCATATTTTCAAATTTACCGACATGCTTCTTTCTCGCAATTCCCCAAGTGACGCAGGTTGAGTTTTATAAACAACTGAATGGGTAAGTGCCTAACTGGAGTTGCATAGTGAGGAGGTGCTCCATCTTGTTGGAAGTGCACCAGATCTTCGTCTAGAGCTAGGTTATCTTATCGTACCTTTGGTTCTCTAATTCATGCACAATTGAAGGTTCGATTGTGTTTTCTAGCATATCGAGATAAATGTCGCCACTTAATTTGAATGGTATGAACAAGGAGCCAATTATAGCATTGCCTAATATTCCTGCCCAAACATTCAGTTTTTCAGGATATTAAGTGTGTATTGGGTTCGCATCACTCCAGTACCGACAGTTTTGAGATAGCGTGAGATAACAAGAGATGGCGTGAGAATTTAAACAATACAAGAGACTAATATCGAAGAAGAAAAAGTGATTAGAAGCCTGTACGTATGTCTACGCTATACAAGCCCGTTGATATGATGTTATGGTTTTTACATCTTCGTAAAAATTTGATTCAATTTTCATCATGCGCCAGTTTTTATCTATCTTCTTCTTCTTCTTTAGGTGCCGTGTCCGTATTCAGACGTTGGTCGTCATCATGGTTCTGGGTTCTGTAATTATATTAATTCTTCTCTTTATGAAGTTTGTGAGCAGACGTTCTGGATTCATCATTTTAAGAACATCTTCATTAGAAGTGTGCTAAACCCATGATATTTTTAGGATCCGTCGATAGGACCACAATTCGAATATTATGTTATGTTAATTTGTTAAATATTGTGGTTTCTACTATCCATAACCATATAATAGGATAGACCACATTTAAAATTTCAGGATCTTCTTGCGAATATGCATCGACAGGTTTTTGTTAACTAAAGTTGGTTTGCAGATCATAAAAGACTTACTTGACATTTCGATCCTGGTTATTATCTCTTCATCAGAGTCACAATTTACATTTAAACAGTTGCCAAGTTATTTAAAATGCTTTACGTGTTATATTTCCTCTCCATTAAATGAAAGCAGACCTTGATCTATATTAAACTTTCCAACCGTCATCAACATTGTCTTTGTAATGTTAATTTAAGGCCTCTCTGATAACTTGCTTCACTGACAACATTTACTAATATCTAGAGATCGTGAAAATTTTCTGCAAGCACGCTAGTCTACCTCCCTCTTGTCTGTCATCCAAGAGCTTCCTAAAGATTTCTAATGTCCAATCTCCTAGAACAGCGGTCGGCAACCTTTTGAGTCGGAAGAGCCAAAAATTAAAATTTACAAAATTTAGAGTTTTTAAAGAGCCACAAATTTTTTTTGTCAACAATAAATAGTACTCGCATAAATAAAGTTCTTTGATAAAAAAATTAATCTATTCATTCATAATGTTGGCTTGGCATGGTTTTAGAAAGTTTGAATACATCTGGCTCATAACTTGTTGTTTTAAGTTTCAAACACGACTCTAAATTTTCATTTGTTAGTTGGTTTCTTATTTTACTTTTAATTATATTTATGCAAGAGAACGTTTGCTCGCAAGAATATGTCGATCCGAAGATAGTTAGTACTCCAAATGTCAGCTTCTTCACCACACCGTAACAATCTGAAAGACTATTCCATGCGTCGAATATAAGTCCCTCAATTCGCAGCATTTCTTTCAAAGCTGTCCACTTTTTTTTGCATTACATACATACATTTCTGGACTTCCAACTCGCTTTTCCATTCTGTAAATTTTCCTTTACACAAAGCTTTACTTTTTAAATCGATCAATTGCATTTCTAAAGATCCAGTATGAATTCCAAATGGCTCAACGTGAATTTCGTTACTATTTGTGTTGAGAGGATTTACTATGAATGCTAAAGTAGTTTTGTTGGTTTTGAATTGATCATATCTGCCAGCAAATTCATCTTTAATTTTTTTTTGTAACTGTGCTGAAGTAATTCGTGTCAACAGTTGCACTGGTTTTATCGCGATATTGCTTTAGAAATTGAAAATGAAATAATTTACCGCTCTGAATATCTTCTGCAAAAAGAATTAATTTTTCTTCAAAACAAACCAATTCTTCCATCAAAACATAGGCTGGGTTTCCCTTTCCTTGCAGTTTTATATTCAGCTCATTTAATTTCGCTGTGATATCCACCATAAAGTAAAATTTTTGTAACCATTTGTCGTTCCCTAATTCAGAGTGGTTGATGCCTTTTTCATTTAGGAATGTATTTATTTCATTCAAGCACAAAGCAAAACGTTTCAATACCTTACCTTTGGAAAGTCATCGCACTTTATTAAGAAGAAAGAGGTTGGAATACTGAACCTCCATTTCGCTTAAGAATTCTTTAAACTGGCGATGGTAGAGTGCTTTTGACAAGATGCTATCTACAATTTTTATTACCAAATTCATGACCTCAACTATTTCGGCTGAAAATGTTTGGGCACAAAGCGATTCTTGGTGTATTATGCAGTAAAACGTAAGAATTTCGTGATTTAATTTGCTTTGAAGAATTGTTGTTGCCCCTTTATTTTTTCCTGTCTTTCTTCTTTCTTTATCGTGTTCGGACATGTCATTCATAAAATTTCGGCCCAGTATCGGGCTACGTCGGTTCCATCTTTGTTGGCGAGCCACAAATCTTTAACGGTACATCGATGAGGACAGTTTTTGCATGTAAGAAGATGTTCCATATTCTGTGTTTCTCCACAGTCACAGTTCACATCATCTTGGTCTATGTTTCCCCATTTTGCCATGTTTGATTTTACTGTAGCAACCCCCTTTCTTATCCTATTCAAGGTTTTCCACGTTTTAAAGTCTAGGGTCTGGCCGGTCCATTGAACCTGGGGAAGTGGAAAATACTCAGGCGGTTCATCCTGCACCGTTCCAAGGAAGCTTTTCCTAGATTTTAGTCGCTTTCGTGGTGTTCGAACTTTGTATAGGGCATGCCGATTGTCCGCGATCTGTTTAATTTTCTCTATGTGTTCTGCAGCGTCTCTGCGTGTTGAGAGTTCTGCAAAAACCGCTGCTCTATATAGCTTTGAAAGTGGCGTTGGTTTCATGCACCCCGTTACTATCCTGCATGTCTCATTTAGCGCAGTATCAACTTGTTTGGTGTGGGCAGATACTGTGTACAGTTTTTCCTGTCATACTTCTGGCTATTGAAATGCTCTTATATAAATTGATCTCATTGTCTTCAAGGCATTTTTGCACGGCATGCGCTGTAGAGGGTAGAGAGGATCGGTGTCTAATCATCGTTAATCGATTCAGAAGGCTTTAAATTTTTTTTTGGTAAAATAAATAATATTTTTGTGTGGAACTAAAGAGCCTAAGCTTCACATCCAAATAGCCGCAGCTTCACATCCAAAAAGCCGCAGCTTCACATCCAAAAAGCCGCAGGTTGCCGACCACTGTCCTAGAATTATGAGAAACAGTAGACCCATAACGGTTTCTTAATATGGCTTTAAAACTATAACCAAATTTTAATGGAAAATGCCACTTTAAACTTCGAAAATCTTTGACAGTTTCTTTAACTTCTTGATAGAATTTTTGTTAACAGTTGTGATCAAACATCAGTAGGTATACTTCATCTAATTTAGATAACGACTTACGTCATTATCTACATCAGTGATCGAAGTTGACATAGTTGCCAAAGTATAAAAAAATCCTGACTCCATTTTAAATCAAATAGATTACATAATTATTGTAAAAGTATTACCATCTCTTTACAACGACTATTTAAATTCTTACGTGACATTTTTGAAATAAAACACACTAATTTTGTTCTAAAAAGAACAGATTTTATTAAATAGTTAAAAATATAAAACAAGAGATATTCACTTTAAAATTTAAAATAATGAAGTACAAAAAGTGTCAACACCGCAACTGTCAAATAAGTGTTACGAATTTATGCCAAAATTTTACCTTCGTTCGATTACAGTTACAGTGTGTTCCGAACAAATGTTCTTGATAAAAACGCTTTATAATGCAATTATAGAAATTAAATGAAAATATTATTGTGTATTTCTTTAAGTTAACATTAATAGAAATTTTTAAATATTATTTCTACGCGTATATAATAAAATATGTCTAGTGGCTGTAATGCCAGTGTACTCGGTAAAGTGATTCTAAAAAAGAACACACCTACACCCTAAATATTTTGTGTTGGTATCATGTGACGTCACAGGCTATGACGCCGATGACGTGCATCGTTATATAAATTAGATGAAGTGTACTTATGAAGATATAGGGAGTCAATTTTAATCGACCTTAATCTCGAAAGAAAGCACTTTAATTTTTCACTGTATAATAAAAATGTACCAAATTATTTGTTACAATTTTTACCATATAATTTACTACAGAGAGAAGTGACACCTTGGATATGCTAATACTAACTTGCGTAATCCTTTATAATATATTGGTGCCGTTTATTATAGATAATAAGGAATATTATCAACGGTACGTATTGTGTTATGTGGTACACAATATACAACTATAATTGCGCCTACTTTTATATCGGTACCAATTAATTAACTATAGAAAGAATTTTTATAGTCTATTAGTTGAAGTAATAATTATAATTAGTCATAGTTTTAATGTTATAATTTTTAATGACAATAATAATATTGATAAAAAAAAACAATCTGCAAGGATTTTACACTGGTTTTATTAAACTAACTATAGTTTATTTTTATGAACGAGAGAGTAATTAGCATAATTTTAACTGGTACCTCTGACCACTCCATGAGCGTGCTCAAGATTAATTGAAAAATTACTTTGAATAATTGTAAAAAATAAATGAATTATTTCAGTGTTATAAAGTGTTATGTGTATGTAAACAAAAGTGACCTCTTTTATCACACACTATATTAGAACTGACTGGCCTACATTAAAAATGGTTTTAAAAAATTCACATTTTTTTTTAATTTTTAAAAATTACAAAAGAGAAAAAGAGTTTTTAAAACCGTCTAAGGTATGTTAAATAGATGAATAAAAATATTAATATAAAACTTACAGCTACTTGTTACAAATCCAAATCAGATTCAGAAGATGAACTTTCAGAACCAAGATTTATAATAACTGGCTCGATCATTTTATCATTAATATTGTCCAGCTTCCACATTTTTTCCTCTTCTTTAATAGTGTGATTTACTGCCTTTTCCCAGTTTTCAGGTTTTACATTATTTACGGCCTCCAAAAACAACTGTTTAACATCATGAATTTTAAAAGTGGTATTTTTTCTTGAAACTTCACTCTTTATCTGTGCCCATACCAGTTCAATCGGGTTTAATTCACAATGATATGGTGGGGATCTAAGTACTGTCATTCCACGATTTTTGGCAATTTCATCAATTTCGTATTTTTTTAATTTTTCTTTATGAAGGGCACACAACGAATAAAGTTTTGAACTCAGCCAATTCTGCAAGTTTTTTTTAACCACTTGGTTGTGGGCAGTCCTTCTATAAGTCTGGAGTGATAACTTGCATTATCCATTACTATTACACAGTTCTTAGGAAGAAGATCTATCATTTGTTCGAACCATTCTTGAAAGACATCAGCGTTCATGTCTTCATTGTAGTCACCGGTACGAGTTGATTCAAAAGTTAATAAACCACCTTCAAGAAAACCGTCTGAACTGCCAATGTGTCCTATTATCAGCCTGCGTCCCTTTCCTGATAGTGGGTTTAAACCAGTAGATAAGTTATTTACAAAAGCGTGCCTTTGACTTGTAACAGTTTCATCCTGCCAAAATTTATTTGGTGTATGACCCTCGTTGATCTATGTTTCATCAAGATAAAATATTTTTCTTTTTTGGTTTCTCATTTCCTTTATGGTTCTTAGAAAATGTTTTCTCCATATGACAATATCGCTTCTTTCTAATAAAATAGACTTTCTGGGATTCTTTTTCCAGCGGAAGCCTATTTCTTTTAAAGATTTTCATAACGTACTTCGACTCATTTCTGGATAATCCTTATCATCTCGAACTGAGACAAGAACTTTATCCAATGTTGTAAATTCTTGTCTAAAGAAGAATTCATGCACTTTCCGTCGAAGTCCTTCTTTAAAATGATATTCTATTTGAAATTTTGGTTTACCTGGAGCATTATGTGGCATTTGAAAACTACCACATTTCTCTTCTTTAATAACTCTGTAAATCGTAGATTTCCCAACACCAAGTGTACTGCTAACTAACTCAACGGTCTTATCAACACTTTCACATAAACGTTTCTCTGTAAATGATTTAAAACAATTAAATATTAATGTTTTTTCATTAACTGTTAAAGGACCAATTTTTCGGCGTTTACACGGCACTTCCAAATTTTCCATAACACTAGTATACACAATAAACTGCACCTTGCAACTGAAGTACCTACTTTTAGTGAACTGTTAAGAATTTTGAATACGCCACTTGGACCTTCCTACAAAATGGAAAAACCCACTATCACATTTTCTGTGGAATAAGTTTAGAAGGTAATTATCTAGTCAATTACTGTCGTAGATTCCTGGAATTAAAGAATTAAATGTTTGATTGTTGAAACCCTTACTTCGTGGAATGCACTCAATTCAGATAAAATAAAACGTTTTATTTTATCTAAAGAATTAAACTTTATTTTGCAAATAGGTAGGTACTTATTAAACTTTTATTGGTTATATATATATATATATATATATATATATATATATATATATATATATATATATAACCAATAAAATAAACATCTTACATTTCTTGCAAATTCATTAGTACCTGTTAACCTCCATCACTCCGACACTGGCAACCTTATTTAGGGATTAGTAACCCTCACAACTATTGTATTCTATTCTACTCCAACCTTTATACTTGGTGGTCATACTCAATTTAAAACTGTTTTCCTATATACTTCTGTAAACTTGTTGACAAATATCTGTTTTTCATTGAGTCACCCGTATCAACAGTTTAGGGATTTGCATACATAATTTATTGTTTTATTACTCTCTCATACATAAAAATACACTATAGATAAACAACACTTTTGATGTGGTAATACTTAACAACAATAATTTGTCGTTAAGTAAGCAATGGTATTGCTTTTAATAACATAGTTATACCATGGGGTCCATATGTATGGAATAAATTCATTTTTAGCTTTATTATGTCGATTTTTATTCTTAAATTGACAATTTACAGCCATAAAATATTATCTCCCTTCAGCACCCCCTCGAAAATTAACTCGAATTAATAACTGAAGAAATTAACAAAATATCCCCGAGGTCTTAAAAATGTTATACGAGAATTCTAAATCGCCTTGGATTCGCCAAGTAAATTGAAAAGTACATTCTAAACATTATGTGAAATTATTATCATCATTCAACCTAAAGTTTTGTAATAGAGACATTATCAAAATTTTACATCTTAAAAATCACTTTTCTCAGTTATGCTTGCACCAAACTTAACAAACTTTATATTGCTGAATAGAGGACTAAAATCCTTTTTTAACAAGGTGTCACACGACCCCCTTTGTCATTTAAAATTTTCGAGGGGGTGCTTATAATTCAAAGGGGGTGTTGGAGGGGGATAATATTTTTATACTGTAAATTGACAATTTAAGAATAAAAATCGACCTGTTTCAGGTTTTTTTCATGTAGTACATAATAATGCTAAAAATGAATTTATTCCATACATATGGACAGCATGGTATAGCATGAGTAATACAATTAACACCGAACGTACGAATATTGAAAATCCAAAAAAATAAAAAACAAAACTATACAATAACAAGATTTACAAAACAGAATAAAGTACCTTGTTATTATTTGATTATAAATGCCCTGAGTTTAAGCACACTGGAGATAAAATTAAAAATTGCTTTAGCGGAATCAGGTATTATTGGATTATCAAGAGAAAGAACAAAATTATTTAAGGTGGATAAACATTCCTGACTTTCAGGTTTAATTGGTGCATAAATTGGACAATTAAATAAGAAATGTTCGATTGTCTCAAGTTTATTTAAGTTAGTATACTTATGCAAAATATTGAGTTTATTTCTGACATATATTTCCGACTTTGCGAGTATAACAATGTCATCTGCATACAACAACATTAATAGTTCATCTATAAGGATGCCGCGACAGCCTTTGCTTTTGAAGTAATACTCTATCTCAGACAGAAACATTTGGTGGAATGCATAAAACGTAGTATCTGCTAATGCTTCAAGTAATTCTACATTTTTGTAGTACTTGCTACACTTGCAAACAATTTTGCTTTCCTCCGTAGTATTTTCTATCATTTACCAGATACATAGAAGGATGTACTAGGCTTTTGACGTATTTGTTAGATTAGTAGAATTTGCTTCAGTTTAGGTGAAGTTGGTGGATGAACGACTTCGGCATAGGCGTTTTTTGTTAAAAAATGGCAGCATTTATGGATGTTCGTCGTAGAAAAATCTATAAACCAGGAAGAATAGACAACAATTTGTGCTCGAGCACAAGAAATTTGAGCTTTGGCTGCTTCAATTTGTTTTCGTAAGCAGGTCTTCTGTAGTTCAATCAGTGACTCCTTCTTCGCACTAGGATTTCTGGGAGCTCTGCCTGTTAGGTTTTGGCAACCAGAATTGGAGCTAAAAAGAACATTTTCATCATTATTTTTTTGTGATGAAACCCCAATCTCCTCTGTTACACCAGCCTGACAAGCACCTGGTACCCTGTGCAAAACTGGATTTTCTCCAATGTTCCATAAATCATAGAATTTTGTCAGTTAGTACGATTTTTTTGTTACCAGTTTTTTTATGTCAACAATTTTTTTAACTTTTGTTTTCATGTTGTTGAATTTCTTCATAATTTGTTTTGAATCCAGGTTTTTTTAGATAATTTCATTAAAGGCATCAGTTAATTTATTCAATGCAGCTTCCTTTTATGTTTAATTTTTGGGATCATTCTTTTATAAAATAAAATTTGATAAGTTTTAAGAAGATTAACAAACAATACTTGTTCATTTTTTGTCCTCTCCTAACTCTTTTGTCGCTTCGGAATCTGAACCACTCATTTTTACTCACTACTCACTTGTTCTAATAATAATTACTCACAAAACTTAAGCATATGAAAAACCACATGAAAAACTAATTCTAATACGTTTAGTAGTAGATCCTTCAGGTTAGTAGCAAATACTTTGGTTGTGTAGTATGATTTTTTCAAGAAAGCACCTCCTTTTATATATAAGAAACTGCTACAAACTAGATACTATTTGCTAAAGCAATAGCATCTACTACGTTTTATGCATTCCACCCATTAAGAATAAAAGTGGGCTTAACACTTCTACCTGGAGAACTCCTAATTCGACGAAAAATGGCGATGTGTAATAGCCACTAGTTCGGACACGTGTAGTGGCATACGCGTAAAAATTCTGCAATGAACCAACAATACGTGAACCGACTCCAAAGCTATACAGTTTATGCCAGAATAAAGAGTTAGCTCTATCAAATGCGCATTTAAAGTAAACGAATATGGCAAAATCATTACGTTTTCAAAGCCAGAGCTGTATTTGCATAGCGAAGGACAGTGTGTATACAATTGTCAGTGCCGCCTCTATTTGACCAAAATCCTGACTGATATGAGAGATGTTGAGATAAAAAAAAGGAGACGATGGAGAATGGAAACTATCGAGTCGTTACCTAATATCTTCTATACTACTGGTGTCATTCATCATCATCATACGTAGATATCATCAAACAGCTGGGTCTTATTGAAAATTCTAAGACCATGCAAAAGGAGGTACTGTTCGCGATGGTGACGTCCAGATGTGTAAGAAAATTTTTGAGAAATAGCATACCGTGTTACCTACGAATCAATGACATAAAAAAGCTTTTCTTTTAATACCATAGTTATCTGGGATGATTGCATTTTCTCCTTAGAGGGAGTTTTCGTCAAATGAAATTGCGCAACCTAAGAGAATGGTACATCCGTAGCTTTCTCTCTTAACTAACTTATTTTTTTTTATAAGTGTGATCCCGAAGTCTATCATTTCTAATATAGTGCAGTTCTTTTGATACTGGCCAATATTATATTTCAATATTACAGACTAGTAAGGTGACCCAACAGACTCGAATTTCAAAATACCTGTTCTTCTGGGTTATTTCTTCTCTTTTTGAAGGTAACCGCTTATGCTTTTTCTAAATTTATTGCTATTTTCTATTGTATCCAGTGCCGTCTGTAGATGTGTTACTGCCATATCCAGGTTCCTATGTGTTGGCACGATTACAGTATCTTCTTCTTCTTTTTCTTCTTTCTCTTTATAAGCAATTCTGCTTGTTCATTGGCGGATTAATACCTCTGTGGAAGGTTGTCACTGCATCTTTTGCGCGGTCGTCCGATACTTCTTTTGCCGATTGGTAACTTAACTCTTACTATTTGGACCACACGGGTCACCTTCATTCTACTTATGTGGTTATTCCATTCTTTTTTTTTCAATTTTGTGTCCAATCATTTATACACTGTACGTTACATTTTCTTCTAATGCCTTCACTTCTCTTTCGATCTCTCAACTCAGAATTTCCTGTAATTATTCTCAGTACTTTCATCTCTGCCGTTTCCAGTAGCCTTTGCGTTGTGGCTGTGTCGGGTCTTGTTTCTGAAGTATACGTCATTATTGGTCTTACACTGGCTTTCTAAATTCTTGATTTTATCTCAGTGTTAATATGTCTGTTTCGCCATATAATGTTATTAAAGCATCCTGCCAGTCTATTTACTTTTTGTACTTGATTTCTCGCTTCTTTGTCCAGGTCTCTATAGGTAGACAGTGTAATTCACAGGTATTTTATTTCCATTACTTGTTCAATATTGATGCCATCAATTGCTATTTTACATCTGGTTGGTTGGACAGGTTGGCAGCTGGACTATCTTCATCTTGGGCTATCAATATTGCGTCGTCTGCATAACAGAGTAATTTTATTTCTTTGTTTCCCATTCTGTATCGTCTTCTTTTATTAACGCTTTTGATGATTTCATTCATGATCAAATTGAAGAGCATGGAGCTCAATGAATCCCATTGTCTTCCTCTGCCTATTTCTATAGGTTCTGTAAGTTGTCCATCTATTCGGACTTCCATTTTGTTGTTTTGGTAGATGTTTTCGATAGTTTTTATAATATTTAGGTGAACTTCTCTATTATATAGAACATGGAATACATCTTTTTAATTCTTACTCTGCCAAACGCTTTCTTTAGGTCAGTCATATATAGAAATGCTGGTCTATTATACTCTAGTATATATCTGCGATACGAGATACAAATATTAGAAGTCATATATCTTGGATAGTTTAAAATGGAACACATCTTTAGAACATACAAATAAAGCGAAATTCTAGATGATTTGTGATGCTGATGATCTATTGATTTCTCAGTAATTTGATTTATAACAAATATTGCATCTGTACACGATCTTGTTCTCGAACGCGACTAGTTCGCGCTCGAGACGCATCGCCCCGCCCCTCAATTTTCCTATTGGTCCCTGACCTGGAAATCCCTATTTATCGGTACTTCAGCGTGTATAAAAATAGGCGATTTTCAGGTCAACCAAGTCAGTTCTTCACGGGCTCTTCGAGAGCTTAGTGCTCTCGGGGCTCTGCTTCCTTTTTAGCTTTCCATACTCTGTGGCTGAGTATTTCATTCTACTACAATTTGGTGTTTTATTTCAACTTTATTTTAACTTATAATATTGTTCATGTAAGAAATAACTTGCCTTTTTCAAGGCAAGTCACCAAAGAAGACAACCTGATGGTTTATTTCAACGGAGAATCTTCGTCGTGTAAGAAATAACTCGTCTTTCTCAAGACGAGTCATCAGATGAGAAAACTTTACAAGTTCATATCCTGAAAGTGGACTTGGGTAGAGGTGCTTTTGTTGACGTCTCCGAAGCCCTCTACAGAGCACCCGGAGGCAATAGAAGGAAATTAGACCCCTAATTGTTCCCCCGAGGTGTCAATCTTCCACTACTAAAACCCCGTTGTTCATCTGCTAATTTGCAGTGTTGTCTGCATTTTTCAGACTAGTAAGATGACAATAGAGACCCGAAAAACAAAACTCTTCTGACATAAAACATGGCAGTCTTCAAAAAGTTTGTGAAACGTTACAGTCTTGTTTTATTCGACACAAGTTTGTGTTGTGATTTTGTTTTGTCTGTTTAGTGGAAAATCGCGAAGTGTAACTTTATGCAGGCGTGTGGGGTCTTTTAGAATTTCAAGTGTAGACTATTACAACGAATAAACTAGATATTGTGCATAATAAAAAAGTGGTACTTTAGACATTCATTCCAGCTTTATTAACCTTTGACTAAGTTGACCTAATATATGATGATAAATAAAAACGCTGTCACCTCAGACGAAAAATTATGTTAAAAATAATTTGAAACATCGTGAACTTGAATTGCTTTGTGTAAATATTTTTATTTTAACTAATCTAATTTAGTTTATCAAGGGTAATGGTTAGAAGGTCACCTATGTATGTATATATGCGTTGATATAAAGTTATTGACATGTAAATCGAAGAAGTAAAGAAAACGGACATTAGATTTTAATTTTTTTAGGTTATGTGCATACGAAATAAGGAAAAGAATAATATGTAATGTGATATCTTGCCATTGTACAACCGAGAATAAAACTTTACATCGTTATAAAGATATACGAAATCTAAGAATAATTTCGAATAATGATACGAATTACACAGACAAGACAGAAACAGATTACTAAATGAATTTAACTTAACGCTTTACTTTGCGTTTCGTTTTTTATTTTCATATTCAGTCTTTCATCTAAGTACTAACTGTCAATATAGAATGAATATAGTATGAACGAGTAAATTAAACAAATTCATTTTGATTTGAATTCTAACAGTGGCGGCCCGTGGCCTTAGAGACAAGGTCGGCAATGTATTTTTTGTCTCCTCAGATAGGTATACCGTCTAATAAAGACTTCATTCATCATAGATTTTTGTTTTTTTTTCCTACAAATTTAGAATCTAAACATGTTTATATAAATTAACTCTATTTCTTGTTTCATGGTGTTTCGACAATACGTTTTGATTCTTTTGAGACATGAGAAATCTCGTTCATGTGAGGCAGATGTTGGTGGTAATGAGAGAATTAATGACAATAATTTATTAATTTCGGTAACAGTTTGTTGTAATGAATTGCAGTATATAAAATTATACTTATCTTGCAACTTATGCCACTTTCCAAAAATATTTTGATCAGCATATAAAACTTTTAATTCATTTTCGAATTTTATTTTATTAAAGAATGATGGATAATTTTTAATTAAGCTGTCTAACAAATATCTTGGAAATTCTTTGGCGTAACTTTTAGATTTTGAATCGTCAAAGAGGTCAAAAATTTACAAATCTTCAAAATTCGAAAAACGAGTATCTATTTGCATAATAATAGTATCCAAAATTTCAAAATATACTCGTTTCTCGAGATCTGTTTCTATGCACGCCTTTGTCTTTTTTAGGGGGGTTCGGAAATATCAAGCGAGTTCAAAACGTCTCTGCGTATATACTGGAAATTACTTCTTCTTGAAGTTCCACTCCTATCGGAGATTGGAAATCATTCTGGCAATTATAATTTTATTGGTTACTCGCCTGAATAGTTCAATTGAACTGCATCCAAACCACTCACGGAGATTGCGTAGCCACGAGATTTTACGTCTTCCTACGCTTCTTCTACCTTTGATTTTACCCTGCATTATATTCCTTAGTAGTTCGTACTTTTCACCTCTCATGATGTGCCCCAAGTATTCCAATTTCCTGATCTTTATGGAATTTAAAACTTCGCATTGTTTTCCTAGTTGTTCGAGAACTTGTTCGTTTTTTTGCGATCCATCCATGATATTTTCAAAATGCGTCGGTAACACCACATTTCGAATGCTTCTAGGTTTTTAATGTTGGATTTTTTAAGTGTCCTGGATACAAAAGGGTAGAGAAAATATAACATCGAAGCATTCTTATCCGGAGCGAGATATTGATATCGCGATTACAAAAAAGTTTTCTCATTTTATTAAAAGTTGACCGCGCAATTTCAATGCGGCATCTTATTTCTTTTGTCTGATCAGTATCTTCTCTGATCCATGCTCCAAGGTATTTGTACGAAGATATTTGTTCAATTTCTGTATTATCTAGTACTAGCTTAACTTTGATGTTTTGTGCTTTTGTAAATACCATGAATTTGGTTTTCTTCAAATTGATTTTTAGTCCATAATCGTTGCAATATATATTTAGTTGTTCAGCAAGGTGTTGCAGTTCTTCTAGTGTTCCTGCCAAAAGGACGGTGTCGTCAGCATATCTTATGTTATTAAGTGGCTCACCGTTTATTATAATGCCCTCACTGATCTCGGCAAGCGCTAATTCTGAGATGGCTTCACTGTATAAATTGAATAACAAGGGTGATAAAATACACCCTTGGCGGACCCCACGGCGAATTACTATCATTATGAAATTACTATCATTATGAAAATCTCTAAAATTTTGCACCGGTTTTGTTATTCTATTTTTGGAATGAATAATGTCAGTTAACCTATTTTTGAACAACATTGAATATCAAATCGGTTTGGGTAAACACATCCTTAAAAATAGTAAAACTATGTTAAAAGAGTAATCATTTAATAAAGTTTTCAAAGTAATTGCTTCACGGATCGAGATATCATCACTTTTAAAATCGTCGCATTCAATAATAAAATCAAAAACTTCCAAAAGCTGTTCACGAAAATCTGCTACAGTGAAAACTAACCGAGATTTAAAATTCCATCGCGTCTGACAAACTGTTGGCATTTTTTTTCGAAACAAACAGTTCTAAAATATTAGTCCGTTTAGGCAAGCTTGAGAAAAATGAAGCAAATCCGCTTAAAATTTCAAAAAAAGACGACATTCTTTAATTTTTTTACTTGTATCCTGCAAAACTAAATTCATTATATGCACATGACAGTGAGTAAATAAAGCTTTGTAAAGTTTAGCCTACCAATTTATTTTTGAAACCAAAAATTTTAATCTGTCCTTTAAAACACCAAAAATATATTCTGACTTATGGATTTTACTCACGTCTGTAAAACTTAAAAACCTCTCATAAATATTACCACGTAACTGGTATCTAACGACATGATATGTCGGTAGTTTCATCTACTTTTAGAGAAAAGCAAATGGTTTTCTGCATCTTAGATTCAATAACGTTACTCAAAATGTAACTAATTGATTCTATTAATTCATTCTGGATTGTTTTACATACACCGCTAAATGTCTTCGAATCAGAAAGTAAATTAGAAAATTCCAAATCGTATTTCTTAAACATTTTTATTAGTTCTTTATAATTACCTTTATTTAACGAATGCTCCAATTCATCATGTTCCCTAAATGATAATTCCTGACATTTAAAACATTACAATATCAATTAAACGACTTAAAACTGCGTGATTATTTTTTACAATTTCATTATGTTTAATAGCATTTTCACGTTGGGCATTATCTAATGAAACATAGATATTTTGTTTTCCAAATAAATCTAATTTAATCTGGCTGTATGGCTGGCTATCTTTCAAAATATTATGTTTCCATAAAGTACTAAATAATTCATTTAAATTATCGTAACCATATTCACACCACGGATTTTGATGTTTGCCCCTATTTGTCGAAAATAAAAGGCAAAGCCAACAGAAAAGTTTGTTTTTTGTTTCACTCCAGGTAAGCCATGAGTACTTGCTATACCAATACCAATTATCTGAAAATGATCTATTACTTCCCTTACCCCTCGCATCCGGGACATTTTAGTCAAAGGACGCCCCTTATTTTTAATAACAATTTGTTCTTTGTATAGAATAGATGAAAACCCATACTGTAAAATATAATTTACAATAGCAGATTTATCAATACATACTTACACTTCCATATCTTGCATTTTTAGGCTAATTTACCTGAATTTGTTTACACTTTAAATTAAATAAAAACTTCTAATATATCAAAAACTCTTTATCACAGTATTACTTTAGAAAATAAAAATAAATCCGAGAGAGAAATGCTAGTTCGTGCACTCAATATCACTTCACTACTTAAGTTCTTAAGTACTTATCCATCCCGAAATAACATTTCATCCCGCGCTCGCAAGGTACAGTTCGCGACCAATCACCAATCCAAATGAAGCATCGGCAAATTTAAATTTGCCGTACTTGGTACACAAATTCATATGGAAAGAAATATATGTTTGGTTGCTCATCAACTAATATTCCGTTGATTTTTACATGTAAATCGTCAAGCTTTGGGATCGGTTTGCCCCGAAACGTGTCTTTTTAAGAATTCACACAGGCGGATGATGTCTTCAATTTCGGATCATTAATTTGAAAAGTGTCTTACGCAGGGATCACTTAACGCTCAGATTGGACGAATTCTTTAAAAAACCATGAATAAAATTTAGTCTGGTCGAATTCTTTTAAAAACGATAAATATGGTCTTTATTACCTCACAGATATTTTTTTTTATTTCACAGAAACAAATGACATCAACTGATTACCTGCCACAATTAATTATCGAAATACTGATTAAATTAAATATTAAAAAAATTCTATATCTATAAATCTGTGGGTCGGCAATGCCGACCCTTCCGTCCCTGACCGGCCGCCACTGAGAGAATCATATAATATGATCTTCTCAGCATTTACCTGGTTGTGTAAAAAAATAAGTCAATACATTTGCATTCGTGAAATGCAAACTCATCATAAATTCTATGGCGTGGATGACACACATTATTTAGATAAAAAACTAAAATGACCTTCAGCGATTTCAACTTTTACTGTATTTAGGATTGAATACACGTTTGTTTGAAGTACAGAATTACTGTTGCTGCTGTTTTATATCTGAAGATGCATTGTGCTGATCTCGATTAAAGAATATAAAAATATAATTACGTATTGCAATTCATGAGTTATTTTGCGACCCACATGTGAAAGAATCTACTTAGATGGAATATTACAAATGATACGTTGACAAATATAAACGTTTTTATTATTGTTGACTCGTTGAAACACATAAGGTAGTGCCAACCCTTAACACGAAAAAGACTTAATATATAATTATAACACTAGCACCCTTCTGTAATTCTATATTATATAGCTTAACTACAAAACTGGTAAAACTGAACAACATCCAAAGGTTTATTAAAACAGGTGAATTTGGCTTTTGACACTGACTTTGTAAAAATGTCAACTTGTTGCTAATCAAAAGGTACATACTTTAAAGCAATGAGTTTCTTTTCCAAACAATCTTTAATAAAATGATGTCTTACATCAATATGTTTGGTTCTTTTCGATTCCAATGTAGAAGCTATCTTAAAACATGATTTGGTATCTTAATACACAAGTATATTATAATATATCCACAAGGAAACTAAATTCCTGTAGCTGGCTATATACCATGTATCACAAAAAAATTATTTAAAAATTCCTTTATAAAAAGCATATGTATATTAAAACACCCTATCTCGCTACATCACAGAACGTTTTCGGAATTAATATTCCATCATTAGTGTTATCTGGATGTATGGACATGTTTTGAGCCACTAAATACTTAAAAACCCTTTAAATGTTGTTAAATTAAATTTAATTTACATTAGTATGATGTTTAAGTTACAATGGGAATAGATAACATGCCAAATTTGTCATTTGCCAGTATGCCCGGATTACACGAGGCTAGTTTTTCAAGCTAGGATAGCAAACTAGCTGTTTTAAACTAACAAGCTAGTATTACTAGCTTGATGTATACAGAGCTAGTAGCTTGCAGTTATAGTACAGTTATAGTACAAGCTTCGCTTGTAGGCTAGTAAGCTAATGAGTAAAACAGTAAGCCAGTGCCTTAAGCTAGGATATTAGTTCTATATTGGTAAGCTACTTGCATCCCCTCTACTGGTTTTACTATCCTGGTTTATGTATCACCTTTGTCTGTTATGGCCGGATTACACGAGGCTAGTTTTTCAAGCTAGGATAGCAATTTCTGTGGCTAGGAAATTTTCAGCCAGTAGCTGTTAAGTCTTGTGATGCCAAAATTTCAACGTCAGCATACTATTATGAAAGAGGCTTTACCAGCAAGAGTAAAGTTGGAGATCACTTAAGATTTTCTTTCATCCTCCCTCATAATAGTATGCTGTCATTGAATTTTTGGCATCACAAGACTCAGCAGAATATTAAACACATCAGACATCATGGTAAATTACTGATATACTCTTCTGAATCTTCATTGCGAAGTTCTTTTAAAACCAGTGCGGATGATCCACGTTCATTCCTTATTAAAATCCGTGGTCTTGTCCAAACGCGTTTTTCCAATTAAGCTTCTGGTAATTCATCTAATGTAGTTTGACACAGTAGTAACTTATGTAAACTTTTCTAGTATGCGCCAAGCCAGGACAGTAATTCAGGCTAGGATACCGGGATATCTAGCTTGCTATCCTAGCTTGAAAAACCAGCCTCGTGTAATCCGGGCATTATAGACAGAGTATGTCTTAAAATATTTTTTATAGAATTTATAATATAATAAATAGTATGTTAGTGATTTAGAAACAGTATGGCTTTCGAAATTATTGAAAACATTAGGTTTTGTAGCCCATTTATCAGTAGCATCTTATACATATACATACTTGTATTATTCAAACAACACGATAGATGATTACCAGATTGAAGTATTTACTGCTATCCAATTTAAAATGAATTATAGTGGAGCGGCATTATTAGGATTTTTTACAGATTGATACTACTTTAATTAGTAATATTAACAGAAGATTGCGAGTAATTTCGTCCTTGTATTTTTGTTGTTGTAAATCATACTTAAATGTTAAGTACAAGGCCATTGCTAATAGGGTTCCTATTATTGGATAACCAGTTTATTTTAGAAATCGTTATTTAATTGACGTATTCACGTAATGTTTAAATAAAAAGTCAAATTTTTGCGGATCTAAAAATTGTATCCTAAATATTTTCAATTGTCATTTTTTATTTGGTTGAGTTATAAATAAATAGGTCGTATTTACATCGGAGAAAAAGTTCATAATGACATATGTCAAATCCATTGTGTACTTGGTATGTGTATATATTTAAGACATGTGAGATAAACAACTTTTTGAACTGGCGAAGAACAGATTAGTACTGAGGTACATGAAATTAAGTGGATGTAAATAATAAGATTCAAAAGTTTACGATTTCAGCAAAAGATTTGCTATCGCTTCGATGAATTGAAAGCCAAATATATATAGCGCAAGAACACTCGTTAAACATTCCGTGTATGAATTGGTATAAATACTAAATAAAGTTATATCAGCATAACTCATCGCTTGTATCGTCTTCGTTTATGGCCATCAAAGTATATGGCACCTTTGCAGCTATCCACTTCAAGTGATAAATAATCAAGGACATTTGCTGGTCGTTCTTTATGTGTGAGTGTGCATTTGTATCTATCAAATCTCTGACGATGCAAAATGTCCCCCAGAAAGGCGTCTATGAAGTTCTTACAACACACTCATAAAGTGTGATTTTAGCAGTACCAACTGTTGAACTGTGTGTACTCCATCAGAACTGTTCCACTTCCAATATAATAAACCATTGGAAAGATATAGAGACACTACCAAGAAAGCTGCAACTTCAAATTGAGAATACGTTTCCCATGCTGTTTGATCATCAAATGTGGGTGATGATGATGTGGGAAGATGATGATGCTGTTTGTTCAGATTTGACATTAGTTACTGAAACAATATTAGCTACAGAAATTGTGCAAATAAATGTTTCAGATATAGGACAGATTGTGAAGCAGTTATTGGACAGTGGCTACAGCGTGAATCTTAACACCAAAATGGAAGTGCCAGAAACAGAAGACGGACAAATATTCACACAAAAACTGTATAAACTTTGCAAAATGCAGTTATTGGACATAATTATGTAGATAAAAATACTCATGTTAGTTGTAGTTATTGGACACCCATCTAACACATAACCTAGTCTTAAGTATAGTGATTCAAACCTTAAAAATATTTACTTTTACTGTCCACTAACTTGTATATTTATGCGGGGCACTGTATTGTAACACTAAAATTCACCTAAGATGTCTTAAAATAGGGTTAAGAAAACCGTCTTTTTGGTACCTAACCAAAGAATCTTCCATTTGGCGGCAAAACAGAAACATCAATCAAATGTCATTTATGTCAATATTGATACTAATAGTACAATGCCGACATCTCAACAAAACTGCGCTCACTACTGAATACAGAATTCTTTTTTTCAGTTAAAATAATTGGGATGTCCAATAACTAGTATGTTTACCCTACTGAATCTTGTTTTACTTGTCAAAAATTCTAAATATTGTTAAATTTTAAGTTTGTCCAAAATAGTTCAATTCTAAGCTGCTCAATATCAATGTTAGTATTTATTCGAGACATCAAAATATTCAAAACATCGATCGTGTATTACCACTCCGGTGGCCATCGGCTATAAAAATAAAAATTGTAGTGTTGGATCCGCATTGGCTGCCCCCACAATACATACCCCCATATGGGTATGTATTGTGGGCTGCCCGGAGACGCAACTATTAGAAAGAGGGAGAGTTGATGCGTAAGGCAGCGGTGCTAGATTTCTTAAGGGCACGTCGCATTCTTTATCAACGGCGTAGGCAACCTTTTTTACGAATGACCCTCGTATTTTATTATTAAGAAATAAAACTACGCTCTCAAGCACATATTATTACGAGTATTATTCAATTTATTATACCTATCCTATCATATGTAATAAATTTGTGGTTTTACTACCTTACCTTGATTTCAGTAAGTAAAAATTCGTTAAAAATAAAGTGCATTTATAAATATATTGTGAATTTATGAATATGCTTAGATTGAATAATTTAACATATTTATGCGCGTATTTAAAGTATTTCATATGCAAAGCAATCTGAACTTTATTTACTGTTCATTAATTATTAATATATTTTAAAAAAATAAAAAACACTTCTTTTTATATGCTTATATTTTTATGTTTATTTCCATTTTTAGTCTATTAATATTTAAATTATAGTGTACCGAAATATACACAGCAAAATTCGTAAAGAAATTTGCGCGACGAAGGAGATCAGAATGATTCCACTTTGTACCGACACTGAAAACGTACCTACATATACTCGGCGACAGATTAAATCTGCACAAGAAAATTAAGGAAATCACTGGATCTTCAACAAAAAACAAGCCACTGGAATACATAATGACCAAGATAAACTAATAATGGACCCTTACAATATAATTAATACCTGGAAAAGGTACACAGGTAATTTATTAAACCATCACCTAACACAAAACCACCATAATCGGAATATTTTGACAGCTGAGCTTGTGTACCTTATCAAACTATTAAAAAGTAACAAAGCCCCAGAACTAGATGATATTTATGTATTCAGAAACAATGAAGTTGCTTAACGAAATTTGAAAATTGACTTCTCTCTACATTTATCACCCTACCCAAAACATCATGTGCAAAATTCTGCAAGGATCACTGGCTAATAAACGTAATGAGCTACTTTTTAAAGCTTTTCTTGAGAACACTACACAAAGATTATTTAAGAAATGATTATTCAAAAAATACAAATCCCATTCTTTATCATGGCGTCAAAGAGGTTCCTTAATTATTATAATCAAATTAGCTGTGAATTAACAAAAAAACATGGCTAACTTTGGCCCAAATTAACCTAGGTCAAATTTTTTTATTTGAAAATTCGGGGAAAATACTAGCTTTTCGAATGTAAAAAAAGATTTCTTCTAACGACAATGTTTTTAAAGTTCTAAATGTTTATAAACTAGATAATTTCAAAAATTTGGCATCAGGATTTTTGATTATGATAAATCATTTTTTTATCATTTTTTAATACATATTGATAGTATCTTTTGCTTTCATTTGTCGCCCACAGCATTACCCTATCTGTATTATTTTCTGTCTTATTTTATTGTAAAAAAGACCTCTGGGATAAACAAATACAATAACTTTTAAACTAATTAATATATCGGTTCCAAATTTTGAGGGAAGTATCCCAATACCCAACCTTCGCTGGAACTCTAAAGTAAAGTTGTTGTATTCAAAGTTTTTAACAAATATCAATTGTCACTTATTTTGCAGTTTGCAAAGCAACAAATTGACTTTTCAACTTACAAAAATCAGCATTTTGAAGCTTTGTCAATATTCTAAAAAATAAAATTTTGTAATTTTATGTCAAGTATTTAGCTTTCTAATGGAGTGGAAAAAATCGCGTTTCTTGCATTACATTAAATCATTAAAAAACGTTCCGAACTTTAGGCAGGAAACAGGTAGGTTTTGTTCTTATATGTCTACAATAACAATAGTTGTCAGCTACCTGGATTATTGATTGTCACCAGAAAATCCTTATTACTCTGGACTAATATGACTGGACAAGCAAGTGACGAAACAAACTTCATATATTATGTAAACTTTACTAACAAAAACGTTCAAAATAAATAGTCCAATAAATATAATTAATCAAATTCCATATTCAAATACTGCAAAATATTTGGGTATTACTCTGAGTTCATGTAAAGAAGAAAAGAAAATAATAATTCTGATTGAAATACAAACAAATGTACTGACCGATTGACCAAAATTCTACTCTGTTTCTACATAATAAATTATAATTATATAAATAAATACTGAAACAATAGTATTATTATAAAAACAGTATAAACATTTAGAAGGAAAATGCCACAAACAACAGAAAATATTTCTATTTATATAAAAATTTAGTCAAATTATAGGTACTTACTGCTTATTTATATAAAATTTCCTCAATCGTCGTCGACTTTTTCGTCTGTTTCGCGAACTACCCATTTTAAAAACAACAAAACACACTGGTTTGTCAAAACTAGTCAAAAGTCGAAATAAGCCCTAATAATGTTATTCAACATTATTTATGACCCTCCTTCTTTCTTACCTACTCGTCGGCGAGAGTCCAGAAACTATCAACAAGGACAGCTTGTACTGACCGAGAGAGAGAGTGCATTTAACACAATTTAACATTTTTTAAATAGTTTATATGAAATAGCTGCTTTGTGTTACACTTTATGTTAAAAATAAAAACAGATTCGGAAAGAGGGTAAAATTCTGTAGTGCCCTATTTCAAAAAAAAAAAAAAATTTACGTTTATTTTAACCAAAAATATTTAAAAAAAAAAATTTGTTTAAACAATTTATTAATTTACAACCAAATAGTGCACTAGAACTTTTTAAGAGCTTTCATATAAAAAAAGAATCATCTCAATATCTGCCATAGTTTTTGCGTTATTTGATATAAACTTTTACATTGGAATTTAGTTATGCCCAGAATCGCGAGGAATGGCCTTAAGAGGTCAGTGGCTGGAGTCAGTTTGGTTTCAAAAATTGTTTAGGCCAAAGAAAGAATGGTTTTCTCTGTTTCATCAATTATAAGAAAGCATTCGATAACGTAAAACACGAGCTAATCATAAACTATCTACAAGAGTTGGGATTTGATGCCAAGGATATAAAAGTTATCGCCAATCTGTATTGGAACCACACAGCAACAGTAGGTCTTCAAAATGTCAACGAAACAAAAGATTTCTTAATAAAAAAAGCGAGTAACGCAAGGTTGAATACTTTCTCCAATGTTGTTAATCAGACACAGTGATAGACTCTAATAAGGGTATTTAAGTAAACGGCATATTTATTAACAGCATAAGGTTTATTTATTAACACAGCGATAGTGGCAGATAACATCGAAGATCTTCAATGTCCTTTAAACGATCTAACGCTTGCAAGTAAAGCTTTGAAAAACACAAAAATAATGATTGTAGAAATAAATTATTACCCAAATACAAATACATATACAGCTGGACAAGAAATCGAGCATTTCAGGCAGTTTAAATACTTGGGTTGTCGAAAGGTCAAAATTTATCAAAAAATATCTTTCGTCATCATCAAACCCTCGTGATGACCTGACAGAAAGAGAGAGAGAGAGAGAGAAAGAGAGAGATAGAGAGAGAGAAAGAGACAACAATGTCTCCAGCGACTTTACCACTCAAGTAACGTAAGGTGACTGTCTTTGATAGACAAACTAAAATGCGACAGAAGGGAGATGAGTACAGAGAAGTCTTCTTATAAGAATAAGAAAAGAATTTGTAGAACATTATCAACAAGAATATTCCCACATAAACACAATTAATAAACAAATGCAAAGAAAGCTTTTGAAAGAAGGACTGACAGGCAAAGAAAACGAAAAATAAAGAAGACAGAATAAGTTTTGGTTGAAGGGACAAAACGGTTGATGGAAAAGAGAGCACATTTCTAAGCGAAGGAAGGCGAAACACCGATGGTAGAAGGGAGTAAAGGAAGATTTAAGGATCTACAATGAAAACAAGGTAGAAAAAATAATAGAAAATAACCGAGGCCTGAAATGCTTAAGATCAAACTTAGGAAAGCCTATAATAATCTCATTGAAGGATAAAAATGGAAAAGAAATAAGAGAAAAGAACGAAATCCTAAAAGTTACGCAAACATTTTACCGTGATTTATATAACTCAAACAAGAACACAGATATCACTGCAAAGGAAGATCTTAAGAGAAAGATAACGAATGTCAACTCAGAAATATTCCCTAACATAGAATCCTTCGAAATAAAACAAGCTATGGCACAACCAAAGAACAATAAGGCAACAAAAAACGTTTTTAACGAATGTCTTCACAGAGGAGAAGTTCCAGATGATTGGAATGAAAGTTTGACAATACTTCTCTTCAAAAAAGGAGATAGGAGAGATCTGAAGAACTATAGGACAATTTCCCTCCTGTCCCAAATGTACAAACTGTTTATGAGAGTAATAACTAACAGGTTAACGTCGAAACTCGATAGCTATCGATGAAAAGACAATGAATATCACTTGAACTTATACATAGGCTTTGTTGATTATGAAAGTTCATTCGACTCCATTGAAATTTGGGCAATAGAGAGAGCTATGAACAACTGTCAGATAGACTCCCGATACTGTATGCTCATACATAATACATAATTACAAGAAAGCTACAATGAAAATACAAATAGATGCGAAAACCAAAGCTATAAAAATCAACAGAGGAGTTCATCAAGGAGATGTTATCTCACCAAAGCTATTCACACTTGGACTGGAAGACGTGTTAAAAGACATTAACTGGGCAGATAAAGGAATAAATGTTAATGGAAGAAAACTGAGTCATTTGAGATACGCTTATGAAATTGTAATATTCGCTACAAGTTTCGAAGAACTACAGACAATGATGACGCAACTATTTCAAGCTTCGGAAAAAGTAGGTCTTAAGATGAACTTGGAGAAAACAAAAATAATGATAAATACACCGAACATTAGAGAAATAACGTTGAACGACATAAATTTAGGAACAGTAAGCGAATACATCTACCTGGGACAGATAATGAAAGTTAATAAAGAAAATCAAGCTGCTCAAATTACCAGAAGAATAAAGTTAGCGTGCTTAGAATTTGGAAAACTGAGTTGGATCTTGAAAAGCACTAAAATAGAGCAATATTTGAAAACCAAAATCTACGATCAGTGTATCCTACCTATACTCATGTATGGTTCACAGACGTGGACACTCACCAAGTCCAATATGGATAAAATAGTAAAGACACAAAGAGCGATGGAAAGGTCAGTAATCGGGATGAGACTCGGGTGGAGAAAAAAAAACAAACAAATGGATTAGAAGCAAAACCAAAGTAAAAGACGCAGGATAATATTCTGGCAAATTAAAATGGATCTTCGCAGGACACAATGCCCGACTGAAGGATAAAAGATGAAACCACGAAATACAACAATGAAGACCAGGTTAGGAAAGAGAAGCAAAGGAAGACCACAAATGAGATGGGCTTATGACATTAAGAAGATCGGAGGACACAACTGGAATCAAGTGGCGCAGAATAGAAAACACTGGATTGATTTGTTGGACGCCTATGTCCAAAGTTGAATAACTTAAGGCTGAAGAAGAATAAGAAGAAGACTGTCATTGAATTTGAATACAATTATGTACAGGTACTGACCAGTGGCGCACGCAGAATTTTCCTGTGGGGCACCGTGAATTCCTGTGAATTCCTTAAGGACACCGAGTCCTTAAAATTTGTGAGTAACAGTGTCGGAATAGTGCCCTGGGAGGTTTATCCCCCAAAACCCTTCCTGGGTGCGTCACTGGTATTGACTACTACCTGAAAGGGGTGTGCGGGCTGAAAGGGTGTCAAGTATAGTGGCGATCGTCTATATAAAATGTCACACTGAGAGTGCAGTACGGGTAAGATACGGCAATGCTTTTTGCAATATCATATATTTGGACGAATCGTGGGTTAATGTTGGCCAATCTATAAATTACGAATGGTACGATACTACGATACAAAACAGTCGTGATGCTTTTCTCAAAGGTTTAAGTAGTGGTTTAAAAGCACCTACTAAACGAGGTCCACGATATGTTTTATTGCATGCAGGTTTTAAGGAGGTTTCCTTCCTGGCACACAGCGTGTTTTTCTGGCAAAGAAAAATGATAGCGACTATCACGATGAAATGGATGCCGCATATTTTGAGTCGTGGTTTAAGGAGACACTAATATCAAATTTACCAAATAATGGTGGCAGGAATGTCATTGTAATGGACAATGCATCGTACCACTCCCGTAAAGAGAGATTCTCTAACAATTCCTGGAATAAAGCTGCAATCAAGGAATGGCTAGTGGAAAAAGACATTTTTTCGAGGAGTGTTATATGAAATCCATGCTATTAGAAGCAGCGCGTGCTTTTAAAGATCAATACGATAAATATCTTAATGAGTATGCGTCACAACATAATGTTTATATTTTAAGGCTTCCTCCATATCACTACGAATTGAATCCTATAGAAATGGTGTGAAACCAAGTTAAGCGATATGTAGGTACCCATAATACCACTTTTAAAAACGACGAGGTACGCCAGTTGATCGACGACGGTTTCGCACGCGTCACAGAGCAAAATTGGCGTAATTATGTCACTCACGTTGTTAAGAAACGAAAACTGAGATGTGGACTGCGGACAACCTGCAAGATGACGTAGACCAATTGATAATACATGCGAACACAGGGGAGAATAGCGAAAACGAATTCGACATCTCGGATGTAGAGGACGACTTTAGTATAATTAGTTGAGTATCTGTGAGTAACCTCGATTATTTTACACTGTATAACCAATAAAATGCATTTACTAGTCCAATCAGAGTATGGGCTTTTCGGATATTAGGCTGGGTGCACGGAAATCGAGTTCCCGGAGGTTCCACCCTGTATATTTATAGCTATCAAGAAATGTAATTTAAAATATATTTTTTAGTTTAATAAAGTATAAATATAATATAATGTTAAATAACTTACACTATAAACCTTATACCTGCTCATCTGGTCAAGTGTGGGCAACGAAAACCATTATCCCATATGGAATAACACAAGGTTTCGCTGAAAACTACCAGGTTGCTATGCCAAGGAACTAGGTAAACTTATGTTGTGTGTAAAAAATGCGAGACTGCATTATGTTTTAACAAGGACAAAAACTGCACTTTAGATTTCCACAAAAAATTCATAGTAGGTGTTAAAATTTCGCAGTGATTCAAGTGCGCAACTTGTATTTTTAATAACATCGCCGGGATTAAAAAAGGTGCAAAGCTTTTTCGATATTCCCGTTCCTGATAATTTTTCACATATTTACAAAAGAAAAAGTTTTTCTTGGATATTGGGCTGGGTGAACGGAAATCGAGTTACCGGAGGTTCCACCCGGTATATTTATAGCTATCAGGAAATGTAATTTAAAATAAATTTGTTAGTTTAATAAAGTATACAGTTTTATAATAAAATTCTCTTATTTGGCTACTTGAAGGCAATTATTTTATCAATATATTATTTTATAATAAATAACAGAGCCTCTAGAGATCTGGGTACGGTTCTGTGACTACCACTTGGACCTGTTTGTATCGCCAAGCACAAGGCGTGAAATCCGGCAATTGTGCATTCCTATATTAGCCGTACTGCACTCTCGGTGTGACGTTTTCTATAGTCTTCTAACTCATAACAGGTAACATATTTGAAATGCAGGTGTTGCAACTCACAGGGATGGCGTCCTCTTAAATTTGAGTAATGACAAAATATAGTTGGTTTTCCTTGATTTTCCAACACAGTTCAAATTTAAATTAGTTTGCACTACTGTATAGACATGAGAAATAGAAATTTAATAACGGATATTCATTAAACTTTAACCATTGTTTTTGTAAAAAAAACTCTAAAAGTAATTACTGTATAATGGTTCTTCCGGTCAGTATATGTGTGTGACCACGTTTCATTGTAAACAACAATGTGGAATAGAAAAACATGTTTAATGATAAGGAAGCAATTTTTTATTTTCAAAATTTCAGTTAAGTATTTTACTAAACAATGAAATATGTGATAAATAATTTCTTATTGTGGCCCACTAAAACTGCATAAAATTTGTATCTGTTACTTTTAGAATGAAATCTGTCCATCTTTGCTTTAATAAATCCCAGATTAGGTATAAGTAGGATATAAGAAATACAGAAAGATCTTCGTAACCTGAAGACTACTTTGTAACAAAAAAATGTCAAGGTGGTTAAAGAGAAGATCAGGTGGCAATAAGCCCATCGTACACAGGGATATCAGGCTTCGTTAGTCATTCTCGGTAGTGTCATTGGAATGGGTAAGGATATTATTACTACACAGATAACAGATAACAAACAGATAACAGTTTGATGAAAAAACCAAAAGTCTGTAAATATGGGTGCCAATAAATCTTAAGACGAGAGGTAAAGGATGAGATAAAGGTCTCAAATTCATCATAAAACATATCAAATCATTACATAAGTAAAACTAATAAAATTGACATGCTAACGTATATAATAAAAAAAATTATATCGCCAATAGAACCAATAGAACCAAATAGTAAATTAATTGTTACTTAAAATTTAAAAAATGATAAATAAATGGTTATGGACCGCAATTTGTTAACCAAAAAAGCTTTGTGGCTCAAGTAATATACCTCAATAGAAATTTATTCATAATATACTCGTAATATTCTAAAAGAAATTATATTTTCCTAATAATTGAAATAAATTCGAATTATAAAATGTCTAAATCAAATATCTACGCACTATCTTACAAATCAGCTACACCACAGTACCAAAATTGTAGCAAGTGACTCATATTTTTAATGTAGACCTTTGCGGGTTTGAGAGGAAAGGAAATCGACGCGTCATAGGCATGCAGTTATTATTAAAAAAATAATCAGGATTTTAGAACGAATTTATTGTCACAAAAATTATTTTCCTATTGAAAATTAAGATTAACATGCCTTAGATGAAGAAAATTGAACCCTGTATCCGGTTAAATCAACAAACCTACGACTGATTCAAGGATTAAACATATTGTCACATAGGTATAATTCCTATTGTCAAATAAGATTTAATGACATGGGATTAGAAAAAGGGTCGTCTAGTTACTTTTAGCACAGGTAAAACTTTCAGCAAGAATAATGCTGAGTGATTAACCGCAATAAGCCAATCAAAGAGCTCTAAGTAAGAAAAATCAGAAATCACAAATGAAAGATAGTGATGATAATCATTATTGTTAAGCCCTTAATGTTGTCCTTATATTTGCTGTAAATGCCAGAGTGAATAATTTTTAGAGACTGTTTAAATGTGACTCATTAATATAATCCATTGATCATCATTATATTGATCAACTCTTACATTTTTCGATAAAGTTCCACTTTACTTTATAATTTTGTAAGTAATCATATAATAATATATTTTAATAATCCACAAGGAAAATGAAATTCCTGTAGTTATGTGTATACCATAAATCACAAAAATATTATTTAAAAATGATTTATAAAAGTTGTATAATTAAAAATACCCTTTCGAGCTACATCACAGAACGTTTTCGGACTAAAAAGTTTGGGTAAAGACCCCTTAAAATGGTACAAAATTTATTGTTTGTTACATTTTTGTTAAAAAGATGGTGTGATGTTAAATTTTTTAACAGATATCCTGCATGGCAACGTAAGACACCCAATGGAAGTTGTTGTTTACCCTGAACCAATGTCTCTGTATGAGCTTTAGATAGCAACTCTATATTTTAATAAATAAATACCGTCATAATATACCTACTAATAGGTACAATGCAGAAAGAATTCGACATCCGCAAGCACGTTTTAACACTTCAACGTGACCATCAACGTGACTATCATCTGGGCCAGCGACTTTTCTATGACACGCTTTTACTAAATCTCTTGTCCGAATATAGATTTTATACATTTCCAGAGATTTGCCTTATTACCGAAATCCAATCTTCAGTTGACCCTCCTTCTCTCAACGTAGTGATGGGCAATTTTAATTTTAGGTCAGGGGCGATAATTTTTTAGACCAAAAAAATAGTAACAGGATGGGACAAAATTTTACATGATTAAAATATTCGAATTCGGGTTTTTTTAGTTTTTTTTTTGTACTAAAAGTACATCGAAATTTTTTAAATAAGTACATGTTTTGACGTGAGAATTTTCGATGGAAAATTAGGGTGTTTTTGGATAAATCATTTTTAAATCAAATTAACAGGAAAAATAAATATTTTAAATTAAAAAAAAAAATAGAACTAGGAGATAAAAAAGTAAGTTTTCATTAAATTTCATGAAAACCAAAAACTCGGTAATTTGAATTTTTCGCATAAATTTTAAGGTTATGTGAAAAAATAGTAAATACAAAAGTTGTAGATATTTTTATTAACTACAATTTTGCTTCGTAACTTTTTTCTATTGGACTTGCAGTTTTGCGGGAAATTATGATAAATTGTTTTTATCCTTAAAATTTACCCTCTTCCACTTCCCGACCTCAGATCGCCTGTAAATTATTTTTCCTTTAATTTTTGTTATATTTTTTTCCTTTTACATTGGATATCATCCTGTTAATATTTGTATTGTAGCGTTTTTAAATTCTTTGGTATATATTGAATTCCCCTGGTATGTGTTAAAACACCGAAATATTATTTCAATCCTTTTTGCGTCGACGAGTTGAAAATATACACATTTTAAAGTTTGTTTATATATCACAGTCGCTTCTTTGGTATTTTTTTGATCGTTTTCCGCTTAATTCAGCTTAATAGTTTCAAATCGCTGTCAAGAGCAGTTGGTTTTGTTGTAGTCCGAATTTAGCTTCAAATTCTTATTGGATTTTCGTTTTTTGCCTTTTTTTTTTTTTCATGGAAATATGTGTAGCAATGTTACACAGTTTTATGTGCAGTTTTAGAGGTTTGAATGATTGGGCATTGAAAATAGACGCGGTGTGCTTAGTCGGAAAAAACCGGCAAATTTGTTGAAAAAAAAGTGATTTATACTCAATGTAATGCGTCAGTTTAAGAATAATCACTGTTTTGTTTTATGTCGTCTCTCACTCTAAGAGATTTGCGGCGTTTCCAACAAATTTGAAACCCACATGGTTCCAGTTTTTTAAAGAAACAGATTTTCGAAGTTTGTGTCCAGTGCCAACTAACAACCTCAATTTGTCTTGTTCCAAGAATCCGTTTCATAATATTTTTCGCAGTTTGGAGATAAATTTGTTCGTGTGTCAGAGAGTGTAAGTCCAGTTCCTAACCCCAGAAATTTTAGTGAAATCCAGGTAACTTTTGTGTTTGATTTTTAAAGAAAAAATAAACATTTTCTAATAATAATTGCTTTCATAACAATTTAAGAAATTATAATAATTAAAATTGTAGATGCTAGGGTGTGGTCTAGGTCTAGCTGGCATATTATTTGTTCTGTTTTAAAATTTAATATTGACATCTGACAGCTAGCTTTATTTTTTTGACAGTTGGTAAATACCTAATCATAACAGACCTTGTTTTTGTTTTTTTTTAAGAAGGTTAACCTCTATGCATAGTTTCACTTAAAAAGATATTTCTTCATTTGTAATAATTTATTTCTGCTGCAAATTATCGCCCAGTAACAATTGTAAATTCTTGTAGTATCTCCGACTTTTAGAGTTTGTAAACGGATAGGACATAGCAAGTAATTTTCTTTCTTATTTTGGTATTTATCTTTGTAACTATTTATATAGTATTTTTTTTTGTAGTACCAATTATATTTGAAACTGTTTGTGGTGAGATAACAATAAATGTTTAATTTTTTCGCTAAACCGTTTTGTTATTTCCTTTAACTAACTCTCTAATCCCTTTTTGTGTTTTTAGGAAGAAAGAGCCTTTTATTTCATCCAGCAGGAAGATTCTTCTAAGCGGCGTCCTTTTTTTAAATAGCTTTGAGAACCTTCTTGTGGTTTGTTTGTCTAGATGATGCATGTAAATAGCTTTTTTGTTTCATTTCTGGTAGTTGCCCCAATCCAGTCCCCTTGTCATTCACTTATCCATGACCCAGTTCTCCAAATAAACCCTGAGTGGCCATTCGCCAAAGTTTCGATTTATTTTGCTTGCCCTTTCTCTAGCTCGTACTTTATGTCCCTAATTTTCACCCTCCTCCCATAATAACACCCTATGTGGTAGGCAAAATAATGGTTACAGCATTCTACTATTGACTTTTTACCATTTTCCAAAGCTTCGGTATTCAAAGCTTGGTTCCAAAGCATATAGTATGTAGTTCTATATAATTTTATCGAATTCCGAACGAAAATTGGAATGGTTAAAGAAATTCTCAGTATTGTGTTTAAATTGTATTATTTTTAATATAATATTATTTTTCTTAAATTATATATATTTTAATATTAAATAATACTATTTTTCTTAATAAATGACTACATGGATACAGTCGAAATAATATTTCTTATAAAAATCTGTAGTCTTAAATTGTAATACTTCATTTTTTTCATACTCAAGTTCTTTCATACTTCAAGTTCTTCTAGTTTTCACTAAAAATAAAACATCACTAAACTAAAATTGTTTTAAATTTAATATCAATCGCAGTCAGTGAAGTTTCCATGTTTTGACAATTTTTTATTTACATTTTTCAAATCATTCATCCGTTTTGTCATTAGCGATGTTTGCTTGGAAAATAATTTACAGACCTTATAATACAGTAAGTTGTTGATTTTAATATAATCCAAACCATGGACGTATAAAACAGGAATATCGAAGCTTCAAAACATTGTGTGTTAAAGGTATCCCATTGCTGTGTCCATCTGTGTTTATACGTCCATGATCCAAACGATCTCATTTAACTTTTTCCCCGCTATTCTTGTTCAGAAGAAGCAGACAATAGTTAATTTTCTTGTTTAGTTGTTCCTCCAGCTTTCATTTTTCTCCTAAACTAGGTTTTGTGGATCCAAAGCACGATGAGATAGCCACTAACTTGAAGATCCTGGCACTCCTTTCCCCTTTGTTTACACCAACGATCCAGTAGCAACTGCAGATTTTAAATATTTTTTGATGAACGGTGCAACTTGTTCCGCATCTACTTTGTAGTTTGCAGCGACATATTTCTTGATAGCTTGAAGATAAGAACCACCTCACCAATCACTTTGAATGGTGAAGGTGTTTGTGGCGTTCCAGATTCCGACGTAGCCGAAGTGACTGATGATTGGTTTTCTATATTTGAGAATTTCACAAAGTATTAACTATGAATCCAAAACAATCTATTTGCAATCAAGTCTAGGACTTAAGTCTTAATTGTACAATTAAAACTCACATAAAATGTAATACGTAACGTCCAGGAAACTGATTTAAATAGCTACATTTGACTTTTTAAACTCGATAGGCGCGAGACTCTATCGTATTTACACACATCGACATTAGCACGGGAACGCTTCTTACTGGAGGACATACACGTTAGGGTTTGCATAATGGTTATAACCTTGCATGCATAACCGACAGCTAATTCTTAGCGTGTATGTGATAAAACTGTACAGTTATCGGTGCATGTACATGCAACCGAGCAAATATGAAAATTCATATTTTATGCCGCTCGATTTTGCTTACCTGCGCGCATACCCTAGCGTGTGTGGCGTCCGGTGAGCTTGCCTGCCATAGTTCTCATAGCATCACATGTTTCAGGTATTATTCGGCCCAAAGCCTGAGGTGATATAATAGCAGAATATTTAAGACACTCGTATGTTCTTCCTGTTGCAACATATCTTAATGTTGGCTGATATTGCTTTCCTTATAACAGTATCTTGTCTTTATATTAATGGAGTAATCAATGATAATAGTTTCAAATAAAGTTTTCAATCCATTCGTAAATAATTTTTGTAATCTGTTGGTTTAAATCTCAATTCATTTATGAAATTGACGTGGGAGAAACGATTTCTTTTTAATAACCAGCGTTTAGACCATTCAGTACGATCTCTCTTTTTTTTTCTGAAGAATAAGTGTTAAGCCAAGTACAGCCAAAGTACCGTAGGCGTCCTGCACACACCGTCACGTAGCTTAACAGAAGAGTTAATGGCAAAACTGTGCATGCAAACTCTAATATATGTGTAGGAACTCGGTTATACCTGTCGGTTATGCATGCAAGTTTAAAACCATCATGCAAACCCTAATGTGTATGGCCTCCATTAACACTTGTAGACTTATTAAACAACGATTCGGCATAAGTACCTAATTATAAAAAATAAAAACCTAATTTTCGGGCCCCAAAAAATAACGGACCCTAGGTACGTGCCAAGGTTGCCTAGGTCTTAGTCCGCCCCTGGACATCGTCTAATTAAAAAAAAAATCATTCTTAGTTTAGTTTTTTTCTTAATCTATTTTAAGCGCCCTTATACAATTACTAATAGAGGCTAAACATAAAGTGCCCTGAATTTGTTACAATTCATTTATAATGCACCTATCGATTTTTTATGTTGTAGTTTTATTATAGATTTGTTTACAATCTTCTGGTATTTTTTATATTTTTAAGTTAGATGTATTTGCTTGATGACGTGTGTATTTTCAGGATTCAATTTTAGACATATCTAATAGGTTTGATTAAAGTTTTTAAAGCTGATTCTGGTCGAGTATAATCAAACAGAATGATTAATTACACGTGTGAAAACGTCAGGACAGCGGGAAATCAATTTAATGTATCATCAATTAATTAAGTATATTCAAACATTTGCTCTCATCGTATAGATTCAAATACAAAAACACCAACAGATGTATAATAATTAAAAGCGCAGGTAGGTATTTTAAGTTTGATTGAAAGGAACTAAGTCAGGTAAACACGCGTGTGTTAATTTTCGTAACTTTTCTCGTAAGATTAAAAATTTTAACATGAAAATTTTGAAAAGTTTCACTTTTACTTTCAATAATCGTTATAATGACGTGACAAATTCGTTGAGATGCCATACAATTGTTTTAAATAGAGCGGATGGCGGCCCAAGCTAAGGCTTTCTTAACAATAACTGTTAAATGGACCGTGGATGTATTCAGAGTCACAGGACAGGAGAGTGGTTACAAGCATAACTTAATTAATTTCGGATATATTGTGTTGTAAGTTTAGAAACAAAATAGCCTCTTTCAGGAAATAGTGTTTAATTTTTAATATATCAAGAAGTATATTTTTTGTACAAGCTATACATTTCTAAAGAAATTGTAGCTGTTCTGTCCAACTTTTCAAATCCTTTTGTCGTGGTGGATGAAACTATGGCTCTTTTCCATTCGAAAAATCGGCTTGATGCATCGATACATCGGTCCTGAAAATTTCTGTCTTCGTTAACCACTTTCCTTCAAGTTGCTCTATGCTGTAGTATCTGGGTCTTCTTTATTTCCAGTGTTATTAAATCTCCCTCAGTTTGGTCCTTTCATCGTATCTTGAGTCTCCTTTTTGGCCTTTCTGCTTCCAAATTAATTAATGATCTTATTTTTTTTTTGGTTGATTCTCTTGGGTCAATTCATATTTTCATTGTAATCAGTTACAGCATGAGGACATGGTATTAGACGTCTGTTACAATGTTTTTCTTTTCGACTTACTTCACTCTTCACTGTCTATCTCAGGGTTGTGGAAGTTGCAAAGTACGAAAGTATATGTACTGCTTTATTATCCTCCGATTTTACTGCTACCAATCCAGAATTGCTAGTGAACCACTGATATTCTACTCCATCCATTTTTTTATCATTTTTAAAAGTAGACAGATTTCGTCGAAACACATTTACATTACCTACTGCATGGATGTTGTGTCTCTTTAATTTCTCCATCAAAGATACACTTAAAAAAAATGATCAAAATAAAAAAACATGATGCTTGCCGTGAATATAAGCTGTCAGATAATCGGCCACCCGTGCCCCTAAATTTTTTTCTGCTGAATCAGCCTTCTCTGTATACAGATCAAATTCTAGATAATAGACTGAGTTATTTTCCAACATCCAAACCTTATAGCCTCCTTTTATGGGTTGTTTTGGCATATACTGCTTCAGTGCACTCCGGCCTTGGAACTTTATCATCGATTCATCGATGGCTACTTGCTAAGATTAAAAACAAACAATTCTAAAATTTATTTAGTAATAATTATACCATAGTAAATGTCCAAGTAACCAACTAAATGGATTACTCTCCGTTTACTACTCCGTGGCGTTACAACCCTTCGTGGGTTTTAGCCGACTCGACAACATGCCTCCACTGTTTTCTGTCTTGAGCAACCTCCATCCAATTCTCCACGCCCATAGTGCTTAGGTCTCCTGCTATATTATCTCGCCACCGGAGACGAGGGCGTCCGCGTGGTCCGCGGAAGTTGGAACTTCCTCCCACACCAGTCTTACTGTTCGTTCGTCAGAATGTCTTCTGAGGTGTCCTGCCCATTGGAGTCTTCTTGACTTTATTTCTTTTATGATGTTGGCGTCTGGGTAAAGTTCTTCAAGCTCTTTATTAGTTCTTATCCTATATTGTCCTGATGCTTCATCAAGCACCGCACCAAAGATCTTCCTTAGGATTTTTCTTTCCCAAACACGTAGTCTCTCTTCATTTGCCTTTGTTATCGTCCACGTTTCGCTTCCATACATCACAACGGGTCGTATGATTGTTTTATAGACCTGTATCTTCGTACGTCGTGTTAGTTGGTAGTCTGTTTTATAAGGTTTGGAGGGCAAAAATACATCTGTTGCCGGCCTGAATCCTGTTGTTTATTTCTTGTGATCCGTTATTGTCTTCAGTTATTGTTGTTCCAAGATACTTGAATTCTCTAACGCGCTCAAAGTTAAAGTCATCGATGGTAATGTTCTGACCGATTCTGTCTCTGCTTTGGTTATTGCGGCTCATATACATATATTTCGTCTTGTTTTCGTTGATTTGGAGCCCCATCTTCTATGCTTCCTTCTCAAACCTTACGAAAGTCTCCTTCATCCTTAATCGCGTGTTTCCTATTAGATCTATATCGTCTGCAAATGCCAGTAGTAAGTTTGGTCCTTCTCGATGAAATACTGTATTCGGTTTTTCGATTCTTGCACTTCTGATTATGTGCTCCAGAGCTAAGTTGAAGAGTTGTGGTGAAAGTGCATCTCCCTGTTTTAGTCCATTGTTTATTTCAAATGTCTCTGAGTATTGTTGTCCAACTCTCACCTTACATCGTAACCGTTCCATACACATCCGTATCAACCGGACTAGTTTTTTTTGGAAAGCCAAGTTCCTGCATCGCTGTCCACAGTATGTCCCTACATACTCTATCAAATGCTTGTTTAAAATCTATGAACATCTGATAAAGCTCACGATCAAACTCCCAGCATTTTTCCATTATCTGTTTTATTGTGAATATCTGGTCAATTGTAGAGCGGCCCGGTCTAAATCCGCATTGATAATCTCCAACGATTTCTTCTGTGTATGTTTTGGTTCTTTCTAGCAGGATGTTTGCAAGGATTTTGTAGGTGGTGTTTAGGAGTGTTATTCCCCTGTAGTTAATACATTGCTTTTTGTTTTCTTTTTTGTGTATTGGTACAATAACCCCTTCTTTCCATTCATCTGGCATTGTTTCTTCTTGCCAAATGTCTTGAATTAGCTTGTATATCGAACTGTACAACGCTTCTCCTCCATGTTTTAAGCACTCTGCGGGTATACCATCGCTACCTGGTGTCTTATTATTTTTGAGTTTTTTAATTGCCTGTATTACTTCTTCGTATGTCGGGTATTGGTCTTCTATTTCAGCTGTATGTACCTCTATGTTTTATGTACTTCTGCTAGATTGGTCATTCAATAGTTGATAGAAGTATTCCTTCCAGGTTTTTAAGATTTCCTTGTCATCAGTGATAAGCTGTCCACTGTTGTTTTGAAGAAAGTTTCCTGTTCTTGCTTGGTACCCGGTCTTGATATCTGAAACTCCTTTAAAGAACTGCCTCGCTTGTTTGTTCTTTCTTTTTTCTTCTATATATCTGATTATTTGTTCCTGATACTCTCTCTTCTTCCTTTTCATTAGTTTTCTTGTCTCTGTTCTTCTTTGTCTATACATTTCATTGTTGTTGTGCGAGGGGTTTTGTAGCATGTTCCTTCTAGCCATATTTCTTGCTAATATGGAGTTCAGGCAATCATCATCGAACCATTTTTTTGTTGTTTTCTTTTTGTGTCCTAGTATTTCATCTTATACGCTTGTCAGAGCTACTTTGATATTTTTCCAAGCTGAGCCTATGTTGTTATAGTCTTCTGTCTGTGCTAGAGCGATTTTTATAGCCTTTTGAAATTTCTGTTCTGTCTCCTTATTACGTAGAACTTCGGTATTCCATAATTGTGTTGGTGTATTCTTGTGTGTTTTTTTGGACGCTATTCTTGTCCTTATCTTCACTTTTACAAGAAAATGATCCGTGTCTCCATCAGACAACTAAATGGATTGAGACTGATCAAACTGGATATGTAAGCATCCTTAAGGTCAGGTGCATTTGTCAGGTGTATTTATAATTAGTATAAATATTTTTATTTCTTTAAAATTGACAAAAAATTTTTTACCGTGAGTGGTTTTTGTTTGCTCTGCATATAAATTAGTTTGGAAGGCCAAATTAGTTGACCATGTTGGAAGTGTATAAGTTGAAGCATTATTTTTCAGTCTAGGAGCTCTATCCATATCTGTTGCCAGGATCCCCATTTTCAGAATCGTTCACTAACCTTGACATTTTCCTAGATAAAAATTAATTTCGTAAAATATCTAATGCGGAGGGGTGATACGAATATTGTAGGTACCATGAGAAAACTTTTTGGATTTTCAATTCCCACAAAAATATTATCAATCAGAATAATTTTTACTTACCTAGCAACCTCAACATAAGTCTTTAACATAATTATTTTGTAAATACTTCAGTTTTCAGTAACTAATAAACACAAAACTGTCGACAAGTTTCAGTACGCGATGCGCTGACAATAAAATAAAGTTTGTGATTACAGAGTGTGATAACATCTGGATTTAGGCATGCCGGTGTGTCTGTCTACTGTCCAGTAAAAAAATTAGACCTAAGCTAATTAATTTTTGGGACAAAGATGTGTAGTTTGGTTCGAAATATTTGTTACCATGAGAAAATAATACGCTTTTAGAATGCTTTTAACTAAAAACCAACAAAATTTTGAGAAGGATTATGTGTGGTTAATACTTGAATGAAGTGGTTTAAAAGAAAACGTATTCGCTTATCGAATACTATTTATAGCCCCAAACATAATTTATTATTAAAAGGGTCTTTTAAGTTTAAGGACATTTTAAACGCTTATACGAATTCGAAGCGACAAAAATTAATAATCCCAAGACATAGTTATCAAAATGAAAAAATACAGGCACGCAATAAAAGCATTCAACCTGCTACAATATTGCTAGTTAAGTCAGTTACGTAGGGTAACTTTTTGTAAATAACGTGATCTGTTAGTCTGTCTGTTCCCGTCATACAAGTCTGAGTTGTGGATTAGGTGCTTGAGAATTTTATTAAAATAGCCGTTATTAAAAAATATGTTGTATAATGTTTTTAAATTCTTTTTATAGTTTGGTATTTGGTTCTACTAAGTGCCAATCTTCTTCTAAAACTTTTATTGAGTTGCCTATGGCCCGTTTGACGATTCAATAATCTTTTATCTAATATAATTATTTAGAAACATGTATTTGTAGGAATGTGTAACCAAAAATCAAGTCATTGTACTTTTATCACCTTTAAGACAAAAATAATCACCCTTATGTGACCCTAAAGTTCACATTTTACTTTTATTAATTAAATTTTTTTATTTATTTTCAAAACATTTAATTACCAATGATTATTACACAACAAACCCACACCGTAAGTGAAATGTATTAGGAGTGACTGTTGAAATTCTTTTTATTGATGATTAGTGTCTTACACAAAAGATAAGCACGTGAAGATAAATTATTACGTAACCATAAATAATTGGGAACGTTGTTTACTGTTCTATTGACTATACTATCACCTAAAAGACGATAATGCTTACGTGTTTGTCTATCTGTTGGAATGAAAATAATAACCAAATTGGTTTCCTGGTGCTATTGTTATAATAGTCGTAAAGGAGGCGTTTTTGTTCATTTTTAATATAAAATAAAGCATAATATTGGATCTGCTATGAAATGTGTTATTAGTAGGTATATTTATTTTTTAGTCAGAGATATTTTGTTTTTTTGTACCTTTTTGGATTATTATTTATTTAGAGTATAGCATTTGACGTATTTAAATATATAAATAAAATAACAGAAATAGAGTCAGAAAGAACAAATAGATTTAGAAAATACCATTGGTTCGATGACGAATGTAGAACAGAGTTAAAAAAAGGTCAAACTTGAGATTCAAAAGTTTGCGATTGCAAAAACAAGACTACCTAGAAGGGTATGCCGAACATCGACAAAATCTAAAGAAAATCCAAGTTCACAGAAAAGAAAGTATGTGGATGATAAAGTAAAGCGTATTCAAGAAAATTACAAGAAAAACGAATTAAAAAATTTCTAAAAAGAGGTAAAATACATTAAAACTAGGTAACAGGGAAGAACGATGAATGTAAAAGATAAGCAAGGAATCCTGATAGTGGACGAAGACCAAATATTATGTGAAAGATGAAAAGAATATTTCGAAGAGCTGCTGAATAGTGAAGTAGCTACTGAAGAAAGTTATAATGTTCATAAACCCCAAATAGTAGTAGAAGAAATACCAAAGCCCACAAGAAAAAGAATTGAAGAAATAATAAAAACTATGAAAAGTCAAAAAAGCCCCGGCGAGAGCGGCATTAGAGAACTTAAAATATGGAGGAGAAGCTTTACGAAACCAACTTCGTGAGCTAATAATAGAAGTGTGGATGCCAAAGAAATGTCCCAAGAATGAAACAAGTCCATTATAATTTCTATACACAAAAAGGCAGATAGAACTGACTGCGTAAACTAAAGAGGAATATCTTCGTTAGAGGTAATATACAAAGTGCTCGCCATACTAATTAAAAAACGATTGGCAATATACGTAGAGAAGAATCTAGAAGTATACCAGGGAGGATTTCGCTACTGAAGATCAACAATCGATCAAATTTTTATTCTCAAACAAATTCTGATTAATTGCTATAAATACATTTCAGCACAAGTACTTATCATTGACTACAAAACCGCCTTCGCTTCGATACAATAGACAGAAACAAATTAATAGAAACGCTAAAAGAATTTCAAGTGCCAGAAAAATTAGTAAAATTTTTTTTCCTTGGCTTGGACAATTGTCATTCAGCCAGTCTCCATCAACATAAGTTTTGTTAAAGAATTTAAATATGTCAATTAGTGAAACATGATTAGTATAATAATAATAACAGCTAAGCTAATGTATATACTATGTTAATAAATACTATAGCATACCTTTATTATAATTTAGTTATTGAGAGACGCCATCAGAAATTCATAGTGTATACATCATATAAATAAAAAAAAAAAAAAATAAAGATATCTACCTACTATGTTAATAACTATAACTATGGTAATACATATTTTTTTTTCCACTACGTTAGGACATAAACCCGATTCAACATCTCGGAGGTTTAGATCCTCTTAGTGATTGTTTTAGTATATTTTTATTTATTTTTTTTTCTTATTTTGTTCTTTTTTTTAATGTATTTTTATAATCATCTTTTTTCTTTTTTTTAATTTACTTTTTTTCTTTTTAAATCTATTTTTTAAGTATTTTTTTATATTCTTTTTATTTTATTTTTTTTGAACTTTTTTTTGTAATTAGTAAAATTGGTAAAAATGACAAATAAAAACCATTTTTGCTGTGACTATACTTCACATTTGGAGATCTAATCTTAGAGTAATGGCTACTGTACTTAGGAAGCGACTTTAAGTGCTCTTTGATTAAGTAAATGGTTTCATCTGTATTTTTTTTTTTCGATGAAGCTTTACGACCTCTTTGATCCTTGTGAGAAACCGAGTTTGTGCTGGTCATTTTTTTCATTATAACATTAGTAATTCGTTTATTACTGACATCATGGGTTTTCATAAAAAATGCCTTACATACTCTATACCCTTCTAATGTGTAAGTATCGCTTGTTCTCTTTACAAAGCTCGCAATAGGTTTTTTTCTTGCAGGATCTTGAAGGCTAATGCAAGAACATAAAAAAGAAGTTTGAAGGTCCCAGCTTCCAAGTCCCCAATAACTGTCAAAAATAGATTGGCATTTGTCATTAGGGATATTTGTGTCACAACCGTATCTACAGTTGTTATGGGTAAACACTTCCATACGCTTTGCTCGATGAACTGTGCCTTTCAGTCAGTATAAATGCCCTTTATTTCTTGCCTGCTTTGCACGTACCCGTGCCCAATTGTCTGACCTTCTCAGCCCCTTCTTACCGGGGTGTTTGTCATGTTCTTTCCATGGTCCTGGTTTAAGTAGTTCAGGTTTTACTTCGGATTCATTGTCACTGTCACTACATTGAGGCTGGTATGTAGAATCTGCATCTGAGTCGTCTGAAAAAATAAGACATGCGCTAGTTTTATCTGATAATCTGATTCATAGCCTTTATAAACACAAACTATGGGCTTTACAGAATTTTCACTTACCGCTAAAGAGGTTATGTTGAGACTCCTGTTCTTCATCTACAATACTTGCGATGTCCATTTCGATTAAGGTAGCAAAACTTTGGTTACTTTACTCTTAAAGTTGCCAACTATCGTAGAATCATATGGGTAAAGTTTGAATTAAAAGATAGGACAGCAACAGTATCGACAAGAGTGTACATCATTCAACAACAAACAACTCTGATGACAGTCAGCTGGAAGCCAAGGGGTACAGGTGGCGCTTGTACCTCTTGGCTTCTCAGGAAAACAGCTGATATTTGAGGTAGTACTTATACCATCCGCTAGATTGCAGCACTGTACAGTGATACGCTTGTATCCCTTTGCCACAACAATATTTGACTCCATAGCAACCACTTAGTGCACTTAACTCCATTTTGTTTAAAATTGCACCTGTACCCTTGGTACCTTGGCACCTGTACCCTTGGCTTCCAGGCTCCTCATATAAGGTAAAATTTGCATAAAATGGACATAGTTTGTTTATCAAATAAACGCTTTAATTACGTAGTCGGTTATTTAAATATTACGATAACTCTAATGTGTGCTAGATCCAATCCTGTTCCTATTAAATAAAATCAATGAATTGATTTATAGATAAAAACTGTGTCAACATTTGCTTTACCTCTAAGCATGGAACTGGTTTCTGTTAATTTACAAAAATAATAAATACTACCTATACTTAAAAATTTCGCGGTAGTGAACAAAAGTAGTGAATAATAATTATTGTGAATTTTTTTTTATATAGTAAGTGTCATATGATTAGCCACATATTAAATGTTATCTAAAATAATAAAAACAATGATTTTGTTTATATTTATGTTTTGTTTATGTTTATATTTTTATATAATATAATTTAAATAGCAATATAACGAATTAATCAACAAATAAACCTGCTGTGGAATCATTTCACATTTCTTAAAGTATGTCAATCTGTCCATAAGCTCTTTTTATTTCAGATTATTTTTTTCTTTTCTGTTCTTTCTGTTTATTTCAATTGACTTCTGACTCTTTATTATAGTGCTGTTTTGTTTCTTGTTGATATATTTTTATTTTTTCTCTACGTTGCGTTGGTTATGAAACTTGTTAGGGGAGAGTGGGGCAAAATAGTCCCTGCAACATTTTTTAGGTTAAAATTAATAAAAAACGAAACAATTGAGTAAAATTTCATCAAACAATAAGAGGGGCTTAGTACATCATATTTAATATTTATGTAAAAAAATGTCTGATACAAAAATCGCAAATATACATACAATTTCTGATTTTCAGTTACATACGTATACAATAGATGGCACCATTTATTAAACAAAGTGCAATTAATCCAGACTTCTTTCGCCTGTGAATGTACTGAATAATTCCGAGCAAAATATACAGGCGGCTTAGTTTTCATCGTCATTAAAACTTTTATTTTCTTTCTTTTTTTGCTTAAAGCTTTTCCTGCTGCTTGTGAAGTTGACTTTGGCGTTTTTCTTTTATCAAAAGATAAATTGGTGTGATGGTAAACCTTTTTCCGTTGGTCAAGATCCTTACGAAGGTCTTGAACTCCTTGTCAAATGAGGTGCCTGTGGTAGTGGAGATATATCATATATCAAGTATGTTCCAGCGATGATGGAATTTCATTCCTTTTAACACCACCTTACTGTCAAAAGTGCTAACTTTGGACAGTATTCGGTTTTGAACTACCAATTGCAGAGCTTGTAGTGTCAATTTTATTGTTCGAAACAACTTCCGGATTTGAAGCTGCAGTGGATAAAGTTTTGTTTTCTGATATTCCCCCCAAACTGTTTCCAAAAAGTTGATATCATCTGAAGATCATCCATTTACTTCAAATTCCTCTCACTCGTCTGATGAAGCTGTATTACCAATTTTTCTTTTCCTTACAAGTAAAGAACTTGGAAGCGAAGAGGTACCTCTTTGTATTGTTCTTTTCCTTATTGGTAAAGAACTTGGAAGTGAAAAAGTATCTTTTGTGGAGAAGTAGTTCTTGGTTCATGATTAGGATCAACGGTATCATTTTCCACTATAGGTCGATCATTTGTTCATTTGTTCATGTTCATCAATTTATTATCTGGGAATATGTTCGAATATGTAAGGACAGATGCATGTTGTCTTAAATCCACCAAGTCCGTTGTTAAGTGTGGCTTATGTTCGATCCGATTTCCAAACAAGCTAGCTATATTGTACAGACGACTTTTCCAGAGTTTCTGTTAAGCCATAAAATAACTTCCTTATTAGAATACGCCATTAGGACCCTATCTTTCACTGAGCACTGTGTATGTTGTTGAAAATAATTTAAGAACAGAATGAAGGTGTCAGATTTTATGTATCCAGATTAGTTATAAAGAGAAAGTGTTCTATATGGAACGCCTTGATTTAATTCTTCGTTGGCGAGGGAATATTATTACTGGATTTCCGAAGTGGAAATTGAAACGTCAATAAACGTATTTTTATCTTTAATTGTGGCTTATTCCCAGTTTAATAGTAATTTATTATTACTGGAGGAATGAATTGACCCGCAGAATTTACGCACAGAACAATGGTCACATTGTCTCTTCTTTCAGCTTTTGTTAAGGAACCAACCTGTTTCTGCCCTTTATGTGCTAACATTTTGAGCAAGTTACTAGGGACTGTCTTGATATCAGACTCATCCATATTATATATTCCCATAGGATTGATGTTATTTTTATTTTTTATTTCATCTAAAAGTGAAAAAAATTAAAACTAGCTGAGGCAACCTCAGGAATTCTAAAAGAAATCTTTGAATGTCTCCTGGGAAAATGTTTAAACCATGCCGTTCCAGCTGACTTTGATTTAAGAAAAACGATGTTTATTAACGTTCCTCTAGGCAAGCTCGTAGGCTATTTCACAAATGTTTTTCTTCGTCATGCTGAATAGTCGGTCTTCTATATCTAAAACATTTTCCTTTAAGTAAGTCTCCAATTCTTTAGGCAATGTTCTAGTCAATCGACCAAGGGTTTTCGAATAATCTGTTGTCTAAAAGAAAATACCGATAATGTTCTAATATCTCCCTTATGAATAAAGTAGTCTACATTTAGTTCACTTACCAATACATTATGATTTTCGTCCCTTTTTTAAGTACTTAAGAGCAGCAATCATTATATTCGTAGAGATAATATACCTACATTTGATTATTATAAAAAATATTCCTCTATAACTCAAAACTTTATATTTGATACGCTGAGCAAGGGTAAAATGGTTACCGGAATCATTTTGCCTTAAAAAGAACCATTTTTTCTCAAAATCTGATTAAATATAAAAACTAATGTAGATGAGTGACTTCTGATAATTAGAGAAATTCCAACATATATGAAATAAAAGGAAAAATGCCTTTTTGTCACATGTGTTTTTATAGGTTATATTAAAACTACCCTATAATGCTTCGCACATCCTCACAGCTTAGTATAAAGTGGCACTAGTAGTACCGAATATAATAAATATAGCTATAATAATAAACGACGGTTTTGTGAAAATTATGAGAAATATGTTTGGAAGAATATTTTAACCAAGGGTACAATTTTATCCGACTTTCCCCTATTAAATAAGATTTGTGTTTCTGTTTATTTTGTAGCTAAATCTGACACAATCAATTTCAGGGCAATACTTATTCTTAATGCTAAATTACTGCTGAATACTAAATTCTTAATGTGTGTTTAGTTCAGCTTTGTGAAATATGAAAAATTTATTGTATGTTATTGTTTTCAGATAATACCTCTGAATATACTTTTAATTTAAAGAAAAACAATAATGGACGGAGGTATCAAGAAAACAAGAAATCCAAATCCAAGAGAAAATGCATTTCCATTATCTGCAGCCACTTTCTGGTAAGAATTACTTATTTTCTAACGTCAATTTTAATTTTCATCAAATTCTAATAAAATGAGTAGAAATTCAAGAAAATACCGTTGAAAATGCTTCCTTCAACTGGGTCCATACTATGTAACAAAACATGTTAAATAACAAAGTTGTACAACAAGTTTGTTTACAAAATTGCAGACCTATGTCCAGCAGTGGGCGCATAGAGGTTGATGATGATATTGTATGATTCAAAGTGGAAACTCCATACTGATTCATGGAATCAGTTGACTAGTATGGAGTACTATATAAATATGTGGTATTGTGCTGTGTTTTCATCTATTTTCCCACCACATTGTCTAACAACTCATCCGATATTAGGGACCTGTAAGTTAGCAGTGACGGCCTGTTGATGTCGTCTGCGAACCTTAAGTTGTTTAGAAACTTCCTATTTATATTGACTCGAATATTTTCCCAATTATCTCCTAGCACTTTTCAATAAACCGTTGAATAGTTAAGGAAAGATAGTGTCTACTTACCTAATACCTTTCTACAAGGAAAATGTGTTTGTACTTTCATAGTACATTTTAACAGCAGCTGTTGCGCTATTATATATACATATTACGAAGAAGAGTTGTGTACCTATGATTAATACTGCACTCTTTATGAGCTCTTAACATGTAGCTATGCTGGACTAAGTCAAAATCTACAAATTTTAATATCAATGGCTTGTTGTATTCAATAACTTTCATTTCCAAACTACTTCTAAATCCGACTTGCCCTAGTACACTTTTACAGCCGAGATCATAGCTTCTCTAAAGTGATCCTAGTTGCTAATTTCTAATAAAATCTATTTTATGTACCTACTTTTCTAGGCATGCAGTATATATATTTCGAGAATCTCTTTCAGGAAGACAAGTTGATGTTGGGAGTCAGTAACGGGTATTTTGATACCCATTTTCAGAAAGACAGGTCGGTGTTGTGAGTGGGGAAACTTGTAAAAGTGCTAAACTTTGTTACATTTTACTCTTTGTTACTCTGCAAAATTCAGCTTGTTCGTATGATTTTTAGGGGTCAGCTCTCTGTCGACTGGACTAAAACCCTAATAAATGGAAAAAAGGAAAATGAAAAAACAAGGATACGGGCATTATAACTGGATAATTTGAAAAAGTGTTGGGTGGGATAAATTATGATAAATGAAGGTTTAACTTTGAATTATTTCAAATATACAAACAACTTTACACTGTACAATATATCAAATTGAATCGTCTAGTATGACTGGACCATGTAATGCGGATGGAAGAAACAGCTTCAACAAGTTTTGTGGTAGCTGTTGGGAAGGAGAAAACTATGTCTAGATGGCAAAAAAGAAGAATTATGAACATAAGTGTAGGTTGTAATATGGAGACAAGAATTGAGAAGAATAAAAGAAAGTTCCTGGGTAGACCATACCCCAAATGAGCTGTAGAATCAGAAAAGAAGTTTGAGATAAAATTATTGCAGATTGACAGGATGGATTTTCTTCTCAATACTCAATACACGTTTCTATATATGACACTGACCTCTTTACCTTTTAACATGGAACCAATAACCAAATATTTTTAAGTCTATTATTAAGTCTATTAATTTTTAAGTCTATTATTAGATCAATATTATTCTCAATCATTTAGCAATCATTCTTTTTTTTTTAGTTACACAATTCCCACCTTCATTAAAGGATTTAAACGTGATCTCGATGAATCTGATTTGACTGAAACTCTCTCCGAACACAGGTCTGACTATTTGGGAAATAAAATAGAAAAATACTGGAAATCAGAAGAGGAGAGAGCAAAAAAGAAAAACACTACTCCCTCTTTACAGCGGACACTGCTAAAAGCTTTTGGATGGGAATTTTTAGCGATGGGTATTGTTCTGATCTTGTCAGAAACGGTAAGGTAGGTAAACTTATGTAAGTGTTATATTATTTCAGAGAGAATAAAATATAATAGTAGATTAAAAAAAAAACTGTATGTATTATCACTGAATAAATATATCATAACATATATTTCATCATCATAAAATTCAATAGGCAGCTCCGTTTGCTCTGTCTTGTCTATACGAGTATCTGTATTGACATACAATTTACCATCCACTCCAAACGACTAGAGAGGAGATAGCTGTATGACGACCTCTGTCTGTTTATAAGGTGTAAATAAAATCCCTTTGTCATTTATTTGTGTCTTTGAACGTTATTTTTAAAATTATTTCTTATCAATTGGAATAAATAACTGTTAATAGGCGTTTTATGTTATTTGTTTTGTTATTTTTGCTTTTTGTCCTTACATGGTTAACGAACTATGTTTTGAGAATAAATAAATTTCAAGTACATGGATATACATAGTATCTGTTTACAATAGGAATCGTGACAAGGAATTTTTCTTCCCAGAGTTTTTCTTTCCTTTTCGTCTGATCAATGAGGGGTTCGGTCAGCTGTCCGCTGGTAGTTACCGGCTTTTTGCCGTAGGGGCGATTTTTTTTAGTGTTTGAAAACATCTTTTTAAAAATCAATTTTATCTTTGGGAAGCAGTATTAGTAACAGTAAGCAAGCCTTAAACGCCTTCAGATTCTGCTTGATCGTATTCACGAGTTAGGAGAGGAAATGGGCATTAAAATAAACTCAAACGAAACCAAATTTTTAGTGTTTAGTCGTGACCCACATCCCGATGCAAAGCTTCAATTGAACGGAGTCCAAGTTGAGAGAGTTCACAGAATGACATATTTGGGAACTGTGATAACGAACCAACTAGATCCAGACATAGAAATAAAACGTAGAATAGCAATGACTAAAACTACTTTTATAAAAATGTAAGTCATTTCTTTGTAATAACCATCTCAATTTAGAACTAAGGCAAAGAATGGTTAAGTGCTATGTTTGGTCTGTACTTTTGTATATTGCAGAAGTGTGGACGCTAAAAGTATCGATCATGAACAAAATTGAAGCATTGGAAATGATCGTTCACAGACGAATGCTGAAGATATCTTGGACAGCAAGAAAAACTAATGAAGAAGTACTAAGGAGCGTCAACAAAGACAGAGAACTGCTAAAGACTGTTAAACATGTCGAAAAATGTCTTATCTGGGACACATAGGGAAGTCCATATAAAATTTTACAACTGATCCTTAAAGGCAAAATAGAGGGCCGTAGAGGAGTAGGAAGAAAACAAGTTTCTTGGTTAAAAAACATTCGTGAATGGACTCAGATACCAAATGCAGGACAATTATTCCATATTGCAGAAGATCGAGAAGCCTTCGTAATGGTGATTGCCAACGTCAGATAATTTTGATATGGCACTCGAAGAAGAAGAAGCAGGCCGATATTTTTTTGCAAGTTATAAAAATTATAAAGGACGGAGAATTAGATTTGGACTTAAGTGTAATCTTCTAATTTGTCTTTAGAAATCTGACATGGAATTTGTGGTAAAAGGAAGACAAACTCTAAGTTATACATAATATGTTTTTGTTCCGTTTTTGGAAGCTGAAATTTTCTATGGAGATATTTGTTCATTTTTTTTTAACAAATAAAAACTTGTCAGTGTTTAATGGTAGTGTTGTGAAAAATCCGACAGTGCGTCTGGGTTATTTTCTTAATTTTTTTTGTATTATACTGCATAATTAAATGAGAGTTATGGTCTTTTTATCGTTCTGTAAAATCTGCAAGAAGATTGTAAAAAGCAAATTTATGATTTAATTATTAATAAATATATCCAGTATATAACAATTGTGTATTGTTTAATTTCTGTAAAAATCTATTCTCTTGAACCACAAATAAATAACTGCTGACAGGTTGCTGAACGAACATACGAGCTAAGTGAGATTGTTAACTGTTAGTGTGCTATATATGTATTTTGGTTTTAAAGAGTTTTCTTTGTCTCTCGAAGAATCGACAAAGTGGCGCTTTTTGTGCAAATTATTTATGATTGTTCTTTGCATTCTTTATTTAATATTTCTGGTTTAGCTCTAGTAACTTTCACCTCCTAAGTTTTCTTTTTTTCATTTTTTATTTTGTTTATGTGCTAGTAAAAATGATCCAAAGAACCACACCCACATCTTTGCCGATTGTGAGCAATGCATTCTCGTTCATTTTGTTTTTCCCAAACACTGTCCATTGTTTGTCGTGTTACAATCTTCGTGTTTGTCGGTTGTAGGGACGTATATTTGTATAATGTTTGTAACCTATAATAGAAACATGTAAAAAAAAATTACTGAGAGAACTCAATATCACATATAGGTATAAGCAAATGATGTTATGATTTATTTGTTTATTTTGTAATGTATTATTTATCGTTTTTCATTTTCACAATGTTCTAACAAGTTTCAGTCAATAATTAAACATCAGTTATTTTATACATATAATTTTACTTTGAATAAATAATATACAGCTGTATAAAAGTATATTTATTTTTTGTATCAAAATAAATTTATTCTCTCTAGCAACGTATTATATGATACATTATGGTATATGATTGAGTATAATATGGATATCAAAAGCAGTGGATGGTATGAATTTTCTTAGACGCATGTAATAAAATAATATAAGTATTACTTTATAACGGTTTATAATTTAAATTACAACAAAAGTAAAATATAGTATTGTGAAAGATTCTGTTAGGAAAGAAAGTATAATATAAGTATAACAACAGTTATAATACGACATAATCACAAATAACTTTTAAAAAGACATAAAAATATTTATACAAGAAAGATTTTAAGGATCTAAGGAAATAAAAAAATTGATTTGTTTAAAACACTTCCGTCGTGCATAAACATTATGTAGTTCACGTTGGATTTTAATTAGATTGTCGTCATAATTTCTCTGTATCTGAATCTCTTCATTAAAAAGAACAATATTTCGTAATGCACTAACAGCATTGATACCATCATTCCAAGTTGGCACTGTAGATGATTCTCCAGAAATTTCTGTTCGTTATCTTCCTCTTGAACTTCTTATATAATATCATCCTCCGTAGCTGCTGCATAAATTGCAATATATTTATCTACATCAATGAACTCTTCTGCTTCAGTAGTATATAAAGCAGATCGATCATTTTGAGCTAATTGAACCAAAAAAATATTGTTCTTTTCATGATCACCAATCATTTCATCTGAAGATATTATTAAAAAATCTGCATGCCTAAAGCAGTTAGCTAGAGTTTTTTTGTAAAACTTTTTCTATGATTCTGATATAAAGAAGATGGCATTAAGAAACGTAAAGGTTTTTGGTCATTACTGTCAAGGTTTTGTATTAGGCAACTTTTAATACTTGCAGTCTTCTGTCATGAGATTTTAAACAATTTATTACACCTTCTTCTGTAAATGTATTATTTGATAGTAAGAACATAAGTTTAATGCATTTCGGAGTAGGAACAGCATGCGCATGCGTGGGATAATTCTTAACAAAAAATAGAATTTTCTTGTTGATTGCTTTTAATTCAGCGTTTCAGTTTCGTAACTATTCTTCAAAAAAAATTGTTTAAAATCCTTTATAAAAGGTATATAAACCTTTTAAATATTTATAAAATTTATAACCTTTTATAAAGGATTTTAAACAATTTTTTGTGATATATGGTATACAGCCAGCTACAGGAACTTAGTTTCCTCATAGAATTTTATTTTTCAAAAATTTCTGATATCATCTAATATTTTACATTGCTTTCATATTTTACCGACAGTAAGTGTATATTTTTAAAGCATCTTGGTTTGCTCGATTTACCAATAATTAAAACCTTCCTTCTACAAATTCTCTCATATTTGCTGCAACCGTAATAGTTAGTCTCGTCTTAAATATTTTTCCTATAGAACAATTCTATCTTTCGAACTTTAACGCTCTGTCTGATGTCATGATGTAAAAAATTCCGGTTTCGTCTGCGTAAAACATGTCAGCTGGTCTGTAGACTTTCTATAATGTAGGCCATTTTTGCGTCATCTATTCTTTTACAGTATTTTTATCAATACTGACAGCTTCACCACTCATTTTCCCGCCAGAAACACCATACCGAGTTGAAACTAGACGACCAAATAAAATCTTCAACAAAATACTTTAGAATTATCTCAGCTACATTTTTTATTTAAAACATTTTTTTACGGTGTAGTGATTCTGTGTAAATCGATTTTTTTGCGTTTTTACCTCCCTGCGATGGGGGTTTTAGGGAGAAGCCTGGAGGTAAAAGTGGTAAACTTTTTTAAATCTTTTTTGAAATCCCAAATTTAATATTTTTGGCAAAATTCAGCTTTTTCGTATGATTTTTAGAGGTTCAGTGGCATTTTCGTTTCTGAAGACTGGTGTAAGCATATTTATACCTGTTGTTTAAATTTTTTACATTATAGCTGATCGGATCGTTTTTTAATAGATATAATTCTCGGAAGATAGCAAAGATTATATATACACGTATATACGTCTATATTCCGAAGATATTAGCAACCAATGTAAAAAGCAATATTTTTGTGTCAGCTGGGATCTTCCATTTTGGTCAATATAATCGGTATGTTGATCTAAAAGATGTTGCTATAAACGGTTTTAACTATAATTCAGAAATGTAACATCACATACCTATACATTTTTTGAAACAATGTTTTTATAAAAAATATAATATTTGTGATATCCATATTTTACTCACTTTTATTATTTACGATTTTTTAATCAAATTGTTTCCTTAACAGATTATATCAACCCATTATTTTGGGTCGTCTAGTGAGATATTTCGACATGTATTCTAAAAAAACACCACCGATAAAACTTCCTGAAATGTCAAATGCCAACTTCACATCAGATCAACAAAATGTTAATGAAACGTAAATATTAAGTGTGAGGCTTCCAAATTGTTGCATATTCTTCTTTTAGTGGCTTCTATTTATTGTACATATTTAAATTTCTAGGTCAAACAATGGCTTTTGCTTTCAACAATTCCTTCGAAAAAATAACGACCGGTAGAATTTGCATATTTTAAAATTCATTGGATATTGTCATCGAGATAGAATCTATGGAGAAGCTATGAGCATATTAACGTATGTATTAAAAACGGCGTAGGTAAGCGTGGCTAACGATGATACCATTATGGCGGTGGGATCAGACTCAATAATAATAAAACTACTATACAAATATGACTAGTTATTCAGAAGATTTAATCATAATCTAAAAAAGTGCAATACATTTTTAATAAACTATGATTTATTTATCCCGCGGTAAACACTAAAAACACGATATATTATACATATAGATAAATTAATACAGTCATTATTCTCTCAAGTACGGGTCATTACTTTGTATACTATTGTATTGTATACCTGCGGAACGATATTCCTGAAGATTTTTTATTAACATAGCTTCTGCTACTGCAACTACGTTGAGAACAAGATACAATTATTATGCACTATCACAATATATTATTACAGTTTCTATAAAAGTATTATAAAACTAAAAATATTCGCAAAACAACAAATGTAAACAAACATATACGATTTGTCAAAACAATCTTAACAATATGGCCGAAGTGAGGTCGTTTTAGTCACGTGATGCCCTCTCCATAGATTCTAACTCGATGGATATTGAGTACTGGCAGATTACTTTTCACGCAAAATTGAAGTGTGACAATTAACAAAAGAATTAGAACATATTATTAACTGAATAGAGACAATTATACAGGCGGGAAGAAATTAACAATTGAATTTTAAGCTGGGAAGTAGACTTGTGTTTTTTGTTGCCTCAAAAGTTACAAAAATATTAAAATTTATAAACATTTTTTTTTTTATAAATAACGAAATGAAAAACCACAAAAACTATTGTTTGATCTAGATTATAAAAGCGATATATCTTTATAAGCTATAGAGCTTAAATTATTTGCTTTAAAGCATTGTACATACTGCAAAATTGCTTTTAGTTTATTTTTCTAATTTGTGGTTCTTTCTTTTTTTTAACCTTTTTTATTTTCTGTAGATTTTTAGTTTATTGTCTTTTAATTTTCTTTTATTTCTTATGATTGTAATTATTGTAAACTTTGTAGACTTGGTGTTGGTTTATTAGCTTTACGTGTATTTTGTTAAAATTTATCTCAAGGTATGAAGGTAGCTAAATTTCGTGCCCTGTATTTATTATCATTTAAAAATAGATAGGAAACGTACAAATTAAAATTTTTTATCCATTTAATAGCAGGTGAAATAAAAACAAAAGTATTAACCAATCCACTTGTTTTCTTGTCCTGTGTTGAAAAAAGAAGACGTAAGTTAATCTAATAATTAAGTTTTTATCTAGCTAACTAAAAGCCCGAAAAAGATCGGCCACGTCGTAACCCATCGTAAATTCCATTATTTCACGTAACCGTTCAACACTAATTGAAGCCACATTTGAATTGAACTTAGTGGGTACTTAATCTTAGTCTTGGTAGCCTGTTCATAATAAGGATCATTATGAACCACTTCTATTAACAGTAGCTTCGTAGGATGGGTGGTTTGAAGAATTTTACCTATCCGGAGAAAGATACCACTACCTGCTACTTACTTGCTCAGAGCGCGATTTTGTAAGATGAATGTTCCAACTTGAAAGTGTATGGATCAAAATCTCTCCAGGAGAAGTAACGGATGATTTTAGGTGGATATATTGGATACCCTTCGAATCTTTTGTAGTGGTGTAGCTCTAATTCAACCCTATCTCTCTTTCTGTAGCCTCTTAGTAGTACAGCCTCCGTCTTATGTTCCGTGAGAGAAAGATCATGCTCGCTCATCCAATCCTCAATAAGGACACACACACGCGTAATCCGAAACAAGAGTTCCTCCCTCTCACGTGTCGCCACCAGCATAGTAAGGTCGGCCACGAATACGAAGGGAGTCACACCTCCCCATATTCGTAGTTTAAGACCCCGTCATATTCCTGGTTTCACAGCGTCCGACCCAGGTCGGAACCCTGCGGGACCCCGTCGCGTCCACTGTACTTTTACCCTGGTAGAAACCATATTATCTTGGAGACAGGCCTCCAGACATCACAATCACCTCCTCGATACGTGAACGTAGCATTCTCTCATACAACTTTCCGATATAAGGAAAAACAAATAGGACGTTATTTTCCTGCCTTGAATTTAGATAGAAGCACGAACCTCGAGATTTTCCAGGGATCCGGAAATGACTGCGCAACAAGAAGAGTATTCAAGAGCTCCAGCAGCCACGTGGACTCCAAACGGTCCAGACGCACAACCGCATCAGGCGGGACACCATCTATAACGGGAGCCCTGCCAGACTTTAGGGAACTCACTGCCACAGTCAGTTCATCCAAAGTAAAAGGAATCCCTTCGAATCAGTCTCGACGTCTTTCCGCACACCATGTCACTGTCCTTGTGGAAACAGTTCGGTGACTATTTCCAGCTTCTGGTCCAATGGCATGTCATACGGAGCATAGGCGTCAAAATGCTTCATTGCGATTTTATACCCTTCCCCCAGGTGTCCTCGTCCAGCTAGTCACACCGTCCCCTCCAGTGCCCCTTCTTCTCGGCTCGGATCCTCCTATTCAACTCCTTCTTCTTCGCACGGTAAGACGTATCCACACATTCCAAGATCCGACACAGCCACAACATAAAGGCTACTGGACATGGCAGCGATGAGTGTACTGAGAAGAATTAAAGGAAATGCGCTGAAATATCGATAGAAAAGTGAGGACATAAGAAGAAAATGTAACGTACAGTGTATAAATGAATGGACACAAAATTAAAAAAGAACGGAATAACCACATAAGCATAATAAAGAAGACGCCTGTCGTCAAAATAGCAAAACATAAGTCACCAATTGACAGAAGTATCGGACGACCGCGCAAAAGATGGAGTGACAACCTTTCATAGAGGTATTATCAGCTAATGAACAAGCAGAATTGTTTATAAAGAGAAAAACGAAGAAGCTTTTCTGGTACAGAGTTTTTGTCGCCTCATTGCATAAAGACTCTACGTTATATTTTTCGTATTTTGGGTAATTTTGCTTTTTTGCTGTTATTATCTTCATTCTGATTTTGCTCTGTAATTACCAGTGGTCCTTCCTACATTCGCTGAGTTTGCCGCCCATTTGAGTACCTCAATTTAAGAAGAAATCCAGTGATGATTTATTTAATTTAACTTTTAATCAACAAAGAGCATGAAATTAAGCTAACTTCATTCGATTGCCTTATTATTTGGTTAAAGTGTTAACGCTTTCGAGGATATTTTCTAAACCAAAACTTAATATAAAAGATATAAATTTATATTAAAGAATTTTAAAGTGAGTATACATATACTAGCCGAACTGTTCGCGAACCTTTTTCGAACGCTATATTCGTATAATTTGTACGGAGGGACGAACTGCTTGCGAGCTGTTCGTTCGTCGCTCGTCAGGAACCACAGCCTGTCGGTTTTTGGGATGAACACAGACATTATTCGCAGTTTCGGCGTAAACCCCCGGGGTAAATGTCCATGATGGCACTGTGGTCGGACAATATATGTATTGAACTTATTGGCTTATATCAGAACAAGAGAATTATCTAGGATCCGAAAGCTCGTGATCATTTCCGAAAAAACTTAAAAGGTGATGCTTGGCGCGAAATAGGTGAGACTATGGACATACCACCAGAAGATTGTAAACGGAAAATTATAACCCCATTGGCATTCTTTAGGCATGAAAAGAATAAGGTCTCCACAGGAAGCAGTGAAACAGGAAAAGATGAGTTGAATAAAAGATAAACTGTGAAAGCATAAATTATATTTCACCAAATTGTGTTCATTAGACCAAAGCCATCTAATTAAGTAAATTGCTTATGCTGCCATGCGATTTCTTGATGATCGGGATACTCCGCGATAAATACACAACACGCTTGCACTTCTACAAAAACTGTTAACTAAAAACAAAACTGTTACTTCGCACAAGTTGGTTCGTCGCTTTCCATGGATCGTGACGAGTTTGCGATGAGTTCGCTGTAAACAGTTCAGCTCGCATATGTGTACCCATATTTATAATGACTCTACTTTTTTTAATTTAATAATAATGTAATAAGAGATTTAGAAAATATCTTTATAATTTTTTACTACTTGGTGATGGCGTACTTACAAATATTTTATCTGTTTAAGTATAATTCAGCCGCTGCTCCTCAGGCGTCTACTCGCATATTATTCGCCCCAAGGAGAACCAGTAAGCATCGAGGAAGCCTATTACTTCGCCACTGGTATTGTTCTATGCTCCTTATTCTCCGTGCTGTTAGTCCACCCGTACATGCTCGCAGTATGCCATATAGGCATGAAAATGAGAATAGCATGTTGTTCTCTCATCTACAGAAAAGCGTTAAGGCTAAGCAAAACGGCTCTTGGCGAAACCACTGCTGGGCAGATTGTAAATCTTTTGTCCAACGATGTTAACAGATTCGATTTGGCGGTTATCTTCGCTCACCAATTGTGGTTAGCTCCTCTAGAAACTGTAATTTGTACGTATTTTATGTACATGGAAATTGGAGTTTCTGCTATAATTGGTGTTGCCGTTCTTGTTGCGTCAGTACCATTGCAAAGTAAGTATTTAATAGTGTTGTTAAGATATTTAAAGTTACCATTAATATTATTAAAAAATTATTTTTTAAACAACAATAATCATAAATAAATATAGACAAATGTAGGTTACTAATTGACCAAATATCTTCGTACAAATACCTTGGAATATGGATCACAGAAGATACCGATCAGACAAAAAAAAAAATAAGATGCCGAATTGAAATTGCACGGTCAACTTTTAATAGAATGAGAAACCTTTTTTGTAATCGCGATATCAATATATCGCTTCGGATAAGAATGCTTCGATGTTATATTTTCTCTACCCCTTTGGATGGAGTTGAAGCTTGGACACTTAAAAAATCCAACATTAAAAACCTAGAAGCATTCGAAATGTGGTGTTACCGACGTATTTTGAAAATATCATGGATGGATCGCAAAACAAACGCACAAGTTCTCGAACAACTAGGAAAACAATGCGAAGTTTTAAATTCCATAAAAATCAGGAAATTGGAATACTTGGGGCACATCATGAGAGGTGAAAAATACGAACCACTAAGGAATATAATGCAGGGTAAAATCAAAGGCAGAAGAAGCTTACGAAGACGTAAAATCTCGTGGCTACGCAATCTCCGTGAGTGGTTTGGATGCAGTTCAATTGAACTATTCAGGCGCGTAACCATTAAAATTATAATTGCCAGAATGATTTCCAATCTCCGATAGGAGGGGAACTTGAAGAAAAAGAATAAGGTTACTTTCAAGCCATACCGATCTATAGTCCGTTCCTATTTTCCTCTGTCCATTACCTAGTTGCTTTAATTCTTTATTTTTTATCTTCAACATCTTGCATAACCGCTGGTAATCGTCTACTTGGACTACTCTTTCTTATTTTTACCTTTGATGTTTTTAATGCTATTCGTTTAATTAATTTTGATTCTTTTAGACCGTTCAAGTATTACATATGCAATGTCTTGTCTTCTTAATTGGTTCAGCCATTATTGTTTACTTGAATACATTGTAAATGGTATCCGTTAAGATAGACAAATTGCCCTTATTCCAAGAATTTATTTTTTTTTCGTTCTAAGTGATCAAATAAATAAGACTCAGCGCAATTTTAATCCGCCGCCATATTTATATTCAAAAAATATATAAAAAATAATGTTTTCAGGACCCAAAGAAGCAAATACAACCATCGTGTTTGTGAAAAACCCGGTTTTCAAGAGTTATTCGGGAGTTTTTACTCGATTTGCTCAATTTTTTTGATCATTCCATTCTTTCTTTCTTTTCCTTTCTACATCATTAAATAGCATGCTTTCAAAAATTTTATAAAATAACATAAAACACGTAAATCAGGATAATTGTTATTTTAATTTTACAAATTAATACTTTGTCCTATCACCATTGTAGTCGTTGATAAACTGGATTCTTTTGGGAATCTAATCTTTTTTCTTCATTGCTTTTGTCAACAAGAGCTTCTTTGTAGCATATCGACTTGGTAGTGCTAGATCTTTTTGAAGCCGGTGACGAATGGTTCTTGTTGAAACGTTCTGAACGAGATCAGGATAACTATTTTTGAGTTCTGTGGCAGTGATGGAAGGGTTCAACATTACTTTACGCCTGATGATGGTGTTAGTCCTAGATGATGTTTTTTAGGAGCTCCAGAACCAGGTTTTCTTTCCAGAACATTCCATGAAGGCAACGAGACGTAGCCGAGAGTTTCAATTGATAAATTGCCTCTCTTGAAACACCAATATCACGTGCTGCGGTAATTACCGAGTCTCCTTTCTCAAGTAATAACGTTAATCACGAACTTTCTCCAGTTGTGCGAGTTTCTTTAGACCCATATTTTTTACTTTATTTTAGAATTTAACGATCTCAAAGTCAAAGGACTTTAAGTTATCAGGTCGAAAACAGAGTATATGTGGTTGGGAGGGAAAAATGGTTGGGGACGTAGAGTTGCTTGAAGGAAAGCTAGGACGAGTAGGAAAATTTAAATATATGACGAAAAAGAATATAACGAAAACTTATATAATGAAAAAGAATATCCAGAACAAGAAAATGAAGGTAGCTGAAATGAAAATGTTACAGTGGATGTTAGGTAAGACTAAAAGGGACAGGATCAGAAACGAATTGATTAGGGAAAGAGGCGTGGTGACTAAAGTCTCAAACAATATTCAAGAACAAATACTGCAATGGTTTGCTATCAGACGTAGAGATGAAAACTATGTGGGACGAAGGATAGAGCTGTTAGAGGTTAGCGCGGTTAGATGGAAGAAAAGGTAGAGGAAATCCGAGGAGAAGATGGAAGGACTGTGTGGCAGAAGACTTTGTGCGAAAAAAAGTAAAAAAAGCGATGGACAGAAATAAGTGGCGACGAAGAGTAAGGAACAGTGACCCCTGAAAAGGGAAAAGCCGAGGAAGAAAAAGTCTCGAAACTTAGAATATAGGTCCATTGGTAAATTATTGTATGGTGTGACAAAAATATTGAGGTTAAAATAATTTGCAAAAATACACGTCTGATATCGTTGAATTGCATTTAAATCACTGACTTGTAAATTTTTAATAGTAGAAATTGTGCGGGTTTAAACAAGTGGGTTCGATATTAATTATTAGCCGTCGTATTCTTCAAAAGTTCGTTATATTTATTTATTTTTTCACTTTATATATAACAGTATATTATTGTTTGTACATTGTAAAAAAAACATTAGAATTAATAACTTCAAATGAAAATTACAATTATTTATCTTTAAGGTTTATTATCAAGAGTATCTTGCACAATAATTAATTGTTACAACATAGTTTAACTTGAACATATTTATATACGATTTAATTTTTAATTTTTAGTTTATTTGGGGAAAAAAATATCCTTCTATCGTCTCAGGACTGCTTTAAGAACGGATGAAAGAGTCAGACTGATGAACGAAATTTTGTCAGGCATACAAGTAATTAAAATGTATGCTTGGGAAACACCATTTGCCCAGTTGGTAGCTATGGCGAGAAGGTAAGGATATTTAAAGAGGATCTTTAATTAGTATTTAACAGATATTCATTTTTGAGCTAACCTATTACACTAAATCTATAAAGTAGGTGTTAAATTGCCACTGGCTTGTTGGAATTTGCATACTCGAATACGAGATTTTGAAAAAAGTTTTTTAAACTTTAAAAGTCTTCATTATTTTACTTTTTAAATCGCCATATGTATGTGTGTGTATGATCCACATCTTCTTTAACTTTTAAGGTATGTTCTCACATAATAACGTCCTAATCTCAAATCTTCTCGGTATTAAAAACTGATTTCTATAATTACTGATTTCTACATTATCATTTGTTGATTCACTCATGAAACTTTGTAACCAGAAGTCATTTGACTCTTATTAGCATTTTCCCAACATTTGGATTGTACGTTACATTGGTCATAATTAGTCTGGAAATTTACTTTGGTCCACTGGCAAAGAACCCGTACCAGCAAATCCCGGAACGATGAGCGTTAGATGCCTAGGAATACGAAATAAAATTATTTGGTTTTCTACAGCAGCTTGTACAAGTCTCGCACTTGTACAAACATATCCTTTAGCGGTTGTCGAATATGTGCCACTTCTAGTCCATCTTGGTAATACAATACTTGAAAAATTATGTGAGATGGTAAATAAGAACCATTAGCGCTAATGCAACAGTTTTTTTTAGTAAACATTTTATGTAATTTAATAAATTTAAATTTCTATCTCTATCTAATCAGCCTTAAACGCCCACTCTTGGGCATAGGCCTCCCATGTTAATCTCCATTGGTCTCTATTTTGGGCCGTCTGCATCCAGTCCTTTCCTGCCGTTCTCTTAAAATCGTCAGTCCATCTCATCTGTGGTCTTCCTCTTTTTCTTTTCTTTTCCCATGGTCTCCAGTGTAGAATTCGCTTATTTCATCTTTCATCTTTTTGCCGGATAGTGTGACCGGCGAAGTTCCATTTAAGTTTTGCAACCTGTCTTGATACATCGTTCACCTTTGTTTTTTTTTTGTTTTTTGTTTTTATGGATCAGAGAAAAAACAAAGGTGAACAAACAAATTTAAATTTAATTAACGTAAAATTGTTGCTTATTTGCAACAAAAATGGAAGATGAATTAATAAGTTTAGAACAATATCAATCTTGACAGGTTTTATGTTGCTTGATGGGAGTGGAAATGTTTGAGTCTTGACAACTTGACAACTTTAAACTAAAAATATAATTTTTCTTTATTCATGGGATAGCAAAAGTCAGCTCTTGCTAAAATTAAATGTTCTAGTTGATCCCAAACTTCAATTTCAATTATCAATTATCAATTTTGTAAATGTAAGTAAATATAAAAAGCATATCTACACACTTTAATATACATTAAGATGATTTATTTTTTTTAGGCATGAAATTAAATCACTCCGAGCTACTGCCTTTATGCGAGGTATATTTCTTTCCTTTATAATGTACAGTACAAGAATCTCATTATTCGTCAGCATCTTAGCATACGTTCTCTCTGGATATGACATCTCGGCCGAAAAGGTGTTCGTCATTACATCATTTTACAGCGTCCTTCGTCAATCTCTGACGGTCTTCTTCCCTCAAGGTATTGCGCAGGTCGCAGAAGTTAGAATATCTATCCAAAGACTAAATAAATTCATGCAATTTGAAGAGATAGATATGGTCAGAGAGAAGTTTGGACGATGTTCTATGAGTAGTAGTAAAAGTTTGGATTTATCGAAATCTGTAAATGGAGTTGACAAATCTGAGAGAAAGGGGGAGCTAGGAGTCTTTTTAAATAATGCTACTGCCAAGTGGAGTGAAATGTCCGTGGATAATACTTTAACAAATATTAATATAAAGGTAATGTACATTAAAATTAAACTATAATTTTATATTATTTTTACGTAATAACACTTTTTTTTAATTCATTACTTACCTTTGTAATGATAATAAGATTTTTTTGGAACGAAGACGTCGATTTCAAAAAGAAAATGAAGTAAAAACCTTTTTTTGGCAATATTAAAAACCGTGAATAATACTGTGCACTATCCTAACATACCCTAACGTGACCGATTGGGAATATTTTGGGAAGCATCGTAAAACAAGGGTTGCGGGATTATCCAAAAAGGCCAAAAAACAACGTTGAGGTTGAACTGGCAGTAGATTGGTTGCAGCATGCAATAGTCGTCTAATATGGGAAAAACTGCACGTTAAAACAAAGACGCCCGCCCAGACAAGCAGCTTGATAGAATAAGGAGGTGTTTGATCTCAGAAGGGAAACAAGATGGCCCTTTAATAGGGCGAAGAAATCAGGTAATTGAGAAGCATACAAGGTTAAACTGATAACCTATAATAAGACAGTCCTATCCACTCAGGAAAGATCCTTGAGAAAATTCTGTGAAAACATTGAAAGTGTACCTTAAAGTGTCAGGGTTAACAGAATCTTCAAAAGAAATAACATTCATAAACCCAAGTCAGTTAAATTGTCAAATGGGGAGTACACGGACATAGAGAAGGAGACTGTATAGCACCTTTTAAGTGTTCACTTTTCAGGGTCGACGCATTTTACTAGTGATAATGATCATCAAGCAAATCTTAGAACAACCAGACGTGACTGGCTGACCTCTGAAGTCATCTTTGGTTTTCACAAGGTCAGATGGGCTATTAAAACTTTTGAACCATTCAAAACTGAGGGACTAGATGGCATATTGTCCATATTACTCCAAAAAGGACTGAAAATAATTATGGGTTCCATGATCACAATATTTAAAGCTAGCCATGCTATGGGATACATTCCCAAAGCTTGAAGAAGGGCAAGTGGGGAGGGAGGGCAAGTGAGACAAAAATACAGTCGTTAATGACCTGATTCATGGGCTTAGCATCCAAGGAATTTGGGTCCACAGTTTCGCAGACTATATTGTAAAAGTATTTTTCCAGTACTATTGCAGATCAGATGCGATATGCCCTTCATTACATAGAGAATTGGTGTCTGAAAGAGAACCTCTATGTGAATCGTTACAAAAATAAATTAGTAGCTTCACTGAAAAGAGGAAGCTTACTGGATTGAGTGAGCTGAAATTATTTGCGAAGGAACTAAATAAATCAATGACGTTAGGTATCTAAGGCTCTGGATTCCCAACTCAATTGGAGCACTCCAATAACGATATAACGGAATGCTTCTTTACGAAAGCATATATGGGATTATTGCTAATAAATCAAATTATTAGTACTGTTTTAAAATAAACACCTTCCCAAAAGCATTCTACATTTATTCTATATTACAGGGATATGTTATACGGGGGGATTTTCCATTTCCAATATTTTACTATTTTTCGTTTAACCAGTTTTATCCATTTTAGGTATATCCCAGTCAACTATTAGGAGTAATAGGTCCAGTTGGAAGCGGCAAAAGTTCTTTACTTCACGTGATATTACAAGAGTTGAAACTAGTTAATGGATCTGTTACTGTCAATGGTACAGTTAGCTACGCATCACAGGAGCCATGGTTATTTGCAGGCAGCGTTAGACAAAATATATTATTTGGACAACCCATGGACAAATTAAGATACAAGACTGTGGTTAAAAAGTGTGCTTTAGAAAGAGATTTTAGACTTTTGCCTTATGGAGACAAGACTATTGTTGGAGATAGAGGTGTATCACTCAGTGGTACGTATACAGTTGGTTTTACATTTATCTCAACATTCTGATACAGCAATTTTATAGAACATTTCCATCTAACATTTTTAATCTTGTCGCTTTCTTAGATACTTTTGTATTTAAATAATTGGTTTTATGTACACTCATTTAGTATTTAAATTGTTCTGATCCTTAGTTACTTTTTGACTGACTAAAAGTGTATTTCATTAGAATATTTCGTCGCCCTTTTTTGCAAACTTATACTCATATTCTATTATTCCTCTCAGAAACTAGTTTTGGACGACCCGGGATTTTACTTTTCTTTTAATTAACATTACTATTATTAACATCACTTTAAATAATATAAAACTTTAATATAACGATAAAATAATGATTATAAAAGGATAATATTAAACTTTATTCGTTTATTGAAACTATTTTCAAGCAACTCAAGCTAAATGCTAGCAAAAACCTTAAAGTTGGTTGCCTACATTTGGCGCAACTTAATGATATAAACTAAATTAGCCTGACTTCTTTATAAAATATATTGTTTTATATATAACAGAAACGTACTTTCTTTATGCATGCGATAAATTTCTAAGATAATTTGATTTATGACGCTATCATTTAAGTCAGTCGTTAATTTCCTTTTGCGACTTTTCTTCTTTAAAGTGAGAGTTGTATTAGGCCCAACTTTATATTTACGCACACTTTTTTCTGAGACTTCCAGACATTTGGATGTTAACTGAAATGTTTTTGTTATTAAGAACATTTGTAACATTTACATAATTCGATAAATATATTTTAATTTAAAAAATGGTAGGTATTTTTAATAAACCTGTGTGCAGTTTCATTACCTTGTAATTTTACAGCATCCTTACTCATCTAAAAATATTAACTTTTAAAGTTATTTATTATTAACATTTATCATATTTATTAAAGAAATGGTAAACTTTGGTAAAGAGAAACAAATGGTAAACTTTGAATATCCATAATAATAAAATTCAAAGTAGAACTATCTAATTAACTAAATAGAACTAACAAAAGAATTAAACAAAAATAATAAAACAATACAACTATATTAAATAAAATAACTCAACTCAAATATTATATTTTAAATATACAGGGAAAATTTTATGGCTTTAATATAGACTTCCAGCTATTTAGAATAATTCTTTTTTTTTACAAAGGAAGAAGTCTGCAATAGTAGTATATTTGAGCTATTAATATTGAGAAGTATGAATTGTTATATTGTAGTTTTCCGACTGTGAATCTGTAAAAATATGCCCGAGCTAAGCGAATGGAGCTTACTTGTATTTTCCATTTGGTCATCCATTTGCTCTACTACAGAATAAACCAAACCTGGTTAAAACCTATCTCTGCTTCCAGTTTTTTTGCGAATCTGCCATGAATTACCTTCAGAAATACTTCCGTTTTGCTGATAATTCTATAAACTTGACACACTTTAGCATTCACTGTCTTTGGCAGAGAAATAAAGGCGAACACCAGGCAATCGTTCGGAATAATACCAGTTTTCTTCTATGTATTACTTATATAAACAACTTATTAGCTTACCTATTTCTTAGCCACAACTAAAGGTTAAAATAAGTTTATTGAAGTTTCAATTTCCACTTCGGAAATAGTTCTCAAAATACAAACATTAATGTTTTGTTGCTGTTTATTTTAACATTATTCTTTATTGACATATATTTTATTTTCATAATCCAACACTTTTATTTATAGGTGGTCAAAGAGCAAGAATTAACCTGGCAAGAGCCGTCTACAAGCAAGCCGACGTTTATTTGTTAGACGATCCTTTATCCGCTGTAGACACTCACGTCGGAAAAGAAATATTTGAACAGTGCATTACGGGTTACTTAAAAAATAAAACTGTGATATTAGTTACTCATCAAATACAGTACTTACAAGAATTGGACAATATATTGTATTTGGAAGATGGAATTCCTAAGACAGGTAATTTTTCAATCTATTTTCTATATATATGATATGAAACAACTTTATTTACACACAAATACTAAACATACAAAAAACGTCAAAGAGGTATGTCCAAATGCAGCACATAACAAAAACATCATGAAATTTATCAGAAGGAGGCAATTGGATCTACTAAACCTAAATGGTACACATCTAAATCTGGCAAGTGAAGTAAACTATCTTGAACTGATATTACTCGAGGCTAACTTGGAATGAGCAGATAGAATACGTTGTGGAGTACCGATTAATTAATCTTTCAATCTTTTAAGGTATAGTTTGATATTGAAGAAATATTGTAGACTGTGAGTTAAGCATTTATTTTATTTGACCCTTGTGGATCTTACAAACAACTTGTCTTGAAACAACTGATTTAAAGTGAATATGGTGCATCGTTTTCCAAAATTATGTTTTAAAACACGGAAGGACATAATTAGGTCACCTCGAAGATGTCGCTGCTTGAATGTCGTCAGATGAGCCATAGCTAGTTTATCTTCATAGTTAAGTCTTACACGGCCGTATGCCAGTCTTGTGTCTTTACGCTGAACATTTGTAAGTAGGATTTTATCGCGACTGAGATCTGGATTCCAGAACTGGGCCAGCAAACTCAAGAATTAAGTCAAACGTATATTGAGTAAAGTTTACTAACAAAAAAGTATTATCTCAAACTTAGCAAGATTCAAACACTTGCTTTCCTTGAAATCACAGCGACTCTGACAAGCATACCAACGACAGCTATGGAGTCCCTACTGTACTTCCGTTCCATATAACACACATCAAAAAATGTCTAAGTAACACCATTATGATTCCACTTTTTTTAATAAAAACTTAAAAACTTTTTTGTTAATAGGTCCATACCATTCGTTTCGAAAACTTGTCCTCTACAAATCAAGAAATGCCATGTAAATTATTCTGTCAATTGCACTGTTTTATTAAGGCAAAAGTGGCAGCGCCTCAAATTCGTACGATGAATTGTTTCAAATTATAAAGAAATGATGCTTTATATAAACCCGCTAAACTTGGTAACCTCCCACAACGTTCTCGGTGTGATAATTAATAGTGACTTAAATTGGTCTGATCACATAATTTCGGTGTGTAAACGTGCAAACTCGAAACTGTTTTTGATCCGTAAATGTTTTACACGTATATATCTAACCTCTGTTAGTCAACTTTACTCCATATATGTTAGACCTATTCTTGAGTTTGCCGGGTAAAAATGTTCAGCCTAAAGCCACAAAACTGGCATACGGCCGTGTAAGACTTAACTATGAAGATAGACTATCCATGGCTCATCTGACGACATTCGAGCAGCGACGTCTTCGAGGTGACCTAATTATGTCCTTCCGTATTTTAAAACATAATTTTGAGAAACACAATATTCACTTTAAATCTAGACGAAAAATTAGGAGGCCATCCATAACCTAAGCAACCTAACGGTTATATTAGAACATTGTATCATCATAAATAGATTTAGGAATACCGAATAGATGATGACTCCTAAACATATGGTACTCAGGCCTAAATGAGAGGAATGAGGCAAAGGAACCAATTGAGCCAGACTTCAGGGTTATATCTGGTATACAGACGGGTCTAAATATGTAGAAAAGTCTAGTGCAGGAATATTCAGCAGTGGTGAAAATATAAACATTTCTGTTCCGCTAGGAAAATATAGAGCAGAAGAAATACCATGGGAGCTTTCGAACTAAAGCGGATCAATACATGCACATATAACCAAGCAGCCATGGGGCACTCATAAGCGCTAACGTGGACTCTAGGCTAGTGTGGGACTGGCACAGGATGGCCATGAGGTGTTGGGCTTCCACCGCTCTAGCAGTTGTCAACTGAGGTTCAGTTTGACATTTTCATCAAAAAGAAAGACCTATATGACTTTTAACTTTAATGCAAACTTTAGCAAGCTTTTAATTGGATAGATCAGTCAGCAGAATGCATTATGTCGGTTGAAAATAGAACACTTTCAAATATGCGGCCTCCAAGGTTTGATTACAATAATAATATGATAATAACAATAACGTTCTCGCCTATCCGTTTAATAATTATTTTGCCAATATCACGTTTCGGCCTTGACCTAGGTTCAATTCGAAACAAAGGTAAATAATTATATCTATACATCCACAAGGAATCTACGTTCCTGTAATTGGCTGTATACCATTTATATTAAAAAAATTTTTATTAAAATACTTTGTAAAAGGTATATAATTAGCCCGTTTGGGTTTTTAAATATATACCTTTTACAAAGGATTTTAATAAAAAAAATTTATATTTATACATTTTTTTAAGAATTATTAAAATAACTTAAGAGTTTGTTTTCCTTATCTTACCGAGAGAAAATATATGGGTTTCAGATCATTTACTATTTATTCCATTCTCTATTCTATTTTTTTTCTTTCAGGGTCTTTTAGAGAATTACAAGCCAGTGGATTAGACTTTACAAAATCACTCGGTGAATCTTCGGAAGAAGAAGAAACAACTAAAGAATCTGAAGTCATGCGTCAGCTCTCTATAAAAAGTGTTGCTTCAGTAGAAGTGGAAGCACCCAAAGAAATCGAGGAACAAAAAGGCACCGGCTCGATAGGTGGATATGTATACAGAGCCTATTTCAAAGCGGGAGGAAATTGTTGCGTTATTTTTATATTCTTCTTTTTATTCCTGTTAACACAAATCTTTGCAAGTGCCTCAGATTACTATTTATCTTATTGGTAAGTGATTTACTGAGTAATATATCATAGAAATTATAATTATGCAAAACGTCTTCATATTATTATTATAAATGCTTATTATGCTATCATATAAAAGACGTAACTTATTTTAGGGTAAATTTAGAGCAACAAGACAGTGCCGCAAATTTAACACAATCAACAGGACATTCATCAAATGAGACCATTACTAATAATTTTTGGCACTTTTCAAGAGAAACCTCGATATACATTTATTCCGGTCTAATCGTCTTGTTGGTGGTTATAACATTGGTCAGATCGTTCACATTTTTTATTGTGTGTATGCGTGCCTCTACCAGACTCCATGACAATATGTTCATCAGCATTACTAGAGCCACTATGAGGTTCTTCAATACTAATAGTTCTGGAAGAATTTTAAATCGGTTTTCCAAAGACATGGGATCCATTGACGAACTTTTACCGACAGCTTTAATCGATTGTCTACAGATCGGTTTAGCTCTTCTAGGTATTATAGTAGTTGTAGCAGTTGTAACTCCTTTCTTAATGATACCGACTGTTGCTATTGGAATAATCTTCTTTTTCTTCAGAATATTTTATTTGAGAACTAGTAGAAACATCAAGCGAATTGAAGGAACAAGTAAGTGTATAATTTTTAACAAGAGATTGATTTTAACTTAATACATTTTTAGCTAGAAGTCCTGTATTTTCTCACTTAAATGCTTCTCTTTTGGGATTAACAACAATCAGAGCTTTTCAAGCTGAAGAAATTTTGAAAAAGGAATTTGATAACCATCAAGATTTGCATAGTTCAGCTTGGTTTGCTTTTATTTCAACGTCCAGAGCTTTCGGATACTGGTTGGATTTACTGTGTATGGTTTACGTCACTCTTGTCACATTCAGTTTTCTAGTTATTGGTAACGGTAAGTATATATACATAATTATGCATTTAAATATAAATAATACTTTTCCTATATACCAATGTTATATTTAAGATTTATCTGTAGTAATATTATACGATTTTTAAGTGGATATTCCCCAAATGCGACAGAGAAAAAAGATGCGAGCAGTACTTGCATCTCTTTCTAATGGGTGGGATTTATCGACCACGCGACCTTCCCACTACCAAACTTTGTAACTAATTAGATTATGGATTAAATAAAAATTCTAAAAAAAGAAATTTTGCAATTTCAACTTTATTGTATCAATAAAATTTGTACTACAAATACGAAATTTCAAAAATCAAAAATGTTTGTATTGTATGCCATATTTTTTTACAATTTTTCCGAGCCACATCTTTTATAAACAATAATTAACAATAAAAACACTCAAAAACTTACATTAAGATATTGTTGGATAAATTTTGAGTTGGCACAATATCTTTTTAGAGCTGTTTAAATTTGAATCTTATTTGATGTAAATGTTCACTGCATATAAGTGAATTATAGAAAGAAATTTTTTGTCCAACTATACTAATCCATTGGTGGCGTAATTCTTCTGACTTGCAAAATATGAATGACGTAATGATTGCTTATATTTATATTAAAAGTTAAAGGAACTTTTAGAAATACTGTCTTTATTGTTCAAAAATATTAATTGCTCATTTATGGAATGATCCATTTGCATATACACTTGATTGCTCTTTTCTCCAAACAACACTTCTTTACCATTTTCAATTCAGGAAATATTAAACAGTTTACCTACCTCAATTTTAGGGTTTTTAAAATTTGGTGGTTTAGATTACATCTACTTACATTTTATCGCCTCGTGTAGTGTCTCCTTCATTTGTGATCAATTATTCCAGATGCATGCAAGTATGAGTATGAGTTTAAACACAGCCACCTTTACTTCCAAGCCATGAAGTAAAAAAGGCAACACCGCATTCTATGACGTCGGTAGTCCGATAATCAGCTGTAAGGTCTACCAGAATATTAAACTAATTTGAATTTTAGGAAACTGATATTTTGAAAACTTCAATTCATTACAGAAATATTTTTAGGGAAATTAAATTAATAAAACCTTATATATACCTAGTAAATATATATAAAGTTTTATTATTATTTAGGTTATATTATCAATAAAATATTCACTAGAGTAAAATTTATTGCACTTAAAATACAGTGTCAACAGTTAATCTTACAATCAAATACAGTCAAGAATCTCTAGAAATTTTAAAACACAAAAACTTAGTGTAACTGTTATGATTAAAAAATTCATCCTAAGAAATCAGACACAATATAAATATGGTTCTAAATTAATCTAATTGAAAATTAAATATTTTACTATTTACTTATAACTTTTGTTGAATTTTCATACATGATATAAAAAAGTAGCAATTTTAAATATGAATAGGTTTGTTGTCATATAGACCAAGTTAAAAGAGGTATACATGAAAAACGTGTTGAATGTAACATACCATTTAGAACTTGTATATCGATTTAAAATAGCCTATATTCTCAGAAGATTTTTGAATGTAATACTCAAATTTGTTATCACTTATCTAGAAAGCAGATCTAAATGAGAAAATAAGTTCTTTAATTGTGACCATCTTGTTAATTTACTGTATTGTAAAATCCATTTCAAATCATTACCACTTAATCTATTCTTACCTAAATTGACAATTACACTAAAATTACTGCTAACTATTACACTACATATTACACAAATATTATCACACTTGTGTCCCAACTGATTAATGTTTAATACATAGAAATATACACAGTCACTTGTAATTTTACTTGTCCAGTTTTTCAATGGGATATTATTGTCTAAGTCTAATTGACATAATTATGTTATCTCTTGTTCCCTCTTCTTATGCAAAAAGTTTCTTCTGTCTTCGGGATTCCTTCTTTCTTTAGTACGATGAACAGTTACATATGATGGTACTTCAGGAAATATATTAGGAACTGCATTGCCTTTTAATTTGGGAAATATTAACTTTTCAATGTGTACATTTCCATCTTTATCTTCTCATTGTTCAGTCCGCTGAATATCATCTTCATGAAAATGTTTGGCACATACTACGGAAGATTTGGTAATTGTACAGCCTTCTCTATGAATAGAGCATAACCCAGTATACCTTCTTTGGGGATCTTTGGGAAACAAAAACGTACTTTCTGCCTGTTTCGTTTTTAAAGTACTGGCATAATTGGTTTTGCAACCAAGTACACAACAATGCCAGAGCATCTGTAACAAAAAACAAAAGTATTATTATTGTTGTTTTTAGTTTACATATTTTGTAACAAGAAGCAAAAGTATTATTATTTTCAGTTTGTTTTGTAGGTTATATTTATACTTGCCTTTTAAATTGTTGTTAAGAATCTTCTAAAAGTTCTAAATTTAATGAAATTTCACTTATATTAATATTTTCTAATTGATGTAAACACAATTTACAAATAAAACATTCGAATAAAGTTAAAAAAACAATAAATTCAACAAACTTTACAAGCCTTCCTATATGAAATGTTAAACCAAAACAAACCACAGTCGGTGTCGGACTACCACGCGTTGTTGCCAAATTTCTACTTCATGGCTTGGAAGTAAAGGTGGCTGTGGTTTAAAACGTTAATCAAAGACCATTTACACTGGTCTTTGACGTTAATGGTTAAATCGTTGGTTATGTGATGATGATTGTTGTGTTGCCTACGCACTAAAATGATTTTGTCACAGAGTTCTACTAAATAGCGGTCGAACTTCGAACTCCCTATGATTGTTTTTTTAATATTATTCAAAAATATTAATAGCTCATTTATGGAATGATACATTTTCATATACTTGATTGCTCTTTTCCACAAACAACACTTCTTTACCATTTTCAATTCAGGAAATATTGAACAGTTTACCTATCTCATTTTTAGGTTTTTGAAATTTGGTGGTTTAGATTACATCTACTTATATTTTATTTCTTCGTGTAGTGTCTCCTTTATTTCTGATCAATTATTCCAGATCAGAGATATGTAAGAGATATTTAATTACAATGGGAAAAACGTGGTATTAACATAACCCTAATAGCACATGTACGTCCAGTGGACGTCCATAGTACGTCCCTCACGGACTTTAGGGACGTCGATGACCAATACTTGAATCACTTGAGATATGCAGACGACATTGTATTAATAACAGATAAAAGGGAAGAATTACAAAATATAATGGATGAATTAAATAGCGAATCAACAAAAATAGGTCTACAAATGAATTATAATAAAACGAAAATTATGACCAACCAACCAGAAGAATTAATAATTACAATTGCACAAACAATTATAGAACAAGTAAAAGAATATGTATATTTGGGATAACTATACATTAAATAAAGAAAATTAGACCGGAGAAATAAAGAGAAGGATACGGTTGGCTTGGGTATCCTTCGGAAAACTTTCTTATATACTAAAAAATAGAAAATACCCCAAATATTTAAAAACAAGAGTCTTCAACCAATGTATACCTCCTGTTCTCACCTACGGTTCACAAACTTGGACGTTTACAAAGGAAAACATGGAAAAAATGGCAAAGACCCAAAGAGACATGGAAAGGCAAATGCTGAACATCAGGCTATCAGACAAGAAAAGAAATACTTGGATACGCAACAAAACAAAAGTGACCGATGTATCAACGCAGATAGCAAAACTTGTGGAAGTGCAAGTTCGCTGAATATACCATAAGACAGAAAGACGACAGATGGAATAAGATGAGTGGATAAGTGGATACAAACTGCCTATAATAGAAGGGCTGTATAGATAGATAGATAGATGTCCTACTAACACAGTGTTTAACTGTTCCGGAAGTAGATTTATGTCAGTTCTATTTCATTATCTTCAGAGAATATTCTTTTCCTTCTTCACCTTTAGCTTGTTAAACCACTAACATAGAAACTGCGCTACGGCCGCCATATTTAAAGGGTGATATGATCTCATTTCAATTTATAATATTGATGATGGTAGGCTGAGTTTAAATTAGTAGGCTTTGATACTCACCGAAATACATTTTTTTCTTGAAATTTCTTATAGTACAACGTAATTTACTACATCAAAACATTTTATACAATTATTCTAAACCACAAACAAACATTAACCAATATATTTTACAAAAACTGTGTCTTATGTAATTATGAGATTAAAATACATTCGTATAAGTTAAAAATGATTATGTTTCGGCTAGGAGTTAATCTTACCTTAAACTTTAAAAACCACTTTCACAAAATTCTATGTAAATATTACGGAAATCAAGTAAAATTTCAAAGACTGTTTACTTTTTTGCCCCCTTAGTTGTAGACACCTAGCGGACAACACGCGCACTAAACTTTTGGCTCCACTTATTTTCCAGTTCTATAAGTTTAATATTAATACTGGTCGACAGGTTTAACTCCAGATTAAATACTTGACTCATATTTTCAACCAGTCCTATGCGATTAATCAAGTCTTCTTTGATGTTTGTAAGAAGGGCTATGTCAGGTTGTTTAAAATTTGACTATTGTCACAAATCACCTACCTCCTGTGACTAGATTACTATATTGATAATGCCCCTGATTCGTTAAACCACGTTTGCTTAACTTAAACCCTGAATCCACAGAAAAAAAAATTAAAAATAAATATTGTTTAACTATCGGATTCTAATAATAAATATTTTTAGAACAATTTGGAGGAAATGTTGGCTTAGCTATTACCCAAGCTATTGGATTGACTGGAATGTTCCAGTGGGGAATGCGGCAGTCCACTGAACTTGAGAACCAAATGACGTCCGTAGAAAGAGTACTCCAGTACAATGATATAGAAAAAGAAGGCGAGCTGGAATCTCGACCTGACAAGAAACCCAAACCTTCATGGCCGGAGAAGGGCAAGTTGGAATTTAGGGATCTTTACCTAAAATATTTCCCACAAGATCCATTTGTTTTGAAAGATTTGAGTTTCGTCGTGAAACCAAAAGAAAAAATTGGTATCGTCGGAAGGACAGGTGCAGGAAAATCTTCACTTATTAATGCTCTCTTCCAATTAAATGAAACTGTCGGCGATATTTTGATCGACGAAGTTAATATTTCACAAATTGGATTACATGATTTGAGAACTAAGATCTCTATCATCCCACAAGAACCTGTTCTGTTTTCAGGAACTATGAGGAAGAATTTAGATCCATTTGATGAATTTTCAGGTATGTACTATAACTTCAAACTGTTTGCTTCATCAATAAACAAACGTATTCTTCACTTTTTTACCAAAAAGTCAGCAAAAAATGTCTTCCAACAATTACGAGTATTTATAATTTTACATTGTATAATTCTTTTTTTTTTAACTAAAAATATATTTTAGATGCTGAATTGTGGAGCGTTTTAGAAGAAGTAGAACTAAAAGAAGCCGTTGAAAACTTGGTAGCCGGTCTAAATTCCAAAATGTCCGAAGGTGGCTCAAACTTCAGCGTAGGCCAACGCCAGCTTGTGTGTCTAGCAAGAGCCATCCTCAGAAAGAACAAACTTTTAGTCCTCGACGAAGCAACGGCTAACGTCGATCCACAAACAGATGCTCTGATCCAGCAAACCATTAGAACCAAATTTGCAGAATGCACCGTTCTTACTATAGCTCACAGACTGAATACCGTAATGGATTCGGATAAGGTGCTAGTAATGGACGCTGGAACTTTGAAGGAGTTTGATCATCCTCACTTACTACTGCAAGATAAAAGTGGTATCTTTTACGGGATGGTTCAGCAGACAGGAAAAACTATGGCTGAAACTCTTCATCAGTTAGCAAAATATAGTTATGAAACTATTAGTCATCTTCAACCAGACAATTTTAGGTAGTAGTTTTGATGTGAGCCTATCTGTTCGTGGGTTTAACTTAAATAAATTAATCAATTGTAGAAATTTCCTCCAAATTAACAGTTTGTAACACTTTAATGCCCAAGACATTTAATATTGAACATAGCTAAATATTAATTTCTTGGATTTTACTTTATATTTTTATTATCTAATCTATTATTTAGATAACATTGTTTTTACGTAAAAGCTTAGTCTGTATATTCGCCACCGTATTATTATGTAAAGTTATTATGTGAATTTCATGTGGTTTTCATTGGAGTCTAAAAGTGTTTTATTGGTTAACACATTGCTGGACACACTTTAATAAACCAAACATAAATAAAATTCAAGAAACAAAGTACAAACAGTAAAATACAAAAAAATAAAATAAAAAAAAATACATTTCCACTTTTATATTTGCGTATACCACAACTCGAATTCTGTGGAAAAGGTATCGTTTCCTGAACATACTGTACTAGTAAAGTTACCAGGAAGAGCCGTATTTTCTTGTGGTGTATGTTGTGAAAACAACTTAATCTATGTTCTCGCATCTTTTAATTTGGGGTCCAGTTCTAAGAGGATTTGGATAATTAAATCACTGAAATCGATAAATCTGATTGTTGCTGCTGGATCAGGACTGTTAATCTTTTTGAACCAAAACAATGCATTCCAGAGAGCTATATCTAATAGATTAAATTTGTAACACCTGTTTATCTCAGACATATATTTGTTATAATGGAATACTTCGATGGGTTTTATTTTTTTTTCTTCTCTTCTGTTTTTACATCTTATTAGTTTCGGGTGATTCAAAGTCGTAATCGCAAGCACTTGGCGGTTATCTCTCCACTTTGAAATGTACACTTTTCCTTGTCTTTTCCATACATGCTCTCCTTTTCTTAATTTTTCTTTAGTTACTACAATAGGATTTCCTCGCCTGTCTCTTCTAAGAGTACCCGTTACGTGAGTTTTAGGTCGAAGAAGTCGATTAGCTGGCGATATGTTGTTATATAGTAATTGTTCATATATAGATGGTATCCCTGATTTATATATGGTTGTATTAATTTTAATATGTATGTATGTATAATGTATTAATTTTAATACAAACGCTTCAGTTTTAGACATAGCTTCACCAGGAGAGTTCTATCCTTGCCCTTTTTATATACCTATGTTTACGACATAACCATCTGCACTACGTAGTTCATAAAATTTTATGCCATATTTAGTTTTTCTATTTTTCATTTCAAACTTCAGGCTAAAATCAGAATAAAAAGCGAAACATCTGGAAAAATCAATATCGAGAAGGGAGTAAGACAGGAATGTGTCCTATCACCTTTGCTGTTCAATGTTTACTCTGAGAAGATATTTCAGAAAGCTTTGGAAGGCACCTCGGATGGTATAATTATAAACGAGCAATGTATAAATAACCTGCGATATGCTGATGACACTGTCATACTGGCAGATAATGCTGAAGTCCTGCAACTCTTAATGGACCGAGTAACGACAGCCTGTAGAGAATTTGGAATGAAATTGAATACAAAGAAGACAAAAACGATGGTCATCAGCAAGCACCAAAACAGAAGGGTGAAGGTCAATGTCGACGGAACAGATCTGGAAAGAGTAACAAGAACAACGTACCTTGGAAGTAATCTTGATGAAACTTGGGACCACTCACTAGAGATAAGAATACGCCTGGAAAGGCACGTACAATGTTTTACAAAATGCAAAAAGTTCTATGCAACCGCTAGCTGGGCATCTCATTGAGAACTAGAATACTTATGTGCTATGTTTTCTCCACCTTGCTGTATGGTGTTGAAGCTTGGACAATGACAGAAGCAACACAAAAAAGAATCCAAGCATTCGAACTCTGGTGTTACCGTAAAATGCTCAGAATCTCCTACATGAGCCATACGACAAATGCGGAAGTCTTGCGGGGGATAAATAAGGAAAGAGAGCTTATGCTTTAAAAAAAAGAACGGAAAACACAATATTTTGGTCACATCATAACAAATCAAAAGTATGAACTGCTCCAACTTATAATCGAAGGCAAAGTCAATAGCAAAAGAAGACCAGGAAGAAGACGCAACTCTTGGCTTAAAAACCTACGGCAATGGATGAACATGACCTCCATAGAACTATTCAGGGCTGCTACAAATAAAATTAAATGGTCAAATATAATGGCCAACGTTCTTAAGGATAAGGCACTGTAAGAAGAAGATTTTTCATGTATATTCTGAAAGCTAATCGCCCTCGAAATCAAAGTAACGATTCATCTGGAGATACTTGTTGTGAAGGCTTATAAGAGGATTGAAAATTTCTAATACACAAGTCTAAAATATTTCTTAAAGCTGCGTGAAATTTGTTCGAAGCGTCTACCAGACATTGTTATAGGAAATATCGGAAAATAGTTTAGTGGTTTTAGCCTAAAAAAGATTCGTATATCGCAATTTTTCGTTTGTTCCCATAACAAATATATGCCTAAAAATTTATCCTGCTTATCAATCGATTTGTAAATCCTACTTCGAGAGTGTCGGGTTTTAGGGCGAACCTGCTGACAAGTATCTATCCGTAGGTGTTGGTACAATCAAACAAAAGTGTCACAATTTCATCATCCCATAGCTTACTAAATGCTTCAATCGTTATTTGCTCTCTTAATGGTTCTTCACAGAAGACACTAATATCGGCAACATTACTATGCCATCCAATATATGGTTCTTGAATATCATTTGGTTTGTGTGAACCACCTGCCTCTTGTAAATTGACATCCGTAGTTTGTTCTGAGTCATCACTTTCAGTAGTTTCAGTGTTTCTATTATCAAGATCCGAATCTGCTCCGAAACTTTCATCACTTGCTAAATATGACGCTTTTACTCTTTAGAATCCATATTTAAAATATCATATTTTTATAGAATATATTTTAGTATAATATTTATCAACAACTTACCTCAAGCAATTGGCGACGTGCAAGTACTTGGATGTGATACGAGAAACGATCGTGCGCGAGTAGCGGAGAAATCTTGCATTTTTTAGTGCACATTTCATAGATTTCATAAATTCATATTGTCAATTGGCAAATTGTCATATTTCATATTCGTTTGTTTATTTACACCTTCTGTCACTGAAGAAAATGGGATTTAGTAATTGCTGTGTTATAAATTGTAAAATACAACAAAAAATTGTTGAAAAGTTATTTGGTGATTTACTTTCTCAAATCCAGTTTTATTATTGCATCCATATTAACAGTAATACTGTAATGTAATAATATATTTATTTGTATTTACACTACATACAACGTTTACCTTTTAATAACATACCGACATAACCTCAATCTTACTTTTTTTTCTTATTCTTTTTTGGGGCTACGTCCTTGACAGTTATCCGGTAACCTCGATCTAACATGAAAGCGCAGTAAATTTTGCTGATTTACGACACCAGGTGTCGCTCTTCCGAACTTGCACGGTCCCAATACAAAAACACGGTAAAAACAGTATCAAAATAATATACACTTTACGGGACATAGAGAGTCGTTATAATACGTATTATTAACAATCTCTAAGCTACTAATAAGCTAATAACCGCTACCCAATAAACAACGAACTAAGATGCCTGAAATGTAGGCACACAATTTGACCTTTTACCTAGTTTGCGAGATGGTTGTCACCGCAATGTATTTCTAAATAGAGGACGGGTATTGCCAAGGTGTCCAACAATGTTTTAAAATAACTTTTTCAAAAATAATTATAACAATTATTGAAATTCCTGAATAAAATATTAAAAGGTACTTTTTTGATATGAAAACTAAATGATAGGTGTATTCATTACACCATAGTCATGTTCATTCTTATAAGTATTATCTACATCTGGTAATTTCAATTTTTTTCTTCATATTTTGTTTATTGCGACTCTGCAGTACATATACAAAATAGTTTTTTTATTAGTTTTTTTTTATTTATTACACTTCCTTTTTGAAAGTTTATTTTGTTGTTGATCTGTGTCACACAACAAACTAACAATAATAATTTTTATATTCATCTTTCATCTAAATACACTAACTGAGCCGACCCGATTTTGTCGATAAATGTGCGTTACAAAATTTAATTCCGTGCTGTAGCGAGACGATCCGTCCTCGACCGATTCGTTCAAATGCGCGCCTACTTAATGCGCGCGCGCTTAATGCTTACAAGATCCAGGCCAAATAAATCAACTGTCATTTTTTAATTACAATCTAGTCCAGTTATATACGTTTATAAGTTAAAATCATTAAAATCATTTAAAATTTTTTTGGACACAATTTCCGCATTATGGAATTCCCAATTGTGGTTTAATCCCTTATAAAATATTATTTTACTGTAAGATCTTCTTCTTCTTCTTAAGGTGCCTTCTCCATTACTGAAGGTTGGCTATAACTACAGCAAAGTGCTCTTTATCTTGAGCTGTTCTTAGTATCGAATGTGTGTCCATGCCTGTCCTGTCTCTTACATTCTTCAACCAGGAGCATTTTCTTCTTCCTGGACCTCTTCTTCCTTCCACTTTTCCTTCCATTATAAGTCGTAGAAAGTTGTATTTTTCTCCTCTGTAAATATGTCCTAGATAACTCGTTTTTTCTGTTTTTTACAATATTTTGGAGTTCTTTCTCAGTACGCATTCTTCTTAGCACCTCGTTGTTGGTCACGTGCTCTTCCCAAAAGATCTTCAGCATTCTTCGAAAAACCCACATCTCAAAGGCTTCTATACGCCTCATACTTGTAATTCCGAGAGTCCATGTTTCCACTCCGTATAGCAATATGGAATAAATAAACGTTTTTACAAATTGGTATCGGATATCCAACGATAACGTAGAGTTTATTATATCCAGCAACCAAGATACTGGAATCTTTGTACTGGTTCTATATGTTTATTATAGATACGAATATTAATGTCGACATTTGGTGCACGTGTAACAGCCATTACTTTTGCAATAATGACAGTGTCGTCTGCGTATCTTAAGTTGTTTACGTATTCTCCGTAAGAGACCACAAGAAAATAGTTCAGAACAGTCTGTTACATTGTTGTTAATCTGGAAGAAATTATTTCAACAGACTTTGTTAGTTGTATGATCTAAGAAACAACTGTTTTAATATTTCAAAAATATATTTTTGACATTTTACTAAAATAAAAAAGATTTTGAGAAAATTTTAAAACAATCGCTTGCTTTTAAAATGATTGTATTTTCTACAGAGGTGAATTTTAAGTTTCGTTCATAATATTTAAATATATTAAACAAATAATATAGATTATTGTAGACTGATTAGTTTAAAAAGTTTAACATACATATCTTCGAAAAGTAAAAGTATCATTACACAATAAATCAATTTTAAAAAAAATTACCGAGTACTTGTTGCGAAATAAATAGAAAATGGAATATTTTTTTTACCTGAAGTGATAATTTAATTTTTTGTATCTATATAAATAAAGTGATTGCACTTAGTGCAAATAAATAGCAACACTGAACAACAGTGAATCATTAATGGATTACTCGTATACCCGAATCAAACCATGCCTGTTGCACTATATTTACTAGTTTTTATTTGTATTTACCATTTATTGAGTTTATTGTAACTTTTAATAAATAAATAAAAATTATTTTAAAAAAAGTCTAAATGTACTTTCGGTCCAATGCTTGACAATTGACGATGTGAGAGAAGTTATTTGACATCTGTGACATTTTGAAAAGTTAGGAAGCAAAATTTGCACATCTAAAGTAACGATAAGGAATTTTATTTCAGATTCATAGGCCTATAGAGAATTAAAAAAGTAAATATCAATAAAACCGTCAAACCAATAATATCAGTGGGAACAAATATTATTGAATCAAAACATTACTTGCTAGAACAGATTAATTGCATGGCACTTCCTGAGTAGACCACACTGAGAGCCGAGCTTCCCGTATATTATAAAATCCGGCTTACTCGAAACTACGTTTGTTTTTTCCCTTTCTATCACAAAACATGCATAGAGAGCATGCTGACCTATTAGGTAGGTGCCTTTGGGATGTCAAACTCTTGGAAGGCTGAACTATATGCTGCCTAACCTGTCACGTACTCTTACTAACGGTTCAGGGGCCCTGGACCTTCAATAAATTGGCTGGCGCTTCAAAAGCAAATTAGACTAACCTGTCTATAAAAGACATCCGCTCGTTTCTACTCCTTTACACTCCAGTGTCCTGGCACGCAGATTAAATTGACAGTTTTTATCATAGCAGCGATAGTTGGAATCAAAAGCCTGTAACCTTCTAAGGCTCTTAATGCTGCCAGTCTGAGTGGATAATATTATAAAATATAATTAAAAGTGATTTGATATTGTGAAGATATTCTCTTAAAAAGACTAGGACGTGACTTCAACCCGGTACCACGTCCTTACAAGTGTTAAAACTTAAAGACAGAATAAGTAGATACTATATTGGCGACCACGTGAATACAAGGGGGCAAAAGAAAATAGAAAAAGAATAATCTCTAAAAATAACTGCAATAGAAATCTACGGTTGTCAGTTGTAGTGTCTAGGAAAAATACACAATTATTTAAATTTGGTTTCTCGTTACTCTCCTTAATTTGTTTTCAGGTGAGGTACTGATTTTTGAAGATATGTATGTACAAAATTATTTAGTAGATCTGTATGTTAAAACTCATTTATTTAATATCATTATAGCATCTTGTCCATAACTAAGTGTAGCCTAAAACTATTGCTATAAAATATTTTTTGTTGTTTTCAAAAGATGAACAATACAAAAATATGTTCCTTGATACCAAAGCTCATGTACTTTTGGGGTATTTATGATAGAGATATTAAATATCTATTATGAAATTATTTTTATAATACATCGATAGTAATGAAAATATTTGTTTTATTTTTGTTTTAATATTCCACCCTTTTCCTTTTTTTTGGGGTATAATGGCCTAAGTTATAAAAGGACTACAGAGTTGACCGAGATACTTTAGTTAGCCATTTCGCTTCTAATGGGTTATATTTGTCCCATCTTTAATTAAAAAAAACCTAAAAGGAAAAGCAACCATCAGAAGTATATGTGTTTCTGTCCTACACGAACAATACATCCTACTGTTCGGCTTACTGCCACAATTTACACGTGAAAACATTCAGCTATCTCTCAGAATTGAAACGAAATGGTTTTCTGCATAGGAGAAGTATGTTTTTAAATGTACGTTATGACCTATGAGTCTCACTTTAATTTTAATATGGGACGTATTTGTCCCTCTCGAATCATACTCGTATTTAATTACAGAAAAAGAAAATTGGATGAACATGAACTAAAATATTTGGCTGATAATTTATGGAATAAATCGGATGATGAAGAAGACCTGTTTCAGAGTATCTATTCACAATACGCACCATCCTCTGGAGTTCTTCTAATTTGAATTTGAATAATAAATGTTTATCTGATAATGATACAGAAGGTGAGACTAATTTCGATGTTGAAGACCCTGAATAGTTGCCCCAAGAACAACCTAATGGTGAGTTCCTCCAAGAACAACTTAGTGATATTCCTACAGCTTCTAGTACAATACTAAATGTCTCTCAGATTGAGTGGCAGCCATCTTATGAGAATTTTATGCCCCGAAGAAATGTACCGATACGTGACGTTTTGGCTGTGCTACTAATTTCAGTTAATCGATCTTGTAGTGAAATGGATGTATTTCTAAAAATTTTCCCTAAAAGTCTTCTAGTGTATATGTTACCGTGAAAGTCCGAAATTCATGTGTATCGACATTTACCGGTGAATGCCTTTGTGAAAGACCAAATATGTATGTATGTTATTTATATAAAAGTTTAAATATGTAGGCATCAAAGCTCGAAACTGAAGTGAAAGATCAAATGAATAGAGCAAACAGAAAGGAAATGAAAGGTAGAATTTACAAAACAGTCATCAGACTATTAATGACATACGCAGTAGAAACCCGACCTGACAGAGAGTACAAAAAAGATGAAAATAGAAAGAAACAGCAGACATGAAAACATTTAGAAAAATTGATGGTGAGACACTATAGGACAGAGCTAGAAGTATATATATATATATATATATATATATATATATATATATATATATATATATATAATATATATATATATATTATATATATATATATTATATATATATATATATATATATATATATATATATATATATATATATATATATATATTCGTATGAACTTTACACATTGCAGTTTTACATAAAGAAAAGGAAGAAAAAAGTGACAATAACAATAATAAATAAGTAAATAAGTAAACACTGACACAGAACATATAAAATTAAAATTTTTAAAATTAAAGTCGAAGGTTACATCCTCGAAGCCAATATGTCGCCTTGGGAGTAAGTTGGTGGATTTCTTGAAGGCTGCCAAAGAACTTGGTGGCTGGACACTCGAAGACGATGTGGTTAATTGTTTGTTCAGCGGCGCTGCATTTGTTACATTCCGGGCTGGCATTTATACCCCATTGATTCAGCGATTTGTTACAAATTCCATGACCAACTCGTATTCTATTTAGGTTGCACAATTCACGACGGGGAAGAGAAAAGCCGTCTGGTTTGATTGTGGGGTTTTCTATCAGATTAGAATTTCTGATGTCTGGATTCCATTCGCCCATCCAGTGCTCTTCCGTAGTGAAACCAGTCAGTTTTGTAGCAGTTCTAGTAGGTGGATGTCTGGATTTCAGTCTTAACTGCCTTTGGTGTAGTTCAGCGATGTCTGTGTTTATCGATAGTTCTGGGTTTTGTTGGCATTTTTGAACTAGAGTGTTGAGTGCGGCTAGTCGTCTTGTTGCTGGTGGAGCGATGTTGCTTAAAACTGGAAGCCACTGGGTTGGTGTGGGCTTTATAGTTCCCGTTATGTGCCTCATTGTTTGATTTAACTGGGTATCTATGACTTTTGTGTGATGACTGTTTAGCCAGGCAGGAGCGCAATATTCTGCAGTAGGATATACTAAGGACAGCGTGCTCGTTCTTATTACCTCTGCATTTGACCCCCATGATGTATTTGCTAACTTATGGATAATATTATTGCGGGTCTTAATTTTTGCTGAAGTGTTTTCCAAATGCTTTCTGAATGCTAGGGTACGATCTAGAGTTACGCCGAGGTATTTTGGGTTAGCACTGTGCTTTAGCCTGGTTCCATCGCATTCTATGTTTAGTCTGTAATTTGCCTTGTTGTTGTTTAGAGCTAGAAGTACAGATATACGACGTATATGCAAGTTGGAGAACATCAAGAACTATGTAAGAAATAGAAGAGTAGAATGGAACGATTATATAAGCCGAATCACAACAGAGGTGGTTCCCCAGTAGAAAGAGAGGTCCAAGTGTCTATATACGTTTCTACTAATAACCGATAAACGTTTTAATAAAACACCGAAATAAAAATTTAGATTTTTGCTTCTATCTTCTAGATATTGTGACCTTAATGTTTTAATTCAAGTCCTTTCTTTCTATACAAACTTCTGCATGAATAGGTTTACAAATACACAGTGTATCAATCACTTTGCACATTTGTTGAATAGAGCAAAATGCGTCTCAATTTAAGCGACACTTACAGCAAATTAGCATCCATTGAATCAATAATGGGCTTTTAATGCAGTTGCCGATTATTTGCCCTCATCATGAAGTGCCGAATGTTTTCATAGGGTGCTGCATGGGCGTATCAGAATTACATTATTTAGGTGTCTAAACAATGCGAGTATATTTATTTAATTTAATAAGTTTCTTTTCTAAGTTTTGCTAAATTTAAAATTTTGTGATGAAAAAACAAATTGAACTAATAGTCACTGGATTTTACTAGTCATTCAATTACATTTATCTTCATTTTTTTTTTGTCTTTATGGGGCGTCGGTTTTCATAATTACACTTCTATAGAAAAGTCTTCATTTTGACGTACCCATATTAGTCCCTTTTACGAATATATATTGTCTAAGCGTCCCCCACTCTGGCGTCGTTGACTTTCTCTTTTGATATCCTTTCGTGAACATGTATTTTGTAACTTTTATCTCTTTTTGCTGTTTTGTTTATTTTATATATTTTTCTTTGGCTCTCTGTCATAGCTAGTTCTGGCTTTCTGTGATAGCTAGATCTGTGTTTTGTGATAGCTAGTTCATATCAATATTCCTGAGATAGATTTCGCTCCATCTGTACCTAAACCTTTGACGAAGGAATGCCTATTTTGAGCACATACTCATCAATTATGTTAAAAATGAGTTCTGCTGTAGTGTTTGATTCAAGTGGTTTGCAGAACAAAAAACTCTTCTATAACTTCTTCATGATAATTAAATCGTACAATTACAAGTAGCTGTACCAAATTTGTTATGTTCGTCGGTACTTTCATCCACTTGAAGTGCAAAATGTGTACATTATTAAAGTTTAAACACATTTTTTCTTCAATATTGGAAGATATAACCGCAATTTGCTTCTTCACTCCTTCACTGTCTTTGACAATGGTATTTTTTTAATTTCTCTAACTGTCTTTATATTCACAGTTGCCGATAATAAAAGGGTTCCACCTATTACATGAGGCTTTCCAACTTTTTTAATGCTATAACTAGCAAGGTAGGATGCTTTTATTAAGTTAGTATCAATATTTACAAAACTTGTCATACATTTATTTCCATTCTTGAAAGAAGTAGATTTTCTTTTCAAAATTTAATCGGCTTACCAACCAAATTCGAATATTTTGTGTTTTGGTGACTCATTAGCAGAGAAGGCTTCGTGCTGTGGTTATAAAACTTTTCGAAACAAACAACACGTTTATAAACAGAATTTTTTCTGTTCCGAACTTTACAATGAAGCATCGAGTTATGGAGAGGGCATCACGTGACTAAAAACGACCTCACTTCGGCCATATTGGTATTATTGTTTTGAAACTTTTGACACATCGTATATGTTTGGTTATATTTGTTGTTTTTCGAATATTTTCAGTTTTATAATACTTTTATAGAAACTGGAATATATTGTGATAGTGCATAATAATGGTTTCTTGTTCTAAACGTAGTTGCAGTAACAGAAGTAATGTTAATAAAAAATCTTCAGGAATATCCTTCCACAGGTTAGTATACAAATATGTAAACAAAGTAATGACCCGTACTTCAAAGAATAAATTAATACTATTTGACTGTATTAATTTATCTTTATGTATAATATATCGTGTTTTTAGTGTTTACCGCGGGATAAATAAATCATAGTTTATTAAAAATGTATTGCACTTTTTTAGATTATCATTAAATCTTCTGAATAACTAGTCATATTTGTATAGTAGTTTTATTACTATTGAGTGTGGCCCTGATGTCACCGCCATATTGGTATTATCGTTAGCCACTCCTACCTATGCCGTTTTTAATACATACGTTAATATGCTCATAGCTTCTCCATAGATTCTAACTCGATGCAATGAAGCCATACCGTAAGTAGCTTTTGTCGTAGTTACAGTTGATCTGCGGTTTAGTTTTTTAAGACCATCCTTTGAAGTCCAGGCGTTCACCACTTCATAGTCTATTAAGGAAGCACAACAAAATCTCACACAACGGTTAGTGATGCTTAAATTAATATGAAAATGTTATATCTGCCTAACCACCATTGTTCTCGACGTTCTCGTTAATGTAAATTCTCACACTGCTGGATTCACACTGGCGAGTGGCGATCATCGTGATCGTGATCGTGGAGCAGAACAATAAGTGAAGCGCGGCAGAGGAGTGTATTATCGGATTGGTGGGACGGTTGGAGGGACGAGCCCACAAATAATCTACCTATTTGAGAATTATGTTGACCACTTATTTGTATGTGATGTTGATATTATATCCATCAAATCACCTTTAATATAATTTTTAGTTCTAAAACCTAGTCCCCCATGTGCTTTATATCCCCTTTTAAATTGATTAAAGTAAGAAAATCAAGTCAATTCAAGTTCAACAATTGTTAATCGTCATTCTCTTTTGTTCAATATCCCTTTCAGTATTTCCTACTAACACTACATCATCAGTACTACAGTTGATCTAACACTAAGGAGAATAAATAATTACTAAACACTTCCAAGATTCCAAGAACATATCCTGATTTTTTAGTTCAGTTTGCTTCCGTAGCATTTTACCCCAGGAGATGCTTCATTTCAGTATTATTTTTGTTACATTAGAGAAGGTAATTTAATTATTATAGCCTGAAAATTTTCCGACATTGTCAACACCAATGCAACCAAAATGCAAAGTATTGCCAGAGAACTGTTCGTAGTTCTCTGGTATTGCCCCACACCGGTTTACATTTTTCTTGGTAGATCAGAATCCTTATTGTAAGGATTGTAACATATAAGCCAATGTATTGTTTCCCAAGCTAAAAGAAATACATCTTGATATTAAAAATAAAAAAGTAAAATATAATGGCTAGAAAGGACTTATTCTGTTATGGATAAAATAAAAATTTATTTTTAAAATGGTTCAAAATTTATAATAAATAGCCCCCAGGAACCCTCTCGGCTACGACCGACGAAGCTCTGTTAGATACATATGTTTCTATCCACTGCAGTCTCACGGGGTGGATGCAGGGTGAAACTCACGTTGATTTGGGGTTGGTCAAACAACTACGGGGGAGGGTGAAATTACTTGTCAAACATCGAGAGCGTGAAGAGAGGATTAAATGACAAATTGCAATTGTGCTTTTAGATTAAGTGTTTTTTATTTACAGTTTTTTTATACCCTCTTCGGTTAGGAATTAAAAAAAGGGAAGCAGAATGTTACATTTTTTAATAAAAAATGAACACCAAATATCATATTGACAAAAAAAAGGAACAAATATACTTAATTATTAATTTATAATGCTTCTACTAAAATTTAAATAATGTCAAACAAATTAAACATTCGATATCAATAATCAATTGAAAGATTAAACAAGCTCACCTAACTTTAATAATAAATTAATAATAATTCAAAAAAACGATTCGGATTCTATTATGTTTGTTTTTGTTGAAACTTATTACTGAGGCGTACTCTTGGTAAGTTAATTTTAAAATTTCACTTATGGATAAATATTAAAATATTAATATTAAAAATTCAATTAAACATTTATCAATATGCCACAAAGAAAATAATTGCCTCCAACCAAAAAAGAGGAGATCCCTCTTAGTAACACCCTCCCTATACTTTAGCAGGAACTTTTAACTATTTTCTCTCAAACAACAAAGGAATATTTGAAGACGCCACAACAATAAACAACGTAACAACGGGCAGGGACCATCGTATAGTCAGAGCAAAAATAATTATTAACATGAAAGAAGAGAGAAAAAGGATTTAAAAAAACAACGAGGATAGATGCCTTTAAACTAAGAACAAATGAAGAGCAATTCCGAGAGGTCTTAGCGGATAAGTTCGAATCTGATCCTTCACATAATCAAGATCAAATTGACGAGATTAATAAAAACCTAAATAAAAACCTTCTCGCAGCAGGACTACAGGGCGCAAAGAGAACAAGGAGTAAAGAAGACAAAATAAGCAATGAAACTAAACAGCTAATGACGGAAAGAAGACTACTACTAGCGGAAAACAAACGCCATACTCAAGAATATAGAGAACTTAATAAAACAATTAGAAAATAACTAAAACGCGACATACAAAAATGGAACGAGAACTTAATAGAGCGAGTCATTGAAAACAACAGAGGCTTAAAATGTCTAAGACCCGCACTGGGAGTTCAAAAAATCATCAAAATTAAAGACGCTAACAATAAGGTAGAGAAGGACAAATATAAAATAACAAATATTTTTGAAGACTTTTACACATCCTTGTACAGCTCGCAAGGCCAGCCTAATGAAATAACAAAGGAGAACGTCAAAAGAAAAATAAAAAAAGTGGGATCAGAAGTACTACCAAATATAAAGGGATACGAAATAGAAAGAGCTTTAAAAGAATTTAAAAATAATAAAGCTCCAGGACACGACGGTATAATTGCTGATCTCTTGAAAACAAGCAAGACATTAACAATCCATGTACTAACAAAGCTATTTAATAGATGTCTCCATAATAGCCAGATCTCTAAAGGCAGGAACGAGAGTCTAGTATTACTCTTACACAAAAAGGGGATAAATGTGATCTACAGAATTATAGACCTATATCGTTGCTCAGTCAAGTATACAAACTATTTATGGGAATTATTAACAACCGGTTAACCTGCAAAATGGATAATTACCAACCGGTTGAACAGGCTGGCTTCCGCAAAGGATATAGTACATCAGACAATCTGCTGAAAATGAGAACATTGATAGAGAAGGCAAATGAATACCAAATACTCGTATTTCTTGCCTTCGTCGACTATGAAAAGGCGTTTGATAGTATCGAGATGTGGGCCACAGAACAAGCTATTAATAATTGTAGAATAGACTCGAGATATAGGCAACTAATACATAATATATATGAAAATGCAACTATGATAGTACAACTAGACGAAAATACAAATCCCATCCCCATTAAGAGAGGAATGAGACAAGGGGACGTAATATCGCCAAAGCTTTTCAACCTAGCCCTAGAAGACGTCTTCAAAACTACAAATTGGTCAAACTATGGCATTAACGTTAATAGCAACAAGTTAAACCACCTCAGATTCGCTGACGACATAGTGATTATAGCGAGCACATTCGAGGAACTGCAAATTATGTTGGGGGAACTAGCAACCAGCTCCCAATACGTCGGCCTAAAAATGAATATGAAAAAAACAAAAATAATGACAAACACAGATGACCCCAGACATATAACTATAAACGGCAGTGAGATAGAACAAATCCAGGAATATATCTACCTAGGCCAAATCCTGAGACTTGACAAAGAGAACCAAAGTGCGGAAATTACTAGAAGAGCAAGACTAGCATGGGCAGGATTTGGAAAACTTAATTGGATACTTAAGAACTGCAAAATACACCAATACTTGAGGAGCAAAGTGTTCAACCAATGCATCCTTCCTATCATGACATATGGATGTCAAACCTGGACCCTAACCAAGGCAAACATGAATAAACTAGTCACAACAGAAAGAACAATGGAAAGAGCAACGTTAGGTATACCACTGTCATATAAAGAGGAACGACTGGAAGATCCAAAACAAAAGTCGAGGACATAACAATAAAAATTGCTAAACTTAAATGGAGCTTCGCGGGCTACACTGCTAGACAGAAAGACCAACGTTGGAATACTACAATACAACATTGGAGACCTTACGAAAGTAAACGACCAAGAGGAAGACCACAGATGAGATGGGTTGATGACATTAAAAGAATAGCCGCAACAAATTGGAAATATGTTGCTCAGGATAGGGACCGATGAAAGGAGTTGGGAGAGGCCTATGTCCAAACATGGACGACAGAAGGCTAAGAAGAAGAAGAATACTTTAGCAGCTCTTACTCACGAAGTTGCAGTAGCCTGGAATGAGATACCCCAACAGGATATTTGAGCCATTTATTTTTTGTTATCTTGACGACATATTTATTGTATGTTTCCTTACTTTTGAAGAACACATCTTTTCACACCTTTAATTAAAGTTAAAGACAGACTAATATATGCAAACTTTACTACTAACAAAGATCAATGTTTATTTTTTAAAACCGCATTCCAGTTTCTTGGTTCATTCCTTTTTAACAATTCTCTATGATCAGATCCTGAAAAATAACTGTTGTGATTAATTATCCCAGACCCACAAACACTACCGAAATTAAACGGTTCATCTGACACTGTTCCTGGTACAGCTCTCAACTCTTCATTCAAAATTTTTGTACCCTTGTCTCTTCCATAAACGATATTTTAAAAGACAAAGGAAAATAAAAGAAACAAGCCATTATATAGAATCCCGAGAAACTGAAAAATCTTTTATTTTAATTAAACAAGCTATAGTATCTGCCCCTGTCCGTGTTCAACAGGATTTTGCTAAACCCTACGTTGTTCAAGCCGACGCCAGGAGTTGCATTGTTTGCACTTGCATTGTTTTAACGCAACAATTAGATATGAAAGTCCAAGTCATATTTTACGCTGGTCCATCTCTTACCCAAGCCGAGTATCCAAGTTCACAGTAATAACTGATCACTATTTCCTTCTCTGGCTGACTACCTTTAAAAACCCCTCTAGACAACAACATAAATTTAGCACCGTCCGTCCACTGAAAAGGATCCTTTCCTAAAGCACCAGATACACTTCACAGAATTCACGAACAAGCTCCTCTAGACTAACATCCAGTAAGTCCTGAAATAGCTTCTTTTGGCGTAGATCTAAATAAAATCGAACCTTGGTACGATATCTTACCCTCCTAAATTTTAGCTAATCCCGATAACTTACCTTATTGAAAAGTAGGAAAAAAAAATGTGTACAAATATATACCTCCCCGTCTACCTTTTAATTCCAACGAAATATAAAGGAAAATCTTAGAACCTTCTCCACAAAAACATGACGTTCTAAAATTTTGTCATGTACCTATTTTGAAGTATTTTAAAAATTTTATAGGCAAAACTAAGACAACGAATTGAAAAGTGAGATTGTAATTCAAACACTTTGAAAGTTACAACTTCTAATATAAACAAACTCTTAACGTTCTTTACCCCTAATCTTTTTAGAACGCAAAAGAGTTCTTTTTCAAAAATAGAATTAAAAAATTCTTCATTTCTTTATCACTTATTAATTGACGAGTTCTCCTTATCTGGTTTAAACAAAACTTAATACCTTGAAGAACATCATATCTGTTACTTACATGAAAAATATCGCTAAAAACTGTTGCTAAAAATGTGAACTCAAAATCATTTAAATCTCTTAAAAACCCTTTAGCCAGCTGAACTGATTTGCGGTGTGACTCTTTAGAATTCATTATATTATCAAAAATCTCTTTTAATTTTTCCCAGTCTTCAATAATTACACTGAATAATTATGAATTAGACGACCATCTTGTCTCTGTAATTGTTGGCATACGTCTAGCCGATGTAGATGTAGGAGCGTACGATCGTTTTGCTGAACTATGAAAAAACGATGTGATTCCGGTAATAGTTGCAAAAAAATTCGACATTTTGATATTTTCTTAAATATCTGTTGCAAAACAATATTAAGTTGATGGACTTAATATATATATATATATATATATATATATATATATATATATATATATATATATTAAGTACTATAATAAAGTACACTAAACAAATAAACTTAATACTGTGACTAAACTAAACTAATAAATACACTACATAAACTATATTAGGTATATAAAAAATATCTATATAATAGACTAAATTTCAAAATATTGTCGCTGAAAGAAATTTCCGAAAAATAGGAATACTACATACACATTAAACTAGTGGGTGAAGACGGATAGTTTATTTTTCAATTGATCTGCACTTCTCAGTTTTCTCAGCTATCACTAACGACAGGCTGACGTTACGTTGCCATGGCAACGGTGAACGCTTGTGCAGATGAACTCCGCATTTCAAAAGTGATATTCACCTATTCCTGAATCGTACACGGCTAGTGACATAGGTCAGGACTTGACCGTCAAATACCTACCGCTAATAAAGCTAGTTGTCTTTTTTAATTTTTAGATTAATTAAAAGAGAATAAATAATTAATTTCAAAATTTAGATATAATAATGTTGCTTTTATTTTTTATTTATTTGTTTCAATTTTATTATATTTTTTGGTGAACCTCACCTTCACCTACTTCACCTGGCCGGCCGCCGCTGACTCTAAGAAGAAGCATATTTCCCAATAGTTATAATTCACCCTGTAAGTTATTATAGTTTCCTGTAGTGTAGTGTCAAATAGCTTTTTATGTTTTTAAATATTTAAACCTTTTCCAATATTTATATCCATAAATCCAAACATTGATTTTATCTGAATAATTATTGTGCGCCTTATCTATTAATAATGAAGTTTAATAAAGCAGCTGTGTGTGCCTCAAATCCATAAAAGTGAAATTATCGAAATTATCTTCTTTCTGTATGTCTGTTTGTTTATTAAAGTTTTTATAGGTTTTTAATATATTTGACTGCGTATTATCATTATGGGATATGAAAACTTGTAGTTGATTGTATTTTTTATATTTTTCGTAAGCAACCTTCATTTAATATTAGATAACAGAAATTGATAGTAAGGACAAATAAGCAAAGTTAAATACAGAAAAATCTCCATTTTCGGAAAGCTTTTAACACGTTAAGCACCAAAGCATAATCGCACTCCTTTTGTCTCGGACCAAAGGATTTTTTTATACCTCCCGCATCAAAATTATATAAGTTTTTGTGTGTATATGACAATTTGACGTCCTCACTATAAAAACAAGGAAAAACATTGTGGTCACTTTTGTTGAACACGGTCTGTGGATAAAATGTTTTTTCTTGGTTTTAGTCCAGACCATGTGCACCAGGTTGTCCCGCACAGTTGGTAATGCATAAACAAAATTTATTACAATAAATATACATATTATAATATTCTATTACATTAACTTCTTAGCAGGATTTACATGGATATCAAAAAACACTTAATGCTGATAAAAGTAGTTGAGGAGCAGCCTGGACAACGTGTATGTAGGTACTTGTTTAGCATTTTTCATTGCGGATTGCTTTCCATCGTGGTCTTAAAAAGATTTATAATAAAGTGTGCATCTTCCACTACTATTTTTTTCTATAATACAGTGTCGGACAGATAACATATTTGCAAAACACATGCGCATTGACAACTGTCGTATTGATCAAAAATTACATTGCGACTTTCCGGTTACCATTTGATACTTCTACGAATGGGAAAAGTGTATGCCGCTTCTTGGTCCCAAACATCCACAAAGGCTTTTGCTGTATTGTACTCGAAAACAGTCGATGGCTTAGCAACTGCAATGAGGATCCTTAGTGGTTAGAAAGAGAACATCTCTCTTATTTTTCCACTTGCTGACAATAACTTTTCTGTTGCTCTGTAAAGATTTAATTTCTCCTCGTTTGAGCTTGACATTTACGACAGCTTTTGGATTATGTTTCCTGTTGGCGCGTAATGTACCAACTAAGTGTGTGCTTTGTCTGTTTAAATCATGTGCTAGTTCAACGCTTGTATAGAATTTATTTGTGCTCTTCCGGTACCTAAAAGAGGCTCCATGAGTTCTATAACTACCCTAGAAGCTAAGGATTTCTCTGATGGTATTTCTTTTCCCCCGTGAAGTTTTACTGTATATGTATAACCTTCAGATACATAAAGTTTAAATAACTTGATCCCATATTGTAACGATAATATTTTGCTTACCTCAGGGTAAGAATACAAGGGGTAGAAAATTAGGGGAAGAAACTCTTGGGGTGAAGATAGGGCAAGCAAAATAATCGCTACTGATGCGAACGGCACTAAGGGTTTCGTAGGAGAGCTGGGGTCGTGGATAAGTAAAAGATAAGGGCATTGGAATGGGGCAACTACAAAAAAATGAAATAAAGGGCTCTTGGGATAAACAAAATAAAAATGAACGAGAAACACCTCAAGGAATTTAATATAGGGCGCCACTTGAGGTGCCTAATTATGCCTATTACAACCACTAGTTGTAACTAGGGAAATAATTAGAAAACAAAATCAAAACATAAAAAAACATATCTTTTTCAAATAAACTCAAAAAGGGTTAGCTCAAAAAAAAATAAATAAAATGTTAAGACAACAAAATTTAACCTTTATTTATGTGTCACCACAAACAGTTACAAAATGGAGAAATACAAAATATAAAAACTTACGTGTCATCCGCTTACAAACTCCAGGAGTTGGAGATACTACATAATCTTAAAAAATTTATATGGAGGTTAACCTTGTTTAAAAATAAAACAAACTAATAGTCAAAAAAAAATAATAAAAAACGAGCTGTCACAAGTTAACATTAAATTTAAAAAAAAACTAAACACACAAATTGACAGCTCAACTTAAAACCTAAAATTTACAATTTTAAATGTCAACGAAAGCAATTATTTAATTTAAAACAAATTGTCTGTCTTTACTTTAAAATTTGATCAAAAAGTTACCTGGATTTTCACTAACAAAATGCACTAGAATTTGTGGAACCAGACGCCACTGGAATATCCGAAACCATAACTGGAACTGAGGGCTTTACTCTCTGTGCAATTAACACAACTATCTATCTCCATATCTTCATGTCTCGAACAAATCTATCTCCATACTGCCAAAAGCCTTGGATGATAACCAGGGAGAAACAAAACGAGGATGGAATCGACGATTCTTCCATTCCTCACTCAAACATTTACTGAACCATTAACTTCACACTGCTACACATTTTCTTCATAAAAAAGACGAACAAACGTCTTCATAAAAAAACACAAACAACGAGGAACATTTCGAATTTGAAGACAAATTCGGACATAACGTTGACCGCTTTTCACCGCGGCTCCAACGATAGTGACGAAATTAAAATTTTTTTCGCTTAACTTGAATATAAACAAACAACGGAAATAAAAACGTAGATATCTTTTTGCGACGCATAAACTTGAAAAGAAATTGCCGAAGTAAAATAAACAACTCTCAAATGGTTTTATTACTCGGCGACGAAACACTTTTGGGTACTTTGAAAGATACGAACTAACAACATGGAAAACTTCTTCGTTTCATTTTTTAAAAATATATAAGGAGTTTTTAATATATTTTATTATACGAGGAGGTTTCAATATACTCAAAAGAATCAATGAAATTGAAAATGCTACAATATTTATGCCTTTTTTCAGGTATATATTGAAGAAAACTTAACCTTTCACTAAAGGGAACCACTGTCTCATCAATACACAGATAATTTGTTGGGCGTATAAATTTTCTGAAATTTACTATTCAAGATTGTTATAAGAGGTGAAATTTTGTATAGTCCGTTATTTAGTGGAATATTTTCATTATCAGAAATGTGAAAACAATTTAAAAGGACCTCGAATCGGTTCCTGCTAAAACCGCAATTTTGATAAATCGCATTTTTATAAAGTGGATTGTTGTTCAAATAGTCTCGCACCTCTGGTTTCTAGCCTAATCTCATCCGCATTATAATTGCTAAAAAACGAAGTAATTCATCTCTATCTGTGTCTTGCCATTTGCACAAAAGCGAATAATTTTTGATGGTTTCATCTAAAATCCTCTCATTATCAACAAATACTAAGTAAAAATCAATCGATTCATGACCACGTTGTCTTCGTTGTTCTTCGCCAATGTTGAATCCTGTACTATCAGTAAATTCAAATTTATGTAGTTCTTCCGGGCCATCTCTTTCTTTCCACATTATTTTATCTGCTCTTAAATTAACATCATCTATGTTGACAATTCATGTAGTTTCTCTGAGTTCTAAATAATCAACAAATCAATACTTCTTCTTCTTCTTTTTATATAGACATGACGCTGTCTCTTACACAAGAAAAGTGCCAGGTCCTCTATTTATCTTCTAAATTACAGATTATTGTGAGATTTATGACATGTTATGACATTGCGCAATTTATTATACAAATAAAAAACTTTTCAAATAATAGTTTTATAACTTTATATAATTTTATACAGTAGTTTTACTTTTTAGTGTAATTCTATATTTTCCTGATCTGTAAAATTGCACCTGCGTTGGCAAGTTTCGTGCTGATAAACAGGAAACAAAATTGTACAATCGGTATGAAGGTACTGATCATCAACTCACCGCTATCCTGTACGGTTCACCGGCTACCCCAAGGGGTAAATTTTTATTAACCCTGCATGCACACGTGTCACCACGATATCTCGGTAGTTTATCAAAATTGTTTATATAAATTCTTCGTGAAATCGTATTAATGAAGATCCAATGATAAATTTTACAGCTGAAAGAAATATTCGATTTGGATTAAAGGGATCAGTTTGATTTTTTATACTAATCGTGGTGAGGTTTGAATTTTAAAATGTTCCTGTCAACTTCATATCAACTAGAAATCATACGAGAGTTTTTATATTTCTTCGGCATGCCCAATAGTTTGTAAATGTGGTATTACTTTCTTACTTACCTATCCGTGACTTTACACAACTTATTCTGTTTGGCTTTTACCACATCTTAATCGCCATTTCTTCTTATCATATATTATATCTTCTTCAGTGTGAGGTCTCCTCTTTCCATTGCTGCTTTTATTAGTCCGTTCCACTGTAATCTAGCATGTCCTCTTTACCTCCTTCTGTTTGGTTTCCATTTCCAAGTTCTCAGCGGTATTCTTGTCTCGTCGATACTTCGCATATGTCCATACCAGATTTGATGTAGACAATTGTCTTTTTTACAATAGTTTGTTTAATAAATGAACTATATGATTAAAATATTTTAATTTCCCATCTCACTAAAGACGTACAATCAGCCCGACATGCCTTCTTCATGCTGTTTCGTATCACTTGCGCTTGTCATTTTTTTATATTCAACTATTCAAACCGAACTACCCTTAAAAGACTTTGACTTTGTCTTCTCCAATAGAAGCACGCTAGTCAAAGAGTCCCTCTTTGGTTTCTCAACTAGAAACAATTAAATAGTTACCGCAGTTAAATTCAGTGTTAATGCATAAAATATGTGTACCTGCTATAACAATTCATACAGAAGAAATCGACAGTTTTTTGTGCCAATCTTTAGTAAATACCAGCCCGACAAATTATAGGGTTAACGGATATACAAGTAAAGTTTTTTGCACTACACATCTCATTTGTTTAATTTAAAGAACACTTAATATGAACATTTGTGTATTCTAAGAACATTTATATATATTTTATTATTATCTAAAAAGGTGATTTGTTGGCAATTCCCATATTGCTATTTATTTATGTGTATCATAAAATAACAATATTTCTACCATAAATCTCATTTTAATTATCCCATTTGCAATTTTACTACATTGTTACTAATCCGCAATTTTGCGACCTAGTGGTCGGTGGTCCTTCGAGATTTATATTTATTTTTTATCTACCAAGTGTAGGAACGTGAGAATATAGTTTTACACATATTTGCTTTTAAATCATTGAACCAGCTACCTCTCTCCTTCTCATTTATTAGCACTCTATAATTCGTTAATTTCGCACCTTGCTGGTTAGTTTTAGTCTACAATTTCTTCGCCAAAACATCATTTCCATTGCATTTTTTCTGTTTTTAATTCTTTTATTTGGCACCCACGTTTCTGGGTGCCGAGTGCCATTTGGTGTCGAGTTTTGCTTGTAATATCGTCCCTCTATATAATCGAGTGTAATTGTCATGTTATTGTCTTTTCGTTCTTTATATTATTTATTATATCCGTTTCATCTGATCCTGTATTTGTTAAAGTTATCTTTTAGTATTTAGGTATATTCATTTGTTTGTTTCAGTGACTTGTTATTTAACTCCAGGTCTTCTGCGGTGTTTCTAATAACCAGGTATTGCTTTTTATTGTAATTTATTTCCAAACCTCAGCTTTTAAATACTTCTTCCACCTCTTTTTATTATTTTGACGATGTCGTATTTGTCGTCTGCTAAAATTATTTGATCATTGGCAAACAAACGGCTATGGATATAGTTGTTGCCAATTTTACTCCCATCTGTCCACATTTCTTGTTCCAGTTTTTTAGTGTTTCTACTATTTAAAGTTTAAATAAAGTGGGTGACAGGCGGCATCCTTGTCGAAGACTTTTATCGACTCTAAACGTTTCTGAGTGATTTTATTGCAATTATATAGGTGTCACCTACTCTGCCAATTTTACTGATTGCCACATATTGTTGACTATCATAGGCCACTATCATAGGCCTTTCGAAGGTCCACAAATACAATGTGCAATTTAGCGTTGAATGCTATTGTTTTTTATGAGCTGTTTTATAAAAAATATATTCTCAGTATTCTGTATTCTGTTCTTCTGAAGTTCGCAGCTCTTCTTCCATACTTTCTTTATAGGCCAATTATGTTATATTTTTATTCGACACAACTGTATAGATGGGTTTGATGGTTGAAATGTGTAGTATGAACTATTACAAAAGACTCTCATCTAGGGATTCATAAATTTTTTAGTGGAAATATTTTTAAATATGAGAAATATGGAAATACGTGTTTGGCGGAGGAAGGCGATGGATAGGGACGACTGGAAAAAAATCTTGGGGAGGCTAGGACATACACAGGGTTATAAAGCCAAAATAATGATGATATTTTTAAATAAATAATCAAAAAGTCGTTTGTTCTGCTCATAACTTAAAAACTTGTCTGTTTAGAGATTTGACGTCAACAGACAACGTTTTCAAAAGAAAAGATACACAAAAATCAGATAATAAACAAAAAAGTTATTGCAAAATGAAGAACAAAATCGCTGTTTTTGAATATTGTTAATAACATTTTATTATTTATTAAAATTTATATAAATGTACCTGAACTTAAGGGTTTTATCGTGTTTGAATGAATAGTTTTTGGGAAATTTAATTTGTTTTTTCAATTTTTTAAAAAATGAGCTAATTTATAAGGCCGGTCTAGATAATTTGATTAAATCGATCTCAATATTCTGTGGTTTATTTTCTTCTGTTAGACGTATTCTATCATCATCATCATTACAACTCGTTATGTGCCAAAGCCTTCTTCAGAACAATCTTCCATTATAGAAGACGGAAGTAGGAGAGGGTGGTTTTTTAGTTGGTAGACAGGACAACAGATACCTGAATCTTTGGCACTGCAATATCTAGTACTTTAAATTAAACTAAAACCTAAATTTGAAGGACTCAAAATGGAAGTAACATATAAAAATTCGGTGCCCAATAAAACCGCCCTCCAGGAACATTCTAGGTGCACCACTGTTGATAGGTATACCTATTCATGATTTTTTCATAAAAACATATACATAGGTGTGACGCATATTTTTCTAGAATTATTGAGGTCTATTCTTTCGAAGGAGTAATATATTTTTTTCCTCATACCACATTTGGCACATTTTTAAAATAACATGCTTCGTATCATCTTCATACATTCCAACAAAAGCAGTTTTTATATTCTCGTTTTATGTGAGTGGGAAATACATAAAAACTAGCAAACCTAGAAATTACTTTAAAAATTACTTATTGGTACTGAATCACCTACTACTATTTCGGCTGATAACAGCAACCAATCGGATGATCTAAGAAAAGGTATGAGTGAAAGAATACAACCGCCTCCTTTTCACTTAGCTAATTAACATATTAGTATATAATAGTGGGTGGATCAATTAAATGAATTTATGGTACCGCCTTAATTGTAGATTGCTTTAATTATAACTAAGGTAATAATTAATAATAATAATTGTTATAGGCTACTGTATTTTGTAAAATAAATCTTTGTAGACTTGAATTGAATCGTTTATTTCAGAAACCACCTAACCGACAAAATATCAAAAAATGTGTAAATGCAATGTAAATACATCTTTTAGTACAGAAATAACCTATGTTTCATATCAGCAATATTATTTGACAGCCTTGAAAATAATTCGATTATTTCAGAAAGAACCCCAAATGCCGTAGCTTAGGTTCTTTCTGACTTTCTGCTATAAATTGCACTCACTCGTCACGGTTGGCGGTGAATTTTGTAACTCGCTGTTTTATTCGATTTAAAGGTTAGGTCACACTGAGTGATTAGTTTTCGTAAGTTTTCGATGAAAATTAGGTGTTATTTTGTTGTTTATTGTTACGTTATATAGTTCTTAAGCCATGTCAGATAGTACTGATGATAAACCTAGTCCTAACGTAGGCGTAGAGTTGTGCACGAAGAAAAATACAAACGGAATATTATTCGGAATGCTAGGCTCAAAGAACTGCAGTACGCCACGTACAAAGGAAAAAAAGTTCAACAAAGTCCCGATGAATGATATAAACTGTAAGTGCAATGTGAAATGTTCTTTGAAAATTACGGATGAAATAAAACGAGAATTATGGGCAACATTTTACTCTTGAGAAAGTAAAAATACCCAAGACACGTACCTCGAAGGTTTAGTAGAGGTTTTGCCTGTGAAACGTAGACGCAAAAACCGCAGGCCTAATGTAAATAATAAGCAAGCTCAAGAAAACCTTGATGTGCATACTGATGGCTGGAAAAACAAAAAATCCCATTCATACAAGTATAACTTGAAAGTAAATGGTGTTCTTACTCAAGTTTGTTAGAGGTGTTTTGCAATGTTTATTTTACACAACCCTGACCTAAAAAATAAAGTAAAGGCTAGTTTCCACAACAAATACTTTAAAGAGAACTTTGCTTACTGTTTTGGAAGACCACAAGTAAATGTGTGTTTAACTTGCGAAAGACAAAATTGAAAGACAAGTGTTTGAGTGATAATGCTAAAAGAAATGGAGCTGCTGAGAAAATGATACACTTAAGGCGAGCAAAACAGTTTTACAAAGCTATGGATGAGGCAAGGAAAAACAAAGATAACAACACGGTCGCACTAGCCTTCGACTATATGCAAAACTTACCCTTGCCGCACATACCTGTACAGGAGGTTTTTTACATGAGGCAGCTCTGGGTAAATGTGTTTTCGTTAGACAATTTGAAAACTAATTCTTCCGTCTATCACGAGGGCGAAGCAAACAAAGGTCATGACGAGGTATGTTCAGTGCTACTGAACTATTTCATTCCAGTTAATGTAAAGCATCTCATTTGTTTTGTGCTGGGTCATCAGGCCAAAATAAGAATCATACAGTTGTGCGTTTTTTACTAAACTTCTGTGACTCAGGTAGGTTTGAACCAATAATTCACAACTACCCTGTACATGGCCACTCATTTTCCCCATGTGACAGAGATTTTGGAAGCATAAAGCGTCTGTTGAGAAAGGATTTATACTCCTGATGAATATGCAGAGCTTATGCTAAAAGCTAGTAAGTCTGACCGATTTACTGTATATCACCTTACGTCAGACGATGTTCTCGGTTTCAAAAAGTGGTGGCCCAAATCATATAAGAAAATGCCAAATTCGGACGAAACATCAGGCAGGAAAGTATCCAAAGAAAATAAGCAGCCATTCAAAGTGTCCCAGTACAAGCAGTTTCTCTACAACAAGGATACTCGGGGAAAAGTAGTCGCACGCGACTTCATTGCAGGATTAACATCTACCTTCACATTGCTAAAAGCTTCCAGCCCTCCGGAACTACCAACAGAGAAAGCTTATTCTTTGAGAAAGGTATGTTTACTTTTATTTCGCCAAAGGTATTGTAAACGTTTTTTCCTTTTAGCTAAACATTTTTGTAGTCTATAACAAATTTTAAAATTATATCGGGTTTTGCACAGTGAGATTTTTGATTTTAGGTCCCAATTAACAAAAAAATGATAGATGATATAAAGAAATTGATGGAATACACTGTTGAATATGAAGCCTTCTATGATACTATCATCCAATTGCCAACGGCGGACATGGAGTTGCCAGAAGACTTATCATAAGCTGAATAGGTCCAGATCTTTCTATATATACATACTGTGGGTGTAGTGTATTTGTATTTTTCTATTTAGGCCTAGTATAAATATTTTTTTATAATTTGTTGTAACTGTTACTTAACTTTGACACCAAAACAGGAAAAAATTAATGGTTTGACTTAATTTCAATAATAATTTAAAAAAAATCCCTTTGAATACACTCATTTATTGCAGAAACCACCCAAGTGCAATTTTTCAAAAATTTATAACTCATAAACTCAAAGGAAAATATATTTTTTAAAACATAATATTCCAATAGCATGTTTTTGATTCAGTAAAAAAATATTTGAATGAGATTAGACTTATACTTAAGCTGCAAATCAGTTTTTTTAGTTTTGCAAAAGTTTCCTAAGTGCGAAAGAAGCGCACTTAGGTGGTTTCTGAATTAAACGATTCAATTGAGTTTACCATTAATACGTTTTTTATAGAATAGAAAAAGTATGTAGTTATTCCTTTGAAACACTGTTTTATTATTTATTTATTATTTTGACATTACCTACAATATACTGTATAAAATTCTACTTTTATTTTTGCTTACAAAAAGTTTTTTTACGTGCAAATTTCCAACTAGATATACAAAATAGGATACTAACAAGACTAGCACTATCAATACAACCTTTGCGCTGTAGTTTTTGTTTAATCAATTAAAAATCTGTAGTTTTAATAGAACAATTAAAGAATATTGTATTTATAACAATTAATTAGAAGAAGAAATGAGCAGAATCATTAAATTAAAAATCTTTATGCGAAAAATCGTGTTCATACTCAACCTTTGCCAACGAAACCACTAAAAATCGTCTTCAATACATCGCCATCTTGATTAGCGTGGGAACAAACAGCTACGACCAATGGTATCATCGAAAAGATATCGACGCACGGAATTCAGGACGTCGCGACGATTTAGTTTAGTTTTCAACGTGGGAAAATGACCAGATGATGTGTTTGAACCTTTAACATTTTCCTCCGTTTACTGTTTAGGTGAATTTGTCTCGGGAAACACTGAGAATCAATAGCTTGTACAGTTTTACACGATTTCGAAATTTGAAAAAAAATAATACAGTGACGGACACCTAAAACACTTAAGGCGATGTATTTGATGGCTTTTTATATTTAAATGGGGCTTTAAAATTAATATTAAATGATTCGATATTGATTTCTGAACATTTCTCTATAAGTTAACTTTCATTGTTTTCGAAATATCAAAGATACCTATTTCGAAGATCTAGCAGAAGAGCAAATCCTCTCTATAGACCGGGTAAAATATCAAATGATTTTGAAGTTCATTTTGCAAATAGGTCAAATATTTTCCTAAAATGTTCAACAAAAAAGGAACAATGACGCTTAGCTTATACTTAGGTACTTACTTACTCCGTAGCATTATAACCTTTCGTGGGTTTTAGCCGACTTGGCAGTATGTCTCGATTCTTCTTTTTCTTGAGCAATCTCCATCCAATTTTCAACGTTCATAACTTTAAGGTCTCCAGCTATATTATCTCGCCACCGGAGCAGATGTCCACGTGGTGTTCTTCCAGTTGGGACTTCTTCTCATACCAGCCTTGCTATTCTTTCGTCAGAATGTCTTCTGAGGTGTCCTGTCCATTGGAGTCCTCTGGACTTTATTTATTCTATTATGTTCGCGTCTGGATATAGTTCTTCGAGCTCCTTGTTAGTTTTTATCCTACATATTCTGTCCTGCTGCGTTATCAATACAATACACTGAATATAAAAACAACATTGCAAGTAACATAAATTCAGTGTTTGTCGCACCTGTGACAGAAACTGAAATTATGGATATAACTAAAAATTTAAAAAACAAAATGAGTTGTGGAATTGATGAAATATCCACTAAAATCCTTAAACTTTGTATAAAGGAGATAGTGAATCCTCTCACTACAATCATAAATAATTCACTAAAATCTGGTGTATTTCCTGAAAACTGCCATAGTAACACCTGTATACAAAAAGGGAGATCCTAAATTAATTAATAACTATAGACCAATTAGCCTTCTATGTTCCTTTTCAAAAATCTTAGAAATGACTATGTATAGGCGGATAACAGAATTTTTAACAAAATGTCATATTATTAGTGCAAATCAGCATGGTTATCAACAGGGAAAATCAACTCAGACTGCGATTTTTCAATTTGTCTGGGATATTTTTAAATGTACTGAGATTGGTCATATGGCTTTGGGTCTCTTTTTGGACCTATCAAAGGCATATGACTGTTTAGTGCATGACATATTATTTGATAAATTGGAGAAATATGGTATACGTGGACCAGCATTGAACTGGTTTAAGTCCTACTTGGCAAATAGGAGACATTTAGTAAAAATACATAAAAACACTGAAATGAGCATCTCATCTGAAAGCACTATCAATATTGGAGTACCACAAGGAAGTGTGATTGGTCCTTTACTGTTTTTGATCTATATCAATGATCTTCATGGTCTAGTGGCTAATACTACTTCCAGCATAACAAATTATGCAGATGATACAAACATTTTAGTCAGTGGTAAAGACATGTCTGTTCTAAGTGTTAATGCTGATTTAGAGTTCCAGAAAGCTAAAAACTGGTTTTCTATGAATAGGTTGATTTTAAATCAAAATAAAACAGATCTTCTTTTGTTTAAGACAAATTATGCACATTCAGATATGCCAAACAGTATTATTGTAAATAATGACACTTTAAATATTAGCAGCAGTACCAAATTTTTAGGATTATATATTGACAGTATTTTATGTTGGGATAAACATGTTGACCAGTTATGTATGTCTTTGAGTAAAGTGATTTACAGCTTTAGAGTTCTAAAAAATACATGAATAGTAACTCATTAAAAACAGTGTAGCATGCTAATTTTGAAGCAAAATTTAGATATGGTCTAATAAATTTTGGCCACAGTAGAGACATAAATAATGTATTTCTGGTTCAGAAAAAAATAATCAGAGTTATGTTTGACTTAAAAAGTAGGGAATCATGTAGAGGGCATTTTAGGAGTAATAATATTTTAACAGTTTACCCTGTATTTATTCAAGAATGCTTACTGTTTCTATATAAAAATAAAATACTCTTTAGGAACTTTGAGCCCAATAGTATAGTAAATACCAGGTTATATAATTATAAAATTCCAATACACAGGTTAAGTATAACAGAAAAAACGCTCTTTATTGCTGCATCAAATTGTTTAATAAACTGCCTGAACCTATTAAAAGGGAGGAAAGATTAAGTTTGTATAAACATCAAATATTTAAATTACTGGTAACTCTTGAGCCATATTCTGTGGAGGACTATTTGTATATGTAACGGTTAGGAATAAGTAAATAATATTTTCGTTTGTGACACTGTTTTTTTTTTTTAATAATTTTATGTTCACGGAATGTATATTATTTTCTAAAAATAAAGATATTGTTATGTTATATTGTTATGTTATGTTATGTTATATAAATCAACGGCACAAAGATCGTCTTGGAAGTTTTTTTTCAAATACGCAGTCACTCTTCGTTTGGCTTTGTTATCGTCCACGTTTCGCTAATATACATCACTACGGGTCGTACGACTGTTTTATATATGTAGTTGTAACTTTATACTTCTTATTAGTTGTTTCGATTTTATGTTTTGCGACCAACAATAGCAAAATCAGAGAAAGACTGGCATCTGACAATGTTAACAAACAATAGAAGTACGCTTAATTTTGACACGCAATTCTAAAAGTGTTAAATAGGAACTTATGGTATTTATAGAGAAAACGATTAAAAATGAATGACGCGATTTATCCGAAGGCTAAATACATTGCGAAGGCAATTTGTGTTGAGTAAATAATCATTTAGATCAGGGCGAATGTGTAAAAAATCGACTAAATTTGGATGTGAGAGGTGGTATTCGAATTTTTGCAGAAATAGGTATGTTATAACTTTAATAATAATAATAATTGACTTCTCCTCCTTTTGATGAACATTTTAGCCATTTATCTCTGGCATTGAGCGAATTTTGTCTTATAAATGGAATTGTTTTGGTAGCACTGGTTCCAAATTTCATACATATCATGCAGCCGCTTAATGTTGCTATATTCCGATCTGTCAAAGCTACATGCCAGAAAATAGTTCATAATTTCTGAGGCTATTTTGAAAGCCAATCTCCCATAAATTCTGCTGAATCCAATTTTGTCACTCCTTAAAAATTTCCAATGCCATTTTATTCAAATCAAATGCATTTTATTTTGCAAGTACCATAGACGGAGGAAGCAGATATCGAAATGCCAGATATCGAAATACCAAATATCGAAATTTCATTCTGCAGATATCGAAATACCAGCACCAACACTTGAGGAAGTAAAGAATGCGATCACGTCTCTAAAAGACCATAAAGCACCAGGAAATGATGACATAAATAGAGAGTTGTTAAAAAAGGAGGAAACCTTTTACACCAAAAATTGTATGACATCATTGAGTATGGCAACAACAGAAAATGCCTATACAACCACATAAAAAAAAAGTCTCTGCTAGGATAGTTTCGGGAAATAGAGCATTATACTCCCTTTCAACAATATTAAGATCGAAGCTGCTAAAAAGAAAATCTAATTAACACTGTATAAGTGAATTATTCGCCCAATTATTACATAGGGCAGCGAAACATGGACTCTCAACCAGCGGGAAATTAATAAGCTTCTAGTATTTGAAAGAAAGAAAGAATAATATTTGGCCCTCAAAGAGATGAATTTACAGGTGATTGGAGAAGACGCCGCAATGCTGAATTGGTGACTCTGTATGGAACCGAAAACATAGTTAGACTTATCGAGACAAACAGAATAGGATGGGCAGGTCACGTGGTACGACCAGAAGAAGACAGAGTGTTAAAGACAGTGTTTTTTGAAAGACCATATGGTAAAAGATCAGTAGGTCGACCGAGAAAAAGATGGAAGGATGATGTTAAAGCCGATTTATCTAGAATTGGTAACAATGGAAAATAGAAGCGCAAGATCGTAGAGGATCGAGGGCGATAGTGGATGCGGAGAAGACCACGAGTTGTAAAGCCAGTGAAGAAGAAGAAGTACCAGAGAAGAGAAGAAGCTGAAAAAAATAAGAAGGAAAAAAAGAAAAACTTGAAGAAAAAGAAAAAAACATCTAACATCACGAAGAAAAATGTAGAATCTGTAGATAAGAGAACATAAAAAATTAAAGTTTCCGAAAGCTATGAAATTAAACCTAAACATTGAGAATCAAGGAAAACAAAGAGGAGAGATGGATGGAGCAAATAAAAAAGAAAATGAAATTTTAAACAAAAATGTTGTTTCTGGAAGAAAAACAGGTGGAAGAACTAGAAAGCAGAAAGCTTACAATTCTATGGAAGAAATAACAGAAGATAAATTAAAAATCTATAGAAAAAAATAGGTTATGATTATCAAAAAAATTGTTTGTTTGTACCGCCTCAGTACAATAAAAAAATGGGTCTTTTTTTTGTACCTGAGGTAAATCATTTATAGCTCTTTGCTCTTATGCAATAAATGAAAAAAAAAAGACTGTTCCTAAGTAAATCATGAAAGTATTTTTTGTTGTTTTTTTTTATGTTCAAGATATTTTTATGGATCAGTTTATCGATCAGAAATAGAATAACGAGTTTTTTATTATTTTAATATACCGCGGGCATATAAGTTAAAATACAACCCTGTACTTATTTGTAATAGTTAGAATAAGAGAAAACATTGTTCCGTGACGGGACCCTAACGAGTTTTTCCGTGAAAGACTGAGTGAATAGTGAAAGGACAATGAAATCAGTATAATTATAGATTTAGGAATAAACTTGTAATTGTATTTTGCGGTGGGCATTTTTCGAAAGTAAATAAGAATTAGATTTAGATAAGAGATAACAAGAATTTGGAAACTTATTTCTGTTGAAAAAGGCAAAATTGTTAATGGTTTCTGAAAAGTAATTTGAGTGAAAGTAGTTTATTTGTTTTAAATATCATGTTGGAAATTTTCTAAATCGAAAATAAGTGGGAAAGATGAATGCTTATGATTGGTTAAAAAAGAATGGTGGGAATGAGAGAGTTGAGAAGATTGTCTGGGTGAGATTGAAAGATTATTATGTTACCGGCAGACCAGAAGAGAAGACATGTTTTCGTGTAGTCAATCTGAGTACCAGTGTTTTCGTTTGTTAGTGAAAAAGGTGGAAGCTGAGAGCAGATCAAAATCGAGAAGCTTAATACCTCTTTTGAGTCTGCATAGTCCACGAGATATAATTGAGAAAGAAAGGAGAATTTGTGAATAAATAGTACCGGTCAAAAGAGGCTTGGGCTTGTGTTTTCGGAGGAGTAGTTTGCTGGCATGCGGTTTGGATCGATGCTGAGAACGGGAAAGATTTGATGGTAGCCGGACATAATCAATCAATGAAGGAACTGTGGTTTGATCGAGAGGAGACATCATTGGTGTAAAAATAAAGGTCAGTCAAATAATTTGAATGAAAGAAAATTTTAAGATATTCTAAAGATAAAATCAAATATAAGCATACGAACTAAGATTCCAAGTTTCAAAGAGTTATTTTTTTTTGTGAATAAATATATTTTTATATGGTCATTTTTTTTAGTAGATATTATTATAAAACAGATCAATAGATAGTTTGTAATTAAAATTAAATTTAGAGTATAGGAGTTTATTGGGAAAGATAATTGCCCACAGAAGTTATTTATTAATATTAATCGTATTGTTTATTGAAAATAAATAATAATTTGTGTGCAAATTTATGTTGTTTTAAAGTTAGTTCCGTTTCCTGTTCTATCCCGATTATGAGCAACTAGGAGATACTGAACCCACTAGAAGAATTATATAAAGTAGACTGATTAAAGTAATAATTTTTAATAAAAAGGAACCCTGAGAATTTTAAATAGTAACTGAATTATATTACTCTGCATAAATTAGTGAATTAATTAATTAAATAATTGGATTAATTAAATTAGCGTTAATTAATAATAAAACATCATAAAGCAGATCACAACAATATATTACGTACGTACATCGTTTTATTTTATTTAGTTTTACTAGGTATATCTATTTATCTATACATACCGTGAAAACGTTAAAATACATATTTACAAAAAATTGTGTGTACAGTTTAAAACAAAAAAAAAGATAATTCTTTTGATATATAGGCCGAAATTAAATAACCATTACGCCGGATGTACCACTGATTTTTTCAACATGGGCCGGAATTAAAGTTTTTTGCATTTTAGTGAAAACAATTTTGTTTACGAATAAAAACACATTTTTCATTTTTTTAATAATTATTTTAATAAGGAAAACATCAAGCTATCAAATATACTTTAAATCAATTTTCTCTATTATTTCGTTTACTTAATATTTACGTCTAAAGTCAAATATTCCTTAACTGGGCTGTTATTAGGTCGGTTTACCTTACATTGTATAATACATACCTAACTAAATATTTACTTACTAAAACTCATAAAAACGAAAAGATCCGGAACGAGTCGTAAAGAAAGACCTCAAAATTATGGAACTCCAGTGTAAAAATAGCTTAATCAAAGGGAAGACGACACGAAAAATGGAAAACAGCAACAAAAAAATTGTCACGAATTTAAGTATTTTCTGGTGCTCAGTTAAGTATCGTATATAAAAAGAGATGCTGTAACAGAAACTACCCTTTATATTGTTAATAGTAAAAAATAAATCCGAATTATCCTCGGCGGTCTGCACGTTAATAGAAAATTTAAAATCTCCTTACAGGGGTGTGAACGTGGATAGGGAGTCTCTTTAATACCACTTAAAATACTCCCTTGCATTTATTTAAAACTGCATAAACAAGTCCAGAACGCAGCTGGATATCATACCCATTATTCTGCCCCTTATAATAATATTGTCATTACAACTAGTAAGCACCTGTATACTTCCCGAATTTAGTACATATAAGCTGAAATCTGGATGATTTCCGCATGGTTTAGATGCAAGAAAAGACACATAATTTATCTCAATAAATGTGATATTAAAAAAATTATTTTGAAATGTACTTAAACATTTTGAATGTATTAAAAATATAGATATATAGGACTTATATAATAAATTTAAATTAAATTTTTAAGATAATTTTTTTAACGTTACGTAATGTAATTAAGAAAATAATAATGTAACCTGATAGAAAATGGTATAAGAATATTCGATGAATATTTTGGCGAAAGATCAAATCCAAAGACTGACGAAAATGATGATGAAGAGGAAACCATCAATAATATTAGTGTCAGTATTGGCCAAAACAAGAAGTATTAAAATTTAAAGCATTTTAAAACGCAAATTTTATTTACGATATTCTCTTTACCAATCATTCACTAACCTCTTGGTAGTGCCGAAACTGTGTGAGAGATTGTAAGGAATCGAACGTTTCAGCTGTGGTTTCAGTAACTTATGTACCGTTGTAGCTGACGGTTAGTCGTCGTGTGACCATTACAGTTTAATATTGAATAGTGTGGTGTGTGGTATAGTTATCGAGCAAAAAGACAAAAGAGAGAATCTAATCCTTATGAAAAGGAGACCAAAAACGTGGCCTCTGATGGCAGACATATCCGGAAATGCGAATGCGCCAAATTTAAATTTTCCGACACTTATTAACAGTAGCTATATAATATTTTTCAGAATGTGTCTTAGACGAGAAAGTTTTAATTAATTATTAACGATAATAGTCTAAAATGCGACACAATTGTTAAAAAACTTCAATATAAATAAGATTTCAAGTGACATTTGGGACAAACCAGAGATATGTAAGAGAGGCATATCTCTGGAACAAACAATAACATAACCCAACTAAATTTGATGTCAAACAAGAATAGAGACTCTCTTTCCTTGTTTAATGTGGCTTCTAAAGATCGCACTTCCTGTCTAACAATATTTTTGCCTCCACTACCTTTACATTCCCTCTTTTGTCTTTTTACTCGATGGGTATAGTAAACGAGCTTTCGGGTGTCTCAGACCAGCGCCACTAATATCGTTACAAAAATATTTCGAGGTAAGCTCTGATATATTTATACATTTCTCTAATGCTAATTAAAATATTGTTAGATTTTAGCAATTAGGGATTACGAGCACGGGCAAGCTTGCTTGCAGAAACTTTTATAAGAAGTACGACTAGATAATAGTGATATTGAACCAATGGCATGCGAAGATAAATAGAGGAAGAGGAAGAGGATATTGAGGAAATTATAAATCTCGACAGTGAATCAGAACAGGATATATTATAGTTTATTTTTATGAACGAGAGAGTAATTAGCATAATTTTAACTGGTACCTTCGACCACTCCAAGGGCGTGCTCAAGATTAATTGAAAAATTACTTTGAATAATTGTAAAAAATAAATGAATTATTTCAGTGTTATAAAGTGTTTTGTGAATGTAAACAAAAGTGACCTCTTTTATCACACACAGAACTGACTGGCCTACATTAAAAAGGGTTTTAAAAAATTCACATTTTTTTTAATTTTTAAAAATTACAAAAGAGAAAAAGAGTTTTTAAAACCGTCTAAGGTATGTTAAATAGATGAATAAAAATATTAATATAAAACTTACAGCTACTTGTTACAAATCCAAATCAGATTTGGAAGATGAACTTTCAGAACCAAGATTTATAATAACTGGCTCGATCATTTTATCAGTAATATTGTCCAGCTTCCACATTTTTTCCTCTTCTTTAATAGTGTGATTTACTGCCTTTTCCCAGTTTTCAGGTTTTACATTATTTACGGCCTCCAAAAACAACTGTTTAACATCATGAATTTTAAACGTGGTATTTTTTCTTGAAACTTCACTCTTTATCTGTGCCCATACCAGTTCAATCGGGTTTAATTCACAATGATATGGAAATTTCATCAATTTCGTGTTTTTTTAAATTTTTCTTTATGAAGGGCACACAACGAATGAAGTTCCTTTCTTATAGATCCGGGATGGTACGTAATATTTTTTGAACTCAGCCAATTCTGCAAGTCTTTTTTTAACCACTTGGTTGTGGGCAGTCCTTCTATAAGTCTGGAGTGATAAACATACACAATAAACTGCACCTTGCAACTGAAGTACCTACTTTTAGTGAACTGTTAAGAATTTTGAATACGCCACTTGGACCTTCCTACAAAATGGAAAAACCCACTATCACATTTTCTGTGGAATAAGTTTAGAAGGTAATTATCTAGTCAATTACTGTCGTAGATTCCTGGAATTAAAGAATTAAATGTTTGATTGTTGAAACCCTTACTTTGTGGAATGCACTCATTTCAGATAAAATAAAACGTTTTATTTTATCTAAAGAATTAAACTTTATTTTGCAAATAGGTAGGTACTTATTAAACTTTTATTGGTTATATATAACCAATAAAATAAACATCTTACATTTCTTGCAAATTCATTAGTACCTGTTAACCTCCATCACTCCGACACTGGCAACCTTATTTAGGGATTAGTAACCCTCACAACTATTGTATTCTATTCTGCTCCAACCTTTATACCTGGTGGTCATACTCAATTTAAAATTGTTTTCCTATATACTTCTGTAAACTTGTTGACAAATATCTGTTTTTCATTGAGTCACCCGTATCAACAGTTTAGGGATTTGCATACATAAATTATTGTTTTATTACTCTCTCATACATAAAAATACACTATAGATGCAGATGAAACAATTAGCAAGTCATATTAAATTTTTATTGTTTTAGGCAAGAACCGTTCAACTTACTGAAAGAAGCATCCTCCAAAGCCAAGAACCACTAGAACAAGACAGGATAACATAATAATTTGCTTAACGGGGCCTACAAAAAGTTTAAAAATTTAATGGGCGTTGTCGTGATTTTTAATTATTTCTTGGAGAACAGATACACTTTCATCCGGAATATCGTAATGAGTTTAGTTTTACCTTAAATTTTTACCTGAAGAAATAACACTTTCGTTCAAGTCAAATATTTTTGCACATACACTTTCGTCTAGGGGTCGAGGTCCGCGGGAGTCAATCCCATAATTAAAAGAAATTGTCTTACTGCGTTAATAAATTTATTATCTTACATTAGTGAATTTCATTTACAAGTTACAATATAAATAGCAAATAAGAATAAACTTACTTAAAAACTAAAATAATGGGATGAATATTTAACATATTCCAGCCTAGTAATAGTTTTTTCATTAAAATTTTCTATTTTACTTTTAAAAAAATTTCTCATGAGCTACAGTTTTATTATTAGGTCTATTACATTTATGAACACTTTGAATTCTAATGTATATCTCATTTTGATATTGATTGATAGTCTCTAAAAACACGAATATATTCGGATGGTATGTATTAAAGGATTTATGTAAATATGAATGGAAAGATTCGCATGCATTGGTTGTTTTCGTAGTTTCTGATGATTTTGCAGCCCAGAGTATCGGTGGAAATGTTGAGTTTTTATCAACATATGCCTCAACTAAATAATCAACAAAAGCATTTAGTTCGACACTCTCGGGCATAATTTCGATCAGATCAAAAACTAAACAATCACCGACTTCTTGGTGATCTAGAAAAAGAAGACCAAAGCAATGAATAATCTATTTTTCCACTTTAATTCTGTTTTTGTAATCATTTGTTAAGCCAAGTTCTTGATTTTATGCCACCAAGCCTGCGAAAGATGGAATCTACATCCGATTATTTTAGATTGACCCCAAACTGATTTTACAGCCTTATGAATTGATTTTTCAAAATCAATGACAAATTGATTTTCAAAATTAATCACAATATTTTTTGGAAGAAAATTTAAAGTTAGCTCTAAACATTTGGTTCTTATCAAATAGAAACATGTTTCATATGTAGATGATAATTTATCTGGCAATAAACAAAATACTAGTGGAATGTAGTGGCTATTGTAGTATCCACGAATTGATAATATCAGTATTAATAATAATAAGTACAGACCAAACATAGCACTTAACGATTCTTTGCCTTAGTTCTAAACTGAGATGGTTTTTGCAAAGAAATGACTTCATTTTCATAAAAGTAGTTTTAGTCATTGCTATTCTACATTTTATTTCTATGTCTGGATCTAGTTGGTCCGTTATCACAGTTCCCAAATGTGCCATTTTGTGAACTTTCTTAACTTGGACTCCGCTTGGAGTCCGCTAAATTCCTACAAAATAAAAAAGAAAAATTGTCTATTTCTTTTTTTTTAGACCCACCTGGTCTATGACAATGGGGCTACTAAACTTGTAAGAAACTATAGCGCCACTACCCGGACAAGTAAACTTTTGATTTTCTGAAATAAACCAACAATGCTGTTAAATACTATTTGTGAAAATATTGTCAATATTTATCACTTATAAATAGTAATAGTTGGATGTTATATGTAGATATTACGAAACAACAGATGGCAATAAATATACGAGATTTTTTTGCACCCCATTTCCACCCAAACCGGAAACGCTTAAATCCTCCCCTATTAGTCTATTTAGTTCATTGTTTATTCCCGTCTATAACTTAAATTAAGTAGCTCCGACACAATTAAAAACGCATATTGGATTTTGGCCCAAATTTATAACTTCATATTTCATTCTGGCGTGAATCCCTTGTATGTATCGTGCAAGGAATGTCATCAATTTTGTTGCCGTGACAGACATGTTCAAACCTCGAAATATTATTTATGAGAATCGCTCGAGGAAAACTTTAAATTTAGATTGTAAAATGTTATTAGTAGGTAAACTTAAATAACGTTTACAAATTTTTTACTTATAACTATTGGAGCATCTAAATACTACAGCTAATCGTGGTGCAGGTATTTAACAAAAAAAATGTTTCACGAAATTGAGGGGCTGAGAGGAAAAGTGGTACAAGTGACATTTAGATAGTTTTGAGAAAATGAGAGTTAAAGTGAGAGTAGTGGCACAAAAAGACCAAACAAAATTTTAAAATCTAATCAAGATATTATTATTAGTAAGTTCTTAATGTTTTCATGTGCAGTTTTTACAATCATATACATTTAGTTTTTTTGAAACATTTTTTACAAAATGTACATGTACCATTTTTGTTGTTTAGAGTAAAAATGGTACAAGTAAATATTACCATGAGTAAATAAATAAATAATATCTTTTATAAAAGAAATACATGTAATTTTTTGAACATTTATTTAAGAAGCTACATTAGATACGAAAACAAAATGTATATTGCACAAAAATACAGGAACAAAAAATGCATAAAAATAATAACGAAATGATATTATATAGACGTGCTACCAACTGAGCTAAATATCTTCCTCATCATCATAGTCGCTCAAAAGTATTTTATCATTGTCGTCTACCTCATCGTCATCTTCATTGTCCTTCTCTTTTCTTTCTTCAGGTTGCATTGCATTGGCTTCTTTTTCTGACCTTGTTTTCCCTTCTTCGCAGTGTGATTGAGCTGATTGTAAAATTGATGGTAAATTGGTGGCACAAAGCATAGTAGGTCTTGTAAATTCTTCCATTTTTCATACTTCAGACTCATGGGTGAACTATACAGTTTGCTAAGACTAATATTCTGAGGTGTTCTTCCACGCATCTTCTTCAAACAGTTAACAGTTATAAATTCAGTCTCTTCATTGAGAGTGTACTTGAATTTCATAGTAAATGGGTCTTTCTGCTCAAACCGAATCCATTTTATTTCTCTCCATTTTATCTGCTTATTCTCATCATCCTTTTTAATATTTTCCTGCACGTACTCGTTGAAGTTTTCGAGTGAAATGAAGTGCTCCATCTTCATTTCTTCACATTTAAACTTCTTAGAACTGTTTCTCACAGCATTCATCCACTCACTGGGTACAAAAATATAAGGTACTTGCTTTTTGTACTTTTCAATGACTCCGAAATCTTCATCGCATTCCATGAAGGTATGTCCCGGTTCAAGGAATTTGTGGTCTATTATTTCTAGCTGAGTTTCTTTAACCACATACATAAAAAATTTCACAATATTTTTATTCTTATTTTGTCCCGAACAAGAATCACTAAATGCAATAAGATGTCGTGTATTTTGATTAAGACCAGCAATAAATTTCCAAAGACATGAAGAAACTTCCATAGAGCCTCTGGATGCTACCGATTCATCCCACATATACATTGAAGCACATTTCTTGCCCAAATTATGGATTCCAAAATTATATGTCCATAATACTCGCATATAAAACACTTTGTTGGTTGTAAGTGCTGGTGTAGGTAAAGCTTTTTGTAGATCGAAACAAACTGATACCACTTCTTCATTCCTTGAAGTTTCAGCCACTATTTTTGCCTCTTTTTTGGCTTGTATTCCCGATTCGGCTTTTCGGTGATGAAGCTCTCTCTCGCACATTATTTTCTTTTTATCTGACTCACTTATGCACGATTTTATTGATGTTTCGAACTTATCGCACTTATTACAAGTATCGGACAAGGGATGATGAAAACTTCGGTATTAAACACTCTCCTGTAGCACCATTCCTTGACAGGAGCTTCGTTATTTTCTTGACAATGCCCTAGGTAACACTTATACATTTTTCTTATGGTCAAAAATGAAGGAAGGTACCGTCTACGGGGATTGTAATGTCTGGTGTAATGGCTAGTATATTTTGGAAACATATCAATACGTCGTTTTATCTTATCAATTACATCCTGTGATGGTTTATTAGGACATGGAGCTCTTCCTCTTTTATCAACAGCGGTGATTCCAACGTCAGATATCCCATTTAAAATTCTCGAATAACGTCCATTGCTGATATCCAAAGTTTTTAAGAAAAACATTTTGCAAACTCTCATATTTTTTAGTTTGATAGTAACGCTCTTTTCTTTATGAGTAACAGCTTCTGTACGTCGTCGTTTGGGCAAAGCGATCTCTGTACAAGAAGTAATGAATGCATTCTGCAGATTCCAATTTCCTAGACCCCAGAATTGGTTAAATATTTCCTGTCTTTGTTCATCGGTGAATTTTTGACACTGAAATCTGCAAGTATGTATATAATTTTGCAAAATTCTTGCTTTTACTAACTTGTTTTTATAGCCTACGTATTCCTCACCTGCATTTCTTTTTCGTTTTTCTTACTTGCCTCTTATCTAAATCGCTATATCTCAAACGTTTTTTGCCCTTTTTCTTTAATGACTTGTTTAAATGAACATCTGCAATGTTTTGTAGATCATGATTACTATCGCTACTACTTTCTTCTATTGGATTATAGTTTCTGTCCTCTTCTGAATCGTCATATTCCGAATAACTGTCAGATTCTGAAACAAAAAAGAAACATTTTAAGGTTATGCTATAAGTTTCTTTCAACTACTACTTTTTGAAGACATAGATAAATAAAATAACCCTATAAAATAACAATTGAAAAAATATAAAACGCATTGAAGACTTACCTTGCATTATTTTAAGGCTGTTTCACAAATTGTATTAATATTATATAAAGTGTAAATTGTATAAGTCTATAGATGTCTCAAAGTGAAGATGGTTTACAACGTATGCTGCACCAATTTAATATAACCGTCAGAAAATTTAACATGTTAATTTCTCCAAAAAAGACAAAATGCATGGTTACAACAGCAAATGTTAGATGTAAATTGGAGCTGAAAGGTCAGATAATAGAACAAGTGATAGGAGTTTAAATATCCAGGCATCACATTATCTATCTCAGCTACTTACTTGAACTGTAATATGGAACTGTAGTATTGTATTGGCCGAATTTCTGGACCTTGATAATCTAGTTCAGTATAACAACTTGGGAAATATGCCTGAATTTAATCATGTCCAATCTTATATACTAAAAGGGTAAGCCCTTTTCTTGTGCGCAATACTCCTCCTAAACGGTGATAGATAGGAGAATAATTTTTTCGAATAATTAAACAGATTGTTGAGTAGATTCCCCCTAAGGTTTCAAATTTAAAAAAATTCGAACCGGTTTAAAAATGGCGGCCATAAAATGAATTTTTCCTATAGTAAAGTATAGGAATTTTACAGGGTTCATTCTTCAAAATTTACAGTCCTAATTTTCAATGTATTTTTAAAATATGAACGCGTCTACTTTTTTCTTATACTTACTGATTGAATTCAGAATTATGAAACCAGAAGTATTTACTTCCCTAATTCCGGATTTAGTTTTTAAAATTATGGTTACTTTCACGGTGTTCAAGAGCATATAGACGGGGCCGCGAGTTCTCAAACCGAGTTCTTTTTCTTAAACGTGGCATTTTACAATCTAAAATATGCAAAAAAAAGTTACTTCCGTTTTTTATTTAAGAGGGGCGGAGTCTAACAATCATATTATTTCCGTTTCCTAATGTAAATCTTCCTGAAAATCCTAAAAAACTTCTGTATCGATTTTCAATTTAAAAAAATTGGCGTCGATACAGTTTATTTTTAGGATTTTTGGAACATTTACATCAGGCGACGGAAACGATGGATCGTTAGACTCCGCCCCTCTTAAATATCAGCAAAACTTACATCAAAACTCGATGTCGAGTTGGTCCGCTTGTTTTTAATTAATCCGTATGTTCTTGACTACTACGTAAGTGCTTTTGATACACAAGCTATTGACTTATCTACTGACTAAGAATGAAATTACCATACTCCAGGATGGATGTCGAGCTATTTGGGCACCAGGGCTCGAGAATCATCGTCGTTATTATCTTCGTCTTCAGCTATCCCGAAAACATTCGAGTAACAAAATTGAACTCATTCCTGTCGATATTTTCTGTGTACCTACTTTGAAAATACATACATTGTATTTATGCGTAAAATACATTTTTCATTTTACCACTATGAATTTTGTTCATAAACTTTCCTGACACTTTGATTCAACTTGCTGCGGAAAATTGGTAGGTTTAGTACTTATTATTTATTGCTTTATTTTCTCGCCTACTTCTATTAACATATTCTGTATTAACCCTGAACTACACTATTTTGGGGTCAAATTTGACCCCAGGACTTGAAATTTCGTGCGCCACTGGTAGATTATTAGTCTTATAAATGAACATTAAGTAATATTTGCAATGCCAAATTTGACTAGAGAAATACACTTCATAATTTCCAAAGCATTAAAAAATAAAATTACTAATCATGATCATTCTAGATCAGAAAGGCCAGTTGTAAGACGTAGATGCTACTTGTATCCGAGAGGTAAGTTCAATTTAAGATATTTTTTTTTTGTTAAAATAATGAGTTATGTTTTTGATAATTTTTTTTAATAGTTCTATAATTTTTAGTATAGCATCTTATTTTTTTTTTAAATAAAATTTAAGTTTACAAAAATCTCTTTATTTTTTATCAAAAATACAAAAAAAAATAAATATATTTTTATATCTCGTTTAAAGGTTTTTAAAATTTGTGTCATCTATGACCCAACGATAGTAGTTATGTGGGTGTCAATACACGATAGTAGTTCAGGATTAAAAATAAAACAAGACGCAAATATGTACAGAAGAAACTATAGTTTTTGGGTCAATAAAACATTTATTATGTTTATTATTAATAACTCACTCATTTGTAACAAAACAAGGAAATAGTTCATCTACGAAAGATTTCGTTTCCCCTTCGAATAATCTACCCAGCTTATAACTCACCCCTTAGAGCTATTGTCCCAGGTGTCTGTTTCGGAGGCACAAGTTGAGGTCGAAGGTGTAATTTGTTGGTGCCCCTCGCAAATCATTAAAAATGTATCGTAGGAGGTTCATATGAAAGCATTTCCGCCCCTTATATATGACATGCGAATATGACATATTCTAATAAAGCACCTAAAATAATATTTGATACAATATACGATTACAATATACAAAAACTAAAAACAAGAAATTTAACATTAAAGAAAAAAAATCTTTACTTTTATAAATGATATATCAGCAATATATCGGATTGGAGCCCAATAGGAAGGAGAAAAAGAGGTAGACCCCGAAGATTATGGAGGGATGAAGTGGACGAGGCCATTTAAAGACGAGACCTTAGAGATGGAGAATAGCAGAACAGAAAGGATTGGAGACGTTGGCTGAAAGAAGGAAGGCGGCAACAGCTGTAAAAATCCTTATATAGATAGATAAATATCAGCAAAGAAAAGTAGCTTTTTATTTTATAGTCAGTCATTTATAATATCTTATCGTATTTTTGTAGGCGAATAAAACCATAGGTTTCGCAGTCATTATCCCATCCACACACACCACATTTTTGTCGAGTGCACAATATCCGCATTTTTACTTGACTTACTGCGACCTTAATAAAAAAAACAACTTATAAAATATGCAATTAAAAGAAATTAGCATATTTTTGAAACGCCATTTTGGGAAGATTATAATTGAAATTTTGATTTCTTAATGCAAATCTTGAAAATATAGGCCAAAGCGAATAAAACGAGCCCTTATAAAGACCTATAAAATATGTATTTAAGAATACGATATTTTTCAATGTTTAAACAAGGATTTCGTTCTTTGTTTTTAAGACACTCAAAAAAGTGAACTGGGATGTTTTAATTTGAAATGTTTTAAGTTCTTTTTTAATAAGAAGTAGAAGTGGGTTGTCACAGTACAATTGAGTCAGTGAGGATAATGAACTAAGAAAATCTGTGATTATTATACATCTTTCTTTGTTTTTGTTTTGTATTAACGATAGAGCTTTAAGAATTGCGAATAATTCAGAGGAAAAGATGGTTATAATTGACGATAATTTAAAACTAACTGATGAGTCTTCCGAATAAATTGCTGTTCCAACTCTATCTTAATTTTTTGATGCATGGCTGTGTACGTTGTAGGTATTGCCATATCTGTTTAATTGTGTATGAAACTTTTGTTTAACCTTCGGCCAGGCGCGCCCTAAATAATTACATCCATCAGGCGCGCCGCAGCAATTTGCTGCCATGTAGTTTCTTATTATTTTCAACACTTTTAATTATTGATTAACTGTATCGTTATTTATTTTGTCAAAAAATAAGAACGCTTTATTAATTTAACTAATTTTAATAAATTGTACAGAAAAAAACTTTTAATTTATTTGATCATTACAATTAATATATACAATATTAGATTTAGAATGTCTTTTACAAGTGAATGCACTACAGTCTGTCCCAAACCCTTTTTTCAGTGCGTCACTAATTTTGACGTCATATAGGATTTTAAGAATGTGGAGAATTATTGCATGACATTTTAGTTAAATCTGACAGTTGCAGGATCGTAATCGGCTAAACGTGAAAAGGTTATTTTTTTTTAATGCATAGCAGTTTGTCATAATTCTATTCTATTCTGTTCTATTTTATACATTCCATGGAAAGTGCTTAATTAGCTAAGATTTGTTTGTGGATTTATTATTATTTATTACAAACACTAGGGAATTGGAAGGTTTGTTTATTTAAAATATCGCTTCCTCCTAGAATCTTTTAAGAGTTGACTGCAAGGTAAAAAAAATTACTGACAATTGCAAGGCATCAAAGTAAACATTCCTGTGATAAAATAATATCGATTTAAATCAGTCATATTTGGATTAGTAATTTTCTGATAAGTTTGTGTGGCAGCCAATAGTTTAATTTTGTGAAGAGTTGTCATTAAATAGTGGAAATAGTTTAAATAGTGAAGCAGTTGAAAAACAAGATACCGAATGTAAGTTTACCTTCTTTTTTATGAATATCTAACAAAAATGAATATTATATTTCAAACAATCTATAATCCCATTCAGAATCTGATTCTTGAAAATCAATTATTACACTAGATATGTGGCTGGTATCAATTATATCCTAAATTTCAAGAAAATGTCGTGGTTCTAAAAAGAACCGTTTTAATACATATAAATATCCATAAAAGTATTTTTTTAAGATATTTCCTCAATATCATTCCGTAATTCACAATCTGATTCGCGAACGACAGAAACTGATAATAAAGATGTCTCAGCCTCTTTTTCGAATTGAAACTAATTTAATAATTTTAATATTAGTCTTTTTTTATTCTCGGTATATCTCGGAATATTTAAAATATTTTTATGACAATAAATACAAACTTTAATTTTCACTGTAGTTAAAATGTCTGAAAATACTAACATGGAATGGCAATTCTCATTTTATCAGTTGACATTGTGAAAGTACTGTCACTATCATTACCAAGATCATCTGTGTCAAATTATATTTATATGCATAATTTATTGGATATCTATTTAGCGTATTCTAAACTCCAACCAATTATACGTTCGTAAGTAGAATTCGCTTTAATATGCGAATACCCGTGAACGATACCTAATTTTCTAAGTTCTATGTATAATAATCAGCGACTCACGTTTTTTTCTGTCACTTCTAGCTTAATGCGTTAGAGGGAATTCGAACAACTATGACGCACTGAAAGAAGGGTTTGGGACGGACTGTACATTGTGTACTTTTCATAGAGGTATACCACTTAATTTTTTCACTGTAACAATTGCAGCATCTACCACGTTTAGCAGGATTTTCGTCTTCTTGATGGGGTACTGGTTGCCTCGGAAACATCCTGGACGGGAACTCGGTTATATCACGTGGAAGTGTTTGAATTTGTGATTGTGTATGAAGGTGTTCTTTTATCAAGTTCATTGCAAGGTTTTTGAGAAAATGTCTCCTTTTGAGTGATTTTCCAGAATTTGTAGCGGAATGTAGACTAAAAGCATTTATGCCTCCAATATTCATTAAATTATAGAATATAACACACGGCCATCTTTTAGGAATTCGTGAAACGCTGTATGATGAACATAATTTATCTACAGTATCAACTCCTCCTATTGTTTTATTGTAATCTAAAATCAACTGTGGTTTCTTAGTATCCATGTCAACTGTACTTTCGTTGTGCATAGACGATATTAATATGACTGACTTACTTTTACGCGGCACGTAAGAGGTAATCATATAATTTTTTTAAAATCCAAATATGCTAGATTGAACTGCCCTTGATTTACGTGGAAGAAATTTTTGAGGAATTTCTCTTTTGTTTTTCTTCAGCGTCCCAAGCAGAGTAACTTCCTTCTGTAGCAAATATTTAGCTAACGGCATACTAGTATAAAAATTATCTGTTGTTATGTTTCTTCCTGTCATTTCTACGGACTCTATTAGACGTTTTACAACGTCAAAGGCCGAATTTGATACGTCGTATGGGCCACTTCACTGTTTACCGCAATATCTCTAAATTGGCGATATAAAATGTTTGAGCATCACATAACGCGTACATTTTTATCCCGTACTTAGCAGGTTTGTTGGATATATATTGTATCCAGCTACACCTACCTCTAAAGGGATGGAGCATTTCATCAATTATTGTATACTCTGACACATTGTATGAGTTTTGACAATTTTTTATAAATCTGTCAAAAAACGATCTAATGGCCGGCAGCTTGTCTATTTTACATCTATCACTCCTTGTATGTTTATCATCAAATCTCAATGAACGTGCAATAAATAGGAAACGTTTATAGATCATTACTGCTCGAACAATATCAATCCCTATGCCATCTTTTTTTCCAAAGTTCCATCACATTTGTGTGATTGCCGTGCTTTAAGCCAATCAAATAGAGGAGTCCAAAAAAGGCCAATAACTCACTCCTGTCCACATTCCTGCAGTCTCTATCTCTCAAATATTGCGTTTTATCTCTATGTTTGTTTATATATAAATCGGTAAAAATTAGAATTTCATCAACAATATCAATATTGATAATAGTAAAAAACGCATCAATTTCTGTTTTTATTTGACGTTCAGTTCCTTTTAATCCCGGTGGTACTCTCATTATATTTTGTTGCTTTGTCTTAGATGTGGCAAAAGAAGTTTAATACCACTTACTTGTTTTATCCTTGCCAATGAATGTATCTTCAACGTTTTCGTAAAACACTTCCTCCTCATCTGTCTTCATCTTCAACATCTGTCATATTATTTAGAATTTTTTCTAATTGTGCTTGGGTTAACACTTCCTCTGGATTTTTACGAGACATGGCGTAATACAAACAGTAAATTCAATTTACTGTTTGTATTTTGAGAACGATTTCCGAAGTGGAAATTGAAACGTCAATAAACGTATTTTTATCTTTAATTGTGGCTTATTCCCAGTTAAATAGTAATTAATTTAAAATGCCACAAGAAAATAGCTTCATAACAATATTGATATTTTTGTCTAATTTTATTTCGTTGCTTGGAGTAATTGCGTTAAATCTGAATTATGTAGTTGATTTGTTAAATGCAATTATCTCGAAAACTGTTGTGTTTTGAAGTTATTAACAAGTATACATTCTTTTTTGTTAAAATAATGTATCTTTAATATTTTTTATCGCAAACACCGGTAACTTAAAGAGCAAAAAAGTTAAGTGCAAATATGTGGCGCCCTCTATCAGTTACATTAAAGTACGCATCAAATTATAATTTCTGATGTTCAATAGTACCCAGTTATGAATTTTGATATATAAATGTTTACAAACGTGAAAGTTATAGCAAAAATTAAACTTTTAAATTTCCCCTTTAACAACCTGTATCTTTCTTAATATCAACATTTTATTAAAGCAATTTGGCTTAAATCGTAATATTTTAAAGTGTAGAATCTACGGTTTCTTTTTGTACAATTACTAAGAACCACCCTGTATATGTATGAGTATATTTCTTTCTTAATAACATCATTGTAGTGTTGTTGTATCTTTTGAAACATTAATAAAATATGTTGATTGTTATTATATTAACCAAATAATAAAATCTGACACAAACATATTGGAGAATAGATTTTCCCAATTTTCTCGTAACTAGTGATTCCTGACTTGTTACACTTTGGAACTGGTGTATCGATTGTATAATAAGATTAGAGAGTGTATAGCTACTTTTATTTTTCGAGATATTTTTTTGTGGTTTACAGTAAGGGAATAGTTTGGTTACTTTGGAATAGTAAAGTTTGGAATGAAGAAAAAGAAAAAAAGGTTATTGTGGCTTTTTATATATATATATGGAGGACATTCAGTTGATTCGTTGTCCCATGACAAATCTTTACTTGAAAAAAATTCTAGCGAATCGTTTTTCCAACGTGTAGATATACAAACAATTCTGTAGACATCTTACTTGCTCCTGTTACATATATAAAACATTCTTTTCAACAAAAACACAATAATTAAGAATTTGTTTACTTAATCGCAATTATTTCCTGGTATATTTAAATAATTGTATTTTCTTAAATAGTACAATCAAAGGGCTAATCAATGTAACAATGCAGCTGTAACAATAGCGTGGGAGTGGCCACCACCCTTCCCCGAGACGGCTACGACGTATCCCATCACACCGTTCCTACCGCGTTCTTTCACAGGACGCACGAATGTCCTGGCAACGGTCCAGGATACTTTTCAGTCGTCCTTTGCTCCTGACACGTGCTGCTTTCAATCGCTCACGTGGTCGACACGTGGCGCCGATTAAGATACAATTGCATAATTGGAAAAGTGTGCAATGAAAACATAAAACTTTAATAATGGAGAACTTAGATTTGGACGTCGTTAACCGGCAGTATTTTTTCGAGGGTAGTCACTTCGTGCATGCCAACGGGAATAGTAATGGGAGTACGACGGGATCTTCGACCGGTAGTGATTTGTTTTTATACGATGAGAACAGTAGCGATTCGGCGGTTTCTAGTTTTTCTTATAGTAGTGATCAGGAAAATCTATCTGAGTTTAAAGAGTAAGTACTTGTCAAACAATTTCTTAATGTCTAAATTTTTATAATACAATAGAATAGAATAGAAATACGCTTTATTGTCACTGAAAATTTACAATTTTATGGACAAAGCTTACAAAAAAAAAATAATTAAAAATTTATTGAAATTACATAAATCGTCAATATCACCAAATAAAAGATAATAAAATGCACACATTCCAAAATTTAAACAAATTGCAAATTGCATAATAAAACCTTACGTACTAATAAGTTTTGCATGTGATACCCAAATATTTTAAAAATACTTTAGTTACTTGTACGTAAACAACGTAGGACTATAATTTCTGTTATTCGTTAAGAAACTCTTCCACTTAGTCCAGGCTGTGGGCCGCTCCCGTTGGGAAAATGTTTCTGATTCGGTTTCTTCGCGGATTCTGGTTCAAAAATGTCCCCTTTAAACAAATCTGAAGGGTGATTGGCGAAATTTTTGCGCAGAAATTATTGTTAAAACAATTTTTTTTAAACAAATTCCAAAAATATTTTTTTAATCTGGAAAATGTTTTTTTTAGGTTTTTTGGGTCATTTTAAACAAAAAAGGTCCGTTGTCATTTTTCTCTAAAGTTGATAGTTTTTGAGTTATAAGCGATTTAAAGTCTGAAAAACGCGAAAATACGCATTTTTGAGGCTTGAAAACACATATGTAAATTAGTTACATATGTGTTTTCCAAGTGTCTAAATTGAAGTTTAAACATTCAACTTAAAAATTGTGAAGAGTAATCGGGGCTTATTTTAATTTAGACCGTTGTTTTTTAATTGTTAAATATGCGCGTACACTCGATTTTTCAGCCGCCGCGGCGCAGCGCGCTAGAGTGCGCTTCTATCGTACTTATGCATAGTTTACATATACACTTACGTAAAAAAACCAGAACAAATCCTTGAAGTTTATTAACATAGTTTTTTCCATAATTTATTTATGTAAGTATTAATTATTGTCATTGGGCTAATTAAATAAATCAATCATCGCAATGTAATAACCGTATATAGTTTTTTTTTCTTCCAAATTTGAACAATATAATTATTATTTATTAGTATATATTTATTTATATCAATTGTAAATAATATTTTTAAATTATTATTTAAATAATACAATGCAGTAAATATTAATATTAGTAAACTTAATTTTAAATTGCGCGGTGTTTAAAAACAATATACTATCGCAAAAATGCAAGTTTTTACCTGTTTAACAATCGCGCGCTCATACTTGATTTGTTATTACTTAAACGATCATTAGGAAGACTATTGTTTAATGCCCATTAAAAGGGTATTATATTATTAATGTGTTAATAAAAAAATTGTGAATGGATTTAAAATGTCTTTTTCCGTACCTCTTCTTAAATGAAAACTTACCGAAGAAAATTTAGTTTGTATTTTTTGTAATAATATCAACAATATTAAGTTAGTGCAAAAACCCAAAGTAGATTTTTACATAACAATACAAAATGCTGCTCTTCGACGAAAAGACAGTGTGACTGAAAAATTTAATTTAATCTAGCCAATATACCTTGTACCTCTGACGCACTTTACCAACACTTGTTAAGAGCTTTCGCTAAAACATATATTGTGAGAAATGCCATATATACCCGCTATCAAACTCTCGATTTTACACAATATGGATATTATATGTCTGAGAGTGGTGGGTTGGGAAACCGTGCAAATGCAAAAAGACTTGCAAAACTAATGCTTGCAACTGCAAGAAAAATCATGTCAAATGTGTACCATTATGTGGATGTGATTTAGATTTTTGTGAAAACAAAGATACTTTTACTGAGTGATATTAATGTGTTATTTAACAATCTTTTGTACAATTATTTTATGTAACTTTTTATTTTATGTAACTCGATTTTTATTAAAAAAATCGAGTGTACGCGCATACTTAACAATTAAAAAACAACGGTCTAAATTAAAATAAGCCCCGATTACTCTTCACAATCTTGAAGTTGAATGTTTAAATTTTAATTTAGTCACTTGGTAACCTCAAAAATAATAATTTACATATGTGTTTTCAAGCCTCAAAAATGCGTATTTTCGCGTTTTTCAGACTTTAAATCCCTTATAACTCGAAAACTATTAACTTTAGAGAAAAATGACAACAGACTTTTTTTGTTTAAAATGGCCCAAAAAACCTAAAAAAAACGTTTTCCAGATTAAAAAAAATTATTTTTGGACTTTGTTTAAAAAAATTGTTTTAACAATTTCTGCCCAAAAATTTCGCCAGGCACCCTTCAGATTTGTTTAAAGGGGACATTTTTGAATCAGAATCCGCGAAGAAACCGAATCAGAAACATTTTCCCAACGGGAGCGGCCTCACAGCCTGGACTAACTGAATAATATGATCTTTCAGATAGATAAGCTTTTGTCATTTTTCGGAATTTAGGGAAAGAAGTTGTAGATTTAAGTTGCAAACGAGATAGTTATGTAATTCTTTTGCCGAATATAATATATTATATTGCTTTACTAACTCAGTGAACGGGATCGGTATATACGCATCAAATATTTAATTTCTGGTGGAGTAGTCATGATTAGCTCTTGGTGGAAAAACATGTAGGTGTTTACAAATTGCGCAAACAGTTTCTAAAATATATGAAGGAGAGGTAGTTAAAATTCCGTGATTTTTGAAGTGCAATGTATTATTCTACTGAGACCAAAAAGATACTATATTGCTCTTTTTTGTAATTTAAAAATATCATCAGATTGGGCAACTATACTAGAACCCCAAAACGAAAGACCATATCGAAGATGAGACTCGAATAAAGAAAAGTATGTCATTTTGGAAGATACTAAATTGATTTCCTTCGAAACAGATCTTATTGCGTAGCAGGCTGAGGCTAGTTTCTTACTCAACAAATCGATATGAAGGGACCATTTAAGGTTGCTGTCTATAAAAATGACAAGAAATTTTACAAAATCACTGATACTGATCTCACTGTTATTAAGAAGCAAGGGTTGAAGAGCTCCTTTATAAGATAACGCTATTGTTTGCGTTTATAAGATAATGCTACTGTTTTATCCACATTAAAAGAGAGTAAATTAGAGTGGGACCAGGTTTTTATTTTAAGTAGATCAGAAGTTATAGTTGCATGAAAAGTGGCAATATGAGAGTTTCTTCAGGTGATACTGGTATCATCAGCCAAAAGAATTTTTTTTCGCTCGATTCTTAAGTTAGTGATGTCATTTATAAAAATACGAAAGAAAGAGTAGAGGACTCAATACTGAAGCATCTGGTAGGTACTCCACATACAATGCTTTTGTAACTAGAGTCAGTATCATTTGCTTATCCTTAAGTAAGATTGGAACCAATTCAAAGAAATACCTCAAATTCCGTAGAAATTTAGTTTTTTTATCAAAATCTTATTTACACAATCAAAAGCTTTGGCATAGTCACAAAAAAAAGTGGCAGTTTAAAGATTATTATTTAGTGCTTGATAAACCTCATGTAATACAGAAAACATATCATCACTGGTACATTTATAAGATAAATAGCAGAACTGATGATAAAATGTAGTTTCCAACAAGAAAGGACATAAGTCGGGCTTTTATAAGTCTCTCAAACATTTTTAATAGGATCAGTAGTAAGGCACTCTGGAAATAGACCTTTTTCAAAGGAATCATTAATTAGTGAAACCAGAACTTCCAACAAATTTTTTGGAAGATTTAAGAAAAATTTTATGGATAATCCATCAGTACTATAGAAAGAATTGCTTTTGATACTACATACTTATTGTTTAGATCAGTTTAGATGTATTAACTGGTCTTTTAAAGAATGAATTCGAGACGTTTTTTGAATTGGAGAGATAGGAAATATCTTGTTGTGGCAAAATAGTTCATGTTTACTCACAGTTTTTTACTTTACTACAGAGAAGTACTACATATATCCAGAAAAATTAAATCAACAGTCATAAATTAGTAGTACCAGTATTACTTAAGGTCGATTCAGACACATCAGTCCCGTCACAGTCTCTATCAACTATCAACTATCTGACAGCTGGCAAACTGTTCGTCAACTGATGAATGTGAATGCCGACGCCATATTTCTATTAAAGAATATTTTGTATGACGGATTGTTCGGTTCGGCGCCAGGACTGTGACGAGACGTGACTGATGTGTCTGAATCGACCTTTACTAATAAAAATTTTTGCAGATTATAAGTTCATTTTTAGATATTTAAATAACTAATTATTTTTTAGCTAGAAAAAAATATCTAACTTTAATTTCCCTTGATTCACATATTATTGGCACAAAAAATTAAAAAGTGATTCTTTGTTTATTTTTTTATTCGAAATGTTGGCTTTTTAAACGAATTAAAAAAACATAATCTACGACCATTAAAACCCGAGTTAGTCCTTTTTGAAGCGAAGCTTCTATACTGGCGTTGTATTACTTTTCCTCTACAGTAAAATGCCGAGGTGAGCGTCACGGAAGAAGAGCCGCGAGACGGCGTCACGAGTAGCGTCACAAAATATCGGACTTCACGTGAATTAACTACCCTCCATCATCGATTAATGGACTTCAGATCGATTTATTATCATATGATATTTATTTATATTTTATTAATAATTCAATATTTAGTCTGACATTGACGGATCTGTCAGTCGTAAACAACGTATGCTTTGTTAATAGGTTAGCAGGTGGCGCTACTAGCAAACAATAATTTATTGAATTATTTTAACATAATTTAATTTGTTTCCACTATAAATAATAAATAAATAATAAAATTAATTTATTCAATTTTAAAAATATTATTTTAACATAATGTATCTATATAATTTGTTTAAAATATAAATAATAAATAAATATTAACATTAATTTATAAAATTTTAAAACTATTATTCAAATTTAAATTTAAATTTACCACCTTCTTTTAAAAAATTCAGCGGACTTTGTTTATAAAAACTTACCAATTTATAAAAGAACCATTTGACAGATTAAGAGTTTAAGTTTGAAAAAAAAAATTCTTCAAAAACGATACCTTTAAAAATGAGCCCTTCATGATGCGCTAAAGATTACAAGATTAATTATCAAAGATAAAGTGTTTAAAAGCGCAGCGATTTTATTATTTAAAAAATTAAATTGATAAATTCAAATTTATAAAAGTTGCAATATTTTCAGTTCTCATCAACGAAAATTGATGTTTTCTTTTTAATTTTGGGTACCATCGATCATAAAAATACATTTAGTTAATTGGTGAATTGTTTAGATATTTAACCAAGTAATTTGTTAAAACAATTTAGAATAAATATTTATTTTGCAAAAAAATGTACTCTTCTCTTGGTTAGATTAATAAACAACTTGAATATTTATGTGTATGTATTATAGTTCTCTTCGGAGCGATTTCCGTTGTGGAAATTGAAACGTCAATAAACGTACTTTAACCTTTAATTATGGATTATTCTCATTTAAATAGTAATTACTTTAAATTGCCACAAGAAAATAGCTTCAGAACAATATTTTGAAAAAAAGGTATTAGGATGCTTGATTTCCATTCTTGAGGAATTCTGTTTTGTTCTATTATTTTTTGGAGTAGTTCTGAGGTTACGACAGCCAGTCTCAGGCTCGAATAAAATGTGGAGTGTGATTGGCAAGGTTAGCAACCTACCATTCATCAAAACGAATAATGCTCAAAGAAACAATGTACGGTCTTACAGATAACTGGAACTTAACGATAGCTAGATACAGTTGGGATTCAGAAAAGGGCTAGGCACTAGAAAAGTTCTGTTTGTCCTAAATGTTCTTACATAGCTGTGCTTGGACGTCAATTAAGAGATACACACCTGTTTCATAGATTTTGTTGCGAACGCACAAAAGGCCCAAAGTAATACTATAAAAAAGAGAAAATTGGAATACTTGGGCCATCTAATGCCACAACAAAAATGATCATTGCTACAAAATACAATACAAGATAAGATCGAATGAAGGAATACGAACCACTGAATAATGTCTTAGATGAGAAATTTACGAGAGTGTTTTAGTTGCACTACAAACGAATTGTTTATAGCAGCTGTAAATAAAGTTAGAATACCGAATACCGAAATCCAATCTCCGATAGGAGAGGAACAGAAAGAAGGAGAACATAAGTTAAAACTGTTGAACAAAACCTGTCAAGTTGAGTAATGGTCTGTGAAAATTAAAAATAGTGGTTTTGTTTTAATATATATTTATGATTAAAAATGAATTATTAACTCCATAGTTTAAAATGAAAATCATCATGACATTGGCGGCCAACCTTTATAATGAAAGAAGGATAAAAAGGAAGGTGTCAAGTGGTATAAATACGAGCAATATGTTAATAATTCTTGACATTTTTTAATGAATATATTGGTGGAATGAAAATGATGTATTTCTATTTTGACAAGACACTTTTTATCACTTAATCAATTTCTTGGAACATGTGACATGTTGTGTTTAAACATAATTTACCAATTAATAACACGGTATTTTGATGTATAAATGTTTATCTTTTTCGGTACATATACATAGTAAATATCTGTACATGTTTTGAAATATTATCCATCAAAACTAAACGTATCGGTATCAACAAATATTTTTAATGAAATTAATATATCTTTCCTTGAAATACGACATTATGATCAGAAAGTATTATGGTATAAAAGTGACTAAAAAAATATAATATCAGAATGCAAGGATGCACAATTTGTCAATTTAATTTATTAATAGTACATAATATATAATAACTTTGCACTAGTAAATCCATACCTTAGGATATATTTGATTTTAAGTTTTTTTTTCGTCTATATACAATTGAAGGGCTTAATGTGAAACAATGACAAGTCTCAAAAAGGTAAACGTGAGACATTTGACTTTGAATGTTAAAAACAATATAAAATCCAGTAACAACTTTTGTTGTTTTAGTATAGATATATATGTCGATGCATCATGCCCTATGGAACTATAGTTACAACGATATTGACAAAATTCCTCCAAACTTGAGAAAAAAACAGTCATACATTAACAATAAATACCCAAAATCTTATTTAATCAACCAGCTCGGCAACCTCATCAGCAACATCAGGGCTGACATCCTCTTGTAAACTATTGTCGAAAGGGTGATACACTGAAGTTATGTTGGGTAATAATGATCTCACATTTTCGAGTTTCTTTTTTGCAATCTGAATAGGCTCAATATACTTCTGTTGTAAATCAGATACAGAAAGCACAGACAGGGATGTCCCTTCTTGACAACAGTAACGGGGTTGTAGGTACAATTCACAGAATGCTTAACGTAAAATGATTTTCTGTTATCACTCTGGAATAAAAAGGAAAAAACATTTAAAAAATTTAAAGATTGCTGGTCATCAGTGCGAGTACTCTTTTTAATGTTCTCTGAGAGTGCTTGTACATTGAGGAAATCTTCCTGCTTCATAACAGTTGAGTTGAAGGGCTTCTTTTTATTAGATTCTTTTATAATTTTATGCCACTTCTCAGCAGAGAGTACAAGCGGAGCATACTTTCTATGTCGTTTTTCTATAAGGTGAGGTGAGTGTGTCCGCTGACTAAAAAATGGTTGTAATATAATTAAACTTTTGTTCCTTCACTAGCTGGACTCACAAAGAGATTAAAAGCCCGTTTTTGTTGTGCTCGGGACAATTATCCGTAAAGAAAACGAGCTGTTCTACTTTACCTATATTTGAGCTATGAGTATTGATACAATTTCATCACTTCCTCTTTTTGCAACGTTTTTCGTCCAGACAAACATATGAGCAGCGTCTTCCGTACAATCATGGATTCCTAGATTATACATCCATATTTTCCTGCAGTAAAATCCAGGACCAATGGTTAATTCGGGAATTGGTAACGCTTGCTGTAAGTCAAACGATATAACACATATCTTCTTATTAATTTTGGACCGGGCGGCTTCGCTCTTCAGTAATTGTTGCATTACCTGAGCCTTACAGTTGTACAAAACAATTCGCTATAATCTTTTTTTTTCTGATTTTGCTGACTTTATTTGGATATTAATTTCGTCGCATGTCTTGCTCGTGTCTGATTTTGGAAACTTGAATCCAATATTATACGCGGTACAGAATATCTTACGCTATTTATGCTCTTTAACTGGTTCAATTCCTGCTTCTTTACACCAAGGGACATATCGATCCGAATAGACACTGGCTATACTCATGTTATAGTCCAGGTAAACTTTATTAATGTTCTTGTGTAGACTGTAGGGAGTTTGATACTTTGGAATCGAATGTATGTGGTTTTTAACACTTACTATTTCCGAATCAGATATTCTGTTCACACGGTTTGTATGCTTTCCTCTGTTGTCTCTTTTTGGTACTAGATTTCCTTCTCTCTTCTTGCCAACAATGTTATTTACTCTGCCCTTAGAAGCTTGAAGTCTATGAATATTTAAAAATTCTGTTTTACAGACACGTGTAATTTCACCATTAATATTAATGGAGTAGACTGCATTGCTCTTTCTATGCGATTCTTGATGTTTTTGCTTCTTTCGGTAGGACCTTTTCTTTTCAACAATATCTATACATCCGAATAAGTAGCTATTTTTTAACTCCCATTAACCAAGGTTCCAAAACTCGTTAAAAATATTGCTCTCATGGCCCTGAAGCTTTTTCCTACACTTCTTAGTGCAACTGCAAAGCGGTTCCAATTCTCGAACAGGTACATTTTTTTCGTTTTGTCGCTTACATATGTATGGTCGGCCTAAATTTCGTTGAATTTTTCTTTTTGGATCTCGAATAACAGTGTGCATTTCTTTGTCACCATCGGCTTTTTGGAGCTTTGTCGGGTATGTTTGGTTTTGTACTTTTTCTTGACGGACCTTGTTCATTATCCTATAACAAAATGCAATAATATAACAAGCCATGTCACAAGCTACTACAATCTTACTTGAATCTTGAATGGTAATAATGCGACAAGCCACATTTAACAAAAAAATTACATATCGCTGTATTTTCATCACTTGAGTCACTTCTAAATATACATACTCAGGATCACGGTCACGTCATCAAACGTCGACGTCGACTTAAGTATTTTTCTTGCTAGAATCGTTAAAACTCACAGAAATATCCGAATCGCTTCCGCTCATGTTCGCCATTTTAATATGGCTTGTCATTATGTCAAGCAGATACTAAGACAAATTAGACCTATGCAACAGTGTTGCCATAGGTTTGTCGCGCCATCTATTAACGAAGGGCTGAAATAAATTTTTGGTGGCTTCTCATACTATTACTTTAACCGAGCATAGCATTAACTCTTTTTGAACTCATGTGTGACTTGTCATTGTTTTACATTAAGCCCTTCAGTAACAATCTGGTCATAGATGACCAATAAAACCCCGTACATGCGTCTCTACTAAAGCACCCAACTGTCGTAACAGACAACGTTGGCCACGACGATTTATGTGTGTATAGGCTTGTTGATCGACAAAAGAGTCGAGATCGAGAAGTCTTCGCAATGGTGATCGCCAACGTCGGATAATTCTGATATGGCACGCGAAGAAGAAGACATGACGGTCGGACCGACTGATCTGGTTGTGCAACCTGTCGAGTCGGGTCGTGTGTAACTTTGTTGGCCAGCCTCCGACCTGCGATCCCAACACGAATCCTGTAACTCCTGGTAGCCTTTGGGAGTGTTCAGTCCACAACAATGTCTCAAATACCGACGGATGAGAAAACCACGATTGAGGGATTACTGAAAAGCTACATAACTTCCTGCTGTTTGTGGAATATTCAGTGTGATGCGTATTCAAATCGAGATCGGGGAATGAAGCATACACTTCTGTGCTGGAAATGTTTAAAACAGTTGCAACGTAGGCAATTTTGAAAAAGAAACTGGAGAATCTGAGAACTGTAACTGTGTAATGGCCCTCTTTTAGAGACATTATTTTGAAAAGACAAATATCAATAGATAATAAAATAAAATATCTCGTATTTCAGTACCTAGTATCACCGAGGATATCATAATATTAATAATATAAACACGTTTTGTAGGACGGTGACCGTGAATTGATATCTGATAATCTGGTCACTGATCACGGTTATCGAAGAGAGCGAGGAAGGGCGTTATCGGTGATTTAACAATCACTGTGACTAAATCACCGGTAGTGAAATCACGTCCCATTACTAGGTCAAAACGGACATTTTGGGCTGGTTTTATAAAACAGAATGTTTTCGTATTTTAATTATTAATTGTAACAGAAAGAATAAAAAATTCTTGAGGGTATGTTAAGGCTTTAGTAACATATTAATGCTTTGATATTCGTAATTTTAATAAAGATGAGGTTTTATAACCAAAAACTTTGACCAAAATTAAAATTCTACAAGTAAAGCTAAAATTTACTTTACTCATTTGCATGTTACATCTTCCCTAAAATACATTTTTGATTTTAGCCGATTGCACCGACATAGACGAAGAAGCAAATGCCCACAGCAACAAATCCAGCAGCGCCAGGCAGCCAATTTGAGAGAAAGGAAACGAATGCAGTCAATAAATGACGCTTTCGAAGGATTAAGAGCACACATTCCCACCCTTCCGTACGAAAAAAGACTGTCGAAAGTAGACACGCTAAAATTAGCGATAGGTTACATAAATTTTTTAAGTGAGTTAGTAAGAACAGATAAAAATTCAAATACTGAGTTTTTCAACGGACACAATAGGAATCTACGGCAAGATGAACCAAAGAAAATCATTATTAGGGGTAAGTGAAATGATTATCTGTATATTGTTGCGTTGTTCTGTGAATTCGGAGATTAAGTGAAGCATAACGTGGTTTAACTAACTTCTTTAACTCAAAAACTTAATGACAGATATCAAAATTACTAATTACATTAATAATTATGGCTTACAAAACAATTCGCACTGATACGGAAAATCGCAAATACTAATAATCAAAGGGCGCCTCGGCTGGCTTATATAATGGTAAGGAGATGCTCTGGAAAACAGCTTACCGTTCGACGTAAACTGTTTAAATTCTCGAAGGTCATCTCTGCATCGCTAGAATTGGTTTGTAAAATAATTCGTCGGTAAAGAGAGATTTATGTAATTTGCTAAAGCACAAGACTGCAATCAGGAGTATGTGACACAACATGACACCTAAATGGGCCAGGCCGGTAGATTGTCTCCGAGTGGACGACATCCGACTTACTCCGTGACGTCAATTGCACGCTATATAAAAGGTCATTTATTTGCTTAGTGATCAAGTACGGTCCTCCTAGTGCTGCTTTAACTTGGCACCCCGATCTTTCCTTCTTGTTGGTTGGTAGAGCGAGACTACATCACCTTGCTTGAAGCTAACGTGAAAGAATTTCTAATCGAACCCAACTTTTATCCAATAACTGGTGAGTTGCAGCTTATTGCTGGCGAAATCGTGGTCCTTAACCAACCGATCCTTTAGGCCGCTGACAAACTCGGAGAATGTCTCCTGATCCGCATCTCCGTCTGGTAGGTTGCCATATAGAAGGTTGATGGGAAGCTTCATCACTCGACCAGTCAATCGTTTTGATGGAGTATAACCAGTGGCTTCAAGTTAAGAGCTTCGGCAGGCTAGCAGAAACAGATGCACTAGTTTGTCAGTGTCTCTGTGGTCTTCATATACAGAAAGGGACAGGTAGTTGTTGATGGCCCCGTTTAGTCTTTATACCATGCCAAACTAATCAGGGGTATATGACTCACAACAATATTATAAAAACCTACTCCCGAAGGTATCCCGAAATTGGATTAAAACTAAAAATATCTCGGGAAATACTGAGTTTAGATATAGAAAATGCTTTAATAAAATGAAACAGTACTTATCATAAATAAAACATTTTGAAAAAATAAAATACAGGGTTGTACATTTAAAAAATTCGAGAAAATTACAATTTTCTTGTGTAGTTCACCCTGTATACGAATATGTTAAACTTAATTTAAAAACTATTGTTTCCCTTATTATGTAAAATGAATAATTACAAATAAATGAATGAATAAGCAAATTTTGTGAAAAAAAATCAAACCATATTTTCACAATTTGTACTTGACATGACAAAACGCGAGGGGTTGTTTTATCTTCAGAAATATCATAACACGACCTAGCGTCATACAGGAGAACAATTGTCAAAGTATTCGAAATTGATTATCTAAGGGGTCATAGGGCGTTTTGTCCCTTTTTCGATGGTGGTTTCCCGAATTCGATTATCGATGGTAGATATTACACCCTCAAGGGCTATTCGTTACGCAATACGAAAAACATCTGCTTTGAATAACATAATAAAGCAATAATCAAAAGCAAAAACTTTTTAAGTGTTTCCATTGAAATTTATGTATGCATTACATACATTTATATATACATATACATAAAAACTAAATAAATCACTTTAGGTACTAAATACAAACATTTTGATTTTTTTTTTTTTCGATTAAATATGTTAATAATTAACAATACCTAGACAATGGCAATATCATATATTGCTAGACATAATTATTTTGTCGAGAAATATTTTAATATTCTTTCCATCATTTGATTAACAATGTAGTTATTTAAAAATATACAAGGTAAGTCATAACTATTGGGACATAGACTAAGGACAGGTTATTTGGACCGAAATATGGCTATTGGGCCAAATATGCCTTAATAAAATGTTGCTGAGAAAAAAGATACAGGGTGTTAAAGTTAATTTTTGTTTTTCGTTTTTTGCTAATAGTTTCCCTGTATATTTATAAATTGCTATCAAAATTGGCACAGAGGCATAATCTTAGACAAGAAATAGTAATTTATTTACAATTTTACGTTTTGTCATAGAGGGCGCCACGTGGATCATTCCTAATGATCAAAATGAGTCTAAACTTTTTCTGATAAAACTTTTTAGTAATTTTTATTAGAAAATATGAGGTAAACATCATTTTTACGTAAAATTGGTACTCTTGTTTAAACATGATAATTTCAACCGTTTTCGATAAAAACTCAGTCGAACTGCTTAGCAGTTCGACTGCGTTATTATTTAGTCGACAAGCATATTATTTTATTTATGAAAAGTATGCTTTGTACTGTCAGATAATTGTTGTTGGTAAATGTCATTTGTTCAGAGTAAATTATTTTTTATGTGACAGTGTAGTGTAATGTTGCATTTTTTAAAAGTAATCATTACTTTTTTTGATTGAAATGCCACGTCACAATCATTTTACTAATGAAGAAATGCGAGATATGATTTGCGTATACTCACAAGAAAATTTTTGCGGTCGCTCGGCAGCCAGAAGGTATGGAATGTTATACGCAAACAGAAGGCAACCAAATCACAAACTTTTGCAAGATTTGTGATTTGGTAGAATCAAATGTGATTTTCGTAGTTTAGGTGAAACTGGGTCATTTCACACTAAAAATCGGGGTGGTCGACCGAAACAAATCACACCTAATCAAGAAGATGAACTTTTGGTTCGAGTAGATGAAAATCCTTAAATAAGTTCACGACATCTATTAGCAGCAACAGGAGTAAGTCAGTCGTCTATTGTTAGAATTCTAAAAAAAGAGAACCTCCATCCTTATCACTTCACTCCTGTTCAAAATTTACTTCCAACAGATCTTCCACGACGGTTACAGTTTTGACAACGTATTCTGAATAAACATCGCAATGACAGACACTTTATTAAGAATATTATGTTCACCGACGAAGCAACTTTTACCAGATGAGGGGTTTTTAATTGGCGAAATAGTCATTATTGGGAAGAAGAAAACCCTCATGCTATTAAAGCTAGACATTTTCAGCATGAGTTTAAATTAAATATTTGGTGTGGCATTATAGGCGACTAACTACTAGGGCCTTATGTTCTTCCTCCGAATTTAAATGAAGATTCTTATTTATTCTTTTTGGAAAATACTCTTAGTGATATTTTAGATGATCTGTCACTGGATGTAAGAAGAAAAATGTGGTTTATGCAGGATGGAGCGCCACCTCATTTTTCATTAGCTGTTAGAAATCATCTTCATGACGTATTTCCTCAACGATGGATTGGCAGACGCAGTGATTTTCAATGGCCACCAGGAAGTCCTGAGTACAACTCGCTAGATTTTTATTTTTGGGGAAATATGAAGTCCTTAGTTTATGCCAATGAAAGTAATACACGAGACGAACTTTGGAGATACATTCAAAATGCAGCTAATCTTATAAGGGGACAGAATAATATTTTTTAACGTCCGAAAATCCTTTATAAAAAGAATTAGAAAAGGCATAGAAATCGGAGGAGTCCATTTAGAACATTTAGTTCGAGTTTTTGTGAGTTTTTTTAAGTTAAAGTGTGTAGTTTTGATTTATCGTCAAAACGGAAACCTTACGTTAGTTGCAACTTTGTTTATTAGTTTGGTAGTTGATAGTGGAATTACATAATTGATAGCAATTTATAAATATACAGGGAAACTATTAGCAAAAAACGAAAAACAAAAATTAACTTTAATACCCTGTTTTTTTTTTCTCGGCAACATTTTATTAAGGCATATTTGGCCCAATAGCCATATTTCGGTCCAAATAACCTGTCCTTAGTCTATGTCCCAATAGTTATGACTCACCCTGTATATACCAAATGATTTTCTTTATCAGATTTCCTTATAAATTCACTTGGTTACTCAAATTACATAAATTAAGATTTTTTATTGTTTTATATAAATCAATACTCTGTAGATCTTCTTCTTCTTGTAGTGCCTATCCCTTTCGGATGTTGGCGACCATCATGGCAATCTGTATTTTGCAAACTGCGGCTCTGAAAAGATTTTTCGTTGTTGTGTTGAACCACATACGTAGATTTTTCAGCCAGGAAATTCTTCGCTGTCCTTGTCCTCGTTTTTCTTAGCAACCCATATCTTTCCCTGTTCCTCATGATGTGACCGAGGTATTCAATTTTGTCTGTTTTTATTGTAGTTAACAACTATTTTCCTTTTTGCATTCTTAATAAAACATCCTGGTTAGTAACGTGGTCGGTATAGGATATCTTCAGGATTCTACGATAAATCCACATTTCGAACGCCTTAATTTTCTTGCAGGTAGCGTCTGTGAGAGTCCCCGACTCAACTTCGTACAATAGAATAGGAAAGATATAACATCGCAGTAACCTGATTATTATGGGTACTGCTAAATCGTGGCATTTGAATAGCTTAGCCATTTTTTGAAATGCAAATCTTGCTTTCTCTATCCTAGATTTTATTTCTATATGGTCCCAATTTTCATTGACGTTCGTACCAAGGTAGGTGTATGTTTTTATTCTTTCTATTGGTTGACCATTTACACTGATTCTTTCAATTTGCTGTTCCTTCTTAAAAATCATCATAAATTTTGTTTTCTTAATGTTTAGTGATGAAAATGAAGGGACATGGCGTAATGAGGGGAGAGCGATATGAACTGCTAAGGCTGATAATACAGGAAAAGATAAGAGGAGGAAGGAGTATAGGAAGAACGAGAGTGTCATGCTTGAAGAATTTAAGGGTCATGCTTGAAGAATTTAAGGGCCTGGTTTAAATGTAGTTCTATAGAACTCTTTAGAGTAGCATTAGATAAAGTAAAGACATTAATTGTTAATTCGAGTTCCAGCTTCAACATCTTCTACTGCTTCTTGAAAGATTGCCTCAGAGTATATGTTAAACAGCAAGGGTGATAGTATGCATCCCTGTCGGACCCTACGTTTAATTTTGATATCATCAGATTCTCCTGCCACTCTACGGATAGATGATGTTTGATTCCAGTTTGCTAATAATTTTTAGATCGCAGGTATTTATTCCAATATTTGTTAATATCTCCATCAGTTTGTCGTGTTTTACTGTATCAAATGCTTTATGGTAATCAATGAAGCATGCATAAATATCGCAATTCAAATCTCTACATCGTTGAAATAGCACTTTTATGCTAAAGAGAGCCTCTCTCGTACCCACTGCGTTCCGAAAACCAAACTGTGTACGGCTGATTTTTTCTTCTTCGTCTTCTTTGTTTCCTTATCTTTTCGTCTTCTCATATCACATTTTTTGTTACTATTCTTTTTTGTAACCTTTTTAAATCTAAACCTAAATTTACCAATATTAGGAATATGATATGACAATACGCCAGCACCGGGTAACTTCTAACTGATACGCATCCATTACGGAATCTCTTGTTCACTATAACGTAATCAATTTGATCCCTAATTATGTTTCCTAGTTGATCTTGCGGAACAAGATACAAGTTTGCATTAGAACGTATTCCATTGGCATTAACCAAACAATGATTCATTATACTCCTGCTAAAGATGTGAATCGTAGAACCCTGCAGTATGGATTGGTTCAGAATCGGTGGAAGATCTTCCATCGCTAAAATTAATTCAATCCATCTTGTGATCTTCCATAACAAAATCAAATGTACTATATATGCATTGATATTAAATGGAACTTGGAAAATGGACCAACATGAGCAACACCGTATTATCACTAACTTTATACATTTTACACATTACGTAAAATATTGTTCTGAAGCTATTTTCTTGTGGCATTGTAAATTAATTACTATTTATAACTGGGAATAAGCCACAATTAAAGATAAAAATACGTTTATTAAGTATTAGTAAGTCAGTAACATATGGAGGATACATCATTTATGTTTTTAAATAACGTAACATATAAAATCAGAATTTTTGATGTTTATTGAAGGTAAACTAAATTCACGAACAAATACTTACAATGTCGGGATAGTATTATGAGGTTTTTTTTCCTGGTTTTTCCCTCATAATTTACTATGGAATCACTAACAGGAGAATTTTACTGTCATCATGTCATGTGTTTGTCTTTTTAAAGACGAATTAGATGCTATGATTTTTTCTGACGGATATTCTCAAGTTAAAGTTGATTTCATGTAATCGAATGAACTATCTTATAAGTAAAGTCGTCCCAGGAACGCAACTCAACAATATTGGCAATATCATTTTAAAGTCGTCTACTTTAAAATGCATAATGTATGTCTGAATTGTCAATATAAATGAGTCAGATAAAATTAAATTATTAGAAGAATTTTTTCACTATGTAACAAAAAACAAAATTTGTTTAATTTACTGTTTGTATTTTGAGAACGATTTCCGAATTGGAAATTGAAACGTCAATAAACGTATTTTTATCTTTAATTGTGGCTTATTCCCAGTTATAAATAGTAATTAAATTACGTAAAATGTTTAGGACTTTGAAAATTGACGACTAATATTGATATCATGTCTTTATTTGCATCATGGTCACTAAATTAGTATTTAAAAATATAAGTAAATTTGAGAACAAACTTTTTCCTTAAACATAGTATATTAGATAATGAAATAGTACAAACCTTATTTTTTATTTTAGGTGGTGGTGGTCTATATACAGCTCATTCATTATCATGGTCCAGAGTAAAGGAGCCTAATCCAAACGGAATAATGCATGCCAAAGTATGGATTCCTGAAGACCCTCGAGCCAACAAAGAAGGTGCTAACAGTTCATCATCTTCCTCTTTTAATGTATCGGAATAAATTTTGTTACGTAGAGGTGATAAAAAAGAAAAAAGATATTATTTTAAGTTGCAACACAAATCCATTTGTAGGTTTTATAAGGGATGTACAAGTGATTTAAAATTATTTAATCTAGTCAACTCTAGTCACAAGTATTCGTACGGCAAAAATATTGTAAATATTATTAATACGTTGATCATTTTCTTTATTACTTTTATTTTTTTTATTGGGTTAATGCCTCGACAACTATGATCATTGGCATGGTACAGTCAGGTACCTAGTGTAGTGTGTGTGTGTATGTAAAGTAATTGTCTTGATACATAGCAAAGTCGACGTCTTTGTCTTTGCTAAGAGACGCTAATTGTATCAGAACGTCTGCGGTCCCTCTGGTGAGTACCGATCGCACAAGGATAGAAATTATTTTCATTCATTAACAAAAATTTCTCCACCCAGATGAGATTCTAACTCACGACCTTTAGGTTTAAAGGTAGGCGCTCTTACCACTGAGCCACAGAGGGGGTTACTTTTATTTTAACATGGTATAAAAACTAGTTTAGTAAATTGATAGTTCATTATATAAAATAGTTACTAGTTTTTTGTTTATAAGGCCTTTTTCTAGTCTTAATTAAGACGTTGTGGGGCCTATTTACTATTATAAGATTCAAATAGAGCTATCAAAATTGAAGAAAGGCAGACCAAAATGTATAAATATTATTTTATTCTGTGGTGTTTTGTCTGAAAAAAATTATTCTTTGGTTATAAACAAGAATAATAGGGTCAGTCATAACCTATAATCCAATAGTCACTTTTCCTTTGGTTTTGATGTTTTTCAAGCTGATATTTTTTCCATTAATCTTGGTTCATGGTGATTTTTCTACTGCGGCTCCTTCTTCTGTGGCTTGTATGGATCAAAGCCAAAGGACTGATTTACTCCGTTGGTGACTTTTGAGATGCTTCCGTGAATTCATTATATAAAATAGTTACTATTTTCTTGTTTATAAGGCCTTTTTCTAGTCTTAATTAAGAAGTTGTGGGGCTTATTTACTATTATAAGATTCAAATAGAGCTATCAAAATTGAAGAAAGGCAGACCAAAATGTATAAATATTATTTTATTCTGTGGTGTTTTGTCTGAAAAAAATTAACCTTTGGTTATAAACAAGAATAATAGGGTCAGTCATAACCTATAGTCCAATAGTCACTTTTCCTTTGGTGTTGATGTTTTTCAAGCTGATATTTTTTCCATTAATCTTGGTTCATGGTGATTTTTCTACTGCGGCTCCTTCTTCTGTGGCTTGCATAGATTAAAGCCAAAGGACTGATTTACTCCGCTGGTGACTTTTGGGATGCTTCCGTAAATTCATATTTATTCTGTGTTGTTCTATTTGTTATATCCTAGCTCGTCAGTGCGAATCATCAAGAACAAACCTAGCTAACCTCTACCAGCTTTTTTAACTGCATAAAGAGATGATTTAGACCATTTGATTTAGCTAGATTAAATGCGATTCGCTTGATATCAGAACGCGTTAAACTATAGAATTTTGCTTCTTTCTGAGGGATATAGTCTACCAAAGATTTTTCTAAATCTGGGCCTAGAATAGTTCTCCCTTCCAATTTCTTAAGTACTGCTTCATCTGGACTCAGTTTAGTTATTTTTGCTTAATGTTGTAATGTTGATCTCGGGAAATTATAAGTTTTAGATGCTTTTAAGCATTTTATACCCATCGTTGTATCTCTTACAGCTTTAATAGCAGTTTTAATGATATCTGAATCCCAGAACTTTCGTTGTTTTGGACTTTTAATACTTTTTGTAGGCATTCTGAAAGGAAAGAAACCCTGTTGTCTAAATTGATATAAATACGGGCTAGCTTATATTTGTAGCACCATACTACAAATAAAGCACAAATTAAAAGAAAAAGTCGAAAATATTATGAAAATATCAACATTTCGCTTACGATGTGTGATAAAATATTTGTATATATTTTCAAACTTTATTGTATGGCTTGACTTGCGTTACAATTTTCTTCTACCCATTTCGATCTGTGAATAGGTCCCTCCAGTGTCTCACTTCCAAGATTTTGATATCTCTGATTATCTGGTCCTCCCATTTCTCTGTAGGTCCTCTTCTTGGTCTTTCAGTTTCTGATTTCCAACTGGAGTCTCTTTAATACCTGTCCCAATCCTAGATTTTACTTTATCATACATGACTCCCACAAGCATCACATACTCATCTAAAACTTCAGTGTACAGAATATCTTGAGAAACTCTGCTATAAGCCTACAGTTCAGTAGCATTCAAATGATTTCATGCTTGTTATTTACTTTTTTATTGGTTAAGTATAAAATAATATATTATCTCATATAATATATATGTTATTGTATATCTCATATATAATAACATATATATCCTTGAGTGTCATGGGAGTTGACAACTACTGCAAAGGATGAGCTGGAGATTCTATTGAACTTACCACCTTTACACTATGGGGAGATCTACAGTACACAGGCTACAGCAGGGTCAGGTTCCCACAAGCGTAATGCAACGGATATACCAAGCAAGGTTACATTAGAAAATAAAAACAGATTCTGTATTAGGAATGCCATTGGGTCGAATAGTTGCGATTCCGAACAATAAAAAAAATGTTCAAATTACGATACCAGAAAGGAAAGACAGGGAAATTGGCCAGTAATAGCAAGCTCTTTGAAGAACCATAATATCTTGTTTAAATTTATCCTTGAACCTTTTGCAAACTATTTTAAAGGTAATTGATGTTTCTTTTTATTAAATGTACCGTTGCATATACATAAAACTGCGTAGAAAAAAGAATGTTTGTGAAAAAAATTGGGAAAATGGCCCAAAAATGGTATGAGTAGTGAACTTTGAAAAATCTTATCTCGGATACTATACATCTTTTACCAAACGTCAATTTGGAGAGGAAGGATAAATTTTTTTTCTGTAAAGCAATACCTATACCTACACCGCCGTGGAAAAAATTATGGGACAAAAAGGGGAAATCACATTTTTTGGTGTTTTTTTGCTTCGTTTTTTTGAATATATTTTTGTCAAAAAAACCTAAATTTCCTATCAAAATGTCACTTTAAAAAGTGACATTTTGATAGGAAATTTAATTTTGACCAACTTTTCTGTAAATGCATAGGTACGAAAAGTGCAAAGAATTCATCCAAATGTACCCTAGTACATAGGGACTAATTCACCCCTTTCTTAAAAACGCCCCCCTTTTAATGGTAGCACTCCGCGGTTTTTTCATATTTGAGGGTCGATTGATCATATGAAACAATAAAATCCCTTAAACGTTCTAGTTATTTTATAAAGTATATAATCAATAACCTACTATACAAGTTGACTCATGTGTGGAATCGTTTGAATATTCTTACTAGGATTGAAAATCGAAATAGTTTCACACTAGCCTAGATAGTAGAACGTAGGATTTATTGGGGCAACGGGAAAGCTGATGGTACGAAAAATCATTGGTCTGACAAGGAATATATGCAATTTACTTAAGTTAAAAATAAGGTATCTATACATTAAACTACAGGTATTATTTATTAAGATTAGGCTTTTAAATTTTATACTCTTTGATCATATATTATTGATAGAATTGTAAATTCATCTCTTCTAAAAATCGCCATTACTAAATAGGACGACGGTAATCAACACACGATGTACAATATTTTTGCCATTGAATATGTTTATTGTTTTGTATTATAATACCTCAAATATTAAATATTATTTATCTTTTACACCTTTAAATTATTAAATTGCTTAATTCCAACAAAAGTTTTTACATATTGTAATTTATTGTTATTTTGTATATATATTGTAAATATAGTAATATAGATACATTTAAAATTAATGGTTTTCTTCATTTGTATTACATTATTAACGTTTGATCAAAATAATTCTATTTTTCTGTTTAGCTAATGTACAGGCACTTCGTCAACAATATTGTTTACCAGTCTGACCTATATACACTATAATTTACAATAACAAGAACTCCGCTAAGTGGAATGTGTAAATTATTTGGTACACATGCAGACTGTGACATACCTAACATCCACAACATACCAGATGAGTGTTTCGTTATCTTAGAATGCACTCCTACGCAATATCGCTCTTAGATTCTTTAAGTAAAAATAAGAGATTAGTATTTTGTCAATTTGAGGTCAGTTTCACACTCTGAACACACTTCTAAAACCCTACCTTGAAAAGATACACTAAATCATGTTCTTAACAACCAAAACATATTATTCGGCAACAAAAAACAAACAACTTCAGTTCACTTGACTTAAGGGAAGACAACAAGCAAACACAAAGAGGAAGCAAAAAATACCAATGGATAGACAGCTGTGAGGAAGAACAAGCCAAAAAGATAATTATATTCAAGTCAGATATCTTCAAGGAAAATTCTTTACTCCTAGAAAATTGACTAAGACTGTTAAGCTTATTATGTTTTATTTACTCACGTACTTTCTTGAGACTACATAGTTTTTTAGAAAAAAAAAATTCAAAAAATCACTAATTAAGGCATTTTTTAACAAAACATTGCAAATAAAGCATTTTTGAAAAAATACTAAGAAAGAAAAAATATTAAATTCGATAAGATACGCCTAAAAAATTTTACTGGAAGCGATTCGGAAAATTGTTTTTTCGGTATAAGTTATTTATTAATTACAATTTCCGGCACACTCGAAAAAATTTTAAAATATCCTTTGAACTTAAAAAATGTATAGAATCGAATAAAGACGGTTTGGTGCGGTAGAAATGCAAAAAAAATTAGTGGATATATTCCGTTTCTAAGCGTCTTTTTAGTGGTAAACCGCTCGCCTATCAGTGAAGCTCGTAATATCGTCACGTATCGTTCAGTTCGCAAGCTTGACGCTCGATCGTGTTGCGAATATATTGCTACTGGTAATGGGAAAACAGGACTCAATATTCTCAATTCTTTTATCGCGATGAAGAGCCTACATTGTTCTTGCCATGTATGTATGGGCCCCTTTTCAGAGATTTCAAGTGTAAACGATACATAAGAGGGGCAAAATCAAAGGCGGCAATCTCCACTTTTTCTTGTTTCGAGTTAGGGACGCCATCTGTTGCGTTTTTTTATTATCTGTTAGATAAAACTATTTGTAAGAACCAAAAGCGGTCTTAACTTTATACAAATTGCAGTGAAAAGTTCATGTTAAGATCAAAAGCCTCAATCTCCATAGCTGAGTGCGTACCAAATACGGCAATCTCCACTGAGGCCAATAAGAACCACGTACGTGATCAACACATGGTTAGATTTGCCGTTACATCGTGATAATATAATTTGTTTTAGTTTGGGAGTCGTTACATTGCTTGTGCTTTTCCTAAACTATATTTGTGTCTCAGAGATTAGTTTTTTATACAAAAAAAGTATTAATTTTTTATCACGGAAGGTAATGCGTCACCTGTCCATCGAGCAAAAAGACAAAATAGGGAATGTAAAGGTAGTGGGGACAAAAATATTGTTAGACAGGAAGTGCCATCTTAAGAGGCTACATTAAACAAGGAAAGAGAGTCTCTTTCCTTGTTTAAGAATATAATTTAATAAAAATCAAATTTAGTTGTTATGTTATTGCTGATGTTATTATTTGTCCCAACTGTCACATGAAATCTTATTTATATTTTCTATTGAAGTTTTTCAACAATTGTGTCACATTTTAGACTATTATCGTTATTATTTAATTAAAACTTTCTCGTCTAAGGATATGGTCTCGTCTAAGGATATGTCCGCCATCAGAGGCCACTTTTTTGGTCTCCTTTTCATAACGATTAGATTGCCTCTTTTGTCTTTTTTCTCGATGCTCCTGTCACACCAACAAAGGCAAGGAAGCGAATGAGACAACCTGAAAAATGGAAGAAAAACCTGAAAAATGGAAGAAAAACGTTGGCAAACTTCTAAGGTGAGTACTTTTGTGAATGGTTATAGGATAGGATTCCCCAAACCGACGCGAAACTTTCGCAGCGGAATCGCGGCGAATCGTAAGGCACGGCGACCATGCATATTGTGTTCAGACAAGATAGGACGGAAACCGGAACGGTCACGGCGGAACAGCGTTGACGTTTCATGAAACGCTGCATGCACGGTTTTTTCCGCTGCAGTTATAGCAAGTTATAGTTTCGCGTGAATTATTAAATTGGCTGTTACAGAAAAACTAATTGAAATTGTGAAACAATATCCTATAATTTATGATTTAAGTGACGAAGATTATAAAAATATAAGAAAAAAGGATAAAGTCTGGGATAATATAGGGTCATTTCTAGGAGAAAATGGTAAGTTTTCATTATATATTATATACTTACGTATATTAATGTTCCGCAACGGTTTCGCGTCGCAAAAGTTTCGCGTCGGTGTGGGGAATCCTTTAGATTCCATTTTCAAGCCATTGTTGAATTTTGATATTGTGTTTTTCGTTTTTGTTAAAATAAAATAAAATTACTTCAGTTAATTTTTCCTGTAGTTGGTCACTCATTCTTACCATCATACAGAGTTTCCGGTCAAATTGAGAAGAATTTACGAAAACGAGAAGTAGTAACGACACCTGAAGAATACGAGGAAATTATTTCCAAATTTTCTACGGTCGTTGATATGAAACAAAGCTGTGTTTACGATTGAAAATCTGCTGTTCAAGAGGTTCTTAAACCAGTAGGAGCATGGGGTTTTCAGTTTAAGGAATGTAAAAGGTACATTTTAAAACGATGTAGGACAACAAATGTTTTAATACGAAGTGAACTTCATTACAAAAATGATTTTGGATCTTTTGTAGAATCACACGAAAAGTGTGTGATGTGCGAAATCTTTTGACCAAACATTTTGGTTTAGACTGGACACAACTCGATCAGTTTAACTACTATCGTTGATTGAAATAATGGATTTCTCCTATAATATTTCAATCAACGCTACTATAAAGACAACGTTATGAATAAGAAGCAAACAAGAACTACTTGGAGAATCCTGTTCCAGAGTTAGAGTCTGTCGAAACCTGTGAATATATACACGAACTTTCGGATATTTTAGTTTAAGTGTTATGTATATGTTACGAGCAATGCCCGAAATTGGACAATCCTAGCATTGTACGGAAAATCTTGTCCACTTCTAGCATTGTACCCCTTTACTGTACAATCTCCGAAATAGACATAATCGTCGGACTTTGTATAAAGGAATTGCTGTACAATGTTCGAATTTCAATAAGCCGATAAGTAGCAATGCGTCAAAGTTTGGAAGAATATGACAGATATCGATTATTTTTATGATTATTCCCCATTTGATATTAAACAAACATCAATTGCGATATAAATCCTAAATTAATCTATTAATTAGTTACTGTAACTTGAAATATATTAAATTAAATTTAATTAAACTTCATTTATAAACTTAAAAATATTGTTTAATAAAATTAATTAATATTATATCGCATGCTCTTTCGCGATTTATTAAAACGACATGACAACACTGCTAAATACAAAACTTTCCTTCATTTCTTCAACGGAACTTATTATATACCTACTTTTATGTGCTTTTATCTATCACTATATTGCAGAACAATTTCTTCGTATTATTTATATTTTAGTTTGAGACAGCATTTTATAACGATGTCTAAAAAGGGCAACTTTGTATGTAAATAGAAAATAAAAAATATCAAATAATTAACAAGAAATGATCGATTTTTGATTTGATGTGTCGCTTGTCAATAATAATCGATTCGAATCGATAAGCGTCTCGATAATCATTTTTAAATTTGATCATTTCGGACATTGTACAGTTTGGGGGTACAATGCTAGAAGTGGACAATAATTTCCGTACAATGCTAGGATTGCCCTATTTCGGGCTTTGCTCGTAACATATATAAATTTTTTACATATTATATTATTGTTTAATATCAAAATATATTTTTTTTTTCACTAAGTAACCGACACAATGATGTTTTATTAGTTTCAAAACTGGTAATATCCTTATGGATCATTTTCATATCCGCCACTCTCCAAGCATTGCAAACAAAAACGGCAATCTCCGAACTAAGATATTAAAAAAAAAGAAAAGAAAAATTCTTAAGCTCCTCTTTTTGGACATCCGGTCATAGACCAAATTTTATAATTTTATATCATTCTTCATCAGTTTTATTGTTTTAATTTAATTTTGGTAGTTTCTGGTCTCTACATATGGAACTGTTCATTCAATCCCTTTTAGCAGCCACCACAAATATAGTTAATGGTCCAGTTAGTTAATCTAGTTTAACGATAACTTCAGGGAGAGGTATTTCACAAACCAGCATAATATGTTGCATTCGGCAGAGGACAGAACTAAGTGACAAATCTACACATATATATATATATATATATATATATATATATATATATATATATATATATATATATATATATATATCCTCCTAACATTGCAGACTCTGCATTAAGGTTTTTACCATACACAACGGACTCGAGCGATTTATGGACTCAATATACAGAGTCCGTAAAGTTTTTCATGTATTTCTTTTAACTGATTGTTAGTTTCTACCAAAATTTTATTGAATGAGAAACTAGAGACCTCTACCTACTGCACAAATGTATTACAAAAATTGTGGGTATTATAGAATAGCTGCAAATTATAAAACAAAATGAGTCCGTAAAGTCGCCTTTAATTCAGCCATTTGCCGTGGGGAGCGCTTTTATGAGTATACTGAATGTGTATATCACTTATGTGTTAAACCATATTGCCATATTACAGACTCGATTTAGCTGGCAACAGTGTTGTTCAACTATTGAATCATTTTATCTGGCTCAAATTACAGAGTAAGATAGTTTACGTTCATAATGGTGATGTTATCGTTAATTTTTATGTGTTGGAAAATGTATTGGTATACAGTGTATATATTTAGTAAAATAAACGAGGATATTTTGTTTCACAGAAATTACTTCGACACTGAAATTTTTAATAAACGAACACGTATTTCTATTTATATACTCGTATAGAATAAGCTACTTATTTTTTATTCAATTGAAAAGTTACATTGAGATTAGATTTTTGAAAGGAAGCAATTTAATTTTTTTGATATGTGGGGGTGTTGAGTATAAACTTCAATTCAAGTTTGTGAAGTCGCAACCCTTGTTCCCAGGCCGTCATCTTGAAAAAAGAGAGGCAAAGGGTTTTTGCGCTGTATCTCGTAAATTAGCAACTCTACAGAAAATTTTATAAATCATTATTTTTACTAAATTAAATTTTCTACAACTTTATCTGTATTACTTTTTATCGGAAAATAAAAAATAAAAAAGTTATAAACCAAAATAACTAAAAAATTCTGAAAAATTTTTCTATTGTGCTTTTCGCTTATAACTTTTTCTAGCGATTTTACAATAAAACAATAATTTAAAAAAAACAATAAATTTAAAAAAAATGGATGGTTGTGTAGCTGTGTGAAAACTTTTGTAAATGGATTCCTTAATAAATAAAATGATATCAGAGTAATATCATAGAGTAATTTTCACTACAAATTTGTTTAATTTCATTCATTTTCTAGTTTTTGCAGCGCTCCAATGTTGATTGGGTCCTTGAATACTCGCCATCTTGAAATAAGGAGTGTAAAGGAGAGTGAAAATTTTATAAAACATTATTTATAGCAAATTAAATTGTATTTATTTATATAACTTTTAATCGAAAATTGAAAAAAAAGTTACAAACAAAAATAACTAAAATCTTTGAATAAATCTTTTGGACCTTATAACTTTTTTCTGGTTATTTTAAAATAAAATTACATTAAATCGACCTTAAGCTTAATTTTTTTATTTATATTTTTTTCTTCATATCATTTATTATTTTGTTAACCTTCCTATGGTCTCTCTCTCTCTCTCTCTCTCTCCCTCTCTCTCTTTCTCGCTCTTTCTCTCTTTCTCTTTAATCTCTCCTCTCAAAGGGGGTGTAGTAATCATCGTGATTCCTATGGTATCATTAGTTTATTACTGATCTACCTCATAGGTGATTTCCCAATTACCTATGAGGTAGAGTCTGGAAGTTTTTGAACAAACTTTTGTTTGAGCCTTATAAATTTTTTCTGGTCATTTTGCAATAAAAGACATGAGAGCACTATTATAGAGGGTTTTCAACGAATAATTTTTACTGCAAATGTGTTTTATTTCATGAATTTCTTTCGGTTTTATAGCATTCCGAAGTTGACCGGATTCATGAGTACTCATAAAAATATGATAAAAATGAATAATTCCACTTAGTTTCCTGTTATATATTTTTTTATTCACATCTTTCGGAATCAATTTATCATTTTCTTAACAGTTCTATGTTATTATTATTTTATTATCGACCTTTTTTGCCAACAAAAAACTTTCTCCGTCACGAAAAAGCAGAAATTTTACAGAAACACCCTTCACATTCGCTAGCCGAACAACAATATTTCTCAGTGAGAAGGCCCAGCTATCTTTGCTCACTGTCGTTGGCGAATATTTTTTTGTCTCTTTATATAATGGAAAGAAAGATGATTCTCTGAAAGCATGAGATACAAACGATTTGCCGAGACCAAAATAACCAAAGTGATCAAAAATGTATTTAACTTATCATTGATTCCGCCTCACAAGATACAGCACGTTTCGAAAGTCTTAGAATTTATCAGCAGAAAACACTGCGATCCTGAAGATTGGGGCTAAAAAAACGTAAAAAAATTTGGATACCAATCAAAACTTTCAAAACTCCAGCTCCCTTGAACTTCTAAAATAAATTTTCTGCAGATGCAAGGCAAACTGTGAAAGTATGTGTGGTTGCCAAAACGCAGACCTCAAATGCTCTAAAGTGTGCCTTAATTGTTCTGGTGAAACCTGCAGTAATATCATGGAAATATCAAAATTAATTAAAAGTTTCTAAGAATTTGAAAATGAATTACCCACAATTACGCCAATTCTAACTCTACTGAATTAGGAACACAGCCTCGACTATCAAAGAAAAGTAACAAACAGTAGCTGGAAAACAACTTCTTAAATATATAGTTATGCTCAATATTCTCTCACTTAGAAATTGTTTGTGGATTAAGCCTAATGGGAATAACACTTAAACGCGCCTTCAAACTTTACTTCATAGATGGTCGGGAAAAAGTAGATAATAAACAAATAATCACAAAACAATGTTAACAAAATAATAAATTGTATAAATAAAAAAATATAAATACTTATACTAGAAAACTAAGCCTAATCGTTTTTATCGTATTCTTACGAGTATTCAAGAACATTGGAGTTCTGTAAAATCCAAAGAAATCAATGAAATTAAACAAATTTGTAGTAAAAATTATTCTTTGAAAAACCCCCTATAATATTGATTGAATGTAATTTTATTGTAAAATGACCAGAAAAAAGTTAAAAGATGGTGACCGGGGGACAAGAATGGCGACCCTACAAACTTAAACTTAAGTTTATATTCCACATTATTACACTCCACACATCAAAAAAGATAATTGCATCCTCTTAAAAATGTAATATTAATGTAACTTTTCAATTAACTATAATGACTTCTTCCTCTTTTTTTTATATAGGCAAATTGCCCGTTTTCTTCCTATTCGTGTGGATAATTTCGTTTTATCTCTCTCTTTCCAGGGCTAATCTAACTATGACATTATCTACCATTCTGCTAATATAACAGATTCATTTTCTTTTTCTTTCCTGTACCAATTAAATAATATTGTTTATTCTGCATAGTTTCTTATGTCATTGCTTTTTGTTCTGTTTAATAAGTCTTTTTCTGGTTATTCTTCTTCGTGTTCTCATCTCATTTGTCTTCAAATATCTATGCTTGTGTCTGTACAAATAGATTAATATTGTTTATTCTGCATAGGTTTCTCATATCATTGCTTCTTGTTTTGTCTAATAGTCTTTTTCCGGTCATTTTTCTTAGTATTCTCATCTCATTTGTCTCCAAATATCTGTGCTTGTATCTGCTCTTGTTCCTACTGTATATGTCATGACTGGTCGGATTACAGATTTGTTTATTTATGCTTGTTTGTCTAGATCTAGTGTCTGTTTCACCGTATTGTGTCATTGTAGCACTTATCCCCTTACTTTCTCTTCAATATTTTTGTTGGTCCCTAAGTTTATTCCCATATATTTAAATTTTAATACTTGTTTTATCAGTAGGTTTTCAATCTGAACCTTCTTTCACCTTGTTGGTTCCTTTGACAATACTAAACTTTTCATAATAAGTGATAAAATTTTCATATTAAATCGTTTGGCTTTGATATTAAACTGGTGTAGTATTTATTGGAGATCATCTTCGTTCTCTGTTATCAAAAACTCGTCATAAACATCGCATATTATCTTTATCTCCTTGCTTGCCGGTTGTTTTTTTATTTTTACTAGTTTAAAACCTCTCAATACTATATTAAATATAAAAGAATAAATATTACAACTGGACTTCCATATCTGATTCCAGTTGTAGTGTTTATAGATTCTTTTTTTTTTTCTATTTGAACTTTTACTTCGGTTCTGTTTCTTACATGTCGGTTCTCTATTATTTTTATGATATCAAGTAATCTGGATTATCTGTTGTACAGATGTATATCGCATCCGATAGTCTCACTGTGTCGTAGGACATTTCTAAATTAACCAAACATAGTTAGGCTAGTTCATTATATTATTATATACTTCTCTGCACAAGAAACTTGTTGTTAGTCTGGTATACTAATCTTTTCTTCAAATTATTTGATATTATTTTTAATATTAATTTCAAAATAGTACTTAACAATTCCTTTAGAGTATTATGGTCGGACATTACCCCTATTGTAAAAGAAAAAACATAATACTCGTTCTCCACTCCTCATGTATTGTTGATGACCTTAACCCTTTATTAAATATTATGGTTAACTGTTGTATAAGCCATATTTTATTAATTTCTTTTCTGTTTTTTAACTTTATGATGACTTCTTTTATCTCATGTTTTTATCATTTGCGTTAACTCATTTGATGTTATATCGGGAGTTTCAAGAGCATGTTCAGTTTCCTTTGTTCGGTTTATTTGTCTAATATTATGTTGTCCATTTTTTTATTTATGTTGATATCTTATATTAATTCCTTAATTTCTATTATATGTCCCTCTTATAAACTTTTACTGTTTTATTGTTTTCTTCGGCCTGATTAGCCCATGTGCCGTGTTACGAACTCTCTTATATGCATAAGTCCCCTGCGTTCTTTCAGATCTATATTTTATATAAATATTCTTTTTTCCTTCAGATATATTTCTATACTTTGGGTAAACATTATAGTGTACGTTTTCTTTCATTTAAGTTTGTGTTTATTTTTATTCCTCCTAGAGGCTTGTTTGCTTTATGTTGTTTTTATTCTTTTCCCAACTAACTTAGTTATCTTCATCGCATGTAACGCTTTGTTGTTAAATTATTTGATCTAGCCTACTTTGATATAGTTTTTTGTCAAAATTGTCTTTATTAATTTTAGTTTCTAGTGTTGGTAGTTTGTGTTTATGATTCTTAATCGAATTAAGATGACTTTTTTTCAAAACTAAATTGTGGCCAGTCCCTACGTTAGCTTAGATCAGGCTCCCTACATCTAATACTTGCTGGTATTATTAATTTATATTTGTAAGAATATGGTATCTCATTGATTTGTGTCCAGTTGTGTTAAATGTTCTTAAAAAAGTATTACATTGACTTAAATAACCAAAATTATTATATTTCTTTCAATAAATATCAGGTTCAAATTTTTAGAAATCATAACAATATTTTGTCATTTATAAGCTTCTGTTTAAAATATAGATTACTTAAATATTATACTTTTGCCGTTTTTAAGATCATAAATCTATTTTGAGGTATCCATTACTTAAACAATCGCGAAATGAGAAATAACTTTCTTGGCTTAAATAGGAAATAAAGATGGGAATCCCCGAATTATCGAAATACGCAGTGAGCGAATTGACAACACCGTATGAGTCTATAAGGTCGTGTATATGAGGCCCCAAGACCACAATACGGATAAAAATTATACTGATGAGGCTGTAAAATCGGAAATCGGTACGAGGTGGTAATGATAGGAGAACCGAGGGGGAGAGTATATGTTAAATTTTGTTTTATCCAAATAGAAACTAGGGCATTAAGAATGTTTTGTTACCTGTTTCGATATACACGACGACTAAAATATTATATACACCTGGAAATAGGAGAGGCCGTAAGGTTGCGCTATGGTTTGAGTCCTTAAGGATAGTAGGATGTAAATATATATATATATATATATATATATATATATATATATATATATATATATATATATATATTGAAAAGCTAGGATATTCATAAAAAGAAATATTTAACGTCAATTCACGTTAATTTTTAGATATACAATCTTCAATCGAAACAAAAACAAATATGCTTACGTTGTCTCTTATCGAATACCTAAATGGTAGTAGTAAACAGTTAAATAGTTATTGATTGTGTTTAGTCAAAAATAAGTTGTCTTAATCTCAGTAGACTCAAAAACAGTAGGATTTAATTCATTATAGCCAAGTATTAGAGTATTGATTGATAGTTTTGTGTTAAAAGTGTTGCCTAGTAGTAGTATTAAGGAATTTTTAAATGTTATATGATGTTATGTAATATCAAACACGTGAAAGTGAACGTCAGATTGACGTTGACAAACGTAATCTGACAACTCGATGACCTTTTTAACCTTCGAAATCACACCGGGTTCTGCGGTCCTGCGGCGCCTTCTTAAAAGTTAGAGAAATAAAATTGGTGATTTCGTCACTTATTTTTCAGTTGCTTATTGGCAACCAGCTTCTAGTGACGAGCAACGGTGTTATCTCTTCTAGTTTTTATCAAATACCTTTTGTTATAAGAAAACTGAACAAACAACCAGAAGAAAGCAGTGAACATGTCTCTGAAACAAACAGTGTCACTTTTACATAGCAAAAATGGAATTAACGCCGTTGCACAAAGGGCCAGGTAACTAATATAATTTATATTTTTTTAAATTATCCCTTCTTGATGACCTAACCTAACCCATATCAGAATCAGGCAGATTAGTATTTTCATTATTAAAGGACACTGAGACAGAATACTTCATTTAGGACAGTTTCTAAATTTATTAATTCTGGAATATTAGACATTAAGAAAGAATTACATAATCTTTATTCATTCTTTGCATATTTCTGTTTTAAACTTAATTTAACAAATCTATTGAATTTTCTTTTGGTTATAGCTGTAGGGAATAAACATGTCAGTTGATTTTCTTCTATTCTCTGTAAGGCTTATAAGTTTGTCCTTTTTTATAAGAAATTTATGTACTAAGCAAATAATTTCATAAAATGATCTTATAAATTCCTTTACTATTGCATGCTGTATGAAAGTTATTTGTTTCCAATCGTAATTTGTTGATCTTACTTTTACACTCATGTATCACAATGTCTTGAATTGAACTATATTAGGTGGCTCCATATTGCTAGCTGTGTTATTGCATATTCTAGGTTTGGTCCAATAACTACAATATCTTACTAGAAAACTACCCTAACTTCCTTTACTGTATTTCTATCTGCATACTTTTGTTTTCAGATTTTAAATTCACTCTGATTATATTCTCCATCCTGAGCTATCCTTACTGGGACAAATATATTTTTATATACTTGTTATATTTGAAATGCTTATATTCTTTCCACACTCCTATTTGTTAGAGATCCTCACTAGGATTTCTTTGAGAGCCTAATAGTTTGAATGAAATTTTCCTCAGGGCCACCAGTACAAGTGATGGTATAAAATAACTTTAAAACTATATGACTATAACAAGTTTATTACAAGTTAAGTAAAAACAATATAATTATAAATTATATGGACTGTTTTGCATGTAAAAAGTAGGAAAATGTCTTTTACTTGACTCCAGGAATGTCAAGTCCCGAATTTGTTAATTTTTTGAAGTCAATGGGTAAAATCTTTCACAGCTCTCTAGAATGGCATCTATGTTAGCAGGTTGGGAAGAAACTGAAATTCTCAAAATGTTTTCAACCTTCTCGCTAGTTAGCCTACATCTGTACTTGTTTTTTATGAACTTCATCTTACTGAATGTAGATTCACAGACATATGTAGATGCAAAAATAAACAAAATTTTCTGAGCAAAGTCAATTAAGTTAAAAAATTTGTCATTTCCAACTGCTTCCCAAAACTTATAGTGAGCTTTTTCCTTATTTTTTTCTTCCAAAATATGCCGTAACTCATGAAGTATAAAAAAGTTACTTACATTCCTTTTGTTTATCATTCTTTCATTATTATATAAATATGCTACATTTCTACTTTTTTCTAAGTTTTTGGTGGTCTTTTATCTAAATAAATGTTTTATCTCAAACTCAAATTTTGTAAAAGTATATGTCATCTACATACCAAGATAGACCATATAATTATTAATAGTTAATTATGATTCACTTATGAAATTGTCCTACCTAATGCTCAGCTATTAATTAATAATAGTTGTAGTTTCGCTTTAGGACGAAATCAACTTCAAAAATTTACCTTACATAAAATGATTCTGTTTTAAGTAAAAATATTTTTGAGACACATTTATTACTACAGTACAGTTAACTTGAGAGTGTTTAAGACCTCAGATATCTCGAATATATTTTTCTTTATTACATCCTTTGGATTATTTATCAAAACTTTTTTCAAGTTCTTGGTGGTCTGGTGTTCAAATGGGACCCCCTGATGTTATCCTAGGAGTAACTGAAGCCTTCAAAAAAGATAACAACCCAAACAAGATCAACTTGGGTGTTGGAGCCTACAGAGATGATAATGGAAAACCATATGTTTTACCATCTGTCCGTGCAGCTGAAGAAAAGATCAAATCTAAAGGTTTGGACAAGGAATATGCCCCAATTTCTGGTGTACCTGAATTTTGTAAAAGAAGCATAGAGCTCGCTCTTGGTGAAAACTCATCAGTTTTGAAAGATGGTCTAAATGCCACTGTACAAGGTATTTCTGGTACTGGTTCCCTTAGGATAGGAGGTGCTTATTTGAACGGCTTTTTCCCTGGAAACAAAGTAATCTACCTGCCAGCTCCCTCATGGGGAAACCACAATCCCATTTTCAAACACTCAGGGTTAGAAGTTAAAACTTACAGATATTATGATGCTAAAACCTGTGGATTGGACTTCAAAGGAACCATAGAGGATATTTCTGTAAGTATACCTATCGTAATATTTGTAGTACTCTCCTACTTCTAGTGAATTGGACTCTATACTTATATTTTGGACATGTCATATGAGGATCAAGATACTGCTGCAGTTGATGATTCTGGAAGGTAAATCTTCAATAGAAAATAGAACTTTAAGAAGAAGATTCTGTGAATTCTCATTTTGTAAACCATATAGATTATTCTCTTATTAATCAGATAAGTTCTTTTGTCAGATGCTCAAATGTTATATTATACAATTTTTTAGCTTTCTACTCAATTGTGTTGGTTCTTTCCCTTTGTCTAAGCAACAAATTTTGCTTTCTAACTTTTCCATATTGGGATTTTTTTGTGTATATCTTATTATTAATGTGGGTTTTGTTATCATGTTGTAAATCACTGATTTCTTTTGTTAATAGTGAGTTTCTTCAGAGATCTTAATCTTTCTCTTTTTATTTCTCTTTTTCTAGCTATAGACCTATAGAGATTTTACAAGTACTCTTTTTTATTTCTGCATTTATTCCTGCATGATACCAAATTTGATTTGGGTTCAAAGATTTGTTATTTTGAGTTTTATGCTTTCTGTCACATTTTTATTGATTTCTCTTATTTTAAACAACTTTTTCTTTTTTTATTTCACCATTATATCTTTCCATTTGTGAATCCTAAAGTTATGTAATGGTTGAAATTCAAAATTCAATGTATCCTCAGGTTAAATAAAGCAACAATAACAGTATAAATACAACACACTTGTTTGATTACAAAAGAATCAAATAATAATTTGCAGGTTCAAGGATTGACACCTGTTGACTGATCTTCTTATGTAACCTTAATATTAATGAACTTTTAATTCTATTATTGACATTGAACTGCTTCCAACAAAAAGTAGGTTTATTTTTACAGCGTTTTAAAGTTAATTTTACTTATTCTTATCAATCAGTGATAAAAATAAGTTAAAAGGATTATGTTGCTTTTTATCCTTGATATAATCTACATGAACTGCAAATAATCTGAAACAATAAATGTTATTTTGTACTTACAACATAAAGCAATTCTTTGATAAACATTTATCAAATAATTTATAGAATATAATATTATCTTGTGACATGATTTTTAAATAATATTTACAGGGGATTTGGAAATTACGTGGAGCACACTAAAACTCAAACTTTGTAAAAGTATGTGTCACATACATACCGAGATAGATCATAATATAATTATTAATATTAAATATATCAAATTAATTATGATCCACTTATTAAATTGTCCTACCTAATGCTCAGCTATTAATTAATAATAGTTGTAGTTTCACTTTAGGACGAAATCAACTTCAAAAATTTACCTTACATAAAACAATTCTGTTTTAAGTAAAAATATTTTTGAGACACATTTATTACTACAATATAGTTATATCGAGAGAGTTTACGACCTCAGATATCTCGAATATATTTTGCTTTGCTACATTCTTTTGGATTATTTATCAAAACTAATTAACTAAATATCATTTTATTGTTCAAAGCACGAAATTGATTTAAAAGTTTTGTACAATGTCACAATTATTTATGTATATTGATATCAACAATGTATGAAGCAATGTCATATATTGAAGTAAATAAGAGTCCTAATGATATTCCACCTATTATTCTGAAATATTGTAAGTTTTGTACTATCACGTCCACTTCACATTTTATTTAATGAATCCCTTACATCATTAATATTTCAAGAATTTGGGAAAATTAGTTATAGTTGTCGTGAAATGTTCCCTGTCCATTACCACTTAACTTATAATACTTTCTATGTTTTCTTTAACAGTTCTTGACTGTATCACGTCATTTTGTATTCTGTCTCTCAAAATTAGGTCAAGGCTTTTAAATTCAAACGAATGCAATGATGGTACTGGTGTTGTGAACTTGAGTGGGTATTACTTTAACTGATATCACAAGCTGGATGGCAAATAAAGCAGGGTGAAGTTATGAACGAAAGTCAAATATGTTTAGCATATCTCTCATATATCGTTCCCTGTAATTAAATTAAAGGTACTTTGAAAATGGAGATTTCTGTTGATTGTACCATAGATTAGGTCAGTTTGCATACTGTGCACGCCAGTATGAATGAAGTTTAACTAACGGTACATGAGCTGGATTTGTGAAAATTACCTTGAGTCATATTCATGGTTGAGTAATAATTATAAGACATAAAAGAATGAGAATAATATTTTATTTGATTTAATAATAATCTTGATATTTCAGAAAATCCCCGAAAAATCTATCATACTTCTCCATGCTTGTGCACACAACCCAACCGGAGTTGACCCCAACAAAGAACAGTGGAAAGAATTGTCTGACGTAATCAGGAAGAGGAATCTTTTTGTATATTTCGACATGGCATACCAAGGTTTCGCTACCGGCAGCGTTGACAACGACGCTTTTGCAGTAAGTAACTTACTCCATTCCTCAAAATCGTTTTTATTGTCGTATTTAATTTCTAGGTTAGATATTTCGTTGAACAAGGTCACAGAGTCGCACTCGCTCAAAGCTTTGCCAAGAACATGGGTCTCTATGGTGAAAGAGCCGGAGCTTTCAGCATTATCGCCAATTCCAAAGAAGAAGCTGATAGAGTTATGTCTCAAATTAAAATCCTTATCAGACCCATGTATTCCAACCCTCCTGTTAATGGTGCCAGAATTGTAGCTGAAATTTTAAGCGACTCTGCATTGAGAAGCCAGTGGTAAGTAAAATTGGTATATTCTTTAAATTCATGTATACATGTACAAATTTATAATTTGCTACTTCTAAATTTTATTGTATATCGATTTTACAGCGAGTGTGATAAACATTAGTCTTCTTCACATTCTGACTTCTTCTGGAAAGTGTATTATCAGTATATATTCATGAAATATGTGATGATTTCCACAGGAAATCTATTTCAGTTAACAAACTTTTGGTTTCTAAATTTGTTCAGCAGTTTGAAATGTATTAGATACTTAAATTTAGCGAAAATATGGCACCAACTATTTTTCTAGTTTTATTTTTACAACTATTAATTGAAGTATCACTTTGTCATATAGTTAATTTATAGTATTTGATGATCTGCATGGTTATGGTTAAGGTAGATCGGAGCAGAGCTTATTTGTCAGCTCTTCAGACACTTAGATCTCCTAAGCGGGTCCATTGGATCACCCCTATCATATGGACTAGACTCATAAGGACCGGGTCTTCAGCTTTTCTAGGGCCCAGAAAGGCAGAAGTCTCTTTAGAGGGTAATTCCTTAAATTGGCTCGGTTAAAGGCCAGACCCAGCGTCTGCCACCTCTAGTGGGTCAGTGCCGGGCACTTTCAAAAGACATGTGAGGAGGTTTTCTTCTCCTCATTAGTCCAGGAGTTCTGGAATCTCTGCAAAAGAAGCTCCTTGAGACTACCAGTACTGAATAGTACTCCAATAATATGTTCGTGTCCCACCGTGTTCCCTGTCTTGCCAGGGCATCAGTCCGTTCGTCTCTTTCACCCCTGTGTGTCCTGTTACCGATATCAAATGGACAATATTGGTCAGCACTACATCAGGAGGTGCTCTGTTGCACCCAAGAATCAGTTTAGAACTGACTTTGGTTGTTTCAAGGGTCTTGATGTTGTTGACTGTCAGAGCAGATAGAGATAGCCCTGCCTGAGCAAGTTATTATCTCCTGCTCGCGTACCAAAATCTCAAAAATCTCGACCTGAAAGACAGATGCTTGGGAGCTGAAAGCCTGGCTAGACACTAATTTATCTTCGTATTAACTTTTGTGTGTAAATTGTTAGTTTTTCTCTTGTTATTAATTTCATTATTTTATATGTCGCGTACGTAGATTGATGCATCGGTAGTTTTTAAATACTTCATCAGTTTATATGTTTATATATATATATATATATATATATATATATTATATATATAATATATATATATATATATATATAATATATATATATATAATATATATATATATATATATATATATATATATATATATATATATATATATATATATATATATATATGTTTCTTTCTGTTCTGTTATACCATCTTTGTCTTATAACTTTGTTAACATATCGTCCTACCTAATGCTCAGCTATTAACCAATAATAGTTGTAGTTTCGCTTTAGGACTAAATTATATTCAAAAATTTTACCTTACATAAAACAATACTGTTTTAAGTAAAAATATTTTTGAGACACAATAATAATAATCCGTAATCAAAAATAAAAAAAGTACTTCAAGCGTAAAGGTCCAACATGAAGACTGGTACTGGTAGTCAGATTCAAATTCTGGGACGATTGTCTGACTCTGAAATCCAGCGTTGATCTTGGACGTACCCTGAAGTTTCTAGTACCAATTGGAGATTTATGCAACATTGCATTGTGCAAGAGAAATTAACATAAAAATGATCGAACTGAAACGGATCAGTATATGCATAGATAGTCAAGCAGCCATGGGGTTCTTAGAAACTGTAAGATGGACTCTGGGTTAGTGTGGGAATGCCGAGAACTCGACAAACTGACTGAACATACAGTGTCACACCGTAACTTTATTTGAAATTTTAAGAATTCAGTTGATTTCATTCTCCCTATCCGATATACTCGGTATCATCCGTCTATTATTGATTATTGATCGGTTCTCCCCGATGTCTTCCGATTTCCAATCTCTATTGTCATTGCATAAATCGTCATCCAGGTCCCTTTCTCATATTTTTATTAATTATTTCCCTCTAGTTCCTTCTGGGTATTGGAGGTATTCTTCTTGGTTGCTCTTCTAAGACAGGTTTTGAGATTCTGCTTCTGCACGTCCATACCACACCAGCTATTTGTTTTTTGATGTCCTCTATAATTCTTTCTTTAAATATCATCCTAGAGAACTCCATTTCTGTGGCTCTGAACATCTTCATTGATTAAGTTAATCACAATACTTTTAACCATAGTATGTATTATATATTCTTTTTTTGTTATCTTTTGTGATGGATCAATATCATAACATGCCATCTAAGAGGCTTACGACTCTTCTCCAGTGTGCTTGTTTGATAAATCGTCGCATACTGTGATCTGTAATGTGATATTTTTACTCCCAAACAATTATAATCCGTATAAGTTTAATTTCTTGTCCATTTTCTTCTTATACCGATTGTTGTTGTTGCCTTCCGCTGCAGAAATATTTCATCTTGCCCTTATTTACTTCTAAGTCTCATTCTTTATATTCCTCTGTATTCCTCATATACATGGATGTTATCCTAAACATATTTTTCAGATAAATGTTGTATAATTGATACATTTGATCAATCTACTATCAAATATCGCAATTGTAGAAAGTAACTCATGTTTAAATTATTTTTTGTAGTCCAGTAAAATTGGACCCCTATAGAAAAAAGATTTTGTTCCGACAAAAGGAAAAAATTTCAATAATTTGACTGATCTGTGTTTAAACTGTTCAAATGTTTTGGCAAAGATTTGGGTTCCAAGAAAAATGTAACGTTGCCAGCGTGTATGATTCAACTTGAAGTTATCTGCAATGTGGTAGTTAATATCTTTATCTAACGGTAGATAATGTCTGCTATCAACAACAATATCGCATGTTACGTCGATGTAACTGGCAACAACGCCATTGTTCGGCTAGCAATTTTATTGTCTGTTATCTGTACGCAGGTTTCATAAGGGCACTGACAGAATTATTTGTAGTAGTACTACTAGTAAAGGAGCTTTTACGTTTACTTTTTGTAAATTGTGAGTAAAGGTCGATTCAGACACATCAGTCTCGTCATAGTCTCGGCGCCGAACCGGTCCTGTTTGGTCACAGAACTATCAACTATCTGACAGCTGGGTAACTGTTTGTCAACTGACGAGTGTGAATGCCGGCAACATATTTGTATTAAAGAATATTTTGTATGACGGATTGTTCGGTTCGGCGCAATCACTGTGACGAGACGTGACTGATGTGTCTGAATCGACCTTAATTTAGTTTAATTCAATTTGGTGACAAATAATAAATATGACTGACAGTAGTATAGTGAACCGTATATCAAAAAGAAACGCCACAATTAAACATCCGAAGAAAAAATTATAGAACAAACGATAATAATACTTTGAAGGTTGAGACAAGAGGAAGGAAACAAATAAAATTGGATTATACAACCAAGTAGGCCATTCATCGTACAGTACATGAATTTTAATTTCAAAAAGGAATTACCAACTATAAAAAAAATTGCTTCTTCTCTTCAATCTAATGAAAATATTCCAAAAATATCAAGACTTGTTTTGTTACGTACTGTATGGGAAATGAACTGTAAAATTATTTCAAGAAATAAGAAAATAAAGATTTATGACAATCAATTCGTTCTGCAATCATGATTATTTTTTTAATAAAAATCACACGCCTTTGATTCGTCGATTTCCTTTCCCCTTAAATCCACAAAGGTCTACAATGAAAACATTAGTCACTTTCTACAATTTTGGTATTGTGCTGTAAGATGATCTTCAGTAACGTTCTGAGAATAAATATTCCTACAACTTTCGATAGTATGTTCATTCTAGCCTCAGAAAATAAATGATTGTATGAGTGTCAAAAGTTGAAATTAGGTTATGAGAGGTTAGGGTCATTATTTATATTTGTTTTTTCTTGTATTTTACTTTTTTTTTCTGGTCCTAAGATGATGTGTACAAATATGAAAAATGATTCTTATCAGTCCTTAGATAAGAAGCTGTTAATTTCACTTGTTTTCTGTTTTCAAATAATAGAATGAATAAAAAAATTATTCTTCACATGCGCACTGGCTTTATGACCAACCATCTAAGCAAAAAAAATAAACGATGTTAATTGATTTCCTAGGTGCGGAAATGTCCGATATCAAGAGATTGTATTGAAAAGAACAGAATGGTAGATGAATATTTACTTCATGTAAGCGATAACGCTAAAAAAACAGCAGAATATATTTTTACAAATATCCAGGTACTTGAAGTCCAATATTAGGAGTAATATTTTTTTCAGAAGTTATGTTTGTGTATCATAATTTGATATTTATCGCATTTTTTAGGTTGCCCGAAGTAAAAGGAATGGCCGACAGAATCATCTCAGTTCGTAACAAACTCAGGGAAAACTTAAAGAAGGAAGGTTCAAGCAGAAACTGGGAACACATTACAAACCAAATAGGAATGTTCTGTTTCACCGGAATGGCACCTGAACAGGTAACTTGCCTATTTTTGATTTTATTCAGAATATATTATTGGTAGTGCAAAACGGTAATTTATTTTAAATTGAATATTGTCAAACAAGTATCGACATATAAATTATGTATTATATGCCATAAATCCTAAGTCATAAAAACTAAAAATAAAAAACTTTTGCATTGAAGTGAATAGGTATATATTTGATTTAAAAGTAAATAAAAAAAATCTAAATGGATTACAATTGTTGAAATTGTTCAAAACGGACGTTTTCGGTCTTATCTGCCCATCTTCAGTGAGCTTTGCTTAGTGTTTGCTTCAGTACTGTACGAATTATGGAATCATAGGCAGTTTTAATGATAAAACAGTTTATTTGGAAAAAAATTATATTTTGACAAAACCATAAAGGTGAACTTACAACATTTAGTGGGAAATATGTCCCCCTTTGGCTGCAATTACTGCTTTTACCCGTTTTGGCTTAGATTCTACGACCTTCTGACAGTTCCCAGATATCCTTTCATCTCGAAACCAAAAATGACCGCTTCTATCATTTTTGTGGTTGAGTTCTGGCGAATTACCGAGCCAATTTATAACATTAATCTTCTTATTTTTGAAAAATTCCATCATTTACTATGACTTGTGACAGGGCGCGAACAGAGTCCTGTTAAGGAATCGCTCCTTCTTGGGGCTGACATTTTTGGAGTTCTGTGTGCAAACGCTGTTCCAACTTGGATTTGTATTTTTGGCTGTTTCATGCCTTCGATTGGTACCAAAGACCCAACCCCCATGTATGAAAAACATCCCCAAAACATTTTTTTGACTGGAACTTTTACGGTTTGATCAATATGAGATGGTGTAAGGTTTTCATTGTCAGACTTTCTGACGAATTTCGATCGCTGTCCCCGAATTATTAAGTGAGTGACATCTGTAAATAGGACATTTTTTTTCATTCTTCAAAATTAATTTTCAGAACAGTTGAGTCATGAATCACTATAGCTGATGCTGCTAGATCTTGTTGGAGCTCTTAGCTTGTTTTCCTTGGGTCCAATTTGCTCATTCGAAGTAAAAATCTTTATCTGCTGGAGTTTTTTTTCTTTTCTTTCGCATTTTACTAACCTTTGCATACCCATTGATTGAGTTTCTCATTTACGCTTTAAAATCTTGCTTACTACCCCTTGACTCACTCCACACGTTCTTGCGATTTCTCTTTGTGACATAGAAGTGTGTTCACTTAACGTGATAATCTTTTCACTCTTCCTAGGCGTAATATCCATGATGGAATTAAACGAAATAAACTCACTAATTACCGAAAACAACACAAAATAGTACAAAACAACACAAACTTAGTGGTAAATGTCCAAAACACCCTCAAATAAAAGGTAGAGAAAAGTAAGGTTATGTTTTCAATGCTTGGTCAGTTGTTAGTGTATGGACTGTGTTGCCAACTGTGAATATTGAAAAATGTCACAATGATTCCATTAATTCGCACAATACTGTAAATAACCCCATCACCAAGCAGAGGGTGGGTTTAAATTTAATGTTACATACTTAAAGTATTGAAATAAACGACAACGACATAATGTCGATGATTACAGATTTAACTATTACAATGGGGGGGGGGGGGACAATATGTCCCTACTCAAAACAGCACTTAAATTAGTTTTGTTATCCGTATTATTAGTATTATTAAGCCAGCTATCTTGAATTCTTTTTCGCACTAAATTGTTAATATTTAAAAAACAACGCAGACATTTCTGTAGAAAACGTAAAGGTTTTCTTACTGTAGGTATACATCATCATCATCATCTTGGTGCTACAGCCCTTAGAGGGCCTCGACCTTCTCAAGCTTTCTACGCCATTCTGTTCTGTCCCTTGCTTGAATTTTCCAGTTGCCGAATCCGATCTTCTCCGCATCTTGTGTTACCCCATCCATCCACCTCAGCTTTGGTCTACCCCGTCGTCTCATTCCCACAGGTTGCGCTGTTAGAATCTTTTTTATCATGTTCGATTCAGGGGCCTGGGCTACATGTCCTGCCCACTGCAGGCGGTTTCGCTTAATTATAGTGGTAATATCTTTACCACCAAACGTATGCTTGTAGATATTCTGCAGTTCGAAGTTATATCTACGCCTCCATATTCCGTTCTCACAGACCGCTCCAAATATCTTGCGTAGCACCTTTCTTTCAAAAATGGATAGAGCGGATTCATCTGTTTTTGTTAGCGTCCATGCCTCTGATCCGTATGTGAGAACGGGGACTATCAGTGTTCTATACAGCCTTATACGAGTTTTTTGAGACAGACGTTTGTTAGCTAAGTACTTTGATAGACCATAATAACACCTGTTTGCAATTTTATTATTATTCGCCTTTTTATTTCCTCAGATGTATTATTATATAACCGATGTCCCTAGATATATGAACTCATTGACTGCTTCGAAGTTTTGGTCATTGATGATTAAATTTGTGTCAACATTTCCAGCTCTTGTGTTTGTGTTAGTCGCCATGAATTTGGTTTTATTTTGATTTATATGTAACCCCATTCGTTCTGCTGCTGCTACTAGCTCGGTTAGTATTTCCGCAGTTCTCGCCCTAGTTCTTGTTATAATGTCCACGTCGTCTGCATATGCTAGAATTTGGACTGATCTATTAAATATTGTTCCCCTGCTATCTAAATTAGCGTCTCGTACAACTTTTTCTAAGGCGACATTAAAAAGCTGACACGCCAGCGCATCTCCCTGCCTTAACCCCCTATGTATTTGAAATGGGGTTGACGAGTCATTTTGAATTTTTACTGCTGATATCATCTTCGCCATTGTCACTTTTATCAAACGTATGAGTTTGTTTGGAATTCCTAACTCATTCATAGCGTTACTGTAGGTATACATTAACGGAAAAACTTCAAATACATGGGCTATTTGCAACGTCCTGAGAAAAACTTATTTCCCATGTAGCCGAATCGGACGATTCCAAAAACCTCAAAAGATCGTGGATTTGAAGCCTAGAAAGACAAATTTGACAAAGCGAATCAAGAAAAATGTTTCAAATGTAGATGTAGTTAGGATAAATAAGAATTGAGTCAACAGACGTAATGATATTAGAAATACTTTTAATTTAGAAATAACTTATGAAAATTACGTCACAAGGCCAGCCGTTTTATCAATATTGACCTTTCTGGTTTACAATAATAAAAATAACCAAATACTTTTTATTTTTAATTCAAGAAATTTATTTTATTAAAAATATATTTCTTATTTTTAATAATTTGTATTTTCTTAAGCTTTTATTAATTTTTACTTTTAGTAATAATATTTTTCACCAATGACGTAGTAATCGATAATTTCATATTGTTTGTTAACTTGCGAAATAATATCATCAGAAAACAATAACATTTTTGTTGAAATCGATTGATAATAGTTTATTCTGAAGGTCGTCAATAATATTCCGAATTAACAACACTATTCATCCAAACTTGAAGACAATTTGACAATATATTTTGAATAATGTAACTATCTAATACAAAAATGGTTACAAGTAAAATTGTTCATGATTAAATTACCTATTAAAAATTGCTGATACAATAGATAAAAAAAATTCAGCTCGTAAAAATGAAAATTATAGAAAGAAAAGTTATAGAAACAACGTTTTGGAAATTTGATTGTGGGATATCGGAAAACTCTTTAAAGCTTCTTGTAAAAAACTTGAAGTTATCTTTAAAATATTTGCGTAACGAAAAATGTAATACCTTTTTCCTGTTTTTGCATAATAATTTTGCAATCGAGCTCGGTCTGAAAATTTTTTTGCGTGTAATACTTTGTTGCATATGTACAAATGTTTTACGTATAAAAGAGTAAATAAAAACGGGATATGGCACTCCTGGAGTTACCGAGGAGGGGAAGCATAGTTATCTCATCGTATATCTTATGGTTTTTAATCTATTTTTTATTTTATTTTATTAAGAAACACGCATGGGACTGCATTTACTATTCCATGTAGTGTGGTCGTGCTATCGGTCTCTCTGAAAAAAGTTGTGAATGAAAAAAAACAACAAAAAAAAACGCACTGAAACACAATAAAACGAGATATCGTGCTCTATAATATAATAAAATTTAAACCATAAAATAAAATCTAATCCATTTGATTTTGTTTTTATTTTTTCAATCCAATTTTTTATCAAATGAGTGAAACTATTTGAGTTTATTTTGAACAGATCGTTAACGATTTTATCTGCGTATTATTAACTTTCATAGAGTTAGCTTGGTTGTCTTTTTCTTGCATGTATACAACTTTAAAATTATTATTATACTTTTTTTTAGGTTGACAAATTGGTGAAAGAACACAGCGTATACCTAACGAGAGACGGACGTATCTCCATGGCAGGAGTTACCTCAAAGAACGTCGACTACCTCGCTAGAGCCATGCATTTAGCCACAAAATAAGTTCATTCAAAAACGAAACGAAGTTTACTTTCGATATTAAGTATTAAAATCGTATTGATTCTGTATTTTTATTTTACACGCACTCTACTCAATTCACGCATTTAGATTGTTGTTATTTTTTTGTCTTGTTCTTAAATTGTATATCGAAAATTGTTATATTTTAGGAAATAAATGTGTTTATTTACTTAATTTCATTATTTTCGTTATCCTGAATAGCATCCCTTAATTGTCTGAAGCTAACTTCACTATCTAGGGTGAAATGAAAACTGCTACCCACTAACTTTACAGAATTTCTATGTATTCCTGTTTCTGAGTACTGACTAGAGCATATACCTGGCTTCAAAAAAAGGAACCTCTACTCACTGCTATCACAACGATAAGGAATAAGAGTCCAATAAAGAATTGAACTTTAAAAAGTGGCAATGTTAAAATATAAGAAAAGATAAAGAAAACAGTAAGAGTACATACAACTAATATCATACAGTATATTTCACGAATTTGCCAGTTTTGGATTATCGCGGATTAAGTAATAAAACATCAATTTTCGTTGATAAGAACCGGAGATATTGCAACTTTTATAAATTTGAAATTATGAAGTCAGTTTTTAAGATAGTAAAAGTTAAAAATGAAAAAAAGCCAACTCGGGTTCTAAGGATCGTATGACATTGTATTTTTTTTTAATTTGTGTAAAAAACCAACATTTCGAATAAAAAAGTTAACTTCCTACATGTTCATGCATTATAAGCTTAAAATCACGGCACATAATAACGTTATAGATAAAATATTTCTATGATAAACAGTTTCGATTTTGTAATATCTGTTTAGTGAAACTTCTTGAAATTTTTATAGCTGAATACATGTGATATTGTAACTATCATCACGCGAAATTAAAGTTTTTTTGTGCATTTCAAGAAAAGTTATTAATATTCAAAAAAAACTACTTTTGAAACTATTTTGCAGTAATTTAGCAACAAATTATTTTATCTATAAAACTCATTTTAAAAAAATTTTGATTTAGAACAAAAACTGGAAAGAGACAAGCTCGAGGAAAAACGTTTAAAACTAGGACAAGAATAGAATAAGGACAGAATATTTGGAATGTTCATTTAAAATTTGTTGGAAGACAAAAAATGTACTGTTTTTATTATCTTTTATTTAGGCTTTTATTTTTTTATTAAAATGTTCTAGCACTTAGTTTATGTGATATTTATTTCCACTTATTGGCTTTCTACCATACCTTTATCTGAAAGGGCTATTCCCTTTCGGTACTTTTAGTCAACACCGGTTTTTTAAACTCTGGTCAGGGCTGGCATTACAAAAGTAATAGTTTTAAGTAAGTAGGATCGATATTACAGAGTAATGTGGAAATATATGGAGATGCATGCAGTGGAAAGAAGTGAGTGGTGTGTTATGTGACAGAAAGATATCAATGAAACTGAAGACAAAATTCTATAAAAGTATCAGAGAAGAGAAAGGAACAATGAATGCATGTGACGGAAAAGAGAAATTGATGGATAAGTGGAATGACATTAAGAATGAGCATGTTACAGGAAGGCGAAGAGTGGCACCAACTGATACCAAAATGAGAGCATAGGTTAAGATGGTTCAGACATGTTCAAAGTTGCTACATTAATGAATCAATACAAAGAATTACTGATTTGCAAGTTTCTGGGAGGGGTAGAAGAGCAAGAATACTTGGAACATGTTTGTAAAGAGGACACGGAAGATACTGACAGAGAAATTGTAATTAGGAATGCCGAACCTGCATAAAGATAAAAACCAAGAATGATGATGATTCGCTAATGGTGTAAAATGTAACAAGTAGACGTATCATAAAAAATGTATATTACACAGCAATGTTTACAATTACAGACTAAAGACATTCATGCTTGCTTCTTTTTAAAGCTTTTAAATCTAGTTTTCGGTCTTTCTTTTTTCTTGTCCTCTTCTGGTTTAGGTTTGTGTTCGCCGTGAATAATAGAATAAAGTGATTGCGCATCTGCAGAACTTCCAAGAATTTCTTTCAATTCCTCCTGAAATTTATTTGAATATAAAATGACATATTAAAAAACTGTTAGTAGTATATTTTAGATAAAAAGTAACTATTTTACGTTATAAATATGCGTGCACCAGAAAATATCTGCAATTTGATGGCTTAGAGCCATAGTAACGTAACTACAAAATTGGCGAAATCGAAAGGAAAAACTGTCTAGAGGAAAAAAGTTAGTGGATGAGATTCGCGAAAATAGTAAGTATAATTCATAGTATACCTAATTATAATAATAATTCCATATTTTAAACTATTTTTGTTATCTTTAAATTGTGATGTTTTAAAGCTTTTTTCGTTTTTGTATTTTATACATAATGTACAAAATCTTTTGACACTAAATATATTTTTAGAAAAACTCTTAATTGAAGATAGTATAGAAAACAGTAATGCAAAAAACTTTTTTAAAAACACACATTAGCTGCCTATAATTTAAATGTTTTTAATGTTGCTTCTAAAGAGGCTCATAATTCTGTTTGGCATGAAGGACTGGCTAAAAGTGGTTCGTTGAGACCTGCAGTGGACACGAAATGTTAATATGATTGCAATGTTTCTTTATGCCGTGAAAATATAGATTGTTTTTACAATTAACCACTTTTTTGAGCCTGGTCATTCCATGATAAAACGCGATTTTGTTCATGAGCAAATAAAAAAAAAGGTCGAAATGTAGACATTTTTGATCCATCTGGTTAGTATATGGAGTATACTAAGAATTTAAAGTACGGAGTAATTGAAATGGATCAAATAGCGTTTTTCGATTTTAATAGCTTCACACAGAAAACTATACATAATAAAAAACTAGATACACACGGCAACAAAATAAATTGCCTTAAGGTCGTTTGGCTTCAGTTTAAAAAAGAAAGCCCAAATACAGTGATTTTTCAATACGAATTGGATTCAGAAGCTGTCTTAGAATATAATATTTCAACTAATATCTCTGAAGGAAGAAGCTTATGTAGAGAACAAAAAGTATAACTTGATCTGGAAAGAATGTATACAATTACAATGGCTATCTCCTCTGAAAAACATAAAAATCTTATTGAGCTTTGTCTAGATGTCATTCCCAAAACTTAATATGCTTTTTATGATTCTTTAAACGAGTGTCATGGAACAGGCTGAAATGAAAGCATAACCGATCAAGAAGATAGTGATCAACATTTTTTTTTGTATTTTTATAGTTTAATAAACACTGTTTATTTTTTACTTTTATTATTAAAACAATTACTTCAGATAAAACGTATCTACATTTTTTAGTGTAACAAAAAGAACCTATAGGAGTAACTAAAACCTATATCATTTTTAATAAAAACATAAAATAATACATTTTACTACAAATTATATTTCTCAACGTTGCGTGTGTCAGAATTTTTGAAAAATGTGTTTTTGCTAGATAAATAATTAATTCAAGTTGCTAATTAATGTAGAAATTTTACTGGTTAAGTAATTATATCAACTTTTTGTCATGTAACGAAAAACAACTCAAGATGGAGCTCAAGATGCTGGATATTCACGATGTTTCACCATTTCAACCAAAAATTACAGATTTTTAACACACTCATATCCAGACAAAATTAATGACACATTAATGAACTTAGTACGGTGTACTTAGACGTAATACAAAACAGTCTACAAGATAGTGCAGTCAGATCTTGGTACAACACTAACAAAAATTTTAAGGGCTAGAAAAATTAAACGCTACATTATCATTGACTAGCATCCTTCCGATTATATCGATGGTATCAATTAGAAGATCTCATTACCGTACTAGATTTTTTAATTTGATTATTTGCTAGCAATGTTATTCTCTAATACTTTTTGAAGAACTTCGTTTGAATGTATCTTAAAAAATAGAAAAACAGGAAAACAGAAATTGGCACTAATGTGTATAATGAATTTTAGATTTAAAACTCCAAATTATTGACTTTACTATACCTCAGACTTTTTGGTAACTTCGTCCATACTGATACCTTTCCTTAAAAATGCATCGATATTTTTGGAAGTGATTCCTGGCAGTTTCTGGACAAAATCATAAATATTTGAATTGTACTTTGATTGAATTGTATCGAGATCTTGTTCTCCTCCTAGAGCTGCGGCATACGCAATATTCGGATCCTCCTTATCCAACTAAAATAAAAGACAGAAAATAAATACATACTGTGCTTATGCGTAATGCAATTAAAAATAGATAATGGGTCACATATTTTTTCACTAAAGTTAATGATTATAATATAATATCTACATATAACTATGTAGGTAGATATAGATATCCATATTCTGAGCAACATACCGGTTTATTTATTTAGCGTATGGCAATTTGATACACAACATTATCACATATATGTTACAATCTAACATCTAATGTATTAATATATTCAATCGACGATGGTGTTGCAGAGGCGAAGTCTAGAGGATCTCCATAATACTTCCTCCGAGGGCATTCGGCAATCATATGCTGGATGGTCTGTTTCTCGGCGCCGCAGTCGCACTCAGCAGAGGTTCTCATCCTCCATTTATAAAGGGTATCTGCGCAGACTCCATGACCCGTTCTTATCCTGTTAAGAGTTGACCATGATTTTCGGGGGAGGTCAAAACCTGGTGGAGTTTCTGTGATGCATGGTGTGTTTCTCATTATTAGGTTCGGTCTGTCGCTCTGCATGTTCTTCCACTGGGAGTTCATTTGGAAATTGTTGGAACTCAAGTTTATTGCATCTCTAGTCGGAGGTTTTCTGGAGCGCAATCGATGTGAATTAGCGTCGGCGACATATGTATGTATAGGTAATTGCGGGTTGTTAAGCAGCTTTTGGAATTCTCTAAGCAGAGCATGCTGACGACGAAGATTAGGTGGAGGTATATGGCTCAGTAATGGAAGCCACTCCACAGGTGTAGACTTGATCGTTCCAGATATGAGACGCATGGCGACATTGAGCTGGGTATCTATAATTTTTGTGTGGACGCTATTCAGCCAAACAGGAGAGCAGTATTCAGCTGCGGAGTATACGAGTCCAAGGGCTGAACACCGGAGTGTACCTGCTGATGAGCCCCATGTAGTCCCGCAAAGCTTCTGTATGATGTTGTTACGGGTTCTCAGCTTTGCTGCGGTGTTCTCAAGATGTTTCTTAAAGGAGAGTGTTCTGTCCAGGGTGACGCCGAGGTACTTGGGATTATGGTTGTGCGTGAGCAGTTGGTTATCAATGTATACTTTAAGTTTTGTGTGGGCCATTTTGTTGTTCAGGTGAAAACAGCTAACCTCGGTTTTTTTGGGGTTAGGTTTAACTGTCCATTGTTTAAAGTACTTAACCAGGCGTTCCAGATCTTCCGTTAGGATTGCCTCGGAGTTTTGTAATAAGGAGCTTTGAGTTGCAAGTGCCCAGTCGTCTGCATATCCAAATTTTTTAGATCTGGTAGGGGGCATATCAGCTATATACATATTAAATAGTAGGGGTGCAAGTACGGAGCCCTGGGGGAGGCCATTATTAAGCGTTCTCTGTTTGCTCACTGTAGTTCCCATGGTTACACGAATGTTTCTACTGCTCAGCATAGTATTTATGAGTCGGGCGGTTGTTTTGCAGGGGATTATTTTAAGGAGCTTATAGATGAGGCCATCTTTCCAAACCGTATCATAGGCAGCCGATAAATCGATGAATGCCACAGACGTCTTCAGTTTTCTTTGGTAACCTGCTTCTATGTAGGTAGTTATAGAGAGCACTTGGTCAGTGGTGCTTCGTTGAGGCCTGAATCCTGCTTGTTCAATTGGTATTTTTTGAAGTAGCTTTGGGCCGATTCTGTTCAGGACCAGTCTTTCGAGGAGCTTGTAAGCTGAACTGAGTAAAGCGATGGGGCGGTAACTCGCTGGGTTGTCTGTTGGTTTTCCAGGTTTCAGGATGGCTATGATTTTTGTTTGTTTAAAGAGGTTTGGTAGATTACCTGTTTTGAGTATATCTGTATAGAATTTAGACAACCAGGTTTTTGCAGATTTCCCACAATGGATCAGGAATTCGGGAGGTATACCGTCTGTACCAGGAGCTTTGTTGGGTTTAATGTCTTAGATGGCGTTTGAGACTTCTTCTGGAGTGAACGGTGCGGAGTACTCTGTATCTGATGGACAGGCAGCTTTTAGATGTTTAAGCTCCCTTTTTATAGTAGTGGTAAACTTTTTATCACATGCTCCTCTGGAGGTGGCAACTATATGTGATGCAATTTTATTAGGGTTGAAGTCGTGGATTTGTCGTGTTGCCAGTTTGTCACTTTCGAGTTTTCTTAGGAGCGACCACGCTTTACGGCTAGACTTTTTGAAATTTAACGATTCGACTTCATTTGTCCATTTCTTCCTTCTTGCTACATCAAGGCTCAGGAGAAGTTCGTCCGCAAGGTCACTTTCACCGGTTTCAAGATATTCTTCGTAGAGGTTTTAGCTTTCCTCACTCCATCCTGGTATGTATTGCTTACGATGGCCCCTGGGAATGTGTTTCTTTGCTGTAGCAATTATTGCCCCTCTAAACCTTTCATAATTTTTGTATGTTGGTGGAATCCATCGTAAGATTTTATCGAGTTCATTGGTAAAGGCGGGCCAGTTACCTTTGTTAAAGTTCCAGCGTGGTCGTGGTGGAATGGTTGTAACTAGTGGGATTTGGATACCAATCTCAATAATGATCGGCCTGTGCTGGCTATGCGGGAAGTCATGAAGTACTCTTCTCTTGGTTGGTAAGGGGTAGCTCTTCTGGTTTTTGCTCACAAAACATAAATCTGGATTGTACTCTTGTTTCCATGCCGCCGATTTAAAAGTGCCCCGGTCTTTGGCATCGAAGACGTGATGCAGGTGGTTACTCTCTGTCCAGTCTAACAGTGTCTCCCCGTTTTCATCGTTGTTTCTGTATTTCCATTCTTGATGATGGCTGTTAAAATCACCTAAATAATGGCTGGATGGGGCCTTATGTCTATGACGTGGCTTGGCCATGTAATGCTTGGGGGTTTATAAACATTTGTCACTTCGATTTCACCTATTTTGGTAACGGTCAAATGTATATTATCTTGCGTGGTGGAAGATACGAAGTGAGCGTTTTCTACGGAGTTTTTTACGTAGTTGGCGGTACCATAAGCATGGTGATAGGTTGCTCCCAGAAGATCATAGCCTGGAATTTTGCCTCTACTTGCGAGTTGTTGTTCGTTCGCAGCATGGGTTTCCTGTATAACTACCAAGTCGATGTCGTTAGAAAGTAGTATGTTTGACAGCAGTTCGCTTTTAACATACCGGTTATATCAGGACATAGTAAAATCATAAATGAAATTAGTGATAGCGATTAAATCATGATTTCTAACCATATGATACCCAGATATAAGTCTAAAATACCTTTCCATATGCACATTTACCCACGAAAGAGATGGGGCTGAGAAAACACTCGACCCATACTGCAAGGCTATACCCGATCATCACAAACTGGCAACGCTGTCGTAGCTTTATCGCATTCATATTTTTGAGAATCTGCTGCCTACAGATATAATTCTCGAGTATAGTGTAACCTAGGTCAAGATATTTTGGATTTCTTCAGTTTGTGACATCCTAAAATCTTAGAATAGTTAAAAGCTTTTGAGATAATTCGCAAATTGAAGGGCGAAAATACAACATGTGTTATCTGTATGGAAGGCAATCGTACCCCTTGAACTCTCCCCTCACCGGTACATATGTTCTTTTGTTATTAAGTGTACCTTTCTCTCTCTCATTAAATCCACACTCTGCTTCTTAGAATCGACATAGTTGATTTGTTCTGCTGAGGCTATTACAAATGAGAGTCAGATTGCGAACATCTATTAAAACAATTGGTGTTCGGGAGTGATGTTTACTATAAATTGATATTCAGATGTGAAGTTTATCATAAGTATCAGCATGTCTGTAAGAGCTTGTTACTTAAGAATACGGTAATAAAATAATGACTTAATTTTTATTCCTTGTTTCTTGTTAATCATACTTACTCTCGCTTTCAAAACTTACCTTCAGTTCTTCAAATAGCTGCGCTGTAGCATATGGACTTGGACTCCAAATAATCTTCAACTTTGGAAAGTGTAAAGTAAGTAAAAGTAGCTTCTGTTGGATGTCAAAGTTATTGCTGTCGCTAGATATCATATAATTGGACTGAAAATATAAATAAAATAAACAATATACTAAATATAAAGAAAATAATGAATGGGAATATAATCATTAAAAGTATAAGAGAAATTTGAGATACAGCTGCGCCGATATAAGTGTCAAATAGGACATCAAGTATGATGAGGTTATACAGCATATTTTCGGGCCTCGTTTTATGATATTTTGTGACGTGAATTGAAGCAACATGACTGTAGTAAGGCTATATCTGCATACCCTTTATATTATTATTCGGTATTATATCTAGACGACCGCCATAAGAATTAATTAATTGGTGGTGTAATTTTATAGGGTTAATTTTATTTTAATTTATTAATCCCAAGTCTCTGTATTGTTGAAGTTTTAATTGTTTTTCATACACATTTATACATTTTTAATTTATACACATAAGAATTTGTGTAGGCGGCCATTATCTGGCGATCTTAAAACAAAATGTACAATGTGTTTATCTTTATGGTTTGGTATTACTAGTATATGTGAATATCTTTGAAGATCTGTTTATGCGAACAAAACAGTAAAAATTTATAATTTTTAATGAGTGCAAATACATTATGCTGACATGACTTAGTCAGTGTTTTGCATTTGTGTCAATTTAATCCATCTTGCTGGTTCTTTAAAACTTTTATTAGTGATCAATAACATGAATTTATGTACTTTTTATTAATGAATTAATACATATAGAAACAATTATATAACATAAAAGAAATGTTAACTTTATTCACTCTCATAGCATTTATTGTAGCATATTTCACATATTGTAATTATATGTTCAAAATTATATTACAAATAGATTTTGAACAAACTGCACACCTTGAAGTAGTGTTTATGTTTTTACTTGGAGGGCAGTAGAAACATTTGACTCTATCTTTAGTTTCTGCTGTTGCTACTGAAGTTTCTTCGTCAGGAATACCAACTCAGGAATACCAACTTGGCGTCTTATTTGAAGTCGTAATAATATTGGCAATGTTGTTATTGATGCACGACTTATCAGGTGGGGTCTTATGAGATCTGTACTAATTTCTCTTAGATATTTACGGCGTTCTAATTTAGTATTAGTATTGCTATAATAAATTACCTGACGATTTATTCCTGTAATATTCATCAATGAAAAAAGACTATAAGTGACCATCGGCAACTTATTCGAGAATCGGAGTAATTACATTTCATCTGCTCCACAACATCCACTGCTCCCTTTGTCGTATTGTAGGTTATAACCTGCGGCTTAAAGTTTTCACCCGTTTTTTTATCACTTGTGTCATCATCATGAAACATAGATAACATCACAACATTTTTTTGTTTTTCTTGGAAACGTGTGATAGTAAAAGACAGTTTTTACAACAACCAAAAATGCTGGTGATTAGTGGTCTTCCTTTTGTAGCTACAAAAAGAGTGCTATTGTGGTTTATTCTTTCTGAGGGTTCCTACTAGAGTTATCCCGTAATTATGTAGCAAGTAAGCAGCCAGTGGAATGGACGTAAACACAAGTAATGTTGCGTCCAGTATGGGCAATTGGTTCTATCATACGTTTAACCACACTGCTAGGACTATTATCTATCTCAAAGGGGTCTTCTGGCTGCTTCCCAGGATATATTTCCAACTTTGCTGTATAAAAAGTTCGCGAATCAACAAGAACGAACATTTTTATCCCATATTTAGCCGGCTTAGTGGGTATATATTGACGAAAGCTACATTTACCTCTAAAACCTTCAAGCATCTCGTCAACGCATTCGAACTGTACAACAAGCCATGCAGTTTTCCAAAAACTCGTCGAGAACTTTTCTAATTGGTGCAAGTTTGTCATGCTTTCGTTGTTCTGCTCTGGATATCGTCAAAGCGTAGTACACGAAAGAGGATATAGAATCGATTCTTTGACATAACTGTCCGAAAACATTCAGGAGCTGTTCCATTTGTAGCCCAAAGATCGTCCAGATTTATATGAGAAGCTTTGAAAGTACCAGTTAAGAACAACAAGCCAAATAGTGCTCTAATTTCATCACTATTGGTACATACTACATCCCTTTCACGAGAAAACTGGTTGCGCATTTTTACTAAATGCGTATTGGTATGTTACAGAATTTCATTGATCATTTCGTCAGAGAAAAACAATTTCCAGCATTCAATTGGTGTTAACATATTGTATTTTTTTTTCGCAACTGGTTTTTCGCTGTGAATGAACAGCCCATTTTGTTATACCATCTTTTCCAAAATAAACTGAATCACCTTTACAACAAACAGAAGCCACATCATTGTCATCAGAATCTACTGACAATTCGGAGTCTGTATTATGGCCTAAATTTTCACACTTGTCTATATCACTTGTCTTCTTCATCTTGTAAACCAGGTTTATTTTCATTCTCCTCTGCTTCAATTTTATCTCTTTTGGGCTGGATCCATAATAAAAATCGCAGGTAGTACAATTATATCTCCGCGGTGACGTTAAAACAGCACGACAAACACAAAAAATTCTTTCTGCGGTTGTTACTGAGCGCGCAGCTCAGCTTATGACCGGACAAATAAATATTTAGTGGTGGGGTATTTATGCCTACCGGAAATGTTTTTACTCGTAAGTGACTCTTAAATATACTACCATTAGAAATTACACTGAGTCTGAATGCCGGTTGTTTTCTGAATACTTTTGTAGTCTTAAAAATAATTCCAACTGAGTGCAGCGCTCACCACGCGAAAAATGACGGGTTAAATAAATTGTGTATTTAGATATTAAAGAATTTATTGTATTTAATTTTTATTTTAATTTAATTTCGAGGTTAGGTATAAATTGCATTTGTATTAGTAGTCATGCTGTTGAAGTTGTTAAAATACTCACTTAAAACAAATTTGTTAAGTATAAAAGCAAGAATTCTTACTTAATTGATCAAATATTACAAATTTCATCCTTACCCGCCACCCGAATTGCTTGTTCTGGTCAAATTCAATCAGCAACATAGGTTTTGAATAAAATCGAGACATATTGGTACACTGTTGATATAATCTCCCAGAGTTTAAAGATCCTATAAGATCCGAAATACTTTTTCTTTCCACACAAATGTCAGGTGTCAGTACATAATCTCCAATCTGAAAATTTAAATAGATGGAGCACTCAAAAAATACTATATAATATATAAACTTACTGAAATGGTAAGAGGTTCGATATCCATACCTCTTTTATGTATAAGAGTTGGTAATTCACTACGAAATTCTCTCATATCAACTATTACAACTTGTTTCTTTGGTGTCTGTTCTTTGCCTCCTTCTCGAGTATTCTTTTCCGGACTTATTACACCTCTCTGCAGGGTGATATTATCATCTGATTTTCCATCTTGATCGGCAGGTATCACCATTTTCTAAAGAAATACATATAAAAATAAAATAGATCTATAGAACCGCCTCTAAGCGGCAAATATCGTCGTCGATATATTTTACTACAAAATGATGTCGCTAGTTAACTCTCAAAGTCAAACTAGTTTGTATGGGCGTCAAAAGAAAAACCAATGACAGAATGGATAGCGTTTCTATTCACATATGACGAGTCCAAATTCAAACTGATGGAAAGTAAGCACAATAATTTCTATGCCTTTCCAATGCCTTTAATCTATTTTTAAGCAGTTATTGCTTACAGCAATTCATCAAAATCACATATTACTTTTGTGGAACATATCACTAGCACAAATTGATAAACAAACTGTATACAATATCGATATAGTGGAAAACTAGTACTGGAGCCTATACTAACTTTCAACAAAACCTTTAACTACTGCAAAGTCGTGTTTTTCATGTACATTGAAGAGATGAGTCAGATGAAAAATAATATTAATTTAAAAACTACGTAGCAGTTAAAAAAGTGTAAAGATTACATCATAAATCACGCGAGTCATCAACTTTCCTTTGCAGAGTCCATCAACGAAATTTTATGCGAAAATCTGCTCTACGTCGAACTATCGAGACGATGAAATACAATTGTCCGTTTGACAAATAAATTCCAACGTGACGTAAGGGGACGACACGGGTTTGGTTACTAGTATGAATGATTTACTGACACTGTTAGACACCTATAACAACACTAATTATCATCATAATTATAAATATGTACTTGTTTTTGCACAAAAGATCTAAAAATATTGTCATGCAGAGAATCTGCTTCATATTCTTACGTTTTTATACTTCTTCTCTCAGTACCGTACCCTCAATGGACGTTAATGATTATTCCAGCTCCATCAGTTTATCTAAAGCAACTCTAGATATTTCTAATATTCTACCAGTCCATTGTCTCAGATTTCAGCAGTGAGATTAGTAACGAGAATTGTAGTTGTATCTAAGTCCGGTTGAATAAAGTCTTATGTGGATAGTTTATTATTTAGCTAGTATTTACTATTTAAAATTAATAAAGACTTGTATTTATTTACAAAACAGAAGGATACTGGAAATACTTGGAAGTAAAGAAATGATTTGTATTTGTGAAGCAGCGCCATCAACGCGAGTATGTTTACATTATACTCTTTAAATAGTAGGTCAGATAGCCAGGTGGTCGAATCGCATTCATTTCACTGTGAATGATCTAGCTTAACGGACAACTTTTGACTTTTTTTACTTTTTCCATTAACGCTAATTTGAAATATGTCGCACTACATTTGATTTTAGGTTAGGATAGTTTATCATGATTGGTATGATACCATCTGGTACACATTAAGTAGTAAGCCTTCTTTCCACCGTGTCGTAAGCACAAGTCAGATCAATGAAAGCTACTGCCGTTTTGGATAAATGTTGTTTGTCTGAATAAAATAATGAAAGAACTTGATCACTACTGTTCTTTTCTGGCATAAATCCAGCTTGTTCTGTAGGAATCCTTCAGCTGACAGATTGTAAATTCTTCTTGTAAAAATTTGTGACGATTGTCACAAATTTACAAGAAACCAAGACACTTCACTACCAGAGACACTTCACAAGGCAAAGACACTTCACTACCAGAGGGTCTGTAACCCTCTGGTAGTGAAGTGTCTTTGCCTGGTTTGCAGATTGCGATGACTGCTTTGTTTGATTAGTTTAGGGAGCTTTTGCGTTGTAATTCTTAAAGCTCTTAAGAGCTCTTAAATAATCTAGGAGCCTTTCGAGTTTTTTATGAACTTAGAAATATTTTGTCAACTCCTGCAGCTTTGTGACACTTTGTGCAGCTTTGTAAGTCTAATGCATTAAAAAATTTCTCGGTATTTATTTGTTCATGATTGGCAGGCTTTGATGATGTGCAATTTTGATCTTTTTGAACTGATATCATACTTCTCTTTTATGAACTTTTTGAATGACGGGTTTGGAGAGCCGTGCAATGCGTTTCGCTATATATTAGGACTATATCTTATGCTTCCAGTTTTCTGAGTTTTTCTTCTACCTAGTGGTTCTTGTGAAATTCAGAGATTCTAGAAGTTGTTCACTCACGTCTTGGTCTATAGTTTGCTATTATTAAACATATAGGTCTTTACATTCTCCGGTCCAGCATGGGATGTAGGATTTGCGTGGAATTTGTTTTTTAGCACAGCTTATTATGAGTTTGGCAAATCTTTCGTAGTTTTATACCTTAAGCTTGATGTGTCTGAAATGGTTCTCCAACAGAGCTTAATACTTATCCCAGTTTGCCTTACGAAAGTTCCATTTTGGCATATGAATTGAGTTTATAATGGGAATAGTAAAGCCCATAGTTGTTAAAACTCCCTATGCTGCGATTTATTTATGGTTATGGTTATTTATGATTACGGTAAACGTCTATGGTGGATATAAATGTTAGATCTGGGTTGTAGCCTTTTTGTCATCTAGCTGAAAAAAATTAGGCTTCTGTTTTGTATCGCCTTGGAGATTGCATTCTGCTTAGCCTAACTGCTAATTGTGCTAACTTTTGAAGTCTCCTGTGTATATTGGTGGATGCGGGAATAAAGGACGCACATCTGGTGGCCATATGGCGTTTGGTGATTTGTATATATTACCGAGTGTGATTTTGTAGCCGACCACAAAAAAATTGTTAGCGTGCCATAGCCTTCAGTTACTTACCGATGGTAAGAAATGGTAGTGGCCTTCATTTAAAAATGTTTTGGATAGTATGATCGTCAATATAATGATTTTCGCACAGACCATCTGGATCACGTTATTTTTAAAATACGAAAATGAAGATCTGGACTATACTTACTGATTTAGCCTCTATGAGGTACTCAAAGGCTTCTTTCTCCCTCCTAAGCGTAGTTAAATAACTCTGTTCTTCAACAGTATCGGCATGTAGTAAGAAATATACTTTAACGGGTTCTTCATCTGTCTTGTGCGATTCATACATCTACAAATATCTTTATAATAGCAAAATATTAACCATAGTAGCATTGACATACTTACCTCAATTTCTCTTACAGCTGTCATACTACAATGATACATGACTATAAATTGTGGTTTAACGCTCTCCAATGTATTCTGCAAATTAGTAAATTCGTTGGATCCTTTGAAAGTTTGTATGAGAATTTTTGGCTCGTGTACTGTTTCGCATATTTGAGTAAGGTCCATGTTTTCCATCTACAAACAAAAACTGATGAGAATTACAGGAATACTTCTAAACATTTTAACTTTTATGCTATATTCGTATAAGAAATCAATTTCAAAGAAAACAGAATCTATGCATGATGAGCATACTTAAGAGTTCAACGTTCTACTACTTGTGGATCGGTTGTTACACATCCTTGATGTATGACTAAATTGTTTAGCTGAGGTATAGGTTATATGCTCAGGCCTACACCGATGACGTAAAGCTGCTGATGTGGAAAAGGCTCGTTGAAGGGTATCGACAGGAAGAGTTAATAATTAATCTGTTGCCTGGAGTTGATACTGTTGTTCAGTTTAGCCGAATGAAGGCTCTTGGTACAACTAGAAAGCTTATCTTCTATGGGAGATAAGTAACTACTCTAAATTACCTAAATTAGTAACTACCCCTTGAGGTCATGCTAAGACCAATAGTAGGGGCGATTGTAACCTTAAGATGCTGACCTTCATATAGTCACTTATGAGTTCTTTTCACCATTCTCCGTTCAGTTTTCTAACTGTGAGGTATGGGTAGAGCAAGAATCAGCGTCCAGGTATCAATTAAGCGTATCGTTCCAAGAACAAAATATGATATAAATGTCAGTTGGTAGTTCAGATTTCCTTCTTAGGTGGCTCTAGGAGTTATCCTAACGGACAAACAGTGTAAGTTGTCATCCTAACCTTTTATATAGATAGATGAGTCACTACATGGGCTTGAACAATGTAAATGTAAATAAAAAAAATTACCTGTGAGAAAGGTTCAAAAACGAAAGTACTTTCATCCGTACTACTACTGGTAGTTTCGTGTTTATTTTCGCAAATAGTTTGGCTCATAGTAAGAATATAACTGTTCTGAAAATCTTCAATCTCTTCCTGGTCCTTATCATCTTCAGTGTTGTCTTTGGGATCACTTTCGGAACTTGTTGATTTAGAATCCAGTTTCAATTTCTTGTTCTTCAAATTTTGCTTATCGGGTTTTTCTTCAGGAATAACTACTTCAGCAGGAATTTTGTCATTTACTCGAAAAGCATCACTTATTTTTTTGATCGGTAATTTACTTCCACATGATCGTAGGAATAAATATAAATGTGGACCTTTTGTTAGCAGCTAAAATTCAAATTATACAATTAAAAAAGAAAGTAAAAAACTTACGATATTTTACGATGTGTATTTAGGTATATCAACAACTGTACAGCAACACACTGATATCCTCAAAGTATATATTGCTAAATAACTATTGTAAAGATACACTAACTTCTTTTAATTGGTGACAGCTTCTGTAATCGCTAGACAAGATCAATATAGTACTATCCTTAAGGTTGCTTTTTTTCATTTCCGCAGGTATCTCAACCTGAAGTATCTCCAATAGAGGCTTCCATTTAGGACATAAATCCGGGTGAAACTCTAAAATGTATCAATAAATTATATTGTAATGTGCACCGTTTTTAACGTACCTTTTTTTTCATTAAAAATAAAGGAACTAACTTGGGAAAATAAAAGTTCTGCAGGTTCCAGAAGAACCCAAGTTGCCTGCTGTGCGTACTCTTTTGAACGATATCCCATCACTGATGAATAATAAGACACTGGATCGGAATGAAACATTGTACTAAAAATCAAAATGTGTTAATTATATAGAGGCCTTTTGCAAAACTCATCAAGTCAAAATTCGCATCTTTTTGAAATCTTTGTAGAGTTTGTTTTCATTCTACAATTTTAAGTTAATATTTTCTGATTGTAAAGAGCCACTATCATAAAAAACGAGAATACAAAATACACATTAAGTTATTTTATTAGTTCCTATAAATGCAAAAACAGAAGTTCATACTTACATCATTAAATGTCTTAACGTTTTTAGATCAGCTACTAATTGTAAACTATTTTTACTTAACTGGTGCCAAATAACATCTAATTGAGCTTGAAGTATCTTGTGAAATTTTTTAGTTAAACAATTCTCTACTGTTATTTCCTAAAACACAAATATATTAATTTATTTGCTTGGCATTCTTCACAACTCTTTAAAATATATATTAACTAAAATCACAGTTTATTATCACTACTATAATATTAATCAATATATTAATATTATTGTTTATTTATTTATTAAATTCCTTTTATTAAGTTCCATTTACATTGGAACAAAATCTAATATATAACATTTTTCAAAGTTAGCATAACATTGGAAAATAATAAGTAAAGTTTAACAAAAACTAATAATTAACTTGAATACAAACTAATATCACACAAATAGCGGTCTTTTATCACATTTTTAAATTGGTCTAAGGACTGGAAAGTCCAGATCACTTTGGTACCTATTATATAGTCTCACCATATGAGTAAGAGGCTTGAAGTATTCATAATGAAATTGATGAAATGGTAGATGAAAGAACGAAGTATGCCTAGTTCCATGAAGAGTGTTAAGACCTAATCGATTTAAAAGTTCATGGCAATTTATCAAATTATTAGCAATTTTTTAAAGGAATATTAGGCAAAAATAATCTTTTCGTCGATTCATAGAAACCATTTTCAAGTGATCAGCTATCATACTATAACTGTATGGGACAGAGAGGTCATGAAAAGCACCACAGTAATGTTAGTATTTACCAAATTTATGCTGAACATGATCAAGCTTGTCTATAGATGTTTGATAGTAAGGTCTCCATACAACTATTGCATATTCTAGTCTGGAGCGAATGAGACTATTAAAAAGAATTGGTAAAACAAAACATGAAAATTGAGAAGTGTTTCTAGTTAAACTCGGTTTCATCGTTCTTAGCGTGTGCCTGAAATAAGCTACTAGGGAATTTTTAATATTCGTCTCTCTCTGATACACAGATGTGTAATTTCATTGTGCGAGTCACGAGAAATGCTAATTTACAATCAAAATAAATACCTAAATCCTTAACACAGTCCTGTCTAGACAGCTGAGTGTTATCAATGCTATAATCGTAATTTAAAATTGTTTGCTTCCTGTGAAAAGTAATATAACACTACACTTATCAATGTTCAATTTTAATTCATTTAGTCTGCACCATTCGCTAACTCTGCTGAGATCCTCTTGTAGCTGAATTTGATCATGCTGACAAGTAATGACTTTATAAATTTTTTTATCATTAGCAAAGTTGAGAAATTTTGAATACTTAATGACTGTCTCAACATCGTTAACAAGAGGACAAAAAGTAGAGCACCACAATGTTTTCCCCTGAGGTACTCCGTAGAGGATGTCAACAGATTGAGACAACACACCATTTATCTTAATGCTCTGAGTGTTACCCACAAGAAAACTGTCATACCAATCAAGCCATTTGCCAGCTATACCAATGGCTCCTAATTTACTGATTAAATGACTCCTTTACAATTATCTCCTTTAATTTTAAGTAAATTGATCAAAATGTAGGAATAAAAGAATAATGGCAGTAAGACATTTGATTACAATAAAATGTATACCTTGGTATGTTCTCGGACGCGACTAGTTCACGTTCGAGACGCATCGCCCCGCCCCTTATTTTTCCCGTTGGCCCCTCCCTGACCTGGAAATCCCTAATCGCTACTTCAGAAAGTATAAAATTAGGCGATTTTCAGGTCAATCAAGTCAGTCCTTCACGGGCTCTCCGAGAGCTTAGTGCTCTCGGGCTCTGCTTCCTTTTTTAGCTTTCAATACTCTGTGGCTGAGTATTTATTCTACTACAATTGGTGTTTTATTTCAACTTTATTTTAACTTAATATTGTTCATGTAAGAAATAACTTGCCTTTATCAAGGCAAGTCACCAAAGAAGACAACCTGATGGTTTATTTCAACGGAGAATTTTCGTCATGTAAGAAATCTCTCGTCTTTATTAAGACGAGCCATCAGGAAACAAAACATTTTGAAGTCCATACCCTGAAAATGGACAAAAGTAGAGGAGCTCACGATGTTTTCGAAGCCTCTCTACAGAGCACACGGTGGTACAGAAGGTAGCAAGACCCTTTCCATTTACCCCGAGGTGACAGGTGTGCTAAATACCATGTTCATTTAAAGAGTAAGATTGTTTTAGGATTTATAGGATTCTAAGATTTTCAAAATAGCCTTTTTTGGTTTATAAGATACTTTGAACCTTCTAAAATAAGAAACAAATTTTTAAAAACCTTGCATAAAACTGTCTTCTTTGAAGTTTAAGTTTTTTATCAAGCAACTTGTTTGTAGACTCTCTCTCTATCAGTAATAGGTCTTATTGACACTAATCAGGGTCCTACATGCTAATTTTTAACACAGCAAGGCAGCTTAGACAGAAATTTCTGTTATTATTTTTTTATTTCTTATACCTCGCTAAAATGTCTGTGGATTCTATAGTAAAAAAGTCTCAACAAGCTAGTAACAGAATTTGACTATAAAAAGTAAGAAAGCTAGAATATATGGGCCCTCTTAGAAAAGAATAAAAATACATATTATTTAGAAACATAATGCAAGACAAAATCTAAGTAATAGGGAATCCAGGAAGAATGACATTGGGGAAAGAATTTAAAAAAATGGTTTGAATGCCCAGAAATATACTCTTCAGATAAGATTAGAGCCTAGTATAATAAAGAAGGATTATATGCCAATACAAAAATTATATGATTAGAAACCTTAACATAAAATACCTGTAATTCTATAGTTTGATTAAGACGTTTCAGTTCCTTTACAGTTAAATTCATTAGATCCAGAATATGTGTCTGCATTCTCTTCATCTTTTCACTTATAGGAATATGTAGTTCTATTACACTTGGCTAAAAAATATATAAACTTAAAATTAAATTTCTAATAGAACAACTGATACATACCTGACGAGCTTTCAGACTTCGTACTATTGTGGAATGGAATCTGGGCCAAATATACAACTCTTTAACAAACAAAGCTCTCATTACTCTATCCACATGCCCATAACCAACTGTAAAACTGTGAACATTATTTGTGAAGCCTTTGATGAAACCAGTCTAAAATATAATGAAACATTGATATTTAAAATTGGTATCTTGAATTTATTTCATAATTGCATAGAAGGGTTTCTACTTATGAGAGCCAATAAAACAATCCCAGGATTAATGCTTAAAACCTTCACATTTTAAAATTATGCATCATCATATGTTACAAGTCTATGAAGATCACAATTACACAGGATATTTTATTCAAGGTTAAGTATATGAAAGTTAAAGAAAAATTGGATAATGGTTATTTTCTTGGAACTGATGAAAATTACTAGATCCAAAAAGCAAAAATAGTAATTTAGGATACTATTAGCCATTCAAATAAAGGAGCATTATTAAAATCTGGCATAGCCTTTATATAAAAGCTGTATTACATTCTATAATATAAAAATGTGTTAATAAAATACATTAATTTACTTACTTTATTATTTTGACGATACAATCTTAGAGCAAAGGCTTCTTGACAACTCTCCAATATTGAATGAGCCTTTAAAACGATAATTCCAGTTATTTTTTCTATTGGTATTCTTTTCTTTAACATATCAACAACTAATACTCGACTAGTCACAAAGTGTATACCTCCAGACAAATAATTATCTTCTCTTTAATAAAAAAATATTATTTACATATACAAATAAGCTGTTTGGGCTTCTTGCTTACTTACCTGTCTTTCGTCAGAGGTGTGCTATTGTAGACATGTGGATCTTTTAATTTCTCTCTATAATACTTTTCCTCTGCCTCAGTACTCTTTAAGACTAAAACTAAATTTCCTTCATCACAGTATACTTTCAATAGATTTAGTATCACTAAATTCAAATTAATTCCTCTGAAAAATATATTTTTTAGTTAAAAATTAAATTTTGTTTTTAATTAATAATTTCTAATATTTAATTCTTACTTAGATGCTACTATTAATCCATCATTATGAATACAGTCTAGGAATATTTTAGTTTCAAACTCTAGCATATATTTTAGATCAGCTTTATCTAATAATTTCTCAGTTTCGTTTAATTGTTCATCCATTGTTGTTGAAAAGGTTGGTATCTTCAATTTTATAATATAATATATTTATTTTTATAGCTATCTAAAATCAAAGGCTAAAAATCATTTTTAAACAAATTCTCAAATCAAAACCACAGTATAAGTTGTTGTCTATACTGTGTCAAAACATTTGAATTAACCTTGTCTAGAGTTTTCTTCTTTTACATCTTTAATTTCCGTGTGCTTTTTGAACTACTTATGAGGCTTGTAAGGTAGAATGTACAGTTCGGTCTATTATCAGAAATATACAACTTTTAATTTTTTTATGTCCCACACAGGTAAATATTAAGTCTTATCAATTTTTATTAAATATTAGAAAATCAAGTTAACATTATTATATTTATTACACATTCAGTACAGTTTTTTGAAATTGATTTGTTCATTGTTCATTATAAGAATGCCTACGCCAATGGAAAGTTTATTTTCCTTCATTTTACCGCCAAAACAAGCACATACAAGTGTCCAAACCTTGAAAAGTTTTTGATTAGATCAGAGTTGTTAATAAATTTGTAAACAAATTGTTATAATTTAGTATTTATTTTGCTCATATAATGGATTGGAATAGGTTTTGTAAAGAACTTTTAGGTCTAAAAGAAAAGTTGAAGTGTCCTATATGGTGGGTGACATAAGTTTAAATTTTCAGCAATATTTAATTGTGATTTGTTTTAGTCTTGATATAGTAGGAGAATGCGCCCAATTGGAATGTTCCCATAGGCTTTGTTCAAACTGTTTTAGTAACCTTAGATCTAGTAATCAAAAAGTATGTCCTTTATGTAAAGCTGTAATAACTAGAAGATTTGTGCCTTATAAAGATGTGTTTGCTGACAAAATTGCAAATTTTGTTTCCATAGCTTGTAGGGACATAGAAGGAAAGGAAGGCTTTTCGAGTAAGTGTTTGTTTTGTATCCAAATAAAAATTGAACATCAAAATATTATGTGTTCAAAATACTGTCTTCTGTCTAATTTAAAAATTAAATATATAAACAAATGAAAGCAGAAATATGGTTTTTTTAAATCCTGTTTAAACTGACTGCCAATAAATATGCATTAAATTGGAATAAACAGATTTCTTTTTGCTGTCTTTTTAATCTATAAGAATAATTGGAATATTACTTCTCTAAATATGTGGTAACCAATATCCATGGGATATTATTTCTTGTGTAGGGCAAGTATACCCATTAACATAACCATTGCCACAATAATATAATGTATAATAATATTGATGGAGCAGAAAAAAATGTTGAAATAATGTATAGGCCACCAAAGAATATGTTAATTTTTCCTTCAGATCTCTACAATGCCATTATCTACTTTATTTAATAACTCATTACAGTCATCTATATTTCCTGATATTTGGAAGGAGAGTTTTGTTGTACTGATATTCAAATGTGGTCAGAAAGAAAACATTGAAAAATATTGAAGTATATGCATTCTGTCTACAATACTTACTCAAATTATTCTATAGTTTGATAGCTAAACAGCTATCTTGGTTGTGCAGTGGACATATCTCAGAGTCTCAGTATTGTTTTTTGCAAAAAAACTACAGCTACTAAGTTGTTTGTTATCAGCCTAAGCTTATGAAAAAAATTGAGGGTTGAAAACCAGATTAAGAGGTATATTGTGCTTTCATAAGTTTATTATTTCTCTAAATGTCTAAATTAAATCTCTATGATGTACAGATTTTTATATTGTAAACTATCATTTTTTTATTTCAGTAGAACAAATAGTCCACCAGAATAAAGAATCTGAAAAAATCCAAAAAACCAACTTACCATCTACTTCCAAACAAAAAAACAATGATAAATGTTTAAATGTAATTCTGAAAAAAGAAAATATAAATAAAAGTAAATGTAATTCAGAAGGAAGAAAGAACAAGCAAAATCAAAGCAACAAGAACCACAAAATAGAATTATTGTCTAAAAATGTTGATAAGGAAATTAAAAACAAACCAGACGAAGAGAAATCTAAAAAATCTTTACTGCAAGTTCAAAAGGAACAGGCGTCGCAAGTGTCGCTATCAAAGGAAGATGCTTTTGATAGATTGCTAAAGCGATCGCAAGAGTTTTTGGTAAACAAAAAGGGTTCCAAGCACAAGTACACCGGGAAGAAAAAACATAAAGATGAAGAATATCAGATTTTGGATTTTCATGATGATTCCAATAAAAATGATGTTCTGCATTGGTTGAATGATAATAGAAATAAATTTGATAGATTAACACAAACACAGGTCAGTATGGAACGCATAGATTACGACACTGGTGATATACCCAACATAGATCTTACATCAGTCTCTCAAATAAATCGAAAGAGGCAAATAAAGGTGCCTGTTCGTCCAGTTAGAAGAGGCAGAGCTAGATCCCTTTCATTAGAAGTTAAACTTAAACGAGAAAAATCTCGTCTATCAGATGGTTTGTATTTTTCTCTTTTTATATACATATTTAAGAAAAGGAAATTTCAAATTTGTTTATGTAGACCTTAAAGTACTAGTTGGTTTTTGTTTATTCTCTGGAAGCCATATTTTCTACATCAGTCATATTGCAGATGTTATTGTACATCCATAAACACACAATTTCTCAGAACTTATATGCTTGTAACTGTTGGCTTGACTTGACTTGACTTAATAAGGATTACTGAGTCAATCAAGAATCCCATGAGTCTACTGGTTAGCCTAGTAATTGTATAGCCCTTAACATAAACTAAAAATCATCTTTTAAATTTCTCAACCTACATTTCTCAGAAATCATTGGTAGTTCGAATAATGCTTTTATATGATCATTTAACCTTGGAGATTCATTTTCGCTTGTATGTGTAAGTTCCAAGCAACATCATAATTTTCGTTGGTAACCCATATACCTGACAGAATCTTGTGTACTGAACCTCTTAGACTTTCTAAGTCTCTAAATTAAAAAAAAAGTAGGAAATTTATTTGGGATATTTTTTGATTCATGTACTACATTTTGAAGAGTGATTTGAGTACATTGAATGTCAGTTTCGTTTGATTTAATAAATTCTAATCTAATCTGCTTCTGAATTGTCTAAATCTTCAATTTGTGTTTGTGTTTTGATACATATCGATAATAGACTATTTTAATTTTCAACGCGTTTTTAGTTGTCTTACTTTATCGTTGGTAAATGTAGTGCTGTCTTTAAATGCTTACATGCATTTTTTAAATCGTTTATCTCTACTTCTACAATTATTGATTCGGATCTATTCTGTAACTTTTGACAAATCGAATAGAAATCACCAAGTTGAATTGTAATTACTCGAAATCGGAATGTTCGATATCTATCGCGTCGTTTTCGTGTTTGGATTGGCATTCTGTAACTTACATCGTAATCGGTGTAAATCGAAAACGTCAACTTCTACTTGACGCGCTCAAGTAGTTTTGAGATGTTTTGGTTAAGTTTGAAAAGTTCGTTACAAGAATACAAAGTGGCAAGCAGAACAGCAAAGAAAAAGACATCTGCTGAGCAGTTAAATTATTTAGTAAACTTTATCTAAATAAATAACACCACATAAAAAATGAAGCAGCTACAAAAATTAATCAACCGCCAATTTATATCAACTAGTCAACAAATAAATGTCAAAACAACCAATGCGCGAGCGTCAAGACCAATTTCGATGTCGAAATTTGATCTTGACAGAGCTTGTTTAGTCGAAATCAATTTCTACACAACATTCCGATAGTAGAGGTCGAGATGAATCACAGAATACCGATTCCTACAAATTCCGATCAGACTTGCTGACCTCTATTCGATTTGACTCATTTCTATTCGATTTGTAGTTACAGAATAGGGCTGATAATAATTATCAATGAATGGAAATATGTTGGATATGTTACTGTATTTATGTTTGGCCCAGGAAATTCACGATGATTTTCTGCGTAAATCTGGAATGGGAAGAAAAAGGAACACTCTTCTGTTGTTGCTTCCTCCGCTTGTTGATTGCTCCTCTTGTTGCTGTCGTAACCGTGGCTTCCCGGGTCCACTATAGCACGATGGCGACCCAGTTCAGTTAGAAATTTAGTCCTGGTGTTTGTGCCAGGGCAAGAACCTGGGTCGTCCGGCTTTTTAAGCCAGTATCATAACCACTGAGTTACGACCGCTACTGACTGGTGAAATCCCCAAACTTTAACAGTCTTAAGAATAAAGCTTAGAAATGTTCATTTTTTGTCACCAATCTTAAGAATTTTGCAATTTTAGGTAGTATTTTGGGTGTTGAAAATTACACAATTGAAGACAACACCGAAGAATATGTCATTAAAAAAGCTGAAGAGAATGTGATAATGCACATCATGGAAGACGAATACCTCAACAAAATGGAAAAGGACTTTATAAAAAAGTCAGCTCCGCCAAAAGAACAACAAACGACTCAGAGTTCGACTACTGGTTGGGAAAGGATAGAAAAAATAACGAAGACGTTGAGGAAAAAAGAAAAAGTTCCTAAAAAACTAAATGTGTCTGTGCAACAGACGCAAACTACGCGTGGAAGGAAAATGCTTGATAAAGTGTTAAGTGAGCGAGATATTAAAAAACAGTCAAACCCCATGAAGGATGATGTCAATAATCCAAATTGTAGTACAGACGAAAGCGATGACGTTATAAGAAAAACAACTAGGGTAGGTTAATGTTTTTTTATAAATATTTAGTTTTCATGTTATCCATATAGTAATCATTAGACTTAGGCAAATATGCAAAAAAAGTGAAAAATATGCTTATGAATATGCAATAATTTACCCAAAAATATGCATTAAATATGCTAAATATTCTTTTAGAAAATATGCATTTTTTTAGAAAATGGTCTATTTCCGAGATGGTCGATTTTCTATAATTGGTCGAGCATCTCCCCAGTATTGATCGTTACGGTATTTAGTAGTCTAGTGAATCACTTTCATATTTTTGTTGAGAACATAATACAAATTTTATTTCTAGCAGCGTAGTACAAGATCTCGCAAATCTGCGAATACTCGCAAATCTGGAGGAACAGAAAATCAAAGTCTTGACAAAGGATCAATCCGTGCTACTGAGGCAGACAACGAAAAAGACAAGGTAATCATCGATATAATAGTTAATTTATTCTAGTCGGATCTTTAACACTTTGACTGCGCACGGCTCTCATGTAAGCCGCATCGTTCTTTTGTCAGATCATCACGGCTCTTTGGTGACCCATAGCTCGTTTAAAATAAACACGTTAGTATTTCAACAGCATCAGATCTACGTGTTTGTGAATCTGTGAGCGTGTTGTTTAGAACATAACCTACCTAAAACTATTAGCCGTTTTAAGTTTTTTTTGAACTGAATATGTAGCAGGCCCATCAGAACCAAAAAAAAAAACGTAAAATACCTTTAAGAACTTTTAAACATATTGCAGAATTCCGATGATGATGATTATTACTCAGATTTTGTTTTAAGTGGTCGAGACTGCGGTTGGGGTGAATCGAATTCGGAAGAGCATACAGATGATGAGGAAGGTAATATAGATAATTGATTTTTATCGTGCTTTGTTACAAAAAAAAAATTAGGTGCAATTGATGATATATCCATTCTGAAGTGATTACTCAAGTAGTACCTAATAATAATTGAGTGTTTAAATAGTTCTTGCATTAATATAGAGTTAAAGTGGATTTTCACAGGTCCGATATCCGACGGTACGATGATACAATATAAATTTCACCGAATTTCATTGGTTGAAAAATGCCAGGTGGGATTTTCGTACGAAATTAAAAGTCATTTTAGCTTTTGCACGAAAATCGGATGAATTTTGACATTGTTGACATTTTAACTTGAACTTTAACCTTACTTTTGTGGAGTGTTTATGTTTACTATTTGAAATATATTTAAAATGGAACAAAGACCTAATTATTATATAAAAATGCAATAAATAAAGTGTTGCTTTTGTGTCTTCTACACTATGTGAGGCAAAAACGACGAAAAAGTAGCTCAATATAATATATATTTTATCAAACAAAACAGCTAACATTTATTGATAGTTCATTGAAATAAATATCAATCGATCCAATAATCTCACACATAACACATATATTATGACATATATGCATCGAGCAAAAAGACAAAAGAGGGAATGTAAAGGTAGTGGGGGCGAAAATATTGTTAGACAGGAAGTGCGATCTTTAAAGGCCACATTAAACAAGGAAAGAGAGTCTCTCTCCTTGTTTGACATCAAATTTAGTTGGGTTATGTTATTGTTTGTCTCAAATGTCACATGAAATCTTATTTATATTGAAGTTTTTTAACAATTGTGTCGCATTTTAGACTATTACCGTTAATAATTAATTAAAACTTTCTCGTCTAAGACACATTCTGAAAAATATTATGTAGCTACAGTTAATAAGTGTCGGAAAATTTAAATTTGGCGCATTCGCATTTCCGGATATGTCCGCCATCAGAGGCCACTTTTTTGGTCTCCTTTTCCTAAGGATTAGATTCCCTCTTTTGTATTTTTGCTCGATGCATATATGTCGAAAAATTTCGGATGCGACAATCAAATATATTCGTACGAAAAAATTTCGTATTTCGTGCCATCGGATATCGGATCTGTGAAAATCCAGCTTTAGTAACATACCATAATCCCTACGGTCACCTATGGGATATCTTCTTCTTATTATTCTTCCCCTTTATAAGCAATTCTACTTGTTCATTAGCGGATTAATACCTCTATGGAAGGTTATCACTCCATATTTTGCGCGGTCGTCCGATACTCCTTCTGTCGACTGATGACTTATTTCTTGCTATTTTGACGACACGGGTTTCCTCCATTCTGCTTATGTGGTTATTCCCTTCTTTTTTCTATTTTGTGTCCAATTATTTATACACTGTACGCTACATTTTCTTATAATGTTTTTACTGCTTTTTCGATCTCTCAGCGTATTTCCTGTAATTCTTCTCAATACTCTCATCTCTGCCGTTTCCAGTAGCCTTTGCGTTGTGGCTGTGTCGGGTCTTGTTTCTGAGGCATATGTCATTATTGGTCTTACATTGGTTTTTCTATTCTGATTAGGCCCAAAGCAGCCTAACAGTTCTTCGCCGCTTTTTACCACAGTCCATGTCTCTGACGCGTATGTCAGGACAAGTTTAATAAGAGTTTCATATATTAGTATCTTGGTTTTTCTGCTAATTATGTGTGATGTTAAGAACTGCTTTAGTCCAAAGTAAGCACTGTTCGCCAGGTATATTCTTCAATAATTTCTATAATTTTCTTGTAAAAACCCTAAAATCCCCGAGAATAACTAAGTACATGGTATATATTTGGCGCCCAACGTGGGGCTTAATTAAAGTGCTACACTGTTAATAAATATTGTAATATTGTTTGCTGTTTTGAATAGAAAATTATTAGAAAGAAGTGTAACAATATGCTAAAAGTGTTTGTGCTATCTGAAACCACAATTATGAAAAAATTTTTTTTTTACAAATTTTGGAATATTTTAAAAAATTTATTCGTCCTTGAGGTCTTTTCGATTTAGAAATTGTAGTAGTTCGCTTGATGAGAAAACTGACAAAAATTTTTTGAACTTTTGAAATACTTTAGAACGAAAAAGTTGATAAAAAGGAAGTACCAGGTTAGGAAAAGACAAAAAATTTATCGGAGATGCGTCCTTTATAGATTAAAAACAAATTTATATTGGGAGAAAACTTAATATTAGAGTATGCCGAGATATTAGATATTTCTTGATTTTCTTCAAGATTTATAACGAGTTTTGTTGTCATCATAATTGGATATGACGTAATATTTGGTATTAATAAACACTAATCATACATTTACGTCAAGGACTCTAGATTTCGTGTTATCAAATGCACTATTCTTAAATAAGGTGATCCCAAAAAAGCATATCAAAACTATTGAAAATAATATTTTAAATACTTTTACTTTAAAATGTGTAATACCTTGTTTAAATTATCAACTGTACCTGAGGAAGATTTAAATTAATTTAGAGAAGGATAATTACTTGGTGTACAATGTAATAACACAAACTATTATATGTAATATAAAAAATGTTGAATGTTGAAAACGGCTGCTCCTGTAAACCAAAAAAATCAAATAAAAAATTTTTTTCATTTATATTTTATAAGGTCCAATTAAATATTGATCGCATTATATATTATACTTGCAGTTAAATTGATCAATGTATTTTCAAGTTTGGTGTTTATATTTTCCAAAATTAATATTTGTATTTTAGGATCTACATCGCATTGAAATCAAAGCAGTTATCCATAAAAGTGCTGATACAAACCAAATTGATAATATGAAAGTAAAAGAGGTAAGTTTTAGTGAATTTATTAGTTAGCAAGTATATTAAATGTGTTATGATAGTGAGACTTTTATTGGACTTGTTGATATTGGAGACTTTTAATTAACTTTTTGAAAACTGGCCAATCACTCGGTGCCGTAGAAAATATAAATAAATAACCTTTAAAATGGTATATCACATGTTATCTCTTTCTACTTAAGTCTTTAGGCTGCAGATCATCCCCAGTTTGGGTGTTGAAACTTGAGAATTATTATACAGTATACTCCCTCTATAACGAACACGGTTATTGCGAGGTTTCGCTTATCACAAGTTACATTAGATGTCTTGTGAAATTTCTATTGAACTTTAACCTTCTATAGCGAGACAAATTTGGTTAACAACGAGAGAAAAGAAGAGAGAAGATAACTACCGACCGATAGTGTTGTTAAAAATTTAAAATTTATGATTCACAAGTGTTAGTGTAGGGGTTGACCATTCGCACCTATTAAACTACGTAAAGATGCTTAAAAACATGACAAATGAAACAAATTTCACCAGAATTTCATTTCACAGTTGTTTTTTTACATAGTCACAAATTACACACTAACTACTCCTAAAAGAAAAGTTTTTACTTTAGAAGAAAAAATTAACGTTCTTAAGGATTTTGAGAACGGTAAAAAGAAAGCAGAAGTTTGTCATGAAAGAGGAATTTCAAGTTCCACTCTATCTACCATGCTCAAAACTGTTACGTTTACTGTAAACGCTGCGAATGTTCAATAAGTGGACCACTACTTCAAGAAAAAGCAACACAGTTTTTGCAGGCGCTAGGTGGTAATGGGAACTTTAAAGCATCAAGTGGGTGGATGAGCCGTTTTAAGGCCGGATTAATGAAATTACGTGTGGAACAATTTGCGCTAAAGCAAAGTGTGTTTCCAAAGAAGTCACCGACAACTGGTTGAAGTCATGGCCTACAATAAGCCAAATTTACAGTGACGATAATGTTATCAATGCCGACGAGCTGGGACTTTTTTTTTAAACTTACTCCAGATAATACCCTCAAATTAAAAAATATGAACATTGTATAGGTGACAAGTTATCAAAATAAAGGGTAACTGTACTCGTAACATGTCCGGTTTCGAAAAAATGACGTTAGTCGTCATTCAAAAACCACGAAGTTTCAGAGGTGTGAATCGGCTTCCTGTCGGATATATATTTAATAAAAAATCGTGGATGACAGCAGAGCTTTTTAGTGGAAAACTTTTGAAGTGGGACAGAGAGTTTAGACATCGAAAGATTCTTTTAATTGTTGACAATTGTACAGCCCATCCGAAAGTTAACGGTTTAAAAAACACTCAACTTCTTTTTTTACCCCCAAATAACATGTTTCATTATTTTTTGTTAGAGTCCAGGACTCTGAACCATATGTTAGGACTGGGCGTATTATTATTTTGTAGAGTTTTATTTTTGTATTTCTCGATATAATTGTAGATTTTTAAGTAGGAGATTGAGCCCAAAATAGCATCTGTTAGCCGTGCAAATTCTGCGGTTTATCTCTATGGTAGTATTATGTTCAGTGTTAAGGAGCGCTCCTAGATATTCAAAATGGTTCACTGCTTCGATGACATCGTTTTCTATAACAAGTGGTCGTAGGATTTGTGGTTGCATGCGTATTTTCATATACTTCGTTTTGTTGCTGTTTATTATTCAACCCATTTTTGTAGCTGATTCTTTTAATGCAAATGTTGGAAGTTCTTCACACAAAAGTATTCAAAAAACAGTTTGTTATAGATGAATTATCAAAACATGATGGCCATATTATATTGCAATTACTTCCTTATTACTGTGTTTTGAACAACTTAAGGGAAGTTTATGCGAAACAACTGCTGTCTCAAATTTAGTAGCCATTAATTCTTTAATTTGTTCATTTCTCTTATCTCATTGTACACAATAACATACCTACAACTACATAGATATAAATACAGGTTGAGTTTACCGAAAGCACAAGCTGAATATAGCCGCAAATATCAACCATGAAATAAAATATTTCGGTTTGGCAGAGTTGGCATGTTTTTATATTGCGTATGTTGTATGCTTTAAATATAAAGAGGGAAAGCTTTTAAAAAGTACACTTTGATTATATTATTTTATGAATTCTGCAATTTTTAATTTATATGAAGCGATAACGAGTAAATATTTGTCTCTTTCCAGATTAATTGCAAACATCTGTTGCAGTCTGGCAACTGCTAATTTGACGATTGCCAAATCTATCCCCTAATCTATCAAAGGGTAATTGCCAAAAAAAATTTCTAATGATTAACTGCAATTAATCTCCAAAGAAACAAATATGTACTCGTTCTTGTTTTATATAAATCAAAAATTGCAGAATTCAGAACATAATATAAACAAAATGTACTTTTCTAAAACTTTACCTTTTTATGGATGCCTTTGGGAAGGGGGTCAGGTCGATGTGATCTATACCGACTTCTCAAAGACATTCGATCGTGTTAACATCAAGATTCTTATAAAAAAATCTAGAGGTACTAGGAATTCATGGATCCCTGCTTGAGTGGTTGGAGAGCTACCTGACAGGCAGGCTTCAGGTTGTCAAAGTCAAGAACTGTCTTTCTGAAGAGATTTTGGTTAGGTCTGGCGTCCTACAAGGTGGTCATTTATTGACTATTCTTTTTATTTGTTTCATAAATGACATTTTAGAAATCTTTGAAAATTGTGTTATTTATAGTTCCACGCTGTTCTCCGAGTGCAGAGGTACCCTCTCACCGGCTCTGGAACCAGATTGAGCCATGTGTTACCTATAGTCTAATTTAATACTGAATATCACAGTTATTTTACAACAAAATGTACAACATTTCATAACTAAATGTAATTTAAAGGGTTTTTACCCTAGTATTTTGGTGGCTCAGGCATTGTGACCTAGCATTTTTCGATTTTAAAAACCTGATGATGGACTGTGTGGTCCGAAAACGTTTGTTTTATTGATGTGGCCCTTTTAAGGGTTTTTTAAATAAATGTACCCATTTACAAAGATTAACCTCTTTTTGTGTTATTTTGTTTTATGCTGATGATTTGAAAATTTTTAGAATTATTAAGGATGTTAGAGACTGTAAAAATGCAAAAAGATGTAAACAATGTCTCAAAATGGTGTACAAAGAATTACCTTTCACTTAATATCGATAAATGTAAAATAATGCGCTTTTTTAGAAACTCACAACCTATCTGTTTTAATTACTCTATAAATAATATATTTCTGGAACCAACAAACACTTTCAAAGATTTAGGTGTATTTTTTGATCCCACTTTATGTTTCAAAAATCACTATAATTTTATATGTAATAAAGCTTTTAAATTACTTGGATTTTTGAAAAGAACCTTGTCAGAATTCAATAAAGATTGTTTTAAAAGTGTGTATTGTTCTATGGTTAGATCAGTTCTGGAATATTCCAGCACTATTTGGTCTCCTTTATATAAATGTCATATTGAAAGCATTGAGAAAGTTCCGAAACATTTTTTGCGCTTTGTAAGCTATAAATTAGGAATTTCTTCAGAAGATATAGTGTATTGTGACATTTTAAAATTACTTAATATACCAACATTAGAAAATCGTCGTTTAATGCTAGATTTGGTTTTCCTTTGGTTTTCTCAAATTTTGCAGAGAATAGGTCTTAGGGTTCCTCAAAGGTGCACAAAATCCAAGGACGTTTTTCACTTAGAATTCCAACAAACAAACTATTGTCTAAATAGACCTTTAAGACGAATGTGTCAATCTGGAAATGGTTTAGATGTAGACTTTTTTTCTAGCTCTCTGAATAGTTTTCGAAAAAAGCTGAAAAATCTTTTTAAAATACAATGTAGGCTGTCACTGTAAACTGTCATTTAGGTATTTATTCTATTTATTTGTCTTGTGTAAATTGTATGTAATTATTATTGAATTCTAAAACTGTTAATATGATATGATTTATTTAATGATTGTAATGATTGTAATTGGTATAACCGTAAATAAACTATTTATTTATTTATTTATATTTTAAGCATGCAGCATCTACATTATAAAAATATGCCAACACTGCTAAACCGAAATTTTTTGTTCCATGTGTGACATTTGCGGCTATAATCAGCTAGTACTTTCGGTAAACTCAACCTAAATACATATTAAATATATTTAATTTTATATTTATTATTCCAACCCTATTAAAATATTACATGTACTTGAACTTTTTTGTTAATTTTAGCGAATCCGCTCCTGAAGGGTTTGTGGTTTGTTATTATAATACTAAATCGGTTGGGTGATTCCACCAGCTTCAGACAAAATTTCTTATATCTAGACGAAAACTATAGCTAGAAAGATTTTGTTTTCTTGTGAAAAAAAAAACTTTCAAAAAATGATAACTGTATGAAAAATGTGTCAATAAACAGTACAACTAATAAAATGGCCAAAATAGTTGAAAAAACTTTTATATACAATATTAATTATGTCAATATTCAAAATCATAAAGATGGATATATTTGTCTAATTTTAACTGTTATATTATTTTCTAGATTACAGAGAATTCTAAAGAAAGCATAGATCCTAAACAGAAATCTCCAAAAAAATTATACGATCTGAAAGATTTTGAGCAATATGCACAAACCAACATTAAAAGAGTACCTGACAGTCTCAACGAAACAACATCATCACATAACTCTGACAAGGAAAATATGTTAAACGCTGCTAACGCACCCAAACAGATCGTTATATTAGATAATGTTTTAATTAAACAACCGCAAGAGGACAATCCCTACTTACTGCCAACACAAAAAATAAATATTTCTGACCATAATGAAACATGTATGGATATAGACCATGATATAAATTTGGACAAAGAAGCAAGAAACGATTCAGTTGAACAGAATGAATCATTTCACGAGTTTAACGATTTTAGCGAGGGTATGAATAAGCTATTAAAAAACCTGGAGATGTATTCAGAAAATCTTAATAAAAACAAACATATAACTAAAAGACAAATCGAGAATATACAAAAATATTTAGAAAAACTAAATATAATTCATAAAAACATGGAAAAGAATGTTCCAGTTATACCCGAACGTACAGATCGGAATGTTCAAACTGAGAAGAACGTTGTAGAATGTGCAATACAAACCGTGGACGAAAAGCAAACGCCATCAAATACATTATGCAAGAACTGCAATAAAAAAACTATCTCTAAGCTAAACAGTAGTTCCTCAAGTTCTAAAACGCGGTCCAGTTCGCGAATAAACAGCGGAAAAAGTACTAAAGTAACGCCAATTGACGACTTTGCCGGTACTCTGGTACTCAACTTTGAGACGCAAGATATAGAAAAACAATTTGTAGACAAGATTGAAGACATGGCGAGTTCTACCAAAATTAAAGATATCGATGTTGTTACGGAAGCTGAAAATCAGACGGAGGTTACGTCTAACCAAGGTGATACAGTGGGTAAGTTTTTTTCTACTTGTATATTAGCAAAAAATATAATGAAACCACTCACTCAGATATTAAAGTCATTAACTTTATTTAATCAGTCATCAAAACTATTAATTAAGTAGAGAATCTTAGGATCTGATTATTTCATGATTCTGCTTTTCATTTATTTCATCACAAACACTCCACTAAAGTGAAACAAATCAAAAACAGAATCATCAAACGGATACTTCATTCACCAATGATAATATAATAAAGATATTGAAATACTAAACAAATTATTTATCATCCATTCTTACTCAAACACATTAATTAGGAAGATCTTGGTTAACACAGTTCATAATGAAAATCTAATAACTTCCTCCGCGATTAACACTGTTAATCTTGATGGCTCAAGCAAATACAGGGTTTCTAATACTCCAACTTTAAATAGATATTTCGCAATACCTTATATCAAAGATAATACTCCAGGGTTGACTAGGAAACTGAATAAATTAGAAAATAATAACAGTAACAATGATAATTGTTTTAAAATGTGTGGCTCACAGATCAGCTTCAACAGTTAACAGCCTTTTATCAAAAATTATTGATATAAAACACAAAAAGATAAGCTTAGTAACATTGTCTACAGCATTCCCTTTCTTCATGTAATAAATCGTACATTGGTCAAAGATCTCAACTACCCAAATCGAGGATCACTCTCCATAAAAGTGATTCACGCCTTCGTCTAGACCGTTGTGCATTAGTAGCAAGTTTTGATTTTGTTCTTATGAGTTGTGTGAAAATTAGAGCTTATGTTTTGATTAAGCCTCTTTTTTTGATTTATTTTTAAATTAAGAGCAATATTTTTTTTAGCGGATCAATCAAAAACAAAGAACATTAGTATCAGTGAACAATTAGAAAAAGAAGATAATACTGTTCTCGTTTGTACGATGAAGTCGGAAGGTCCTGACAGTAAAGGACACGTTAGTTTGAAACGAAAGTTATCTGACAGCGATAGCGAGATTGTTGCGGTTCCCAAAAAGCGTTGCAATAGGTTCATACGTGATGACCTGTCTGTAGAATTTGGTAATTCGGAAAATCCAAATAATTACACAAATAACAAGAAAAGTAGTTTCCCTGGTGAAATATCATCACCCGAAACCAATGAGGATGACGATGTAAGTTGGTCTTTAGTTATATCAATTTTACTACTATTATTCGCAGGTCACCATTTCAGTAACTTGACATTCAATATTCATTTCAACATTGAACGTATACCCATCTAAACTATGGTGCCTCATTTTGAGTTTTTTGAGAATTTCATTGAAATTATATGTCGAAAAAGGCTATCTCACATCCTCTTTTGTTTTTGCTTGCAAAGAAATTTTCGTTATTCTTTTGTGGATATTACACCAAAAATTAATTGTCACATACATTCATGAAGTGTACTCGGCACGTATTTCTCTCAGAATTCTTAAAAATGTGTTTATTTTTAGTTAAATTATTCATCGTCATCATTAGCTCTACAACGATTTGTCTGCTCTTTTCCTTGCTTTATTTTTCCAGTTGGTAATCTTTAGAAATATTTAATTTAATAATCTTTACATATTGACATATATATTTAATCGGTTTTAAAACGTCTTGCGACGTTGTCCGATGTCTAATTTCCATGACATTCTATCATTCCATTGGCCCTCTCTAAGATCTCTTGCGCTCATCGCCTTCGTTACTCCCTCTCTCCAAGATTTCTTGAGTCTGCCTCTCTTTCTTCGGTTTGGTGGTACCCATTGCATAATTATTTTTGGGAGTCTTGACTAATCCATCCTCTGGACGTGTCCGTTCCATATCAGCTGTTTTCTTTCTATGTCTGTTGTTAGAGAGCCATATGTCTCTCTCTCTCTCTCTCTCTCTCTCTCTCTCTCTCTCTCTCTCTCTCTCTCTCTCTCTCTCTCTCTCTCTCTCTCTCTCTCTCTCTCTCTCTCTCTCTCTCTCTCTCTCTCTCTCTCTCTCTCTCTCTCTCTCTCTCTCTCTCTCTCTCTCTCTCTCTCTCTCTCTCTCTCTCTCTCTCTCTCTCTCTCTCTCTCTCTCTCTCTCTCTCTCTCTCTCTCTCTCTCTCTCTCTCTCTCTCTCTCTCTCTCTCTCTCTCTCTCTCTCTCTCTCTCTCTCTCTCTCTCTCTCTCTCTCTCTCTCTCTCTCTCTCTCTCTCTCTCTCTCTCTCTCTCTCTCTCTCTCTCTCTCTCTCTCTCTCTCTCTCTCTCTCTCTCTCTCTCTCTCTCTCTCTCTCTCTCTCTCTCTCTCTCTCTCTCTCTCTCTCTCTCTCTCTCTCTCTCTCTCTCTCTCTCTCTCTCTCTCTCTCTCTCTCTCTCTCTCTCTCTCTCTCTCTCTCTCTCTCTCTCTCTCTCTCTCTCTCTCTCTCTCTCTCTCTCTCTCTCTCTCTCTCTCTCTCTCTCTCTCTCTCTCTCTCTCTCTCTCTCTCTCTCTCTCTCTCTCTCTCTCTCTCTCTCTCTCTCTCTCTCTCTCTCTCTCTCTCTCTCTCTCTCTCTGTGATCTCTCTCTCGTTCTCTCTCTCTATTAATTCTCTTCTCTTTCTCTCTCCCCATTTTCTTATAATTTCTCTTGTAATATGTACTCCAGATCATCTTTATCGTTTGCTATAACAACCTGGTCATCAGCAAACTGCAATGTGTACAAGCAAATCTCTCCAAGGTTTACGCCCATGCCTCTGCATTTTCGTTTCCACTCTTTCAATGCTCATATATTTTAAACGAGGTCGGTGATACACAACACCCCTGACGTTGACCTTTATTAACTAGGAAGCTTTGTGATAGTCTGTTTCCATTTTTTTATTTGCGATTTTGACCCTTCATACAAATTTCTTAAGGCGACACTAATATTCGTCTGTCGTAACACACAATAACCGTGAGATGGGTTTTTTGATTTGTGCTTAATTTTTTTTCTATTGGTTGTTTGAGGCGGAAGATATTATCAGTACAGCTTCTTCTTGTTCGAAAACTGGATTGTTCTTCTTCCTCTTGGTCTTTGTGTTCCTTCTCAATGCGGTCTCTAATTATTCGTACATACAAACGGCTGAATATACTAGTGACTGATATCCCTCTATAGTTTTCACATTTAATCTCCTTTCTTATGGATCGACGAAATATAAGCAATTTTCCACTCGTCGGGTACGGGAGAACCATTTATAAATTGATTTATGCACCAAGTGACGGTTTCAAACAATTTTTGTGATCCATATTTTATTAGTTCGGCTGGGATATCCCCTGGTCCTGGAGACCTACCGTTTTTCAGTTCTTTTATAGCTTTTCTAATGTCTGTCACTTGTATTGTTATATCTTCTCCTTCAATATTAATCTCTGTTGGTGATTGAGTTAAGCATTCGTCCCTATTTTCTATCAGTATTTCCCAATAGTACTTTTCCCATTTTTGTGTGGATATTAATTGAATGTTTGTGCTCTTCCTTTCGTTAGTTCTTATTTTACTGAGGAACTTCCATGTTTCTGTACATTTTCTGCCTCCCAGGTAGGTATTAATTTCCTGGCACTTTTTATCCCACATTTCTCTTTTTGCTTTTACTGTTGTTCTTCTTGTTATTCTTTTGAGTTCCAGGTATTCATCTCTATCTTTTTGTTGTTAACTGCCCAGCCATCTGATCTACGCTTGCTTTTTCTCTTCTATGAGTGCTTCTATTTCTTTGTTCCACCACAGTTTTCACTTTGTCTTTGAGTGTTAGAGCCGAGTGCTTTTTCTGCAGCTTTTTTAACGCTAACGACTACGTTTTTATATACCTCCTCTACTGTTGATGTTTCAGTTTTATTCATTAGTTTGCCATCCAGTCTTTGTTGATATAGTTTTCTTGTACTTTCTTGGGCCAAACTATCCAAATTATAACTTCTTTTCTCCAAAGTTTCTTCTTGTTGGGGTTGACAATTTGTTTGATTATGTGTTATTTTATATCTAAATGGACAGGTTACTTTTGATTTTACGACATAATGATCTGAACCACATGTTATTCCTCTGTATGCCCTTGTGTCCTGTACTTGCATATTAGTATTTTGTTTTATGATGACATAGTCTATAATTGATTTTAGATTTCTTGTAGTTTGGGTTCAGGTGTACTTGTGCACATCTCTATGTTAAAAAAATCCATTGGTTATTTTTAATTGATGGTTTTCACATATTTCAATTAGCCTCGCACCATTATCATTCTGGTTTATTTCTCCGTAAGGACCTACCACCTTATTATCTACTTTAAGACCTACTCTTCTGTTCAGGTCTCCCATAACTACCAATTCTCTTCTATTTCCAATTTTCGTAATTTCGTTGTTAACTTTAGCAAAGAACTCATCTTTGTTTGTGTAAGGTTCATCATCACTGATTGCATAAATCCCAAGTATCGTAATAGGTGTTTCTTTCATCGTTATGTTTATTCTTATTATATTTTCGTCTATTGCTTCAAAGTCGGTGATTTTATGTTTATGTTTTTTTGTGTATTAGAACGGATACTCCTCGTTTAGCTCTCTCATATTTTGAAACTCCGCTGAATATATGTACATAATTGTTTACTTTTTCTATACCTATTCCTTTCTTCTTTGTTTTGGTTAAGACAACTATATCCATACCTAGTTTTTTTTTTTTAATTTTTTCAGTTATTTCTTCCATCTTTCTGCTGATACTCTGCACATTCCAGGTGCCAATCTTCATAATCATTTTCCGTCGCCAAAGTAGTTTATTATTTAATCTGTCCGAGATTCCGTGCAGGGAACCGACCTGACGTCTTAACCCCCCACATGGAGGACCGGGTAATTTGTAATCAAGGTGTTCTTCCTTTAGACTAGTTGTCTTCCAGGACTATAGAGACTAGTCTTCCCTTAACTCGGTTCTTCCGCTTTCGGGACCATTGGATTTCTCTCGTCCACTCCGAGCAAATCTCGTTTACTCCGTCCACCGTTGACCTTTGCCTGTAATCCTAGGCAGGAGCCCTTATAGGGTACTATCATCTGGCCCAGATGAACTCTGTTTTTTTACGAGGTTGTTACTCCTCCCCCATCCTCCTTTATCCGGGCTTGGGACCAGCAACATAACAGCTGAACTACTCATTTCACCCAACCGTCATGCAGGCGGAGTTTAATCTTTACATATATAATAGTAAATATCAGAAATATTTTAGGAGTATCTCAACAAGCTTTTGAAAAAGTACGAAACTGGTGTAGCGGAATCCGACTCTTCACCGCCGTCCGATAAAGAAAACGTGAATAGGGAATTAGAAGAAATGAATATGGATTTTGAAAACCTTATAGCTCGCTTAAACAGAAACGTGGAGACGTTACCCAAAACCAAAGAAGGAACAGAATCACAACGTTCAAAAACTGTTTTAGATAACGATAACTTACTTCTAAATCACCAAAGCCTTCCAAAATTAGACAGCGACGTACAATACAAAGAATCAGAAAATTCTGATATCATTCCAGAAACTGAAACTATGGAACCTTTACCGAAGAAAACGAAAAGAAGATTAAACGATGTGTTTATAAAAGAAAATTCAGAAGAAAAACCTTTGCATAAAGAAAATACAATCGTTTCAAAGACCAGTAAAGAAACCTTCTGTCATGAATTGGAAGATAGCTTTGATGGTGTCGATTTTGCGAATATAAATATTGAAGAAGCTGTTAATGATGTTAATAACACTAAGAATTGTAAAGAGAACGAAGAAGATTTGTTTTCCGATGATGATATTGTAGAGACAACACCGCAGAAAGAAGTGGAGGTTACCGAAAAAAGGTAAGACTTTTTAAAATATTTTAATTGACAAACTTTTTACTTAAGGCGAAATTAAATACCTTTATAGAGTGATTCTTTTTGAGTTTCAATTAGACGTTTGATAGAAACTGACATAATAAATATTTGAAAGTTTAATGATAAGGGGTTTTTAAATATGTCCAATTATTCTAAAATATTTACAGCCTCTTACCACTTACGGTTATACTAGTTAAGTTGACTAAATCTCTCTTATTTTAAATTTAATACCCTGCGTATTATTACACATTTCGATAGAATAGCTCTTAAGAACTCTCTCAATATAAGGTTATGATACCTTATACCGAGTGTTTTGCGAGATCTGACCAATTTTATTTTGAAACAGTGTCCGATTCGACACCCGGTATCTTTATAAATAAAAAAAAGGATGTAGCACTCCGGGAGTCACCGAGGAGAGGAAGCCTAGCTTTCTTATCGTCTAAGCAAGGAGCGATTTACTTTAATTTATTTTAATCTATTCTATTTTATTTTATTTCTATTCGATTCTATAATTCGGTAATCGATTCGATTCGATATTTAATTCGATGCGATTCCATAGTTGATTCGATTTGATTAGGTTCGATAATCTATTCGATTTGATTCAATATTTGATTATATTCGATATTTGATTCGATTCGATCGATTAATATTGCTTTTTAAACTGAAATGGACCACAGGAGTGATGACGTAGATTTGATTGACATCTGCCAGTTTCACTTTCCAAACAAACCTTGTTTAGTGTGGATAATTTGTATTTTTCGTTATTTTTTCATTTATTTTATAGAATCTTTCCGCTTTTTGCAATATTTAAGTATTCTAATAGTTACTACAACAATTTTACAAGGTTGTGTAAATAATAAAGCACATTGTTTTATGCTAATAGGAATAAAATGAAAGTATCAATAAAGTAAGGTTAAAATTTCTTTAATTAAACTTTTAAACCATATTTCATAGAAATAGAACTCTGAATTATGACGGTATTATCGTAAAAACACTATACTTACAAGAAAAAGCAGCAGAGGAAGCAAAATGTTAACTTTATAGGAATTAAAAATTTTTGAGATTTGACATTTCAACGTTTGTTTGGAAATTAATCATGACAATGTGACGTCACACTCCTGCGGTCCATTTCAAATATTGTTAATATCTAAAGTCGTTGTGACTGAACGTAACCCATTATACATATTCTGCACTACGTGTGGCTTAACTTTTACAATAATAGTCTGGCAAATGTATTATATTTCTGCAAAATTTTGGAATGGGTTTAATTCGTAGAACAATTTTAACATTTGAGACGTTTAGATGCAAAACCGGACATGTCATAGTTAAGTAATTTAGAGAAAAACGCAAAAAACTGTAGAATAAAACTTTATGGGTATTTTTAACGTTTTTTTTTACTATGAGGAAGATTGCACACGAATCTTTATAACTGAAAAGAAGAATTAGCCTATCTTTACTGATTAATAATCTACACGTTTATTAAGGTTACTTGCGTCCGAGTTTGCAACAAAAATTTGGATATGTCCTGCTTTGAAACTTATATGACAAAGCGATGGGAAAATTAATAATGAGATTTTTTTTACTTTGACAGTTATTCTATTAAAAAGACAAAATGAACAAGATGTTTTTTTTTTTGTTAAAAAAGAACAATTTTTATATTAAACATGGAATATTATTGTTCTTCTAAATATTCGCATGGTGGATTGTTATCATCATTATCGTTATGTTCAGTGGTGTGTTGGTCTTGACCACTATCGAGAATGTTTCTGTAAAAATCACATTCAGGCATAGATGACCAATCATTAGCAAAATGACAGCATAATAATGTCTCGATATCATTCTCCTTTTTAAACTCCAGTGGAACACTAATTTGCAGTTCTGCAAATATTTGGGATATTTTTTTACCTTTTTTAGTAATAGGCAATGCATTTGACGCAGAAGAATAATAATTTATTTCTCCCATTATAAGGATGAACGGTTTAATATAAGGCGTTTTATTTGGAAAATCTTGAAATGTAATGAACTGGGTGCTTTAATGAATGCATCAGCTTCTTTTTTCCAATCCTGGACAATCCAGTATTTTTTAATAAAAACAATGTTGCCTGCTCCTCAAAAACTGCATAATATGTATCAGGAGTTAATATGGTGTCTATCTGTCTCAATTTTTCTCACTGACACCAAATACTTGATCAGGAGGTATATAGGAATGACCTGTTACCGGAAATATGACCTGAAGTTTAATTACGTTCTTGGGAGCTTCATGGAGCCATTTTGCACAGTGTCAGTCATAGTAGGCTTATTCCTTTTCAGACAATTATACTGCTGACGCAATTTCATTTGATCCTTTGTATCGTCCATGTTCCATCCAAGAGTAGACATATACATTATTTTTGTTTACGTTTCGCTTTGAAGAACCTTTAACAGCGGTGAAATTATATAGATAATTTTTCGACTGTTCTAACAACCATTCAAATTTCGTCATTTTGTGTCATGTGGAACAATGTCACCCAATCATGTCAACATTAGACTGATAATTGCATTCAGTGCAATTTTCAATCCCTATGACAACACGATCGAGTTCAACTTCATCCAAATAAATTTCAAAATGTCACATTTTTCACCACAACAAGACTATAAATATTATGCGTGGTAATCATGGACGTATAAACATAGATGGACACAGCAATAAGATACCTTTAACCCACAATGTTTTGAAGCTTCGATAGAATGTGATGCTTCCGCAATGAGCATAAGCGTGCTTGAATTTTTACTCGCGGGTAATTATTCAGATTTTAAAAATTGGAAGTAGTAATAATGTATAAAAACACGTTCAAATAATTTAAAAAAACGATAGTTTAACTATTAACAAATCACGTCTTTATAGAAAAATTAAAATACAATTTTATTTGCTTTAAAATTAATACAATTAAATATAGTTGAATTCAAGTTAATTTTTTAATAGTATCAAAATAATGCTACAATAAAAAATCTTTATGTTTTCTCCTTAATTTGCTACCCAAATAGTTCGATCGTCAATATTATTTGGAAACCTACATAGAAAAATAAATGAGTTTTATTCATTTCACTAATTTATTTGTATCCATGAGAAATATTAAATTAAAAAGGTACTAAACAGATCTTTTTTAATCAGATGTTGTCTACTTACAATTTATAAATGTCTACTAATTTCATGAACTCATATCTTATTCAATACATTAATGAACATGAATAAACCCAATGGTACGCCTATTAAAATGTAAACAAACACGCTTCTTCATTTCCTCATCTTAAATAATGTAAATTGTATGTACTTACAAATGAAATGAGAGATCGGGATGTAAATATTTCGTTTATTTTATTTCACTTTTCACAAATATCACTCAAAATACAGCCAAAATATCGAAAAATAACTTTTTCCTCATTTACTGTAAAAAGTAAACAAACATGAAACAGCATTTGAAGTTTGACGTAGATCCATAAGACAGAGAAATGTAAATAACCGTTGCCATTTATAAATAGTTTTCAGTGCTTCTACATATAAAATAATTGATTGATATCTATTATACGCTATTATTAAATGATAATGCACACTATGTGCACACTTGATATTTTGATTACAATTAAATATATTAATATAACCAATAAATTATTATTTTGGTTTGATAGCACCTATAGAGTATAAAATACGGAGTAATATTTTCAGCGACTCGCGAATAAGAAATTTTAAAACAAAACGTGACAACAGTTGAAGGTGCTCAGAATGTGACCTATTCAAATAATTTTGACTTCACAATTTTATGTAAATAACTGAGTCCATGTGTGTTTATACGTCCATGGTGGTAATAGATCTTCTATAGTAGAGAACAGCAACGAATCTAATGTTAACTTAAATTTTAATAATTGTACTTTCACTAACTGTACTTTTAATAAATAAATGTTTCGTTATGTTGAGTTTTTTTTTTTTTTTTTTTTTTCGAAAAATTATCCGCCGAATATCCCTCGGACATTGATGAATGCCTCATAATTTCATGACAAATTTCTCAAGCTCGTTGCTTGGTAACAGCACTCAGCCTTCGGCTTCGTGCTGTTACCAAGGAACGAGCTTTCGATTGTCATCAAATTATCTCGTCTGTTATCAATGTCCTAGGGATATTACTACTGATAAAGTTGACGACTATAGTAAGCCCTGTGGTCAGGTACTTTGGGCAGCACCAAATTCTTTTCACAATCATATGAAAAAATCATTAATCCGTCAGTCTTCTCTTTCAGATGGTCAAAAAAAGCTGTGGCGCGTCTTGAATGAAGTTCTTGTTTAATCTGCAATGCTTTCCTTTTATCAAGATCATTTTCGACTTTTATTCGTTCCTTTAGTTCAATACATGTTGAGCATACATCTGTTTTAGGACTTCCAAAGCCCACGTTAAAGAATTGGCTGTATAGGTTGTGAAAATGGCTCGACTTGACTTGGGTAGCATCATCAGCTTGCTGTTTATACATTTTGTATAACTTTGTAATATTTAGTTCTGCAGGAATGTACTGTCTTATAGCTGATTACCTCTACAATAATGAGATTCATCAGCTTTTAATGTCTTAAGAAACGTTTTTATTGCTTCCAATTTATCCTGATACAGGTTTGTTCTTCTGTCTCCACCTCTTTTCTCTTTTAAATTACCATCAACTTGGAAACGTGTTAAAACACCATTGATGCGGTTCTTGGTTATACCTAGCAATCCAAGAAAAGCATCTCGGCACACTTGGACTTCTTCTAAATTTCGTTTTCGAACAAAATAACAAACTGTTTTTTCCTTCGGTTTTGTTGCATGTCTAGGTCGCTGACGTTTTGGTTTATGAATTATACAAAACCGTGAAATAAACTGATCTTGTGTGAGTTTATCTACAGTTTAATAAAAATCTTCATGGAACTTTTTGATATCCTGCATCAAGAGTATTGAACATTTCCATTTTGCTGCTGAATGCTTACACTTTGGAAATGTTGGTAAACCTTAAGGCAAATGTCTACAACAAAACAAGAATGGCTTAGGTACCGTTAAAAAAGATAATTAAAACATGTGATTGTATTCTGCCAATCGCATTTAGGTAAAGCTTTCCGAAATACGTTTTTTTAAGTTTTGACTAATTGATACATAATGCAATTTTTGAGGTTAGTTTTTGCATTCTCGAAAAATTAATTCACACACCACGCACTTCATCGATATAATATTTACCTGTTAACTTTAGCTGTAGATCTTCTCCATTCTTCTCTCTGTACTTTCTTCTTTCTTCCAGAACCCAGTTACACCTTGGCTACATGCGCTTTTGAAACTACAATATTTAATTGCTATATTTTACGGTAAAATGCCTGTTTTGCAACGAATTTTCATTGTGGACTGATACAATAGGTTAAAATGAACACAATCCTGGTGTTAGTTTTCTTTCGACCAAAATGTGACATGTCCGGTTTTGCATCTTCACGCCTCATTTCTTTTAAATACAAATTTTAGTCCCCTACACATGGTTTCCCATGACAATTTTACAATTGTTTAAATTTCCCTTTTACAATTGTTTAAAAAATATGTACTCATTTTCTATTGTTTTTAAGGTCTCAGCTTTTCAATATGACATCAAATCGTTCTATATTTCCCGTATTGGATGAAGTCGATAAGGAAATTATCGATAATTTCGATGTAAACTTCGTTACCCTATCACCACCTCCTGGTTTTGAGGACGAAAAGGATGCTACGAATCCAGAAGATGTTACAATGATAAATACGGAAGCTCCGCAGATGCCCGTAGAGGAGAATCGAGAACCTAGGACCCCTGATATCTTAAGTGAGGAGAGAGCTATCAAGAATACTACACCGCCTAACAATCGGACTGGTTTTGGTTCGTTAGATGTCAGTATTAAGAAATTATCACATAGTACTCCACTCACCCAAAACAACATGTCTAGGCATACTTTAGGTATGGTATAAAAAGCAAATCTGTATTGAAAGTTATATTATTTTTTCGTTTAGTCCTAACAACGAAAGAATTAGAAACCTGAGAAATACTGGGTATTAAATCTGTAAATATAGTTCAGTATATTGTCCAATAAATATTTTGGTGTGGGAATAGGGATGATACCTATATAATCTCCCCCAAAACAGCAGTATGAATCCATAACAAAAAACCTAGTAAAACACAATATTTTTGTTTATCAGTATGGAATTTTATTTTGATTTGATCTTTATCATCATCATCATCATCATCTATCAACCTTTTGAATCCACTTTTGGACATAGATGTCCTCCATCCTCTTTCACTGTTATCTATCTTCTGCTTTCTGCATTCAATTTCCTGCTGTTTTTCGGAAGTCGTCCATCCATCTTGTTGGTAGTCTACCTAGGTGTCTCTAGATTTTTCTAGGTCTCCATTCTATGAGTTTTTTGGTCCACCCACTAGCAATTTAACGTTCTATATGGCCAGATATCTCCATTTGGCTTGTGTAATATTTTCTATGCCTTTGTATTGTAGTCCTTCCTCTCGTACTATCCTGTTTGATGTCATATACCTTCTTGTTCATCATGTTTTCGTTTTTTAATTTGTTTTTCAAGTTGTCTTGATAGTTTTCAGTTTGACTAAAGTAAAAATAGTAGAGGCATGTATTATGTCAAACGTCACGCTCTATGTCAAATGTCACGTTCTATGTCAAATGTCATATATTGTCACGTGTGGTCGCGCGTTCACACGTCACATAATATATGACACTTGATAGAAATTGGACGCGCGTCGACCTGTGACATAATATATGACAATTGACATAATACGTGACATTTGACGTACAACGTTACATAAAACGTGACAAAACCTGACGTAATACATGACATGTGACAAAACGTGACATTTGGGATAAAATAAATGGCGCCTCCACTAAACAATGGGTTCAAAGGTCAAAGTGTGGTAGATGTGATGAAGTGGCTTACTATCTATTAAAAATCAATTTGCTTTCTTATTCATCCATCTGAGCTGCGTCAAAAAATTGTCTACCAGTCTCGTTTGTTGGTATTTGCTGTGCCCGGATCTTTATTGAGGACATACTAATATTTTTCAACTGTATGGAGTCAACGAAGTCAATAATAATTGACTTCGTTGACTCCCCACAATGTATTTTCTGAATCAGTATTAATACTATTTATTCATTTTAGGTATTTCGCCAATTGTTCAGGAAAAGAGTTTGTTTGAAAAAGCCTATTCCAGTAACACTCTCACTTCTAGTGCAATACGGGATACGCCCAAAAAGAAGAACCTCCTCACCAGTCTTCCTAACCAGAAGAGCATTTTGAATTATGTTAGATCATCTCAAGAACCTAGTATGAACGTTGCTCCAAAGCAAAAACCTTGTCTAGCGTGTACTAGATTAAACAAAATCCAAACCCAGAGTATTTCTTTACTGACCAATAAGAAGTTAGCCACATACAGTGCTAAATTTAACGATTCCGTAACACATATGATCGTTACTTTGGACGAAAGCAAAAGGATAAAGGATTATACTATGAAGTTTGTGTCGGCAGTAGCATCTGGCATTTGGGTTCTTGGATTTGAATGGGTACAAGAATGTCTTAAAACCAACAGTATTGTTCCAGAGGTAATGTAAATAATATTTTTATTTAGTTTTATATAGTTTTACGATATTTAACATGAGAATAGTACATAAATAGGTAATTTAAACATTTTCTTAAGATAAGATCGTGTTTGTAAGATCGTTATGAAACCAAAGCTCCTTAAATTGAGTTGTTCAGACTTTTTTCAACGATTGTAGTCTATTTCCAAATCTGACAAAAAGCAACTAGAATCATTATTGTTAGTAGATATTTCGTGGACTTGGATTCACTATAAAGGGGACATCGCTATTTGTATATGTTTACTTTATTAGGCCACGTAATTTTTCGTTCAATCCTCGTAGATGCAGTGATTAATTGTTCTTAATTTATATCAAAAGCTCTACACTATCTTAGAAAGGCTCATAGTTGATTGATTGTGCCTGATAAAACAAATAGTGTGAAACAAAAGTCAAGTGTTAATGAAAACATTTTCTTTATTGTAAAACAGTTACGACTCGAAATAAGAATGCTAACATGGTATTTTTCGGAAATCTGAAATCATTACCATTAAAAACCTGACAGAAGACATTTAAAGAATTTGACAGATGAACTTGATGGCATTTGAAATATGACATTGGAAATGAGCTTTCAAATGAAGTATTGGTTTGCATAGGATGATAAGATAATTTTATAAAAAGCCTCCGTTCTCTTTTTTAATGACATGAATATACATGTATATTAAGTTACTGAAACAAAAAAACTAAGAATTGGTATTTCTTTTCAATTCGCGAACCGCTATTTTTCTACACGATACCAAACACGTGCAGAACTTGGTCCACTTACACTTTTGATAGCTGGAATTGAAATGAAATGCTGTTTATCTATATGGCTATTGTAGTAACATAACATCAAAGAATATAGACGCATATAAAAGGACATTGCAAATGGTCGATTTGGTCATGGTTATTATACTTCAAAACACTCCTGTAGAGGGCGACTGAATAAACTCAAACCGTGGCCATCGGCTTAAAACTTTATCATGAAAGATATAGATAGGGGGAAGTTGGAAGGAGTACGAACGAAGCTATTTAACTAATGCATTCAAAATTACTAAAATTTCGACGCCATTGATTTGCAAACTGTTTTTTCACAATAAAATCTTTATTTTTATTATATTAAATTGTTAAATTTTTAAACTTTTAAAACTTAAAAAAGTATGAAAATTTCAATATTAGTATTTTATTTGTTTTTCATTACATATGTAAATAAAATTTATTAACATTGAATTAAAATTAGGTTTGTTTCAACACAACGAAAAACCATCACGTTACTTTTTATTATTATATTTTTTTCTCTCCAAAAAATTATCTACAAAACTTTTTAAAAAATTTTCAATTTTAATTTTATCAAGACTTTTCATTAAACTTTTTACTAAGTTTTGAAATTTTCCATTTCGCCGAAACTTTTCGTCCATAATCTTTTAATAACAACTAAAAGCATTCCTGAATTATGTTTGAAATATTTGACAGTAACTTTTCATGAATATTCTCTGAAAAATTTCACGCTGTATGGGTACTATTTAATCTTCTTCTAAAATAACAACTAGTAAAATGTAATTTTCAGAATGAATAAATATTGTTGCAATTATTACAATATAGTATTTATTTGATCTATATTTAATTGAACATAAACTGATGACGTTAATTAAAATTTAAATAAATATTATGTATAAATTATGACATTTACTACTATAATATTCATAAATGATTTTTTATCCGTTATATGAATGAATATATGAATAAATTATTGGTCCTTTAATCTTACCCAAACAATATTCCATGTCTGCTTAATATCCTTCCCAATTTGTTTTACGAGAATTACGATAAGTTTCCTTGATAGATTCATTGCTGTTATTTCAAAATATGTCGATAGTCTGAACAAGACATACTATCTAAGACATGTCATTTTTTAACAGTTTGGTGTTTACATTGCCTTAGGTCAAATGGTACGCATTCGCATCACAGTCAATGATGAATTGCAATTCATTTTTCCTGCAATCTCTCCCTAGCTGTTCCAACTTCCTTGATGGTGGTTATTCAGGATCATCATATGGGAGGTATGCTGATCCTAGAACTATCTGATGGGCCCCTGATTGTCTTAAAGGATACCTTTCCTCGTCAATGGTATAGTCGTAGAGTTTGCGCGTCCTCCCGATCTTTCGATTGTTCAACAACCAGTCGTCTATCTTATCCAAGGGCGTGATTTTTCCTCTTTAGACGGGTCCTGATGGTTTCCCCATCAGCTTCTTTGTCGGGGACGCGGCTGAGGACCATGGGGCGATTGGGCATATTATTTGGATATTTAAGTTTGCTCCCTCCCACAGACCCTTAATAGTCCTCATCACTCAAGTAGTTCATTTTTTTGAATACTCGTGAGAACAGTTCACCCATAGGGCCCCTTCGCTAAACGATGTTTTATGGCGGAAGTTCATTCTGACCTAAATAGGAGCCTCATCAACTTCTTGTTCTAGTTTGTTAATGATCAGATCTGCTTGAGCCCGATCTAGTTGACTATCAGGATGGTGTCTGTGTGCTACCACCATTCTGGATACTTATGTCACGTTGCTTTATGACTTAGTCTGCTCGCTATAGCTCCTTGGTTTCTTAGCAACTCTATTGCGAGGTGAATGATGGTATTCACCCGAAGTCTCTATTTATTCTCGCTTATTGCCAATTTGGTTTTCTTGGGATTTGCTATGGAGTGTATCCCAGGAGCCATTTTTGTCTTTTTTCTCATCTTCATTTATTGAACTCCAGAGAAGCGTTTCTTGAGACTTACTTATTTATTTTTTAAATTTAGAAATCCGAAATTATAATTTATAATTTCGAATTTTCAAATTATAAAAAATAATTCTTTGGTGTGTGTGATAAAAAGCAATTTTAGCGTACTAACGGAATCAGGAATTGGTTTTATATCGAAACACCAAATTTTTTTGGACTTTCTCTCACAGTGGTTGACTTTTGATTAATTTTGTGTATATTTTATAAGAAGAGAGTTTTAATTATATTATTTGTAGATTTGTACACTTTTGAATTAAAGAATAAAAAATTCAAATCACAATATTTTTTCTAAAAAGATTCAGTTATTAAAGAATAAAATAATATTTTATTTTCCTCAAAAAAATATGGTGCATGAGTAGGAGTTGATCTCTAATTTTATAAAATGCAAAAATTTTATTCTGCATTCTATGGACACGACCACATGGTATTTACATAAGAAAATAACCAAAGTCACATTTGTTGCTCCAGTCTTTCATATTTATAAGCAGTAAGAGCGCTCCCTAGTGGTACGGTAAGGAACTAAAATCTTGTTTAAATTGTGTTACTTCAGCAGAGACTAAAAAAACACTAAAATGGCCTTCTATATGCGTCTTTATTCTTTGATAACATGCCTGCGACCTCTATATGAAACAACAAGAGGTCATGAGTTTGATGGCGAATTAGGTGAGCTGCGAATCTAAGCTTGCTGGCAGCTATTGAATCTATCCTTTTATCCGACAATACATACTACAGTTTACCCTTGCAAAACAACTCTTTACATGGAGTAAAGAGATTAAAATGAAAACAGACGCTTGCATTTCTCTCATTTCCTGCATTAGAAGTTTTTAAAATGATCTTATATAGTATTTTTGATGTTACTGTCTGTAAATTAAACAGTTCACACAATATGTATGGAATTTAATATTTTCTATTGAAAAGTTTGTCTTGCGGCAACTCAAGGTATAGTTTCAGCAACATTGTCCTTTATCAGCTTGAAGTAAGCATAAACACAATCTAAGAGACTAAAAGAATTGAAATTTACAATTTTTTTTCATTTATGCAGTGGATATGAGTAACTAGGAGTCATATAACTTGGATAGTTTCGTTGGACATCTGTATAATATACAAAAAAATCTGCGGTAATATTTTTACTAATCATGTTTAACTAATTTTATTAATTTTTTTAGGAAGCTTATGAAGCATTAGACGATTCTGGGGGTACAGGACCAAAAACAGCAAGATTGTCTAGAATAAAAACTCCTTTGTTTAAAGGATTTAAATTTTACTGCGTCAACCCTCTCTATTCCACATCAGTTGAAGAAATCGAGGTAAGTTGCAAGGAGCTCCTTCGGAAAAACAAAAACTGCAAATATTTCGTTTGAAACAACCACATTTATTTTTTGTTGTCCTTTTTAGGATGTCATTACAAAGCTTGGTGGTATAACAGTTAAAAATTTGGAAAACCTTCAAGAAAATGATGGAAGAATAGGACTTATTATTACAGAGGGTAGATCGACGCAAGATTTCGAAATTTATGAAAGTAAGTAATAAAGTGACAATTAAACTATTAAAATTAAAATTCGCAGAAGAGTTAGGTTAGTTATTACCATTTTCAACAGTTACACTCATAGGGTGCTGCATCTAACAATTTATTTACCTCAAATTCTGTTTATTCTGAAATTTCTTTCCCAATTGTTTTCTCAATTATTGCAATAGCAGAATTTCTATTAGCTATATTGCTCCAAATAGTATTAGGACTTCCTTTCATGTTCCAGCACATTTTATCTACAATTTTTGCCCCGAATAGGCCTTCCTCACTTTTTACCACCCACCAGTTGATTTTTTGTATTTCTCTCAGATAATTTTGGGTTTGTTTTGCTTTTTCTTTAATGTCCAGTACAAGCAAGCTATGTTGTTGGCTCACAGTCTCACAAACTATTACCTTACACTCCTTACATTCACGCATATAGAATTTTGTCTACTTTTGTATGTGATAAGTTGACTTTTTCTGTTCTGAAAGAATTTCTTAACAATCACTATATCTAATGCTGTTGCTAATTCCAACATATCATCATTTCTAGTTTTAAAGCAGGGTATTGCTACATATATTTTCTTGGATTGACCAACATTTACATTAAAATCACTACCTATTATGAATCTCTCTGCAGCAAACCCGATATCTCGTCACTCCGGACGTGATCCGATATCTCATCACTCATGTGTGTTCATTCCAGCTATTTTGCACCGCTAGAAAAAAGGTTAGAAAACCATACGTTTTTCGGATCTTTTGGTATCATTTCGTTATTTACTGTTGTATACTCTAGCATGCACATAAAGAATTTTTACTAATAGAATCAATTTGGCGTATTTTCGTTTCTAACAAACTTTTCTGACACTCCATTACCTTTTTGAAATTCCGAGAGCACAAATATCATATATGTGGTCATTCCAGCTATTTTGCACCGCTAGAAAAAATAATTTTTACTAATAGAATCAATTTGGCGTAGTTTCATTTCTAACAAACTTTTCCCACATTACGTTACCTTTCTGAAATTCCGAGACACATATTTCATATATGTGTTCATTCCAGCTATTTTGCACCCTGGATTACTATCCTCCGACCATTATTCCTAAATAAAATTGAGATTCATCGCTGAATGCCACAATGTCAGCCATTTCTATAAATTTACACTTAACAAGTTGTGTATTAATATTCATTTATATTTTATATTTTTTTACAGGATGGTTAGAAAAATACAAAATCGTAACAGTTGATATCGAATGGTTAAGTAGATCAGTGGGAAGATACAAAGTAATTAGCGTCCGGCCGTACATATGGTGTTCGGATGATTTACTTGATGATATTGGCTATCCCTCGTATCTCACCGAGCAAACAAACTCATTTTTAAGTTTACAGGATTAATTCGAAAATATATATTATGTATTTTGTTATAATTTGTTGGTTTATTTGATATATTTTTTCTATTTTCCTAAATAAAATAAGTATACACATGTGCGTCTGTTTCATTTATAACATCAATATAAAATAAAGAAAACATTCAAAATATCAAATACAAAAAGTTAATAAACAACCGTAGGCTATACAAAGATATAGATACCAAACAAAAAGAAGAGGAAAACATTATAGCATAAATAATTTTTAATAGAAGATAAAAATAATATTATAAATGTAAAAAAACATGTTTAATCATAAGGTGGCCCAACTTGAAGGGAGCTACAAAAATACTCTCACAAACACAATTTAATATAATTAACCCTCAACTGGTATGATGAGTCAATATTGACCCGACCAAATTTAGTTTTATAATTTAACTAATATTGCAAACGGCACTGGTCAATTATGAATTCTCTTATTTTGTACGGTACTCTCAGTGACCTCTGACTATTATGCGTGCGGGCGACTGTTTTTCGAAAACACAAGAATTGGGGCCCGACTTGACCCAGCATACCTTGAGTGACACTATTTTTGTTTGACTGTTTTACATAATGAACCACCGCAACAGACCTCTTACGAGCAAGAACTTGAAGAAGAGGCTTTAAACGCTTATATTAGTGACTATTCGTGTGATGAGAGTGAGTTAAGCGATCATGACAGTGATTCAATGTTAGAGGAATCAGAAAAGGAGCAAGCTGAAAATGAAATTGTTCAAGAAAAATCCGATACGGTTGAAAAAGATGAAAAGGAATAATTAGAGGTAGCAGGGCAGTATATTTTTTAAGAATAAATACAAATGGTCAAAAATACCTCCAGTCTGCGGGAATACTCTGAAAAAACACAAATCAGAACACGCATAACTGCGGTGATAGGTGATGCATACAGAAATAAACCAGCCGAACTAGTACAATCATGGAATTTGATATTTGACGATCATATGCTAGATATTATAATAGAACATACAAATGAAAGAATTACTGATTTGACAATGTCTTACGCTGATAGGGTCCTAAACTGTCAATTTACAAACCATGTAGAAAAAGCTGAAATGAAAGTCTTCATTGGTCTCATTTTACTGTCTGATTCTTTTAAATTAAATAATGAAGATGTAAGTTCGTTATGGGCAACAGACCTAATAGGTCGCGACATTTTTCACGCCACTATGACACTAAAACGTTTTTGTTTCTTATGATAATAGTATCACAAGAAATGAACGAATCCAGAATGGCGATAAACTTGCCGCTATTTCAGAAATATTTAACTTTATGATTGCCAACTGTCAATCAAATTATGCTTGTGGTCAGTTGATGACTATTGATAAAATGCTGGTGAGGTTTAGGGAAAAATTTCGATGTAAAATGTATATGCCGAATAAATATGGCATAAAAATAATGTGTGTGATGCTGACACATTATTTATTGAATGCGTTTATGTATGCTGGAAAAGATGATCGTCCTAATCCGAAAAAATTATCCATTCCCACACTTAACGTTTTACAACTTGTACAGCCTATTGTAAACAGTAATCGAACTATCACGGTAACTGAAAACTGGTTTTCATCAGTTGTATTGGCAAATGAATTTAAAAAATGTGGACATAATTTTCAAATCAAAATATTCCGAAAACGGTACACAGTATCGAGTTTTACCAAGAGTACCTTTTTCGTGTAAAATTGAATGATGTTTAAGTTTACTTGACATTTTGATTAATAATTATACTCTTAAAAAAGTTATATTGACTAATATTTAGTACGATCCGTGTAACTAGCGCCCTCTATGAGAATCAGATATAAAAACAAATTCATGGGATGTATCAGCTTCCAAAACATATTCGTATAAAATTTCATTACAATTTTGCCAGTAGTTTCGGCAAAATCGTAAAAAATGCGTAAATTTTTTTTTTCTTCAACGCTCTATATCTTGAAAACGGATGGCGTTACAAAAATGTTTTACTAAGCAAACCCCAATTATTTTTTAGTTTTTTACCAACCCTAAAGACGGGGTTACCTTTTTTTGAAACACCCTGTATGTATAAAGTAGATATATTTTCCAATTTCACAATAATGCAAAACCTTGGTGTTAAACCGGGAACACAGTTTAACATCAGCGGAAGATTTTATCTTCCACCAGAACGGAGAGGTTTGCCATACCTCAAAAAAGAGTTTAAAATGAATTGAAGTCCATGGCATACTACTTCTGGAATGGATTTCTAACAGTCCTGATTTGTCCCCGATAAAGAATTGTGGCGCGAAATGAAAAAAGCTTTGAGAAAACATCCTGCCAGGTGCGTAAACAAATTAAAGGAAAATTTGCAAGAAATATGGGATTCGTTTACATTAGAATTTTGTCAGTACTTGGTAAAAACTATGCCTCGAAGAATTGTGGATGTCATTAAAAATAAAGGGGATGTAACTCAGTGGTAAACTTTCACATTTTTTTGAATCGATTTTATGCATCGTATTTTACATCGATTATATGCATCGATTATCTGATGTTTATAGTTAAAAATGAAGATAATAAGAAAATAAGATAAGTCCAATAAAAATCATGGAGTGTTGGGCTGTATGACCACGAAAGGAGTTTTGTACAACTTTGCTCCTAAATTGTAAATAAATTAAACCGTTCGTAATCTGCACGACTTTATTCTATGAAATCGACTGAGAACCAGTCAAAATTGATCCTGGGAGCCATCGTTTGCACGCAGGCAGGGCCGTCCTAGGACATTACAAATAAAATTGCAGCGAACATGGATTAGTACAGTTTTTGCAAAAATATCGTAAAAAAACTATAGAATTTAGCTGTAGTTCTCTTTATAATAATGATTATTCATTAGTTTAGACCTTACTATTAGACATTCTTTTAATCATAACATTAAAACAATCTGTGTCGTGTTTGGTAAAACTCATTTTTAAACTACGTGCACTTTCCCATCCAATTTTTTCACCGAGTCTCTTGGCTCCAGGGGTTGTAAAAATAGCAGCAATCATTTTTGGGATGGGCTCTAAAGGCAGGTCACTATCGTCTATGGATTGTTTAACAGGTTTCCCATGAGATAATTGTCGAGTTAATTCTTCAGTTGCTTTCGCTAACGTCAATGCAATACCTCGTCTTCTATATTCTGGTAATATAGATAAGCAAAATAATTCTATGTAACTATCAACTTTGCAATGTTCAAAAATGCTGAGGAGATCATTCGCTTCTTCTACATATTTCAGAAAACTTTTGGTAGCTGCGTGTTTTGCTTTATCGATACAATGTGTGACTACGGGATGGGTATTGATCTATAAGAAAAGTTAGAGATTAGTATATGAATTGAGTCATTTTCGAGTCTAACTAAATAAAAGTCTATTCACATTACTTCCCACAAGTGAGTTTTGGTTAAAAAGTTAAAGAATAAACGTAGCCGAAATAGTGAAATATTAAAGGTAAATTCATTTTTATGAGGGTGAGCTAGCAATGCCAATATATTATTTGATTAATAACACATTCATTTAGGGGATAGTAGCCAAAATCGTACCGGCGCGGCGTCAATATTGTATCACCGCTGTATTAATCCTTTATGAGGAAGCCAGAGCGCTGTTTAGTGGAATTTGTTACTTCCCAGAGTTGAGTGTTGAAATTTTACAACGTTCACATTTGTCGATTTTGTTTTATCGAATTTTTTATGTTTCAGTATAGTTTTCTAGTTCCATACGTAAGGTTACAGAGTTACAGCATCTGTAAAGGTATGTGCAAACCATTTTGATTCATAAATACAAGAAAAGCATGTACTTAGGTGTATAAAACTGAGTTGTTTCTCTTTGCCGGACCATTTTTAGGTTAGCAATCGTAGTTTATTTACATAAAGTGCAAGTTTCCCATATTGTACCACGCCGAGATGCCTATATTTTACCGGTACAATTTTAGATACCATTGGATACTTATTTTTAAAAATAAATATATAACACACATCGTTCTTGTGTGTTTTAGATGCCCAAAGGAAAATATGGGACTTAGAATGTGGACGACATCAACCGGGCTCTTTAAACATTTCGTAATAGAGACATGGGATTAAATGAATGTTGAAGGCAGTATTGAGTCCCTAAGACTACTTGTCAAGGCAATGTCAAAGCAAATAATGAAACAAGATGATGAAAATTTATTAAATAAATCTTGCCCAAGTACTTTCGCTTTCTAAAACATCATCAGGGGCATTTAGTCAGTTTTAGGCTATCCAACAAGGGCAGAATGTAATAAACATAACATTAAACATATATGAGGCTTTAAAAGCTTTTGATTCTTGGGCAAGATTTAATTAATAAAATTGTGCTTGATATCTGCCTTTAATTTTATCAAAGTTCATTTATTCAAGCATTCAACCTTATATCAATTAGTATATGAGTTGAGTCGTTTTCGATTATAACTAAATAAAAATCTGTTCACATCACTTCCAACAAGTGAGCACTGTGGTTAAAAAGTTAAAGAGCAAACGTAGCCCAAAATATGAAATATTAAAGGTAAATTCATTTTTATGGGGGTGATGTAGCAATGCCAAAATATTACTTGAAATAACACATTCATTTAGGGGATAGGAGCCGAAATCTTACCGGCGTGGCATCAATATTGTATCACCGCTGTATTAATCCTTTATGAGGGAACCAGAGCGCTCTTTAGCCAGAGCGCTGTTTAGTGGAACTAGTTACTTGCCAGAGTTGAGTGTTGAAATTTTACAACGTTTACATTTGTCGATTTTGTTTTATCGAATTTTTTATGTTTCATTATAGTTTTCTAGTTCCATACGTAAGATTACAGCATCTGTAAAGGTATGTGCCAAACCACTTTGATTCATAAATACAAGAAAAGCATGTATTTAGTTGTATAAAACTGAGTTGTTTCTCTTTGCCGGACCATTTTTAGGTTAGCAATCGTAGTTTATTTACATAAAGTGCAAGTTTCCCATATTGTACTACGCCGAGTTGCCTATATTTTAACGGTACAATTTTAGATACCATTGGATACTTATTTTTAAAAATAAATAAATAACACACATCTTTCTTGTGTGTTTTAGATGCCCAAAGGAAAATATGGGACTTAGAATGTGAACGACATCAACGGGGCTCTTTAAACATTTCGTAATAGAGACATGGGATTAAATGAATGTTGAAGGCAGTATTGAGTCCCTAAGACTACTTGTCAAGGCAATATTAAGGCAAATGATGAAACGAAGGCTTTTGTCGAGGCAGTGTGTTACTAATTAGCAGTGGAGAAGGAGCTAGTTGATCACATTCTTAAACTGTTGATGTTTGGCCGCACAATCAATGATTTTCGACTTGCAAATCGTCAAGAGAAATCAAATACCACATAATTTTAATAAAGAATCCCAAATGGCACGAAAAAGGTGGGTTTATGCTTTCAGAGCTTGTCATAAAGACATAATCTCACTGAGAGAACCTCAAGCAATGTCCATGATGCGCTCAAAAGGATTCAATAAAAGAAACGTTTACGTCTTTTTTAATCTTCTGGAAAAAATTTTGATGAGAATAATAGTGATGCAAATCGCATATTTAACTTTGACAAAATGGATGTCAGCACTGTGCAGAACAAATACCAAAAGTTTCTCGCACAAAAATGTAAAAGGCAAGTTAGGTCAGTGTACAGTGGAGAACGTGTAGTCAACAAAACAGTTGTTTGCTATGCGAGTGCTTCAGGAATATACGTTCCACATATGCTTATATTTAAGCGTATGCGAATGAACAATGATTCGAGAATTGGTGCTGTACCAGGTAGTATGGTTGAGATATCAGAATATATGACAGCTACATGACTAGTGATATCTTTGTAAAATTTTATTGATTTTGTAAACCCAACAGAAGAAGAAATTTCTTTTGGTACTGGATGGGAATACAACGCACTCCAAGAATCTTGAAGCAATTTTACATGCTAGAGAACACGGTGTAATAATGTTGAAATTGCCTGGGTATACGACCAATCACTTGCAATTTCTGGATAGATCATTCTTTAATCTTTTTAAAGGCTACAACACTCAACCAGTTGAAAAGTGGCTCCGTTCTAACCTAGCGTTATGTGTTACAAAACTTCACGTAGCTGGCTTGATTTCTGAAGCTTATGAGAGAGCAGCAAGTATTGAAATTGCAGTCAATGGTTTCTGAACTAGTGGAGTATGGCCTGTCGATCGCATGGTCTTCAAATATCATGACTTTTGTGCGGCTGAAAATTTAAATGACCATGAAGGCAGTAAAACTCGGAAAGGTGGTAAAAATGAAGAGTCTAATGAGACAAACAAGAAACCACTTAGATCTACAACAGCAGCTAATGTAGAGTACGAAATAATCTGGCCTGAACTACCCAGTCCTAAGGAGAGTTTAGATACGACTACTACTCAGTAAATAAACAGTATACTGAGGCAATACATATAACTGATGACCTCGACCAGTGGAGAAATATTATCAATCAAACTGTCCGAGCTGCTGAAGCCCAATTATGAACCACAACACATCTATTAAGATGTTAATGACTGTGATGATGACTACTCGTTTTTTAGCATTATTATTAGCCTTTTATTGTTTGTTTTTTCTCGACAAAAATTATTGAATATTCGCCACATATATTTTAAACAAGTGTTCTTTACTAGAATTCATGGTTTCTATTGGGGGAGGGTATAGTGGAAAGTTCGTTTATTGGCAAAGTGTAAACTTTCTGCTTTTTACTTATACATATGTTACATTTATTTCAATTTGAAATTTGTTGATATAGAGCTCGCAATGGCCAAGGCTCACAAGATGAGTATTTCAAAAGTTTCAAAACTCTATAATGTTTTTCTGTATACACTCCACCATCACATAAAGAAAGGATCAACGAAGAGAAATTTGGGCCGCCTCACATGCGTTTTCAGTCCAGAAGAGGAACGCAAAATTGTGAAATATGCCAAAAAATGGATTTAGTTTTATGGCCTCACACCGTAGTTAGCATAGACTGGCTAGCCTTCCAGCTATCAATGAAAAATAATGTACCACGTCTATTTAAGAACAACCATGCGGGAAGAGTGTGAATTAACGGATTTATGAATCGGAATCGGTATAGTGAGATGTGCTGCCTTCTATATACGATAAGTTGAAGAGTTTTTCGGAAATCTGTCGGAATTATATGAAAAATACAATTTCTTATAAAACCCATTCAGCATATATACTATGGACGAGTCTGATGTAAAAACATCATCTTCCAAGACACCACGGTTCATTTTAGTAAAAAAAAACAAGTGGGTGTAACATTGCTGCTGAAATAGATGAACTAAGCACGCAGCCACAAATCATACGACCACTTGTTATAGAAAGAAAAAGACGTCATCAATGCAGTAAACGAATGTATATACCTGCGAGCGCTCCTTAACACTGAAAATAATACTACTGCAGAATTTGGACAGCCAACAGACACTATTTTGGGCTCAATCTCCTTCTTAAATCCACAATTACGTCGAGAAATACAAGAATAAACCTCTACAAAACAATAATACGCTACATATACCTACATATACCTACGCTACGTATGCCGCTACATATATTACCTCTCGAATTTCGTTGACTGCAACACCACATACAGTATTTGTTTTTCTCTCCACCGCTACAATGGAAACTCCATGTTTTGCTATATTAGTCATAAAATTATCCATTTCGCACATAGCATCTTCACTGTTTGCTACACCTGCCGCTAGACAGTCGCTTTCTTCTCGATAAAACGATTTTCTAAGAACGTTTAGTGCTCCTGGTAAATATTCTTTAGTGAGAGATATATAATCTATATTACCTAAAATTCAGACAATAAATAGAAATGATTATTCCACAAGAAAGAAAGTAAGTCTCAAAATAAGTTGGAGAGAAAGTGTAGATAAGTATATCAGATAAAATAACGCAGATGACAACCTCTAAGAAGGTTGAAAAGTTGCACATTAACTGATTGTTATTTAACGTTTATTCTGAAAGTAGAGGTAGAAAAACATTTAAAATATACGGTACTTACCATCTTCACTTCTAGCCCAAACTTTTATTGTCATTTTTTGATCGTTCGTTCACCAACCAATGACGTAATTTTTTGTTAAATTTAATAAAAAAGAGTATTTTTATCTTATGTTATCTGGTAAATTATATATTATTTAAAAGATAAAAATTTGATTCTTAATTGTCGTTTTTTATTAGGTATAACATGTCTTCTCCAAACAAAGGTATTAATGTGAATTTTATATATATCTTTAATACGATTTCCATTTACCTTTATTTACTTATACCCTTTAATATACAATAATTTGGAAAGATTAGATTAGATAGAAGATAGACACTTGTAGATCCTAGAACAGGCTGTTTTCCTATAAGTGGCCTTTGTTTTGATGTGGCTAGTTAAAATAGATAATCATCATGACTTCCGGTATAGTCCTCGTTCGCAAACACAGTTCTGGATCAATGTGATTATACCAGTTGCTTAAAATCACAAATTCATGTTAGTTCAATGTTGCAAACTTCGTAGCAATAGGCTAAATTAATAAAGGCGGTACTAATAGTATCATCCCACCAGAAGTACTGTACCTACTATTATTTCAATTCGTTGTTGTAAAGAAGGCGAAACTGGTTTGTTACTAATTGATTTTTAAGTACTACATTTTAATTTGGTACAATTTGTAAAAAGACACAACCTTATGATTTACGAAGAATTTATTAGACGTGAACATTTTGAAGGTTCGGCCTGTAAATTTTTTGTTTTGGTAGCAGTTACGTAGAGTAACACTTTATTTTTAATTTGTACTATTATTTGTCATTTTTACTTTTAATTTGTGAAGTATAGGTAAGAATATGTAAGTCTAGATATATACAAATACATTATTAGATTAAGACACTTTAACAAAAGACTTCCTAATTCTGCTCCTGATAATTTTTTAAACGTCGAAAGAAAATGCAAAAAAGTATTTTTGAAGTGTGTATATTTTAGGCAATTCCTAGCTGAGCGCTTTCGGCTTACAAAGCCATCCTCGAGCTGCCTCGAGCATACAAAGCCGAAAGCGCTCAGCTAGGAATTGCCTAAAATATACACACTTCAAAAATACTTTTTTGCATTTTCTTTCGACTTGTCATAAGTGTGTACAAAAAAAAATATCAGTCTTTTGATTGTTAATTTTTTAAACGCCATGACACATGTTACAGCTCTACGCAAGAAACAATCACTCGACGCATGTGCAATGCAATATAATTTGGCGTGTTCCCAGAGACGTGTAAATTGTAATCACGTGGTTTTATTCCTATTGGTCAAACTATCTTCCGAAAATTAACAACTTTACTTGGCCGTCAACTGTCAACACCGAGTACACTAACCGGTGATAGTGGATACGGAGATAAAGGTGAGACGGAAAGGAAACTAAGTAAGACACCAGAAAGAAAAGTGGTGGAAGTTAAAGGATAAGGATTTGGCAATAATCTTTAAGAGTAGAGTGCTGGAGCATGTACCAAACATGTGAGATCCAAAGACGAATTACTTTAACATGGGCAGTCTTTGGAAAACTGCGAGACACACTTAGGGCCAACATACCAATCAGCCTCAAAAGAAAAGTGTTTGACCAATGCGTATTACCGGTCATGACCTATGGGGCGGAAACTATGACTAACCAAGACCACGGCTTCGAAACTGAGAGTGGCACAGAGACGAATGGAACGATCTATGCTGGGAGTGACGTTGAGGGACCGAATAAGAAACGAAGATCTGCGAAGAAGGACGAGTATTACTGATGTTGTGGAACGCATAGCGGAACTAAAATGGAACTGGGCAGGCCATGTAGCGAGAATGCACGATTCACGATGGAAGAGCAAAATTACAAATTGGAGGCCAAGAGCAGACAAACACAGTAGAGGAAGACCACCTACACGTTGGGCCGACGACATCAGGCGTATCACTAAAAATTGGCAACAAAGAGCACAAAATCGTGAGGAATGGTGGAGTTTAAGGGAGGCCTATGTCCAGCAGTGGACGTGATAAATAGAGGCTGGATGATGATGATGATGAAGAGTGCTGGAAGACCTTGAGGAAAAAGATATGGTAAATGGGAAATGGATATGGGAAGCCAACAGTAAAGTTGTGGTGCGAGTGAGAGAGGAAGTGCTAGGAAAAATATCTAGTAAAGGGTATCCTACAGACAAAAAAACTTGGTGGTAGAACGATGAAGAGCAACAGAAGGTTAAAGGGAAGAAAGAGGCTAGAAAGAGTAATGACAGGTCTAAAAGGGAGGAAGATAAGGATATACACAAGGTAGCAAAGAGGGAAGCAAAATATCGCCTGCACAGCTATATGAAGAGTTGAAAACATCCGAGGGGATAAAAAGGTTATATAGCATCGCTAAAACAAGTCATCAAAGGGCTTGACACACGTGCGGCAAATTAAGGGTGCGGATAACGAACCGTTGTTAAAATAAAGCAAAGATGATATGAGTACTTTAGAAAGTTGCTAAATGAAGAACACCAGAGAAGAGGCAGAGGATGCGGAATACCAATTGAAAATGTAATAATGAATATTTTACTTTTGACTTGCTGTAAACCTTGTTGTAACTTACATTCAATAAACCATCTATCTATCTATACTAGGGATAACGAGAGGAGGGTTGCGAGGAGTTAAATAGGAAGAAGAATGACAAGGCAGTAGGTCCTGATAGATTACCTGTGGAGGTTTGGAAGGCTCTAGGGTAGGAAAAGGTTGATATTTTGTGACAAATAATGAGGAAGAAGGATGCCCAATGCATAAAGAGATAGTGTGATGGTATCATTGATACAGGGGACATTGATGACTGTAAGAACTATAGAAAGATCAAGTTAATGTCGCATAAAATGAAAATTTGGGAGAGAACTGTAGAGCAAAGGTTAAAGCGAGATACAACGATAGGAGAAGAACAGTTTGGGTTTTTGCCAGGAAGGAGGACAACAGATGCCTTATTTACTTTGAGACAGTTGACAGAGAAATACAGTGAAAGGAAAAGAGAGCTGCATTTGATATTTACAGATCTTGAGAAGGAGAAGAATCTCTCACAGTTCCTGGACACGAGCTAAGAAGATATATGAGAGAGAAATGGGTTCTTGAGAAGTACGTAAGGCTCGTGAAGGATATGTGTGAGGGGGCGTACACCAAAGTAAGGACTTTGTTTGACTAAGTTTTCCCGTGACGGCTGGTTTGCATCAAGCCTCTTCACTGAGTCCTTACCTGTTTAATCTTGTTATGGATGTATTAACAGAGAAAGCAAGGGAGAGGGCTCCTTAGTAAATGCTATTTACTGAGTGGCGATGAAGTGTAAGGAATAGTGACCCCTGAAAAGTGAAAAACTGAGGAAGGAGAAGAAGACTTGAGCATAGAAACAAATGGCAACATATGAGAACATAAATCGACCAAGTAGTTTTGTAAGTTATTTAATTTGTTTATCCCAGAGATCCATTATTTTACAACTTTACTTAACCAAACAGTGACTCATAGTGACTCTAGACGTATTTGGCAAATCGCAATTGATTCTTTGACATTTCAATTTTAAGATATATTAAAAAAATTTCAACATTATATCAAAATTTTTATTAAAAAAAACCCATTTTTAAAACGGCTAAATTTTTTAGCTTATTTATAATAATCTTGATATTTTTTATGCACCCTTACAAGTAGACTCACTTAAAAGTTGGTGATAGAACACAACCTTTAAAAACCTTCTATGGCCAATAATAGGATGCAAGATAGCATTTTTTTTTTCTTACAATCATTCTTCCATTGTTTTTTAACATTGAGAGTTGAAAACTGAACAGATTATAAACAAAGATCTATATTTTATGATCCATTTTACCCGTTAAAATGATGGTACTCATAAAATGCCGCTTGCCCGAGCTCCGTTTATTTTTTAGAATGGAACTTCAAATTGGAGTGCGCTAAAAATTTACAATATCTCGGTTTCTATGGCAAGTAAAAGCTCGATTTTTTTAAATTACGGTAGCTCGATAAAATTAAGAGAGCTGTACTATTTTCACATCCCGTAAAAATAGGAAAATCCCGAAAAATCAATTAGTTAAATTTTTTCACGAAAAAGATAAATTTCACTATTATTTCGATTTGCTTCCGACATTTTTTACGTTTTTTTTTTGTATAAACACTTTTGTTTTTTGATTACCACTATGTAATGTTATTAAATTTCCACAACTCTGAGTCTATAATCTTCAGGGATGCGTGATGGAAAAGTCTGCTTATAGATGGAATACTAAACTCTAGGTTCTTGTTTAGCTGACACTAATGTTAGTCACAGGTAGTGCCATACGTAGCATATAAAAAAAATGACTCAAAAACGGTTTAAATGGCAAACTTTAAAAAATCGTATCTCAAATACTACAGGTCCTAAAGACTTTTACCAAACGTCATTTTTAAAAGGAAAGGTAGAAGTTTTTTATGCGAAGCAATGCCTATGCCCCTATTTACGTAGAAAAAAGTTATTTTGCTTCGTTTTTTAAATATATTTTTGTCAAAAAAATCATTTTTAACTTTAAAATGTGACTTTTTGATAGGAAATTTAATAAGTTAAAATGAGTTAAAAATAAAAACCTAAAAAATGAACCAATTCAACAGTTTCTCAAAAATGCACCCTTGTAAATGGTAACAAATCGACTTAAGGCCGATTCAGACACATCAGTCACGTCTCGTCACAGTCCTGGTGCCGAACCGAACAATCCGTCATACAAAATATTCTTTAATAGAAATATGGCGCCGGCAATCACATTCATCAGTTGACGAACAGTTTCCCAGCTGTCAGATAATTAATAGCTCTGTAACCAAACAGGACCAGGCGCCGGTTCGGCGGTTCGGCGCCGAGACTGTGACGAGATTGATGTATCTGAATCGACCTTTATATGGTAGCACACATCATTTTTTGCTATTTGGGGGTCCGTTGACCATATGAAATACGAAAACCCCATTTACGTGGTAGTTTCTCTCTAAAATACATGATGTGTGGAAAATATTAACGGGAGATAATGGGACTGGAGTATATATAATATTGATAAGTGAATATGTTATCACAATTTATAACATTACAATGGAAATCATATATTTAATACTTTATAATCTGTTAAATTGTTATCACAAGTACCTCCAGTACTTCAGTACGATAAATACTATAAATCAGACAAGAGCTAATCAACCTTTTACACCCACATTATAATTTAGCAAAGATAAGCAAAGGTCATAGAAAAATAAGTGTATAATAAGTACCTACTCAAAAATGTATTAAGTAAGTTGGTATTATAAATAATAAAATAATGAATAAATAATAAAGATCGATTATTTGATTATAATCTAATTTCTAATAATTGTTCTAAATTGTAAATAACCAACTTTCGCTTTGTCTATACATTTTATGTTTATCTAAACAATAAAGTTGAATTAGTAAAGATAGCTATAAAAAATTAAAGGATTGTTGATTGCATTTTGTTTCTATGCATATGGTATTACAATCTGATAAGAAATCGGTGTCTAATGGTTGTAACAGATGGTATAGATGTAGGTATGATATGTAAGATGAGTGATACATGGAGGATTAGCTTTAGAACTACAAATTATTCCAGGGATAATAAAATATGCAGGATCTAGCAGTAGCATTGTCACATAAAAAAAGTTGACAAAATTATTTTTCAAATAATAAAAGAGTTGTCGATGTGGGTTTATATTAACTTCCTTCTGTCCAATGGCATAATAGCCTAAATTGAGCCTTGGTCTCCTCTAGTTTCTGCCTTCAATATACGTGGTCATTCCTGCTCCGAGGCATAATCCTGTTTCTATGAGTGTTAAAGTCTATCAGTAAAGTGCTAACCTGGCTGTAGACCCCCTCCTCCGTTATCCGGGCTTGGGACCAGTAACAGTTCTGTCGAGCTACTCGATCCACCCAAAAAAACTGCAGCTACATGGAAAACATAGAAATAAAAATATTCTGCTGCGTAGACGAAGCAATATTGATAGCCCAAGATGAAGATAGTCTGCAAAGACTGGTCCACAGATTTAACATAAGAGCAAAATAATTTAATATGGCAATCTCACCTCAGAAAACTGAAACAGCAGTAGTCAGCAAATAACCAACCAGATGCAAAATATAAATTGATGACATCAGTATTGAACAAGTAATGGAAATAAAATACCTGGGAATTACACTGTCCACCTATGGAGACCTGGACAAAGGAGTGAGAGATCAAGTACAAAAAGCAAATAGACTGGCAGGATGCATTAATAAGACTATATGGCGAAACAGATACATTAATACTGAGATGAAGTCAAGAATTTATAAAGCCAATGTAAGACTTATAATAACATATGCCTCAGAAACAAGCCACATCGCAAAGGCTACTAGAAACGTCAGAGATGAGAGTACTGAGAAGAATTATAGGAAATACGCTGAGAGATCGAAAGAGACGTAAAGACATTACAAGAAAATGTAACGTACAGTGTATAAATGAATGGACACAAAAAAGAAAAAAAAAAGAATGGAATAAAGTAATAAGAGATAAGTCACCAATATGCAAAAGAAGTATCGGACGACCACGCAAAAATGGAGTGACAAACTTCCATAGAGGTATTAATCCGCCAATAAACAAGCAGAATTGCTTATAAAGAGGAAGAAGAAGAAGAATATACGCGGTTAGACTCTACTTGCCTCCAAGTTATAATGTTCAGGAAATTGTGTGCATCCGCTGACACTTTCCTCTCACATCGTTTATGTGACCTTCCTTTTGTTACTCTGCCTTGAATTGTACCATCTACAGAAGTCTGTCATCATCCATCTTGACTACATGAACAGCCCATCGAAGTATATTGAATTAATGTTGGCAAAAGTAGAGACAGCTACTCACAGTTCAAATTTTTTTTTGGTGGTAAGATTTGGATGACCAGTTTCGGAGTTTGTAATATTTACATTATTATCAGTCCCAGCAGTACAAACTTATAGATATCAATATCTGGAGGTCAATAGAATGATGGAAGAAAACACCAATTCTATAGAGAAAATAACCCTCAATGGTGGGAAAATATCTTGAACACTTGAAGATAGTTATTTTAGAATTTTTATATTAGAATTAAAATTTGTTCTATAAATTTTTTTGTAAAACGAATACTCCCACACAAAGCACATTACCAACATATATAGTGTTTTAGCTCAGCGAATTTAAAAATAATTTTGGGAACAGTTAATTTGGACTTTATAAAATATAAGTAGACCAAACAAAGGCTTTCGATTTCATCCAGGTCCAGTTCTTTGCATAAAATTATTTCGTTTTTAAATTTATTATTTCGTTCTAGTTTTAAATGCAATATTGTAGATTTTTAGCTGTGGTAGCTTAACAATAATTAACTTAACATTAACAAAATATAAATATTATATTTATAAGAAAAAAACCAACTAAACAAATTATTCTAAATAATTAAATTAAAATTAAAGGCATTTTTAAAAAAATCAGATAATCCAATTATATGTGCGAACAAACCACCATTTTGCGCTAAACAAAATCCGAATCTATTAAAACTCTCAATGCATTTAGCTGTTTTGGTTGTAGATTTGAACAATTTTTTCTTGCAATTCTGCTAAATTGGTGACTCGTTCAAATTCATGCCGATATAATTTTGATTTTAGCAAACCCCAGAAATGAAAATTCAAAGGTGCTAGATCTGGTGATCTGGGGGCCATTTTATTGTTTCTCGTGTAGAAATTAATCGTCCAGGGAACGTTTGTTTCAAATAATTTGTAACTTCGATTGCATTATGTGCTGGGCAAGCATCCTGTTGAAATCAGACACCATCGAAGTTGACTACAAGGTTTCGAACTGCTGGAATAATCTGATTGCGTAATAAATCTAGATGCTTACGTCCATTCAGATTTCCCATAATAAAAAATGGACCAATTATTATCGTTATAAATTCCAGTCCACACATTTAATTTCTTTAGGTATTGTGTTTTCACAGTAATACTCAAATGTCTATTTTCCCTGACCAATAGCGAACGACAAATGGATTATGACGTTTATGGATTGTGAATGAAGATTCATCGGAAAACAAAAAAATTTTTAAAAAGTTATTGTTCTCATTCGATTTCTCCATCATAGTTTCACAAATTTCCATGTTTAAAATGATCGTCTGGAAAAAGTTCTTGGGTGCTTTGCACTTTATACCAATTGTATCTATTTCTTTTTAAAATATTCCTTACAGTTCTCAATTTATTATGTCAACTTCATCCGCAATTTGTCTACTCGTACAAGGCGTTTCTTCAACAGTATGATTACTTAATGTAAGTTTTGTTGTCGCGCCTGATACCCAGGCTGAGCATCGTCTGGAGTTTGATGGAAATTTGTTACAAAATCAGTACAAACTTGTTACTTGGAGGTTTTTGGGGTCGCTAATCACAAATATCGTGATAATGATGGTATCCGAGTTACCTAGTGCCCAGAAAGGGCATCGTCTCCTGGAGTTTGTGCTGATTTTATTTCGAATTTCCACAAAACTCCAGGAGACGAGCCTCGTTCTGGGCAACAGATGCCTAAGAGACCATCGCCGTCATGATATTCGTGATCAGTGATCCCAAAAAATCTCGAGTAACAAGTTTGCATTGATTTTGTATCGAATTTCCATAAAACTGCAAACGAGACCCATCCTGGGCTCCCGTAAAACCCTCGAGTAGTAATATTTAACTCATTTCTAAATTTATTATGCTTCATCATTTCGAAATACACTTTGGAAAATGCATTTTCCTTGTTACTACAGTGAATGAAGGTAAACATCAACTTTTACTTTCGATTTTGGTGAACCTTCATCGATTTGCATGAAAATTTGTGATTGAGTATATTTTACCCCCAACTTCAAAAATAACATATGCTTAACTTGCACTATTTGCATTTTAAATGCAACCATGTTAAAAATGGTAAAAAAATGCAGATTTAAGCATTCTGGCATAAGTTTTCTCGATTAATTAAATAAAATAAATATTTTGCAATATTTATAAGCATGATTTATGATTTTAATTAATTTTTTAACCCTTTTATCAACTATCCCTTCAATCGAAAATCATGAATAAATCATTTTTTATATTCCTGAAATATCAAATCGCATATTAATATTACCCAAATATTTTCTCTAATGTGTATATTATAATTTTTGATTGACTTTGAAATTACAACCCTTAAAAACCACACCCTTAAAGCAGAATCGTTGAAAAAATTAAGTTCAAAAAACTTTAATTATTTGAATAATACATTACTGAATTGAAATCTCATTTACTGACTATTACAGTATTTATTTATTTATTGCCTGATTTTGCACCCTTAAAAACTACCCGTTGTTATAAAAATAATGGAAAATGTTTTTTTATTAGCTTTAATAGCTTTAATCATTTAGAAACTTTTTTATTGGTTATGATAAACTTTATTAATGTATTCCAAACTTTATTAATATTATTCTTTCGACATTTCCTAAACAATTTTTTCAGTGGTTATGTGATTTATAAAAATTTAATTTGTTAGTTAAGAGGAAAACGTATTAAAATAAATATTAAAATATATAAAAAGTTCATTCATTTTTTATAATGTAGGTACTGTTTCATAAATTAATCAAATATTTCATCTCCAATTTCTCCTTCTTCATTAATTTGAGGGGTATTTTGGCAATTGTCCCCACTACATGATCCGCAGAGTGCATTGCAAAATAACCCTACTCTTCGAAACAAGCAAGAAGCGCCGCACCCTTTTTTGCAGTTGCAAAAAATCATTTTTCATAATTCTTCTGGAGCAGGGGAATTGGGATTTTTAGTTGGAAACAAAGACTCTTTATAAGATAAATTTTGTTTAGATTAGGCCCCTCTATCGATTTCTGGGGTTATTTTTAATAAAATTATTTTCACCCCCGAGAAGGGGTGGTATCCACCCCCAGGGTAAAAGCGCAAGTTGACACCATGTCACTTTTGTTTCTTAAGGTAGATTCTATCCTCTAACTACTCATCAATTTTCATGAAAATCGATGGAGGTTCAAAGAAAATTGGAGTAGTGTGAAGCTTCAGTGATACTATGTTCAATAATGCAATTTTTATTTCGACATCATCACTTGAGTTCAAAACACTCTTACGAATCGAATTCAACAAGTTTCATTAAGATTCATCGGGTTTTATTTATCCATCCATTAGATTTTATTTATTATTATTCCCAGTAATTTCGAGACGTCTTATATTTCGTCTTCTTGATATCTGCAGCATAAAATTGGATAAGGTTTATGTTGGATAAATTGGCTTTAAGACATGTAGGTAGGTGTTATTCGTTCTTTTATAATATTACATTTCAGAACCGAATCATTAAAGTTGTTTTTCATTAAAACGGTAACTCCATTGTGACTATGATTTTTTGGACCTAAATAATAAAAAAAAACTAAATATAGATTGGAATCATTTATTTGTTTTAAATAATAACATATCGTATCATTTTTTACCCTAATGGTATATGAAGTAAACAAAGATGATGATGTTACATTCCTTGTTTATTTTTTCTTAGTCAAATCATCAGTAATGTTAAAGAAATCTTCCATTTTCGACTCAAAAGAACTCTTCCATTACCAATTTAAAAAAAATGATTCAATATCTTCATAACTATTCTACATTCTGGCGAATGACTCAAATCTTCTTGCATTCAACCGTAATATACTTGACATAATTTCCCAAAACACTGGAAAATGGTTTTCCTCTGGTGTAAAATTTGTCGAAACTTATTTTATCGACAATAGTCCAGCCCATCTTCCTTCCAATCTTTTGAGAATATGGTGACGTAAAGAGTGCGGACACTGCTTGAGGAGTTGGTTCTAATGGCAAAACTCTTCCATCGAGCGACTGTTTTACATTCTGTTTCATTTTCAGTGCTCTTGCCAGTTCAGTTGATGCTTCACACAGTTGCAAAGCAATTCCTCTCTTTGTAAAATCAGGTGAAGTAGCTAGGAACATGATTTCCATGACACTACTGGCATTGAACGGTGTGAATACATCCATCAATTCGTCACATGTGTCCATGAATTTGAATATTTCTTTGGTTGCTCTTCTCTTATACACGTTCATGTAGTTCTTGTAATAATTTTTGCCGCTTGGTCCTTGGTCGATCTAGAAGAAAAAGAAGTTGTTATTAAGAAGGACTTACTTTTATAAAGTTGTAAAAGACTTTGACTACTACTTTGACTATTCGACAATAATAAAAATTCAAATAATTAATTTCATATTATCATACAGTACCATACCTGAATTTTGTTGAAAGCAACACCACAAACAATATTAGTTGCTTTCTCTACGGCTACTATGGAAATTCCTCCTTTAGCTACGTCAATCATGTAGCTATCCATTTCGGCCATAGCTTCGAGGTCTTCCGACAAACCTACAGCAAAACATCCTGCTTCATAACGATAAAAGCTTTTCCGCAGGACATCCAAGGCGTCCTCGAGATATTCTGATGTCAATGAAATGTACTCGATTGCACCTATTGAATTAAATAAAATTAGATTTAATAGATTTAATACGATGAAATTATATAATATTTTCCTTTTCGTTAATTTATATATTTTTATAAAAATCCACTATTGTGTTGCATAGGGAGATCGAAGGTTGTTCTGAAGCTATTTTCTTGTGGCATTTGAAAATAAGAGCAAAACACACAATTACAAGAAAAGCAAATAAAATCAAGTGATTTAACTTAACCAATGTTAAGAAGATATTAGGAAAAAAGAGTGCTAAAGAAAAATGCCATAAACAGAAAAGGAAGAGCACAAAACTTAATAAACAGTGGAAAGAAAGAAAGAAAGAATATAGTAAGAACTTTTTCCAAAAAAATAAAAAATATTACTAGTACTATAAAAAATCAATTTTCTCTGTTCAAATAGTAATAATGGGTAAAACTAGACAGATGGAAAAAGTATTTTGAGGAATTAGTAAATACCGAGTATCCTGAAGAAAATAAAATAAACTGACTTAAATTTAAAGAAGAAAAATTAGGTGATGGAGTGTACGAGCTAACAAAAATGGAAGAGAAAGAGATGTTTACATTTTGGAACAGATCACTTCTGATAGCAATACTCAAAAAAGAAAGAAACAGGTTTGAGTAACCTTTTACACCAAAAATTGTATGACATCATTCTGAGAGTATGGTAACAACAGAAAATGCCTAGAGAATGGAATGAAAGCGTTATAATTCCCATAAATAAGAAAGAAAACAAAGAACAATTCCAAAACTATAGAGGCATATCGCTTATTAGCACATCATATAAAGTGCTATCAATTATCTTGCTAGAGAGAGTCACACCATATTCGGAAGATATTCTAGGCGACTACTAATGCGGCTTTCGTGCTGTAAGGTCAACTATAGATCAGATATTTACCATTCGACAAATATTAGAGAAAAACTGGGCATTCAACCGCGATGTGCACCCAAATTTTCATAGTTTTCCAGCAAGCATATGATTCCATAAAAAGAAGCAAATTGTGGATAGAAATGGGAATACCAAGAAAATTATTTGAATTAACGCAAATGTGCGTGACAGACTCATATGCGCAAGTAAAGATAGGGAGCAGCACATCGATGCCATTTGGTATAACTTCAGGACTTAGTCAGGGAGACCCCTTGAAACCGTTGCTGTTCAATTTTGCTTTAGAATATGCAATTAGTAAAATATCGTCTAGCTGACAGGAGGATTTGCTGATCAAAAACCAAAACTGTTGCGGGTCTTTGCTGATGATATAGATACAGTCACACATTCTACAAGAGACGTGAGAGAGGTGTTTTCACAGTTCGAGAAGGAAACAGGTAGTGTGGGACTCCGAATAAATGAAGAAAAGACGAAATACATGGTAGTAACCAAAAATCCAAGACCAAGAGTTAGGCAGAACATCAGTACTAATTATCACAACTTCAAAGTAGTAAAGGAGTTTAAATACCTGGGGACGATAGTCACAGGTGACAACCACATAGAAAAAGAGGTCTCAGCAAGGATAGCTGCAGAAAATAAAGGATTATACTCCCTTATACGCCAATTATTACATATGGCAGTGAAACATGGACTATCAACCAGCGGGAAAACTATAAGCTTCTAGTATTTGAGGGAAAGGTTCTCAGAATAATATTCACAGGGAATTGGAGAATACGCCGCAGTGCTGAATTGGTGACTCTGTATGGAACTGAAAATATATTTAGACATATCAAGGCAAACCGAATAAGATGGGCAGGTCAGGTGGTAGAATCAGAAGACGACAGAGTGTTAAAGACAGTGTTTTTTGAAAGACCAGATGGTAGAAGATCAGTAAGCCGACCGAGCAAAAGATGGAAGGATGATGTTGAAGCCGATTTATCTAGAATTGGGGTACAACAATGGGAAATAGAAGCGCAAGATCGTAGATGATGGAGGGCGATAGTAGATGCGGCGAAGACTCCCCCGAGTTATAAAGCCAGAGAAGAAAAAGAAGAAGGTTTGAATAAACTATAAAGGAGTCAGATATTGGTTTATTATAATAATGTTACGATTGTATCTAGATCTACTGCTGTACTAAGGGAGGTGTGCAGACCTATATCAGAAAACTTTGTCAACAACGAAAGTAAGTCCAAGGGTATGAAACTACTAGCATCACAAGCCAAATTAAAAGAATAGAAAATAATGAGCTATACAGACCAACAAATCAGTATTCAATAGGCAAATTCTGTTCGTTGAAACTATTAAGAACAGAAAAACTAGAACAAATGGAAATAAATTAGATCATAGAAAAAATAACAAAGGATCTAAAGACTTCGGTTAAAAAGATATGCTCACTCATGAACAAAAGTTGCAGGAAATTCGAAGGTTAGCTTCAATACCCTATTACTAACCGAAGAAAGAAGATTTTCTAGACTCTCCATCACGAAAGTTTAAAAATCTCAATAATAAAACAAAAAAGGCAATAGATAAGATCGGCCATTATACCTACAATACAAAGCTTATAGAAAAAGTCATTGACAATAACTATAAAATGAAGGTTCTTCGAACGCAGTTAACAATAGACAAATCAAAAGTACTAAAAAACCATCCCACCTTGAAAGTGATCATAAAGCGTTTAACCAACAAACTGGACTTCTACCAATCGGTAGAACAAGCTGATTTCAGGAAAGGATTCAGTGAAATTGATTACCTTCATAATGGACGAATGCTAATATAAAATGTACAGAATACAGAATACCGCTACACTCGGCTCTTTTAGATTATCAAAATGCCTTTGATTCTATTAAAACCTGGTCAGTTATAAGATCCCTATAAAATGGAATAATAGATGAAAAAACCAAAACTAAAAAAATACGAAAAAATCGGGGAGTTAAACAAGGAGATATTTGACACTATTACACAGAAAGAAAAAGAAGGAGTTTGACTAAATAATGAAAATAACAACATTAAAATAATTAGGTCATTTAGAAAAGGCGAAAGAGAAAAAGGTATACTAAAGATCTTTATATAAACGGAGATAAACGATGCAGCGGAAAAGAAAAAAAGGGAAATAAAAAACAGGGCACCTATACATCAATCCTTTTGATGTGTTTGAGTAAAACTCCAAAGGAAAGATGAAAGAAGTAAACAGACATATATCTATAATAGAAACCCCAACGGGCGAGCATGGTCCTCCATGGTCTGTCAATGGTCACAGATGATGATGAAATCAAGCAGTCAAACATATCTAAATAATTTAGATATGTTTGACTAGGATACTAATGTTTTTATTAGTTTATGATATAAAATAATAAATATGTAAATAAATAAAAAAATATTTATCATCTAAAATTTTAAATAAAAATAAATATTTGGACTCACCGTCGTTGCTTGCTGCCCAGACTTTTTTCTGCACCATATTTTTTTAATTAGTAAATAACCCTAAAGTTATAAACAGAAAATTTCAAATAGATCAATATCTACCAGTGAAGGTCAGGAAAGAGTTGAATGTAGCTCTGAAGGTTTGTACCACTAGACAGTCTATATATACATATTTGCAAATTTGTCGAATTACCGTGTTTGTATTTTCTTATCAGCGTTACTAATGTTTAGATAAGTATTTTTTGTGCACTTGGGAAATTATTATAATATCGGATATTGTAATGCTTTAAGGATATTTTATTGTATTGATCAATTATGTAAAACAATATTATATCCTCTCATTATGGAACACCTGAGAAATGATTATCTCATTGATGCTAAGCTAAATAATGATTTTTAAGAGATAAAAGAAATAGTCATCTTGCAACCTAAACCTTTTATAAAAACAGTTTTAAATATTGCAATACTTCTCAAGCTACAAGTGTTTTGTTATTCATCTTCAAATTAAGAGCACTAAATAATATTTAGTAGGGTAAAATTTTCCATTGTCAGTACCTTAGCATGTTAGTCAAAAATGTAATTATCAATATTCTCCTTTCAAAGATTGGCGATCCAAATGGCAATTGTAGTTTTGGAAACTGCTGCGCAAAAGATTTCTGCGGATGAGCGGTTGAACCATCTCCTCAGGTCTTTCAGCCATGAATTGTGGCGTCTTCCTGTACTGATCTTTTGCCCTGTACTTTTCCTTCCAGTATTCTTCTTCTTCAAGTGCCGTCTCCATCAATGGAGGTTAGCGGTTATGGTGGCAAACGTTTGTCTATCTTCAGCTGCTCTTAAGAGTTCCTCAAATCTAAGTCCTGTCCAGTTTCTGATATTACGTAACCAGGACAATTTTTTTCTTCCAATTCCTCGCTTTCCTTCTATTTTGCCTTTTATTATTAACTGAGGACTTGCTTTCCAACTATTTTGCCTTTTATTATCATTACTTCAAGTTATCCTTCCAGTATAACTTGAAGTAATTCATATCTTTCGCCTCTCAACACATGACCCAAGTAATGCACTTTCATTACCTTAGTTATTCTCAAGTACCTCAATATTAGTAACTCTTTGTACCCATGGAATTCTCAACATTGAAGCAACATGGAACGTCAACATTCGTCTGTATATATACACCTCAAAGGCATCTATTCTTTTTTCTATTTCAGAGCCCATTGTCCAACTTTCACACCCATACAGTAAGATAGAAAAAACGTAACATCTAATCATTCGGATTCTAAGCTGCAGACTAAGGTCTGATCTTGTAAAAAACGTTTTCATGCGCATGAATATTTTTCTTGCTTTTTCGAATCTTGATAGTACTTCTTTTTTCGGATTACACTGACTATTAATATCTGCTTCCAAATCTTTGTCTTTGAAAGTACTAAAGTTTTAGTTTTTTTCGAACCGAACCGAAACCGAACATTTCGCTGTGGTGAACTACCGCATTTATTATATTTTGTAGTTCTTGTTGCTTGCTATTAAGACAGTATCATCAGCATATCTGATGTTTATGCTGATTCCGTTAATCTTAATTCCGCCTTGGACCTGGTCTAATGATTCTCTGAATATACACTTCGAATACAAATTAAACAGTAGCGGTTATAAGACGCAACCCTGTCTCACTCCTCGTCAGATTTGTATACCTTCGGATGTTGTGTGCTCTATTTCAATTGTTGCCATTTGGTGCCAGTATAGTTCTTAGACAATTCGCAAGTCTTGTTCGTCAACTCCAGTTGTTCTCAGAATTTCGATCATCTTTTGATGGTCAACTCAGTCAAATGATTTACGATAGTCAATAAAACATGCACATACATCTACATTCATGTCTCTGAATAGTTGCGTTAACACATTTAAAGCAAAAGAAGCCTTTCGTGTTCCCAATCCGTTTCGAAATCCGAATTGTGTCACTCGTCTGGAACTCACACTTCTTGTAAATTCATGTATGGATAATTCTGAGAAAATTTTTAAGGTCATGAGGCATCAAGCTTAATATTCGATAATTTTCCATCTTTCTGAGATTTTACTACGTGAATCACTTCTTCTTTGGTTATTTCGGGGCCTTTTTCATTTATTCGATTATCTGTGGATGGTGGAGAACAAGGTCTATCGTCGTCAAAAAGAGTTTGTATGTATTCTTTCCATCTCTCTAGTTTGTCTTCTGTACCCATAATTATTTCCTTGTCTCTCTTTATGTCTGTTATTTTTTTACTTTTTTATGAATATTAAAGATGTCGTATTTTTCCTGAAGTTGTTCGATTTCTAGGCATTTTGTTGACATCCAGTTTTCTTTCGCTTCCCTGCACTTTTTTCTAATGACTTTATTGATTCGCTTATATTCTATTGGGCTTGTTTTATGTTTTCGTCTTACGTCCATGAGGTCCAAGATCTCTTGCGTTATTCATTCTTGTTTTTGTTGTGTTTTATGAACCCGATGCCTTCTTCTTGTATCTTTGTTATTTTTGTTTTTAGAGCAGTCCATGTCACTTCAATGTTTTCGATCGTTTTTATTTCTTCCTCAAGCTTGATACTTATTTCTTTTTTTTCTGTTCAGGTTCTTCAGTTGTGAGATATCTATTTTTCTTGTCACTGTTTCCTTTTTGACTCTGAGAAATCTTTTTAATCTAAAATCCATTATAACTGGATTGTGATCGCTATGTATATCAGCTCCAGGGTATGTTTTCGTAGATTGTATGTACTTCTTAAATATGTTATTGAGTAAAATGAAGTCAATTTGATTTCTAACAATTCTGTCTTTTCTGTCTGCAAGTGATTTCCATGTATATAGCGTTCTAGGATGTTGTTTGAAGAAGGTATTACCTATTAACAGATTGTTTTCTACGTAGAATTGTACAAGTCTAGTAGATAGGCTATGTACTTCCTGGACCAACCCCTAAATTGCAACCCCTAAAATCGCAACCCCCGGTCGTAAGTTCCAAACGGCTAAACGTAGGATGACGTACGAGGGCTCGTTGGAAAGGGGATGAAAAATGGGGTTGAACGCAGTATGTGCCGTGCGCATCGGAGCATGCCAAAAGGTCATTATGGGGTATCTTCGTTTCTATTGGTCCGATCGTGACGTACGAGGGCTCGTTGGAACGGGGAGAAGGCGGGGAGACAAAAAACAAAGATGGCGGCGTTGCCAAATGGGCGTTAAAACGTATCTTCGTTGCTATTGGTTGGATTTTGACGTATGAGGTGTCAAAGCGTTGGATGTCACGTGACATTCGACGCAGAACGTGACATTTGTCACAGAACGTGACATTCGACGCAGGACGTGACATGTATGTGACATTTGTCACAGAACGTGAAATGTCAAGTGACATTCGACGCAGGACGTGACATTCAACACAGAACGTAAAATGTCACGTGACATTCAACGCGGGACGTGACATTCGACACAGAACGTGAAATGTCGCGTGAAATGACGTGACATTCGACGCAGGACGAGACATTTGACGCAGGGCGTGACATTTATGTGACATTTGACATAGATCGTAAAATGTCACATGAATTGACGTGACATTCGACGCAGATCGTGAATTGACGTGATATTCAACGCAGGACGTGACATTTATGTGACATTTGACGCAGAACGTTAAATGTCACGTGAAATGACGTGACATTCGACGCAGGATGTGACATATATGTGACATTTGACGCAGAACGTGAAATGTAGGAATTACGTGACGTGAGACGTTTTGACGTAACAGTTATGTGTCAGTCAAGACATCGCTTGACATAAAACGTGACATTCAACATAGGACATATTCAGTAGGAATGCGTAGGAGAAATAAACATATCTTTCATTAAAATATCTTTTATTATTGAGTTACATATAGATACAAGTTATATACAACACTGAAACTTGAATATTAAAAAAGACATAGACATGTAGAAGTATTGTTTATTTACATTAGTTCCAAAAGCACTTCTTTATAATCTTCCTCCATCTTTAGTAAGCGATTAGGATATGCCAGCCAAAATCGTCCCTTTTTCACAAAACCTAGTAGTTCAAGTAGCGTTTTATTCAGGTAACCTCTATTCAAATATCGTATAAGGGTATTTCGTCGATCAGTAGTTTTAATTATGTGATGTAATTTAATTTGAACGTCGTCTGTTAATGCCTCTATTTGCGTTTTTATGTGTAAAAGTTGTTCTTCTCTAAGTATTCGTTCTGCTTCCAATCTCCTTTGATCTTCAATTCGCAGGTTTGTCAATTGTTTTTTACATGTTTCACATAATATGTACCTAGTCCTAGTATCGTTCCAATCGTTCATTTCGAATAGTTCTATACAACCGCAAGGTTTTATAGTTTCACTTAATGTCTCATAAGGCATTGTGTCTGCTAACCAGAGGAATAAATGTAAGAGACTTCTGAAGAGGTATCCCAAACGTTTAAGAAAAGAACTAGCATACGCCAGAGTGCTATTCTCTGCACTCACAGATACAGAGAGCAACAATAAGGCATGTAAACAGACCAGCACCTTGATTTATACTAATTTCCAAAAAATTGGTACTATAGTTATTTATACAAAATTCACAAAAACGGAATTATATACTGAAATATTAAGACAGAAATATTTTAAATAATAATATGTTAAAATTGTGCATTTGATAGCAAACCGGATGAAGCCTCATGATAACAATACACCGCGTTGTTCAAAACACGTAAACAAGTGTGATAACAAATTTTATTTTAATCATTGGAAAAACAAGTACACCGGAAAGAAAACCGCAGTTGCTACATTTTGTAAAATGTATGAAGATATCAGCAACCACATCAACAAAATTCTAAATTGATAACAACGATTCTCTTACCGCAATATCAATTTATTGTATACCATAAATATTAGTTGAAGAAATAAAAATAAATATAAAAATATTAGCATTTCTAGAACAGCACACGTTGCTTATCTATGAAACGAATCAGTTGATTGTACCGTAGGCACATTAGGTTGACGCAACTCGGGCTCGGGTGGGGCGATATGCTGTTCTGTTCTTTAAAAGGCCGAGGAGCGCATACGGTGTCACAGTTCGCTTCGCAAACGTACTACAACAACAAGTTCGCAGTAGTCAATACGGTGTGCAGTGACTTACATATATCTGATAAAGGTAAGCGGTTTTTTCTTTCTATGTATGTATTATGTCCTTTTTATCATTGTATTTTATGAGAATTGTACATCTCTCTGTTCGTATTTCATGCAGTATTTTATGAAAAATGTATATTTCTATGTATTTATTATGTCCTTTTTATCATTGTATTTTATGAGAATTGTACATCTCTCTGGTTGTATTTCATGCAGTATTTTATGAAAAATGTATACTGTTTTTGTATTTATTATGTCCTTTTTATCTATGTGGGTGTTGTAAAACATTTCACGTCTGCTATTTTTTATAAGAAGTATTCTCCGCTGTTCGTATTTCGATTTCTTGTAGTATATGGTTCTTCTCTATTGCCAAGTATGTAATGCATCTCTCCATTCACGTTAAGCGGAAAAACTATAGTTTTTTATTATTATTGTAGATGGATCTATCAAAACTAAATAATGCATCCTTGGTTGCAGAACGTAAGCCAATAAAAAAACTTAAAGATCTACAAATTGGAAAAAAAATTTACCATCCACAGTGCAAAGGTGGTAACAACACAATTTGGGGAGACAGTTCTGCTGGATTTGGGTGCTGAAGTTGTCTTCTTACCACAGCGGGTAACCAAAGCCTACCAAGCAGCAATAACGGACCTCAACAGCGGAAACTATTCGCTGATATACGAAGGGGAAGTTGATATTGGAAAAAGCAGACTCCTTGCATCCTTTAAGATAGTTGAATAAGGTAAGTGATTTTTTCTTATTGTTTGTTTGTGAGTAACCATGCATATAAAACAAGTGATTAAACAGTCTGATGATTTGATGCACATTATTAAAAAGCTTAGTAAAATAATTTTCGATAAATTCACTGAAAGAGATCGTAAAGTTTGGACAAGACGGTTAAATAGTCAAATTTTTAGATGTAGTAAAGTAATTAAAAACAATAAACTATCCGTAGGAACAGTTAGAAAATTGCAAACTTACATAGGACATTTTAAGCATTTTAGGCAAATTATTTTAAATTTCAATAATAAGTACGTTGGGTTGGGGCTTAATTCAAAATTACGCAATAGAGTTAAATGGGAAAATGTCATTTCATGTTTTGCTAGTCGAATTAAAACTGGAGTTATAGTTAATTTAGTGCATAAGGACTTAACACAGTTCCTAAATGATTGTTATATTATTTTTAGTAGAAAAATTAACAGTAATTTAAAAACAAATAGATTGCTTAAAGTCAATACTACATTTTGCGGTGAATTCATTAAAAAATCGAGTGATAGCGAAAGTTTAGATTTAAAATATTTTAACACTAAAAATGCTATTATAGACGCATCGACCGATTTACATCTTTGGTTCAGTGAAAATGTTAAGGATAAAATTTTTACAAAGCTGTCGGAGTTTGCAGAAAAAGATTCTGGTGCTGCTCTGTCTAAAGTAATCTCATTAGAAGTCAATATTAATAAAGTAGAAATAGGAAACGGTTCATCGTTCATTGACTTGCCAAAAGAGATTAGCAATAAAAAGGCTTGTATTAATGTGCATAACTTCGATCAGGCTTGTTTTTATTGGTCAATTGTTAGCGCTCTGTATCCAGCAAAAGATCATCCACAACGAGTTTCAAAATATCCGCATTATTCTACTGTTTTACAAACTGACAAATTAGAAAGCCCAATGCCATTAAGCCAAATTTCCAAATTTGAAAAATTAAACGCCATATCAGTCAATGTTTTTGCATTAGAATTAAACGTAGTGAAGGACAAACAATTTTATGAAGTAGTACCTGCCAGACTGACACCGCAAAAGATGGAAAAGCATGTAAATTTGCTCCTATTACAAGATAAATATTTCCCAAAGTTAAACGATTACGATGCTCCTCCAGAAGATGATGATCAGACTGAAATACGCCTTCATTATTGTTGGATTAAGGATTTAGGAAAATTAGTAAAATCGCAATTAAACAAAAACAATCGTAAAAAATATATATGTGATAGATGTTTGAACTATTTTAGCAGTGAAAGCAAACTAGCAGAGCACGAAGAAATGTGTTCAGATGTGAATAAATGCAAGATGACTGTTCCCAAATATGATCATGTGGCTTTTCGCAATTTTACATACAAACAAACAACTCCGTTTATAGTTTATGCCGATTTTGAATGCCAATTACATAATTTTACAGATTCAAATGTCTCAGTGAGTAAAACAGCAAAATATCAGAAACATGTACCTTTTAGTGCAGGTTATTATTTGAAATGTGCTTACGATGATAGTTTATCTTATTTTAATAGCTATAGAGGTGAAAATTGCATGGAGTGGTTCGCAAAAGAAATGACCGAAATTTCCAAATTTGTAAATTCCAAAATAAAGACAATTGTACCTATGGTCGAAAAACCCAACACAAATGGAGCAACTGTTTGCCATATTTGTGAGAAACGCTTTTTGGCTACAGATACAGTTGTTGTAGATCACGATCATTTTACGGGACAAGTACGGGGATTTGCGCACCAAGCATGTAATTTGAACTTTAAAAAATTGTTTGTCGTCCCAATCGTATTTCATAATTTTAGTGGCTACGATTCGCATTTTATGATTATAGATCTTTGCAAGCATGGGCACTTGAGCTTACTTCCCATTAATAAAGAAAAATACATTTCATTTACATTACAATCTGACGAACATCAAATTAAATTACGATTTATTGATTCTCTAAGATTTATGGGAGCTTCACTCGATGAATTGGCATCTCTTTTAGATACATCTGAAAAAAAGATTTTGAAAAGAGAATTTAGTCAATTAGATAATGATACATTTAATTTGTTAACTTGTAAAGGAGTATTTTGTTATGATTATATTGATAGTTTGGAAAAATTGGATGAAACTTCTTTACCCACAATTAACCATTTTTATAGTAAGTTAAATAATGAATACATTAGTGAAGCGAAGTATGCTCATGCCCAAAATGTTTGGAAGAAATTTAATTGTAAAAATTTGGGAGAATACAGCGATTTGTATTTGAAAACAGATATTCTGCTGCTGGCTGATGTGTTTGAACAGTTCCGACAAAAATGTCGAGACACATATAAATTAGATCCAGCATGGTATTATACTATGCCAGGATACACTTGGGATTGTATGTTGAGATACACACAATGTAAATTAGAATTGCTAAAAGATGTGGATATGATCTTGTTTATGGAAAAAGCCATCAGAGGTGGAATATCTGTTTGTAGCAACAGATATTCTGAGGCCAACAACAAATACATTTCGTCGTATGATCCCACACGGCCCTCTAAGTACATCCTCTATTTAGATGTGAACAATCTGTATGGCTGGGCAATGTTACAATTGCTTCCATATGGAGGGTTCAAGTGGATCGAAGATGTTACCAAATTTGGTGTTGGTAATCTTCCCGAAGGCCATATAGATATTATGTCAATACAGGATGATGCAAAGGAGGGCTATTTTTTCCAAGTTGACTTGGAGTATCCACGCGAATTACACGACAAACATAAAGATTTTCCATTTGCTGCCGAACACCGCATTCCGCCCGGTTCAAAATTGCCAAAGTTAATACCAACCTTATATCACAAAACCAAATATATTATGCATTATAGAACTCTTAAACAGGCATTGGCTAACGGGTTAATTTTAACAAAGATACATAAAGTTTTGAAATTTAATCAATCTGCGTGGCTGCGACCGTATATCGAATTAAATACAAATTTACGGGCGGCAGCCACCAACAGTTTTGAGAAAAATCTCTACAAGCTAATGAACAATGCGGTGTTCGGAAAAACTTTACAGAACCAAAGACGTCATCGTATTGTAAAATTATGTAAAAAATGGCATGGAAGGTACGGAGCCAGAAATTTGATTGCGAGTAGTCGATTTCACAGTCGTACGATCTTTAGCGAAAATTTGGTAGCTATCGAACTTAAGAAATCAGAAGTATGCTTTAATAAACCCCTGTATATAGGCGCAGCAATCCTCGATATATCAAAAGTATGTATGTACGATTTTCACTACAACTTTATGCTTCCAACGATGGGAGAGAACAACTGTTCATTGTTGTACATGGACACCGACAGCTTTATTTATGAATTGAAATGTTCAGATGCATATAGAGAGGTTATAAGAGCGCATCCAAATAAATTTGATACCTCCGACTATGCCGAAAACAACTCATATGAGATAGAACGGTTAAATACAAAAATCCCCGGATTAATGAAGGACGAGGCAAATGGGAAAATAATTACACATTTTATTGGATTACGATCAAAAATGTACACATTTAAACTGCAAATAACTGACGACGAGAGGGACAAAGAGAGACAGCGCCTAGAAAGAAAACAACTAAACAAAGAGAGAATTGAATGTGACTTGGGAAATTTGGGAATAACAAAAAAGGCAAAAGGAGTGAAATATAACGTTGTTCGAAATAAAATTACGTACGAAGACTATGAAAAATGTCTTAAAGAATTCAAAATTCAAACCGCGAGCCAAAGGTGTATTCGATCATACCAACATTCTGTATTTAGCATCGAGCAATCCAAAACGGCTCTAAGTCCTTATGACGATAAGAGGTACTTAATACCAAAATCATTTAATACGCTTCCGTGGGGACATTATCTTGTCGATTAACATTTATTATAAATAATTTTCTTTTTCTTGTAGTATATGGCTACTCATAAGAACAAAAAAAAAAGAGAAAAGATCACTTATCTCACAGTTTTTGTATATTGTAGATTTAACTAGTATTTTAGAATTGTATAATTTAATTTTTAATAATAAATTTGTGTAATCTTACATTTTTGGTTTTATTTATAATAGAATAAAAGACAACATATCTAATGAATTATATATTTATTTAGTTAAATGATTTACATGTCTATGTTCATAATAATATACATATTCCTTTAGAGCTAAACTTAACAAAGTGTTTGGACAAATATCGATATATGCTGCGAAGGCTGTAACTGGTCCATGTACAGAGTCTTTAGCACAAAAATTTTGTTTAATGAAAGTTGAAATATTTATATAGTATTTCTGGAATTGTAAACTCTGTAACAATGCCACTCTATGGTACAGTATTCTGTAGTTTGCGTTTAAAATGTGGTAGGCGTCATCTTCACGTAAATAATAGTCGACTCCAAATTTTTCAATGGTCAGCAACTTTACATTGTCTTTTACCAATTGTCTTAGTTTGCAAAAATCACCATTCATAAATTCGATTGGAACATACCCATCCGCATATGTAGCATGGAAAAAGTCACTCATTTTTTCTTTTAACCACACAATTATGACGTTCCACTCGCTTATACTTAAACTGATTCTTCTAAAATCATCACGTTGACACAGAATGATGGATGGTAGAAAATCTCGAGCTGGAGATAGACCAATTTTTATGTGGAGAGAGCTGCTGATTGGATATGTAGTTTCCAATAAACAATATTGCTCGTTTGTGGCAGCTGCTTCATATTTAGCCAATACTCGATCTAATTCCGCGCCAGGACTAGGTGGTTGTTGACTATCTTCATCGTAGTTAAATTCTATGCTAAATTCACTGCCATCATCATCATCATCGAAATTATTAGGTTGGCTGTTGTATCCGCTATCTTGAGAGCTCATGGTACTACTGTGTGTGTGTGTGTTTCTAACGTCGTTAACGAGGTGGATGTAAACTGAACATATTATCGTAGTTTGTCCTACATTTATACCATTGTCTTCTCCCACTTCTTGTGGTTAATTATCGGTCTTTTCACAAAAAATGTATGTCTACGCGGCGTATCGAAATATAGATCCTCAAACTATATTCGAGTTATTTATCCAGCTGTTGTGTTTGTTGTCCATTCCTAACCATTTCACGTACATCTTATTGCCTTTTCGTCTGAGTACTTTTTCGACCAGGTATATGTCAGGGTTTGATGTTTTCTGCAATTCTTCTTCGTAAAAACCGCCACTAATCGGCGCACCTTGCATGTCTTCGAGCAAATACGTTATAGGATTTGTTATCTTAACTTGTACAATTCTAAATAATTCAGTAGTCCAATTGGGCGTGTATGCCTTTTCGAAGAAATGTTTTGCCTTTGATACACGTACAATGTCGCCAACTTTAAACTTTCGTGGACCTGCAATCTTTAAATAAGTATAACTTTTGTTTTAAAATAGTTTTTTCGTTGGATTTGTTAACCTGAGACGGTTTGTATCCTGTTTTACTGTGTTTTGTGTTGTTGTATTCCTCTGTAATTATGTGTAGAGCATCTAACCATTTGTACGATCCATGTAAACTGAAATACTTGTACAACTTTGCTTTCAACGTTCTAATAACTCGCTCGCAAATTGCTGCTTTTTTGATCGTGTAGGTGCTGTAATGATTAATCTCGTGTTTTTTCATTAAATTTTGAAATGTTCTGTTGTAAAATTCGGTTCCCTGATCAGATTGTAGGTTCTTCGGATGTCGTCGAGTATGTGCGAGAATATCCGAAAATGCCCGAGTAATTTCCTCGCCAGTCTTCGTTTTTAGAGGTCGTGTCCACACAAATTTTGAAAAGCAATCAATTACAACTAGTATTAGTTTGTAATTTTTATTTTGATGTGCATAAGGACGCATTTCAGCCAAATCCATTTGCCACAAGTCATCGATTCCTTTGATTATTGTTCGTCGACGAGGATAGTTTTTTCGTGCCGGTTTATGCAATTCGTTTATCAGCTGTTCTTTAGACATTATTATTTTTTTAACGCACCTTCAACTACCGTAAGACGTTTGTCTATATCCCATGAATGAATGCTATCTACTACGCTTTTTAATGATTGTTCCACTTGTTTTATCCGCTGTTCCATCTGTATATCGTACATAGAATGCTTTGCAACTGTTTCTGCAGCAGATTTTAGATTGTTCTCCGTATCCTTTTTCAGTGCATTCATATCATCTTTGATTATTTTTTTCAATTTTTGCTCGAGAAGTGGAACTGTAGTTTTATGAAGCTCCTTTCTCACATCGTTAAGGCCAATGGCTAAATCCTGTATGTCATTAGTTTTTTGCTGTAACAGCACACCATGTGTTTGAATTAATGGATGGTGCAGGTTACGCAACCCATTAATTTGTTCATCAACGTATTTATTCGTATCCTTTTTCAGTACATTCAGATCATCTTTGATTATTTTTTTCAATTTTTGCTCGAGAAGTGGAACTGTAGTTTTATGAAGCTCCTTTCTCACATCGTTAAGGCCAATAGCTAAATCCTGTATGTCATCAGTTTTTTGTTGCAATAGCACACCATGTGTTTGAATTAATGGATCGTGAAGGTTACGCAACTCATTGATTTGTCCATCAACGTATTTTTTCGTTGCAGCATCGCCACTATCTGATGGATCCTTGACATTGGATATTTTCACATTTTCGGCATTAATATTTCCGTCAGACGTATGTGGAAATGTGACTCGCGCCACCTTTTGGGCATTACTACTACTACTATAACGAGAGTGATGTCCGAATTTGTCGACACTCATAGTGGAAATGATAATGACATTCCCAGTTACTCTATTATATTGGCTTCTCTTAGTTCATTGATGATGGCTATGATTTCGTTGTCGAGAGATGTGTTGCCGGCGTCTTTCGAAGCCACCAAGAGTTTAAGACGTTCAACTAACTCATTTGGATCATCCCAATAAATATACTCCATGGGTGCAGTGTTGTATGTTAATCGTGAGTCATCCAATCCCGTTCCTTTGGCCGTAGATGAAGATGATCGTGTTGTTTTCGTTCTGTGTTCGAGTTCTTTTTTGGATCGAGTTGCAGGTGGTGCATGCTTTTTCATTGCTGCATCAGATGGTTTGAATAGAGGTTTAATAATAGAATGGTATTTTTCTCCGCTGGAACCTTTAAGACGTCCCAAGGTATCCAGATGAATCTCTGTGTTTTTCAACAGTGTTTTGTACTTTTGTAAATCCTCATCATTATACTGGTCGGGGTTTGCATAAAATAAAAGTTGATATAGACCTGGCGTACCACCTAACCTACGTTCTTCTAAATTACGTTCTCGAATTATTATTATGTCTCCATTGCGTTTGTCAAAGTTTATTCGACGTTTTCCCATTATCCAACCACTAATAGAATCGTAAAATGGACCATAGTTTTTATCAATTCTATCGTCTTTTTTCAAATATTCTTTTATATACTTGTGACTTATTGGAGGATATTGATCCATATATTCATCGGCGGCATCCATCGAAATCTCGTCAGAGATTGGTTCTTGAATAATGTTTTCATGAGGTATCGCTTGATCAGGTGCGTCAAGAAATACATCGTCATTCTCCTCCTCCTCCTCCTCCTCCTCCTTGTCCTCCTTTTTCACCTCTTCTTTTTTAACTTGTTCAAACTTGTTAGTGATAGCATGATGTAACGTTTTTGATGATTGTGCAATATCTTTGAGAGGCTTCGAGAGTGGTTTAAATAGTTTATTTAGGGACTCGTCTTGTTCTGTTCGACCTAATTTCAATGCCAAATATTTTTTGCGAATTGATCTAGCCAATTCGGCGACTTTCTTCTTGCGAAGGGCAATGGCAACCGCATCATCTGACATGTTGTTAACGACTAACCAATCACCTTATAATTTTATATATTTATCAAATCCTTTGCGATATCGGCCATTGTTGAGAGCAAAATCTTTTATAATTACCAAAGTACCATAACTATCACACCAACATTCAGAACAAATTTTTTTAAATTCATCAAATGACATGTCTGGTGATACGTGCTCATCAAATACATGCTTCAAATTTATCTCGTCTTGCTTGAATAGTACAATCATGTTACAGTTGTCTCTAATTAGCTGCTTTGGTATTTTTGAATATGTTTGACATAAATAAGCGGCATCGATATCTTTATGTCTGCACATGGAATAATACTCGCGAATCTTTTGCTGACCATCACATGCAACATCGTCAAATAAAAACACAGAGTGGGGTTTAGCGTCGCTGGGACTAATAATTTCTTCGTTGTCTTTAAACGGGTAATATCCTACACCTTTAACTTGTGCTATTACATCTTGCAGTAGTTGGTATTTCGGTTGAAAGAGGGATTTCGAATAAACATAGACATTTTTAAACTTGGCGCCATTCGGATTGAATAGAAGAGATAGCATGACATTCGTTTTCCCGCATCCACTTGGACCGCAAATAATGGCTCTAAACGAGTTTGGTAGTAATTTACCATGTTTACTGACTGTCACTTTCTGGACAATGTCCAGATTATCAATTGGTAGCGTCTGCTCTTGCTGAACGATCTTCATCGTGTGACAAGTGTAGTACATATGTACGACAATATATTATAGATGTCACCACTTGCATGGTATCAGTCCAATGTTGGTCGTTGAAGGAGGAGGTCTCGTTAACTCTCTAATTAATAAACTGCCAATTGAGCTGCATATTCCCGGTTATCAGTACTGCGGTCCCGGAACAAAACTACAAAAACGTCTTGCACGTGGAGATCCAGGAATTAACCCGTTAGACGCAGCTTGCAAACGACACGATATCGCTTATTCACAGCATTCATCTCTCGAAGAACGTCACAAGGCCGATAAAGAATTGGAAGATAGAGCCTGGGAGCGCTTCAAGTCGAAAGACGCTAGCATTGGTGAAAAAAGTGCTGCTTTAATTGTAACAGGCGGAATGAAGACGAAGAGAAAGTTGGGAATGGGATGTTCTCGTCGTGGACGACGGGGACGTTACTCATTCAATCGAGATGTTGTCTCAAAAATTGCAAAGTCCCTGAAGAGAGGAGCATCGTTAACAGATACTGCTTTGACTGCTGTACGAATAGCAAAATCCATAATCAAACGACTTGGTGGTCGTAAAGAAGTTGATGTTCCTCGAGTACTACCACTAAAATCCGGAGGTTTTCTACCTCTTATACCTCTATTTGCAGGCCTTTCCGCTTTGGGGGCCTTAGCGGGGGGTGCTGCCGGAGTGGCCAAGACAGTAGTCGACGCAAAGAATGCCCAAAAGAAATTGGAGGAAGATATACGTCATAATAAAGCAATGGAACACATAGGTTCAGGTCTGTACCTACGTAAGAAACCCAGAGGTGGATTCGGCTTGTATTTGAAAAAAAACTTCCAATAAAGCTACCCAATCGTCCGCTATATGATGTGGAGATTGCACATTATGCGAAAATACTTAAAATACCACATTTTCGAGGCGTTTTCATGAATGACGCTCTGCCTAGAGACGGTCCACGACAACGAGAATGTGCAATAGTAAACTTGGATGTGTCCACACATAACGGGACACATTGGGTAGCATATAGAAAGATAAACAGCGACGTAGAGTATTTCGATTCATTTGGTAATTTAAAGCCGACCAAAGAACTTGTTAAGTATCTGGGTGGTGCACGTGCCAACATTTCCTATAATAACCATCAGTATCAAACGTACAATCAAATTATTTGTGGACATTTATGCTTAAAGTTTTTATATAATGGAGCCTACTAAAAGTACGAAACTGCTTATGGACCATATGTTTCGCAAAAAATATTTTACAGAATTCAGTGAAGAAGAACTAAAATACATACCGCTCGATTATCTTATACGAACTGTACGACCTTCAGAATTGTTAAGTATATGGCATAAATTGCCTGAAGACTATCGAGGAGAATTTAACTTGCAGATACTACTTCCCTGCTATGTACATTACAACAGACCTGATTGGAAGACTCACTGGGATGGTCCACCTGATTCTCAAGCTAAATGTCATTTATGTAAACTTGTTTTGGAACAAATAAAACTACTAAAGTAAATATTGTTTTTCTAATATAATAACCTATTACTAGATTGACGTGAGTCAGTCATCATGTCGCAGTTGTTGAGAGTAGACAGCACCAATTACATATTCTCATTTCAACCTCCCACACCGATCGTGTTGGATCCGAACAAAGATTATGAAATAGCTCTTCGTGCTTTCCATTCCTACAACAGTATACCAAACATTGAAAATAACAAGTTTTATTACTACGATGACACAAACCAATTACAACACTTTGATTTCCCCGATGGATGTTATGAAATTGCCGATATTGAAGAATATATACAAAAGAAATTGGGTGCTGATAATGTGCTTAAGCCCGAAACGATATTTAGTCTGAAACCTAACCACAACACGTTGCAATGTCAAATTTTCAGCAAATATAAGATTTCGTTTACGCACCCTGACAGTCTTGGTACAGTATTGGGATTTTCTCCTGCAATTCTCACTCCAGGACAGACACATTCTTCAGATCGACCTGTTAGGATTATTAAAGTATCTAGCATACGCTTTGAATGCAACATTAGTACCGGAGCCTTCGATGGTAACAGACCTGCTCACACGATCTACGAATTTGTCATACAATCTAATCCTGGGTACGCAATTGACGAAACTCCACACAATTTGTTGTATTTACCTGTTGTACCGCAACGAGAAATTACCAATATCACTGTGTTGGCTGTCGATCAAGACGGACGCCCTGTAAACTTTCGAGGAGAACAGAGCACCTTGGTGTTGGAACTTAGATCACGTGGGAAATGGGATTAGTAATAAGACAATCTACTGCCCATAGTACACCATTAGTTGTGCAGCCGTCTGAGCGACAACATCGTACGTCCTCATCTAAGCGGCAACATCTTACGTTTGCAAACAAATTGTTTTTACAATCACTTGGTTTTAAGCTGAAAAAATGACAACCATGTATGGAAAACGATCCCGTTCAAACAGCATAATGCCTCCAATATTTGATATTTATCGTAAGCCGATGTTTGACGAATCGATTCGAAAGGCCGAATACCGAACATATGCACCATTCATCAAATCATTCAACTGTAATGACATTGTAGAATTTAGCATCAATCAAGTTGACTCGTTTTTTGCAATGAGTGAAACCTTGTTATGCATTAAAGGATCGCTCGCAATAAACGGCAATGGTGAAGTCAAACTAGCAAATAATGTGGGTGCTTTTCTTTTCGATTCGTGTACGTACAGCGAAAGCGCAAGGGAGATGGAAACAGTGCGGGATCCTGGTATCGTAAGCGCTGTACGTGCTATGACATGTTATACTCAAGAAGATTCCAGTCATATGGCAATGGCGGGGTGGAATTACCCTAAGGATCCAATTCTACATGCTGCCGATCATTCATTCAACATACAGATGCCTCTTAAGCATGTTTTCAACATTTTCAATGATTATCCTATGATTACGTGTGGTCGTCAAACAATAAGACTAGTTCGAGCTCGAAATGACAACGATTGCATAATTGTCAAAGAAAAAACTCCAGGTCATGTTACAAGTGTTAAGATTAACATTACCAATATTGAGCTTAGAGTCAAGCACATATTTCCCAATGATGATATTAAATTGGAACTTATGAAATCCATTCAACAAGATCAACCTATAGTTATTCCTTTTAGAAAGTGGGAATTGCATGAATTACCAGCACTTACCAAAGGCGCTAGACGTGAAGTTTGGGCTGTAAAAACTAGCAATGCAGTGGAAAGACCTCGTTATGTCATTGTTTTCTTTCAAACCAATAAACGTGACAAAAGCGACGCCGATCCCACCTTATTTGACAATATCCACATACAAAGTATCAGATTATCTTTAAATGGAGAATATTGGCCGAACGAGAGAATGCAGTTGGATTTTAGCAAAACTGACTACAATGAGGCCTATTTCAATTATACCGAATTCTATCCTAGCTACATACATTCTCAACAAAAGCGACCTCTGCTCGATTTCTCAGGTTTCGCACAACACACATTGTTCGTCATCGATTGTTCGAAGCAAGAAGAAAGCATGAAAGCATCCACTGTTGACGTAAAACTCGATATTGAAGCGAATAATGGTTTTCCCGAAAATACCAAGGCTTATTGCATTATAATTCACGACTGTGTAATGGAGTACTTCCCTCTCTCTGAAATTGTAAAAAGTCTAAATTAGATGCATAAATTGCTAGTAGTACGCGAGCAGTCATCATGAGAGTAGCATTCGTAGACATTCAGGGATTCGATGTGGACGGATGGTTTGTTCCCAAAGAACTTACCATTGAAATAGGTTTTAAACGAAGTCATTACATCTTCTTGCCTCAGAAACCTTTTAATGCGCTAAGTAATGGGGATAAGAAGACTGCATCATACGTGGAGAAAAAACTGCTTGGAATTCGATACTCTGATGGACACGTAGAATTGTCCAAAATCAATGAAATACTAGAATCCAAGTTGTTGTATGCAGCAGATTACATATACGTTCGAGGAGAACAAAAAGCAGAATATTTGGATAAGAAACGTCACGTTTTTGGAGTTTTTCCCATTATTATTGATGTTTGCAAGTTTGATGGTACACCTCATGCTACTGGAAACGTTGGCCCTACTGCAAACCCATGTCATGCCTCTGGATTATTTTCATGCACCGAAAGAAATGTGGATCGTCTACGTCACTGGTTTGCCAATAACATAATGCCATTGTAATTTTATGTATAAATAAATATATTAGAAATTAAAAGCTTTTTTATTTATCACATCTTTATTGATCGAGTCTTATATTACAAGAAGATTCAAATTTTCTCCTTACAATTTCGAAAATAATTTTTAAAATTAGAATAAATACAGATGCTAATATTACACAAGACATTGCAAAGACATTGTCTATTTCACTTTTCATATGCTCGCTGGTGTTGTTGCTAACGCCCATGGTATTGGTTGAATACGTCTCAATGGATATGAAGCTGGTGGCAGTTTTCTGCAGGCGTAAATCCAGGTGTCTTGCTGTTGCTGCTGCTGCTGCTGTAGATTCAACTCTTTTGGTTTCCACGTTTTGTCCTGAATATGCAGGCTATCTAATTGTCTTTTAATTTGTTTTATATTCTCATATGATTTAATGTCTCTATTTAACTGATCAAGTTTACGTTGAAATTCCATAACCCTATGTATGTACTCGATGGAATTCATAGTACTACTGAATATGTCCTATGTTGAATGTCACGTTTTATGTCAAGCGATGTCTTGATTGACACATAACTGTTACGTCAAAACGTCTCACGTCACGTAATTCCTACATTTCACGTTCTGTGACAAATGTCACATATATGTCACGTCCTGCGTCGAATGTCACGTTATTCACGCAACATTTTCACGTTCTGCGTCGAATGTCACGTCATTTCACGTTCTGCGTCAAATGTCACATAAATGTCACGTCCTGCGATGAATATCACGTCAATTCACGATCTGCGTCGAATGTCACATCATTTCACGTGACATTGTACGTTCTATGTCAAATGTCACATAAATGTCACGTCCTGCGTCAAATGTCACGTCCTACGTCGAATGTCACATCATTTCACGTGACATTTCACGTCCTGCGGCAAATGTCACATAAATGTCACGTCCTGCGTCGAATGTCACGTGACATCCAACGCTTTGACACCTCATACGTCAAAATCCAACCAATAGCAACGAAGATACGTTTTAACGCCCATTTGGCAACGCCGCCATCTTTGTTTTTTGTCTCCCCGCCTTCTCCCCGTTCCAACGAGCCCTCGTACGTCACGATCGGACCAATAGAAACGAAGATACCTCATAATGACCTTTTGGCATGCTCCGATGCGCACGGCACATACTGCGTTCAACCCCATTTTTCATCCCCTTTCCAACGAGCCCTCGTACGTCATCCTACGTTTAGCCGTTTGGAACTTACGACCGGGGGTTGCGATTTTAGGGGTTGCAATTTAGGGGTTGGTCCAGGAAGTACATAGCCTATCTACTACATCTCCTCTATTATTCCTGGTACCTATACCGTATGCTCCTATGTGGTCTCCTTCAGCACCACGAGCAATTTTAGCGTTAAAGTCACCCATGATCATCGTTATCTCACCTCTTTTTGTCAGTCGAATTATTTCATCTATGTTGTTATAAAATTTTTCGATTTCTTCGTCTGACTTGTCACTTGTTGGAGCATAGACCTGAATAATATTTAGTTTTCTGGGAGTTGTTTGTAATTTTAACATTGCTACTCTATCATTTAGAGGGATGAAGTCTGTGACTGATTGAGCAATTTAGTTCGACACTAATCTAGCAGTTCCATATTGATGTTCTGGGTCAATTTCACCTGAATAATATATGTATCCATGTTTTGTTTTTTGTACTCCTGAACCAGGCCATCTTACTTCATTCATCCCCAAGATGTCTATTTTCAATCTTACCATCTCCGCTTCAGTGTTTGCCAGTTTCCTGGAAATAAATAAGCTGCGTACGTTCCAGGTGGCAATGCGTACTCGTACTATTCGGTCGTATATTTGTATTCTCTGTCCACTTTCTTGGGTAGTTGACGGGGGGATTCTTCGCACCCTCTCCCCATTTAAGGGGTGCCCTGGACTGAGGGCCATTTTATTTTTCTCGTCTGCTGTTTAGATTTGTGAAAAATATAATGGGGTGGTTTTCCCTTGCCTTCCTATTGCAAAAGTAACATGAGGTATTCTACTAACAGTGTGACAAGAACTGAGATCAAAATAAATTAACATTTGGTATAATTTATCAATAAAAAAAAAACGTATCTTGACCGGTATTAGACTTCATGGTGACAAATACCGTTAATCACTTAGGTAATCACAACTATAGTCTTGGGCAGACTCATAATAATAACCCGAGCATTCAGCATGGACCCATAGACCATATAGCACGCATCGGTACCATAGTTTTTTTGTCTCATCACAAATAGCACATTTATTTTCCAGTTCTTCGTCAAGATCTGTGTCATCATCTTACCGTAAGTTTGGCATTTCAATATCAGAGTCCAATGTGTCGCTGCTAACAGTATCTTGCAGTATTTTCCTTTTTGTCTTCGTATACCTTAGTTATAAATTTGTTTCTTCGTCAGTTCTGTTGTAGTGCCAACCACATTTTTCCGTTTTGTTCACTTGCATCCTTAGATTTTCTTTTCTTTGTCATGTTTGTTAAAGCTTCTAGCCACATTCTAATTGGCTATAATTTTCTTTATATCTTTTTACAATAACACTTCCTTGTTTGGAGTGCTTGTTATTATTAGTACATGTTGTTTTCGCGAAACACGTGGCTTTGTCTTCACTGGATTACTTCTTGGAATCGGAAGCAAATCTTTGGCAGTGATATTTTGTACACTTAAATTAGATGACTTATTATTGTGTTCAAAGTTATGTTCTTGTAAAATTCTAGTTAATGTCATAATAAGTTCTTGATCTTGATTTAATAGAGAGGGTGAATCAGCTGCTTGTGCCATGAATTGTACAGGATTTGGAAAAACATGAAATGTGATGATTTGGGAATCTGGTTATTTTACTTTCCTCGCATTTGTTCGTTGTCGATCTCTATAGAGCTATTATATATCTACTTGCAAAAAGTCTTCACATTCGAAGACGCCTGGATTAAAAAAATAAAGTCCTGTAACAGCAAATCCTGCTTCAGCTTTAGTAATTGTCGCTGCCTTTTAAAATCCTATTCTGAAAAATGAGGCGATATCATTGTGTGTGATTATTCTTCCCAACTGCGTCTTTGAAATGTTAAATTCTTACATGTATACTGGTTTGAATGGACCATAAATGGAAACATCCATTGGCTGAATCCGGTGTGACATATGCGGGGGCAAGGACATTATAATGTTTCTTTTTGCAAAATGTATATAATTTAAATGAGATGTGATTGGAATAGTTGTCTAAAATTAATAAAATTGGATCATTTTCAGATGGTTTTGTGAAATAAGCAAAAAAATTTCTACCAGTCAAAGAACAAATCTTCATTAAAATCCATCCGTTTTTAGAGTCACAATGGATAGCACCACGGGTTTCATCTCCTTTCAGACCTGTTAAATATCGTTTATCATCATCATCTTTAGCTCGGTTTGGTTTATTGTACCCGATGGCCTTTTCTGTGATTTGTCTTAGTACAAATATGGCGTCTACGCTGGATCTTCCGGATCTGAATCCTTGTTGTTCATCTGATAAAGTTGTTAGTTTATTGATTTTGTTGATTACGACTTTTGTGATAAACTTAAGTGCGGTGTTCAGTAGATTTATACCTCTATAATTGTTGGGATCTTCTTTATCTCCTTTCTTGGACATTGGTATTATTATGCTGTTTCTCCATGCGTCTGGTATCTTGCGGTGCAATATTATTTTTTGTATCTTGTCTTTGTATTGTTTTGTCATCTGTAGAGTTATACTTTCTCCTCCGAGTTTTAGAAGCTCGTTGGTTATTCCGTCTGGTCCTGGTGACTTTCTATTTTTGAGAAAATTTATGGTTATCTCTACTTTCTGAAAACTGATTTCTATTCGTGTCGTAATAATTCAGGTACGTAATTTTGTTGATTATTATTTTCCTGTCCTTTAAACAGTTTCATCAGGTATCTTTCCCATTCGTTTGTTGGTATGTTATTGCATTCCTTCAATTCTGCCATTTCTTTCCGTTGATTATGAATCTCCATATCTGTTTTTGTGTATCGTAGAAGTCGCTTTCCATCTTTTTTGTAAACTGTTCCCAGTGTTTATTTTTTGTTCTTCTTACCAACTGCTTTGTTTCATTTCGTATTCTTCTATAGCCCTCTCGGTTTTCTTTACATTTCTCTTTTATTTATTTTCTGAACCAGGGTATATTGTTGTTGTTTCTTTTGTTCAGTATGACTTTGCGTTTTCCTAGAACTTCTGTTGCTGCTTCTTCAATGTTGTTTTTAATCTTCTTCCAGCTTACATTTATATCTTCGATGTTGTCTATTTGTTTTAGCTGTATCTTCTGTGCTAGCTTTCTTTGGTACATTTCTCTTGTAGAGTCGTTCCACAGTGATTCCACATTGAATTTTTCTTCGGTGATTTTCTGTAGAAAATGTTTTGGTGTTATTTTCTTTCTTATTTTTGCTAGTACTAGTTTGTGTTCACTCCCTGCGTCTGCTAAGTTTAAAGTTCGGATATCTAGAATCTGGTTTCAGTGGATTTTTCTATTAGTGACTATAAAATCAATCATAGATTTGTGCCCTTGGAGTTTTCAAATGTGTATTTATACTGGAGCTTATGGTTAAAAAATGTATTATTGATTCTTAGTTCGTTAAAAGCACAGAGATTAGCCATGAGTTATCTATATGCGTTGACATGGTTTTCATTAAATCTTTGTTTTACTCCTGGAACTATTTCATTTCTGATTCGTACCTATTTTAAACCTGTTACAACTAAATTATTTCTTGATTCAAAGTTGTTTATGGTTTTATTTGCTTTCTCAAGTTCCTTTACATGTTGTTATTTTCATTCATTAGTTCTTTCATTTCTTCCATGAAAATTTGATTTTCTATGGTTGGATGGGGATTAGCCTCAGATCTGTTAAGGAGGGTAAACCCCCTTACGTTAACGTCTAGCGTCTAGGGTATGCAAAAAATAAAATCCGAAAAAGGTCAAGTACGTAAAAAGCAAGAAGGAGTAAACCTGCAGATCGAGACCAAGAAAGTACGAATAGGTTATTAAAAGAGCTCCTGAAAGAAAGGCAACAAATATGGATAGTATACATATGTAGATATCTATTGAAAAGAAAAATTATAATTTATTTTTGTACAATAACATGTAATTACTTAAATCTAAACCTTAAATGCTTAATTTGAGACTTATTTTCTATTAATAGATTTAAAAATTAATTCACTCATATAATCTTTTCCCAACACTTTTTTGTGAATATTTAAACAACGATTAAATTATTTATTACTTAATCAATGTAAACCACGTTTAATAATATATTTATTCACGTGTTAATCTTTAAGATAGCAACCAGACAAAAATAACGCTTTGGCAAAATTTAGAACCACCATCTTTCACCGAGAGGGGAATCCATGTTTTGATTTGGAAATATACAATTACCCGATCGGTTAAAAGTACATATTTGTCCCTTAAATCATAATTTGCATATCCTAATTGTACTCAAACATTAGCTGACCGGTATGGAAAAGGGGAAGATTACTCTCACCTATAACCTTTGGTGATAGTATTATTTATAAAGTTTGTTTTGTTTCTATATTTAAACTGGAAATTTTCCATTTAAAAGTTTCCATATTCAAATAAAGAAGAACAGCAATGTTGCCAAAATGAAAAAAATGATACAGTTTTAGTTGAAAAAAATTAAATTCATAGGTTCTACTTTTTTTTAAAATATAAATAAAATATAACCTCAATATCTTCAATAATAATATAACCAACCTATACAAATGCTTTAACCTACAAATAGCAGTGAATCAAAACGAGACAGAAATTGACAAATATCAACAATATACTCAGAAAACTAACGAGTAATATATGGATTATATGTCCTGATGTGCTAAGAACATCGAAACAAGCACTATGTTTTCCAACTGGTGAATAGACGTCTGAAATAGCCCATTTTTTATCACTAGGTGAGGACTCTGCAAACAGACGCCGGAAGTAAATATTTCCAGCAATACTACGTTCGTAAAAACCTTTTTAGAGCCATGAAGACCAGCTTGGTTCAGACTCAGATCTTCCTGCTGCCCTTAACTCCGATGTGGAGTTGAACTCCACCTCTCTCATACTAGGGCATCGGGATGAAACCCGATGTCCAATTCTCATTTGCTCGCCATTACACATCAGCTTCCGTGTCTCGTGCTCAGTCTGACTATGACGTCTACAGCTGCCTAGTAAGGCTTTTACCGCTATTGTTTCGATGGCATCGCAACGCTGATTCCGACGGAAGGCAGCTCAATCGCTTTCTCATTCGTTTTCGCACTTAACCCTATGTTGTCGACTTCTCCTTCTTCTCCTCTCTAACCCTTCGGGCATATTTCTGTATCTTCGGTTCTTGCTAGAACTGCATCTAGCTCCCGCTCTTCCTTCTATTTAGTCGCACCCGGATTTTGGTCCACTGCCACTTATCCGTCACCATCTTCTATATCATCTCCCTAACCGGCTTAAACACTCTCCCCAGTTCATTTCTTTCTCTCTCCCATTTCTCACATTCCAAAAGGCTATATGCACTTGTCCGATTTGGTCTTTATGAATCTGAGCAAGTAGCTGCTGAACTCGGGATCAATCAATCCACATCCCCCGTTGCATCCCACTCGTTCTGCCACATTCCAATGGGTGTGGCCTTCTCCTGGCTTCTGACATTCTTCCCTTGTACTCTCCTAGTTCGTTGATGAAACATCCTCTCTCTCCCACATAAACACACAACCACATGTAAGGGAACACAGTCGGTGATCATTACGATTTTATACCTTTCCACCCAGATATCTGGAATAGATCTGCTCACACCAAACAGAGATGACCCCAATAAGACCTGCATGATAAAGAAGGGATGTATGAAACCAACACCATGTATAAATCTGTAAAAAACAGTAGGTTTTAGTAGCAGATCCCAGAACTCACAGAAATGCAGCAGTACACGTAGAGAAATTTAAACAATTTTTAGATAAGCAACATGGCCTTTATAAATATCATAAGACACAGTTTTATTGGGACAGCGCAGTTTGAGACGCGCGAAAACTTCCCTCATTCGTAGATTCTATGGTGGAAACCATCCAAAACTTAAACTTTATTGGGCAGCATTAGAATGGTAATCATTCCAGGCAAATATGATTAAATGGGGCAAAATAGATCAATGCGATGTATACTGTAAACTGTGACTGAAGAGATACCTACCTACAAAATATGAAACACCTTCTAACGTGCCAAAACTGTCACCATCGGTGTATGTACCATCAAAAATTTGTAGCTCGTGAATAAAAACAGAAACGAAGTAGTCCGATATTGGACCAAAAACCTATAAAAAATTTATCGGAATACGATAAAGCGTTGATTGAATAACCCGTGATAGTATTTTAAAAATTTTAACGGTAATAAAATCGTACCCCAAATCTTTTTGGGATTAAGTTGCGTGTAGGTGTAAATTATTATATTGATTTCGCTAAAAATGTTTTGAAATATGTCTAAAAGATGTAAAAAATAGACATTAGAACATAACGTGTCTATTATTAGAACAAATCATTTATTATATGATTGGTGCATGAACTGTTTAAAACACTTATATTGTTTTTAAAATGATAAAACTGGCAGCGTAGCTGTTAATACGAGGATATATTCTTTACGAAATTATTAATTAACCTTGACGTCATTTGTTATTTTCGGAAAATATCATAAGAACAATAATAAAACCGGCATTTGTAATTTTGATAAGAATTTCAACATGTAAACTTTTGCTTATATCAGCTGTTACGTTTTGCATTGGGTAATCTACATAATTATTAGACACATTCTTTAAAATAAATATAGCTTTACTATTCTTCATTTTTTAAAGTGCTTGAGTAGCTTCGTCGTTTGTTATTTTGACGACCATTGCTGAACCTCCTTTACCTCAGCAACTTTAATGCCAAAGACAACTGCCAAAATACTTTACTATGATCTGTCACCCTGAAGATTATATACATGAAAATCCCAGCAAAACAATAAACAACATGTAGTTAAGAACCAAATTGATTTCATCCCAGTAAACGAACAATTACAGAACACCTTTAAAAGAGTAAACGCTTACTCTGGAGCAGTCGTTAACTCCAACCATAACCCTCTAATTGGTGAATTCATGTTCAGAGGTAAAATGATTTCTAAATTGTCTAAACATGTGTGATACAATATTAACGTTTTATACAAAAATGAAACGAGAGATCTAGGAACACTAATTTAAGTATGAGGAAGACGATATAGGACAACAATAGGAAAACTTCAAAACCAGTACACATAAGGCTTCACAAAATGATCTAGAGCAAAAAAAGGCGACAAGAAAATAAAAGTTGGAGCATAGAGAGAATTCTACATAATGAAAGGAAGAAGAAATGTACAAAGAAATAAAGTAATGTACAAAATAATTAATAGAGTTAATAAAAGAATTATAAGAGACAAAAACGCATTGATAGTTAAAAACTGCGACGAATCAGAACTGCTACTTTAAAAAAATGACTCCTTCAACTTCCATAAAATATTAAAGAAGTAAGAAATTTTCTCAGGAAAGTAGACTTTTCAACAATATCAAAAAACAACAGCAATATGTTGGGCCAAAACGAACTGCAGTAGTCTCTCTGTATAACGATTCCCTATATAACGATAATACATCTATAACGAAGAAAATAGTAAACGTTGCGTTGGTTGGTTTGTCATAAGGACAATGTATTAATTCTTTCTCTACACCGATATCGTTCTCTCTTTCTATCGATGACTTTTCAGCGTTCAATAGTCGATAACAAATGTATTATTGTGTTTTAAGTTCAGACCAGCTAAGTCACGAAAGGCAAGGTCATTGTCCAGCGGTTGTTTTGTTTTGCACCTAAGGAATGCAGCCTCCCATTCTACTCATTCTTATCAGAGGGTTAAGTGGCTCGCTTTTATTGTTATCACGCAGATGTTGTCATCTATTGACGACTTTTCATTTCCACTTTGGGTTGTGTCTCAGTGTGTCAACAGTCAACATGTTTTCGAAAAAGGGTAAAGTGCTCTCTCCTCTCTCTGGAGGAAAAGTTACCGATAACTCGAGCAATAGAGAAAGATGAAAAGCAATCGGATGTTACGTAAAGAAATAATAAATAAGACTTACTCACAATCAATTTAATTTAACTATCAGACGACCGGTTTCGCTTTCTACAATATGCAAAGCATCCTCAGGTCTCGATACAAAGTTAAACAAATCGAGTAAATCTCGATAAACTGTATCGAGACCTGAGGATGCTTTGCATATTGTAGAAAGCGAAACCGGTCGTCTGATAGTTAAATTAAATTGATTGTGAGTAAGTCTTATTTATTATTTCTTTACCTATTTGAAATGGACTCACACAAGCAACACATTCATGATTTCAATCGGATGTTGTTCGCCGTACGGGGCTTTCTCAGTCAACTGTATCTACGATATGGTAGGACAGAAAAAAGTGGCTTGAAGCGGAGATGGGGGCGGTAGCAGGAAGAAGTTGCGGAAACCTCAACACGAAGATTTAGATCGCGCTATGCTTTAGTGGTTCCAGCAGCAGCGTATGAACCATATTCGGATGATTGGCTAGAAATCGTGTGGCCTGGACTGAAGGCACGATATGCGTCGGACGACATTTTCAATACTGATGAGACTGGATTGTTTTTTAAAATGATACCAAACAGAACTTTAAGATTTAAATCGGAAAAGTGCGTTGATGGAAAGCTCTCTAAGGAATGCATTACAGTTTTAGTAGCCGCTAACATGACAGGTTCGGTGAAGCGAAAATTGTTAGTAATAGGGAAGTCGAAAAACCCACGTTGCTTTAAAAACATAAAAAATCTAGCAGTGACCTATAAAGCAAACAAGAGTGCCAGCAAACACAACGAGTCTCTTTCAGCCCATGGACCAAAGTGTCCACTTATGCAAAGGGTTTAACAATATATTCAACAAGGGTAAATACCAACAGATTGGCTAAAATCAACCTTCGTGATCATGCCAAAGAAACACAGTCGCTGCGAAGAACGCCGTTTAATTAGCGTAATGAGCCACGTATTAAAAGCGTTCTTAATGGTAATAAATAAGTGAATTTATAATAAATTTAAAGAAAGAAAACGATACACTCAATTTGGCTTCAAAAATGGATTGGGGATAAGAGAAACACTTTTTTGCACGAAGTTTTGGTGTAGAAATGCGATGACCAGAAAAAAAATGTTTTCATTTGCTTTATTGATTATCAACAGACCATTGACAGTGCCAGACATGAAGTATTGATACAGACGTTAAACGAAATTGGACTTAATGACAAAGACATGAGAATTATTTAACAACTATATTGGAATCAAAAAACGGCTCTACGCGCAGAAGAAATGGAGATTAGGAAAGGTGTAAGACAGGCATCAAAGTTAATGGTCTTCCTACTAATAACCTAAGATATGCTAAGGATGCGGCCATAATAGCGGACAATTTAGAAGAGCTGCAAGATTTAGTTAATATCATAGAGTGTTAGAAGAGTACGAGCTTAACATCAACATAGCAAAAACCAAATATACCTATGACAATCAGCAGACAATTCCATATGCAAGCTCCGTTAAATATAAATAATTCAGCTATTGAAAGGGTTGAAAGATTTAATTACCTTGGAACTACATTAAACAGCAAGTAGAACTGTGACCTAAAAGTGAACATAAGAGTAGCGATGGCTAGGAGCGCCTTCATTAAGTTTAACAAATGCCTTCTTCGCCGTGAAGTTCCTTTACAATCCAGGTCTTGAAATGCTACATATAACCCATCCGGATATAAGGAAGTGAGATTTGGACACTGAAAGTAAGATATCTGATTCGTATAGAGGCTTTCGAAATGTGGTATCTCAGAAAACAAAATGTGCTACACAGAATTCCATGGGTATGGTAATATGGTATACCAAGTAAGAATTGATGTGGCCCTAAGACGAGTTAATGTCCAAAGAGAATTGTTAGATCTGGTTAAACAGCAAAAGGTCTTATAATTGAGCCATATACTACGAATTAACCTGAGACCGCTTAATTAAATACCACATCCTGTGTCCTTTCTCCTGCGTTCCCATTGCTCACTCTTGATTTGTAGTTTGATTTCAATATGGATAAGTAGTTTTTAAAATTTAAACAAACTATATGTTTGTTTTTAATATGTTTACAAGCTTTTAATGTTGATATCTACGAAAAGAAGTAGGTAAATATCTTGGTTCGTGTTAATTCATCTCTTTATATGTCATATTCTTTTTAAACCAATTTTGTATTCAATGATTTAAAAGAATTTAAAGAATTTAAAAGAATTTTTATGGGATTAAAGTTATTGTCTTGCAATTTGAGCAGACTGTTACACTTATATTTTTTAACGCAGTCATTATTTGAGGATTATGCCAGTCTAATAGATTACCTAAATAGATTAACGTTATTAGTATCATAGTCTGATTGAGTGTTTCGTATTCGTGGTCTAATATATTTCATTATTTCTTATGGCAATTTTTCTCTTTTATAAATTAACAGTTTTAGGATGTATTAGATTAGACTAGATACTTCATCTAATTTAGATAACGACTTACGTCATTATCTACGTCAGAGATCGAAGTCGACATAGTTGCCAAAGTATAAAAAAATCCTGACTCCATTTTAAATCAAATAGGTCACATAATTATTGCAAAAGTATTACCATCTCTTTACAACGACTATTTAACTTCTTACGTGACATTTTTGAAATAAAACACACTAATTTTGTTCTAAAAAGAACAGATTTTATTAAATAGGTAAAAATATAAAACGAGAGGTATTCGCTTTAAAATTCAAAATAATAAAGTACAAAAAGTGTCAACACCGCAACTGTCAAATAAGTGTTACCAATTTATGCCAAAATTTTACCTTCGTTCGATTGCAGTTACAGTGTGTTCCGAACAAATGTTCTTGATAAAAACTCTTTATAATGGATTTATACAAATTAAATGAAACATATTATTGTGTATTTCTTTAAGTTAACATTAATAGAAATTTTTAAATATTATTTCTACGCGTATATAACAAAATATGCCTAGTGGCTGTAATGCCAGTGTACTCGGTAAAGTGATTCTAAAAAGAACACACCTAAAACCCTAAATATTTCGTGTTGGTATTATATGACGTCACAGGCTATGACGCCGATGACGTGCATCGTTATATAAATTAGATGAAGCGTACATACCTCTTTTGTTATTTTTTAAGAAATGTCGTTGTTTTATTTCTATGAATTTCTATACCTCTGAAATACTCATCTCTTTATTTTTTTGTGCAAAAGTTAACAGAATAGGTATAAATAATCATGATTATCGTTGAATGTCTTCTAGTTTATATATCTTTAAGTAACGGCTATTTTTATCTACTTTAACCCATATTAGCATTATCAAATGCCCTAGTAAACTTCAAAGAGTTTACTAGGAAACATGATAAAAATATTTTTTATTTAGAATTATCTGGGAATATTATCAAAGAATATAGACGTAAATATAAATATACATGCGTCTATATTATTTGATTTTATGTTCAAATATTCATCACATTAGACCACAGAATACACCACACCATCTCAACCTTAGACATAGACAACACAAAATACGTTATGACAGTTTATTATACCTACTTTGAAAAGGGAATATTTTTTTATAAAATAGTATATTACAATATATAAAAAAAGAAAACTAGTTGCCAATAAGACTTTGATAATCCATTAATCCTATATTCCTGGAGTGCCAGAAACAATTTTTTAATTCTGGGAAAAACCTTAACGGGACAACAATATTTCTCTCTTTCTTTGTCTAAGCACAGGCATTTGATTTATACCGTCCTTGTCTAACGTTTTTTAACGTTTTATACAAAAGAGGGGAGAGGGATTTGTTTTGATTTTGATAATTTTCTAAATTGCAAAATTAAAAGATGACACGATCTTTCTAATTTTTAAACATAAGAATAACCTTTGTGACAATCTAAGATGTCTACAAGGGCAACAGTAATATTTATTTTTACAATATTTATAGCAAATGCTTTATGTAAGTTAAATTGATGTAATTTTATTACTCATTGTTAAATATATAAACGTGATATAAACAGTTAGCGATTTATCCAATTATAAGAACATTATAGTTTACAAGACATTACATTAGAAGAAAAGTCATATTCTCATATACATACATTCTTACTTTATCATTAATGAACATTATTGAATGTAAAGCCAGAGAACTAGTTCGTAGTTCTCTGGTAAAGCTAAGATTGTTACTTTTTTTTTTAATCTATATGGTCTACCCTTTTTTTTTCAAGGTGACTCTGAATATCTTTCTAGTTGTCTGGCATGCTCTTATCATAGCCACAGTTTAATGCTAAAAGAATTCTTTAGCAATATAGCTATTTCTCTTGAACCATAATCTCATTATTTATAATTCTTATAATCTTTTCTATATGGCCTACTCTAGTGGAAATTCCAACATATCCAAAAAGTATAATATGTTCATATTTTTAATATAATATATATTTTTATCATATGACACAATATATAACATTCACCTTGAATAACCAATCATCAATAATATCTTTCTAAATATTTATCGCATATTACACAGGTGCTGATAACTCAAATAGAAATATCAAGCAAAATCCTTGGCAGAATTTGAACAATTCAAGTTATAATTATAATACTCAGAACAAAAATTTTGTCACACCATGGCCAGCATTGGGTGGTCAGAGAAACCAACAGAACAATTTGCAAAGTACTAGGGTACCCCAGTGGGTTCGTCCAAATAATGGGCCAAATTGGGTGAGAAATACTTCACCAAGTAACTCTCAGTTAAGTAACCAAAACAATAATGTACCAGTTCAAAATTTTAGACCAGTTTCACAAAATTCTAATACATATAACCAACAAAGATATAACAGTGCAAGGGAACAAAATGTGAATTATCCTAGGTTTGATAGTAGTGTAAATAGAGCAAACCAAAATACATATAATCAGAGGGGTAGTTATGTGAGACCTACTGGAGTAAATACTGTTGTTTCTTCAGGGTCTTTCCTAACGGGTTCAGAAGATGCTAGACGAACTAACCAAGGATCTAGTCCTAGTTCTAATATAGAAGTTGATGATAATGAATTGCGTCAATTCTCAGAAGATCTGTTAAATAAAGATACTATTAATAATGCTGCTCAGTACATTACTATTAATTGGCAAGGCCTTACCACTTCAAGATCAACTAGAGATGAAGCTCCTTTGCAGTAAGTAATTTCTAAATTCTCTCTTTTGTTAATTCTGTGTATGTTATCTATAAAACTATAATTGTGTAGTTATAGAAATACCAAATTGTTTAAATTTACCCTAATATGAGTACCTGGAAATTAAAAGTCTATTTATTCAAAAATTCACACTAAATGAATGGTTTACCTGTATAGGTATTAGCACTGAATTAATTAATAAGTTCTTCTAGTTCCATGACCTGTTGGATATCATGTTGGCTACCATATTCTCTATCATGACTTTAGTGACAGCAGCTCTAAATAACGTTGTAGTTGATTTTCCATACCATTGCCTTAGATTTTTCAGCCATGATGTTCTTCTTCTATCAGGACCACGATTACCTTGGATCTTTCCCTGAATGATCAGATGTAAAAGATCATATTTTTCAGGGTGTCTCATAATGTGACCTAAGTATTCCAGCTTGCGTTTCTTTATTATATTGACCTGTTGTGTTGTTTGGTTCAGACATCTAAGGACCTCCTCATTTCTAACTTTGTCGACCCAGCTTGTTTTCAGTAGTTGTCTGTATACCCACATCTCAAAGGCTGTCAAGCGTTTAAGGATAGCCTCAGTTAAGAGTCCACACTTCCACTCCATACAGCAGGACAAGAAAGTAGCAAGATGTCATTCAAACTCTAAGGTCAATGCTAAGATCGTGACTGCAAAGTACATTTCTCATTTTTACAAAGGCAGCTCGGGCTTGTTATATTCAGCTTTTAATTTCTGCGGTTTTTATCCCAGCTCTCATTGATATTACTGCCGAGATACATGAGTTTCTCTACTCTGTCCAGTGTGGCATCTCCAACTTTTATACCATCATACTGTACATAATTTTGTTTGCTAACTATCATATATTTAGTTTTCTTAACATTGAGTTTTAATCCATACTGATCACAAGTCTGTTTTGTTTTGTTCATTAGATTTTGAAGGTCTTCTCCGCAAGCACTAAGGTATCGTCGGTATATCTAATATTGGAACATTTTTTGAGTTTAGTTTTAAAAAATCTTTCACTGGAGACAGTCAATGATAAGAGTACTCTACACCTTCTGAGGGTGGAATAATTTGAGAATTAATAGGTAGTGTGTGTTATTTCATAATCAATAACCAAATCATAACAACAGTTAATAAAGCTCTACTAGCCATTATGATAAGACTAAGTTTTTACTGACTTTTTATCCTCAGGTTCCCAATTTAATAAATCAAAACTTTATTTAAATTTATGTAAAAATGTGAATTTTTAGGCTTTTGTCTGTAAGTCCCGCAGCATATTCATTGTCTACAGTCTCAAAACTTTTACCTTTATATGATAACTACATTTTGGAAGCAAACAAAAATGAAGTTTCTACACAACAAGAGAAAAATGAAGAGAGAGATCTGTTGAATGACATAGTTCAAACTCCTGTGATGCAATATACAAGGAATTTTCTCATGAGTAAAGGTTAGATAATTCAATACATTAGTTTTTATATTATATCAGCACCTTAGTGCAAGAAGAGAGTGAATATTTTCAGTTATTTTCAATTTTCAGGAAAAATAGGAAGAGATGTCCAAGAATTTAAGGACCTCTTGAATCTTATCTGGTTTAGTATGTATTCAAGGCAAGGAGGAAAGATAGGTTCAAGCGCATTTGAACATGTCTTTTTGGCAGAGATAAAAAACAACCAAGTCTCTGGATTACATAACTGGGTGTATTTCAATGAAGAAGAGAACAAGAATCATGCTAATTATTTGGGTTATATGAAGAAAATCGATTTGGGCGGCGTAAGTACCTTTATGAAATGTGTGATATTATCTATTTCCTTCCTAGGTGATGCACCCAGAGGACAATTTTTATGACCGGTGTAGTAGACTGTGATACAATACTACTAATACAAAAAAGTTAAACTGTTTACTGAAAGGTTAATAATTAAAATAAGACGTCGAAATCTTTATAGAAAACGTATAGGTTTTCTTTATAAAGGTCTATAAATAAAAAAAAATTAGATACCTGGATTTGTCACAGTCCCGAACAGAATATTTTTTGCTTATTTCCCCAGAGTATGTCCAGATGGATGGGTGCTTGCATCCATATAATAACGAAACCTTTGAATATGTTTATTTGTGCTGACTTTTTAATGACATTTTGAAAACTTTTTAAAATTTAATGAAGTATTTGTTGTACGATGAGATACCTCTGTTGTAGTGGTATTTTTAAAATTTTGACCATAGCTCTGAAGATGGCATTGTAATCGAAAAGTATGTGGCTAGGAATTAAATGATCTACACACTTTTATATTACTTGTCATTTCAATTCATTCGTTTAAAATAGTATAAATAATATATAATATAGATAAAAGAATGTATCCAAAACTTGTATTTTTTGCAGAAAGGACATATAGTTAAATTCCATTTTACTCTCAATGGTGTAGATAAACCAGTAAACTCCATGTTTATTGGTACCAGCCCTGAATTCGAAATGGCTTTATATTCGACCTGTTTTATCCTGAGACCTGACAGAGTATGTCCTCTAAAGTTGAATGGAAATCGTTTTATTATACGGACTTACACATTCAGATACCGAGGAAAGAATTTGATTGGAAGTGCATTCCCAGAGATTTAATTTCGTGATATATTGTTTTATTATTTTTTATTAATAAAGAATAAAAGTTTATATAAATTTTTTTACTAGTATAATTTTTGATTTTATACAGGGTAATATTCTTTGAAAGTTAAAGAAATTTGACATAATTAATATATGAAAATTAGGATGATGGGTTTTTACCCAATTATTCTAAAATATTCTAACAGAATTTTCATGAAGCATGTATGCGATATACTTCAGAGACGTATTGCTACTCATCTGCACAATGTTCATACTGGCCAAAGTCTTCAAGATATATTAGCTTTTATCACAGTTTTAAGATCACGGCCACCAACATCTAAACATTGATAATAAATAAGCATTATTTTTGTACAATACGCATGCAATACCTAAATAGACATTTTAAGGAATATGAACTGCCGCCCTTTTGCAGGTACAGTCATAAAGAAGTTTTGGGAATCATTTTTAATTCAAAGCGGCTGGCGGCTTTCGGACTTCAGTTATTTGGGATTTCACACGTAGATACTTTACAAGAATTTAGGCAAGTTTATGTAAAGTTTCTGTTATAATATTGTTCCTATGGTTATGTTTATAGATGGGTTATTATGCCTTCTTTTATGACATCTATGTTCAGTCTTAGTTGAGAATTCGATGAATTTAGACACGCTTTTGATAAACGAGTTTGTAAAATATAGTACTGTATCCGTTTCTTTTGCACAGTAGGTGCTGTATTTCGAAGTAACGTCGAGATCAGAGCAATTTTATTCGTATAAGCGTTACGACTACATATTATTTGGAGAAACATTTGGGCAACTTATTTGAAGTGTTTTTGGATTTATTTTGTTAAATTCGCCCGGCTTCGTTCTTAAGTGATAATTTCCTATTCTGCGCATAGTTTAAATCTGGTGGTGAATGAAGCAGTAGAAATAAGTTTTGAGTCAGTGGAATTTTTTAATACTATACAGGAACTAAGTATATCTATTTTTCTTCCAATATTAGATGGAACATTTTATTAAAGCACCTTCCAAAGTTGACATTAAAAGCATTGTCGGACACGAATAGATGCAATCGCACCATTAAAAACCCAGATTAGTGAAATATATGATGCGTTAGAAGAATTGCAAAATGATAACACAAGGGCTATGAATACTAGGACTTTAGCAAAATCCCTTAAAAATAAAATTTGGAAATTCAAATTCATGTATTCTGTTGTAGTGTGGCAAGATATTTTAAGTAAAATAAACGTGGCTAGCAAAATTCTTCAAAGTTCAAAATTTGACATAAAATCTTCACTTGATGCACTAGATAATTTAAAAAAATATTTCATAACCAAACGTTCTGATGAATATTTTGAAAATTTTGTAACCGAATCCAAAGAGATATCTACAAAAGCTAACATAGAAGATTTCCCTAGCTCCTCTACCGAAGGAATTAGAATAAGAAAAGTGCATTTTGAGTATGAAGGAGCTGATGAACCTTTATTATCTCCGCAATTGTCATTTAAAATAAATTTTTATTGAAGAACGGTTCCAATTACTTCAACAGCACACAGACATTTTTAGTGTAATATATCGCATAACCAAAGTTAAAAACGATGATGAACTTAAAACCAATTGTGAGAAAGTGAATCAAGACCTTACAGACATAAACAGCTCAGAGACTGACATTAGAGCAACCAATTTATATGAAGAAATTAAAGCTATTCAACCATTTTTTTTCCACAGAAAAAAGTCCTAGTGATATTCTTGAATATATTTACGAAAATAATCTTGTATCAACATTTCCCAACTTAACTTATATATTAGTATGTATCCCAATTTAACTATCTTCGTTATTCTCTGCAGTCCTGTTTGTTTTGGCTTCAGTATGAATAGATAACATTATCTGCCTTGCTGCAGATTTTTTTTTGCTAGATCTCTACTTTTCTCATTGAACCACACTTCGTTTTTTTACTTTTTTCTTACGTCCAAGTATATTTTTGTTTGTCTATCTGTTACTACTTCTGTCTATAAACCGTCTTTTTACAACTTCAACTGTATTCGTTTTCTTTTCCGATAGCTTCTATTCTTTCATAGAAGTCCACTAGATGCAAAAATTGAGTTTTAGCTGACAGTTATTTGTCACGTGTTATAGATATCTACTGATGTAGAGATTCAGCTGCGAAGTCAGGTATTTGCTAAGAAATAGGCATTAGAAATCTTGAGTTAGATGCAAAACTCTGTATTTGTGACTATACCAGTTGCAAAACTGTGTAAGTACAATAATTGGCCGATCGCTTACATTGTTTGAGGAACGTCACATGTGATCAATTTGATTAAATTTATTAGTACCAGGTATCATCCAGGTTCCTTTATGAATATTTTTATGAGGGAAACACATACTAATAACTCTTAGTTTGTATTTCATTGCCAAGTGTGCCACTCTTATACCGTTGTTGCTGGTAATATCATGTAAACTATGCTTAGCAAAGGATTCTGTATATATTGGCTCTTTTCCCAGCTTCGCATTCATATCACCCAGGACTATAACTGCATCTCTCTTGTGTGTTTTTTTCACATTCTACTTGTAGTTGGTCATAGAATTTATCGGTTACTAGTTCATCTGCTGCTTCTTGGAGCATGGATATTGATAATTGTAATATTATGAAATTTTTCCCTTAGACGTATTTTGCATATTCTTTCATTAACTGGAGTGAAACCCAATACTGACCTGTGACATTTATAGTTTACCATAAAACCCACTCCAAAGTCTCCTTGTCTTTCTGCTCCACAGTAGTACATACTATATTCTTTTTTATTTATGCAACCATGCCCCTTAAATCTGATTTCTTGGAGAGCTGCTATGTCTACTTCGTACTTCAATAGTTCCTGTGCAATACTGCATTTTGCCTGCCTGTAGCATAGTTTGGACATTCCAGGTTCCCAGTCGCAAATCCATCATTAAGTCCTTATTCCGTAGCTTTGGTCGTTGTCCGTTGATCCGGCCGGTTAGTTCAATGTTCGTAGCATTCGTGATAGCCGAGTTTAAGGTGAAAAGGTTATCGGCCTATTGCACCCGAGTCCAGTGCCAGGGCTGCTGGCTATAGCTTCTGAACAAGATATGCTTTCTCTCTTCCTCGTCCGCCCTGACCCTACCTTCCATTGGGGTTGGTTACTCAATCTCCAATAGGGTTGCTCAGGTTTACCGGGGTTCACCCGTATGATCAAGATCACACTTCTTGGAGGTGAGGATAGGAATTGAGTAGGAGAAGCTAGAAGTGTTATCTGGAAGCAACATCTTGTATTGCGCCTCACTACTCCTTTGAACCCCCTGTTGTACATGATACTCTCAAAAAATTCAAAATCAAATCGAAAAAGTTAAATAATTTAAATAAATCATAATATTTTACCTAATAAAGCATTTATCTATCATAAAAAAGTGCCATTGATTAAATCTAAGGTTTTTTTTGCAAATAACTCAGTTCGACTTATACGCTAAATACAAAGTTAATTGCATCTGGCGGGCTCATATTTGACATACAGATATTTTTTCAAGGTGATCCTCCCATATAGCTGTATGATTTCTTTCTGTGTTGCTTCTGTGAAGTATTTATTTCTGCTAGATTTTGTACAATTGTGTATTGTCTACGTAAACCGTTTTCTTGTGCTGGAAAACGATCTAGTGACGGTAAAAAAACAAAAGAAAACCGTCTTGAGTAGGATTAAGAATTGAGTGATAAGTTGAACTGTACTTAATATTATAATAAAATGCCAATGGGACGAAATATAAATGTTTTTGTAAGCATTTTATAATTAAGTTTGTAAAAATATTTTAAAAAGTAAGGCAGAATTATTGATCTTCATATACCTAGGTATTGATTTTATTATAATATATTATATGTTAGGCATATTATGTGTACATGTTGTTATTTTTTTATAGTAAGTACACGTATATTCGAGCTATAATAATAGATCTAAAGTGTAGCCACAGTTTGTCACGTAGCATATATATCTATGGTCACGTAGGCAGTGGCATATATATATTTAATCTATGGGCAGTGGTAATCTAATGGAGTAAATGGTCTTTGAATCTCAGTGAAAATATCGTATCTTTAAGAAATCTGTCATATGAAAGTTTGGTTATAAATTAGTTTAATAGATGGTGCTGGTTTTATGTCAAAATAAAAGGAAGTTACTGACAATGACGTATAATATATAGACTCGGTGAACGCTTTAAAAAGTGTCCAAAACATGAATACCTTTGTTATTGTTTATTGTTGTGATACGAAGATGCACGAAGTTCATGATTTCTTACGAAGCATCACGAAGTTGATCTTGTGTTTGAAAACATCATGGACGTACTCCATTTTGTGTGACAAGCAAATTTTATTTTAAATTGTTGATAGTTATTTACTTACTATTTTAGTAAAATGCCATACTATTTTATCAAAATAATTATTTCTCTTATAGACGGGAACAAAAAGAAATCATAAATATTTAATTTTAATTAAAAAAATAATTATTGTCATTAACTTATAAATGAGCACGCCGCTGTTGTAATAAACATACCTTCAACCTTCAGCCGAGATCTTTCGGACACTCGATTCTATAGCGAGAATAGGGGACTGCGTAGTCTATATATTATACGTCATTGGTTACTGATCATTTTCTCTAAGGTAAAATATTATCACTTAAAAATAAATTATAAAACAGAGGAGATAATGCACACAAAGTTTAACGGACTCAATAGAATGGTGGGAAGTGAACTTTAATAAAAATTAAAGAAGACCTATAAAATGGATCATTTAGATTTGATGGAGGGATTACCTATTATTATTTATTTTACTTTGTAATTATTAACAACCCAACAGGTCTTTATTGAAATCGTGGTTTTATCTATCCGTCCGTCTGTGTGATAACTCTCAAACGATATAAGTCATAGAGTCTCGTAATTTGGTACGTAGATGATTCTTGGTGTAAGGAAAAACGCTAATGAATTTGAAATCTATAGATTTTCTTATAATTCTTATGTTCTTATAACTATTCTTTTAAACTCCTTGGGTTTTAAAACTTTGTAAATATAGGTTTGATTTTGATGTAAGAAAACTGAAGTGTGTTTACGAGTGTCAAAAATATTATGTATTTTATTTGCATTCTACTCTACGCAAAATTCGAACGTAACTTTTGAAAATTCGTTTAGGTATTTCGAATACCTTTTACTTCTCAAACATAAACTATAATACCTCCTGGTTATATTGGGAGTTATTTCTGGTAATTATTCCAAACTGGCATATTTAGAATCTAGGGAAATCTCATAGATAAGTTTCCTTTCGTCCAAAAAGGTTTTGAGCTGGGGTTCTAAACCTTCTTTTTGGGGAATTTTGTTCCTACAAATGCCTATAGTAGAAAGAAGAAACAAGAATCCGTATATACAGAGCTCCCTATATACAGACTGGCAAATTTCACTTTGTCTTTCAATGTGGCGGGTTTGTCAAGCTAGCTGGCAAAGTAAAAATCATTTATTCCAATACCAGTACAACCCGTGGCAGAATTTTAATTATGGAACTTAAGTAGTATATAAGTATAGCTAGTAAAGCATAGGGTTTTAAGTGGCCAAAGTCGTGAAATCGTCTGCGTAAATGTACAATACCGACTAAAAGTACTTGTTATAATTTTATGCTTGATCATTATAATACGTATTGTGGGTTACCTACTTTACAGATTTCTCAGAATAGCCGAAACGCCGTATTGAATTATTATACAGTTCCAATATCGTTTGCGCATCCTCTGTGGGAGGCCGCTTTCAGCGCTTTTGTTTTTCGTGCAAATCAGAAAAAACAAAATGGTGACTATTTAATTGAATGTTTTATTTTGTATTTTACTGCACACTACAAATATAAGTAAATGTTTATGAGACTACACCAAAATTATAACTTTCCTGAGTGGAATAGTACATGTGATCATGGCTGTTTATATTAAAACAAGAAATTAGGTAAGATCGTGGGAGGCATGGTGTTCCAGAAACGAAACAATAAACGTAAATAGATATTGTTTATTCTTAGAAAATGTGTTTTAAATAAAAAGATGACTTAAAGTTCAACTTATTTTTTTAACGAATCTACCTTCGCTCGTATTTATAACTGTGTATAATGCAATTATATAATGTTCAAATGTTTATGCTTGTAATAACCTTGTTCCAATTTACATTAGTATTTTTTATTTGTTGTACTATACAAAATAAACATTTTTCTTGTTTCAGGGTAATTTTTGCAGTACGGGAACCAAAGAAAACGTAGAGATGAATGTGAACCTGTTGCTCTGGCTCTGTTGGGTGGGATTGTGGAATCGCTAGTTTAGCAAATACTGTTTTTCTGCATTATGAGGGAAATGGTAGGAGGCTGTTGTGTTTGTTCTGACGATAGAGGCTGGTCTGAGAATCCCCTTGTGTACTGCGATGGACAATCTTGCACTGTAGCTGTTCATCAAGGTAACTAATCTGACATTACATGTATAACATATTAACTGCCTCATAAACATTATGTTGTCCTACCTGGATTACTTACGGATATTTATAATTTGGGATTTGTTTGCATCTTTCACAACACAAGTACTTAAACATATCAACTTTTCGTAAAGTGACAACGGACAAATATTTAATTAGTTGTAGGTACGCAGTTTATAAACTACTTGCAACTTATAAAAATGTTGCTTATCTCAACATATTTTGTTGTATGAACTTATTCAATAATTTATATACACTTATCCTAAAAAATCCAATATACAATCTATAATATAGGTATTTTTTGCATGAATGTAAACAATACAATACTATGACTCTCGTTTCAATGATATATACATGAGTTTTTGTGGAGATATATTAATCTGGCAAAAAAAATTTTGATGGTATCTTAACACTCTTGCCGCCATTGATATTTTAAATTTTTTCGTTGTGTGCCAAAACTATATTATTTTGTTAATGTGAAACACTGTAAGTGTATATTAATGTTACATGTTTGTCAATACAGAGGGCACATTAATGTGACACTTGGTGGTGAGAGTGTTAAACTATTCTATCTTGATAAGACCTTCTATCAGTGTTGTTACACACTTGTAATATGTTAACTAAATATATCGGTTCTACTTCATTTCTAATTTTTGTAGTTAAAATGGAAGGCACCAACCTGTAGGTTCCTTAATCCGAATGATATTTAGATGATGATTATCTATTTTTTATTCATTCCAAAAGGCAAAAGTATATAGAAAGTGCCAGTGAAGTTAGCTACAAATGTAGGAAAGTTTTGTATTTGACAGTGTTCTCATGTCGTTTTAATAAGTTTTACGAAAGAACATACAATATAATGCTAATTAATTTTATGCGTTACTTTAAATTGAAATTTTGTTTACCGAACACACAAATTCACACAATTTAAATCTAGTGACGATCTGAACAAGTTTCAGTACCTAACTAATACATTAATAAAATGGTCAAAGTTTTGACAGTATTGCCAAGTTTATCCGCTAATCTACCAATGACCAATTATAATTTTTTTTCTAATAACTAACTGCAACTAATATCAAAAGAAACAAATAATCATTTGGTTGTGTTTTATATAAAAATAAAGAAAAATTAAAAATACCAGATTCTATAAAATAATATAATAAAAATGTGCTGTTTCAAAGCATATCTGACACATAAAATATATACATAATAAGGACATGGCAATACCTCAAATGCAATTTTGACGGTTTATTTGTAGCTAACTTAACCGGCACGTTTTATATATTTTTGCCAAACAAACAATTTACAAAATTAAATGTAATTACATATAGGATTTATCACACAATTTTATTATTGATATATTGAAGAAGACAATTATAAATAAAAGAGAAGTTGTAGTAAAATAAAGCTATATAACCAGATATAAAGGTAGCCTAATCTCTTCAACTATAGTGTTAAAAATATTTTTACTATTATTTCTTAAAAGTAAATTACATTAGTTTCATTATATTGTTTATGAGAACAGTCTACCTCAGTAGTTACAAAGTTACACTAAGTATAGATAGCATTATGTTTTCTGACATAAGTACTTTGATTATAATAATTTACTATAAGTACATTTCTGCCACAGAAGCATACTCAAGCTCAATCAAGGTGAATGTTACTTGATTTGCACTACAATATGTGCTGCTGGTTAAAATAATCAAATACTGTGTGAAAGAAGGACTTTATTGAATCCAAACGCAATAAATACATGAATTTTTGACAGCAGGCATATTATCTCGCTTAAATTTTGTGTTCGCTCCACTTTTGAGTCAAAGCTGGCATGTTCTTGTACAGCGATACAGCGATGTTGCCACAGTAAAAAAGTAATGTTAATAAAAACATATATGGGTGTGAACACAAGGCATTATATGATTTAATTATTCTTTCTAAACTTTTAAAATGTTGCCAACTCTTGTGTGCCTAGTTTCAAATCGTAGTAACCCAAAACCTCTATTAGTAATTGTAGTAGTGTAATTCCCATTGAATTGTAAACTTGACTGAACATAATTTTAAAGCTTTTTAATGGTTGATCAAAAGTTGATAAAGCACTTATGAGAACAAGGCTTAACTAAAAATCTAGAAATAATGATCTGTATTTAAAATATTTCCATTTTTTAGTAATTTAGTTTTTTATTTTAGTATTTTTTAAGTAGATTTTACATTATGGTAGACTATTTCTCCATTTTTTTATTTGTATGTTCTTATCAAGTAATGGCATTGTTTCTTTAATGGTAACAGTTCCATAACAGTCAGATTCAAATAATTAAATTGAACATATCAAACAAAATTTTTCCGTTAACAAATGTTTTAAATAATAACATAATAAAGTATTTAAGTGTTAATTAATTATTTTTTAAGTGTTAGTTTAAGTGTTAAGTAAGATTAGGTTAGTTGTAGATCAAATAGAGTAGGTTAGACTGTATTAGATTTAGTATTACTTGATTACAATATATAAAAGAAACAGAAAGGTTAGTTTAATATTTGTTGATATAATTTGAGACTCTTGGTTTAACCCTTCAGTTGTAGCTATCTAAGAATTAACATGATTATTTGTATTGTGTGAACATTTACTTATAGTGTAAATTACTGAACAACTAGATCCAGATCAAGAGATAAAATGTAGAATCGAGATAGCCCGCACGACATTTTAAAAAATGAGATCATTCTTCTGTAATAATAACTTGCAACTTTAACTTCGAAAGCGCATGGTTAAATGCTACATTTGGTCAGTCCTCTTATATGGTGTCGAAGCATGGACATTAAAAATATCCACCATTAATCGTCTGGAGGACTTTGAAATGTGGCTGCACAGATGTGTACTAAAAATTCCATGGACGGCTATGCTGACAAATTTGGCAGTCCTTGAGAGAGCAAATGCTGCTCGCGAGCTGCTTGATAACATCAAATGTAGAAAGATGGCTTATTTTGGACACGTAGTAAGGGGAGACCAATATAATATTCTCCAACTCATTATGATGGGTAAAATAGAAGGACGCAGAGGAATGGGTAGAAAGCAGGTCTCTTGGTTGAAGAATATCAGGGAGTGGACAGGAATAAAGAGAGCTGAGCAACTCTTTAGAATAGCTCGAGACAGAGGCAGTTTCGCCATGTTAATCGCCAACGTCAAGGGGACTTGATAGGGCACGTTAAGAAGAAGAAGTAGATTAAAGTTTTTTGTAAAACAAAAACACCAAATACAAATATAATTTTTTCATATTGAAATGCTACTAAAGATCTATAAAAAGGATAAAAAATATAACATTCTAGTTACATATCACGAATTTAATTCAAAACTTGTTAAATCAAACCAGTTGATTTTGTGAAAATGGTATGTAAATAACAGTGGTATGTTTAATACCATCTGAGTCATAAACAAGGCTGTATTTTCTATTTCTTGTCATTCTACTGGACAAAAATAGATTCTTTAGTGTGTTCATATTTTTTTCCCTGTATATTAATTTGTGAAAAATCAAAAAAAAAAAAGAGATATAGTGGACTAAATATTAAAACAAGATCTATTTTATTTATTTGTTTAATACATGGGATAACCCCATTAACAGTTAGGATTCAAAACTTGAAATTACTTAAAATATAAATTCAATATCAAAAAGTTTAATAAATGAGACTAAAATTGTACATACTAAAAAACATAAACAAAATATAACAAGAAAAAAATTAAACAATACTAATATACATATTATCACAAAGCAAGAGATCTTTTCACCCAGTTAAAGGTATCAAAATCGAGATCATTTAATGTATCTATCCAATGGGTTGTGAATACTGTAGATTGTTCTGTGGAAAGGAATATTAAAAACATGGTGGTAACATAGATCTGGATGGGGAACATTAAAGTTAATCTGGCTTAACAGGTTTGGATAAATCTATGTACTTATGATCTTATTTATAAATATAGCTTCTGACATGACACAGAGGTTCTTAAGTGAAGGTAAAGATAATTGTTATTTTGTTGTTAGATAGGGGAATATGTAATCATGATTTTCAATAGTATTGTGAACATGGTAAGCAATATCTCAAAAATTTATACTGGACATTTTCTAATGTATCAATATAGCTCTGAAAATAGGGTGACCAAATAACTGGATAGTATTCCAAAATAGTTTTAACTAAGCAACAATACACTAATCTTGTTTAATCAATGGTGAAATACATTTCCTAGTAACAAAAACGAGAAGTTTAGATGCCTTTATTGCCTTATCCCCAAATCCCAAATAGAAGAAACAATTCAGTGGAGTTTGTTCTGATTGCACCATTTTTGTAGTCAGTCTTAAGCTATATTGCAACAGGTCTGGTCTTTTAGGCTATCTATAATGTTCCAAATTTTCAAGTCATCTGCTAATAATGGACATTACTATTTAGGAAACATGAAGTGATATCGTTAATTAGATCAGATGTTACTGACATTTCAGACAGATGTCAACCTATCTTGACTCTTTGACTTTTACCAGATGTAGAGATTTTAATCCATTCAACAAACTTGATATAAGAGCCTACCTTAATTAATTTGCCCACAAGTATTTGATGATCTACACAATCAAATGCTTTGGAAAAATCTGTGTATTGTGATTGTTGATGATTATGATTGAGATATTAAGCCTTTACACAACCAAGACAGTTGCTTTGCTATAAGACAGTTGAAATGCTTAGTAATTGCAGATTGTATACAAATGCTACTATAATTTTTAATGTCTTTCTGACCTTTTTTAAATATAGGAGCAACATAACTTTCTTTCCATGAAGACGGAAACATAGAGGTTTCCAGAGATATATTAAACAATATAAATAACGGCATTACAAGGGTACAGACATTGTTTATAAAAAATTAGGCACTCTATCTGGGACAGCAGTAAGCTTATTGGGCACCTCATTTATGCAATAAAAATATCAGTCATGGTAATCTTAGAACAAATATTTGTACTAAAGTTGCTATTTATTGGATGTACAGGTATGTAAAGGTTGTTATTTGGTGGATACAAGTTTGGAAGAAGTTCAAAATAAATTAGGTGTGTCTTGACCATTTGTTGCTGATTAATATTACCAGATCTGATTACTACATCTGATAATATTATCAGAAAACCCAAATGTCAAATATACAAAGTACTGGTAAGACCAGTTCTTATAAAACTATATCAATCAAAGGCATGGACACTGTCAAAAAATGGTGAAGGATTGTTTGCTACTTGCCTTAATTTGGGAATTTAGCTATATTTATATTACATCTATCCAAGTTAAAATAATACATCAAGTTTGATACAAATAAAAATCATCAGCAGAGTTTTCTTCCACTCGACCAAACCTTAATCTTGCAACACTACCAAAAGTTTGTATATGAACTACACAAAAAATTGATAATCATCATCTCTATTGACTGGGTTAAAACCTTGTTTATATTCAAATACTGCTAAATCAAGGTAGACTTTGTTTAGTAGTGTTGTATAAGCTTCTATATTCATTGTATATCATTGCACCATATCAGCTGTAAATGACATGAATCAAAGGTGTGCAAACTTATACCATTTTATCTTTAACAAGAACATATCACACTCCCAGAAGAATAGTGTTGTAAATGCCAAAAATTGAGTTTTTGGCTATTGGCATCATTCATCATTTATTTTTGTACTCTTTTTAAGTAAATTTCGTAACTCAATTTATATTGTATTCAATGATTATGGACATTATGACATTAATAAATTCTCCAAACTTTGTCTTATTGTTGGTTTTTGCTACATTATTCATATAGGAGTGATTACATTCTGTTTTTATTCAAAATATATCATGAGTTCTCTAGATGTAATAGCAAAAATTACACTTAATTGTAATATTTTGACTTATACCACTCTGGCTCTGAGTGGCTCATATGTTGTAGGTATTTTTCGGTCTGAATTTAACTTTTTTTAAATGTACTTCAGACAGTCTCTTATTACCTGACAAATAAAAATTTCGATCTTTGAACAAATTCACAACTTTAGTGTTTGGGTAACTTTCCAATTACACAAGATTCTTACAAAAATAAGTTGGCACTGTATTATATTTTGAATATACTGATATTTTGAAAATAAGTATTGAGTCAAAACATTCTATACTGTATTCTCACATACATTATTTTTAAAATCAACTATACATGATGACCTGAGTCACATATACGAGGTTTTTTGTAGTGGTATATATAAGTGTAACTAAGTGATATTGAAAATGATACACCCACTTAAAACATAAGAAATACTAACGAAATTTTGGCAAATGATGTGTTGTATTGAAAACAAATATCAATAAAAATGCGTTTTTGATCAAATGGTAGCTTTATTCTGTATGATAACAGGAATTTTTAGAATTATTTAGTTTTTACTGGCTTTGAAGGCATTAGTTACTGTGGAATTGTCGGTAGGAATAGTAAAAATCAATTCATGGTAGTTCGAGCTTGAAATTCCTTTACCACAGAGCAAACATAATAACGTCTTATATAGGTCGTCCTGAATTAATTGTACAAAAAAACAGTAGATTCTACACTTTAAAATATTATGATTTAAGCCAACTTTCTTTAAAATTCATTTATTTTCAATGGGCTTCTGCCCAATAAGATTAACAATGTTTTCAGTGTATACAATAAAACAAAAAAATATAAGTGTAAATCTCACAATAATAAAAGTATAAACACCACAAAACTAATCACTTGTTTTACACATCAAAATGATGATTACATATTCCACAGCCACTCAAATAAACATATGCCTGAGACCCGAAATGAGTTCGGTGCAAAAAAATCTAGATCTGGGTGAATATTTGCCCATCTTAGTGCTTGAGATAAAAAAATATATGTATAGATGGTTCTGTGAAGAGGAACATAAAACACTTTGTTTAATCATTTTCTACGGAGAGGTACATGCAGACTAACCTGCTCAGCTGAGGACACAAAACTGTAGAATTAATTATGACATAAAGCATATTTGCATCTTTAATTAATCATTGGTCATACAATGAGAGAATACCAAGTTGGGTTTCAATTTGATCATAATTTACTTGATTTAATTCAAAAGATATACCCTGTTTATATGCTACATATTTCAAGAACTTGTGTTGAACTGTCTCAATTTTTGATATGTAAATATTATAAGATAAAGACCAATCACAAGAACAATACTCTAGATGGGGTCTGACTAACAACAATGTAGTAATTTAATCGCTTCAATATTCTGAAAGTCTCTAGTGAATCTTTTTATAAAGCCAAACATTTGTAAAGACTTGGAAATTATTGACTTATAATGTGCTTCAAATAAAAGTTTGGAGTCTAAATTAAGTCCTAGATCGCGAATTTCAGTAACCCAGTCAACAATGTTCTGTATATTATAATTATATTCCATTGGGTCTCTTGATCGTCCAAAATAAACAGCATGACACTTTGATGTGTTCAGGGCCATGGCATCCAACACACACCACTCACTCAACTGATTGAGATCGTGTGGAAGATTAACACAATCTTCTGTATTATTGATAATTGTGTAGAACTTTAGATCGTCCTCAAAAAGATATTGATGAATATGTTAAATAACAGGCGTCCCAAATGAGAATCCTGGGGTACTCCTGAATGAACCTTAATCTGACTGGAAACAAAATCCACCCATTTTTTAAAGTTTAACTATGAAAATATTATGGTTGGCCCAATCAATGGCTTGGAGAAATCAGTGTAGAGTGCATGTACCCTGCAGCCTCTCTCCATGGCCTTCCTCAGGAAGTCCACTAACACTTGTATATTATATTCAGTTGATCTGCTATTCCGAAATCCCAATTTTTAGTCTACTAGTTGTTTTTCAAGTGAAGCTTTAAGATAGTCACATACAAAACATTCAAATATCTTTGGTATTACACTAATTATTCTAATGGGCCTGTAATTATTCACCAATGAATTATCTCCCGTTTTAAAAATAGGTGTTAAAAACTATTTTTCCAGCATTCTGGAAATTCGCCCTTATTTAAGTATAGATTAAAAATGTGAAAAAGAGGTCTGGATAATATAAAACAACAATTCTTAAGAAAGCTGGGAGGCAATCCATCAGGACCAGGACCCTTATTCATATCCTGTTCTGATAATTTTAAATAAGTATCAGATATAGTTATGTTGAAACCAATCAAGTTAGTAAGACCAAGTGAAGGTGAATCACTGGGTATGTCACATATTTGAGTAGAATAGACTGTAGAAAAATATTCTGCAAAAAGATTTACAATATCTGGCTTGTGACTGGATTCAACACCATCATAACTCAACACTGCAGGCAATGGAGGCTTTCCCCTCTGTGAATTCACAAAGGATCAAAATCCGTTCAAATTATTTCCTAGTGATAATTCTGTTAAATAAACATGATTTCTGTAGCCTTCACCTTTTAACAATTTACAGTTGAGAAAAAGTGCGATAATCCAGAAGTTATTTAGATAAAAGTTATTTTTTGTGAGCTTTCTTTTTCTCAAATATCAGGTCCTTTAACTCTGGAGAGAACCAAGAAGGGAATCTACGTTTTGAATACCTTTTTAGGGGGATAAATAATTCTATAGTTAGTAAACTATATCATAAAAAATATTCACAATTTGATTCAGTAGTTTTACTAAAAATAAATTTTATAACAGATTGTTTAAGTTAAAATTTAATATTTTATTTTTCAATATAACTTTCATGTTTATGAACATTTATGTATAAACATTTATAACTGGTGGTTTTTAAGTAAGAGGAATTATAACTGGATGTATGGTTTGATGTAGCTGATAGAGGATATGTGGCCACATATGTGGCCACATATGTGGCATTAATTTGTGCTTTTTTGCTCTTCAAGTTAGCTCTATTTGGGTAAATATTTTCAAAAATAAGATAAATCTGTTAATAACTTCAAAACTCGCGTTTTATAAATCAGCTGCATAACTCTGATTTAACGCAATTACAAATGTACAGAAATATCCAAAAATGCGAAGGTCACTCCCCGAAGGTTTATTTTATTAATAAACATGAATATTATAAGTGCCGTAAAAATACGAGACTAAGTGCACAAGCCCATGAAATAATACAATTTGTTAAAATTTACTCAGTAGGAAGCAGAAAGAAATTCACTAGTTATTAAGTTACATAGAATACAACAACTGGTAGCTACTTTGACAGGTAAGTTAATTGTATGTTTAAAAATATGTATGTCTGTTTTGTGAACAAGTCTTTTGAATATTTTCGACTACCAACAAAATAAACAAAGATTTATTGTTGTATAACATGTCAAGTAATTGAATTAAACACATTAAACAGAAACAATACATTGTTTCTTTGAGCAGTATTTGTTTTTACGATTGGGTTGTTGCGAACCTTGCCAATCACCCTCCACATTTTATCCGGGCTTGGGATCGGCTGTGGTAATCGCAGAGCTACCCAATCCACCCCGCAGAGGACAAAAATGATGTTAGAAACAGCAGAGATGAAAACACTTAAAAAAATTTATGGTAAGCCACTATGACAGAGCTAGAAGTACAGATATACGACGTAGATGCAAGGTGGAGAACATCAAGAACTGGGTAAGAAATAGAAGAGTAGAATGGAACGATCATATAAGCCGAATGACAATAAATAGAGTAGTAAACACGGCAAGAGACGGTTCCTCAATAGGAAGACGATCAGTAGGAAGACCACGAAAACGATGGAACGACAATTTACTGGAAGCACATTGAAAACAGACAGAGTCATGTCTATATAAAAAAAGAAGAAGACAGTAAACAGATATATGTTTGCAGGTGTCAGTTTATCTAGTGTAAAAAAATCTCCAAAGAAGGTCGTGACATTAAGAATGGACAAAGTCCTGGATTTCAAACACCCAACAAACGACACGAAAAATCGTCAAAAATTAGATAGATGTGATCGAAAACAATGGACAGGAAGACTTGAAGAGGCTTATGTTCAGATGTGGACGTGAATGGCTAGACGAAGAAGAAGAAGAAGTGATCGAGGTATATTACACAGGGAGAAAAACCTTTGAAACTCGATTGATCTGACAACGCCGCGTAACCAAAGATCTCCCTCGGTCTGACCTTGGCGGTTTCAGATATTTCTGTCGACCTGTACTTCAGGCAACGGAGGAAAAATAGACAAAAACGTCAATATTTCTGAATTTTGGTATGAAATACCTTTAACTAAAGTTAATAGTTTCCGAAATATTAAAGAAAAAATAGTATACACCCTAATATTTTTTACATACATCAGTAGGATAATTAATAGTGTTATAGGATTTGGCATCAAACATTTTACGTTTTACATTAAATTAAAATTTTTATAAAAATTCAGTTTTGATCCGTCCATACGGACGGATAAGTCCGTATGGACATATAAACGTCCATAAATAAAGTCATTTTTCAAAATTTTACAAAATTGTGTCATTATACTTCTGGGACAACGATATTAAATAGCATCATTGGTTTAAAAAAAAACTGCTGCAATATTTATATCTTCCAGAAGTTGGTTGCGAGTGGTTATGGGATTCTTGTAAACACACTGTTTCGTTGCGCTCCATATACCAAAATCGAGCGGATTCAATTCTGGGCTATGTGGTGGCCAAGGAAAATGACTACCATGACCAATCCAGCATTCGGGAAAGTTGGTATTTAAGTATGTTTTCACTTCCCTCGTATAATGTGGAAGTACATCATCTTACATGAACCACATATTTTGCCTTAACTTTAATAGCAATTCTTCCAACAATTCAATCAAATTATTTTGTAAATAATGTAAATACATAGTTCTCACTATTCAAATTACGGGATATATCGCATGGTCTTAAGTCATGCTTATGTTTAATGGCATTCTTTCAACAAATAAATGATTACGAATGATTCCACACCATACATGTATTTTAAAATCATATTGAAAATGACTTTCTCTCTTAACACGAGGATTTTCAGTGTACCAGAAATGGTTGTTAAATAATGAAAAAGGGGTATTCAAGATTTCTGAGTCTGTTTCGGATATCATTTGCAAATCTGCATCTTAAAGGTAAATCTGCTGGAAATGGATTTTGCACAGGTGTAAAATGGTAAGGGTGAAAATGCTCATGGTGTAGGATTTTTAAAATTGACGTTTTGCTGATTCGTAACGCTGAAGATAAACTTCGTGTACTTGCTTGAGAATCATCTTCAACTATCCACCATTACTTCTTCGTCTTGACCAGGCGTAATAATTTTTGGTTAGCCTAGGTGGTCACGTTTAGGTCGAAATGAACCACTTTCGCCTAAATTCCGAAATATATGTTTAAATGATTAGGTTGCAGCCTGTTTGGCTATCTTAAATATTTCCTTGTTGCTGCACCTTGTGTAATATATATAATTGTAGCATGTTAAAACATTGCTACAATTATATCTCTCTTATCCATATTAGAAAAATATTGTGACTCGGCATTTTCTGCTTTTCTTTAGTAAACCAAATAAACTATATATTACAAAAGTCGCTGATTAATCGAACCAAGACTTATTTTTAGTTGTCAAAAGCATTCGTGACATCAGCTTAATATGTTAAGATTTCTCTATGCATTAAATAATATTGGGGTTGTCTAATGATGACATCAAAATTGGCTTCAAATAACACATTTAGCAGCCATAAAACAGCATTTTGTAGTATTACATAACCATCTTTGAGCTGTTTTTATAAGAATAAACTATTAGTTATGCGTATCGACAGGTATTCAGCGCTATAATGCACAAATATGACAACTACTAATATTATTATGCAGTTGATTTATAAAATGCGATTATCTCGAAAACAAACGGTTGACTTTTGAAGTTATTAACAGATATATCTTTTTTTTTTGTTGAAATAATGTATCTTTAATATTTTTTGACCCAAATAGGGCTAACTTAAACAGCAAAAAAGTTAAGTGCAAATTTATGCCAGGCATATGCGGCGCCCTCTATGAGCTAAATGTAAATTTCAACTTCTGTATCTTTCGTAATATCAACATATTAAAGTACATTGGCTGAAATCGTAATATTTTAAAGCATAGAATTTACAGTTTCTTTTTTTATAAATACTTGTACTAGAAGGACCATCCTCTATATATTACTGCTATCTGAATAACTGTAGACTGCAAAAATAACGCGTAAGAAAGCGTAAATAACCTTAGAGGCCGATTTTATACCTCTAAGTCTATCGCAGGCTGCTACAGGAAAAAGACTCCCTTTACTGGCAGTTTATTATAGGTCTTGGTTTGCATTTTTATCGACCACGTCTTATTTTGTCATTGAGCCAAAGACATAAGGGAATGCTATTGCAGTGGAGTAAAAAACGTATTCAGTGCGATTAGGAATCGAATCAAATTGTACCCGTAATGGACGACGAACAGTTCGCCGATAACTGAAAGACGGGGAATTTGATTTTGCGTAGGAAGTGAGAAGGCAATCCGAAAAGTTATGGTAGGTTTCGTATGAAAGCAGGTCTGCATTAGTTTAAGTTTAAAAGCATCAATATCCATCACTGCATGCCCCATTATTTTAAAACCAACTGCTATACTGTATGTGCAGCAACTAGAAAATCCAGTTTTTAACTGGATACTTCCAGAACCTAGACAACAGCCATAACTGTTAGATTATTTCGTGACTCTGGTCATCTAAGTCCTCAGAACTTTCACCCATTGAACATGTATAGGTAGCAGATTGTGTGAATAATATAATATATAAAAATAATTTGTCTTACTAAAGGAACTTAAAGATTATTACAATTTTCAGGCAAAGTAGACATCATTTTAGAAATTTGATCTTTTGATGTAATATATAAGCATCTTTCATTTATCAAAAATATATATAATATAAAATATTTTTATGTTTAACGGGTGTTGCATTTTCAATGTCACAGTATATGTATTTCTCTTGAGGGGGTATGCTTGGTTTTATTTAATAATGTATACGTTGTTTAAATTTTATTTAATAACTGTACATTTTGCAGCATGTTATGGTATTGTAACTGTTCCAACTGGTCCGTGGTATTGTCGTAAATGTGAAAGTCAAGAGAGATCTGTCAAAGTGGTGAGTGCTTAGTATCTAATTTTGTAATATGTTGAAGGGTATTGTGGTATTTATTGTGACAAAAGCTAGTTAGATTATAGTGTATTCACAGCCAAAAAAAACCGTGGTTAAACAATCACTCTCACTCTCTACCGCTATGATACCTTCGGTTAATGAATATGCCACTGGCAAAATTATCATGCGGTGTTTATGTACATATTCGCGCACTTTTCTTGGCTGTGAATATATTCTAGTTATATTTGATTCAAAGTATAACAGGGGACCTATTTTTGTAGTTATCTTTAGATTTTTTGATTTATCCGAACTGAACGGTAAAATTGTAGTATCATTTGTAAGCCATGCAAATACTTATTATAACTACTAATTATTTAGCAGAAATTTTAAATTGTATGTCATGTTCAAGTAAAGCTATAAATTACTAAATAAACCAAAGCCGTACCAAGGTCATTGACAGTTTAATTTTCTTATTATTGTTGAAAAACTATTTGATTATTTTGAATATTTTATAAAAAATTGCGTTGTTCAACATAAATTCAATATTTAAATATAGTTCGTCATTATATTAACAAATAAAAATATGAACAGGGGATAAAGGGGCTTTTGTGAAAATAAATTAAAACAACCTCTTGGAATATTAAACAATTTTGAAATAACGAAGAAAGATAAAAAAGGCATTTCTATACATAAATATTATGACTACTGGAGTCACGGAGACAACCGAAAAATATTTAACCTGATAAGTCACAAGTGCAAATTCGTAAGAACAGAAAAAAGGAAATAGTTTAGAGAAAATGGACAGTCAATAACGAACAGTATTACTAAAAGGTACAATATAATAAAGACAAGCAAACCCTCTGATATAGTAGAAATAATACAATATACGGGAAAGCTGTAGAGAAGGGCATTAATGAAGAGATAATGAAATAGCAAGTAATAATTTTTTATGAAAACAGAGTAACGATTAAATATTCTTTTATAAGGGATTAAACCCACAACTGATTGTAATGGGGTTTTGACAGGATCTCTTCGGATTAATGCACCACACAGTGATTCGTACACTTTTTTCTTGAAAGGTCACTTCAGGCCTGCTTCTGATAATCTTCCAATCCAGATTTTCTAGTGCATGGCCTATCTTGGGTAAGGCCAAATTCTTGATGTCATAATTGTACACGATTCTCTTCAAATTAGTTAGAGCACGCCATATATCTTTGTAACTTACCTTGTCTGTATACGACTTCCTGGTCACCATATATAGCAAAGATCAAAGACCATCTTCTAATCTCAGTACTCTTCTAACTTTAGGCTGCTGATTTTTAACTCGTCCAAACGACCAAACTTCTTATAGACTACTGACGAGATTCCTGTAGTCATCTCAAGGTCTTTGGCAACATAGTGGACTAGAGAGACGTTATGCGGAACACTAAAAAGATCCTGGTGAACTTCTGTGGTCACGCCGAACCTAGCACTCTTTTTCTCTGCGTAATTTGACATAAATTCATTAAAGCTTGATCGCCGGTCATTTTATATCATGTTGAAGTAGTCGTACTTCTTCTGCTTTCTTTGAGCCAGCATAAGGTGCAAGACGATTTTTGTGAACTACTTTTGGTTTACCTTTTGGCAACTTCTTAATTCGGTATATTACGTCATTTATTCTCTTTTTAATTTTATACGGACCTTCCCATTGCCTTTGTAGTTTAGGAGACAAGCTTCGACTACTTTGTGGATTATAAAACCTACTTCAAAGCTTTCATTCCTAAATCGAGAATCATATTGATCTTTCATTCTGTCACTAGCTAACTGGATCTGTTTTCGGGCAAGTTCATACATGTTGTTCATTCTTAACTTAAGCTGAGTGACATATTCTTCGCCTGCAACATGTTCTTCAGAAGGTCTGCAGCCAAACTCTAGGTCTCAGGGCAAACGAACTTCACGACAGGCAGGTTAGAGTCTGGCCTGTAGTTTTATTCATGGCCGAGCGGTAGGCCATTAGAAATAAATGAATGTGCTGGTCCCTATCTCTTTGAAGTTCTGATACAACTTTGGACAGGTGTTTATCCATCGTTCGGTTTCTATATGATCTACGAGAGCAAGAAAAACCTGTACGCATTGATTCATCATGCTAATTAACTTTTTCACTCCTCCCTCTTCATAAATACTTCTAACATTCAACGTGGCTATTTTTAGTTAGTTTTCCAATAATTTAGATTCTTTGCTTTCTATGGTCTCTATAGTCATGTCCTTATTGTTTGCGTTTTCCGTCTTTATTTGTACAAACTGCGGCGTTTCTTTAAAAACAGAAAAGCTGGAAGAGAGTTGGAATAGAACCAGAAATTATGAAATATATGTACGAGGATACGACCATTTACGTAGCCGAGACCGACGACTTTACGAGCCCTCCTAAGCACGATGGCGGCTCGTATAATTTTTAGAAGTTGAGAATTTGCTAGCGAGCTATAGCTCGCACAGTTGATGAGCAAGAGATGTCCAGTCTTGCTCCAGCGCTACGCTTTCCCTGAACGATAACTTGCAAAAGCTGGTATTTTGTCCCTCTAATCACACGGCCTAGATATTGTTTTTCACATTCCACATGTTTCCTACAGTGGTACGGGCATGCACAAAGAATGGCGGAGAACAGGTACAAATGTTATGATAGATAAAGACCTCAGAGAAAGTGACTGGAAGAATAGAGTGCTGTGGATGACTAAAACGGCGAACTCATAATGGGAAAAAACAGAGGAAGAAGAATTACAGATTATTAATACAGTATTCAACCAACCTATCGCTACGTTCATTCGTCTTTTCAATTTATATCGCCCCAAACAATTCTCCACTTCTCCTTAAAAAACGATTACTCTTAAATCCTTAAATCGCCCATTATGATATTTATATAATGTCTTTTAGTTAGCAACATATTATATAGCCAATTTATTCATATGTAGAATGTCTATTGTATCTTCATCCTTGTCTGCAGTGGATGCATATACTTGAATTATATTTATTTTACGTTTTAAATGAGAGTTAAGAGACAATATCAATTATGCAATCGTTCAACTAAGTATTATAATAAATATATGTAAACTTTTTAAATCAGGTCGTTATAAGAAATTGTTTTATAGGTAATAACCCTGAACAACTAAGGAATGGCCACTTTGCATTTAGAATTTGTCCTATTTTGAATTTACAATTAATTTTGAACGATTAAAATTTAACGAATTTATCTAATTTTGTTTACTATGACATTTTTAATTAATGAGTATTGTGGCGTTTTAGAAATGCGAGCTGTGTCCCAGCAAATATGGCGCTCTCAAACGTACCGACAATTCGGGTTGGGCACATGTTGTCTGTGCTTTGTATATTCCAGAAGTGCGATTTGGAAATGTTACTACTATGGAACCGATTCAGTTGCAGTTGATTCCTGCTGAACGATTTAATAAAGTAAGTATGTCTCTCTTACACTTTTTGCTTTTCACTATCAGAAGAAAGTCTCTTCTCTTTTAGTTATTTACACTTTGCTCAATAAATCGGGAGTCCAATGACTGAAAAGTCTTTCGTCACATCCGAAAACGCCTACCTAGCAATTTATTGAATTTTTCAAGTAAATTAATTTCAGAGCGAGCCAAATCGTTTAAGGTAGAGGTTACTCAAAAATCGCGTAATTCAAATTATTCAAATTTCTCATTAACAAAACACTTTTGCAGATGCTTTGTTCTACTGAAAGTTTTTTTGACCACCAGGAATTTTCTTTATATTTTTTATATGGTTGTTCAAGTAAATGTGTAGTATTCTCAATTATTTGCCTGATTCTTTGACAGGTACTCGATTTAAAAGAATTTTCATGGAATCCCAAAAAAACTTTTTAAAAACAATTATATGTCTTCTCGATTTTCATAAGTTTGATTGTCAAGATATAATATTTTTATGGCATTCACTTTTAAATCTTCAAGTCAATTGTGTGTCCATCTTCAACTGATGTATTTTACTGTTTTTTTACTGTTGGTAAGCATGGTGTAATCCTGCAAATTTGTTTTTGGCCATTCTTCTTGTGTGTCATCTTTAACTGATGTATTTCATTGTTTTTTGTTGATATTGAAAGCACGTAGTAATCCTGCAAGTTTTTGGCCATTCTTCTTGTGTGCCATCATCAACTGATGTATTTCAACTGATGTGTTTCACTGTTTTTTTTACCATTGGAAGCACGGTGTAATCCTGCAGATCAGTTTTTGGTCATTCTTCTTTTGTGCCATCTACAACTAATGGTTTTTACTGTTTTTTTTTACTATTGGAAACATGTTGTAATCCTGCAGATAGGTTTTTGGTCATTAATATTGTGTGCCTTCTTCAACCACTGAAGTTTTTCATTGATTTTTATTATTGGTAAACACATTGTAATCCTGCAGATCCTTTTTTGGACATTCTTCTTGAATGTCATCTTCAACTGATGTTTTTTACTGTTTTTTTACTATTGGAAGAACATTGTAATCTTGCAGATAAATCTTTAGCAATTCATCTTGTGTGCCATCTTCAACTGATGTATTTCACTGTATTAGTAACCACATTGTAATCCATCAGATAAGTTTTTGGACATTCTTCTTGTGTGCTATCTTCAACTAATGTTTTTTGCTGATTTTTTACTATTGGATGCATGTTGTAATCCTGTAGATAAATTTTTGGTGATTCATCTTGTGTGTCATCTTCAATTGATGTATTTCACTGTTTTCTTACTATTGGAAGCACATTGTAATACCACAGATCAGTTTTTGGCCATTCATCGTGTGTGCCATCTTCAACTGATCTATTTCACTGTTTTTTTACTATTGGAATTATGGTGTAATCCTGCAGATCAGTTTTTGGTCATTCTTTTTGTGTGCCTAACTAAACTGATGTATTACACTGCTTTTTTACTATTGGTAAGTATGGTGTAATTCTGCAGATCAATAATGAGGTTTACAGTTAATGAAAACTAAATTGATTCTTGATCAAAGGGTCTCCAATTACAGCTAACTATTGCGTAAAATTGTTCGTTAGGCCTCCCTGTGAGGAAAAGTGATCAGGATGGACAATTTCTTTTTTTTTGTAATTCCTAATATTTAATTTATTTAATAGGTTTGCTATATTTGCGAAGAGAAAGGGAAACCGTCTAATGCAGCTGTAGGTGCTTGTATGCAGTGCAATAAGGTTGGTTGCAAGCAACAATTTCACGTAACTTGTGCCCAAGGATTAGGACTTCTTTGCGAAGAAGCCGGAAACTATTTGGATAACGTTAAATATTGTGGCTATTGCCAACATCATTACAGTAAACTGGTAAGTACATTAAAACTTATTTTTAACCATTGTTCAATACAACAATCCTAATTGTATGGACGAGCTACGCGTCCCTAAAGAGCCAATTTTGGTCATACTTTATGTTTTTAAGGTTAAACTATCAAATTTATTTTTATGTAGAATTGGAACATGTTCAAAAATAAAATTTTATGCAAAAATGCAAAGATTAATTTTATTCATTTTTCAATTTTAACTGTTTGTACTTTTGGTCGCTATGAATATTGTCTTCAACAGATTTGAAATATATGATAATCTTAAAAATCTGATAATGACAATTAACCACCATCATGGAAGTTGGAACAGTTATTGAGATATTTAGGAACAAATGGATTGCAACTGATCACCGGCTGTGATGAGAAAGCGCACCAATTTACCTGGGGTAGTAGAAACATCAATGAAAGAGTTATTACTACAGTTTTTTATGGAATATGATCTAGACATACTAAATGTAGGAAGCAAACCAATTTTCGTAACTTCACAACGAAAGCAGCTAATTGATATAACAGCGAAACAACTCACGTGACTCAAATTGTAAAAAAATAGCATGTATAAAATGAGTCTTGTTCGTACTATCGACACATTTGTTTTGAAATACCACAGGTAATGGGCCTATCAAGGAAACTTATAACTTTCGTAAAACAGACTGGGAAGCATGTCAAACGGTTCTGGAATATTTTTTATACAGGGCAGAGTATTGTTTAGGCAAGGGATGGTAAGGCATACACTAGACCTAGACGTGGCTGCCAAACCATTTCAAGAGGTTGTCATGTCGGTATCCGTAGACAATTTTTCCGGAGAGAGTGAGTTATTTCAACAAGAGAGTGTCCTGGTGTAGTAATAACCTTGCAAATCAAAAGACAGAAGTCGGACGAAAAATTACTTTCGCCAGAAGATCAGGTATTTCGTTATCGCAAAGTTCTGACTGAATATAATACGCTCAGATAAGTTGCTCTCGCCTGAAAAACTTTTTAAAGGTCAAGGAAAGTCTTCTGAAACAAAATTTGTACCAATGGACAGATGGCAGCAAACTGTACTGGGGAGAACAACCTACGATTTTATTGAAAACTGAGAAGTGGTAGATCAGGACAAAAGCAAATGGATGATAACACCATTGTACACTTTGTGCTTGGTAACCTGGGTATGTTTTTGCTCCAACCGATCAAATATAAATTTACTTTGACATACTTCGGTACTCTTTACATTGACGAATGCAGTTTTTTGTTGTTTTAATTAATAAAATGCAATGTTTGTTATGAATTATGTTTGAATTGTTGTTTATTTTTTTTTTTTTTTAGAAAAAAGGTGGTAACGTCAAAACGATTCCTCCTTACAAACCAGTTGCCAACGAGGCACACAACTCCGACTCCAATTCCGAAAAGGAACCGGAGGGGGGTCCTTCGAATTCCAAAGTCGGAATTTCACCACCCTCGTCCGGTAAACGGAAAGCCATCCAAGGAGGAAGCAAAGCTCCGGCGACAAAAAACTCCGGTAAAAACACTAACTCCCAACAACAACAGAAAACCGTCCACAATAATAATAAAGCTAGTGACAAAACTAAAGTGACAGTGAAAAGTGGAAAGAGCGAGGAGACTCCTCCCGCCGATAACGCCGAATCGAACAAAAAAGACGTGGAAAGTGAACAGAAAGAAGTGAAAGACACTAAAGGTTCAAAAAAGCGAAAAGCTAATTCAAGGACGCCCACTCCCGTGAGTAGCGGGAATTCTAGTGAAGTAAGTGTTGTGACGACAGTGACCCTTACTGGTACATCAACTATTAACACAACCAGTACTATAACTAGTGACAAAAAAAGTACTGTAAGTGATAGTGCAGATAAGACGAAAAAAGTAAGTCTGATAAGGTTATCAATTCCCTCATTTTGTAAACAGTGACATTCTTATAACAAATTAAAATTATTTATTAGTTTATGCTGTGGCACTTATAAGTAAATAATTTGTTTTGTTGGGAACTGGTAAAATTATTTCGTTTTGTTTTGGTAATATTCAAGCTATTATTATTCATATGAATTTTTTTATAGGAGTGATTTTAAACAATTTTCGAAAATATAAATTCTATAGGTTTTCATCAAATATTAACAAAATACAAATGAATGATCTAGTTGCAAGTGAATTTTGAAATAATCATCATTTTGCAAAGTAATGTACAGAAAAGAAAATCCAGGTATTATTTTAATGTTTTCTAGTTTTTATTGCTTATTACAGTTGCAGTTTACTGCAATAAAAATGGAAGATAGTTTTGTAAGTATCCTGAATGTGAATGCACTTAGTGAAGATAACGAAGATGAACAAAAAGAACTTTTTTAAAAAGATGTAAGATGCAAGCAAAGTACTTTAATTGATTACCAAAACGAGATATAAAGCTGATCATCGCTGACTTTCATGCAAGGAGAGAGATATACAGTGTAGGAAAATTTTTATGGTCGGTATGGACCTTACGTGAGATGGAGTGAGAAACAGCTGTTTAAAAAGAGAGAGGTATATTAGGTACGCCCTTTATATCGCCGAATGGAAATATTAAAAAAGGGGAAATTCAACGTTGCCAAACTTATTGGTTTTATTTGACCTGTTGTCTTTTTTTGCATTTGAACAATGTTCTATCAAGAAGATAAAATGCTCAAGATAATCAAATTTGGGCGAAATTGATTTAAATGGCAGGTTACTGTTTTTTTTATTGGGAATATGCCACAAGTTTTCTTTACAATAATTGTAATATAACATTTTGATTTCCATTTCGGAAATCGTTTTATATAAATAAAATTTATTAATGTTTCGTATTTTAAGTACGATTTCCGAACTAAAAATCTAAACATCAAAATAATTTCCCAATATGAAATAATAAACAATTAAACATGCATACAATAACGCCAAATTAAAAAATATTCATACACTAATTTATTTGGCAACGTCTAGTCTAGATAGTCGTCTGGTCACGTCTGGTCAAAAGATCGAGTAACGAGAAGTAGAGGTGGGTCGTGCTAGTTTATCGTTAAGAGCTTAGGAGCAAAATTTCGGACCAGAGTTTTTTAAATGCATTCATTTTTTTCGAATCCTGAGAAAACTAATAAATATTTTTGAAAAAATTAAACGCAGAATGAAACAATACATTATTACCGAGAGCTTAAAGTCCCTGAAAACTTCTATAATGTTTATTTTAATAAGTTATAGGGATGAAAAAAAAAACAAAATTTAGTGTGATTTTTAATTTCAAATATCTCATTAAAAAAACATTTTGTTTATTCTAAGGGACCTTCGGCCCTCGGTAATAATGTAATCTTTCATTCTGCATTTAAATTTTTCAAAAATATTTGTTAGTTTTCTCAGGATTCCAAAAAAATTTAAATTTTTTTGAATGCTAAAAAGCATTTAAAATTTTTAATTTTCATAAACAAGTAACTATGATTGTTTAAAAGTAGTTTCAAGTAAGATAGTACCTACATAAACAAACATAACGGCTATTATCGTTTATGTGTATATCTTTTGAAGTGAAAGAAACTACCTAATGATATATTTATTATAACTTGAAAAATAAACTAAACAATCATCATCATCATATAACGGGGGTCCTACGGCGATTGCCGCTTCCCGCATTTCAGCCTCCATCTTTTCCTATCTCCCCAATCTCCCTCTTCTAAGCCTCTAGATTGCATTGTTTTTGTAATTTCTCTTCTCCAGGAATTTGGTGGTCTTCCCCTTTTCCTTCTTTCTGGCGGAACATACATTAAGGGTTTCTTTGGCCACCGCTCCTCCTCCATTCTCATCACGTGACCATACCATTGTAATTGCCTTCCTTGTATTCTATCTGAAAGAGTATCTCTAATTCCTGTACGGTTTCGTATTTCCTCATTCCTGATTCTTTCCATTCTCGATACTCGACATGACCTTCTAAGATAATCCATTTCCACAACGTCTACTTTATCTCGTTCATTCTTTGTCATCGTCCAACATTCGGCACCATATGTGGTAATTGGTTCTACAATTGCTCTGTATACGCGAAGTTTGGTATGCATCTTTATTTTATTAGACCACAGTAATGAATTCAGTATTCGGATGCATTTTTTCCCTTGGGTTATTCGGTTTTGTACATCTATCTTAACTCTGCCATCTGCTGATATGATGCTTCTGCTAAATCTTTTTGCTAAACCCGATATTAGTAATTGTACTATGTCATATACTATGGATGTAAGTATGCCGTTTGCTAAAATTTTATTGCAAGATTCTTGCAGGCAGCGTACCATAACAATCACTGAACTAGCATTCAAGTATTTTTGGTCACTCATTGTACTTGTTATTTCTTTAAACGGCCGTAAAATTTGGGAAAGTTGAGAACAAATAATCCAGTGTTCTTTATTTAGATTAGGTTTAAGTCTAAGTCTGTATTATTTAATACCAATGTGGAACGGGTTGCCTCTTCTAACTCGGTCATTCTTTTTAACATGTAATAGGTGAAGTTCTTCCTAGTTTCCACGTCTTGGATTGGCCGTTTGGGAACTGTGTTCTGTTGTAATTAATACTTTAAAAGCCTTTCTGAAGATAAGGTACTTTTTTGAAATGTGTTTTTTGCAGAATTGTCGAAAAAAGGACTTTTTATTTTATCTATTTGTACACGACAGCATTTAAGTGCGTCCCCCCACCAATAAATTTAATCATCATCATAAATCACAATCATCATAAAACAAAACATATTTAATAGCTTTGACCATATTTTAGGAATTATCAGTTACTGCAAAATTTACTTTTCGTTTTAGACCCGACTGATTAATGATTTCAGTAATCGCTGTTTTCTGGATTATGGTTTCCAGAAAAATGGCAGCAGCCTAATAAAAAAGTTTTGAATACTAAATTTTCGGTTAAATATTGTCCTGTTAATGCGAAGTAACTCTCAGTTACTCCAGATGTCCAGAGGTCAGTAGTAATACAGATATTTTCTACTTCTTTAACAACTTGCGATCTAATAATTTGCTCACTTTTGACATAACATTCCTGAAGTAATGAACCTGACAAAGTTTTTCTTGTTGGCGGTTTATATCCAGGAATCCACCCTGCAAACTTTTTAAAAGCTGGTTCTTTAACTATGGAAAACGGATGAAACGAAAAGTTTAGTAAATCTTGAAAATCAATCAGTCCAAGAAAAAGAAACTGATAAAGATGACTTAAGTCCATGGTGTATTTTTGATGAATTAATTGGACATGACTCATCTAAACATACACCTGTATCGAGAGGTATAAAAGAAGTCGACATGTAATTGTCTGATGATATATTACCCACAAACAATTTCGAACGGAGATTGTCCATTACCGTGGTGAAAAAACCATCGCCATGTATATCGTAACTTAACCACTATATTCATAAAATGTTGTAGTATTGTAACAAAATCTTTTCCTTGTGAACACATGTTTAACATCTGGTATAATTTTAAATAAAAGAAGAACGCGATTAACAAGAAAAGTGGAAAAACTTATGTTTTTAAATGTCAATTTAGACGATTCGCGATTTAATAATGTGTAATGTAAATGTAACTATTTAAGTACCATTTTTATTATTTAATTTATTTTTCAAGTTACAATAAATATATCCTTCGTTAGGTTCTTTTATTTCAATACTTATACACATAAACGATAATAGCTAATATGTTTGTGTACTCGCTAATTTGAATACTGGTAAACAATCAACTAGTTACAGTTTACGAAAAACGGTTCCGATAAAAATTAAAAAAACGAGAAGACCCACCTCTAGTTTTTTAGGTATATTAGGATCGGAACCAGAGAATATCTGATCGGAACTAATCGTCTCACCAATGGGCAATGGCCAATGAGTGTTAAAAGGATTTTAAGAGGGGAGACGAAGGGGAAATATGATTGTTATCTTTGTCTAATTCGTTGAAAATATGATTTTATATCTGCGTTAGATATCCTGTTAAATTTTACCATACCGACCATAAAAATTTTCCTACACTGTATACAAACCAATTATAGGCAATTACAATAATATGAAATTAGTAACGATAATGAACAGATTTATTAACCTGGCAACGATAGAAAGTCTATCAGTAGTAAATACAAAAAAATCCAACATAAAGATATCCATAAAGGTATCTGGTTAACACCAAATAAAGAGTACTCAAACCAAATAGACCATATATGTACTGATACATAAAGAAGCATGAAAAAATGGTAACAGATTACTGAAGCTATAGAGGAGAGGAAATGGATAGTGATTTTTCTTATTTGGGTGTCGTCTTCTTAGCGAAGGTTGGCGATGACCTCTGCAAAGTCTTCCCTATTTTGGGCTTTCCTTATTAAACTTTGAAATTCTAACCCTGTCCAATTTTTGATGTTGCGCAGCCAGGTCATTTGTCGTCTACCCGGACCGCGTCTGCCTTCTATTTTCCCTTCTATAATAAGCTGAAGGAAGTTATACCTGTCGTGTCTAAATATGTGTCCAAAATAAAATGTTTTACGCTTCTTGACAATTTCTGTGAGTTCACGTTCTCTATTCATACGCCTTAAAACTTCTTCATTTCTAACGCGGTCGGTCCATGGAATTTTCAGCATGCGACGAAATACCCACATCTCAAAGCTCTCTAAACGTCGTAACTAGATGACTGATAACGTCCAAGCTTCAACGCCGTTTAATATGTGATAGTGATGACTTTTTATTAATCCATTAAGACCGAGAATTTGTTTTTTAAGATTTATAGATGACATTAAAAAAGTATACAATATATATGACAATATAATGACATTAAAAATGTAGATTAACATTAAAAAAGTTGACTTATTTAGTGTGGTAAGGTGCAAAACATTTAATGCAAAGTCCAATGTTACATTTTGACACATTGTTCTTCCAAAATAGTTACAGGCTTCTCCAGCACATCTTCTGTTGCACTATATCACAAAATGATTCATTGAATCGAATCTAATATCTGAAAGTAAATTTGTATTTATGCTGATAGGCCCAGGAATCTATACTTGTACTATTTCTCGTCTAAATTCAATGATGACATCTTATTATATTTTTACTTTAAAGGAACCAGCCATTCTGAATTGCTGCATCGATCAGCCATGTAAAAATTGGCCTATACCACTTTTTGCCCCTGATTCAATACAGTAAGTAGCTATACCCTGATTCATTAGGTCAGTCTGTACCATGTTTTGATTGTAAGAAGCCACAAAATTTGGATGAGACACCATCATATGTTTTTTTTCCTTTGTGGTAATATCTTTTGACTGTCTTTTCTGCTGAACTCCGGCGCTTGTTGATGCTAAAGTAACAACTGAATTATCCATCCAATGAACCAAAAGGACGTTGTCGTTTCTTTTCACAGTTTGTTCAAAGTTTCCACACACGTTTTTTAAGTCTTATTTGCTAGTTAAGGGACACGACTTCAGTATTTAGCTTTCTCTGATTGTACCTATGGCCCAATAACCCAAATGTCGAAGGTATGCCAGCAAGTTTCATTATCAGTTGGCGCTACAGCCCTTCGTGAGCCTTGGCCTGCTTCAAAACATTCTTCCATCCTTCCCTATCGAGTGTCTGCCTTCTCCAGCCCCTCACTCCAATCTCCCTCAGATCTTCCTGTACATCGTCCAGATATCTGAGTTTAGGTCGTCCCCTTCTTCTTCCGACCGGCCTCTTTAGCATAGTTATTTTAGTGGGATCACTCTCATCCATCCGCATAACGTGGCCCACCCACCCTAGGCGGTTTATTTTGATGGTCTTCACAATATCTGCATCACCAAAAAGTCTATAGAGTTCAAAGTTATATCGTCTTCTCCACAGACCCTGTTCGTTTACTCCGCCAGCAAGTTTAACCCAGTAATTAAATTATCTATGTGTAAAATGTGTGGCAATTGTGGCATTGGTAATTCTTTTAGCATTAACATTTTCCTACCAACTGGCTAATCTGTACATTTTCATGAGGATTAGTGTCCTGATAAAGGTCAAAATTGACTAGAAAGCATCCCTTAGTACCACAGATACATTGTTTACATCCGTGGCGCCCGTAATATTTGATCATAGATTCATTGTATGATAAATTCTGGAGTGAAACAATTTTCCTTGTAAGTGGTTCATTAGAGGTTGTATCTTCTTATCAGACTGATCTATTTGGGTGTTGTCGGCCACATGAATGAATTTTTTAATTTAAAAAAATCTGTCTCGCTTCATAGCCTCTGCTACAATTTTTTTAAGGGTATTATCTTTCATGTCCCACTAGAGACGTGTTGCTGGCAAATTATTATATCCGCTAAGTATAAGTATTCCGAAAAAACAACATATTTCTGAAGAATTTATTTCCGGGACAGCTTCATTTTTAAAATGAGCATAGCGTTGCGTTTGTTCTGCGAGGAATTCAAAAATTTTTTTATCAAAAAATTCAAATAATTTAACCAGTGACATATCTTTATATATAGAAAAAGTGGTTGTTGGAAATTTTCGAGGCATTGCTTGAAGATCGCCTGAAATCCATTTGGCTGGTAACTTTTTGGAGAGACCATCGGAAATCCATTCCTTTTCTTCTGGAGAAATCGAAATAATATTTTTATGAGTTGGAGAAATGTCTTATGAAGTTATCTGAAAGTAAAATGAAACCATAAAACATCTCACTAACTTTTTAGTAATGTGAAATGAAAATATTTTTACACCTACTTTTCTAGCTATGTCGATATCGTTGCACTCCCCAATTCTATCATTATTTAGCAATTTGATCTTAGCTGGAGCACGCAACTGACGACCAATAAATTTAAAATATTGAAATTTGAACAAAAACAAAAAAATTACCATTCAGATTCTGAAGTATCTTCTTCCGCCGAATCCCTGTCAGTTTCCACGTTAGTTTCCGGCAACTCCACAAAAATTTGATCCACTTTCTGCTGTATCCCGTCATCACCCCATATAATATCCAATGCTTCAAAATCGAAAAAGCTTTTCTAAAATGTTAAAAGTTTGTTATAAAATAATGTACCATTAAAAAACTACACAGTCTCAAAATGTCTACAGAGATCATATGGGATTACAAACTTTTGAGTTTACTGCCCTATTGTCAAACCTATTTAGTTTTATTTTTTTTAATGATATGTCTTCCATAACCAATTCAATACCACATCACGATCGTTTTAAAAATAATCAAATAATAAGTGTAAATAAAAGTGTACTTATTGAGGTTCCATTTTCGCATCTAGCGCAATGCAATGTGACAGCAAAATGTCTATATAAATGACCACCAAACACAAGTAAAACAACCTGCAACCTGCATCAACTGAAAGCTGAGTGTCCAGTGAACATGTAAACACAGCGCACATGCTTATATATTCTTGATTTTGACAACAGCGGGTGCGGTAAAAATATCTAATTAACGTTACCTAATGGTATCGATAGGCGCTAATGGGTTAATCGCAAAAATGAATTAACATGCTCATCAAATTCTTCAAATCAGCATTCATCAAATGAAGAATATGTCGACGACATATGGCAGCGAATGAAGGTAATAAAAATGGCATTATCAAGCAGAAACAAAGCTAAAAGTAAACCAGACTGGTTTGATAACAAATCCAAATAGGTAGAAGACAAAAATAAAGCATGAAATAGAAAGTAAAACAAATATCTAGATCAGGAAGGCGTAAGTTCTTGCCAAAAAATATTGAAAATAGAAACTAACTTTAGAGAAAAGAACAGTAATAAAACATTTAACAAATAAATAAAAAAGAGAATCTATTTTATTTCTGATGCGGATGAGATGCTCGTTAAATGAAAATTTGGCAATCATCAAATCAGCAGTTGCCAGATTACAACAGATGTTTGCAATTAATCTCGAAAGAGACAAATATTTACTCAGTATTTTCATAGAAATTAAAAATTGCAGAATTCATAAAATAGTATAATCAAAATTTACTTTTTAAAGGCTTTCTCTCTTTATATTTGAATTATAAATATTTTATATTTGAATTATAAAAACATCCCAATACTGCCAATCCCAAATATTTTATTTCGTGGTTGACATTTGCAGCTATATTAAGCTTGTATTTTCGGTAAACTCAACCGTTTGGTCTATACATATATTTAGTCTATATAAAGCAAAACAAAATATATGGAGTGCACAAAATCGAATCAATATGAGAATCTGAAGTTAGACAACCATACCTACAAATGTCCCCACTTTTCCCTAACTAGGCTCAATAATAAATGACAACAACATCAGTCAAAGATACAAGCATGGATTTTTAACGGAAATATATAACGGAATCGTGAGTCTAAGCTTAGAATCTACAAAACAGTAATTAGACCAGTGGTCACATATGGATGTGAAATGTGAACCCTCTCAACCACTGATGAAAATCAATTGAGAATATTTGAGCGCAAAATACTAAGGAAGATATTTGGACCAACCCAATGGAGCGATATTCATGGAGAAATGAACCACGAGCTGGATGAACTAATGCAGAGCACAGATATTGTTAGATTTTTAAAGTCACAAAGACTAAAGTGGATGGTCACCTAGAAGTATTGCCAGATAATCGAGCTGTAAAAGTAGTCCAGAGATGGAAGCCCCAAGAAAACAACAAGAGGAAGGCCCCTCTTAAAACCATGAACATCAGGCAGTGGCGAAGGAAAGTATCCAACAGGTCAGAATGGAAGAACATTGTTAAGCAGGCCAAGACTCACAAAGGGTTGTAGCGCCATTAGAAGAGGAAGATTATCAAGGGATTATGTTAGGCGCAATCATAAAATCAAAAAAGAGATAATACATATTAACTGTTCTCATACAGTTCCAATCCTTATCATTATGTAATGTAAGCTGTATGAATTGTGTTTTCAAAAGATTTCGTTTGGTTCAATACCTATAGAAATTTTTGGAATAGAAAATATCTATGAAATTATATCGAAAGATATGCTTCTTTTCTAGAATTTTCTGAAGATTCCAAATAACAAGTATTTTTCCAAAATTTTATACTGCATGTTTTATTTTCATCTAAGCAGATATTATGAGCTGTGAATATTTTATTAAGATCAGATGATTATTAAGACATATTTAAGGGAATTACGTTTTTATTGGGTGAAGCGCCTTAAACTAATAATCAAAAAATGTTTTTTGAAAATTTTACAGTGACCTTTTCTTTTAAAAAATATTATTAAACTTTTCTGTTTAGGCGAGGATCGAAACAACACAAGCAATAATATCCAACCAGCCCGTGGTGGCTCTCACGTCGATATCTCCCACCAAAACAATAGTTCAACCCACAACTTCTGAATCGTTACCAACAGTCAGTACACCACCTGTTGTGTCAACACCACCAGTCATTCAGACAACGCAAGTGATATCCCAGTCGCTTGTAGTGTCAGTGCCACTTGTAAATACATCTCTCAGTCCCCACAAGGCGATTGTCAACAATCAAACTAGTGTAGTTACGCCTGTATCTCAAGAGAGAAGTAGCAGTACAGGGAGTGCGGAGAGAAGCACACCTGTTATAATTAGTAAGTAGATCAATCACATAATAATATTCCCTTAGTTGACTTACAAAAAAATACTATACAAGCAGGTTTTGTAAAAGGAAAAGGTGTTCGAGAACAAATATGGAACCTACGACAACTTATTGAGAAGTCTAGAGAAATTCAGTTACCAGTGATAATGTTCCACGAATTATGAAAAGTCCTTAAAAGAGTGGACTGATTGAGTAGGCTTGCTAGAGAAAAATTTCTTAATAAAGCCACAGAACAAGAAATCCTGGATATTTTGGGAAGACCTGAGTTCAAAAAGCAAGAAAATGGGTCTAAAAATGAAGAAAACTAATCGTAACATATAGATTTTGTATTTTACATTATATGTACAGAATATGACTTTGATTGCCAGTAGTCAATGACTACTGTTTTTAACGAACATACAAATGTTTGAAGACTTTTTACTCAAAATCTTTTTCTCCTGTTGATAATAACAAATAATTCAAACTGTTTCAAAGAAATTTCTCTGAGGCAAGGATTTTATATAAGGAAAGAATTGAACAAAAACGTATATTTTTGAAAATGATACATTAAAAAAACAAAAAATATATTAACAGGAAAATTAAGTAACATTTACTGGTACATATTATCCTACCAAAAATAATAAACACATAGGCAATCAATAATCATGATAAGTAATGTGAGTCATCTACCAGTTTCCTCTGAAAACATAACCTAAATTTCTGTTCGGATTCAAAGGTAAGCAATGGTAACATACAAGTTTGACTAAAATATGAGTACTTTAAAGCTTAACTATAACCAAAGTGATGCACATTATTGTATATTAAAAAACTAAATCCCAGAAAATATGTAGAAGTCACAGCTTTAAACCAAGTCTCTCCTTGAGTAAGTTCCGAGATCATTCATTTTATATAAGTTAGTACTTACTAATATAATCATTTCCTCAGATGTCCTGAAGAAGAATTAAATAAATTCGAAAGCTAGATGAAATGTCGCAAGATTTTTGCTAAATTCCTAGGCCAAAATCATTGGCTGCTGATAAACTTCTATTTCAATCACATAGAGATAGTGAAGTAATGCATAAACAATTTATTTTATATGATAAGGTAAACAATATATTATAGTTTTTAAATTAAGTTTAATTGAAATCATTGACTAAAATTTGTATACAGGGTGAACTACAAAACAAAATTACGATTTCCTCAATTTTTTTAAATGAACCACCCCTACATTTTATTTTTTAGAAATATTCTATTTATGATACTCCTTCATTTTTATATAGCATTCTCTATACCTAAACTAAATTAATTAGTTTAGGTATAGGGAATGCTATATGAACCATTGAAAGCCAGAGTGGTATAAGTCGCTCCAAGCATATTGTGAGATACAAAGCCTTATAGTTTAGATGCTACTGAAAAATCCTGAGACGTGTTATTATAATTTTTTTATTCAATATAGTTTACAAACATGTTAACTTAGATTTTGGTGTAAAATTAGCATGATAATTTTAATTTTACTTTTGGTTTTTAAATAATTTGTGATAGACCCCTTTGCTTCTCAACACTAATAAAAGTAATAAAAATAACTACAGCTTAAACTAATATTCTGTTAGCAAAAAATCATAAAATCATGTAAGTTCTTCCTCTCCCAAGGGTCCAATATCTTCAATGGACGGGCCTTCCAAAATATTCTTAATATACTCCTGTTGATAGGGTGGTATGAACTGGAGTAGATCCACCATATCCTTTTTTTATTGGCGCTAATTTTAAGTGGAGCAGAGTACAGTGGTGTAAGTTTCATATTTTTCATTAATTTAGGGGCACCATTTTTATTGTTTTGTGGAAAATTGTTAATTGTTTCAAAACTGAAGTCTTCATTCAAAGAGGTCGTATAAAATACTTTGTACGGTTGATCTTTCTCAAAATGCAGCCACTGGATGTTCAACCAAGATACTGTACAATCATTTTCATTTTTCTTGCGGCGAGTTACGGAGTTTTCCACTGCTACTATGGAGAGAATGTCTTGCTTTTTCATTTCGTACACCGAAAAAGGATTTTTTGTCCTACATTTTCTAATTGTTGTATACCAGTCTTCAGGCGTATATTTTAAACAATTTTTGGCATACTGTTCAATTTGACTGAAATCTTGATTATTTGGTAAAAATGAATGGCCTGACACAATAAACTTATGATCTATTGCTTTAATATCTGTATCTACCATTAATTTTAACCAGAACAAACACTGCTTGAAGTTGCGGTTTTGACTGCCGCAAGCGTCACTGTAAGCAATATAATATGCTTTGCTGCATTTGCATTTGTCATAATATGCTTTCATATGCATGATCCGATTTCTTGTGATCCCCTGGAAGAAGTGATTTCATCCCAAACATACATAAAAGACTTTTCTTTTTCGGTCAACTCGTGTATCCCGAAATTGTATACGTACATGTTTCTTTTATAATACGCAATGGAACAGGTTAATGTCGGAAAAGGCAAAGCATTTTCTAGGTTGAACGTAAATCAGTAAATTTTTCCTATATTTACAATAGTCAATTCCTTCTCATTAGCTTGACTTGTTCTTGCCTTTTCACCCTTCAATAAATGCAACGCATGCTGTGTTTTTAAATCAGTATTTTCTTGCTCATTGGTGATACACGCTAGTTTTGCCTTAAATGTATCACATTTCACACATGTCTCTTTAGATGGACTATGACAGTGTAGATTAAAATCACGATGGAATACATTTCGGTACATTGCTTCCGATACTGGACTTATATTCTCTGTTGAGCATTTTTCTTTATAAATATTGTACACAATTCTTATGTTCAGACTGGTATCGAGGTATTTTCTATTCGGATTATGACTTCGGGTGTAATTGTTCTGGTACATGGGGAAACTGCCAATGTGTTCACGTACATATTCTACACGTTCTTCAGGAGTTTTATTTTTTGGTTTATGCCAACCTCGCAAATCTTCTCCAGGCGATTAAACACGTGAACGTTGAACTGCTCTTTCAAGTCGACCATTCTGTATCATAGTATCAACAAAAAATCGCCCATTTTCCAAAAGTTTTCAAATACTGTTTTTCTCTCTTGCTCATCAATTTGGTTAAAACATTTTTTTACAATTATAATTAGTATTAGAAAATGCTTTTTGTGATACATTTTTGCCAGATGTACTGTAATATTCACGTCCTGTATTCCTATTTCTCTTACATATTACATTGATGTGTTTTTCAGGTTCTCTAAAGCGCTTTTTTCCAACTCGTTTCCTTTGATTGCCACTTTCATGCTTACTTTGAGAACCTGATGCCTCATCAGATAAAACATTTTCATTCTCATCTAAAATAATTTAGATGTTATTTATTTTGTTAAATGTAAATAATAACTATTTGTACCTGAAGATAATGATGATTTCGAATTATCCAATCTGCCTGGTTCATATCCACTGTCACCAGCAGGAAATGGTTCTATTTCAGATTCACTAGAACTCATGTTTTAGATCTCATAATAAACTAATTTCAACCGTGCTACTAAAATCTGTTAAATGCCACAGTGGTATTAGTCACGTGTCTACGGACATGTACCACTCTGCCTTTCAATGCTATTAGCATTTCGTTAACTAGGTAAACTATTTGTGCCATCTCTGGGTACATTGGCAAACATAATTATTTCATATTTCGTGTGAATATAGATTCCTGTAAAATTAATGTTTTGCCGATATTTGGCAAAAATAGAATTTTGTGACTTGTACCACTCTGGCTTTCAACGGCTCATATAAAGATGAAAAAGTAGCATAAGTACAATATTTCTAAAAAATAAAATATTGGTTGATCCATTTAAAAAAATTGAGAAAATCGTAATTATGTTTTGTACTTCACATTGTATATAAATTTTTCAATGATTTCAATTAAACTTAATTTAAAAACTATAATATTGTTTACATTATTTTATAAAATAAATAATTATTTATGCATTATTTCTTTATATAAATGTGTTGATTTCATAGGGATTTTGAATTAAAAATGGTCATAACTTGTTAAGTACTCTGAGAAGAATACAAATTTGAAAAAATATATAGGGTGTCCCATTTAAAAAATTGTTTTTGCTATACTACATAGTTATTAATCACCCTGTAGAATTCCACATATTTTCCAAGTATGGAGAATATCATTGTCAACATTTTTTTTTCTAAATAAGTCTTTTGGATATTCTATACCATAATGGAATTTATATATATATATATATATATATATATATATATATATATATATATATATATATATATTTATTCTAACTATGTTTTCTTTAGATAATATGATTGGTGGTAACAGTAATCAAGAAATGCTCACCCCAGACATGAATTCGGGAGGCCTAAAAATTACATACGAAAAACAACCCGATTCTATAAATACCGAAGTCGATATGGAATTGGAGCTTGATACTGCCCCTTCTGCCAATGTTGAAGTACCTGCCAAAAGAGGAAGGTAAAAAAATTAATCTTACTGTTCTTTCGTCCGTTCTATTAACTTTTTTTTGTCTAAAGATCTCAGTCGCAGTCCAACGACAAGAGTGATCGCTCAAGCCGAAACAGAAAACGAAATAGTACCGGAACCACCTCAACGCCAGTTCCTACCCCACCTTTACCAAATAACACTACAGTTCCTAAAAGATCTAGCAGATCACACGCTTCCACCCCGCCTACGGAACCTCCTGGGGCTTTCAGTTCTATAGTACCTCCGTCGCAGATTAAGGAATCGCCTCCCAGTAGTCCGAGCTCGGAGAGTCAAAGTGGAGCTCCTGTTGGTCGAAGGACGAGAGCAAGGAAAAGCGATTCTTCAGTGGTGGCAGGTGGCTCTGGATCATCTAAGGATAGTAAAGATGTTAAAGTGTAAGTAAAACAATTTAATGTAAATTATGTAGCACATTTGAATCTAGTTTTTATTATTTAACACATTGCCTGTCTCGATCTATATGACCGAGAATTTTAATGTAACTATGGGGCCGGCTCTGTCACTATGGCGTGAACGGAAAGTATTACAAAATCCTTTACGGAAGGCAACGTGTTAAAACACAGTTTTTCAAGAATCGACTTTTTGTAAGTTATTGAATAAATCCTTATTCCATAATTTTTCAACATTGTTGTAGCGATAAGTTTAACAATTTTACATTCCCTCCTATTGAGCTTGATAGCACAGCACCTCATTATAACTTCAAAAAACTGAAGCGGGAACTGTGTGAAACACTAGAAGATACAATTAAACGAAAACGAAGGATTTACCGATTCAGTGCTGGGGAATTGGATATAACTAAATGTTTGGAAAATGAAATTTTATTATAATCTAAATTTATTTATAGTATTAGACCAATTAGATTAGTAAAAAATAAGGTTTTTTCTTCACAACTGGATGAATATTATCAAAAATGAATCATTTTTATATATTTTAAATATTATTAAAAAATTATTAACGTTTATTACAAATTTTCAATTTTCGCACTCGTGGGATATGTTGCGCCTATGGTTTATGGAGGATAATAATATGCGTCAGAGCAGGAGTTCCCAAACTTTCTTGTACCTCGCACCCTTTTGTTGAAATAAAAGTTTTTTGTGCCTACATCCCTTAACAAATAAATTGTATGGGCCTAGGAACAAAACAAAAACAAAAAAAAAACGGGTGTGGCACTCCAGTGGGACTGCCGGTAGAAGTTATACTTCTATACATGCCTTCGCCGTTAAAAATTTATATGGGAGATTATCTGCACAATCATTACATATGTAACGCTATAGCTAAGAGAAAGCAGAAAGAGAAAAATAATTAGTTATAAAGAATGGTGTATCGTTTGCTGTATATAAACATTTGACCTGTAATAGGAGTATAGTAAATGAAAGATTGTATCAATATTTTAATGAAAATACATATTTTCATATATGTATAAAAGGAGTTGAATGCAAAAACATTTTTTACATATACTCTACAGTAAAATTCATTGTTTATTTTCTTATTAATATAATAATACAATATAAATTAAAATGCAATATTTATAAGTATTTAAAACTGCCAATATACATAACTTACTTTACGAAGATAAAAATAAAAAACCAACTCAGATTATGTTGTAAATTTTCATTTTATTTTAAAATTTAGCATTTTTGCATATATTACATATATTTAATAAGATTAACGTGGGGTTTTTAAATATTTTAAAAACAAAAAAGAAAAATTCTTATTGGGATTCGAACTCACAAACACCAGCGTATGAACCAAACACGTAAAAGATTAGCCAACTAGACATTACACTAACGGATTTCAAAATTGACAGTTCTCGGTCAAACAGTGATTATTTTGAAATACAAAAGCCTAAAATAATACAAAACATATCACATAAATAATAATATTAATATTATATTACATATATATTTTAGGAAAATTTTTATTTTCGAGAGAGGAAGAGAGAGAAAATATATCTTCTGTCTCTCTCTTACTCATTATCTTACATATGTAATGTTTTCACAAATGCACTCTCATGCAAATTTCCAACGCCGACCGTGCGTATATAAGTATAATTTCAATAAGTATTACATAGAAAACAAAATATTTATTTATACTGCCATAATATACAATAATATCAGTATTTATAAAATACAAAAATTATTAATAAAAGAAATATAGATTAGGTTGGTTAGTGAGATGGATGTGCTTGCATTTTCTTTTCTTTACTAGTATGTCTATTCGTGGCTGAGTTTTAGTAAGTGCCCAAGTCACTAGCGGCATCAAGTTTATTCCGATACTTTGTTTTAATTGCCACAAGTGTTGAAAATGCTTTTTTCGCACAAAAGGTGCTTCAAACAGGCAAATATAAACGAAGAGCTTCCCGTGATACACTAGAATACACTTATTCTAGTGTATCACGGTATTCTAGTGTATTAATATTTTTACCAAAATGAAGGTTTGTCTATTATATCAAAGTTTTATTTGACAGAGGAATCATGTTTACTATCGTCACAAGTGTTTGGGAAGTATTTCTGGAACTCTTCAATTAGGTTTGATTTTTGGATTTTCAAACTTGATCCTTTATAAATGTCCTTGAAGCGAGTTTCTTCTGAGATTGACTTTACTTCGGGGAAACTCGAATAATTGCAGGGGTTTGCTGATATTTTACGCCTCCAAAGTTGCAATTTCTTAATACACATCTTGATCGCATCACGATGAGTAACTATATTTAAGTCTCCACAATGCAGTTTTCGGTTAAGCCTGTTCAACGAGCCAAAGATGTCTGACAAATAAGCCAATATTACTTGGATACAATGTTTTTTGAATGCCTCGCTTAGTTAATTTTCCTTTTGCTGTTCCAAGAAGATGATTACTTCATCTCGAAGGTCAAATAATCTTGCCAACATGTTTCCGTTTGAGAGCCATCGTACTTCTGTATGAAATAGCAGTGTTTTGTGATCACTCACTAATACTTCACAACTAGTTTTAAACAGTCAAGTATTCAACGTACTCTTTTTTTTATGTAATTCACTACTTTAATACACAACTTTAAAACAGCATTCAGTTCATTTGAAAGAGTTTTTGCTGTCAAGGCTCGTCGATGTATAGTGCAATGTATCCCAGTCACATCAACATTTTTCTCTCTTACTAATTTTATAAATCCTGAGCGACAACCAAGCATTGAAGGCGCGCCATCCGTACATACATCGATCAGTTTTTGCCAAGACAGTTCATGATTGTCAAAAAAATCTGACACTGCTTTCATAACAATAGCTTTTGTCGTGGTTTCCAACTCTGTAGAAAAGAGTAGCTCGTCTTTTATTCTTTCGTTTTCAATATACCGAACATAAATAACTAACTGAGAACATTGTGCTATATCTTTACTCTCGTCTAGCTGATTAGCAAAAAATAGCGATTGTTTTACTGCATCAACTGCCTGGTTTTGTGTGTCTTCGGCCATATCATCAATGCGAAGTTTCCAGTATTGTCACAAAGAGGTATTTGAGATAACTTTTGCTTACTCTGCGTTCCAAGAATAATATCAGCTGCCTTTAACAAACACGATTTAACAAGCATCTCACCAATAATATGGCTCTTTTCTTTAGCAATCAGAAGTGATAGCTCATATGAAGCTTCAAGCACTCTTTCAGATGACTGAGCCGTAGAAGCAGTACTATCCAACTTCATGCGCTTTAAATTTTCAGATTTTGTAGCAAAAAATTCCTTTAGTTTGTCCTTAAAAGAGTTATGTTTGGATGACAAATGTCTTTCAAGACGATTATTCATTATCATTGCTTAATACTTCATAGCAAATTACACCCTGAGGATGTTCCACATTATCTTTACGCATACAATAACTTCTCTCGCTCAAATCAACGAAATCAATGAAAGTCAACTATGACAATTCAAATTTCACAACACGTACGCTTTTATAATTAAAAAATACGTGCAGGCTAGGCCAATATATCTCAAACACTAAGTCACAATTAAGCTGCAGTTAGCTGGTCAACATCTGGTGGAGAGAGGGAAGCAGTGCTTGGAAACGCTCGGTTATCAAATGCACGCTATTGCCACATTGAACGGCTCACATTCCATTCTTTCAAACATTCGATTTCCAAATTATGTGTAAAGTCAGATGTTACAGTGGTTTGTTTTAATTTTCTAAACATCATGGTTAATTTAGAATTTTAGAAAGATTACCTAAATTTAATTTAATTTTCGACTTATCTCGCGCCTCCCCCTGACATGTCCTTACGTCCCCTCCAGTTAAGAACCCCTGCGTTAGAGGATTTGTGCTATCATTCTCAAGAGGACAGAGTATAGCAACAATTATATTGTGTAAATGTGTATTTTAGTTTTCAGAATGGCATAGCCGCACCCCATATGTTAGGCAACCAGTTAAATCCTAATTCAACGATGCATTCTAAAATGAATGACCATCTTACCAATGAATTAGAGGCTCACAGCATATTTAATCCAAATGAAAGTAGTTCTAGTCTTCTAGGACCTCAATTACACCATCGAGTACTGCAGCAAGTGAGTATTCTAAAAGTATAATATTTTAATAGTGACTTCTATTTGACACACACTTACACAACATTATAGATCTTATTTTAAATATTTTTTAGTTATTATTGATAAGCAATTCTTTATAGATTTAATATAATCTTCTTAGCTGTATGACCAACAGTCTAAGCAACAAAAAACTAGGTTTTCTAGGAATTTTAGGTTTCCTAGGAATAATCTTATGAAATACATGTATTTTGTGAGATTTTATAACTTTTGAAGTAACAGTATTTTCTCTTTTGGTTTATTTTGGTGATCACAATTGGTGTCCCACATCTTCCGATTTAATCCTGTTCTACTTCTTGGTGAATGTTTAATATTTATGGTATTTAACCTATCACCATCTCCACTATCCCTTTATAGGGCGCTTTATCGTCAAAAGGATCATCAATAATTTCCAAAGGAGTGTTTTTGTGTCAGCAAAGTAATTCATCTTATATATTATTTCATCTATAACCGACATTGAAAAATGCGTATTTTCGTAAAAATACTTTTTGTACACATTTTTTGGAACATCAGTAGCACTTCTGGTTCTGTAAAAAAATATTGTTTTTAATATCTTCACAGCGACACACTTACAATAAATCATATCGTATACATTATGTTAGAGTATCTTTATCCCTTTTTGTTAGCAAGCGCCGAGAGAAAGAGAAAGATACTCTGAGAGTGGCGATGTCGTCCAAGTCGAAACCAACGCTATTAATTTACAGGCAAGAGCAAGTAGTACGGGTTCTAGCACTGCTTCTGGAGGTAGTGGACTGTCTTCTATGCTTGGCGGCGGAGGTGGTACTATACCGCAGTCCTTGGATCAGTTACTCGAAAGGCAATGGGAACAAGGATCTCAGTTTTTGATGGAACAAGCTCAACATTTTGATAGTGAGTATTATTATTTATATATTTTTTTGCTGATTTTAAAAAGTGTCTAGTACAGTATTGGGCGAATTAATGGAATCATTATGATATTTTTCAATATTCACAGTTGGCAACACTGTCCACACACTAACAACTGACCAAGCATTTAAAACATAACCTAAATTTTCTTTGCCTTTTATTTGAGAGTGTTTTAGGACGTTTCCCACAAGTTTGTGTTGTTTTTGGTAATTAGTGAGTTTGTTTCTTTTAATTCCATCATGGATATTACGCCTAGGAAGCGTGAAAAGAGTATCATGTTAAGTGAACAAACTTCTTTTCCAAAGAGAAGTGGTAAGAATCAGTGGAGTTAGTCAGGGGGTAGTAAGCAAGATTTGGAAGTGTAAACGAGATTAATGGGTGTAAAGAGGTTAGGAAAATGCGGAGAAAAAAGAAAAACAACACCAACAGATGAAAGAGTTTTACTTGGAAAAGGCAAATTGAACCCAAGAAAAACAAGCCACAAGGGCTCCAACAAGATCTAGCAGCATCAGATGTAGTGAATTATGACTCAACTGTTCGGAAAATACTTTTGGAGAATGGTAGAAGGGCAATGCGTCCACAGAGAAAAACAGCTTCTAACTGAATGAATAAAGAAACAAAGGCTATTGTGGGTCAAAAAAAATACTCTAATTGGGCTGTAGACGACTAGAGAAAAGTCGTATTTGCAGATGAAACTCACTTTACAGTTTAGGGACAGCTGTCGAATTTAGCCAGGAAGTCTGACAATGAAAACCTTACCCCATCTGATAGTGACCAAACCCTAAAATTTCCAGTCAAAAAAATGTTTTGAGGATGTGTTTCAAACATGGGGGTTGGATCTATGGTATCAATCGAGGGCATGATGTACAGCCAAAAATACAAATCCATGTTGGAACAGATTAATTAAACAGATTAACAAAATAAGAAGATTCATGTTTTAGATTGGCCCGGTAATTCTCCAGACCTCAACCCCATTGAAGATTTATGGGCCATTTGCAAAGCTAGACTGCGCAAAATCGACTGTACTACAAAAATAAAAATGATGAAATGGTCATTCAGGTTTGGTTCGAGATGAAAGGATATTTGGAACTGTCAGAAGCTCGTAGAATGTTGTAGGTTTACCTTTATAGTTTTGTCAAAATCTATTTTTTTTTCTAAATAAACTGTTTTTCCATTAAAACGGCCTATGATTCCATTAATTCGCACAATACTATAGGTTTCTTAATAAATTTTAAAAAATAATAAAATTATTTTCCGATGTTTCATGTAGAAATGTTTAATATTTAAAGTACTTCTTTATTTTTCAGTTGCTTCTCTCCTTTCTTGTCTGCATCAGCTTCGAGCAGAAAATTTGAGGTTAGAAGAACACGTGAGCTCGTTGGTACGAAGAAGGGACCATTTACTTGCAATTAATGCTAGGTTAGCTCTTCCTCTCAACAGCCAACCACCTGCTGCTCCCCTTTCGTCGCATCCGCACACAGGTAATTATTTTCCTATTTGTAATGTAAGAAAATAATTATTAAAAAATTTAAATCAATAGCTTAATAACCAAAGTATTAACTCGATAAGTCTTCAATAATAATTATTTCAGTAACGATTACTTCGTGATTATACGAAATTCCGTTAGTTCATAGCCATTTTTTAGGTTTGGAATCATACGATAATTGCTGGGGGCAAAATCTGGAGATCAGAGCAAGTGACACATAATTTAAAATCCAAATCGATGGAAGATTAGATAGATACGATGCCTTGTTCTATTTTTTTTTTTAATTCCCATCTTGTGGCAATTTTTATTCATTATAGTTACAGTTCCAGTAAAGGCACAGTTTCCAAACCAATTAAATTTTTTCAACGTATACCACTTACCTTGTAGCTGATTTTCTAAAAACTTTTCTCATAAGTTAGGTTTAAGGTACTGATTTCGAATATGATTTTCATTTTAGTCGGAAATGTGTAGTTCCCAAGATATAACTGACTTTACCAAACCCTATAATGAAATTTACCTAATTTTTGTTTGAAAACTTAATATTCTTAACTTTCAGTGACCACATCCAGATATCAGTATAGATGGTCCCGAAGAATTGCTGCAGTTACCCAGTTCATGCGAATTTCATTATGGTTTGTTAATATTTTTTGTCAATCACTTTTTCTGTTGCTTGTTCCACGTTCATCTTTATATTTTCCTAATATACATATTCTACAATTTACCCCTTTTTTTCCTCTTTTTATATAGACATGACTCTGTCTGTTTTTCAATGTGTCTCCAGTAAGTTGTCGTTCCATCGTTTTCGTGGTCTTCCTACTGACCGTCTTCCTATTGGCGAACCGTCTCTTGCCGTCTTTACTACTCTATATGTTGTCCTTCGGCTATCATCGTTCAATTCTATCCTTCTATTTCTTACCAGTTCTTGATGTTCTTCATCTTGCATCTACGTAGTATATCTGTACTTCTAGCTCTGTCCTATAATGTCTTACCATCAATTTTTCCAAGTGTTTTCATCTCTGCTGTTTCTAACATCCTTTTTGTCCTCTCTCTATCAGGTCTTGTTTCTGCCGCGTATGTCATTATTGGTCTGATGACTGTTTTGTAAATTCTGCCTTTCGTTTCTTTCCTCCCGATATTTTTATTTCTCCATATTATTTCATTTAATCAGCCTCTGCAGGCTCTGTTTGCTATATTCGATTGATCTTCCACTTCGGTTTCGAGCTTTCCGTAGCTAGATAATGTGATGCTTAGATATTTAAACTCCATCACTTGTTCTATTATCTGACCTTCCAGCTCCAATTTACATCTTAGTAAATTTGCTGTTGTAACCATGCATTTTATCCCTTTTGGGGAAATTAACACGTTACATTTTCTGGCGGTTATAATTGGCGCAGTATACGTTGTAAATCATCATCACTTTGAGAGAGTAGTATTCGTCGTCTGCATAGCAGATTATTTTAAGTTGTTTTTCTCCCATTTGATATCCGTTTTTAGTTCTTTCTTTTTTTATTATTTGATCCGTAAACAGGTTGAACAATAGATGACTCAATGAATCTCAATTGGCTGGCAATTGGGTCATTTTGTACAAAATCAACAATATTATCCAATGACAATTGGGTCATACCCAATTGCCAGCTTCAATAGGGTCGGTTAGTTCTTCTACTTTTACTTTTATTGTGTTGTTTTGGTAGAAATTTTCGATCGTTTTGATTATTCCTGGAGGTATCTCTCTTGTGTACAGTAAGTGAATAACGTCTTTTAACTTGACCTGGTCAAATGCCTTTGTAAGGTCCATGAAACATAAATATGCCGGTTTGTTCCTATGTATTCTAATGATTTGTCTTGTACTTACCTCATTATAAATATAGCGTCGGTACATAATCTTCCCGACCTAAAACCTTGTTGTTCTTTTGCTAGTGTTATCATTTCATTCAATTTATTTGTTATCACTTTGGTCGTTAATTTCAGTTTACTTAGGTAGTTTATCTGTTTCGCAGTTTCTATTTCAGATACGTTCATCCTTTTTGTTATTTTGGTTATTTACAAACAGAACCACCAATTTCTTCTTTTTTTACATAATTCAATACACAAGTCTTTTTTAAAGGTATTCAAATTCTTCAGATTGTTTTATCAAGCAATTTCCTTTCATCAAACTAATTTTTCTTTTTTAACCTTGAAGTGATCTCCCGAAAGTGATCCCCAGGATCTTATTGGTAACTGATCTACAAGAACAAACATTATTCTAAATTAAGAAGAATGATTGTCATTTTAAATTAAACGTCAAATTCAACTTCATAAATATGAAATTATGCAGAAACTTTATAGCCTCTCTCGTTTACCAAATATACAAAATAACTTATACAGCTTTCGGAATTATTGTGTGGCCTCTGATAACCAGAAACACTATGAAGCTAGGAAACTACTAGGGTAAGGTCTAAAGAAGCAAATAATACTACTATATTAGATCTTTCCGTCGCTATCTATCTCTCGTCTCTTGGAGTATCATATTCACGTTCTTTTAAGCTTCTTTTGTGCTATACATTCTTTGTTAAAAAAAAAACTATACTTATAACTTATAAGGCCAACGAATTAATAGTATGCTATAGTATCACAATTGTAGTGTGACTCATATTTTCAATGTAGACCTTTGCTAGTCTCAGGGGAAAGGAAATCAACGAGTCATAGGCGTGCGGTTATTATTAAAAAATAATCAGGATTTTAGAAGAAAATGATTTTCATACAAATTATTTTTTTATTTTATTGATGCCTTAGATGAAGAAAACTAATCCTTGTTAAATATATTTTTTTGGGAAAAACCCTTTATCCTTTTAAATTAACAAACCTATGACTGATTTAAGGATTAAATTTAATTCCTATTGTCAAATGAGACTTAATGTCATGGGGTTAGAAAAAGGGTCGTCTAGTAACTTTTAGCACAGGTGAAACTGAATTATTAACAATTCTTGGTACGAAACAGTACTAGTTAGTAATAAATGGTTCATTTTAACTGAATATTTATTTCCATAAAATATAAAAAAATATGTTCAAATAAAAACTTACATTCTATTTAATCTAATAATCTGTATCATCTTCAGAAGTATCAGTAGTATCTTCTTCCTAGATCCACAATAACTGGTTCCATGGTAATTTCAATGAAGTTATCAAGGTTTCACATCTTCTGCTTCTTTTACTACATGTTCGAGACCTTTTTTTTTACAACTGTGAGGTCACGTTACTGACGGCACTATTAAGCAGTTTTTTACATCATTTAATTTGATAGTAACATTGTTCCTAGCTATTTTATTTTTATTTTAAGTTCTATCGGGTTTAACTCACAATGGTATGGTGGCAATCGAATTACAAATACGTCTTATTTGTAGCAGCCCTGAATAGTTCTATGGAGGTCAAGTTCGTCCATTGCCGTAGGTTTTTAAGCCAAGAGTTGCGTCTTCTTCCTGGTCTTCTTTTGCTATTGACTTTGCCTTTGATTATAAGTTGGAGCAGTTCATACTTTTGATTTCTTATGATGTGACGAAAATATTGTGTTTTCCGTTCTTTTATTATAACCATAAGCTCTCTTTCCTTATTTATCCTCCGCAAGACTTCCGCATTTGTCGTATGGCTCATGTAGGATATTCTGAGCATTTTAGGTAACACCACAGTTCGAATCCTTGGATTCTTTTTTGTGTAGCTTCTGTCAGTGTCCAGGCTTCAACACCATAGAGCAAGGTGGAGAAAACATAGCACTTAAGTATTCTATTTCTCAATGAGATGCTCAGCTGGCGGTTGCATAGAACTTTTTGCATTTTGTAAAACATTGTACGTGCCTTTTCCAGGCGTATTCTTATCTCTAGTGAGTGGTCCCAAGTTTCATCAAGATTACTTCCAAGGTACGTTGTTCTTGTTACTCTTTCCAGATCTGTTCCGTCGACATTGACCTTCACCCTTCTGTTTTGGTGCTTGCTGATGACCATCGTTTTTGTCTTCTTTGTATTCAATTTCATTCCAAATTCTCTACAGGCTGTTGTTACTCGGTCCATTAAGCGTTGCGGGGCTTCAGCTTTATCTGCCAGTATGACAGTGTCATCAGCATATCGCAGGTTATTTATACATTGCCCGTTTATAATTATACCATCCGAGGTGCCTTCCAAAGCTTTCTGAAATATCTTTTCAGAGTAAACATTGAACAGCAAAGGTGATAGGACACATCCCTGTCTTACTCCCTTCTCGATATTGATTTTTTCAGATGTTTCGCTTTTTATTCGGATTTTAGCCTTTTGTTCTTGGTAGAGGCTTGAAATGATCCTTAAGTCTTTATCGTCGATATTACATGACCTTAAAATGTCTATTAGTTTATCATGTTTCACCAGGTCAAACGCCTTCTGAAAGTCTATAAAACACAAGTATACATCAGAATCGACATCTCTACATCTTTCAACTAGCACACGTATTGAAAAAAGTGCTTCTCTTGTTCCGAACCCATTCTTAAAACCAAACTGAGTTTGACCAGTGTGTTCGTCTAGTTTATTTTAAAAATAGACCAGTCAAATTATTGAAATGTATTTCATATAAAATGAATCTCTTCTATCTGAACGTAGATTCCTTGAACACTCAGAAAAAGAAGGTTTTTGTCAATTTTTAAGAGATTAAACAGATTCTGCAACAATCCACTAACTTGTTTATTCAATAATAATTAAATTTTCTCCTTTTGTAGGAACAAAAATATTTTTTTCTAAAGGGTAAAAGTCAAATTTCACTGACCCATAAAAACCATTAAAACATGAGTCACTCGCTAAAATACGTTACTTAGCTCTAGGTCAGAGACACATCATGTATAATTAACTACAAGCACGTAAAGGTCAGAATTTGATATCAATTCAACATCTCGAATTTCATCTCAAAATATGGCTAATGCCTAGAATATCGAGGCCAATTAAGTCAATTGTCAAGTTGTTATTACCACCCACCATCGATGATAAACATTTACAGGTTAAGATCATTCATAATTTTTTATCTGAATGTTTTGAAAACGAGCACTGGAAATCGAAACGTCCAGCAAATGTAAAATGTAATTTGCATATTGATAGTAAATAAATAGATTATTTGTCGGTGATCTTTCTGGTTTAAAACCATTCCCTTCTAGGGCATCTATGTTCAATATTTTTATTAAATATCTTCATAATAAGCCGTATGTTGAACTAAGGGTTGTGATTCATGAGCACTTCTTACAATAATTTCTGTTTTCCTTAAAACTTTTCTTGATAAAACTTATTAAACCTTCACAAAGCAAATAAAGTAGAGTAATCTGATTATTTTTTAGTTTTTCTACTCATGAGCTGTATGAAGTAGTGGCAGATATTAAAAACTATGATAAATTCTTACCATTTTGTACAAAATCAACAATTTTATCCAATGACAATCAGCAATGTATAGCAAATTTGGAAATTGGATTTCCGCCTATAGTCGAAAACTATACATCTATAGTTAAGCTCATCGAATCGAATTTAGTTCAGGCCAGATGCTTCGATGGTAGGCTGTTTCATTACCTAGAATCAACTTGGGTGTTTAATTCTGCTTTGAAAAGTAATCCCAGAACATGCTTGACTGATTATTCTCTTAAATTTTGCTTTAAATCGAAGATTTATTCTCATATTGCGTCAGTGTTTTTCAAGTACTTAGTTCAAGAAATGGAAAATGCTTTTATCAATGAAGCCGTCAGAAGATATGGCCAGCCTTCAATCTCCATGTATAAACTCACTCCAGCTAGTATTTCCCCTGATATGCAATAATTTTATTTTGTTTATTTACATAAATATATTAATTTAATCAAAAATAATAAAGTTATTATATGTTTTCAAAGTATTTAATAAATTAAAACAAGCACCAAATTAAAACGAACGTTTTTATCGATTCTGTGTTGAATTATATGCAAACAAAAGGTGCTGGGGAAAATTTCGAAGACTGCGGAAAATCTGCATCTTTTCTTAATGTCCTCCGATGCCGCCACGTCAGATTTTAGTTAGGGACACGTTATGTTATAATGTAATTATTCTAAATAAAGAAGTTCTTATACATACATAACGAATACTATAAAATTTTAGTGACTTTCAACAATGGTATTTTATATTGTGAATATTATGCTGCATCATTTTTTTGTCCAATCTCTATATCATATAATAAGGTGATTGATTATAATAAAATACTGGAAACTTTTGTTTTGTACATTTCCACCACTTTTCTCAATTGATGTATTTTTACTATGCTTCTACACTTTATAGTCTTTAACTGAATACTTTAAGGAGTGGAGAGCTGTTTGTCTCAAGTTGTTCTTAAATTATATCTGTGGTTTTTAGTGTATTAATTTCCATAGATTCTAATAAAAATATATTTTGAATATGGATAATTTGAAATTGGCCGTTAAAAGAATGAGTATGATCTAGAAGTGCGTATGTAGAATCTGCTTTTCTATTATTGAAAGCCTTTCTGTGTTCTGCTATACGTTTGTTAGACTCTTTTTTGTTTTGTTTCTTAGCAGAAACTTTAATGCACTACATCATAGTCTTGGGCACAATGAGTTTTTTTTTTCTTTTTTTCTCATCGTGCCCAAGACTATGATGTAGTGCAAGTCCTTCCCCCCTTTTAAATTCAATGTTTGTTTCGTCCCTTCTAAGTGTTTTCTGTTTTAGTGTGTTTAAATTATCCTTAATTGTGTGTATTTTAACATTTTATTTACTTGACTATTCCAATAATTAACTCATTGCCAATAGAACTTTATCAAAGTAATTTGATAACTACAAGTTGTGAAAATAATTGCACACCCACACAATCTTTACATCTACACCTATTCATTGTCATAAAACTGTCACCTTCAAAAAAATAATTACTCAATAAATAACACACATTTCAAAAATATATCTCTGGAATAAGTATAAATAGCCTTTAATAACACAATAGTATATTACATCACTTACATTTAACAAACAATCTCACACATATCTCTAATTCATTGGATCAAATCTATCTCCTCAAGAACTTCCCGTTTACTGTCAAACAACTGCAGTGATAGAATTGAGTTCTACATTCAACAATATAAAGTAGTTTCAACCATGTTCTACCATCCATCTATTAATAGAGTACCGGCATCATTTGTTTAACTTTGTATCGAGACCTGAGGATGCTTTGCGTATTGTAGAAAGCGAAACCGGTCGTCTGATAGTTAAATTAAATTGATTGTGAGTAAGTCTTATTTATTATTTCTTTACCTATTTGAAATGGATTCACACAAGCAACACATTCATGATTTGAACATATTACACTTTTTGGAACTACTCGTGATATAGCGATAGCTTTTAATGTACAGCAAACGACATTTAACTGCGAAATTACTAATTTTCTTTAATTACCAGACTCCTCTGACAAGCTAAACGATCGGACGCTGAGTATTGATTGAGCAGCGTATCTGCTAAGTGTTTTTTGCACCTTGTTTTTACCAGAGACAGACCTTTGGGAATGTAAAGAAGTCATTGGGATTTAGGTCGGGGCTATACGGTGGATTGTTTAACAATTCGATGTTTTGAAGCTCCAAAAACTCTATTGTCTTATGGGCAGCTCGAACACTTACATTGTCCTAATGTAATATGATTTGTCGTTTTGTGTTGCTTAGTCGGCGTTTCGCGATAACTTCTGATAAACAAACGGTTTCATACCAATTAGAAGTAACCGTTCTTCGATCTTCTAAACCAATTGTTGCCATATGACCAGATTTTGTCACAAAAGTTACGACCATTTTCTTGACACACTTCGAGAACGGACTACTTTTGTTGGTTTTTCCTCATTGTGAAACGATTGGCTTTTTTTTTCAGTTCGTAGTAGTAAATCTAAGATTCATTGCCACGAACAACACTATAAATATTTTGGAGCTTCCTTTGTTGAAACGTTCCAATGTTTTTTGGCACCAATTGACACGAACCGCTTTTTGCTCTTCTTTGATCAAATGAGGGATCCAATGGGAAACCAACTTCGTAAACTCAGTTCTTCATGTAGGATCTTTTGGATCGGGGTCTTTGAAATGCCCAAAGATGCCTCTATCTCCCAACACGGTGGTCATCCTAAATTAGCAGACGAACCGCATCATTATTTTGCTGTGTGACTGCTGTTTTGGGTGGACCTGGCCTGGATTCGTCGCTGAGACTGGAGCGACCACGTTGAAATTCGAATACCAGCGGGAAATAGTTGACTGGTGTGATGCTTCATTCCCAAACACAGAAACCATTTCAGAGAGACATTCCTGTTGGGATAATCTTCTCCGAAAATACTAAAAAATTATTGCTCGAAAATGTTGTCGGTTAAGACTCATTTTTCAATCGACTTGCTAATTTCAAAAATTCGCTGTATCGACTTGTTGTATCGCAATAAAACTCTCGATTTATTCCAAAAAAAGATTGAGGTTACACTTGTGTCGGAGGCGCCCTCTAAGCGGCTATATGCCAAACTAAAAAGACAAACCTCATACTGCTTTAAAACTTTCATCATTCGATTTCAGTGGGTTGATTTAATTGGTTTAAATAGTCAATAATTTTACAGATTGTTCAGTCTAGGTATCTAATTTTGTAACCATTTTTATTCATTATAAAAAAAATATTGTAAACACTTAATGGTGTTTTTTTTAAATCCAAGTTAACAATATCCATCCATCGGTGGCAGCTGTGCACGGAGAAGTTCCAAGGTCGAGGCATAGCGGCGGGGTATCCAGTTACCCCAATCATCCCCAATCCACTGCGGAACATCCGATCGAAAACGGATTACCGCCCGAGGCATATCCTCCCAATTCCCACAGAAGCCGAAGTCCCGGGAGCCAACCGAGCCCGAATGTACGGTAAGTAGGTGTTCAAATTTTGTTACGTAATATCGTTATTTATTTTTTAAACAATGCTTTAATTAGTGTAGTGTCGCCGGATGTGATATAGAAAATGTCATATGTGATTTTATTGGGGTCAATGATTTTTAATTATTTTGAAAATAAAGTCATAGTTGATTGAGTAACAATAAAATCGGCAACCAAAAAAAGAATACTCTTTAAATGCCAATTTAATTTCATATATAACTTTAATGAACTCTCATACATATACAAGGTGTTTCAAAATTCACACCTTTCTTTTCCCAATACAAATCGGTCGACTAAGATAAATTAATTGTTTAGAATAAAAAATTGGCGGTATATCGTTGGTAACCGCGTTATTGAAATTAAAAAACAAATATCTAAAATTCTAAAAGACAAAAAAAAACTAATCGCCTCCTACTTCAATGTAAACATTTGAACGATTTATCATTGAATCCTGAACCCTCTGTAGCTTATTCTCGTCTATAAATGTCACACAACGTGAATATGAACCCGGACTCTCAACAAGTTCCAAGTAAATCTTTTCTTTCAAGAATTCTTCTTGTAATGTCTGAGCGAAGATGCAGGTGTGCTTGTCCTTACACCTTGTCCTGATGCCTTTGTTTCACGCACCAGTCATAGGACGCTGGTTTTTTCCCTTGGGGAACAAGTTTTGTCTTTAGGGAAATAGGTTCACTTTGTATACTTCTTTGAAGGACCACCCAGAAAACTGGGACTCTTGAAAGTTTCGCAAAGAACGTTTTAACAAGTCTATTTAACAAGTACCACAACGTATTTTGGACGCAGATACGTTGCTTACGATAGCTGATTTATGAAATTTACTTTGAATTTATGTGCAAAAAAGCTAGATAACTTGTCGATGATACAATATTGACACGAACTGAGTAAACTTATTAATATACCGACTGTGTTAAACCTTCTGAGGTGCGGCTCGTGCGAACAAGAGCCTAACGCTCATCCAATGCTGGATTCGAACTGACGTCCACTCACTCCCTTCAATCACTCGGCTCGTAATGGTTTATATACTCGTAACGTATATAAAGGGTATGTTTATATTTAAAATATCTTCGACTTTCCTTTCATTGGTAAAACTACCTGAGAAGGGTACTTTTCAACTTTCGTTAACGTTGACTTTATGTTTGAATTTTTGAATGACTCAAACCGATAATTTGGAAATCATTAATCCCTTCATTGTTATGATTCTTTGACGATTTTAAAAGCTTATGTTTAGAAAGTTATTTGAATGCAAGCTATCGGCGCCGTACAGATTATTAGATGGTACAAAAGAATTTTATAAATCTTAAACTAATATACAGTGTGATATAATGATGTGATGATGATGATGATGATGATGATGATGATGTGGCAAAATTAAATAAAAATATTAAATGTTGTTACGCAACAATGTCTATATGTATCGGATGTTGGCGACCATCATGGCAATATGTCCTTTCCACAAAGCTGCTCTGAAAATATTTGTGGTTTTTGTGTTGAACCATGTACGTAGATTTTTCAGCCAGGAAATCCTTTGCCTTCCTGTGTCTCGTTTTCCTTCTACTTTTCACTGTAAAATTTGTGGCACATCCATATCTGATGGATCATGTATAAAAAAGTATTTAAGAATTTCCTGTAGAAAAAATCTAAATGATTTAGATCTGTAGATCTAGAAGGCCATATTACGCGTTCACCTTTTCCAATTAATCATTAAGGGAATTTTCGCATGTTAGTGCATGAATACCATAAAGTGCAGGGCACCATCATATTGAAACCAATTCAATCTAGTTGCCAATAGAACTTGATTGAGCAATCGCAGTGGTAAATGGTCATTTCAAAAATGAAAATACGACGCGGAATTGTCGGTGAGCAAATGTCAACTGACCATTATCTTTGATGATATTAAATTTTACGTTTTAAATAAAGGGTTTCATCTTTCCATTCTTGTCAGTTTTATGGTTCCTGTCTGAGAAAGCGTATACTTATCAGTAGACATATTATGTAATAAATAATAAAGCTCCTTATTTACATCATGTAAAACCTAAATTTTTGTCGCCTGAACATTCTCGATAATCTATGTTATATTAGTTTATTAGTTCTCGATTATATCCTTTTTGAAAGTGAGTTTCTCTCGATATAAATACTTATACTTGATCCCGCTTAAACAAAATCAAGAATTTCCTCTTCTTAGACGTCGTTGTGCCTAGGATGCCGTTCCCCTTATTTAATCTGGGATTTAAATTACTTGTTTCGAGTAATATTTTTTCAACCCGTCGTATAGTTTTTGCATCAGGATGACGTCGATCTGAGAGTTTTACTGCGTATGCTCTACCTGCAGCACAGCTCATTATACTTTCAACATTTCAAAATATTTTTAACGTCAATAACTCAGTAACCGAAAACAAAACGTAAAATGTTTATTCTTACGATTTAATTTGCGTCGATTCATATTCAGAAATGGCGGGCGTTAATTTTGAGACACTCTATTCCCATACAAACATTATTATTGTATATTGGCATTCGTATTTACAGACAATGGGAGAGGAAGGTTTTGACGAGCAAATTCAAATATTGATTGAACAATTGATTTTGTTAGTCGCAGATTTGTTGCTCTTTCGATAACCTAAATACTTACCCCAAAATAATTAAGGAAAACCCTAATATCCCGCATAACTGTGCCACATCCGGTAGCCAAAAATATAAATAGTGCTTCAAGATATAATATATAAATAGTGACTAGTCAGTACCTGTTTCTGAATAAACCTTCTTCCTTATCCGTTTAATTTTTTGTGGTTCCCTCCGATATTTTGGTCGCTTTTTTACTTCGATATTTAGCACAAGCAACTTCTGTTGTTGGCTCAAGTTGGCAGTCTCACTAACTATACTCAACTTGCATTTCTTGAACGCGATGCGGTGTGTCGGTGATAAGAAATTTCCCGTCCGGTTTGTACTGAAGAGCTCAGACCGGCACGTACATAAGGATCTTACATTATTAGTTTTTGCAAAACATAAATATTTGTAGTATAAAACTGATTTTTGACTATATTCATCACTTTCGTTGGTTGGTTCCGACAGCATTTCACAGTTGCAAAGGAGAGTTCTTCTTCACCAATAGTGCAAGGATGTTATTATCCATGGCAAGTTTATGTTACAAATATAAAATTTTCTAGTATAAATGTCAGATTACACTCATAATTTAGTGTTACTAAGGTTCAAAATATAAGTAATACTCTCGTATAAGTTGTAACGAAAATATTTTGCCTACCACAGGGGCCATTAATACAAGGGGATAGAAAATTGGCGGAAGAAACTAAAGGGGTTGAGATAAGGCAAGCAAAATAATCGCTACTTGTGCGAACGGACACTCAGGGTTTCGTAGGAGAGCTGGGGTCGTGGATAAGTAAAATGGGGTTAGAATGGGGCAACTACAACAAAAAGAAATAAAGGGCTTTTGGGATAAACAGAATAAAAATAAACAAGAAAACACCTCAAGAAATTTGATTATAGGGCGCCACTTGAGGTGCCTAATTATGCCTATTACAACCACTAGTTGTAACTAGGGAAATAATTAGAAAATAAAATCAAAACATATCTTTTTCAAATAAACTCAAAAAGGGTTAGCTTAAAAAAAATAAATAAAAAGTTAAGAAAATAAAATTTAACCTTTAATTATGTGTACCACAAACAGTTACAAATACAAATAATACTAACAAAATACAAAAAAAAAACGACTTACAATGGCGCTTTCGGTTTACAACTCTGGGCGTTGGGGACCCTATTTGCGCGACATTTTGTAGCGGTAACTATTTAAATATTTATTATCATATTTTTAAATAGAGCTTACTTACTGAGGTTAACCTTTTTAAAAACAAAACAAATTCAAAGTTTATGGTCATGTATGTACCAAATATCCGAAGACAATAATGCTAACTGTCATATGTCAAGATTAAATTTTTAAAACTATAAGAATAGTTAATATGACAGTTAACCAATCCCTAATATTTATAATTTTATTTATTACAATTTTTGTAACTTGTCATGAAAGCAATTATCGATGAAAACTGTCTATTTTTACTTTAAAAAATGTTTACAAAAAAAAAGAGTACCTGATATCACTGAATATTATATCTCCTTTAAAAGTTTTGGGGCTGGAACTTTACTCAAAAACACTGCAAAACAAACAAATGCTTCTCACAAGCTGCAAAATGGTCTGGAATGACCAGGGACAACAAATATACGATGAAAGCTGGGCACTGGACCATCGGACTTCGGGTTAATTAAACTGCAATCTTCAAAGCTTGGCTTTTCAAAACTTCTCAAAACACAAAGCTCTTCAAAACACAGCACGACCCAAATCGGTGATTAACTCAGACAAAAACTGACACATTACATTTGAGTATAATATTCACTTCTCCACATATAAATTTGCCGGTTCCTTGAAGAATACCACCCAAGCACCTTTCCGTCAATATCATAAACCAACCTCAAATTGTAACTACACATGCTACCAAACTTCAATACTTCTGATGAAAAAAACTAATAACAAAAAAAAACATTACGAATTTGATGAAAATTCGGACTAAACAAACGAAACCAACTGCCCTTGACAGCGGCTCCACCGATAGTGACGAAATTAAAAATTTGTTCGCTTAACTTGAGAATCAACGAACTGCTGAAATAGCAAAACCAACAAACGACGTAGATATCCTTTGAAACGCATTTACATGAAAAGAAATCGCCGCAGTAAAATAAACAACAATTAAATGGATTTATTACTCTACGACGTTAGAATGATTGAAAACACTTTTCGAAAGATACGAACTAAAAAACAGAAAACATTCTTCGTTTTATTAAGACGATTTCATATACGAGGCGACTTTAAATATACTTCAAAGAATCAATCAAATTTAAAATGCTACAATACCCCCACGTAAGAGCGAAAACTGGACTAACAGGAAAAGTTTTTCGTTTAGGGCGAACAACAATCAGGTTGGAACAACAGTAGCATTTTCTAACTACTGCAACAACACATAATGACTTCAATAACTCAAACAGAACAAAAAACAACAAACAAAAATCATAACCAAAACTACACATCATAACTGTTTATGGTTCTAACATAATAACATACAAAATAAAACTGGATGCTCAATTTGACGAATCGGCACCAGGTACAGTTCGTTGGCTCTTAAGCACAACGACACAATGGCAGATTTCTACTAAAATGGCTCTAGCCTAACCAAAAACGTGGAACAGACCAGTGTTGAAGTTTCTGGGAGCGAAAAGAGGGGTGCTTCCAGCTCAACAAAGGCGGGTGGCCAACAACACAGCTTAGACAAGCTTCGCTATGGTTATCCACATAATAGATAACCAAAACAATATCAAAAAATAACAAACTTGACTATAACAGTCAAGCAATGAATTTTCAACCACTGGTTGAAAATTAAACCAACACAAAAGAAGAAAACAGGATGGCCAATAGTTCCATAGAAATATCCTCTGGGATCGACACAGCGAAAAATTTCCAAGTCAGGAAACTCCCAAAAGGACAAAAGAAGAAAATAAATCCAAAATGCTAATACACAATCTTGGAAAAGAAGAAAGAACAGGGGCACATGGCATACAAGCCATAATCAATACACAATCAGTTCAGTCTCAAACTAAATACTTCCTGAAGAAACAAAAAAAAACTCGTAACAGTCTTCCAAAGAAAACAAAAAAGTTACGACAACACTTCAAAAGAAACAAAAACATCATTACAGATCTCCAAGGGAACATAAGAAACACTATAATCTTCCAAAAGAACAAAAAAATCATTACAGTCCGTCAACAACAATAAAACTTCCAACTGGGTACACAAATCTCAAAAGCAGGGCAAGAAGGGTAAAGAAGAAGAAGAAGAAGAGTATATATATATATATATACACAAGGCAAAAACTAATGCTTATCTTCCTTAAAAGCTCAACAGGTCACCTGGCGGACGAATCCAAAACTCATCGACCTAGCCGTTCCTCTTATGACAACTAATAAGGTCAAAGACACAGTTTGGGAAGGGAATGAAGGGGCAACATGAACAAATAAACTTCATCATTTCACGGATAATAATCGAATACAACATCTTCATACAAATCAGAAAGAAAACGTTCACTATTCTTCAACAAAACTCGAACAGGGTCACAACATAAAACTGGGGAATTCTAAGTGGGTCATTCAACGGTAGTACTAAAAATACTTCAGATGTTTCACTAACATGGTCTCACAATCGACATAAACAATATTTTCACAATAAACGGCGGCCAGGTACTTTCACCTCAGCAAATCAAAACGTCACAATGGACAATGCAAGTATTTGTACCTCCGCTTCTACCAAATCATAAACACTTCATCACAAACTCTACAACAAGAAGGAATGCTATTGAGACTCTATCGCCAATAGTCTTACATCAACACATAGAAAGGCTTATCCTTTCTATTAATTCACGGAGAGGGGATGCTGCTACGCAGTCTTACACAACAACAGAAATATCAAAGGATACACAAATCCAGGTCACATGCCTGTACGTCCTATATGATATTTCAACAACACATTTCTCAAATCACAAACTAACACATTTTAGACCATCAACACAACTCCACTACAACATCTGACCACACAAAGACACGGAAAGACACAAAACTAACAGACAGAAAAAACATCACAACACTTTCGCTATGTATTCTCAACAAATCGGCCTTAGCCAGGAATACACGAAGTCGTATCATCACTCTCTTCTACTTGTACACAAAAAAGAACTAAGGAGAAACACAAGACTAACAGACAAAAGAAAAATAACAATACTCCGCTTTGTCACTAACAAATCGGCCTTAGCCAAGGACAAACGGAATCGTATCATCATTTCCTCCTACTTATAACACAGAATAGGAACAAAGAAAACACGGGGAAACACGGAAATAACAAACAGAAAGGAAAATAACAATACTTCGCTTTGTCACTAACAAATGGGCCTTAGCCATGGACAAACGAAATCGTATTATTACTTCCTCCTACTTATAAAACAAAAGACAACACGAAAACACATGGACTGATCATGGACTGTAAAATCAGAAGCATTTTCCTTTTCGGGGCTTAAATACATTTCACACATTGCCTGGACTAATAAACTTTGAAGATACGAAAAAATTTGACCTATATTTTTCGTACAACAGCTGATTTCTGAAACGCAATAAATTATTGCTCAAACACTCAATAAGAAGGCGAAATAGATAACTTATAAACACTTTAAGAAAGAACAGCGTCTACATACGAAATAAATTACTTCGTTAACGTAAACAAAATTCTTTTCTCAGACATGGGATGATACTTAAGACGAACAAGAATAAACAAACTTGATATCGTTCACATTTTAAATACCGGCAAATAAGGAATGACATCATTCCAAATACGTATTTTTTAATTCACAAGGAAATAGACGAAAATTATTTCTACATAATTTTACGAAAACTGGACACAACAGAAAATGGAAATCGTAGCAGTTAACTTGGGGCAGGAAGGAATAGAATTGATTTAACCGAACACTGGATAAAAAGCAAATCACAATATAACTGAAAATACAATTCGAAGCAAACCCAGACCAACTTCACATACAGGGTGGGACAAAAATACTAAAACAATGTTTGGGTGAAAGCAAATACACAATGTATACAAAACAACATACTCGATAAACTTCACATAAAGGGTAATACAAAAATACTAATGATATTGAAAACTTGACTTTTGAGTGAGCTACACAAAATAACACAACATAAAACACCTTGCTCTTGTTCTGAAAACTAAATGAGACTGCTCCTAGGCAAAACTAAACAGCACCTCCGATCACGAGTATAACACTTGTCATCATTCAGATACAAGACAGGAAACACAAAAGGGGACTCAGGGGAACACAATCTCCTATTAACCTGTGGCATTACATACGCCGTCAAAGCTGGTTAATTAGGGAACAACAGGGGAACACAGGGGACTACTCTTCACATTCACAATCTCCTACTAGCCCGTGGCATAACACAAACGCCGTCAAAGAGGGCCAAGAGGAAACAATGATGGCTTAGGACAAGGGACAAACAACAAAACACAACTATACTCATCAGCTCAAAGAAAAGTCACTCAAACAATAAACACATTTACTCAGAATGACCGGACAAAACAAAATTACAAAACCGATTTTTCTGTAAGAAATGTCAAATCAATCAAAAATAAATGGCACAATAACGGTACACTTAATTTGTTACTGTAAATAACTTAAAATTCTTTTCAACATCAATAATTATTTAAAATTCAATTTAAATATTCAAACTCAAAATATTTGCTTTCATTTACCAATACACAAAAATACATATAGAAAAATTTCTACAGTACACGAAATAAAAGAAACAACAATACATATGTCAATATACAACAAATACATCTGTTGATATACAGTAATACATATGTTAATACAGGTACAATACATAGAAAAAAACAACAATACATTTGTTGATACAAATACATGAACAAACTGTTTGTGGGACACGGGGGCACTACTCGAAAGGCAGGGTTTCATAAAAATGGCAGAAAACTATGGCAGAAAAATTGAAAAAGATATGTGGCTTGGGAAAAAGGTCAAAAATCTAAAAATTAAGGAATATTCAAAAGCCTCGCACGTTGGGAGCCATTTTTGTAACGAAAATATTTTGCCTACCACAGGGGCCATTAATACAAGGGGATAGAAAATTGGCGGAAGAAACTAAAGGGGTTGAGATAAGGCAAGCAAAATAATCGCTACTTGTGCGAACGGACACTCAGGGTTTCGTAGGAGAGCTGGGGTCGTGGATAAGTAAAATGGGGTTAGAATGGGGCAACTACAACAAAAAGAAGGGCAAAAGTAAGGCAAAAAAAGTAAGGTAAAGTTATTAGCTTTTTTTATTATGCCCTAGGCTAAACCGAATCGAAAACTTACTGTTTTATCCAAAAATACAACAATAGTGTATATGATTGTCGGCCTACAATGCTTTTTCCTATTTTATAGTACAATCAACTTAATAAATGGGCGATATGTATTCTAAAACATATAATATAATATGATACATAATGGTTGAGCGAATAAATCTTCTAACTGAGTGGTCTTCATTCTTCTAATTTTTCAAATATTCTGCTGGCTTTAAAACTGATATTAATATGTATTTTATTTTACTTAAAGCGTTTCTTACAGTGCTTAAATATATTGAAGTACTATTTATAGTTAATTTCTTTATATAATAATATAATATTAAAATAAACGTTCGCCGGCTTTTTACTGTACTATCGTTATTTGATATAACAGATTAATGTTCTAATTGTTTGTTTCTAATTAAGAAGTGGTCCTTCGAATTAGTTTACAATATTTTCTTCTTTCAGTAAGTGTAGTATATTTTAAACCAAGAAAGGTGCACAAACTTATATTCAGAATTAAATTGAATAAATTAAATGAAACCAACCTTAATCATAATTCACCTCTTATTTCATTTGGCACATATACTATAACAATTTACAATTGAAGGTGATTCATTGGCAACATCGCACTTAAAGCGACCAACCGATATTCGCCTTATCAACTTTGCAGAGGCGTACCAAAATAATATTTTAATTATTTATTTAAACACATATGTAATTACGTAATATAAAAATCTAAGAACTATATAATTATTAAATTATCATGTGTGTTTTGACAGATATCTTATATTTGTCTAACAAAATAAAGTAAAATTTTATTCTCATTAGAGAGTACCGTATACAGAACTTTTAAAAATAGAAAACTTTGCAAAATAATTATTATATTCCATTTATATACGAGAATTATATTCCATAAGTTATGCTTATGAAGTTTCGAAATCCAGCGACTCGTCCGAAGGGGAATCCTCAGTCACACTTAAGTCTATTATTATTTTGTCGAAAACAGTGTCTATCATCCCGTCCGATCTCCACATTTTCTCTTCTTTCTTGATCATATAGGCCACGGCGTTAGCCCAATCTTCTTTTCGTACCCGTTCCATTGCGAGTTCTAACAAACGTCATCAAAAATTTTATATGTCACGTTTTCACGAGCTACGTAACCCTTTACTTGACCCCAGATTAATTCTATCCGGTTTAACTTGCAATGGTAATGAGTAAGTCTGAAAATGGTGATACTTTTAGCACTTATAAACTCAGCCTTAACCATGTTCTCGGAAGATGGACTTCCTTTTTGTCTTAACCAACTCTGCATGTCTGCTTTTCTGGTGGCCATTGTTGGCAGGTGTTCTACTAATCGGCTGTGATAAGAGGCGTTATCCATATTTACTACCGAATTTGGCTCGACTCGTTAAAGAAGGGATCTAAACTATGTTTCAAAGCGTTGGGCGTGCATGTCTTCGTGATAATCACTACTCTCACCTATTTCACTATCGACAACATCCAGATAATAAACCTTTTTGTGGGCAGAATGAACTTCTCTAACGAAGATCGTCGCCATGAGACTAAATCTTCTATTATTATTATCCTTAACGGCTCATCTCCATCATTCTCCATTACCTTTGTCCTAATGTTTTATTCTGAAAAAAAACCATTGTTTTATTCTGAAAGTCTATTTAATAAATATAAAACAAAGTCACATTAACAAGAAACATGCAGATATGGACGTTTGATGATGAAACCGAACTAATAAACTATTTCTCCCATTCCTAGGACTTTATTCTCATTTTTTTTCCAAGGACATAAATATATAGACCAGCGAAGTGTTGATAAGTGTACCGATGTTTCAAAATATTCAACGGACTTGTTCAACTATTCGCTCGTGACTCGCACCCGTATGTAGAAGGTATATTGTTATGCGCCAAGTTTTATGGAACCGTCTTACTTTCCGTTTATCCACATTCGCGAAGCATACACAATAAAAATGACCCCGGAAATCTCGGTAAGAATTTACTTCTGACATTTAACATTTTTGTCGTTAGCTCTCAGTTCAATTTGTAGCTGAGTCACCTCCAATTGAAAATTTTTCTAGTATAGTTATAGTCTGCCTGATTTTCTGTTACTATTCTTTCATCTGTCGTTCTGTGTGCGTATTCGTTCCACTTCATTCATCATTTTTTGCTAATAAACGACCAGCCGGTTCACTCTCAAACTAAGAGCTTTGTTTACCTTGACACTTTGGTACCTTTGTGAAAGAGAAAACCTCCGATAAATAAGATTCTACAATGGATGAATGATGTACATCTATTTTAAACGGAACTGCCTAGACAAATGAAAAAGAAAGGTACTAAACAAGAAAAACACCAAAGTTAGTTTCATTTTGTTTATATCGTTGCAAATAAGGTACCACAAGTTCTTATATGTTCTAATTTAATTACTGGAAGAACAAAATATTTAAAAATAATTAAAAGAAAGTAAAACCACATTAAACGTGAAATAGACGTGCCAAAATAATGTTTTGTGTTACTTAAACCAACCTAACTTTCACAACTTAAATTCTTTTAAAAAGCTTATATTTTAAAGTCATCAGTTGGTTGGGTTGGATTAGGTAGATTTTTATTAAATTTATTACTAGATAACGATAAGACAATAATTGACCCTCAATTTGTGATTAATTCAAACTGAATGTGGTTTTGTTTACCTACTAAAACCTGAATAATTATGAATTACAATAAAAATGTATGTATATAGTTACTGTACCAACTTATAAAATTGTTAAGAACCGCTTTACCAAAATGTAATACGAGCTGACGTGTATTTTAGACATTCACCAGCTGGACCGTATCCCAATAGTGGTTTGCAGAGACAGAATGCAGACGGGCGTTCTGCGTCTGCGCTGCGACCTCAGCCTTATCTTATGTACGATAGGGCGGGGGGACCGCCAATTTCAACACAACAACAGGTATTTCCTCTCACTCCTCGCTCATAATACTCTGTCTTGCTTGAGTAAAAACAATGCTTGAGGGAATGCCTTAGTTGATATACATATTTCATGTACATATACATTTTTTTGTTCTCGGTTGTTGTCATTGTGGTGTATATATTTTGATCATATATATGGGTGGTATTTTTTACCATTTAATAAATTTTAATAATTTGTATAATAAAGACGGTAAGTCTCATTATAACACCTTTATAATAAGGCCATTTAATGTCTATATAAGTGTGTAAAGTTTTAAACAGATCGGTTTGGTATTTAAGGGGACTTACTTTCTAAATTTTCAAAAAATCGAGTTTTGATTTTTACGTACAAACATACCTTCATCATCCAACCTCAAAAGTCCAATTCTGCACATAGGCCCCTTTCTCGTGTTTTTAACCTCGCCTTTTTTGCCCCACTCTCATTCAGTTTTTATTTTGTCTTCTTAAATCGTCAACCTATCGTGTAGTTGGTCGACAGATGCTTCTCTTATCTCCACTTGGTCTCATTCCAATATCCTCTTTGTCCATCGCCCATCCGTTATTCTAGCTATGTGTCTTGCCCATCTCCATTTTAGTCTGGCTATCCTTTCGAGGACGTCAGTCACCTTGGTTCTTCTCCTGACACCTGTTGGATTTTTATTTTTTCTCGCAGAGTTATTCCTAACATAATTCTTCTCTGTGTGACTCTTAGGGTACGGACATACCGAAGATACATGGATGTGCGTGGTGGAGGTCGCGGTCGAGGTTTACATCGATGACAGGCAGAACATACCGAAGATACCTTCCTTTCAGTGTTCTTTGTGGTTTCTGAGAAGACTGACATGTGTTCCGAGAAAGTTAGCTTTTTTACATTATAAAATTATGTACATGAGCAACAGTAGTGACGACATGTCTTCAAGTGAAATGTAGAAGAGCTTAAGAAACACATTTCAGTATATTTATCATATCATATGTAACTCCGGCGAATGTCAGGTGGTTTGAAAACCACCAATAAACTTGTAATTTACCACGCGATCAACTGCTCGACCGCGATGTAAAACAAACTATTTTGTTGTGGCATCGACATCGCTGTATACTGTGATAATAAGTCGCGAGTGTGAACGCGTGATACATCCTTGGTATGTGCGATCTGATGTATGTACTCCGTATGTCATTACTGGAAGGACTACTTTGTTTAAATACGTTTCTCTTCAGGCATGTGGCCAGCTCACTTTTAAAAGTTTCTCTCAGTTTTCCACATGATTTTCCATATTTCCAACCAAGACCGATTCTTCTCTTCAGTTCGTGGATCTGATTTTCCCTGCGAATTCTCCTTGGCATGCCTAAAATCAAATGAGAAATGTCTTGTTGAGGAATAAGTTCCCATTACTCTAAAAGGGCTTTTTGTAACTGATTTAAGGTTAAAAAGGCAGGAAAACGACTTCGTATCTTTCGCCCAAGCATGTCCCATACATGTTTGATTGGGTTTGCGTCTCGACTCAATGCTGGCAGGAATGTTTACTTCATTTAAAAACTGATGAGTAATTTCCAAAGTCATTTCCAACAAAACCAGCATAAGCCAGGCACTACAAAATTTTGGATAATTTCATCAATGTACCTGGCAGCTGTTATGGAGCCTCTCGTAACGATGTACAATTCTGTGCGTACCTTTAGATAAATTCCAGATCACATCATACTTAAGCCCCTTTGATAGCCTACCCTAAGAGTGAAGGTACATTCTGCAAAACGTCATGTGGTCTTCGCCATACTCTCTCACGGCCATCTGGAGACCGCAAGGTGAACCTAGGCTAATCGGTAAATAAGACTTGCCTCCAATTATTTACATTAAAATGAGCATGGTTTCTGGCAAACTGAAGCTGCGCAGCTCGATGTCGCCTGAGAAGTTGTAGGCTTGTTGCGGGTCTGCGCCTGGTTAAATTTGCTTCTTTAATAGCATTGATATAATTTAATAGCAATTTGTAAGAAGATGAAGCGATCATTACGGGCACTAATTCTTCATTGGGGACCGGTTCCAGGTCGTCTAGTGTTTAAGTTCCGGTTGCCAAGGTGTAAAAATACCATGCACTTGATACTTTTGAGCGACATATCGCTCACTTCCTCCGGCTTTAAACAACGCAACAATAGCAGCCGCTGTTTCGGCATTTACGACCATAATTCTTGAGAATAAATCAACGCAATTCAAACTGTGTAATACTTGATTCGACTTAACAGTCTACTAACATCAACAAAAACAAAAGAATAACAACAGAATACTAACAGCTACTACATGCATTTTTTTACTTAAAACAGTTTGTTTCGTTTATGTCTACGTTATTATAATAATAAAAGTTTAAAGAGAATTAAAAGTTAAGTTTTTATTTTAAAAATGCAAGTGCTCCGTTTTTCGTACCGGTGAGTAGAGTTTTTTTGTTTAATTTTTAAAAATTGTCTTTTTTTCCAATTTGGAAAGTAAAAGTTACCTTATGGTTATTTTTAACTGTTTGTCTAAGATATCAACAGTTTAAACAGTAATTGTTGCCTACGGTATGCTTCTACAGTTATCTAACGAAAGACCAATGGATTCTTGAATATTAAAACTACAAGAAAAAGTAAAAATCCAAATTATTTTTGCAAGAAATGTCTTTAAATAAGTCGTTGAAAAAAGGTGATGCTTTTTAAAAAACAAATAACATAACTTTGTAAGTTTGTATCGAACATCTTTCTAATTAGGTGAAACGAAAAAATGGTGGGAAAACACACATTTAACAAAAAAAAAACCTTCTATGACTAATAGAAGCGAAGTTAGTATTTTTTAAAATCATATCTCTGTTGCTTATAAATATTCGGGCTTGAAATTTTCGTAAATTGTCAATACCTATATTTTATGATGCAATTGATAAGTATGCAATTATTATCCCTCTGTTGAGGGAGAAAAGTGGTAGAAGAAGCTTTGAGTCAGTCAGATTTTGAGATTGGAACTGTAAATTGGAGAGCGCTGAAAAATTTGCAATATTTCTGGTTCTAGAAAACATAGAACCTTCATTATTTTCTTAATAACTCGTAACTCGACGTAATAATAACAACTGAAATATTGAGTAATTTTCATTTCCTTAATAAATTGAAAAATGCTGGAAAACTCACAATTTTTATTTTTCAAAATTTTAATTTATTTAAACTGTATTCAATTCAAAATGCAGGCAACACAATGACTAACATGAGAATATGTCTATAAAAAAATCATACATCACTATTGCTTGGATTTTACGGTTCTTTGTTTGAGAAAGTTCAATCATTTCATGGGGCTTAAGGTAATGGTAATGGCTGTGCTGCCTTAACTTATGAAGGTTTTAGTGGTAGTACTCATGGAAGTTTTTCAAACCATACAATTCTTTTAATATGTTTAGGTCTAGGATTTGTTTTCAAGAATTATACATGTATTTAATTGATTCATATAAATAAACGTATTATGTTGTTAATATAACGGTTTAAATAAATAGCAAGAATGTCATAATTGAGAGCATACACATTGAAACAGTTATGGTGCAAATAATTTAATAAATGTTATACTTTCATGACACTATCAGGATCGCTATCACAAAATATATCATCATAAAAAATGATTTCATAATTGATGTATCATAAAAATCTAGTGTTACCGAAATATTTAGTGTATAAATAGAACTACATGTCGGAAGGTCATTAAACTACCGATGAGTATGAATAAAACCCTAAAAATTAGTGTAATCTAAATTTTCAAATTAGGTTTACGTGGCTTCGGTTTTTTACATTTTTTTATATTTTAACATTTACTGCTATTTTTAAGTAAACAAGTTTAGGTCGATTTTATTACATGCTTCCAGTAGCTAGTAGTACCTACTATCATTGTGCAATGAGATTGGAAAACCTCAAACAACTAATTTTCCCCTGTTCCTTGTGTTATTGATTGCGGACTCTTACGGAGAAGATGTAGGGAGGAAAACGAGTTTAGGGACCTGAATAATACCAGAAGAATTCTCAAAAAACTAAATTTATAGTAATATATTACTACAAACTTATTTATATACCACATCTATACACTCGATCATGTATTAATAAAGATAATTGGGATTCGTCACTAAATAGCTCAAAAGCATGAAGTTTTGATAGAATTAGGTAAAGATTTGATGGAAGAAGGTAAATGCCAAGAAAAGAAAATTGACAATGTTCACAAATTCGCTTTGGTAAATAGGTAAAAATGAACAATTTTTTTTTGTACCTTGGTTGATCAATTTGGGGCTCTACAATTTCGAGCCCATGATCAGGTCCCCGATGAGGTTATGTAACCAATAAAAATGAGATGCAAAATTTGTTACGTTTGTTATAGATTATAAATTATGTTGCTGTTAATATTATGTTCAGTTCGTATTATTAGTAATGGCAGTACATTTCGAGTACTTACATTACAATACAAAGGAAGTGGTCCAAAGTAAGGAAAAATATTTTTTTGCACATCGATGTAGGAGAAATTTCTTGGGATATTCAGAATATCTTAAGAAATTTCCCCTACATCAATGTGCAGAAGGGTATTTTCCGACCAACACTGTCCTGGTATATAATCAAGCAAATCGTTTACTTACTTTGGATCACTTTTCTTGTATCGTTATATAAGTATACATGCAATACACTCAACATTCAAATATACTTAATACGAGCATAATTTATCACTTATAAACTCTAACAACTGTAATATTTGTTTTTTAGTGGTTAAATAACCTTATAAGGAGCCTGACGATGAGTTGGAAATTGTAGAGCCCGGAATCTATAATCCGATGTTCGTATCCAAGCCTTTTCTTAACTATTTAAAAAATGGACTGACATTGATCACCTTTCTAGTAAAATTTAACCAATTACCTGTAGTGTCTTAAACATTTATACACATTCAAAAAGCCTTTACAGGATGGTCGGATTTGTTGGGAGGTAGATTAGTAACACGACAATAACCCTTTTCCTGAATTTCACTTCTCCTAAATAGCCTTTAAATGATCTGTAAATAGCAGTAAATATAGTAGTATGATTCATATGAGAACCATTGCCACTGAACCAGTTGTTATTTAGACATGTTTATGTAGTAAATAAGAATTTTGACGGTTTTATTGAAAACATGAATTTTTCGTTCCGAGTTCTATTGCTGCACTAACTGTATGGCATAGTTGTATGAAATACGTTTCTTTTTTCAGGTGGTAATACGAAGGGATAGAGGCGAAAGAGAATTGGACATAATACACCAAGCCCCGTTGAAGCCCAGCTGAAACACAGCTCTAGATCCTTCGTTTAGTATTACTAGACTGTTAGACTTGCGTTGACAAATCATCGAAATTAGAATACATTCTTTTGGGTTTGTGGCGAGTCCGGTTAATCATGATTTTCTATGTTGACGAACCAGCTAGTCAATCATTATTTCATGTATCATTTGGTCTGATAGCCAGCTAAATAAGGGTTTGATTATAAGAGTCGTAAGAGTTATGAACATTATCTTTTTTATATAAGAGTATGTATTAACGATGAAATTCTCGATAAGCTTAATTGCTGTTGTTGGAGCTACGCAAACGATAATATTTATTTCTTTTATATAGTGTTGTCTATTTTTGGGCCTATCAAGTCAAAGGTCATAGTGTCTTGAACTCTACCTTTCTACTGATCCAGTCTCCATTTTTTGTTTAGTTATCTTATATACAGCTTCTAAGCTTACGGAACACTTTCTAGCAATGTCTTTTTCCATATTTTTTCATTGGTGTAGTGCCGACGATATCACAAACATGAAAAAACTAACAAAACCGTACTATATATCCTAAAAACAAACACAAAAATATGTATAACTTATAACCGGTAAACAATAACCGGTAAAACGACTAAAATGAGCTATTAACTTAATTCAAAATGATTTGTTATGCGATAACTAAGTAATATACATCTTGGATCTGTATTAGAATCTGAATACTCCAATTTGAAATGGTTGCTGCTGAAACGCAGGCACTATTAACAATTAACAAAATTGGTGTCCAGTTGGATACAGTTTTCCTCCAAAATATGAGCATACTTCTCTATTCATGCCTATTTACATTCACTGTTTTTCAAATTTTAAAATGTGGGTGCTGATACATTAGGAAATCGATCCGTTAAATACGTAAACCGATTCTTAATATTATTTTTGACTGCGAAGATATAGGTTATTTGTCATACTAGTATCGATATCGGTGTGTATTCAACTTCTCCTAACGTTTATATAATTTACAAGAAATTTTTCGTGAATTCCCAAGCATCCACTTGGGCCAAGATTACTCTGCGGTGTATGGTACAATATGGTATAACAAATAATCATCCTGTTTTCTATGATATAGTTTGACCGGTTTTTGATTTGATCTGCAGCCTTTACTAGGGTTTCCTCAGTTCAACAGCTTCGATCATACTGTCTTTGATTTAGTATATGTCCAAGATGTTCAGTACAATATCTGAGGACATAACTAAATATTTCAAAAAAAATCAATAAAAACTTGTGGAAACTCACTAAACTTGTGGAAACTAACTAAACTGAATTGTACACTAGATGCAGGGTTGTCAGAGATGTATTTAAGTCCAAAAGTAGACTTCTGGCATCTTAACCATTTACTTACTTGTCTATATGAAGAATTTTAATGATAAAAATGATTTTAAATAGAATTAAGAGTTAAATATTTCTTGAATGGAAATGAGATAATTAGATTATCGTTTAAACTCTCAAATAGTCACTGTTAGATCGAAACTACAGTTCAATAATATTCACTCTCATTAATGCATTAGAAAAGCAGATTTTGCTAATTTTATGATTTATTTTAAAGTTATTTTAAAATTCGAAATAAACTGTCAGTTTTTACTTTGTTTGTACTTGAATAATTATCATTTCGTACAATATATTTTACTCATTATATGAAATATTGTTCTGAAGCTATTTTCATGTGGCATGTCAACATTGTGATTAATTCCCACAACAATAAATCAATTTTTGGAATTCCACTGTAGGCATATTTTGGCATAGTTTTTTTGACGTTTAACGTCAGATGTCTTATGAACGGTGAAAGTCACCATAAAATAAAATGTCTGTCCCACGCGTAAAATTTCCGTCTACATTACGTTTTATTTCAAAACGTTACGTATTATATTAAAACGTCACGTTTCACGTAAAATGTCAAGTTACACGTCGTGTACCTAACTTTACACTGATCGGATTCGGACAGGCCGGTCCACTGTGTCCACAAAGCTGCCCAAAGCAAATACTACTTCCAAGTGAGTATCATGCGTTATCACAACTGCAACAATCATTCTAAAGTTATACTTTATTACAATCTATCAAATTTACATCAATGCGTGACAATAGATGTTTAAATGTTAGTATAAACTGTTTCAACTCCTATGATCAAACCCAAGACATAATCCTCGTAAGACTTTTGATTTGATGAGCGATTGTCTGATAATTTTTTGAGGCTGATCGTAAATCGTATGCCAAAAATTTATTATATTGATGCTATGTTTGCTATTAATTTTTATCTATACTTTCCAGAAATTCCTTTACAGTTTCTAGAAAGTATTAAGCGAAAAATGATCCTATAGCCAAATCAGCACTGAATTGCTTGTATGTACTGACTTCATTTTGAATTGGCTACTTTTTACAAAAAATTTTTATATATATTGGTATAGGTTTTTGTTGTTTTATGTTTCTTTGTGCTACCGATTATGTGGTAGTAAAATATGGTGATTAAATTAATTTTAATGTGATGTATATATGTTGAAACCAGATATGCATGCATGCATTCACAAAATGATTGAAAACTATTAAAAAATATTCATTTTACAACCATAGTAGTTTTATCTTTAAAGGGAATTCATGTCTGGAATGTATATTTGTATATAAACATTAGTATCAAGAATTTAATTTTGAAAATATTGATTTAGGACTGGTATTTTTTCTTTCTATGGTTGAATAGTAACAAAATCTTACTATTTTCTGTAAATTATATTAAAAATAATAGATATGTCAACTTAGAGTGGATAAAAGATGTAACCGAATCTCTGGAAATATACAAGTAAATTATAAAACAATACAATGAGACATACGGAATTTCTTACAACATGTTCTGCCCATCTTCATTTTTGTCTAATATGTTCGATAATGTCTTCCACTCCAGTTCGCCAATTTTTCCGCAGGTGTTTTTGGGACATGTCTGGCTGTGTCATGTTAATCTTATTCTGTGGCTCAAATACATATATCTTTCCACAACTTCTATGGGGATTTCTTGATTTCTATTGACATTTGTCATCATTTTTGTTTTCGCATAGTTTATCTATAAACCGATTTTCTGTGTTGCTGAAGTTGCAACATAACTCTGGTTTCTGCTGTCTTCTGTTATGGGAACAATGTCATTGACATATCGGAGATGATCTATTTTCGGTCCATTCGTGTTAATACCCTTAGCATTAGAGTCTCAATCTAATCTTTTAAATGAGTACTTCATGATATTCCATAAATCGTACTCCATGAGTATAGTTTTGACGGCAAAGTATCATATATGTATAATTGTGTCTTGGTAACGGTTTGTTGATTGTACAATCGGTATGTCGCCAAAATATTACCAATATTTTGTTTTATAAGAAATTTTATGAGGTACATTGTGAACCGAACACAGTGCTTATCTCTGATGGTATGACTACCCGAAGACGAAAAGAGATAACTTTTGCTTCAGATCAGATTTATTACGATAAATTATCTTTACCAATAAATACATCTGCATGAACTAGTTGATAGGAGCAACAAATAGAAAAAAATTTGTTTTCTATAAATCGCTCCTACTTTTGTGCGGGCTGGACTGTCTGTTCATTACAGAAGTTGATGGAACCAAAACCTCCACAGATACAGAAAAAGTGATCAATGATCCGTACTCTGCGTTAAAAGATGGACGGGGGAAAATTTTTAAACTGGAAGTTTACACATCCAGAGAGCTTTGGAGGAGTCTCTGAAATAATATATAGGGAGAAAATAGAATTCTCCATATTAACTAATTTGAATGTATCGGCATAAAGGTAAATTTTAGGTAATATTTTCTGTTTTCAACATATATTATTCATGTTATTCTCAAATGTACAAATTTTGTTTATAGGGCCCAACTAAATTTAATTTTTATCTTAGCATGTACTTTTTATTTTAGGTAATTATGTGCGTACTTTCAATTAAAAACAGACTAGCCCAATATAAAAGGTTTCATTTATTGTTTTTGTTATATAGATTACCGCTACTTTACAAAGTAAACGTTGTTTTATTTGTTGTGATATTGATATTTTTTATAGAAAAATGATTCAACAAAGATGGCACTTAGCAATGCACTTTAACAAAGTTTGTGAGTCTTTCTGGAACTTCTTCGTTTTGCTATGAGCTATGAGTATGTAAGGTGGGTTGTGGGGATCACACGTCACCCACACAAATCACGCCCACCGATGTCATCAGCCACGCCCACTGATGTCACAAGTGATGCCCCGCGCCCCTTTTCAGCTTTTTGACACTTTTCGAGGCTTGACCTGTCGGTAATAAATTAACGACATGTCATATGCCGAAAAAGTGTTGAAAAAGTCAGTGTTAGGATGTGGTTTATAACATCAGAGTTACTAAGTCAGGTACTAAGTCAGATTGAGCAAAGTTGATCGTTTCTGATCAACTTTTGGCCAGGTTATCACTTCTCTAAGCTATTTTCTCTGACTAATATTTGTAATAATTTAATAATTCGCTATAAAACACATGTTTTATCATGTAACGTAGTGGTGCTAATAGAATTGCGTTATACACAAAAAAATTGTTGAATATGCGAAGTGGACAGAAATAAAAAATATTTATTTTAAGTACAAAATTCCTGTGTTCAATTGCTTTATTTAAAATTTATTAAAAAAAAGATAATTCTAAAATAATAAGTGCGAAAATATCGGCGGTCGAACTGTTTGTATAATCTGAAACAATTATTGGAAAATATATAAAAATACAGTAAGGTCTCGTTTTATGCGGTAGATACGTTTCACAGAAAAGCGCATATAAAAAAATTGTATAAAAAAAGACATTACTTGTCTTGAAAAAGTATAGGTACGTCCAGGAGCCTTCTAAATGTGCATAAAATCAAGACAAAAACAAAAAAGTTTCCAGAAATTAAAAGAAATAGGCTGCATGATAAATTACTTCGAATATCTGAAAGAAATTCACACAAAAGTTAAAAAAAAAACTGGTTCATATTTCTATTCGTTTTGCGACTATTTATATATATTTTAATATGATATTTTGCATAGTTTGGGTCGGTGGAGTCTGGGAAAATTTTGAAGACCGTGCGAAAAATGTGAGCAGCTGTGACAGATGCTATCTGTCAATTTGTCTTGCCAAACGTCATAAACCAACTATCATACGCTATCCCTCAAGCGTCAACTTTCATTGGAAAAATTGTATTCAAGTGGAAAATATATTCAATAATAATTCACTTCGAAATTTTCTGATGCCGTCATGTAACTTTGAGAAGAATATCAGATAACGATTGTCAAACCTCTATCAGAAGGAGGAACAAAGAATTAAAATAAATATATGTGAATAACGCCATATGTGTTTAAAAAATTCTGTTTTGGCACTCTAAACATGGCTCTGTCACAAAGAGATACTTTTTATTTTAACAGTATACAAACATTGACCATCGATATTTTCGTATCTTCAACAGTAAATACGTATTTACACGGAGTGGGAATAATGTATAGAAGGTTCAGATTATTTAGGAAATGGTATCAGTTTTTTAGTATTTTAACGATTTTCTAATGACTTTTACATGGCTGTCAGATCTTCATTTTGACTTTTGAAAAGAGCGCATTATATTGTTTATGTATTAAAAGCTGCTAAGGCGTTAGTACAGCAACGTGTGGACAGGTCGAGTATAACACCATACAGATTCATAATCATATAGATTATTCTAAAAAAAAGTGGTAGTGAATTTAAATAGCTTTGAAAATACTTCAATCAACAAGTTCATTGCATTATAATTGGACCCTCGTGCAAAGCAATCTGCCAAAAACCGCTCCTTAAGGTGAAGGTTAAGAAGATTTTTCCATTCCCTCGCACTTGTTTTACAGGTTTCAGACTTTCTGCAGAATTTTGTGACCGAAGTGGAAGGTGGAGAGCAGCCTTGCATGAATGCTTTTCTCATCTCAAATCGGATGTGAGTTTTGTTCCTTAGTTAATGGCTACTTTATAACTTATCTTTTAATATTTTTCCATGTAGTCTGTTCTTAGATATTACATTGATTCCCATATCTCTCACATTTTTGTTTCTATTTCGTTTTTCCTTTACTATTTCCTACTATTCTTTGTGATTTTGTCTCGCTCATTCACATGGGTAATAGCACGTGCATTGTTCGGTCAATGAGTAGCAATTTCCGTGTCGTTTCCTGAATTGCGGTTAAGAATCCCAATTTAAAAATTATTGATTAATACTTCAACTTTTGAATCAGACAAGGGAAAATGCCTACTTGGTTAAATATATAGAAAGAGTATCTGCGAGGACTCAGAAAATATTCTTTCCAGTAGAAAATCGGAGTAAGCTGGATAATTTTTCGGTAAAACATCTAACGATCTAACAACAATGTAAATTTCACTTGAACCTTTGAAAATCATTTTTCAGAAACGTCTACAAGCTGTTTCCTAGCTTGAACATTCAATACATTAACCTCAATCTATTTGCTCATTAAAACCGTATATATGTCACAAATTAGTACTAACAACATACACTGTAGTGTTGGTATGACTGAAAATTTTAGGTCTAGAATGACTAACATATTATGTGAGTACTATTTTGTTTATATTATTTTGTAATCTATCTGTAATTAATTTTCTATACATTTGTTTATTGAAAGATGTACCTGAAGTATATGTTTTTTCAAGTAACACATTTTAACCTTCTATCCCAAAATTTTTTCTCCTCTATTCTTTACAGTTTTTCAGTGAACACCTTTATTTTAAGTATTCGAGGTCAAGACAAAAAAATTTTGGTGTTATAATAAAACAATTGGTTTTTTTCATTTAACAAATAGATTTATTTATCAAATTCTAGTTCTAGTTCTATTCAAACTTTTCAAAAGGTGATTTTGGTTTGCTCGAAAAAAATTACTTATTTATCTATATTTATGTCGTTGTCTTCAAAGTAATCCTCCCCAGGTATAACGAACTTATTGAAAGCATTCTTTCCAATCCTCAAAACACTTATCATATGCACTTTTTGGCATGACATTGACCTCTTCTAGCGATGTGGTCTTTATCTCCTCAATCTCGACAAATTCCCGTTCTGTCATTGATTTCTTCAATTTTGGGAACAGGTAAACAAACAATGACGCATTACTCCTATTCATGACTTGTTCTCCAATTCCGGCCGTTTTTTCGTATTTACGCAAACGGTGTGTGACTTCAAGATAGTATTCCTTATTGACCGTAAGATCCTGTGGAAAGGACTCATAATGTACAACGCCATTATACTCTAATAAAATAGTCAGCAAAACCTTCACTTTTGACGGAATTGGTGTGTGTGTGTGATGTTTAGGTCTTGACTCTTCTGACAGATTCCGTAGAGATGATTGGGCCTTGACTTCGAGATCATAATCATATACAATGCTTTGTAAGCAGTTATGATTCTTTTGAGCAAATCTGGATCGTCGTTGACTTTAACAGCTCATTAGCGATGTTCATGCGACAGTTCTTTTGGCAAAAATTTAGCAATTTTAGAACAAATTCGCTGCCAGAAGTTTCATTCCCAAAACATTCAACATCGCATGGCAAGAGCCAACCAATATGCCGACGTCCTCAGCAACTTTTTAATATTGACTTGACTATTCTCGATAATCATTTTCTTCACTTTTTATTATTATTGCTCAATGTAGACTCACCAAATGCCACAGCCAACATAATTAATTTTGATCCATTTTTTTCGATATAAAATCACCAAGACACACAAAAACAGATCTAAACTTCATATCTGTCAAAAATAAACTAAAAAAATCAAGATGGCTACTAATGTTATATGTACCGGTGTTGGAGACGTATGTACTAACATAACAAACAAATCGAAAATTAAATGTGCATACTTTGCGACATTTGAAGTAAACTCTAGTTCTTAACAAACCTTGTATATGAAAGATTTTTGACGAAATTTTAGAAAAGAGGCAATAAAGAATATTAATGAAGCAAAATATCGGGACAAACACTAACAGATTATCTAAAAATCAAGAAGTAGTATGTTTAAACAGATGCGCGGTGGTAAAAGGAATTACATCCCTGTAGCACTTTTATTTTTATGTCGTATGTTAAATGATCCCAACTTCAACAACAGTTTGTTCGTAACAAATATTGTTTATCATGGCGTCATCTTTGTTATCTTAATGATAAGTTTAAACTTAGAAAACATGGACTAAGATTAGCGATAAAATCTCGGTTTATACAAGTCCAGTAGTTTACTAAAATGATCAAGTAACTTAGTAATTTACATGTTTGAATACATTCATTTTAGTTGAACTGACTGGCAAATTCAGGTAGAACTGTCGAGTCAATTAAATTAAACTAGAAACAAACACAAAATAAGCAATCCCAGTTTCGTAGAGATATATGGACTCACAACCCCTTCAAGAGTTGTTGCGAACCCATATTAGTTAAAGAGATCCGACTCAACAGACCGGGATCCAGGAGTAATTTCCTAATATCTTTCAAGAACTACTTCGTAACACCTCCCAACCTCCAAGTACTCCACCATTCCTCACACCACATTATCACTCAGACGTGTGGTGAGGTTTCTGTCGTCGTTACTTAATTTGAAAATGCTTCTGAGGCAATTCTAACTTGATTGCAGTAAAACCGCTTTGCTTATGAAGTAGCGTTGGATGCTTGCCTTTCATAGTTTGTTGTATTTTTGTCTTAAGTATATTTAGCTTAAGTATATTTACCCAGTATATTTTCGGGAGTGTTGATAATTTGTGTTTTATAATTTTTATTAAGTTTTGAGAATCCAATGCTAAAAGAAAAAAAACTAAAAATTGAGTTGTTAGGAATCTACGGTTATCTGTAATACAATATCTTGGTATCTGAACTTTTCGTATCCCCTCATCTAAATTTTATCGTACATCCTCAATTACTTACGATACTTGTTCGATTTCCACTTTTAGTTTTGCATAATTTTGTTCTAATTTGTAGTGCTATTTCTGACATACTGAAAAAAGAAAGAGAGGTCAACCTATCACTTAAACTTTTTAAGTTGATAAAGCTTTTCATAATATCAAACAGGCTCTTACAACAGCTTCTGTTCTTGCAAGCCAAAATTGTTTCTTTAAAGATGTCCTCATTCAGCTTGTCACACTGTTCTCTGCAGTACCTTAGGAAACTGCCTTGTCAGAAATGCACTGTAGTGTAGTAGCTGACTCTCTTTCAAGAATTCCTGAAGCATGTTTTTAAATTAAATGAATTTAAGAGAAAGATTTCGCAGAAACAGTTTTTCTTCTGACTGACAATAAGCTTGTAGGTCTGTAGTTTTGTAAGAAGGTACTGTTTTTGCAGGTTTTGGTATTCTAATCACATGGGCTTCTTTCCAGTGGGATGGTAAGCGTCTAAGGATTAGCTTTCTGGTAATAAATAAAGTAAGATACATTATTGCCTTCCTTGGTAAGTTTTTTACGGTTCTATTCGTTATGTTATCTGGCCTGGCAGCTTCTTTGCGGATGATTTCTTTTACTGGTAAAGTTAGGTTTTGCTATCCTCTTTAGTTTTTGTAATTTATCTAAGACTGATAATTGACACAGGCAACAAGAGGGCTAAGGTCAATTATTATGTCATCATGCGTCAACAATTAAATCTAAAAGTTTTGGACATAAGGGTGTATCAAAGAGCGGAATGTGGATCGGATCACTTAGCCATTGCAAAGGTGTTAGTTAAATGCCAGGAAAATAACAGCGACCATCAATATGAACTAACAATGCCCGTAGATATGAGTGTAAAGAAATATAATTTGGGAAGTCTAAAGAATGAACCCACTCAATCTCTGTACAAACTCAGATTTGCTACAAAGCTATAAAATATATAAAAAAAAAGACGGTGGAAGAGCTATATTGCCAAATAATGAGGGTTGGTAGATACCAAATAGATAACCCATTGAATCTGGCTACAAATATAAAATCCAGAAGATTATAGAAGAACATACACTTACTGGAATCGGGAAGTTAAAAGAAAACTGTGACCAAAATAATAAACCAAACATGGGACAAAAAATGTGAAGAAATAAGCAGACATAATGGCTGGAACTCGAGTGTCTGAAACGGGGAAGTTTATAGGAAATCTCAGAAAATATCACAAAAGAACTCTATTGACGAAAGCAAGACTGCATTGCGAAATAAATTACAGAGACTTCAGAACATATTCAATAGACGAAGTACAACCAATCAGTGGGGATGAGATAAGATAAACCTCAAATGAAATGAAAAACGGGAAAGTTTTTACACAGTACCTGGAAACAACTCCATTGAATTAATAAAACTCTGATCGTCAGTACTAACAGAATTGTTGGCGGAGATCCTGATCAAGCAAAAAAAATTCCTGAAGATTAGATCATCGGCATAAGCGACCAGTTGAACCGTTCGGTTGGTCGTAGGTTTCCTCGTCCAGTTTGCATTTGCCTAACCGCATATATTGCCAATTCAGCTAATAATTTGTAGAGTTTGTTCCTTTTGACTGAGTTGTATGCCTGTTTGAAGTCTACAAACATATTGTGAATATTAATGTGATATTCCCATAATTTACTCAAGATCTGTTTGACTGTAAATATTTTATCCAGTACCGATCTTCCCCGTTTAAAGCCCGTCTGATACTCTCCAATAATATTTTCTACTAGTGGTTGGAGCCGCTGGCTATACGTGAGGACTTTATATGCTGTACATGGTGGAGAAATTCCACGGTAACATACAATTCTGCTAGTATTTCGTCAACTCCCGGGCTTTATTGTTTTTCTGGGCCTTAATAGCTTCTAGAACTTCCTCTATGGTTGGAGCTTCTACTCCATTCTCTACTTCATTTTCTTCTACGTAGTTCGTACCCATTTCATCTTCCATGCCTACTTGTGTACCAAGTAAGGTCTGAAAATAATGCTTCCAGGTTTCTGTGACTTTCTGTTAGTTTCTGTTTCTGCTTAGTTTATACCCACTTTTTATCTTTTTTAGGTATTCGTAAGCCCCTCTAATTTCATTGTTTTTAAAATCTTCCATTTTTTCTATTTGTCCATTTTCGTAGGCTCTTTTTTATTTCTACATATCTTGTCTGCTTTCTGACTTGCGACTTCAAATGATGTTCGTCTTTCCCGTGTTCTTCTTGTTATATACATTTTATGTACTTGTATATGCTCCTCTTCTCGCCTTTTGTTGTTTCCCATGGATGCTGCCGCTGTCTGTGCTGCTGTTTGGATATTATTCCATTTGCCCTCTATGGAGTGCAGTTCTAGCGTCCTTAACTCATTTGCGACTTCTTCGAACTTCTCCTTAAATTCCTGAATCTTCAGTTTTTCCAGGTCCAGATTGTTTGTTCTTTGTAGTCTTTCGTTTGTTTCTTTCAGAACAACTTCACTGCGCTCACATGAAAATGTGAAAGAAGCATACATTTGAGTTCGAAAACATCAAAATTTTAAATACCGATTTTAGTGTAAAATTGAGGAGTCTAGCATGTTCTCTTGATTCATTTTTACAAAATACGAAAGTCACGCAATTCTATTTTTATCACGAATTTTTTAATTGCTATCAGTACTCCATTTAGTACTAAAACCACTTAAACCAATCTCTCCGCCACGTGTAAACTCAACTTCATTCAGAAAACTCGACAAAACTACTTTATCAAGTCACTATCTATGTCTGACCCGAGCTGAAGAGTCTCTTAATCAACTTGTCCACTTCATTTTGTCGTCAGTGAATTTAAATAATAGTGTTATATTGTTTTTTCCTGCTTGTTGCTTTCGTAAAGTGTTAACATAATTTTCCGAAGCTAGCACTTTGGCCAGACTTTCATCGTGTGTATAAAAGTAATTTAATTTTATGTAATTTAAATAATGTAAGGTTATTCTAATTAGACGATAGAATGTTCTATTCTTTTTAACATTGAAATAATTAAATAATATTGCATAAAAACTTTAGATACCACAACGTAGATTCTAGACCTAGTTGAACATTATATGACGATGGAAAATATAAGACTGTTTTTTTTAATGCTATGTTCCAGCTTACTTGCTTGTTGAATGTTGAAGATTTAGGAAATCTATTTAAAAATGAATAGTAAGGACCAATCGATCAAGTGAAATATTTATTCTTTGTAACGAGAAGATGTAAATAGAACAGAAGATATTTGCATTCAATATTATATTGTAAAGAGTAATTACATATTATGTTTTATAAAGTCACTGGTCGGCCCAGTAGATGTACTTCTGTATAAGCTATATGAGGTGTCAAAAAATGAATAGAATCTGGCTCGTTTCCGGAAACTATATGGCGACAATGTGACTTAACCACTGGCGCAATACAATTTAGAAGATTCACCTTTAAACTTGAATGTTCTCCAGTGCGGATACATAACATTCATTTGCCAAAGAGCAACAATTTGCTGTAAACTATAATCAATTGCCACGTTACAAATGAATGTTGCTCGATAGGCATTATACGCAACATTTACACGTTGTTGACCTCGATTTCGTTCAACTTCCTTTCATGTTGCCGGTCAGTTTGACTTGCTTCTTCTTCTTCGCGTGCCATATCAGAATTATCCGACGTTGGCAATCATCATTGCGAAGGCATCTCGATCTTCTGCAATATAGAATAATTGTCCTGCATTTGATATCTGAGTTCATTCACGAATGTTTTTAACCAAGAAACTTGTTTTCTTCCTACTCCTCTACGGCCCTCTATTTTGCCTTTAAGGATCAGTTGTAATATTTTATATCGAGTTCTTCTTACTATATGTCCCAGATAAGACATGTTTAGATGTTTAACAGTCTTTAGCAGTTCTCTATCTTTGTTGACGCTCCTTAGTACTTCTTCATTAGTTTTCCTTGCTGTCCAAGGTATTTTCAGCATTCGTCTATGAACGTACATTTCCAATGTTTTAATTTTGTTCATGATCAATACTTTTAGCGTCTACACTTCTTCAATATACAAAAGTACGGACCAAACATAACACTTAACCATTCTTTGTCTTAGTTCTCAGAGACAAGACAAAAGGTCTCTACGAGAAACCACCTTCTCCGGAAACTTGTAGGGAGCAAGTGGGGTGCAAACCCCCAGGTCTTGAAGTCAACAGCTGAGGCCTTATGTTTCTCAACAGGGGAATATGCTTGTCCCGTCTGGGGTAGATCTAGAAACGCCCAACAAGTCACCACGGCGTTAAATGAAACATGTAGAATCATTACCGGTTGTATGAAGCCTACCCCTCTACACCTATTGTACCGGGTAGCTGGATTCGCATCACCAGACGACCGTAGATGTGCCTCACAATATGTGGAGAAGTTCAGGCAAACTTTCGATGAACGGCACCAATTATACGGGTTTGACGAACCGCCAGGAATCAGCCGACTTAAATCAAGGAAAAGGTTTATGAGAAATGTCAGCGTCGAACCACCCGAAGTGTTCCCCGTACATCCAGAACGACCTAATGGAATCAACCTGGACTGGAGAACCTGGGGGACACTCAACCGCATGCGCACAGGTGTTGCCCCTGTAAAACAGAACCTCATTAAATGGGGCAAATACAGAACGTGGAGCACCTGAGAGTATGCAGGCTTTGCCCATCACAGTGCACGCTCGATGATTTATGGCTCGCAAATACAAAGGCTGTAGACGTAGCCCGATATTGGGCAGAAAAACTGTAGTCGGATCCAGACTCGAAAAAGTAAGTGTCTTAGTTATAAACTGAGATGATTATTGCAAAGAAATGACTTCATTTTCATAAAAGTAGTTTTAATTCCTCTTCTACGTTTTATTTCTATATCTGGATCTAGTTGGTCCGTTATCACAGTTCCTAAATATATCATTTTGTGAACTTTCTCAACTTGGACTCCGTTTAATTGAAGCTTTGCATCGGGATGTGGGTCACGACTAAACACTAAACATTTGGTTTTGTTTGAGTTTATTTTAACGTCCATTTCCTTTTCTACCTCGTGAATACGATCAAGCAGAATTTGGAGACCTTCAATATTATCTGACATAATTACTGTATTGTCTGCATATCTAATTACATTAAGTAGTTCCCCGTTGATTTTTATTCCATATGGTTGTCTCTTAAGTGCCTTTTTAAATAACTGGACCGAGTAAACATTGAACAATGTTGGCAACAAAATGCAACCTTATCTGACTCCTCGTTGTATGGAGATTTCATCGGTGTAGTTATCTTAAATTTTTAAGATAGCAGTTTGATTTTAGTACAAATTTTTAATGACACGAATATCCTTGTCATCTCTTCCGATATTTTTCAGTATTTGCATTAATTTTACATGCATTTTCGAAAGTCTATACGACATGTAAATACATCTTTTCTTTGGTCACGTAATTTTTGTAATAGGATGCTAAGCTCAAAAAGTGCTCCCTGGTTCCCATAGCATTTCTAAAACCAAATTGGGTATCTTCGAGATCTTCTCATTTGCATCTAATTCTGTTGTGAAGTGTTCTTAGGAAAATTTGGCTTATTAGGCTAATTAATCGATATTCTGAGCATTTTCTCGCATTGTGTTTTTAAGTATTGCGACAAAGATGGATTTGAGCTAATCTGTGGGAATCACTCCGGTATTATATTTTGAATTAAAAAGTCTTACTACTACTTTTATGTTATCATCGTCAATTAGTTTCAGCAACTCAGTTGGTGTATCATCTGGACCACAAGCTTTTCTAATTTTAGCAATATTTATATCGTGTTCTACCTCGCATTTCATAATTTCTGGGCCGTCAGTACAGTTTTGGTAGAATTCGGCAATATTACTCCTGTCATCTTCAAACAACTCTGATATATACAGCTGCCAATCTTTTTTTATTTCGTGCTCATTTACAATAATTTTGTTATTATTGTCAACGAGTACAAAGGGAACTCGTTTTTTTTAAATGTTATTCATTTCTTTTAGTTTTTTGTGCACCCTAAATAAGACGTGTTTAAATATTACATCCTCCATTTCGTCGCACCCTTCTCTCATCTATTTTTCTTTGACTAATTTGATCTCCCTTTTTATTCTTCTCTGCAGGTGTCTATATTCTGTTTTACATTTTATCAGTCGACGTTGTTCCATTAATTTCAAGATGTTGTCTGTCATCCATTTATTTTTCTTAATTAAATCATTGTTGGTTGCTTCTATATATTTTTTTTACTTGTAGCAGTGCCAGTTGGTGGCTTTTTCAGAATCAAATTCAACTAACAATAAAAAAAATGATGGATTCGACCATTACTTGATGGAAATTAATTTTATATAACAATAAAACACTGAGAACTTTGTTTTCAGACCAACCTGAGACAAACAGTTCTCCCCTCCTCAATCCTCAACCTATTTCTTTAAAGACTATAAAGTTTAAACGCATATTAAAAATAGATTACTTGATAAAGGTTTAGATTTAGGTTTAAAAAAGTTATAGACAGAAATTTATAAAGATATTAGTTAATATAAAAGATCGCAAAACAAAAAAAAATCGATAAGCTAAAAATGGGAAATCTAAACCAAACTATTAAAAATTAGAAATACGTAATTAACTTTAGAAATGTTTGAAATAAAGAAGATAATAACATATTAAAGGACTTTTTCTGTCAAACGCTTGTGCCGAACTAAAGATAACTGATACTACAAACAAAAATTCAACCAATCCAATAATTATCATTCTGAGGATATCAATAAAAATGCTAATTAGTTACATTAATCTATATATTGTTATCTAAAAAATATCTAAAATCTAGGCAAAGGTTGTTTGAACATACATGCATTTACGTAATCCAGAGAAATAAGTTATTCTCGGGACTTTGACTCCATATCTCCAAATAAACCATTTTAAACGAGATTTCAGGTAACAATCGAATCAAACACGTTTAAAGCTTCAAAACAACGATTTTTGAATGTTGATTTATACAGAGGGGTAGTTATTATCTCAAAAGAATTAAAAAAAAATTTCAAAAAATCAATAATTTGAATAACTTTTTTACTACTGTCCGGGAAAAAAATTTCATATTCAAAAAGTTGGCATTTTTTCACATTAATAAAAATGTTGTCTTACGATAAGTAGGGAAAACGTTAGTCCCTTTTTAAGACAAATCTGGTTTGTATAAAAATTAAGAAAAATACAAGTTTAAACAAGAAAACTCTTACCGGAACTGCGCCGCAGGTCTAGAGAAGACAAGTAAGTAGCTAGTTAAAATAGCATTGATTTCACTACCGGTCAGTATTGGTGGGTAATAAAATTTCACCATCGGTATGGGTAGAAAAATTTTTGTTTTTTATCTTGATTTTTTGTAAAGCTTAAAAAAATTTAGTTTTGAATATACAACAAAAAAGTTTAAGAACTTTTTTAAAAATATAAGAGCTCCAAAAAAAAAGATCAATACTGAAGAGGTTAGTATAGGTAAAGCCTAGCGACAGGAATAGAGAATAGGCTCAGAGTTAGTAAACTTAAAAAATGTACAAGAGTAGTTCAATCAATTGGAAGCAAGGTGAAGTAGAGAAAAAAGTATATTGGAGTCTCGAAATACGAAAAAGGAAGTGGTACATCATAAATGAGTGGTCCACGGCCTTAAAAAGGCAAGTTTATCCCTAGTAAAAGGAAGACATCCAAAAATATTTAATGGATTTCATAGATACATAAATAGATGAATCCAATCCTTGGGTACTCCCCTAATTCTAGCTTATTTTATCGATTTCAAGCAAACTTTTGATAAGTTCATAGATATTATACTCGTTCGAGACGTGGCATGAATGAAATTATGACATCTTATGAAGACATAAAAAGATAAACCCAAACTAAATAAAATACATAAAATATGTATTAAGTTGCCTTAATTTTCCTAATTAGCGGGTATATTAGGTTGAATTTGTCGGTCTGTGGTTAAGTTTCATATCAGCTAATATATTTTTATGTTTCAACAATTTTTTTCTTTAATTTTGGACCTTGTTTTTGGGAGGCAATTTTTTTTATTCCCCCACTTGTATCCGCCACTAATTCAAGCGAATGTAGACAATTGTGGATCATGTTATCCATAGCGTCAAGTACACAAATACATAAAAACAAAACTAATACTAAACTATGATATTGGTATGATTTTAATTGGAGTTATTAGCTGTTTGTTGTAACTGAACATTTGGATGCAGTGATCACAAACCTCCAGTAGTGGAGTGCACCAGAAGAAAACCAAGTAATGAACTAAGTACTATAGAAGACTAACATTTCTTTGATACAAACGAATCCTCTTGTAAGAAGAAATTATTACTGAAAACGTTTCTCGAAATGAAATGGAGCTCAACCATGTAATTCATCTTTTGTATAATCCCTGGGATATCATAAAAGTTATGGAAACGTGTACCAAAACAAATAGATGGACAACTTATGAAAAATATAGACATACAGATTAGAACAAGATAGGGGAACTTTTGAGGTATAAAAGAAGTCAAAATATTCTTCTTAAGAATTCAGAAGTTAGTTCAGTTTTCATTTGTTGATGGTCAATTTTTTGCGCTTGCTTTATTCCGAGATATTTGTACATATCATTTTCGTACATGGCCTCAATGTTTTGGCTATCTTACATATCGAAACCTGCGGGCTCAACCTTTCTTATGTCTACATATATTGTTTATAATAGAAACGAAAAATATTCTCAATAATGGACACAGTCCAGTTTATACGCTGAGTTAGACTACCTGAGTTAGCGCCGGCTAATGTTCCAACGCAGCACTTTCAGCGAGTGGAACTCTTGTTGTTTGGTTCGCGTGTGGTTGTTGTTGGGCTGTAGCTGATTGTATTGAGCACGCCTTCTCAACACCCCGTCCCGCATGCTGTCACGTCTACCGCCGACCCCTGGCGATCCCCCCTAAACATACATTAACATTCACTATTTCCATGGGTATCCATTTTTTACGTACTGTCAGGTGTTGTTTTTGTTCTACGATAGGTAACCCTGCTACTTTCTGAGTCTTTTTCGGTGCTAAGAATATCCAGAGAGTATACCCCATCCTCAAGGAGCCGGCTGATAGAAGAACTAAAAAAACTTTCACAGGAGTTATTATTTTCGGAAGCTACTGAAATAATATGCTCAAACATCCCACGATCATCACTCGTATCCCCGGGAGAGAGGTTGATGAAGCAGCTATCAGAACTCTTTTAAAGAAACAAAATCAAGAGCTTTAGGTGGAAGACTGGTTTCTAAAAAATCGTGAAGACGTGTAAAGGTCGATTCAGACACATCAGTCCCGTCATAGTTTCGGCGCCGAACCGGTCCTGCTTGGTCACAGAACTATCAACTATCTGACAGCTGGGAAACTGTTCGTCGCCTGATGAATGTGAATGCCGGCGCCATATTTCTATTAAAGAATATTTTGTATGACGGATTGTTAGGTTCGGCGCCAGGACTGTGACGAGACGTGACTGATGTGTCTGAATCGACCTTTAATCCTACTCGTCGCGATCGCTGTGGTCTATCAAAGCATTGACGGTTGCTCATTTCAAGGCGTATTACAGATTTAACGTATCCTTCAAAACCATCAGAGGCCTCGTTGGCTCCAGTCAGAGTCCTGTAGGTCAACCTCCAGCATAGTAAGACAGCTTTGCAGAACTGACTGTTGCTATGAGATGTTTTTAGCCACAAAGTCTGCAGCTTAAGTCTCCATGAAACATTCCGAGTGTATGCAGGTGTACGTTAACTGGCGCATGTGAAGTAAGGAAGTCTGCTGTGACTCTGAGCTGCTTGTTTTTCTTAGTACTTCAGCCCTTTTAGCGCTTGTCTGTGCAATATATATTTTGACATGTGCTATACCAGGTATACTTTCCTAGTGATATTTATCCAACCTTTTTTCGGTCATGAACGATATTTTTTTGGCACTCCTACGGTCGGCTCTGGAGCGAAGTATTTTGTAGTCGATTCTGATTAGCTTTTCATTGTCATGTATTCCCTGATGACGTGGTACCCATACCAATGTGACATTGTTATGTTCCGCCATTCAATCAAGTTCTCGGCAATCTCCACTAGTTTCTAGCCTAGCCAACATAAAGGCTGGACTATCCATGCATATATTGATCAGCTTTCGTTCGGAAATCCTCATGTTAATTTCTCCACATATGTAATGATAATGGTTTCTGCTATATCTCGGTAGCCTTCCCAGGTTTCGTTCTGAATTTAACTATCTTTTCTACATTTATTTTAACTTCAAAAAAATATCATTAAAACTAGACAGTATTTAGTCCTTAATAAATACTTCTGTTGTGAAATTGTCTAACAAACATTGGACCATAATCCTACCATTTGTGTTTTTTCAGGATTTCTGCAAATTCCATAATTGATTGGATCCGACGGAAATCGATTAAAGTCGCCAGAATTCTTGTTTAGTATTATATATTATATTTAGGACTGACAGATTATATCTCTGTAATTTTTTCATCTTATATCAGCTTTCAAGGTACATTTATTGTCTACTGTTTTCTGAACAATCAAAAGATTGTATCTACAGTACTTTCCAAAATGCATTTTTTAAGATTAATATACAACGATTTTCAAGAAAACAAAGGCTAAAAAAATTATCTCAAGTGTTTTGCACGCAAAGGCATCAATTATACACAGGACCACTTTATGTTATCAAAAAAAAAAACCTTGAAAACGCCTAAATATGTTATTTCTAGGATATTACGACGGGGTATTACGTATTTTAGAGAATGTATATTACGACGGAGTATGAATATTATCGTTTGTACGATATATGGGGTTTAGAAGTGAATAAAACGAAACCGAATACTTTTGCATTTTAAGGCAACAAAAAGATCTCATATTAGACGACAGAACCACAATGAAGTACTGCTAATATTTCGCACGATGGATCACAAATAGTATTTTATGGGACGAACCCATCAGCAAAGAGAATAAAGAGGATCTTCTTCTTGTTGTGTATCTGTTTCGGTTGTTTCCCGACCATCACGGCAGTCTGTATTTTGAAAACTGCTGCTCTGTAAAGATTTGTGGTTGTTGTGTTGAACCACGCACGTAGATTTTTCAGCCAGGAATTCCTTCGCCCTCCTGGTCGTTGTGTTCCTTCTACTTTTCCTTGTAGAATTAATTGCAGCAACCCATATCTTCCGCTGTTCCTCATGATTTAACGGAGGTTTCGATTTTGGCTGTTTTTATTGTGGTTAACAACTCTTTCCTTTTTGTGTTCTTAATAAAACGTCCTGGTTAGTAACGTGGTCGGTATAAAATATCTTCAGGATCAGTATAGGAAAGGTATAACATCGTAGTAACCTGATTTTTATGGATACTGATATATCGTGGCATTTAAATAGCTTAGCCATTTTTTGAAATGCAGATCGTGCTTTCTCTATCCTAGATTTTATTTCTAGCGAATGGTCCCAATTTTCATTGACGTTCGGACCAAGGTAGCTGTATGTTTTTACTCTTTCTATTGGTTGACCATTCACACTGATTCTTTCAATTTGCGGTTCCTTCTTAGAGATCATCATACATTTTGTTTTCTTAATGTTCAGTGAAAGTCAATATCTCTGACTCACTTCTGTGATTCTATTCATTAACTCCTAGAGGGCTTCATGACTGTCAGCGAATACCACATTTTCATCCGCGTATCTGATGTTATTGTTACATTCTCCGTTAATTCGAATTTTGGCTTCAACATTTACTGCTTCTTGACAGATTTCTTCAGATCAAGGGTGATAGTATACATCCCTATGGGACCCCACGTTTGATTTTGATATCGTCGCATTGACCTATTGGACGAAAAGACCAATGCATGAATTAAAAGAATCTTTGGAGACATACAATACCCTGACTCCCTCCGGGGGTCAGAGCTGAAGAGAGAAAACTAAACAACTAATTTGTTGTGGCTAAATACAACTTATGAAAGACGAACGACTACGAAAACAGATGTTGAAATGGTCACCAAGAGGAAGAAGAATTCAAGAAAGACCTGAAAAGTTGGAAAGAAAAGTTATGTGAGCTGACATGGATCAGTGGCCGTTAGGTGTCGAAATGTGACGGAGAACACGATAAACCGATGTAGATATATAAGCGTATGAATTATGTCTATAAGTTTGTTAACATTTCGTGAGGGTTTATTGTATTTTGCAAAGGCCACACACACATTAACTGATAGAATAAAAAAGGAAGAGTCTTAAGTTGTTTGGTTTAAGACTTTTTCCTTTTACAATTTTTGTTGTTTTTTTTTTATATTTGGTGATGTAGATAAACTTTTTATATCTTTGATTGTAGCACCTTTTAATAAATGCAATACAGTAAAACAGAAATGCCAACGACGTTGAAATAAAAACTAAAAGATATTTTATAGGGACATAATAAAGATGTACGCTGTATTCTAAAGTTTTTGTGTAATGATCTAAATTAGAATATTAAATATATAGATTTGGATGAATCTCAGGGAAGAAAACCTTAATATTTTAATAAAAAATCTTGTAAAATTACTTGTTGCCAGTACACAGCCATATTAGTTTATAATAAAAACATGTATATATTAAAATTTCGCTAGATGTCATCGTATGTTCATAATCATCATAGATGCAGTAGGTGAACCTTAAGATATAGTTTTCTAAAATGATACTAAAGGGATCCGTATTTTTCTGCTCATATTTCTAGGGTTTTGTACTTTTATAAAATTAGAATAACTTAGGTTAGGAGTGTCGAATGGCGTGAATGTAAATTTTTGTTTTGACTATTGTAAATTTGTATATTTTTGTTTTTGTTTGTAATATAAGTATTTGTAGAAACAAAGTGTTTTAATACAGTTCCAATACCCTTTTAACTTAATAGCGTAGCCCCATGTATATGGAGAAATTTACCAGTGGGATTTTAATTTTCAAATATTTTCATAAAAATCATCTTTCATTTTTATAATTGGATGTCCCAACAATTACACACAACTAAACTTATATGGAATCACCATGTACATATTTCAATCCAATATTTATTAGATAACACTGCCTGGCACGGTATAGATTGTTTCAGTTGTAAATTAAACGAACATGAATAAACTTACTTTCGCTTTTAAAAAGGAAAATATACCTTTTGTGGGGTTAACGGATGTGCAAAGGGGAAAGATTATTGGTCTTGTGAATGTCTCAGAAGAAAATAGCTGCAGTGGTAGGCATGACACAGGGCGTTGTGTCAAAAATCTTCGCTAGGTATTAGGTGATAGGAACGCTTAAGAAAAAGCAGCTGTTGGATGTTACAGGTGTAAGTGTTTCAGTTAAAACGGTAAAAAGAAGTTCAGTAGACAGTTACGGATTCCAGAGCTAACCAGACAGCACAAGTTTGATCGCCTAAATTTGTGTCTTCAATACTAAAACTGGAACATTGAAAATTGGCAAAATGTGCTATTTTCAGACGAAACCACGATTTGTGCAAAATCGTATGACCGATGAATTCGTGTACTTAGAGGGCAAGGAAGGCAAGTAAGAAGGATACAGCCAGATCTGTTCACAGACCTAATGGAGGAAGTGTTATGTTCTGGGAAAGTAATAGGGTCGGTGAAAAAACTTCTTTAATTTCCAGTCAACCAACTTTAATAGTTCAAAGGTATGTTGATTTGGTTCTAGAACCTCTAGTTAGACGCTGAAAAAGTGCAGTGGGAAAAAATTCACAATACCTCCACATACCGGCAGATTTACTACAGACTTACTTGAAGCAGAAAATATCGCTATTCTGAAGTGACCTGCTTGCTCACCCGACCTTAACCTTATAGAGCATTTGAGGGATATGCTTCGCTGGGATAATCCACAAAACACCGTACAGCTAGTACAAGATGTTCTTGGAGAAAGGAAACATCCTACCACAATAAAATGTTGACAATTTGTTTAGGAGCATGACCGCGCGAATTGGAGCTTGCAAAAGCCTAGGGTTAGTAACACTACTAAAAAAAAACATAAATAAAAAACAATTTAAACATCATTCGGTGGAAAAAATATTTCAGGGAATGCTAAGTCTGAAAGTTTAATAGAACAGATTAAGACTCTAAGATACTGGGAGTTTTCCCACTAAGATTTCACATTACACGGGGAAAAAGAAGCACTACTTAGACAAAAAATTGAATGTGCGAATTATGTAAAACCTATTTTGTCCCAAATTTCCTGATAATAATAATAATTCAGTGAAGTATAAATTTTATTTAAGATTTTCCAGGAAAACTTTTCTCTATCTTTTGGACGTTCACAGGTAAACACTTGCTGTGAATGTGAATAGTGAGAAATAAAAATCAAGAGTCCATCTTAAAAGGAAACAGCGAAGCGCGTGACCTTTGCGGAATTAACTGTAGGTACATAAAAGACGTGCCAAGAAGTTCTACAATAAAATGGCAGAACTTGCAGAGATACCTATGCAAGAAAATGCCACTGTATGTGGCCTGACGTTTGATTATATGTAAAATCTTTAACTTCCACTTATTCCTGTGCAAGAGACTTTTTACTTACGTCAAATAACCTACAACGCAAATCACAATATGCAAAAAAAAACAAGGGATGTTTATACAGATAACGACATTGTTTTGTTAACCATAGGAATTAAGATTTATTGCAATCCCATCTCTAGAGTATATTTATTATAATGCTCTAAAACTAATTTTATGGTTATTTTTTAGCAATACAAATAAATACGTAAGTAATATGCTTTATTGTCACTAAAAATTGTACAAATTTTATGGACAAAGCTTATATCAATAAGACAAGAAAGAAGAAAAAAATCAGAATAAGAATCGTTTGTACTTTTAAATAAAAAATAAACAATAGAATTCTTCCAAACTTAAACATAAAAACTACTACATAGTTAAGAACCTACAAACTTCGTAAAATGTACCTAACAAAAAATAAAAATTAGGAAAGCAGATTAATGAATTAAGGGCTCAAATATTCCACCTCCTTGAGCTAAACAGTAACCAAATCTGTCATACAGATTTCTCCTCATATTTGGGAGTAGGGCTGGTGTAATGCTTGCAGAGAAATGAAGTATTTTTGCCCTTAATTCGACTAGGTTTGTGGCCCTTTCAAACTAATGTCTATAAATTTTTTCTTTGCGAAAATCCCAAAAAAAGAAATCGTTAGGCGCTAAATCACTGGATTTAGCGGGTCATTTAATTGTACCACGTGTACTTATCAGTCGATCAGCAAACGTTTGATTGAGGAAGTCGATAGTTGCTCTAGAGTTGTGAGCCGAACACCCATCCTGTTGGAAATAAACCTCCCGAAAATTAACGGGAAGGCGTCTAACTGCCGGAATGATCTCATTCTGTAAAAGTTGTAAATATTTAGGCCCGTTTATTTTTCCATCGATAAAAAATGGACCGACAATATGGTCGTCTAACATCCCAATCCAAACATTTAACTTTTGCGGATGCTGCGTTGGCACTGCAACACTGAGGTGCTTATTTTTATGATAATAATAATACCTTGCAACGGATGGATTGTGTTTTTCATGTAATGAAAATGTAGATTCGTCAGAAAATAAAATATTTTTTAAAAAGTACATTTTCATTCTGTTTATCTAACATAAATTCACAAAACTCCATCCGCCTAAAGTTATCTCCCGGAAACAGTTCTTGTATTGGTTGTATCTTAAAACAGTGATACCCATTCCTTTTAAGAACTCGCTGGACAGTTCGAGCATTCACGTTAACTTCCCTAGCAATTTGTACACTATTGCAGGGTTCACTAGCTTCCACAAAAGCATAAATATCAATATCCCTGTTTTGACGCTCCTCATCGACAGGTCTGACACGTGGTTCATTACCTTCATGACACTTTTTACAACTGTTTACACATCCCGAAGTTTGAAAATGTTTAATGGTATTTTTTTAACTCTTATAACACTTGGTGGGGTTTATTTTCGAAGGCAATAATAAATAAATCAATTACTTCGCGTATCGAATGACCCTGAAAGTACCATGTTACAAGTTCCACTTTTTCATATACGGTATACAACGTAATAGGCCTTTTATTAATTATTTGTTTATTCTTTCAGAACTTCGTTTGAAATTTTTAATGTCAATGTCATAATTACGACAATTCGTACTTACTGTGAAATGAATATAGTGGTGGAAACGTGTAACATGTCACAGCGATTGCCATTGTCAGAGAATAATAAACAATCAGAATGCCCACTCTGCTTAAAAAAGAAGTATGCGCATCTCGATCGCGCAGACAGAATCAGCAATGTTTTAGTCGAAACCAGTGCTGTTCAGTGACATTTTATCTGGTGTGCATAGACAAATTAACACGCTTTAATTTATTTAAGGCAACTATACAGACATGATATGCACAATTTTATTCGTACTTTTAGTTAAAAAATAGATTAAATTATTTCAAATGTACTAAATTATTAATCTCTAAAAATTTAAATTACAGTTCTGTCGTAGCTTGTCACAAATTTCTCAATTCGAGTCTATGTTTCCGTCTAAAACATGGCGTTAGCATACTGACAAACTTCAAAAGGCGGCATCTGAGAGTGAGCATTCTGGTTGTTTATTATTCTGTGCCATTATGTTGTATGGTCAATAAAACAATGTGATCTGTATACACCTACCACGGGGATCAAGTCAGAAAGGGTCCCAATGAAGTTGCTTTATTTCCTATGGATTATATCAATCTGAAGTGCCTACTGCAGTGAAACATCTTCTGATTTATTTTTTGACAGCTGTGCCGCTCAAAACCTGAGTTATACTGTAGATTTCTACAGTGAGATTTCTACTTTCGTTAGTGGACACTGGAAGTTTTAAAACGATAAACCAGTACTTTCCACAACGTGACCATTCTTTTTTGTCGAACGATAGAAACTTTACGGCAATAAAAAGAGTCAAAAACTTTTATAACTTATACTTTTATACCGTGTTTACCACCCAAAAGACTAGACAGAAATGATATTCAATTCCACAGGACACAAAAAGTTTCTTCGTGAAATGGTGGAAACATCGAATAATTTTGAATTTAAAAATTAAGTCTACCGACTTTGAACAGAAAAGAAAAGGAGAAAAAAATCACTTTCCAGATTTCAAACTACTACCATTTTTTTATTCTTCAAACCAACCAGGGAATGTAATAGTTTCGGAATAAATTAATGGTTTTATCACTAACAACTTTAAACTTAAAATAAGTGATAGAATTGTATTTTTACCAACAGTTCTGGCCTATCTGGATATTAATAAAAAAATTGAAGATATACGCAAGCTCATGAACTATATACCTGTGGAAAAAAATCATTTTTTGAAGTGATCTACTACTTTATGCAGTGGCCTACTACAGTCACAGTACTAAGTCACATTTTTTAACCATAATATCATAATATGACTTAAGAAAAAACAATTTTTACAAAAAATATATCCTATGATCAGTTTTATGCCATATTTTCGTGGCTTATTTGGTATGAATATCCGAAACTTGCACCAGCCTCTAAACCCGATTAACATCTCATCAATGCATGCATTTTTCCCAATGGTTAAAAGATCTTGACATTTTTCAAAAGACATTTTAAAAATGTCATTAATATGAGCCGCTGGCGTTTCTTTCAGCCTTTCTTTAATAGATGTAGCATCATCAAACTCAAGCAATTTATCAAAACACTAAATCGTTTTCAGCTCATAATAGTCCTAAAAATCTCTCTTTCGGTTCCATCTGCAGTAAACATGGCGTCAATATCTTCATCATTGAATTTATGATCGCTGTATATATTAGTAGGCCCATCCAAGCTCGTATTTCAGTACTACTCGTATCTTTCAAATCTATTCATGTCTCTACATCAAAACTTGTTCGAATTTCTGTAATCTTTATAGTTTTATGCTGCACCATAGAGGTTATCATAGGTTCAGAGATAAGAAGGTTCCATATATCTTCTGGAGTGGCTTCCTCTTAAAGTACGAACAGGATCTTTTAATCCTAGTAGGGTTATGACTATATTATGTTGTGGAGTTCGCATATTCTTTACAAGTTCATTTACCGCCCAGTTTTGTCGATCTTTCCATAATAGTCGTTTTTTTCAATGCCATCCTCATTATCTTGGTCTTATTCTTCATCAATATTTTCATCATTTGAAAAAGATTGTTCATTATCATCACTTTCACTTGAAGGTCGATATTCATGCCCTTCTTTGATATCATATCCATCTTGTATATCAGAAAAATCAGATTATCCTCATTGTACCATTTTAAAATAGTACCTACTTTCAAAATTATTGTCAATTGTCAATGGATTAACTTTTTTTGATGTACTAAGATACAAATCGATCTAAAAATAACAGGTTATATACAAAAATCTTTAATTTTATAACAATTACAAAACTTACCTTAACGGTGAGGTGGAGTCACTGAGACTCTTTTCTAATTTGAACGTGTTCACAGTACCCTAGCTGAATACCCACTGTATACCAATAACCACCATTAGCACAGTATGTTCCTAAAGAATTCTTTTAGCATTAAACTTGTCGGTAGGGACTTGAAGGTACATACTCTTGAGAGCGCGCAAAAGTACTCTAAAAAAACAACTTCTAAAGTATTAGGAGTCTGCGTGACTCCAGCTCACCGGTTACAGGTAAAAAAACCTTAGCAAAACTACTTTATCTTTATTAATAAAAAAGTTATAACAATTCAACATTAAAAACTTTACTAAAAAGTTGCAACTTATTTTATTATAAGAAATTTAAACAAAATTAAGCTATACACTTTATATAAGTTATAGAGCAGCTCAAAACAAACATATTAAGCTTTGGTAAATGTTTCTATGTTAATTTTTGACCAAGATATGGAACTGTTAATAACGAGCTTTGAGGTAATACATACATAAAATCCATGTCAGCACCTCAGAGGTAAGATGTGTTAAGTTACCAAATCTAAATTTATCAGGAAACCAATTTGAAAGTTTAGGTATGCCTTGTTTAATCAAGTGTAACAAATTGTGATTGTTAGAACAAATAAATAATAGTTACCGGTTTTCAAATTTTGTACTGAGGTTATATTGGTAGTTTTATCATTTTCTGGTTGAAAATTAACAATTTCTGCCGTTTTACTGTTTTTAACAAGTTCACACGTACGTTTATCACGATTCATAGCGAATAGTATTCGATTTTTCAAACAAATTACCAAAAACGCATTTATAACACTATTTACTTCTGGTAAACAGTGAGCACGCTTTAACTGCTCTTAACATTGTTTGCCTCGATTCGAATACACGACTTAATACAGTACACCGCCATCTTTTGGCGAAATGCCGCAAGTAGAGACTTAAATTTATTTTTCACTAGATATAATTCAATACGGTAGGTACGAACCCGACAGGGAAAGAAACGAAAACATTAGAAACGAGCTAAAACAGGAGCCAATAGGGAAAAAATAGAAAAAAAGCAAACTGAATTGGTATTGATACATTATTTAGAATGGATGAGAAAGACTGGTAAAGACTGTTACAGAGGCCAAAAGACAACGAAGAAGTAGATGGGCTAGACGATAGTGGATGGAATAAATCAGAAAATCGGGACCAAGAAAGGGAAGACAGTGCAACAGATAAAGTAAATGGAAGGAGATCTAGAAGCGTGAAAGAAATGGGTAAAAAATGGATAGATGCCGACGCTCTTAAAGGACATAAAGAATGCGAGAAGTAGAGGAAGAAGAAATTTATATTTGTGTCCATATTTACGCAATGATTCTAAAACCAAACGTATTTATGGACTTATAGATAATTGAACTCATTACTATAATATAGGTAACCGATTTTATAATATTTTTAAAAGTAATAAGTCAAGTACAAATGATATTTTTTAACTCGTTTTCGTTCAAACACATATTTATAAATATTGCTGTCACAAAATTAAGCGAATGATAAAATTATCAAATAAATAATCATTCAAAACATTTTAGATGTAGCCTTGAAAGTTGAAACGCGCTTTACGGCTTTTACACTGCAATCGGTGTTTTTATGCATATTTATATTTTTAATGTTAAAAATAGACAAAATATTATTTATGTAATATGTGATAGACATTTTATTAAAAAACAGTTTAAATTTATTAAATTAGAAAATTATATTGGAAATACACAATTTTCTTGAAACAGTCATTCTGCCTATAATATTGGCCATTCTTCGTTAAAAGTTTTGTTTTTTAAGTAACCCATCAAATTATGGTTTAAATTTTTGGAGTTTCTCTCCCCCTTGGCAAAGATTTAATATTTTCTAATGTTTAGGCCAATAATCGATTGTTGGTAACTAACGAAATATAATAATTTTATTGTTGATTAGAGATAGATGAGATTAGAGATTATGCTCAAGAGACTGGATACAAATTATTGAAAATATATTTAAATAAAAGGAACTATAAGTCATTTTTATAGTTTAGTTTTCCTCTAAACTATAAAAATCACAAATTTTATTCGCATTCATATTACGGAGGCATAGATGTCGAGCTAATAATAATTAAGTAATATGTTTATTTTAAAAATCCCCTTGTAAACCAGCGTATCGAATCTCCGGCTAAGGGCTGGTGAATGCACTTAAAATTTTAATGACTTTCGTCTGAGAATGTAGGGTATTGAATTTCATATAGTATAAGAATATATTCAATTTGTTTAGAGTTAGTTTTAGTCGAATTTATACCACCGACCGAAGGAAACTGAATAAAACTTTTAAAGATACATTTGTGTATTTTAATACGAAAGTAATTTTTGTAATAGAAATTTAATTTTGTATTTTTTCGAACCGGGAGTCTCTTCTCCCCGGAAAAAGAACAATATTTCGAAAAGTAACAAAGTTAGCATGAAAAAAAAAAGAAAAATATTAGGGGCATAATGTGAAAAGATAACGAAACGGTGCAAAAAGGAGTATAATCTTTTCATTTAAAATTAACTTGAAAGAAAAGATTCTAATTGACGTGTTTATAAAAGTTCCCTTTTTTAAACACGTCAATGCCTATTATCCTAATCTGCTTTGATTGCAGCAAGATATCACTTCCATTTAAATAAATAAAAAAAGTTTGAAGGCACAAATAATGTAATCTCATTTTAATCACACATACCTACATAATCACAAAATTAAATACCTAAATGGATAAACCATACGATAGTGTAAGAGCCAGCAGCCATTATTATCGAAATTTGCATACTTACAAATAATACAATTGAAATATTTCATACAATGTGGTACAATAATAAATAGGTTTATTTAAAAAACAAGCAATTTAAAAAAAGTAAATTTTCAGAAATTAATAAAAACTTAATTAACTGGTAATATTCAAGCCAAAGTTTTTTTTCTAATTTTTATGAATTAGAATATATATAAACAAATATTATTTAATAAACTAGGTGCCAAAAGAGTATTTACTTTTTGAAAAAACAATAAAAAACACTTTGTCATTCTCTGTTTTTGACTGAAATACAAAAAAATCCCACGTTTTGCTGAAAATAATTTATTAACCAGAACCTAGATGACAACATAGTATGTTTTTTTAAAATTTGAGTTACCCACATCCACTGCTAGCGCCATCTTCATCAACCAACGTCTACAGTTGGTGAGGTTTCAGTGACTCGAAATTTTTGATAAAAGGGAAAGTTTTTAGGGTTTTTTTTTAATGCAAATAGTGATACAATATTCAGAATTTTCATAGAACTAATAGCAATCGTACACTCATATAATTTATCTAAGTCTATACCATTGGTCAATGCTCTCTTATTCCGAATAGCACAGTCAGTCCATGGATCTTATGTACTACGCGTTTTAAAGTATGAAGAATCTATAGATATCTTGATAATACATGCTTTTCCAAGACCCAAACTTGGTCTTGGGCTCTTAAAAAGTATTAGGAACATGCTTTATTTATATCGAAAAAAATTTCCTGAGTCATATTGACCACCTTAAGTAGAGATGGCTTTTCTGTTGATTGACGTATGAGTTCATTCCGATCTTCTGGAACTTCTGGACTACATATTCTCTTTTTTTCTCAATCAGGGCACAGTCCTGGTCATTCGGAAGGAAGAAATGTCCCCTGATGGGAAATATGTGGGTTATTTTCTTTTCTTTTATTTCATCTTTAAAGAATTCACCAGCATATATTGTGAATAAACCATAAACCATTTTGTTCTGGCCAGAACATCCATCAACAAATATAATTAAATGATCATTAGATAGAGCTTTATGATTAAAATAATGCAAAAACATAGAAGTTACGTTGTTCGAACCTTTCTTTGCAATATCTTCAGTTTAGACGTACATTGATGCTGAATCATCCGCCATGTCGTGAATGCAAATACATAGTAACAAGTTGGCTTTCAAGAAATACCTCGCTAGTTCTTATATGCGGTAGGTAGTTCTTAATGGTAGGTTTTGTTAAAAGTCAAACGATATACATCTACCTGCTCTTGCTTCCAATTTATAATGTCTTGTTTTATATTTTTGTAAATTTACTGGCTCTTCGTAAGTGCAACTCTTTTTTTAATGCCAACAGTTCACCATAACGTGAACAAGTATCTTTTCTTGACACACCAAAGGAAATGTTGAAGTCGTTCGTAAAAACATTATAATAATCATGATCATCATCATCAACCAGCCCTTAGCGTTCACTGCTGGATATAGACCTCCCTCATTTTTATCCATTCTGCTCTGTCTTGAGCACTTTTCATCCAATTTCTTGACATTTTCTTGAGATCGTCAGTCCATCGTGTAGGGAGTCTTCCTCTACTTCTTTTGTCTAATCTCTGCCTCGACTCAATCAATCTCTTCGTCCACCTTTCATCACTGATTCGTGCGACGTGCCCGGCCCAGTTCCATTTTAGTGTGGCAATTCGGAAAATTACATCGGTAACTCCTGTTCTTCGTTTTAAGTCTTCATTTCTAACTCGGTCACGAAGCGATATACTCAGCATTGATCTTTACATTTTCCTTTGAGCTTTTTGCAACATTTTAGAACTTGTAGCTGTCAATGTTTCGGCACCATAGGTCATCACAGACAACACACATTGGTCATAATAAAAATTATATGACACGTTAATTTGGATTTTCTGCAAAAACATTTTGTTCATTTTTTTACACTGAGCTGCTCGGGTAGAAACACTTTGTCAGGATTATCTTGCCTTAAGTAATGAGACTGCCCTGAAAGATTTAATGTGTTTTCGTATAAGGTATAGAACTTCATCTGGAGTTTTAGAGGGCCTATTGTCATGCTTTCCACGTCCATTGGAATGTGGTATTCCAGAAGTTGACCTCTGGCAATACCATGGAAGCCCAAAAAAGCATTTATGTCACACCGGAGTATCTACCAAAAATGTTCTTACGCTTCTGGATCTTGAGAGTAGTATCGCTTTCTGGATGGTCTTATAGAGATGTTTATTAAGACCCAGCTGTTTTGTTTTCTAGCAGGTTCTACGAAATGACTCCAGTAATAATAGAGAGAATAATCGGTATCATCTGGGTACTTTCAATTCTCCATGGTCTCCTTATTTGTATCTTCAGATCTGTGTACTTGGCGATCTTTTTGTTGTATTTAACACGCAGATTATTATTGTTATGTATCGCCATATCTATTTGTGTTGTTTGCTTAGTAAGTTTATTGACAAGCATCAGATTTGGTTTATTATTTACCACTGGTTGGTCTGTGAGCACAATGTGGTTCCAGTTTACCTCGTAGTTGTCGTTTTTAAGGATTAGGTCAAGTACGTATTAATAATAAAGGAGATGATTGGTTTTAAGAAGTTCCAGTTTTTTTAGCTAGTTCTTGGAGATTTTCCCAGTGTACAGTGATTTGGTGATAACCAACATACTTTTTTTGAACAATCCTTTATCATTATCATCTGACTAGCTGTTCATCATAGTGTGTCTTCAAGCTGCAAAAGCTTAAATAATACACAACCTTCAGTCACTTGGAAATGATAAATTGTAATTCTAATGAACGTTTTAAATAATTTTCAAGATAAATTTAAGTGTATTAGTTTGATTTATTAGTTTAGGTATTGGGATAAATATTTTGATGGGAAAATAATAAAGCAGGAAGCAATCTCCACCAATTGAAATAACGCCTTCTCAGTAATCTAAAACCAGTCCCATTATATACGAAACCTCTCCTCTAATTCATTATCAGGAAGATTAAAAACCTTTATGTTGCTAGCTCTCCTACTAATGCGCTGCTGAAAAGCCGAGGACAGTGTATGTTATGGAGAGCATTAGTCATTTTAGTCGGGTTTAATTCCTCCTGAACTGAACTACGAACTGTGTTTACATCTGCAACGTGCTTACCGTGTATAAAGACGGGTACCGAAATTATTGACGTTTAGTGTAATTCATTTCATTTGTTGGTAATTGCAATAGATTATTCTTGTCAAGGAATGCAGAATGCAGAGTAGTGCAGTGCAGTATTGACGTGGGAAGATGTAGGAAATTAAATTTACATTACAAAACATTAAAATAATCATGACAAAAAAAACGGACAATAAAAATTATAAATTTGGGGCTTTATGTCACGCGGTAACTTACAGTGTCGTTAATTTTACAGAAACATTCTTTTACAAGTAAGTGTTATAGTAGATTTGTAGGTTAGAAATATTTATTTTGATCTATTTTGGATTTGGAACAGCTGATGCGATGCAATTACCGGTAGCAACGGTAGTTTATCGATCGTTAAAAAGGACAGGGGCGGTATGTAGGGACAACAATTTTATAAACTTATCCATTTTTCATCAGTTTTAATAGAAGTACTTGATGTGAAAAGCGGGCCGTAGTAGGCAACATTGTAATTCCGACTATATTTTTCAGTAATGACACATTGTTTGCGTTTCGTAGTTTAGTTTCAAAGCATATAGCATGTAGTTCCATTATAGATATAAAAATTAAATAAACACAGTTTAGTAAAAAGAACAATGATACTTCAACAAATATATTCAAATTTATTAGTTATATTTTTTTTTCTCACCTTTAGTTCTGCAAACACGTCAATTAATTTATCATAGAGTTATTTAATAACTCTTTCTAGATAAAGAAACTATTAATTTTTATTATAAATGTAATGATCTTTCACTGCTTGCATTGCTTATTTAAATAAATTATCAGAATTGTGTTTAAATTTATAAATGTTGCATTAATTGCATTTAATTGTTATTCTAAATGTAATGATCTTTCACTGCTTGCATTGCTTATTGCAGGGTTAAATAAATTATCAGAATTGTGTTTAAATTTATAAATGTTACAAATTTTCCTGAATAAATGACTACTAGTACAGTGAATGAAGGTAAAAATCAACTATTACCTCCGATTTCGGTGAAACTCCATCGATTTGCATAAAAATTTGGGATTGAGTATATTTTACCCTGAACTTCAAAAGTGACACATGCTCTCAAAACTTGCACTTTTTGCATTTTAGGAGTGAACTCCACCCCTTTTGTTAACACTGGTAAAAAATGCAGATTTAAGCATTCTGGCATAAGTAATCACGATTAATTAAATAAAATACATATTTTGCAACATTTATCAGCATGAATTATGATTTTAATTAATTTTTCAACCCTTTCAGCAACTATCCCTTAAATCGAAAATCATGAAAAAATCATTTTTTATATTTTTGAAATATCAAATCGCATATTAATAGTACTCAAATAGTTTCTTTAATGTTTATGATATAATTTTTGACTGACTCTGAAATTTCAACCCTTAAAAACCACCCCCTTAAAGCAGAATCATTGAAAAAATTAATTTCAAGAACCTTTAATTGTTTGAATAATACATTACCGAATTGAAATCTCATTTACTGAGTATTAAAGTATTTATTTATTTATTGCGTAATTTTGCACCCTTAAAAACTACCCCTTGTCATAAAAATAATGGAAAATGTTTTTTTTATTAGATTTAATAGCTTTAATCATTTATACACCTTTTTATTGATTTTATTAATATTATTCTTTCCACATTTCCTGAAAAAATTTTTCAGTGCTTATGTGACTTAAGGTAAAGTAATGTTTCATAAATTAATCAAATATTAAACGTACTTTAATTGTTACTCTCTCTTCAGCAATTTCTCCTTTTTCATTAATTAGAGGGCTATTTTGCCAATTGTCCCCACTGCATGATCCGTAGACTGCATTTTTTACAATAACTCCGTTAATTATTATGATATCAGGTTCATTCAAAGACTATTTGGAAGGTAATTTCAAGGGCTATAAAGTCGTAGTAAATTTAATCTTTTAAATCCCTTATTTTTTAAAAGATAAAAGGGTAAAGGGCCCCTGTTTCATGATCCTCGCAGTAAAATTTATGTTTTAAACCTTTTTGTTTGGGAAAGTATGTATTTTTACATTTAATATTGTTACGGTACTGTAATGTGATCTAATTTAGTGCTGTATTCTAAAGACCTTTTTAAAATATATTATTTCCTGTTATTTCGTAAAACTTAAACTGGCTATCTCATTTATCATGTTTGAAATACGGAGAATTTGGCTTCTCTTGTGTATGGGTCAAAAATATACATACAAGTGTAAAGTGTCGTATTACTGTAGCAATTAACTTTAAACTATCGCCATTCAAAATCGTCCGACAATAGAATGATTTATTGGTACACCCTCTCGGACCACTATTTAGAGGGTTCCTTAGCTCTGACCATCTCAACGCACTTACTTCTTCGTAACACAGTGAACGAAACGCTCCGTAGACCGGTCTCGTGTTATTAACCTCGACGTCCCAGGCCTCGGCGTCGTGATGCCCAGCGACCAACTCTTCAGCCTGGTACGAATACATCAATAGAACCAAAGGGTAAGTCTATGTTCTTGGTGCAAACAACGATAATGAGTAGAACCAGTTGATTTCATAATTTATTCATAATCGATAGTTACTATTTTCGCTAATTTTATGTACAAACAAATATTGCATTTTCTCTTTATAATTATTTATCGAATATCATTTAACCAGCGACCTCTTAAGTTTATTCTAAACACTTTTTGTCTCAGTTATTTTTTTATCTTACGAAAATATAAAAAAATGAAAATCTTTGTTAAAAAAACCTCAAATTTTGAATATTGAGTATAAATGGAGTTATTCTCAAAAGAAAATGAAATTTATGAAAATTTGAAAAATTCTGATTTTTTTAAATCAATTTTTTTTAAATATGCATTCTAAACTGGTCAAAATTTTTGAGGTCATTACTAATGCTAAAATCAAGAAAGCCTTATAGGGATTACTATAAATTTTAGTTTTTGTGGAAATGGCGTATGTTTTATTTTTCACTTTTTCCAAAAAAATTCGAAAGGGTTCTCTTATTTTCATCATAACTTGCTTAATTTTGATGCTATGAACTTCTCCTAGAGCTCATTTTATAGGTAATTCTGAGTACTTTGAAAATTGTAGAATAAGTATATTTTATAAAATGCATTGTTTATCGTTATTTAAGTTTGAATATTCAGATTTGAGTACTTGCCGAAAAAAAAAATACATTTATTTACCTATAACTCACTTTGAATTAATATGAAAAGGTTTTTCAAGCAAGAAATTTATTCAATTTTTTATTAGCTTCAATTTTGGTAATGACGTTTTTATAAAAACTTATAGTTATGAGTTATTTATGAAAAACTGCTTTAAATCATGCATTTTTTTCACGAAAAATCAAAATGTTTAATCTTCAATAACTCAAAAAGTATTCATTTATTTTAATAACTTTATAAGATAAATTTTGTTTAGATTTGGTGATTCTATCGTTTCCTGGGGTTATTTTAAATAAAATAATTTCCACTCCGACAAGGGGTGCCATCCACTTCTAAGGTAAAAGCGCAAATTGATACCATGTCACTTTTGTTTATTAAGGTATTCTCTAACTAGTCACCAATTTTCATGGTGTTATAATGGTGTTCATGGTAAATAATATTTTCTTTACTTATAGAAGTCTTAAATTGTAATACTTCACTTTTCAGTTCTGCTAGGTTTAAATTTTGTACATATCATTTTTATTGCTCTATTGAAGAGTATCTAACATCTCTATTATAAAAAACTGTTTATAGTTTTATATCCCTTAGATCTTTGTGCAATCAGTAAAGAATCGCACACAACAACAAAAGTATTAACTTTAAAATGTTCTGTACTACTGAAACTTATTTCATGTTCTGGAATTTCATCACAAAATAGTTTTCATATTTCCTGCCGTTTTTTGCTTCTTTTGAATGAATCTTACTTAATGAATTAGAGGAGAAGGTACAAATATGGGCTACCATTTTGTTTATTGCTGATATCTTGACTATTTTTTGATCGAAAGTTCAAATTACATAATTGGCATGTACAATTGTTTTGCTCTTTTGTGTTAGTCTGTTTTTCTGCCTATTCTGTAATGTAATAAAAACACTCACGGTGTCCTTTAAGTAAAAAACGGAAAGGTGATATAAATATGGGCTACTAGTAAAAATATTTTTATTTTTATTTTAGAATTTTTTATGTACAATATTCATACACACATTCGTCTCTTTCTGCACCAGAACAATCTATATGTGCCCACACGTTGCACATACGGCACTGAATCCATTTTTCATCTCGATAATCCTCACAACATTTTCCGTCACAGAAAATACAATTTACATCCGTATTTTCCGGATCCGTTACACCAGGAATCTCTTCCAAATCCATATCTTCATCAGCTGGTTGAAATTCCTGCTCACTATCGTTGTCAGAAGAACTTTCGATTTCCTATTTATGCCGCCTCTCTGACTTGTTTTTAATTTTTTTCTTAGCCACCTCCCTTCTGGACTCAGCCGCAATGTGTCGTTTTACTGCTTGTACATTTAATTTATTTTTGCTGTTTTGCTGGTCTAATGCTTCCTTGTAAGGTGAAGAAGTTATTACCGTTCATTTCGATGAGTTTTTACCACGATTTATAGATATTTTTTCCTGATCGGCGATATTTCAAATGGACTTACTTCTGCAAACCAGAAGGACCTGGTTCACTGACGTTACTTGCTTCTGGTGTTTTTGATAGGATAGTAGGTTCAATAGCTTGCGGACTTACCAACTTCTGCAAACCAGAAGGACCTGGTTCTCTAATGTTGCTGGCTTCTGGTGTTTTTGGTAGGATATCAGGTTCAATAGCTTGCGGACTTATTTAAAAACTTCTACAAACTAGAAGGACCTGATTCACTGATGTTGCTGGCTTCTGGTGTTTTTGGTAGGATAGAAGGTTTAATAGCTTGCGGTTCTACATGGCTGTGGTTGTTACTCTTAATTTCTGCTGCAATAAAATCTGCATTTGAGAACACAGTCTTATTCAATGGATAAATTCCAGTGGCGCGGAATCCATTTACAGCAATTTTTCCAGTTTGGCTGATTTCTTCGCTATAGTACCTATGCCGTGAGCGTTCCCATGAAAGTTTTGTCTAGCGGTTGAAGTTTGTGTGTTGAATGTGGAGGTAGTGAAATTATAACTATGTTATTCTCCCTTGTCAGATTGATCACATCTAAATTGCGAGTATGGCTGTAGTGTCCATCTAATATAAGAAGTTCAGGAAACTCTTTAGAGGGTTTAACGGTATCTATGAAGTGTTTAAACCACTGTGTAAATAAATTAGACTGAACCCAACCACTAGAATGAACGGCTAATATCGATCCAGGAGGAGTACCTTTCATGAGCTGCACATTCATATTCTTTCTTGTGAAGATTAACATGGGTGGGATAAAATTCCCTCCAGCACTCATACATGTAATTAAAGTGATCAATGATCCTCTCTCAGCCGAAGTCAGCAATGCGATTTGTCTCTTTCCTTTGCACCCCACTATTGCTGCAATTTTATTTTGCACAATGTTTAGGCCTGTTTCATGTACGTTGTAAACCTGATTACTTGAAAAATTGTATTTATCATATGCTTTTTCCAGATGATCAAAAAATATTTGAACATTCTCTTTGTTAAAGCTAGCTGTCCGTCCAAAAGACGGGTTCTTTTGTTATTACGGGTGGTTAGCTTGTCTTAAAAAAGGACTAAAGTTGTCCTTAATTGTTGTAAGACAACATTTTTTTTAATGTGAAGAAATGTCAACTTTTTGGAGTAGTAGTAAAAAAGTTATTCAAATTGTTTATATTATAAGCAAAAGTTTTGCTATGTTGAAAATGATTTTTTGTAATTCTTCTGATATAATAACTCTCCCTCTTTATAAATTAACATTCAAAAATCGCTGATTTAAAGTTTTAAACATGTTTTACTCGGTAGTTACCTGTAATCTCGTTTAAAATGGTTTATGTGGAGATGTGGAGTCAAAGTCCCGAGAATAACTTATTTCTCTGGATTACGTAACCGCATGTATGTTTAACCTTTGTCTAGATTTTAGATATTGAATGCAAAAATTCATGCAGATAAAATAAATAAAAATCAGTTAATAAAACAATATATAGATTAATGTATCAAATTAGCGTTTTTATCGATATTTTTAGAATGATATTTATTGAATTGGTTGAATTTTTGTTTGTAGTATCAGTTATCTTTAGTTGGGCACAACCGCTGGACAGAAAAAGTTCTTTAATATGTTATCTTCTTTATTTCAAACATTTCTTAAGTTAATTACGTATTTCTTATTTTTATTTATTTGGTTAGATTTACTATTTTTAGCTTCCTGATTTTTTCTTTTGCGATTTTTTATTTTACAAATTCCCAACTGTCAACAAACGCACGTGAAAGCCAACCAGGTTTGTACTGAGGTGTGTCATATGGTTTTTAAAATATTTACTTTTGAAACTATTAGTGTAAGAATTTCTTGAAATTTAATCCTTGTGAGCAAAATTTAATGTTTCATTGAAAAATGTGCTAAAATAAAATATTCATTGACAGACATATAGATAACAAAGTGAATATTTTGAATAAAGTAGCATTGCCATAAATTTATTAAAGCATAAAAACATACCATTTAAATTACTCAGAGTCTGAGGAGCTACCTGTGCTGCTGTCTTCGTCTGGATTTATTATTATGGGTTCGATATGGTTCTCTATCATATTGTCCAACTTCCACATTTTGGACTCGACTTTTTGTTGAACGTGTTGCACACATTTCTACCACATAGTTGGACTAATATTATTTATTGCATCATAAAAATATTTTTCATATCTGCAAATTTATAAGTAGTGTTTTTGGCTGCTACATAATTTTTTACTTCTGCCCAGATGAGTTCAACCGGATTGAACTCACAATGGTATGAGGACAGCTTTAACACTACTTTGTTTTGGCTTTTTGCTATCTCATCAATGATATATTTATTATAATGTCCCTTATGTTCCTCAACGATAGCCAGCAGTTACACTTTTAACATGGAGTTCTTAAACCCTATATTATTTTATTCCGGCCACGCTTGGATGTCAGCTTTTCTAGACACAGTAGTTGGAATTTTTTCCAATTTTCTGGAATAATAAGAAGCGTTGTCCAATACGATGATGGAGTTGTCTTTTAATGTCAGTATATTTTTGAACCAATTTTCGAAAGATTTCCCGTCCATCGCTTCATGGTGGTCCCCACTTTTTTTTTAATTCCAACACCAACAGGCCTTCTGAAACAAACCCATATTTACTGTCAGTGTGACAGATTATTAGTCTTTTTCCTTTTACTGAAAATTTTATTATTTTAAAATTTACTTGAAGTGCAAATATATAAACATTTACCTGCAGGATAATTTTGCTATGTATATGCCAAATTTCATGTCAATCTAAGCGGTTCTTAAATATTCACAGTAAAAACCGTGAATAAAATGACTAAAAGGAAAATAAAACTTTTCGAAACATTAATAAATTTAAATATTGGTTTCTCTTACCGTTATTAAAGTGATTACCGCAAGCTATATTTACTTTTGATTAGAAATACTTTGTTTTTGGATACTAAAAGTTCACTACACACTATAAAACTAAGGGCCGATTGTTCGAACGCTAATCAAAACTTGATTGTAATCAAATATTTAATGAAAATCAAATACGTCACATTTTGAAGTTATGCTGACCGATTTATTTTATTCAATTTTATTATTTTGTGTTTTAATTTAAAATAAGTTCACATCGATACTCCATACCGAGCGGACGTTAAATGGTTCTCTGTTATCAACATTCGACCGGTTTTCTCGATTTGAACAGATAAATGTGAAGTGATTAAAAAGCAATCAATTAGTAATAGACTTAAAAATAATAAACTCATCAAATTAAATTTAAAAACAATACAGTAATTTATTTATAATGTTTCCAACGGGAAATGGACCAGGATTCGACAACTACATAGTTAGCCAACAAATACAAAATGTAAACAGCCAGCCATTACCAATCCAGTATCCATCAAACCATATGAATTGTTACCCACAAATGCAGATTCCAAACAACACACAGGGTCAATCACAAATCAACAATATACAGGGTTATCCACAAATCTCATCACAAATACCAGGTATGTACAATATGCAAATAAATCAACCAACCACTAATTCTTCGACGAATATGATATTTCCGCCCAATCAAGAACAATATATAAATCAACAAAACGCGGCACACAACAGCAATATAAATAACAGAAATAGCCAGCAATACTACAGAATGTCATCAACAAGCGATGACGAACCAGAAAGTGCAAATGTGTCAACAAATAACTCATGGCAAGTAGTTAAAACTACAAAACGCAGAAAAATCAGATCAAATGTAGAAACAGACAAAGAAGATGATACCATTACACTATCGAACAAATATAATACCCTAACGGATACCCAAGAAAATGAAACCAATCAAAATGAAACAGCGCCAAGAATACCTAAACCACCACCAATATTTGTTTACGATGTAAGCGACTTCCCAGAAATGAGGAAAAAATTTACAGAAATAGCTGAAGCTGAACAATACGAAACCAGAACTATGGCAAATAATACAGTCAAAATAATTTGTAGCGATCCAGAAATATACAGAAAATTCTCCAGATATATGAGAGAGAACAACATTATTCATCACACATATCAACCAAAGGAAGAAAGGGCCTATAGAGTCGTAATTAAATACCTTCACTATTCACATGCAACAGAAGACATCAAAGAAGAACTGACAAAACTGGGTCACAAGGTAAGAAACATCATTAATGCTAAACATAGGATTACAAAAGAGCCGATAAATATGTTCTTTGTTGACCTTGAACCATCAGACAATAACCAAGATATTTATAAAATTCAGAAACTACAACACTGCAATATACAAATTGAACCACCTATAAAAAACAAAAATATCATCCAATGTATGAGATGTCAATTATATGGCCATTCAAAAACATATTGCAATAGACCATATGTCTGTGTGAAATGTGGAGGACAGCACAGTACAAGCAGTTGTAAAAAGAACAAGAACACACCAGCTACATGTGCTTTATGTGGAGGAGATCACCCAGCTAACTATAAAGGATGCGAATATTATCGTAATTTAAATAGAAATAAAAATATAGCACAAACTACATATAATCATCACCAAAATATGTCGCAAGCACGTAACAGAAACTTTATACCCAACACAGTAAGACCAAATGTAAGCTATGCTAATGCAGCGGGTAATAGACAACCTCCTGCTGCTCCTTCAGATAACCAAGATTCAAACACCATTCTTATGAAGTTTTTAGAAGAATTCAAAGCCATGTTTAATCAAATCTTGCAACAAAACAGCATGGTAATAAACATGCTAAGTAAACTCATATGCAAATAAAATTCTTTCTACGAATAGCAGAATGGAACGCCAATGGCCTGCTGAATCATAAGGACGAGGTGATAATATTTCTACAACAAAATTTTATAGATGTATTATTAATAAGTGAGACACATTTTACAGACAAATCGTATTTTAAAATACCTCAATATCTAACGTACCATACTAACCATCCAGACAAGACAGCCCATGGAGGTACAGCAATTTTGATCAAACAATCAATTAAACATTTCATGATGGAAAGTTATATAACAGACTGTATCCAAGCTACAGTAATTAAAGTGTGCTCATTACCTTACGAAATAACAATAGCAGCAGTGTATTGCCCTCCAAAGCACAATATTAAAAAAACCGATTTCGCATCCTTCTTCAATACTCTAGGTCCAAAATTTATCGCAGCTGGTGACTTCAATAGTAAACACACGTACTGGGGATCAAGATTAATAACAACAAAGGGGAGAGAGCTTTATAGCTTAATGCAAGAAAATAAATACTCATATTTATCAACAGGAACACCAACGTACTGGCCAACGGACCCCAAAAAAAGACCAGACCTCTTAGATTTTTGCATCATAAAAGGAATATCTAACACCTTTATGGACATAGTTCCAAGCTATGATCTATCTTCAGATCATTCACCAATTATTGCAACAATTAGCACCTGCGTTATTAACAAACAACCTACTCCAAAACTGCATGGACCTAGAACAGATTGGAACGTTTACCGAAAAATACTGGATGAAAACATTAAACTAAATGTAAGACTAAGAAGCCCTTCAGAAATAGAAGCAGCTACAAACAACTTTATGACATTATTACAAAACGCTGCAAAAGAAGCGACACCGAACGATGCAGATAAAAATAAAATCGAGAATAGAATAAATATTCCACTAGAAATTAAAAAGCTCATTGCTGAAAAAAGAAGAGCAAGAGCCAAATGGCAACAAAGTCGGAACCCAGCGGATAAAACGTTTTACAATCGCTTAGCCAATAAATTAAAAACACAACTAAAAATTGCAAGAGAAGAGTCAGTCAAAAAATATGTAACACAACTTAATAGATACGACCATTCAATATGGAAACCAATCAAATCATCCTTAAAACCTCAAGCAATATCGCCACCAGTAAGAAAAACCACAAACACACAGAACCAATGGGCAAGAAGCGATAAAGAAAAATCCGAATTATTTGCTGAACATTTAGCAACAGTATTCCAACCACACAACAATGAAGAAGATCAAGAAATTATTAATTATTTAAACTCAGAACAACCGTCAGTAAATCCAATAAAATTAACAACACCCAAAGAACTTAAAGAAGAAATCTTAAAACTAAATATCAAAAAGTCACCAGGAATTGACCTAATAACTCCAAAAATGCTAAAGGAATTACCAAAAAAGGGTATAGTGATCCTTACATATATATTTAACGCAATATTAAGATGTAATTATTGGCCTAACAATCTAAAAATTGCAGAAATACTTTTATTTCCAAAACCAGGAAAGGATCCAAGTGAAGTCTCATCCTATCGACCTATCAGTCTGTTATCAACAATCTCCAAATTACTAGAAAAACTTTTAATAAAAAGAATAGATCCAGGCCTTACAGGCGCAGACTGGATACCAAATTTTCAGTTTGGATTTCGACGAGAACACTCAACTATCCAGCAATGCCACCGAATAACCCATAAAATCAATTCCGCATTAGAAGAAAAGGAATATTGCCCAATGGTATCACTAGATGTACGTCAAGCTTTTGATAAGGTTTGGCATAAAGGACTTCTTTATAAAATTAAACAAATATTACCACCCTTCTTTCGAATACTTACATCATACTTGGAAAACCGACAGTTTAGAACAAAAGTAAATGGAGAAATATCTAAAATGCATCCCATTAAGGCGGGAATTCCACAGGGCAGTGTCCTGGGACCTTTATTATATATATTATATACTTCTGATCTACCAACTTCGCATAACGTAACAATTGGCACATTTGCAGATGACACAGTAGCACTTACCAGTCACAAACACATTAACATAGCTACACAACAACTCCAAGATTATTTGTATGAGCTTGAAAACTGGCTAAAACAATGGAAAATAAAAATTAATGAAAACAAGTCAACCCACGTAACTTTCACTTTACGACGAGAAACACCACCACCAATATATATCAACAATGAGGAAATACCCAGGACTAAAACAACCAAATACCTAGGGCTACACCTGGACCAAACCCTGTGTTGGAAAGAACACATCACCAAAAAAAGAAAACAAATACAACTAAGACAAAAAGAAATCAATTGGTTAATTGGAAAAAACTCCAAACTGTCAATAAATAATAAAATTCTAATTTATAAAACAGTTATTAAACCAATATGGACATATGGCATAGAGCTGTGGGGCTGTAGTAGTAAATCTAATATTGCTATTATGGAAAGATGTCAATCAAAAATCTTAAGAGCAATTGTTGATGCACCCTGGTACGTAACCAACCAACGAATCTATGAGGATCTCAATATCTCAACAGTGAAAGAAGTATACCAGCAAAAGAAATTACAATACATTCAAAAAGTGAACACACACTCCAACCCATTAATTTCCGCAATACCTCAACATCAAGTTATCCGAAGACTAAAGCGACGTTGGCCAACAGACCAGTAACATGGACCCGTGATTCTCTCACTGGAGGGGACCACATCACGCCAGAACCAAGGGACAGGACTTAAACTCATCACATTAACTTATAGAATATATTGTTTTATTCTGATTGTTAATTTATTAGTTATAATAAAAAAAAAAAAATAAAAATTTAAAATAAACCATAATTAAACTCTTTCTGATGTTAATTTCATATTTTTATTGACAAATCAATACTAATAATAAGCTTCTTCTTCTTTAAGTTCCATCTTCGATCGAAGGTTGGAAATCATCATGGCTATGCGGACTCTGTTGACTGCCGCTCTAAAAAGTTCTGCACTACTGCATTCAAACCATTCCCTTAAGTTCTTAAGCCAGGATATTCTTCGTCTTCCCACATTTCGCTTTCCTCGGATTTTGCCCTGCATAATAAGTTGTAATAATGCGTATTTTTGCCCTCTCATCACATGTCCCAAGTACTCAAGTTTTCGTCTTTTAATAGTTAATATTATTTCCGCCTCATTTCCTATCCTTCTAGTTACTTCCATGTTTGATATTCTTTGAATCCATGATATTCGTAGGATTCTTCTGTAACACCAAAATTCAAAGGCGGCCAGCTTATTCAGATGAGCTTATTTTAGTGTCCAAGCTTCCAGACCATAAAGAAGAGTAGAGAACACGTAACATCGAAGCATTCTCAGGCGTAGTTCTAACCTTATATCCCGACAACAAAGAAACTTTTTAAGTTTAATACATGATGTACGTGCTATTTCAATACGTGTCTTAATTTCTTTGGTTTGGTCTACATCTGATGTTATCCATGTTCCTAAATATTTATAGTTATTAACATTCTCAATTGCAGTATCTTCAATAGTCAATTGGATATTTGCATGTGCAGATTTAGTCATGATCATGCATTTAGTTTTCTTTAAATTTATCTTCAGTCCGTACTCATAACAACGTTCATTAATGCGTTGCATTAGGTTCTGTAAATCATTGTTGATATCCGTAATTATTACTGTATCGTCTGCAAAACGTAAGTTATTCAAAACTTCTCCATTGATAGATATACCTTCTACTGAGTCTGAGAGCGCTTCTTGAAATACCGCTTCACTGTAGACATTGAAAAGTAGTGGGGACAGCACGCAACCCTGGCGGACTCCTCTCTGTATTTTGATATTTTCGGTGTACTGGCTGTCAACTCTTACCTTGGCAGTTTGATTCCAATATAAATTAGATATAATTTTCAGATCACGACTGTCAATATTTTTGCTTTTTAATATATCTACAAGCTTTTTATGTTGAACTTTATCAAATGCCTTTTCAAAGTCTACAAAACATAAGTACATATCCTGATTCATGTCCATGCATCTCTGCTGCACATTCAAGCCGAACAAAGCATCTCTTGTACTCATACCATAATAATAAGCAATTTTTAATAATTTTGACAGTTGCTATGACGTATTTGATTGTAATTAATTATTTGATTACAATCAAGTTTTGATTAGCGTTCGAAAAATCGGCCCTTAATTAACACGTGCGTTTTTTACAGTTGGGAATTTTCTGAACGAATGTACTATAATAGACAGTTTGGCTTTCGTAATGGCTTGGGAACAGTAGAAACTCAGTATAGTTTCACAACTCTTGCTCAAAAATGTCGGAACCAACAAAAATATCTTTTTGTCGGATTTGAAGACTATAAAAAAGCTTTCGACAAAGTTAAACTTAAAGGTACTTTTAGACAGTCAGATCAGTTCTCCGTTCAGTGTCAGTCTCAGTCGAACTGTCAGTTATCTGTATGTGTAAACACAAAAAACTGGAAGAAAAACTGAAACTGATACTGAGCTGTGGCTCAATGCATATACTAAAAGTTATCGCATCAGTTGTCAGTTAAACTGATGTATAAACAAACTTGTCCGATCAGGTCTCAGTCATATAAAATTATCGATAGGTGTAGTGTGTACCTGGCGTCATGGCAAACCATGACTTTATTACTGAATTTATGATTTATGATATTTATTACTTTCATGTTGGTGTCTTGCTTTTTTATAATTGGTGTTACTAACTGAAACAATTCTAGATATGCATCCACACTCATTCTTAAATAGTTTGACCAATCAGAGCTTCAAAATGAAGTTCTTTTAATAAATTTAAATGAGAAAGTGTATTTCTTTTCAGGAGTCAATTTTTACTCCATCTACTTCTCCTTTTTCTGAGAATGAGAGCTATCTTCGTCCATCACTGAACTGTGCAAGACAAATGATAACTGACAACTAAACTGATCGTCTAACCACGGTTAATAACCCAGACAACTGTTCTAAAACTCAAACTGAAGGGAGAACTGATCTGACCGTCTAAAAGTACCTTAATAGAGTAAATTTCAATTATCTTCAAACGATCATTATCAACAAACCTTTTTTGTTTATAATAATCCAAAAAAAAACATAAAAAAAATTATCCAAGCCAAAAAAATTGTTACAAATTGGTAAAAAAAATTGTTACAAATTGGTAAAAAAAATTGTTTAAAAAAAATTGCAACATTTTTTCGCTTTAGCGAACTACTGAACCTTGTTTTGGGGTATTTCATGAACGTGATTATGCAAAAAAAATCTCATGGGAATATTTTTCCCCAGTTTTTTTGTATGGGAATATTTTTCCCCATGAAACCGAGCTTTTCGCCTTGTCCAATAATGGGTTTGTTTCTGCATTAGTTGGAAACGGTTTTACAACTCTATATTGAACTGATTATTTATTGGTTATTGTTCAATTCCAACGTTTGGTGTATTTACATTGATTATTCTTTATTGAATAAATTTTTGGACTAAATATCCATTATACGTTATATAACTATGATTAAATAATTAACTTATGAACTGAAAAAAATATATTTCCGAAATCTTCTGAAAGTTCTTCCTCTGATGAAGAGGTGTTTGACATCAAAGAATAATTGTCGTCAGATGATGATTTGTTACAAATTCTAGATGAACGTATACGGCCTAAAACTAAGAATTATCTTAGAAGAAACGGTGTCAAGATACAACGATTGTGAATTTATTAAACACTTTCGTGGTACTGGTGCTGTTGCTGAAGATATTGCGAACCACTTCAGATATTCACAATATTTTCATTACCAAGCTGGAGGCAACGGAGAGCTTGGAGCATATGAATAAACATTAATATATTTATGGTTCGTTGGTCACCAGACTGCGTCTTTCAGAGATATAACTGATAGATTCGATATTGCTATCAGCACACTATAAATTAATTAGAAAGTTACTAATGGAAACATATTTCCTAAGTAATTTGGCTACTAAAGCAATACCAGGCAAACGCAGTCCAGGACGAAGAAGAACTTCATGGTTGAAGAACTTGCGAGATTGGTATGGTGTTGATACAAGCATGCTATTTAGGGTGGCAGTGAATAAAATTAATATAGCTATGATGGTAACCAACGTTCTGAAAGGACATGGTACATGAAGAAGAAGAAAGTAATTAAATGGTTATCAGATGAAGAGAAAATAGAAATTGAGAAAAATTTTAGGTAAAAAGAATTTTCCAGGTGTTATTGGAATAATTGATGGGAGCCACATTAAAAGAGACAAACCAATAAATAATCCAGACTCATACTTAAACAGAAAATATTATTATTCTATTCAGGCAATCGCATACTAATACACATCTTATAACCTTAAAAACTGACTAGAATGTTTATTATATTTTTAGTTGCAAGTAGTTTGTGGCCACCAAAGATCAAAGAAGAATAAGAAATCTCTTTGTCAGTTATCCAGGATCAGTACTTGACAGCAGAGTTTTCAGAACTTCACTGTTAGCTGAGACTATAGTTGTAAAGTGCGCAGATTATTTCATTTTAGGGGATAGTGGTTATCCATGTTTGCCCAATCTCCTAACTCCTTTTAAATATAGAGGTAATTTAACAAGACAGCTAAATTACAATATGAAACTAATCAAAAATAGATATGAAGATCTGAGGGGGAGGGTGTGAAAATTTGAAAATTATGTCATCATTATTAATACTGCGACAGACTATTTCAGCCAATGGTGAATTTCAAATGAACTCAATTTTTCCGAGGTTTCCCATATTTCCCGGTCAGTGAAAACTATGTAGTTATTCATATTTCGACGAGCTACCTCAGATTAAAAAAAAAATTGGCTTCGAGCTGCAATGGAAGCAGGGATAATGTAAATTTTTCCTACGTGTTTCTTTGACTTATCCCATCCACTTTCCTATGTCGATCTTTCGAAAGTACCCTTCGTTTCGAAGAGCTGTAAGTTTCGAAAAATTGCATGAATTTTATAGCTATAAGTTTCAATATAAAGTTTAGATTTTCATTCAAAATTTGTGCAAATTCTACTTCTTAATGTTTATAAACAATGGAGATATGATTATTTAAAATATAGCAAATAACTTCGTTTCTATTGGTCATAGAAGGTTTTTTTAAATGTGAGTTTTTTACCAGCTATCCAATGGTTGTACGTACAAGTCTGTAGCTTGAAAAATATATGTTATTACAATTGTTTATAAGTAAAAAACATACTTTTTCAAACGTTTATTTTGTAAATAATTTCGATGAAAACGCAATATACATTGAACTTCTGAGATAGTTTAAGTCTTAAAGAATCCTATGAAATTTGCTAAATGTGTCTAGCATCATTAATAAAGCAAGTTCAAAGGTTTGAATATTTAGCCTCAGGAATAAATAAATTAAATAACTTTTAAACTATTTGACCGATCAGGAGAAATTACGCACAAATTTAAAAGACGGTAATTCCTAGATGTCCAAATGTATTAATTACATTTTATTTTGTTTAAAAAATTATTAAAATTTATAAATTAGTGCCAACAAACTGCTTTTTTGCACATATCTCCGAAATTATTTATCAATTTTAATTTAAAAACGGAAAACTAAAGATATTCTTGACATAAAAAAATGATATAAATAGTGTTTTTCTTCAAACGTCAAATAATGATGACATTACCACAGAATAATAAACAATCAGAATGTCCACTCTCAGATGCCGCCTTTGAAGTTTTTCAGCACGCGCGCCATGTTTTAGAAGGAAACACATAACACAGACATATGATTTGTGAGGTTATGTAATTGTTTATATTTATGTTTAATTCTATTATATTTATGTTATTATATTTAACAATGTTAATATAATTGTATAGTATATCTATGATTGCCGTAAGTCAATTAAACCGGGTTAATTTTGTCTATACACACCACATAAACAACACTGGTACCCTCTAAAACATGGCGGAACGTCTGCGTGAAGGAGATGCGCATACTTAATTTTCCATGGAGAGTGGGCATTCTGATTGTTCATTATTCTGTGACATTACTTATCTAACTTGATCCTGTCAAAGTTTGATGTCTCCGCCGGCAGCAGTTTTTTTCCTATTTCTTTACGGCGGAGGGAAAAATGTTGTCATGACAACAATATGAAACATGTCACAAAGCAACAATACAAATGTCATTAACAACAATTAAACATCATTTTTATTTATAGTAGTATTAAAAGTACAATTAATTAATGAGGCATTTTCAAAATTGAAACCGTGCAAAAATGTTCCCGACTCTTGATACGCATTGGTAATTGTTGATGATACTGATGGTCGAGAACAACTTTCAGCAATCATTCCCGATGTTGGCGAATCATGAGGGTTTAAAATTTTTTGAGCTCTATATATCCTTCGGCAACCGTGCTTGATTTCCAGCCCCCATGTCGTTTGAGGCATTCTAGATTTCCGCCTCCATCAATTAAAAGTGTTGCTGAAGTTCGTCGTAAAGAGTGACCCGTGTATGCGCTTGCATCGTTTAAATTTAAATAACTAGCTACTTTGTGGGCTACTGCGCTCATCGAATGTATTCCCATGACGCTTCGGTAACACTTTCCATTTTGGTACCTAATAAAAAATCGGTTTTCTGTGAAATTTTCAGGCCGCAGTTATGCATACTTTTTATATAGTGTAATGTAGTTTTGACCAATTATCGTAAAAGATCTAATTTGTCGTGTTTTACTGTCTGGGATTTTGATAATTATTACATTTTCTTTATACTCAATGTGGACATTCAGTCTTCATTTCTTTTTCTCTCTTCGTCTTCTTCAGTCTTCATTTTTACCATTTCGTCGCATCGACCGCCGGTAACCCCAATTAACAAAACAATCTGAAATATTTTTATAATTTAGTAGAGTATACTAGGTACATGCTTTGCAATATATTTTTTTTTACCTTTATTCCTAAATACAACTTATCTGGTGCTTCAAACAAAAATTTATCAAACTCGTCTTTAGTGAAAACTTTAGACTTCTTTGCAGTATATCCTTCACTTGTTTTTTTTTTCAGAAAGGCACGTAACTTTAAAAATTTGCTTATATCCACATTTTTTCCAATAAATAACTCGGATTTTATCATAGAGTATCGTGACCACATTGTAGAAGATTTCCATTTATTTTCATTTTCCATTATATTAAAATATGGCAGTAAAACGTCTTCGGTAACTTGCCGTACTCCTCTTGTATCGCACCACTTTTGGAAGTGCTTGTACGCTAACCGATACTTTATTCCGGACTTGGAGGGCCCCAAACGTGCTACTGCATCATTAGCCGCGGACTCAATTTCGTTTAGGTTTTCAATTTTCGCACTAAATTTGCGCTTGCGGTTGCAACAACAATAAGCTGTGTTTAATAATTGCAAACAACTGTAACCAGGGAGACGCAAATCCCACCGACGCAACGACTTAATTATTTTAATTTTTACCATCTAGACGACTTTGATAGTTGTCACAGTAAATTTCGAGTAAAAATAGCGTATGAATTGTACTATTTATGGTTGAAAATTGCTACGTTTGAAGAAAAAATAGTATCCTTTATTGGGCAAAGAAGCGACTTTTCTTGACTTGCCCTCTATTACGCGCCTCACTTCGTTCGGCGCGTAATATCGGGCACGTCAAGAAAAGTCATGCTTCTCCGACTCATAAAGTAATATACTATTATGTAAAATATAAGGGAAAAAACTTATAGACAAAAAAATTAAATTGTGACCATAAATTATTGTTTAAAAAAACGCAAGGTAAAAATACGAGTATTTTTTCATCTATTCGTCATCTAGTAATCTCCATGGCACAATGAATACAAGTAACCTCCACCTATGTCTTATAAGCTTCAGATAGGTACCTGCGAAAAATTTTACCGTGAAATCGATGATTTTTGCATAACCAGAGTGGGCTAATTATGAATCTCGATGTTAACCAAAAATGTTAGGTTAGGTTAGATTAATATAATTTCAACAATCAGCAAATATTTCGTTCAGCATAAACTTTGACTACGGTCAGGAAACAGGCTAATTTCACGTCTGCGCAGAGTGCATAGTTTACACATGGTAAACAAATTCCTGCCACCTACTGCAGAAACAAACCTAATAATAAGCGATGAAGTTCATATAATAGTATATTACATAACGAGAGTTGTAAGAAGCTTATTACATGCGAGTAAAAAAGTTGCGCGCGAGCCGCGTAGCGGCGAGCGCAGTAATTTTACAAGCATGTAATAAGCTTACAACTCAAGTTGTGTACTATACTTTTTCTACCATTATTTTTGTGTATAAAAATAAAAATTAAATTACCACTATATTTACACTGACAGATTAATAATTTTTAACCTGTCAAAACAACGCCTGTTAATTCGTTTCCATGGTAACTCGACCAACTGACTTACAAAGCTTATGTGATATTACACATTTTTATAGAACTGAAGCGTAATTTTTTTTATTACGTGCTAGTCATTACGTGTCAGTATCTGTTATGATGCATTTACTTAGCATACAAATAGTAGGTAATATACAATTTACTAGTAAGAGAGTAGAAAAACAAATAAAACACCAATCTATTTTATTTTTAAAACCTGCTATTTTAACTCCCATTTTTTGCCAAGTTTTTTAAATTTTTATCAGTTAATTTTTCATGTATTCCAAATATTCTCGAAAAATGGTCCTCTAAAATAAAAATACGAAGTATTTTTAGATAAATAAACCTTTGAAATGATATATATCACACGATCTTTCTATTTAAAATTTTAAATATCACCCTCACTTTTGAGGATAAAATTTTAGAATGATTATATTTACAAAATTTCTTAAAATATTGACGCGTTGGAGCGTTTTTTTGGTTTTGCATCAACAAGAACAAAACCTGTTTTTTAGAAAAAAACACAGAATAATTATATTATGTATTTCATCTTTTAGTATTGTTTATTTCAATATAATAATTTAATTGAGTAATTATTACTACAGTCATCCATTTTGATTATTTAACACGCGAATTTTTTTTATGGATTTAATTAGAAATTAAGTTATTCATAAATCATTAGTTTCGAAGATTATTAACATAACAAATAAACTATACGGAAATGTGTGTAAATATCAACTCGTGTGAATATACGAAAACGAATTTAATTAGGCTTTTAAATTTAATTCATGAATGATTGGCAACTAATCTGTTTTTATCTAAACACGTTCACATACAATTTTTTTATTGGAATCATCCTTGAAACTAAAATTACTATTATTTCAAGTATACCTACTGAGTGTCCCAACTTGTAGGGTACTTAATAAGATGTTATCCATTCTCATTAAAATTTAAAATGTGCGTCGTGTTCTTTTTGCGTCTCGGTTTTTCCGGTTTTGGCATTCATGTCTCTGATCACGGAAATAGTTCAGGAAAATTAGTAAATAAAAAGCCTTTTTCGTGACAGTCTTTAATACAGGTTTCTAACAACTGATTTTAAAGGCAAAACTGCAAAAGATTCAACGTTATTTTTTACAAATAAACAATGTATACATAACATCGCTAGGTATTTGATTTTAAATACTAAAAGTGAAAACCACTAAATTATATGGAAAAGTGACACAAGTTTACTGAAAAAGCATAAAAATTCCTTTTAAATGAGAGTTTGTAAAGTTATTTTAGTTAATTTGTTGCTTAATTATTGCTCGAGATCAAAAAGTCGAGATCAAAAGTAGAAATCTTAAAAATTATTAATAACTTTTCTTTAAATGCACAAAAAAACTTTCGCCTTATTTTTTGACATCTGATTTTTATGGGCCCTGATTTTTATGGGCATTGATAAATCATGACATTTAAATAACTTAGCCATTTTTTGAAATGCAGATCTTGCTTTCTCTATTCTACATTTGATTTCTATGGAATGGTCCCAATTTTCATTGACGTACGTACCAAGGTAGTTGTATGTTTTTACTCTTTCTATTTGTTGACCGTTTACACTGATTTGTCCAAATTGCTGTTCCTTCTTAGAGATCATCACGCATTTTGTTTTCTTAGTGTTTAGTGAAAGTCCGAATCTCTGACTGACCTCTGTGATTCTGTTCATTAACTCCTGGAGGGTTTCAGAACTATCAGCGAATACTACCGTGTCGTCCGCGTATCTAATGTTATTGATAGATTCTCCGGTGATTCGAATTCCGGTTTCAACATCACCCACTGCTTCTTGAAAGATTTCCTCAGAGTATATGTTAAACACTAGTGGTGATAGTATACATCCCTGACGGACGCCACGTTTGATTTTGATATCGTCGGATTCTCCTGCCTCTGTCCGGATAGATGATGTTTGATTCGAGTACAGATTGCTGAAAATTCTTAAATCACAGGTGTTTATTCCAATATTGGTTAATATCTCCATCAGCTTGTCGTGCTTTACTGTATCGAACGCTTTATGGTAGTCAATGAAGCACGCATAAATGTCGCAGTTCACGTCTCTACATCGTTGAAATAGCACTTGTATACTAACGAGAGCCTCTCTCGTACCCACTGCATTCCGAAAACCAAACTGTGTACGGCTGATTTTTTCTTCGCACAGTCTATATATCCTTTGATGTATGATTTTTAGAAATAATTTTAAAATATGACTCATTAAGCTGATGGTTCGGAAATCACTGCAGGATACGGATTTTGTTTTCTTTGGTAAAGCAATAAAGGTCGTCTTCAGCCATGTTCTTGGTATTACTCCGCTTAAATATACATATGCCATTAAATACTTTTGTTAGGTGTTGAATACCGTCAGTGTTAAATAGTTTTATGAGCTCAGCATATGCATTGTCAAGTCCATGAGCTTTGCCATCTTTTAGTTGTAATTGTATTGTAATTGTAATGTAATTTAGTTGTAGTTTTTGCACTTCATCTGATGTGATTGGTAAGTGGTCATCACATATGTAGGATCGAGGTTGTTCGGATCTAGTATCATCAAAGAGTTCTTGTATGTATTTTGTCCATATGCGGATTTCTTGATTTTTGTCTGTGATGATATTCCCCTGTTGGTCTCGCAGTTTGTTAGCTGTGTTGGATTTCTGAAGACCAGCTGCTTGTTTCACCTTTTTGTGCATGTTAAACGTATCATGTCAATATCGCCTTGAAAAAGGCAATTAGACAATTAAATATTAGAATGAATGAAACTATTTTTGATATATGAGGCTGAAACGTGGACCTTATCTCAAAATGATGAAATACTTCTTGGTATTTTTGAGAGAAAAATTCTTAGAAACACTTTTAGGGCCGTAAATGAAAATGGGCTATAGCGTCGAAGATACAACTTTGAACTATATCAGTTATATACCAATCCAGAAATCCGAAATTCGTTAAAGTGACTGAGATGGGCTGGACACATTGCTAGGATGTCAGAACACGAATACACGAAGAGATTAACATTTTCAAAACCAGAGGGCACAAGAATCAGAGAAACGACCACGAAGGAGATGGATTGATGATGTGAAAGAAGACCTACAGATTCTAAGGGTCATAAGATGGAGGGAAGTTGCCAGGAATCGACTCCTTTATGTCATGATCTACAACGGATTGTCGAGCAACTTATGATGATGATGATATATTTTTTTATGTTTAAATGTATTTTTTAAATTTTTCCAAGTGGACCGGAAATTGTTATTAACAAATAACTTATAACAAAAAAAAAACAATTTGTCGAATCGCTTCGAGTAAAATTTTTTAGGCGTATTTCATCGAAGTAAATACTTTTTCTACCTAGGTAATTTTTTAAAAAATACTTCCTTTTCGAGTTATTTGCAATTTTTTGTTGAAAAATGCCTCAGTTATTGATTTTTGGGATTTTTTCTAAAAAACTACCATACGAATTGCAATTCTATAAAAAGCTTTATAATCTTTAAACCTTTAAGTATAACTATGAATATTTTGACAAGGATAAGTTGTTTATATCTTACTAAAAACATAGATTTAAATTTAAACAAAGACGCCGGGCGCCTGTATTGCCGAGACCGTACACGCTTATTATCATACTCTGGTTTTTTTAACCAGGAGGAGTAAACTAAAAAGATAGATTCACACGGATTCACACCCAAGAAAGTTACTAGAAAAGTCACCAAATACATTTTCTTTTTTCCTTGATGTTGATTATCTCGACCTTGCAGTAATCCGGTAATCAGTATCGGACAATCTCACACGTCGATTCTAACCTAACTTTGTTTATGTTTGAATAATAATTTTTTCTAATTCACTTCCAATGCTTAGGTATATATTTTTTTGTTTTTTTCTTATTACATTAAAAAAAGTTTGGATTGTTATGAAGAAGTTGAAAATTTTTTAGATTTTATTTATCACATTATAGAAGAAAATCGTCTTTAAGTATATCATCTTAGTCTTCCAAAATATCCTCTCCATTCATGTCTTGTTGAGGTACATGAAGAACTACATCATTTTGAATTTCTTCATGTAATTTTTCGGCAAAAACTGAATCTATTTATGATATTTGAGCAAGAAAGTTTTGTTTTTGTTAGCAGTCCAATGTATAAATCATTCATTGAATATTTCACCTGAAAAATAACTATGGTAAGACATTCATAATATAGGCAATAAATTAATCATCCTATAAACAGTAAGATAAACAATCTATAGTTATGCTATGCAATATTTGCAACACTGAATCTGCTTGTATGTATTAATAAAGTGATTTTAACTTTTAACTTAATTTTAACAATAACTATTCTGTAAAACTAATCTGTTGCCTGTTTTATTTTTGCTACCATGACTGTTATTTTCATTCCAGGATTAAATTTTTTTATTTGTTTCTACATGTTTATAATGTATTGTTTTTCATGTGATGATAAACGACCACAATCTACTCGGCGTTTTTTAGGTGGAAAAGTACAATTACCACCAGTACTTGGCATTGAATTCATACTGTTATCTTAATAACACTAATACGTCGCTAAATAGTTCTGAAAAGAACTGTTTTTTGTATAAATGCAAACGAAAAATCTAAAAATTAAAGGAGTAACGCAAAAAATACAAAAAATCGTCGATATAAATTTTAAAATTTTATTAATATCATTAGTGTCGAAATGTCATAATTTAGTGGAGTAAACTTGCCTGCGGTTGTTTACTGTGATTACGGTTATGTGATGCTTCCGCAATGAGCATAAGCGAGCTTGAATTTTTACTCGCGGGTAATTATTCAGATTTTAAAAATTGTAAGTAGTAATAATGTATAAAAATACGTTCAAAGAATTAAAAAAAAAGCGAGAGTTTAACTATTAACAAATCACGTCTTTATAGAAAAATTAAAATACAATTTTATTTGCTTTAAAATTAATACAATTAAATATAGTTGAATTCAAGTTAATTTTTTAATAGTATCAAAATAATGCTACAATAAAAATCTTTATCTTTTCTCCTTAATTTGCTACCCAAATAGTTCGATCGTCAATATTATTTGGAAACCTACATAGAAAAATAAATGAGTTTTATTCATTTCACTAATTTATTTGTATCCATGAGAAATATTAAATTAAAAAGGTACTAAACAGATCTTTTTTAATCAGATGATGTTTACTTACAATTATAAATGTCTACTAATTTCATGAACTCATATCTTATTCAATACATTAATGAACATGAATAAACCCAATGGTACGCCTATTAAAATGTAAACAAACACGCTTTCTCATTTCCTCATCTTAAATAATGTAAATTGTATGTACTTACAAATGAAATGAGAGATCGGGATGTAAATATTTCGTTTATTTCATTTCACTTTTCACAAATATCACTCAAAATACAGCCAAAATATCGAAAAATAACTTTTTCCTCATTTACTGTTAAAAGTAAACAAACATGGAACAGCATTTGAAGTTTGACGTAAATCCATAAGACAGACAAATGTAAACAACCGTTGCCATTTATAAATAGTTTTCAGTGCTTCTACATATAAAATAATTGATTGATATCTATTATACGCTATTATTAAATGATAATGTACACTATGTGCACACACGATATTTTGATTACAATTAAATATATTAATATAACCAATAAATTATTATTTTGGTTTGATAGCACCTGTAGAGTATAAAATACGAAGTAATATTTTTAGCGACTCGCGAATAAGAAATTTTAAAACAAAACGTGACAACAGTTGAAGGTGCTCAGAATGTGACCTATTCAAATAATTTTGACTTCACAATTTTATGTAAATAACTGAGTCCATCTGTGTTTATACGTCCATGGAATGACCACTCTCCATGGAAAATTAAGTACGCGCATCTCGTTCGCGCAGACGTTCCGCCATGTTTTAGAGGGAACCAGTATTGTTTATGTGGTGTGCATAGAAAAATTAACCCGGTTTAATTGACTTACGGCAATCATAGACATACTATACAATTACATTAACATTGTTAAATATAATAACATAAATAATAATATAATTAAACATAAATATAAACAATTACATAACCTCACAAATCATATGTCTGTGTTATGTGTTTCCTTCTAAAACATGGCGCGCGTGCTGAAAAACTTCAAAGGCGGCATCTGAGAGTGGGCATTCTGATTGTTTATTATTCTGTGCCGTTACCATGCGACGGGGAATCCAATCAATGGCATCTACAATAACTCCACTTAATTTTTTCAGTTTCCCTCATATTTAACGCTAGGACGACAACAGAATAATATTTTAATCTATTGTACGACTTTCATAACAAATTTTCGAAAGATATACAATATTAAATTTGTAAAATAATAAACTTCTTGCATGAAAGGTCCGGTCTTTTCACCTCCAGATAAATATTGTTCTAATTGACAGATAGTTATCTGAAGGATAGACATGTATTTATAAAATAAAATGTACCCGTCTTTTCACGTCAAATTACGTTGGGGATACTTATCTGTAAGATAAATGTAAAATTTATTTCGGAACATACCAATATTTAATTAATTGTCAAAGAAATCACAATAATGTTTTAATAATATCTCTTTTGATTATACAATTTGTGGTGTATGTTGGCATCTTTTTGCGTAGAAAAGCAATTAGTAATAACAAACACAATTTTCAAAATTCCAACTTCTAGAAATGATGTTAAATGATAATGTGAAACAAGAAATAACTAGTATATTAGAACAAAAAATGAAGTTATCATCAAGCAAAGAAGAAAGTACTAAGGAAAACTGGACGAGAATTAAAGACATCTTAAAGACTGTTCAAGAAACAAAATTGAGTGCGTTAGAAGCAAGAAAAAAACAAGGGTGGATGACAGAAGAAATACTGAAAATTATGGATTAAAGAAGAGAAGTCAGAAATAAAGATAAAAACGAATACAAGAGGATCCACGCAATAATCAGGCAGAAGATAAAACACGCGAAACACACAATTTCATAGTAAAGAATGTAATGAAATTGAACAATATGAAAAGAAACACGATACATAATCGTACATTAATCTGCACAAGAAATTAAAAGAGGTCGCTGGAAACAAACGGAAATAAGTATCGCAAAGTTTAGAAGAAGAAATTAAACCGCAGAAATTAAAAGCCGAATAGAACAAGCCCGAGCTGCCTTTGTAAAAATGAGAAACGTACTTTGCAGTCACGATCTTAGCATTGACCTTAGAGTTCGTATGATATCTTGCTACATCTTTCCTGTCCTTCTGTATGGAGTAGAAGCGTGGACCCTAACTGAGGCTATGCTTAAACGCTTGACAGCCTTTGAGATGTGGGTATACAGACGACTACTGAAAATAAGCTGGGTCGACAGAGTTAGAAATGAGGAGGCCCTTAGACGGCTGAACCAAACAACACAACTGGTCAATATAATAAAGAAACGCAAGCTGGAATACTTCGATCACATTATGAGACACCCTGAAAAATATGATCTTTTACATCTGATCATTCAGGGAAAGATCCAAGGTAATCGTGGTCCTGGTAGAAGAAGAACATCATGGCTGAAAAATCTAAGGCAATGGCATGGAAAATTAATTACATCGTTATTTAGAGCTGCTGTCAATAAAGTCACGATAGCGAATATGGTAGCCAACATGATATCCAATGATCGATAACGGTCATGGAACTAGAAGAAGAACAAGAATTTGTGTTGGCAGGAATAAATTAAATTACGCAAAGAAAAATTTAATAACGAATAAAAAAATAATACACGTGTAAGATTATTTTCAGGTTTTTCCATAACACTAAAATATTATATAAGGTTAGCTCATATATCTTTAAGTTCAAAAATTTCAATAATGCCTTCGATTGGCAATTCATCTTGAAAATTGTCTTTATTTTGATCTCTCGCTAGGTTATACTCGTAGAATGTTACTGTAGATTAGAACGGTTAAATCTTTTCAACCTTACAGCCACTTCCACTTGATGAAATACTACCTAAACCTTCTCTTCCATACATAAAAATTTATGTTGATTATGTGGTTCTTATATGAAATTCATTATTGGCGACGTGCAAGTACTTGGATGTGATACGAGAAACGATCGTGCTCGAGTAGCGGAGAAATCTTGCATTTTTTACTGCACATTTCATAGATTTCATAAATTCATATTGTCAATTGTCATATTTCATATTCGTTTGTTTATTTCATCGAGTTAGAATCTATGGAGAGGGCATCACGTGACTAAAAACGACCTAACTTCGGCCATATTGGTATTATTGTTTTGAAACTTTTGACAGATCGTATATGTTCGGTTATATTTGTTGTTTTTCTAATATTTTCAGTTTTATAATAATTTTATAGAAACTGTAATATATTGTGATAGTGCATAATAATGGTTTGTTGTTCTCAACGTAATTGCAGTAGCAGAAGTAATGTTAATAAAAAATCTTCAGGAATATCGTTCCACAGGTTAGTATACAAATATGTAAACAAAGTAATGGCCCGTACTTCAGAGAATAAATTAATACTATTTGACTGTATTAATTTATCTTTATATATAATATATCGTGTTTTTAGTGTTTACCGCGGGATAATTAAATCATAGTTTATTAAAAATGTATTGCACTTTTTTAGATTATGATTAAATCTTCTGAATAACTAGTTATATTTGTATAGTAGTTTTATTATTATTGAGTCTGGCCCTGATGTCACCGCCTTATTGGTATTATCGTTAGCCACTCCTACCTATGCCGTTTTTAATACATACGTTAATATGCTCATAGCTTCTCCATAGATTCTAACTTGATGGTTTATTTACACCTTCTGTCACTGAAGAAAATAAGATTTAGGAAATGCTGTGTTATAAATTGTAAAAATACAACAAAAAATTGTCAATTTAAGTTTTATTCGTTTCCAACTTCGAAGCACAAATTACTACAAAGAGAAAAGTGGATTTATATCATAAAAAAAGCATAAGTAACATAACCTAAATTATGCATTATTCTTGCGCCCGATTTTAAAGTCAGTTTGAAATAAATAATAAATAAAAGTTAACTTTTAAGTGTAAATTTTAGTTTCATAACACTCACTTAGAGTTCATTTTAACCCAAAAATCAAGTTTAATGTTTAAATTTTATTTTTTTGAAGTTTACAAAAATGCATCAAGTTCAAGTTTTTCTAAAGATGCATTAAGATATATTCGCTGTCCAAAAGTTCACAGGGAAAGGATTAATTGTTCAAACCAATATGATGATATCATGGGCTTAATAACCTGCTAATTTATGCATTTATGGCATTAGCATTATTTATGGTAATTTATTTTTCTTAATTCTTCCACATAATTCTTCCATTCTTTTTTGACATTTGCCACTACTAAAGCTTTTCCATTTGACTCAGTGCTTGGTTGAAAAGTTATTTGGCGATTTACTTTCTCAAATCCAGTTTTTATTATTGCATCCATATTAACAGTAATACTGTAATTTAATAATATATTTATTTGTATTTACACTACATACAACGTTTACCTTTTAATAACATACCGACATAACCTCAGTCTTACTTTTTCTTCTTATTCTTTTTTGGGCCTACGTCCTTGACAGTTATCCGGCAACCTCGATCTAACATGAAAGCGCAGTAAATTTTGCTGATATACGACACCAGGTGTCGCTGTTCCGAACTTGCACGGTCCCAATAGAGATTGGATTGTTTAGTGGACTTCTTAAAAATGGCTTTACTTTATAATCAGAATCTTCTTGTAAGAACCCATTTCTACTATCTCCATTTAAACTTCTTATCAAGAATACAGAATTATTTACTCCTACCTGGTAGGTACCTAGAAAAATTTATTCAAGAAGAATCACAATAGAATATATATATATATATATATATATATATATATATATATATATATATATATATATATATATATATATATTGAATATATAGAAGGTTTATTGAATGTTTTGAAAATTTCCTACTACATTCTGACAACCCTGGTACTATGTGCGTATTTTTCAGTTTGGAATCCGATACTACTATTATTAAATCAATAGCACCAACATTCTTGAAAAAGGTTAATTAATCCATTTTTTAATTATTAAGATTATAAAAATATTGAATCCTTAAACTAAGCAAATGAAAATATGTATACAGCTACTTTTATAATCATTTATTAACAACAATTTACAATATTTTCTGAGAATATATATCACTGTCGGTTTACTTAATATTCTCTTCTTCTTCTTAACCTTCTGTCATCCATGTTTGGACATAGGCCTCTCCCAACTCCTTCCATCGGTCTCTATCCTGAGCAACATATTTAAAATTTGTTCCGGCTATTCTTTTAATGTCATCAACTTAATCTTAACCTTTTAAAAAAGTCTTTATCATTACAAAAATTAAAACTTTCAATTCTGCATCAAATATTATATTCTCGCACTAAGTTTTTTAAACATTAAACATCATACTGATCATACTCTTCAATTTCCTTATATCTTTTAATATCCATGTCTCTAACCTACACTAAACAACAATATTTAGGTTATATTTTTGATTTCGTGATAACATAATAACGAACTACAACAAACACAATTTATTTTCCAGATAACTTTTTATTCAATATTTTATTTGACAAATAAATATTTTATATTTTATATGTCAGACAATTTTAATTTATTTTATCTGTCAGTTTATCTGTTCAGATTTCTTTCCTAGGTGACGCTAGAATTTTAAATCTAAAAGAACATAAAAACTTTAAATTATTTTGTATTAAATCGTACCTTAAATATATTAATAATATTATTTATTAATTATATTAATATGTAATTAATATTTTTTGTATTATTAATTAGGTGTATCGTTTCAAAAACCAAATATGATTGACTCATAGGTTGAAATGTCAGTGGTTCAGATTTCTTTGTTTAAATGGCGTTAGGATTTTAAATCCAAACTAACACAAAGCTTTAAATTATTTCGTATTAAATTCTAACTTAAAAATGTTATTAAAATTAATTATTAATTATATTAATACAGTATTATTAATTAAACGTATCGTTTGAGAAGAACAAAATATGACTAAAATATCAAATGGTTGTAGTTCAGATTTCTTTCTTAGATGGCGTCGTTTACTGGAAAAACGGTGTGACTTGTCATCATAGTCTTTTATATAGATATATATTCGTGTTCTTGCTTTAACCCTTTATAGGTCCGTGGTCGATATTTCGACCACTGCTCTTATTAATACTTATGAGCTAGTAATTGACATGAAAAGTTACCGAAGTGCAAATTCAGTGTTTGTAAATGAATTGTAGCCAAAATGAACACAACAGAACAAAATACGGCAACGTGGCAGCAATGTGGTCGATTCGCCAACCACAACCCATCATACTCTGTAAGTTACCGTTGAACGTGATCACAGGTTTTTGCCGTTTGTAAAAGTTCAGTCTTCTGATCAGTAGCACATGCTGATTTTACAATTGTTCTATTGAAATGTATTTTCACTCTTGTTTATTTTAAATCTATACAATTGTATTCTTTTTTTACGTAAATCTTACTTACTTGAATAATATTTCCAAGAATTAAATTGCTGTGCGGTTGATCTAGTAATTAAATTTTTCAAGTATTTGTATACAACAATGTACGTATCTTTTGCAGTAAAATGGAACACCGCAATATACTTGAAAATTTACAAAATATGACTCAGGATGATTTATTTGATTACATAGATGGTATTCCATATCAACAAGCCATAAATTCAGATTTTGAGGGTGATTCTGATGCAGAAGATAATCTTCCTATTTCCAACCGAACGTCGGTTGCATCCAACGCGACTATTACTTCATTGTCTAATGATGACAAGGTTGAATTTCTTGATGTTGATTCAGATGACTCAATGGATGATATAGCTTTCCACCCTCAGGTAAGAACAAATCGCATTTTTGACGACGTCGATACTTCCTCAGGCGAAGACGAAATAGAAGAGAACCAAGAGAACACAGTAAAGTCCGATGATACATATAAATAGAGAAAGAACGCTTTTGATGCACAAAAATATTCGAATGCGCCGTTTACCAGACCATTTGGCCCAGCAAAACCGGTCAATATAAATTCACCATTCGACGTGTTTTCTTTGTTCATGAGCAAAGATATTATAGCTAATATAATTACACAGTCAAATCTCTATGCTCAACAACAAAATCATAATAATCTCGACCTAACTGAGGAAGAACTGAAAGCATTTCTAGGGGTTCTTATAATCATGGGGTTTCATAAACTAACTAGTTTGAGACATTATTGGTCAACTGATATTAACATGCACGTGCCAAGAGTTTCGCAAATTTTTACGCAAAAACGATTCTTAAAAATTCTTCGTTTTCTCCAGCTAAACGATAACGAAAACGTGGAAAGAAATCAAAATAACCCCAATTTTGACAAACTGTTCAAAGTAGGGCCTTTGATAACAGAACTGCAGCAACGCTTTCAAGGGAACTTTTATACAAGTAGAAATGTTGCGGTAGATGAAAGTATGGTTGCTTTCAAGGGGCGAAGTTCTCTCAAACAATATATGCCGAAAAAGCCCATAAAAAGAGGCTTTAAAGTTTGGGTCGTTGCATGCTCCGAAACTGGATACGTGCACAAATTTAGCATATATGAAGGCAAATCTCAATCACAACATGCTGAATATGGTTTAGGCGCTAAAACGGTATTAGACATTACCGAGTCTCTTAGAGGCGCAAACTACTGCATTTATTTCGATAATTTTTCTCGAGTTTTCCTCTTCTTAAGAAAATGTTAACCTATGATTTGTTCTGCTGTGGAACTTTTAGAATAAATCGTAAAGGCTTTCCAACACAAATGAAAAAGGAAAAAACAATGAAAATGAGGTCCATTAAATCGAAACCAATGAGTCACCTGTATTTTCTAATTTTCTGATTTCCTAATTTTCTGTTTATTGTTTTTCTATATACTGAATTTTTGCTGTTAGCTTTTAATTCCTCTATTTTTGTTATTTACTAAGAACATTTTTCTTATTATTCCCAATAGTGTTGTTGTGTAGTTACTATTTTAGCATTAAATACAAAGGCAATTAATCATTCTATTGTTAACTTTACTTTTTATTTAAAGTTAAACCACATGTTTGTTGATAGTGCTATGTAAGATAACGAGAATAATGATATATTTTGCGGTTGCACTATGACGTACTTACGTTAATAGGCATGGTATACGTTGTTTGTTGAACACTGTTGTTCTCAGCGATATCTTGAAATAACAAATAGTTCGACTATTGCGAAAAATCGGTCTAAAATATTATCGATTCATCATCAAAAGTGGCTCGACAATCCGTTGTGGATCTTGGCTTGCTCACAAAGAAATCGCCACTCCTGTCGATTCCTGGCAACTTCCCTCCATCTTCTGACTCTTAGAATCTGTTAGTCTTCTTCTAAATCATCAATCCATCCCCTTCGAGGTCGTCCTCTACTTCTTGTGCCCTCTACATTTGAAAATATTAATCTCTTCGTGTATTCGTAATCTGACATCCTAGCAATGTTTCTAGTCCATCTAAGTCCCTGCACTTTAACGAATTTCACAATATCTGGATCGGTGTATAACTGACATAGTTCACAGTTGTATTTTCATCTTTTTATTTCGTCGCTTGTCGTGTTTGTTGCGTTTACTAGCGATCCAAGATATGTGAATTCTTTGATTTGCTTAAAGGTATGGTTGTTAATTTGAATTCTCTGTTTGATATTTCGGGGGTGTTTAGAAACCAACATATATTTGGTTTTTTCCTCGTTTACTACAAGTCCGAATCCACTTGCCGCGTCCGCAAGCCTTGTAAAACACTGCACCATGTCTCTCATACTTCTGCCCACTATAACTATATCGTCAGCGAATACGAGAATTTGCGTCGATCTATTAAAAATAGTTCCATTCATTCTAATATTTAAAAATTTTCTCCTTCAATTCTAATGCATGAGGTTACTTTTTGCATTGTTAGTTGAGTCAACTTAACTTAGTTCTTTTCACACTGTCATAGGCTGCTTTGAAGCCGACGAAAAGATGGTTTGTATCTATATTATATTCTAGTGACTTTTCTAGAATCTGCCTATGTGCTTGAATTTGATGTGTAGTTGACTTTCCAGCTGTAAATCCGCATTTATATTGACCAAAAATCCTTTGTAAAATGTTTAAGTCTTACAAACAGTACATTGCCGAAGATTGTATACGCAGATGCCAACAATTAATGCCTCTATAGTTCTTAAACTCCAGTTGATCACCGTTTTTTATGCAACGGACATATTATTGGTAAAAAATGTAAAAACATGGGAATAACGGTTGAAGAAAGCACGCTATATACACTGTTCTTTGCGGATGACCAGGTAGTAATTGCCGAAGACAGCGACGATCTTAGCTATATGGTAAGAAAACTGCAAGAAGAATATGAGGTGGCAGGTCTAAACATTAATATGACAAAATGTGAATATCTATCAGTGGGAACAGATGAAATATGTGACCTAGTCTTGGAAGACGACAAAATCAAAGGCGTGCAATCCTGCAAATATTTGGGGGTCATTTTCAACAAGAAGGGAAATAGTATTAACTAACAAAGTATTACACTTTACGGTTCGGAACTATGGGACGTCACCAAAGCTAATAAAAACAAACTTATGACGACAGAAATGGATTATGGCATTTAATATAATATAAACGAAATGAAAATGTCGCGAAATATCAATGATGACAGAAAGAAAACAATTAATCTGGTTCGGACATGTTAAAAGAATGCCAGAGTACAGAAGGCCTAGAAGAGTACTGGAATGGATCCCTCCTGAAAGAAGAAAGAGAGGACGACTACGGAGAAGTTGGCGCAACGATATTGATGAAGCAATGGCGGCAAGAGACTTAGAAGAGGCAACTGCATTGTGTCGTTCTTTCTTTTTCGGAAAGATTTCTTTTCTCTTTTATCGATATGTTTGTGTTCTATATCTTCCTTGGTCGGAAATATTTCCTTTATTCTCTCTTCGCACGTCTGTTTTTCTTGTTTTAGTTTTTCCATGTCCAATTTCTGATTATTTTCCATTTTCTTTCTTGTTTCAAATCTACTATCAATGATCAGGTTGGCTTGAACTAGTCTATGGTCGCTACCAGTTGAGAAGCGATTTAGGGCTGTTACGTCTTTAACCATGGATTTTTGCGTTGAAAGAATATAATCGATTTCGTTTTTAGTTTCACCATTGGGACTAATCCATGTCCATTTTCTTTAGGGTTTTTTCTTAAAGAATGTATTCATTGCATATAGTTGTTTCTACTCCAAGTAATTCATCAATGTGTGTCCTCTATCATTTCTTTTGCCGTATCCATAGTGTTCTACTTTGTTTTCTTCTTTATATAGTTGTTCTCCTATTTTGGCATTGAAGTACCCGATTATTTCGATAGAAATTTCATTACTATTGTGAAATAAAGGTATTTTAATAATTTTTTTATATAATACTTATACAATACCTATGAGAGAATAAAGTTCATCCATTTGTAACCTATTTCAGTGAAATTTTCAAATACCCAAATCTTTCTTTTTATTTTTTAAAAGGGAGTCCGTGGGACTCCACATCACGTTAAATGTAACTGAAATTGCACCCCACCGGTTACGGGTTAAGAATCTCTATGGGACAAAACAAGGTACGGAACTTGGCTATTCTGTCTACTGAAAATTCTATGGCCCTTTGTAATTGTATTAATAAATATATTGTTAGCATTAAACTATTATTAAAAATATGTAATACCTATGATTCTGAAAATTTGATATTTCACTAAAATGTACACAATATTACTGTGTGGAGTTCACAACTATTTCTGTGATTTATTAAAATTAAGTTACAATACGACGTTTTTTCTTGGGGCCTCCATCCATCTGAAGCCACTGGCCTCAAATGGTATGGTTAAGCCCATGCTACAATTTGGTATAATGAATAAATGGTATGATATTGCGCATGACATTTGACAGCTGGTGTGACGTAGTCAAGCCCGCTCGAACCCTTTATTATGGCAAAGAATATAGCTTAACGTACACATTAATTTTTAAATTATGGTCCAAAAATGATCGAATTATTTTTTAAATATTTTGTTTTGGTTATAATTGAATAAAAAATATATTTTCAGTATCGTAAAACCTTTACTTTTTCTGGGGGTTCAGGCGAAATATTTGTTTGTGTTTTCATACATATACTAATAATAAACGCACTCTTTTTGTATAGGTAAATAGTAGTAGATTTGCGTATTTTGATTGACTGTCACTCATTTTCAAGCAGTTTTACTGAAATAAAAAATAAAATAGATTACAATAAAGAAAAATCTGATTTATAATTCAATATGGTATTTTAGATTTAATTATTTTTAAATTTAGTAAAATAAAAAATATACACATTACTATAACCCAACGATTATTATATGCAAAATTTAGTTAGCAAACAGTAAAATAGTATGAGAATAAAGCATAAATTAGTTCAAACGCTAAACACAATAAATATCTACTTCAGACGACTTTACACCGGCAAGACAGGAGGCTTGTATAAAAACAAAAGTTCGACAATAATATCGGTTATCAATGGTGACGATTGCAAGTTGAGATAATAAATATAATTTAAAGTAACTCAATACTGACTGAGTCATATATTTTATAATAGAAAAATTATTTAGATATATGCTAATAGAAGTTGAATTTATCATGATTTATTTTGATTTCAAGTTCAGTATGTACGTACAAATTTTGTGTATCTTCATTACCACTTTTTTGTATCTTTTTAAACATCTCAAACATCAAACTCTGGAGTATAGGCTAATTAACCTGTACCTAAGCGTAATAAAAGATAATTAAAACTTGTATAAAGGATATCTGTGTTAACAAAATAACTGTACCAAAAATCAATAAATTTAAATTAACTTAAAAATTTTATTTATGATTAAATATCATAATAACATAATTTTATCATCTCTAGTACTATAATTAAATTAGCCAAATTATATAAAAACACTTATTCTTAAATTAGAGGTCTTTAAAAATTAGAAGTCTTTCCTATACAACTACATTCAAATGTTTCGTGAAGAAGCGGTCTTGACAACGTCATACGCGTCGCGAACCGATTTTGGAACATTATGTATCATACCTTGTGTTCATTGTACCATAGGTTACGCCACTGTACCGAGAGATAGCATGAGAGATTAGAATATAATAGTTGTATGTCTCATAGTCATCATATAATAGTGTATCATAGTCTAATATATCATAGTTGTTATCAATTTTGCATTCATTATAATATATTTATGATAAGTTACTGTAATTTAATGTCTACTGGAATAATTGTGGACTTTTAGAACTTCCGTTTTGTTTACATACCCCTGCACGTAGAGATTGTGCAACCCACTTTAACTTAATACCAAGCAATTTATGTTATCAGCTAGACTACAAATACAGTAGAACTGTAAATAATCCCAATACATTTTTAATTTTTTGTACAATAAATAAAAATTATAATATGTAAATAAAATACAAGTCATTGTTTCCTGAACATCTCGGCCAAAGTAAGCTGTTTTGACTATCGTGATTCATTTTCGGCAGCCAAGTCACGCATCCGTTTGGCAATAATGCAGGCTTTACACCAACAATAAATTCACAAAAAATTTATTGATTTTTGTCCATAAATTCGTGAATATCTTCTATGTAAAAGTTTTTTTGACTTCAAATAAATTTTTGTAGTTCGTAATGTGGTCACGTTCGGGCTGACACTCCATCAACTTCAACGTAGTTTGGAGACCAGCAAATGCTTCACTTGCTGATGGTCCCGTGTCTGCGTTAATTTATACATTAATATCATCTTCTTCCTCGACATTTTCTTCTGTCAAACTTTCAATAAGCTCATCCTTATTTAGAATATTTTAAATCTAAGGTCTGACGAATCACACACTATCCTACATCTTCAGCACTAACTTCAGAAGCAAGCAGGAATTTTCAAAATAATGTTTCCTAATTCTTCAAGTGGCAAGTTATTTTTATCATCTCCTGTAGTATCAGTCGATATGTTTTTCAACTTGTTCCACGTACGTCGTAATGTGACTGCTCACACACCTTCGTCTTCGCCATCTACTAAAGTTTCCCTAAAAGTTGCTTTCTATAATAGAGTGTGTTTCATTGTTTCGTTAACAAACTGGTCCATTGGTTGCAGCAAGCTTGTAACGGCAAAAACATTCTTGTAAACTGGCTATTGTCTCTTTTCAACAATTCTTCGGTGGGATGACTTGTGCATTATCAATAATCAAAATTATTGTACAGCCTTCTTTTTCAAGACATTTTTGGTACTTTTTCACTTCTAAGAAAATTTCGTCATACCACTCGGTAAACAGTGCTGCGGTCATCCAAGCTTTGTATTGGTTTTTCCACCAAAAAATGGGAAACTTTTCACATTTTTAAATACTCTTGATTTTTTGACTTCCATATCATCAGAAGTGGTACTTTATATCTTCCGGAGTTTGAACGCTGTGTAAAAATGCTCAGGTCTGTACGTGTGGCCGCATAAAGTCAACCCGCACGAATACTATCCGTCGGTGGTTGATTTCTAGACTACATCAAATAATATTTACGCGTCAATTTGCTCAGTTTGGACGGTATTTAGAATGTAGTGGTTGTGTCCGTGCTACAAACATTTTCAGCATTTTTCAGGAAATAAAAAACTCGATGCATGGCAAAGTATTGCAAATAGTTTACAAGTACACGAACACGAAGAAAAACAGAAATGGGCAATCTGTTAGGACCATTTTGAAGAGAAAAAGGTAAAGAACTCAAAACTATTGGAACAGAAATAGGCATGTATTCTCTAGTTCGTTGTAGATTTCTAATGAACGACGGTTAACTTAAAAAAAAGGCATTACATTCTTCTTCTTTGAGTGCCTCTCCTATCGGAGATTGGATATCATTATGGCGATTCTAATTTTATTAACTGCTGTTTTGAATAATTCGTTAGTGGTACAGTCAAACCACTCTCTTAAATTTCTCATCCAGGACATTCTTCTACGGCCTGGATTTTTGCGTCCTTGGATCTTTCCTTGCATTATATTTTGTAGGAACGTGTACTTTTGTCCTCTCATCAGGTGGCCTCAGTATTCAAGTTTTCATTACATACTTGTATACAAATCTCCGATCGCTAAGAAACGTAGAGTTATAGCTAGTCGTACTGTAACCGGAACATTACTTTTTCAAAATATATCGAAGACATGCACAAAGTATTGAAATTGTCCACTGGTTTCTTAAAATTCTAAATCTCTTAACAAAACAGATCCGCTTTATATCTGTCTGCTTCTATACAACTGTGATATCATCGCTTATCCCACTTTTTCTTCTGTCTTAAAATACTACGAATTACTACGTAGGCTGCATGTGCTATTTAATATCTTTCCTTGTTGACATCTTGTATAAAAGTAAACCGACACACAACCAAAGCACCCCTATGTGTAAAATAATTAGCACAGCCAACCGTTACTTACCGTGAAGGATGAACAACCAAGCTTCGCTTTTTCACAAAGAGTATGACCCGCAATTGGGTTTTCCAGAGAACGTTGCTGCAAAACCACTTGAAAATGACATTTTCTAAATCTTTGTTTGTTGGCGCCTTCATTGATTTTCTTGAAGTACTTCCATCATTGTTTTCAAGCACAGACACCAAGTTTAAAAGTGTACATTTGCTCGACTTGTAATTGGTTTGAAATTGTCGAGTGTCCAACACCGTCATCATCATTATAATCATCAACCTATATGCGTCTACTGCTGGACATAGGTCACCCTCAGCTCTTTCCATCTGTCTCTTACTTGTGCAACTTGCATCCAGTGCTAACACGCTTCAGGTCGTCAGTCCATCTAGTTGGTGAGCGTCCTTTGCTTCGTATTCCATTCCATTTCCAGTTCCATTTTAATGACGCAATTTTTTTAATAGCGTCTGTTGTTTTTGTCCTAAGACGTATTTCTTCGTTTGGGATTCGGTCTCTCAGAGAGACACTCAACATCTGGCGCTCCATAGCATTTGAGTCACGCGAATCTTATTAACTACCTTTTTTGTGAGTTTTAATGTACATATAATGCTCCATAAAGGAGTACAGGTAACACACATTGGTCAAAGATTTTCCTTTTGAGGCATATGGGTAGATCCGATTTAAATACATAGTTTAATTTACCAAACGCTGCCAAGGCTAATCTTATGCGACGTGGGAGCTCACATCTATGGTTATCTCTGCCCAACCTAATTTCATGTCCTATGTACTTGTACGATACAGTCTGCACAATATCCCTTCCATCAACAGTAATATTTCGATAGAGCACCAGATTAGTCATTATTTGCGTCTTGTTCATATTAATCTTTCGTCAGACCTCCAAGGAAGCGTAATATAATTTTTCAAACATTGTTATTCCGTCAACCATACGATCGGCTATAATGACGATGTCATTTGCAAGTCTCAAATGACTGAGGTTCTCTTCATTTATGTTGATACCATACTCGTTCAGATGTGCCTTCTTACAAGAATTTTTTAAAAGCGTCGTGAATAAGTAGCTGCCCGTGCCATTCTTCTGTACAGAATTCATTTGTTTCTTGTTCAGATAGTCTTAGGCTAGCTGTGGCATTTTGGGAGATACAGTAGACTCGCGATTATCCGACCCTAGGTTATCCGACTGAGCCCCTTGGTTAACCGAGGCAAAAGTCGTAACTGGTGAGTTACAATTGCGAACAGTTATGCGCTGTTAGTTCGAGCCGAAATTTTTATCTACCAAGTTGGTCAACTCCTTATTTCTAGAAATTTCTGTCTCTCGTTTTGTCTACAATTATTGTTCCTATGTTAATCAGTGTAAGTTGGACAAGGGTGAACCAATAAAGAAGGTTGCTTCCGATTTAGGTATTGGAGAAGTAACTCTTGGAGTATGGAAGCGTAAACTGAATGAAATCGAGCAGTGGGTAAACCGAAGTGTGAGTAGGGGGAGTGGATTGGTGCGGAAGATTATGAACAAATTTCTGAGGCGTTTTTCTAGTGGTTTTCACAAATGGAAGGATTAGGCAGCCAGATAAGTGGTCCAATACTCCAAGCAAAAGCTATTGAATTCCACACAAGAAGTTTATGGATGGAGGAGAAAACTTTTGTGCCAGTGAGGGATGGATTGACACACGGAAGAAGAAATATGGTATCTGACAATTGAATCTTTGCGGCGAAAACTTTTTGCTGACTGAATTAAAATTGCAACATTTTATTAAAAGTTATAAGACATTATCCTTAAAGATGGACTGACTTCAGATCAAATATTTAACTGTGATGAGACAGGCATTAATTTTAAAATGCTTCCTTGGAAAACACTAGCTGCTAAAAATGAAGGAACTGCACCGAGTTACAAGAAAAGCAAAGAGAGAGTCACAATCATGATCTGCAACAATGCTTCTAATTATATATTATATAACCTATAAAAACCATGAATTGATTATTGGCGACATAGGAGCTGTGTTTCTTTCACCCAATATGACGTCTTTCATCCAACTCCTAGACCAAGGCGTTATAGAAGCAATGAATAGGAATGATCGGCTGAGGCTTTTTAAGGTACTGCTAAACAGGCTGGATGAAGGCCTGACTTTAATTGACGCATTTAAGAAGATCACGGTTATTAAAGATGTTTGCTATTGGATTCCATCTGCATTCTTCTTCTTCTTAAAGTGCCCTCTCCTCAATGGAGGTTGGCTACTACAATTTTAAACTCTTCTCTATCTTCAGCTGTTCTTATTAGCTGTTCAAAATTTAGCCCTGTCCATTGTCGGATGTTTCTGAGTCATGATAGTCTTTTCCTTCCTAGGCCTTTCTTTCCCTCGATTTTTCCTTTCACTATAAGTTGGGCATATTGGTACTTATTATTTCTCAGTATGTGGCCTAGGTATGATGTTTTTCTTACTTTTACTGTGTTAAAAAGTTCTCTTTCCTTGCCTATTCTATGCAGCACTTCTTCGTTTCAGGTATGCGATGTCCATGAAATTTTGAGTATTCTCCGGTAGATCCACATTTCAAAGGCCTCCAATTTATTTACGGTTGATGTTTTAAGGGTCCACGTTTCAACTGCATATAGAAGAGTCGACCAGACGTAGCATTTTGATAAACGTAGTCAAATTTCGAGTTTTATTCGAGAATCACAAAGCAGTTTTTTTATTTTTTCGATAGATTTTCTAGCCTGTTCTATTCTCGATCTTATTTCTTGATCAGGATTTAGGCTGCTATCGATCCAACATCCCAGGTACTTAAATCTATTGACCTGTTCTAAGATGTGCCCATTTATTGTGCAAGGTTGAGATATGTTTTGGTTTTTTCGGATTGACATCACTTTGGTTTTTTTAATGTTTATTTTCATACCAAATTGCTCACAGGTCGAATTGGTCTTGTCGATGAGTCGTTGCATCCTTGGAATCCTCCAATGCTTCTTTAAATAGAAACTCGGAGTAAAGAATAAACAGCGGAGGCGACAGAACACATCCCTGTCTAACTCCCCTCCTAATTTCTACTTCTGCGGATGTGGAACCTTCGATCCTAACTCTGGCTTTTTGGTTCCAGTACAAGTTTTTTAAGAATTTGATGTCTTTTCCATCTAAACCGACTTCTTGCAAACGTTCTAATAGTAGGTCGTGTCTTACTCATCATCTGCATTGGATGACGCAAAAATGTCTAATATTCAAAAATCATAGAAATAATTATTTCAGAAAGAAAACAAAACACTCTTAAAAAAAACTGATGACTGTGAAGTTGATACTACAGCTAACCTAGCCAATGGGAAACAAAGAAGAAGTCATCGATTGGATGAATGGAGATGAAGAAACGAAACTGACAGTTGACGCAATTGCCGATCTAGTTCTAAACATTAACCATGAAGAAGATACATAAAAGATAACTCAAAATATTTCTCATTCCGATCGGTTTAAGGCTCTTGAAGCACGTCTTGCATACAACGAGTAGCAAGAGTAATCGACGTCAGTAGATGTACTTCATTTTTAACGTTGGCGATCATCGCTACTTTAAAAAGAAGAATGAAGCAACGACTTTTTTAAACAGTGATATTGATAAGGTGAATGTTTTTATCTTCATTAAAATAACCACAGTTATTATTATTTACGAGTTTTTCTATCAGTACAACCACTCTCGGTGTTAACGATGGTGTAATCACGATGCAACAACAACAAAGAAAATGTTACAATGGAAGCCCATAGGAAGGCGAAAAAAAGGAAGGCCCAGAACGAGATGGTTGGATAACGTGGAAGACGACCTGAATGGAGAAGAAGGGCACAAGAGAGATCTGAATGGAAGGACATAGCCAGACAGGCAAAGACCCATCCAGGGTTATGATGCCAAAAGAAGAAGAAGAAGAATTGCGAATCTACCATATATTTGATTATGATTTGAATGCTTTCTCGTAGTCGACAAATATCAATGCCGATGGTTTGTTATATTCTGCAGACTTCTCTATTAGCTTCTTTATCACTAGTAAGTGGTCGTTAGTGCTGTATCCCAATCTAAATCCAGCTTGTTCTCTAGTTATAAAAGAAGTCTAATTTAGCGTCCAGTCTTTTTTTGATAATTTTTGTGGTGAAAGCAAACACCGTACATCTCAGTTAACTTTTCACCCGTAACTTCTTTATCTGCTATATCGTTCCCGGCCATAATATTGCGTGTTTTATGCGGATGATTCAATTAAATTAATATTGAAGTGTCATATAAGGAAGTATCAAACTGTTTTGATAAATTTATCAATGTATTACTGTAATAGTATCACAATAATAAACAATATTATATCTGTCATTCTTTTAAATGTTTTTATTTTTAAAGAGACAGTTTAGACTAAAATTTTTAATGTAAATAAACAGAGCGATGTAAATTAATTTGATTTTGATTATGTTTAATAATAAACACTTTTAAATAAAAATTGTAATTGATCATCTTCATATCCTTCGCAATGGTGACGGCCAACGTCAGATAACTCTGTTGTAGCACGTGAAGAAGAAAGAATAGATTTTCTGTACAGACAACGTACTAATGAACTAATAATTTATGATAATAAATTAAGTTTATACAGTCAACCAGCTGACTGGCCCTTCAATCACCAAAGAGGAGATAGAAAAGGCAATATTAAATTCAAAAAACAATAAGGCACCTGGACCAGATGAAATCCCGTCAGAAATACTCAAATTACTGGAAAGGGGAATTTCAGCACTACACAAAATATTTAACATAATTTATGAAACTGGCTGCTATCCTCAACAGTGGTTACGCTCTACCTTTATTCCCTGTCCAAGAAAGTCAATGCAAAAAGATGTGAGGATCACAGACTCATTAGCCTGATGAGTCACACTTTAAAGATATTCTTAAAAATACTACATCAAAGATTATACAAAAAATGTGAATGGGACATCAGTGACTCCCAGTTCGGGTTTAGGCAAGGTTTAGGAACATGAGAAGGAATAGTAGCAACACAGGTGCTGGTCCAAAATTGTTACGATCAGAAGAAGGATGTGTTCTTATGATTTTTGGATTACCAAAAAGCGTTTGATCGTGTCCAACACCACAAGTTAATACAGATCCTCAAGAAAGTTGATATAGACCAAAAAGACATAAGATGCATTGAAAAATTGTACTGGCATCAAACGGCACAGTTAAAAATAGACACTTCTATATCCAAACCCATACATATAAGAAGGGGCGTTCGACAGCGATGTGAGCTTTCCCCACTTTTATTTAACATTTATTCGGAAGCCATATTTCAAGAGTTTTTGGAGGATGCAAAGATGGGAATCAAAGTAAATGGAGTATTGATCAACAACATACGATATGCTGATGATGGTGTCTTAATTTGTGACAACATAGTCGATCTTCAACAACTTGTCACTATAATCGGAGAATACAGTAAGCGAATGGGATTAGAGATTAATACCAAAAAAACCAAATTTATGATCATCTCCAGAAACTTGGATGCACTTGAAAACTCCACCATAACACTGAAAACTCCATTGAAGTCCATTGAAAGAGTGAGTAAATTTAAATACCTGGGGTCGTGGCTTTTTGAATACTAGGCATCGGATAGGGAAGTAAAATGTCGCATTGAGCAAGCTCAACAAGCTTTCGTAAAATTCAAGAAGGTACTGACTTGCTCAGAGTTCGATCTTCAACTGAGACTAAGGTTTACTAAGTGCTATGTGTGGTCAGTGCTGCTATATGGCGTAGAGGGCTGGACACTCAAAACGAGGGATATAAACAGATTAGAAGCTTTCGAAATGTGGCTCTATCGCTGTATCCTAAAAATAACATGGACAGCGAAAATTACAAATATAGATGTCCTTAAAAGAATAAACCAAGAACGCCAACTTTTCGAAACCATTAAGAAAAGGAAAACGGCGTATCTAGGTCACATCATGCGAAACGAAAAATACCAGTTTCTCCAACTTATAATCGAGGGTAAAATTGAAGGCAAGAGAGGAATGGGACGCAAGAAAATGTCCTGGCTCCGAAACATAAGGCAACGGACAGGGATTAACGACATACAATCTCTGATACATATTGCAAGAAATAGATAATTAATGGAAAATGTGATCGCTAACATCTATTAGTGGATTTGCATCTGAAGAAGAAGAACTAATAATTGCTAAAAAGCTTGTCGAACTGGAGACATCGTACGATGCTTTTATTTCTTCCTGTATTCCCCAGAGATAGTCTGACCCAAAAGTTCTCCGTTATCGCTGAAGATAAAGCTTATTGTATTTGCTGACCCTTTTTGTTACAACTAGTCTAGAATTTTTCTACCCTTTAGAAGTGTGTACCTTTTCTTTTGTTTGGTGTGTCCTTAATATACCAGGTTCTCTGCTTGACTGCCCATATAGTTTTTGTCTTTTGCAGTCCAGCACTTCGCCAACATTCCTGTTACTGTACTCAGTTTATTCCTGACAAATGAAGCAGTGTCTCTGTTCTTTTTGTACATGGTCCACATATTTTCTTCCAACATCACCCTCCTTCCAGCTGGAGAAGATAAGAATACGGCCGGGGCCAGAGGCCAGAGGCGACTAATGGGCGGATATGAGAGGTGGAGAGCCGTCGTTTGAGTTGTCGGGAAGAATAGCAGAGAGAAAGATTATGAGAACCATACTAGGACCAATCAGAACAGAGCAAAATGAATATAGAAGCAGAACAAATGCAGAAATTAAGGAATAACTTAAGGAAGACATCGTAACTAAAATAAAGCAATGCAGAGTTAGATGGTTAGGTCACATTTGGCGAGCAGGCGATGAGGCAGTGACATACGCAATGATAGAATGGAATCCAGGAGGAAGAAAGAGAAGGGGAAGACCGAGATCAAAGTGGCTGCAAGAAGTTGAAGAAGACCTCCAAAGGGCAGGAGTCAGAGAATGGAGAGGAAGAACTAGAGACAGGAAAAAAATGGAGAGATATTGTCAAGAAGATAAGATAAACAAAAAAGACTGATCCGCTTAAGAAATAGGATCTACAAAGCATTTGCGGTTTAACTCCACACGGGTGTATAGCCATTTTATATATATAATATATATATATAATATATATATATATATATATATATATATATATATATATATATATAAGAATAGATAGATTACAGCTGGTTAAATGATAAAACTTCGTAAGTGGGTTATTGGGTAAGCAGCTGATAGTAAAGTGTAAAGTATAATCTTTTCAATGATTCGTTTATTTCGTTAAATATCGCTAACATCATCAGACGAAAACTACAATAGTTTCTTTGTTTAGTAATCTATTTAAAAGTTTGCATAAGATCAGTAAATGAACGTTGGGTTGATATTGGCAAACAGTGTATAGTAGATAAAGATACGTTTATAGTTATTTTCTGACTATTTTCTTATTTGATAACAGTTATTTTCAATTAGAAGATAAATATTAGAAACATTTTTTTGTAATACCTACGTGAGAAAAAATTAGCCCAATTACTACTGTGAATGTTATGGACGACCTGTTACACATAGTCATTTTTGGTTTGCCTTTTAAACCTTTTATTATTATAAAATATGAAGATGTCATTATTTTAGCTATACCCAAGGACATATTTAAATGATATTATTTTTAAAAAGGAATAATCCTAAGGAGTTGGCTGTATAAGATATAGTTAAAAAGCTTTAACATAGAATTAAAACACGTCTGCTGTAATTGGTATCCAAAAGGATAAAGTTCAAAACGTTTTCGGACTAACGCCTCCGATAATGAGCAACGAGAACTTCGTAATGTTTCTGTGTACGATACGCTTATTTCCATCTGATCTTCTCTTTGCCCATCTTGAGCTGTTTTTCGTTACAAGTGTTTTTCGTCAGTATTTCATTTTGTATGGGATAGCATAATTCGATCTGTAATTCAATCAAGATTAGATGGTAATGCTTTTATCTCAAAACTGGATAAGTGTATTCTATAATTAAAAAAGACAAAACTATGTTGTATAAATATTTGCGTTCTAAAACTAATATTGAGAAGTGTTTCTGATTTTGATTGTTAACACAGATACTTATTTGAACTTTAATAACCTTCACGTAGATGATACGTTTATGTTAAACACACTTGTTTATCTAATTGAACTACATCCATACTACAATGGATTTTCTTAAATAACTTAACAACATTATGAAGTATTTTTACGGAACTGAGCAAATATTAACAAAATACAAAATGTAAGAAATAATTGAATTGTCTAGTAAAGTTTATAATAACGATAAATTTTATAATAAATTATAAACAGTTGCTACAATTTAAGTTATATGGCATTTTAAATAAATATTTTAACCCCCTCTGTGGCCAGTGGTAAGAGCGCCTACCTTTGAACCTAAAGGTCGTGAGTTCGAATCTCACCTGGGTGGAGAAATTTTCGTTTATTAAAAATTAATAAATGAAAATAATTTCTATCCTTGTGCGATCGGTACTCACCGGAGGGACCGCAGCCGTTCGGATACAATTAGCGTCTCTTAGCAAAGATAATGACGTCGACTTTGCTAAGTATCAAGACAATTACTCTACACACACTACACTCTACACTAGGTACCTGACTGTAAAAATTCACTGTACCATGCCAATAACCATTAGTTGTTGACGCATTAAACTCAATAAAAAATAAATAAATAAATATTTTCTTTATAACGTTTATAAATATAATATCATAGTCATTTCTCAGTGTGTATACTATTGGACAAATTGCCGAGGAATGGCTGAGGCTGTTTTTATAGCCATTCCGAAGCAATAACGAGCAAAAAGATACGAAGAATACAGATTAATTAGTTTCATGAGCCACACATTGAAAATTTTTCTTCGCATTATTTATGGAAGAAAGAGACCTAGATAAAACCCAGTTTGGATTTAGGAACACGCTAGGTAACCGTGTACTTTTTGGCTTCAATGTAATTCTCCAAAAATTCCGCTAGCAACGTAAAAAAATTTGTATGGCTTTCATCGGTTACGAAAAGGCTTTCGATAAGGTCCAGCATAGAGCGCTTTTGAACATATTCAAAACCAAAGGCATTGATGGTAGAGATCTATGTATTATAGAAAACAATTATATTATAGACAGAAAGTAGTCCTTTGGATCGATGGGATTAACCGACGAATGTTACATTCAAAGAGGCGTCAGACATGGATGCATTCTATCCCCACTGCTATTTAATATCTAGTCGCATATAATTTTTAAATTGGCTTTGAAAAACACTTTGGAATGAAAATCAATGGTGAACTGATTAATAATCTTTGACAGGCTGACGACATTGCTATCTTATGCGATAGTCTCCAAGGCCTTTAAGAGTTGTTAGATTGTGTTGACTCGAAAGGAAGAGAAATGGGTCTAAAGATAAATATTTATAAGACAAAATTTGTGATATTAAGTCGTCAGTCTTACAACAATGCTTCCCTACATATAGATCAACAAAAGATTGGGAAAGTTATTTTAAATGTCAGGGATGCTACATTACAGACCAAACTAGAACCAAGTAAATAGATCAATTCCAGAATTGAAGCAGTTCGTATAACGTTTCTTATGAAAATGATGTTTGATAAACGTCAAAAAGATCTGTGTACTTCTTTATGCAAACGAGTCCACGACCAAAAAAGAAATACTAAATATTATAGAATCAAAACATTGAACGAACCAAACTGGACGTAAGAAGCAATCATGCCTTTACTGAACGACTGGCATCTCGCCAGAACAATGATTAATGAGGAAAAGGTAAAATGGGCCATGTTGTTCTTCACCCCTTTCAAATCACCAGGGCCCGACGGCATATATCCAGCCCTACTACGGTGGGAACTGGATATCCTTCTGGCGCACCTTGTGGGAATATTCAGAGCCTCTTTGGATCTGAGATGGATCCCTCTGAAGTGGAGAGAGATACGTATGGTCTTCATACCAAAACTTGGTAGGATGGACTACACCCTACCAAAGACTTTCCGACCAATTAGCCTAATATCCTTTCCCTTGAAAACGATAGTTCATAGGAACATAGTTCTAGATACCCTGGTTGATCAACTCAGCAACAAAGGGTTCTACACATTAGCATATGCAGACGATATCGCTATATCGCAATTTGTATATTGCACCAGAAACATGGTGCAAGGAACACTCACTATCTATAAATCCTAAGAAGACAGAGATGTTCTGTTTACCAGAAAAAGAAGAATCCCGGGCTTAATACTCCTAAGGATTCTAAACTACGGTCTAAACTTTTCTGACGAGGTGAAGTACCTTGGTATTACCCTTGACAGTTAACATGAAACTCACACTTAGATGGTAGAGCTAAAAGAGCATATATATTGCCTATGAGCAGTGTCGACAAACGGTCGGACGCATTTGGGGCGTTTCACCCAGAGTGATCGCCTGGGTCTACACTGCTGTCATTAGGTCGATGCTAACTTATGGAACTATTGCACCAAAAGTGCTACAAGCAACAGCGATTAACAAACTAAACCATATTCATTAGATGGCTTGCGTAAATATAACAGGTGTCATGAAAACAATACCAAATGCTGCAAAGGAATTGGTCATTGGCATTACGTCTCTAGACATGTTTGTCAAACAAATGGCGCTGGTGACAAGAATGCGACTATACATAAAAACCTATAAAATCGAAGCAAGACAGTATAAGGAGAAAACGTGGCAAATACGTATTGCACATACACCGATGGCTTCAAAACGAAAGAAATCTCAGGATTCTGGAATGCACATACACCGATGGCTTCAAAATGAAAGAATGGACAATGACCTAAGGACGATAGCTCTCTGGGAGGATGCACAATGGGTCAATTGTGGCCTAAGTGTTATGGAACTTAACTAGCCCTCCCTACTCTACAAATACAGAGATACAGATATTGAACGAAATTTAGACTGTATATGAAGAAGATTAATATTGATATGATACTGTAACATTTTTTTTATTATTAATATATTATATTATTTCTATTTCTTTTACCTCCGTGATGATACGCTCATGTTCGGTTTACCATTTTCAAAATCTTATTGAATGCACGGAATTCCCCTAATTAAGAAAGGTTGTTAATCCTTTCCTTCTTAATCCCGAGTATGAAAGGAACTAATGTTTTTCGGTATGCGGGTTCTTTTTCATAAATTAGTAATTTTCGTCGAAGGCACGTATGGTAATCTTTTGACAATAACATAATCCAAAGGATTGTATATTTGATCACGTCCAATTGCTAGTACCTACCGTAATTGCCTCAGACTTTTCGATGTCCATTGGAATATTTTGACCTTCTCAGAACTACATACAACTGGCCTATAATTTTTAAGTGGGAGATATCCCTTCTTCTTTTTTTTGAAAGAAAAACTTACTTCTAGTGGGGCGATCGTTGAGTGAGGTCGCTTGCCTAAAATTACAGTCTCTGTGCATTTTTTTCTCTAAGTGTGGATACACTTTACATTCGAGTTTTTTTATCTATACTATACTAGATTATATATATATATATATATATATATATATATATATATATATATATATATATATATATATATATATATATAGTAATAAAGTGCCTCTAATGTTAATTAAATTCAGTGTTTAGTATAAGTATAGTATTAACTTCAGTGAATTAGGCAGCAGTCATCAGAAATTACTGTAAGTTATCATAATCTTGGTATCTCCAATTATCTGGGCAAATAATATGGTATGGTATCATATTATCTGCAATCATCTGGGCGAATCAAAGTTCATCCATGTCTTCACCTGTAGATTTAAGATTTTTGTATTCAATTTAAAGAACATTTCAATAGATTCAAGATATTTAAAGTAATAAGTATAAACATTTAAGTCTGTTTATCATTAAATAATAGTGCGAAGCAAATAATCGGCTTAACCAAGTGCGGTTTGATTAAAGTTTTATGTCTGTAACCTTTTTGTATTTTTGTAAATTTAGCTTTGATTATCTTTTGTATTTGTTATAATTTTTGTTAATTTTTTTTTACTGTAATATCTCGAGGTACGCCGACAAAACTTTATTTGTGCATGATTGTATTATACGTCTTTGTAAATGTATTTTCTAATTATATTACTGCTTATTTTTATATGCATACCACCATTTTATAGTTGTTGTGTGCTTTTGTTACTTTTGTTGCATTCAGCAGCGTCATAATTTTGTTGTTGAATATATTGTTATTGTTTTATGTATGTATTTTATTTGTTGGCTCCTAACAAGTTCTCTGATAAAATAGTAACTCCGAATATTTGCTTTTTACTTTTAAATATTACTATACATTTGACCAGTAGAAAGATCAGGCTGATTAAGTTTTGTAGGTAAGTGTAATACCTAATATATTTATTATTTGTTTATATAATGTGTTGACCAAATTTATTTGATAATTAACTGTTGGTATCCTTCCTTGGGTTTGGTCTCTGAACTTAAATATATTTCCTAATCTCTTTTCTTTTCTTCTTCTTCTTCACGTGCCATCTCCGCTACGAAGGTTGGCTATCATCATGGCAATTTTGACCCTGGAGGCTGCCGCTCGGAACAATTGTATGGAAGTGCAAGCAAACCACTCCCTGAGGTTTCTCAACCATGACATTCTTCTCCTACCTATGCTATCTATCTATCTACCTACCTATCGCCTACCTTCAATCTTTCCTTGCATAATTAGTTGTAACAGTTGATATTTATTCCCACATGTAATATGTCCCAGGTATTGTAGTTTCCTCATTTTAACACTCAATACGACCTCCTTTTGTTTGTTCATCCTGTCTAATACAACTTGGTTAGTTATCTTATCCTTCCAGGAGATTTTTAACATTCTTCGGTACGCCCACATCTCAAATGCCTCCAGCTTACCCATACATTGCTTATTTAGTGTCCACGCCTCCACCCTATATAACAGGACCGAGAAAACATAACATTTAAGCATTCGTATTTTCAGCTTTAGGCTTAGGTTACGGCTACACAACATTTGTTTCATATTGTTAAAGGCACTGCGGGCTTTCTCTATTCTTATTCTTATTTCTCTGGTGTATCTGGTGTATGTGTATGGTGTATCTGTTTTCTTTTCTAAGGTTTCTTAATTTTCTCCTTAACCCCAAAAAATTGAGTGGCGCCCTATTTCTATCTTATCGTATCTTTGGTAATTTTACCCATCTATCTTCTCGTTTATTTATGTATCTTTTCTAATATCTCTTATCCTATCTTTACTTATTTCATAAGTTGGACCCATTCTCGGTTCCAAAAGCTAGTTTCGAACCCACGACTCGCTCTCCACCAACCATCTCGCTGCCGTCCGCAGTGTCTCCATTGGTGACCTTTCTAGCACCATCCAAAAATGGTTTCCGAGGTTACAATACAAAACTAACCTATAAAGAAATGTCACTAGGAAATTGAGTATAGGGATATAGGCAGAAAAAAATATTATAAGAAGAATGTATAAGAAAAATACACTATTTTTTAATACTGTTATAAAAATAAAAATATAAAAACAGAGATAGAAATTCTCCAGAAAGAAAGATGATATCATTAAAAATTTCATAGTTTAATTTTATGATGCAATGAATTCGTTTCTACAAAAAAATAGTTGCATTTGAAATATAAATTGCTTTTCAAGGATATCAATATTGATGTTTAAAATTTAATTTATATTCTATTGGATATTATTTTATAACAATAATGTTTCCCTTCCGTGATCAATAAAATTGAAACGATGATAGTGCTATTTAGCATGTTAACGTTATTATTTATGAGGTCATGAACGGAATCTTTGAACGTAATTGAACAAATTAGTAAGTAGGTAATTAAAAAAGTATGTAATTTAAAAGTAATTAATTGTGGTAATACATTAATAATTCTAGCAATAAAATTAACTTATCTAGTTACAAACTAGGTAACTAACTGATGTGTAAGTCCTTAAATGACAAGTTCAAGTGCGGGACATATTTGCAATTAAAAACTTTTAAACTTTAATCAAATTGATTGCACAATTCTCTTCTTTTGTGACCACTTCATCTCACTATATCTTGTGTGCTGCATTGTTCTCTGAAAATGTTGTTTCTTAATCTGTCCCTTCTTATTTTCCCTGATATTTTTCTTAAACCATTAATGCCCAAAACTGAAATTTTTATCAAAACGAAATCAAAACTTCAGAATAAAATAGAGAGAGGTTGTTTTCAATAGCAATGTGCAAAATTTACGTTTTTTTTTTGTAACTGTCTTTTTTTTTGACGTATCATATATTGTCGGTTTACTGTCAAAACCAGATAAGTGCATTTTTCCCATGTTTTACTTAAGTGTCTTTTCATAATCAAAATCCTATATAAATATACTGCGTAAAACAGATAAGTGTAGGACAATGGAAAAGAGGTGAATTTTGTAGGATTGTTTTGGCAATTATTCATTTTGGTCAAAACTGTACAGCTGAAACATTTAGTTAAGTGCACATTTAACGAAAAGTACAAATTTCATATGCAAAAAGAAAATTAATTCTTCTAGAAAAACCGGTTAGATGCCCTTTAACTTATTTTTGCTGTTGAAGTATAGTAAATTTATAGAATGACTATGCGTAGAAAACAGATAAGTGCAATTATCTTGTTTTTACAGTTTATTTTATCGTGACTTTAGCATGCCCAAATGTGCAAAACCAGATAAGTGTCATTTAACTTTTCATGTCATTCAATTGCAGTGCTACAATTTCAGAAGAAAGAAGAGTGGTGTTATGCCAAAACTTCTGGGCCTTAGATTTTAACCTCCAAAAGGACTTCATTCTGAATCCTAATGTAGATAGTCATATACCAATAAGAATAAAATTAATCCATCTGGTAAAAAAGGCTGCGTATTGATTCAAAAGAATTATATTTCAATTTAGATGATAGAAAATTAGAGTCTGCAAAGCTTTTTTTACAAAAACTCTTTGCATCAGCAAAGAAGTAGTTGAGCATACGTTTTTGAATAAGGGTGAAGGTAAAATATTTACAGGATTCGATAAAAGAGGCAGAGGACCGCATATTGAAAGTTTTCCTGTACTGGACTCCCACTATACGAGAAGTTCTACCAAACGAAAATATCTAGATTGTAAATTGAGTATAAATAAAATGTACTCAATGTATAAACAATTATGTAAACGTGATGGTACCTCCTCTGTATTTTTAATCACTTATAGATGCATTTTTTGTAATAATTACAACTATTCTTTCTTCACTCCAAAGAAGGATCAATGCCAGCTTAGCACACAATATAATACTAATGATGAAGAGAAGAAAAAACAGTTACAGACGCAATACGAAGAACACGTAGCTCGAAAAGAGGATTGCTACACAGCAAAAGCAAGAGACAAAGCTAGAGCTGTGAAAAAGACCAATTATGTATGTGCTACATTTGACTTGCAATGTGTGCTTCAAATACCGAGTAGCGACGTGAGTCCAATGTACTACAGTCGAAAAATTTGCACTTATAATTTGACAGTGTATGAGCTAGCACCGCCAAATAATGCGTTTTGTTATAGCTGGACAGAGCTTCATGGAAAAAGGGGTAGCTTAGAAATTGGCACCTGTCTCGTTACTTATATTAATCAGCTTCCCACTAGTGTAAATGCAAAATCAGTGTTTTCCGACACTTGCAGTAGACAAAATAGAAATAAAAATGTTAGCGCTGTGTTACTCTATTTGGTTCAAAAAAATCCCAACCTGATGAGTATAGAGCAAAAGTTTCTGGAAAGAGGACACAGCTACATGGAAGTATGCACAGTGCCATTGAACGAGCCTAGAAGTATGTTCCCGTGTGTACAATTCATGATTGACTAACCATATTTCGATGGCCAGAACAACATCATCAAAAAAGAATCCATTTGTTGTGCAGGAACTCAAAAGACTTTGTTGACTTAGAAGGCCTTTCTAAGCGTATCAAAAATAAAACGAGATACACGAAAAACGAAAAGAAACTGGTTAAAAGTTAAGTGTTTTCGATACCAAAAGGCTAAACCACGAATCCTTGAATATAGGTATGGTCATACCTCAGAATATAAAGAGAAACGTTTTTGGGAGAAGTTTGGGAGAAAAATACCTAATTTAAAAAAAAATAACGCTGCAGGACGCGTATACGAAGATGCGACCTATAAGTTTAAAAAAAAAACAAAATTTATTTGAAGTTATGCAAATCGGATGCTCCGACTTTGTTCAAGACAATATTCCTGAACCAGCACAACAGAAGATAGTGATCCTGAAGTTGACATTTAAGTTAAAGATACTTTAAGACAAGTTTCAAATTACGCCAATCAGTTCAGGGGCAAAATAGGTTAAGTACAGTTTTTTGCATGTTTTTAAATTTTTTAACACTTCACAATTTTTTTTTCTGATTTTTAAAGTTAATTATCTTCACAGTACCACAATATATGTTATTTTATCGGTTATTACATGTTTCCTTTCATGTAGTTGTTTTACTGTAGGCTTAAACTTTTAAACTTAATTTTCACAAAACTAACAAGATGTAACTTATCTGGTTTTGACAGTATACCGACGATATCATACGCTGGGCATTGAAGGACACAATTTTTCACAAAACGTTATTTATTTTAAGTTTTTACAATGTGTGATATTTGACAAAACATTGTTCGGGATGAAGCCCTACATTACATTTAATGCATCTATATTTGGTACACTTGCCACATTTGCTGCACCTTCGTTGTTTTTCCATTTTGTCCACCTTCTTCTTCTTCGGGTTCCTTCTCCTAGCGGAGGTTGGAAATCATCATCGCTATTTTAACTTTGTTGGCCGCATTTCTGAATAATTCTAATGAGCTGCAGCCGAACCACTCTCTCAAATTTCTTAGCCAGGACATTTTGCGTCGTCCAGGGTTTCTCTTCCCTTCTATCTTCCCTTGCATAATCAACCTCAGTAATACGTACTTCTCACCCCTCATTAAATGTCCCAGATATTGAATCTTTCTAATTTTAACAGTTTTTATGACCACCAAATGACCTATATTATCCAAACGAATTTTATCAGCAACATGTTTTGAAGATTTTGGACGTACTTCACGTGGCGTTGGAATATCTGAAGCTATCAGCAGAGCATCCACAATTCACCTGTAAAATTCTAATAAAGAAATTTCCTCTATGTTACGGTAAAGAAGCCACATGTTGACTATTGCCCCATTCAAGCAAAATCTAAATATCGCCCAATACCATTTTTGAGGTCTAATTCGAATCCTATAGGTATACTTCATGTAATTTACTTACCGTTGCACGTCATCCGCGTCATAGCTCGTGAGGTCACATGATACCAACACGAAATATTTTTTAGGCGGTAGGTGTGTTCTTTTTTAGAATCGCTTTGCCGAGTACACTGGCATTACAGCCACTAGACATATTTTATTATATACGTGTAGAAATAATATTTAAAAATTTCTATTAATGTTAACTTAAAGAAATATACAATAATATGTTTCATTTAATTTGTATAAATGCATTATAAAGCGTTTTTATGAAGAGCATTTGTTCGGAACACACTGTAACTGTAATCGAACGAAGGTGATATTTTGGCATACATTTGTAACACTTATTTGACAGTTGCCGTGTTGACACTTTTTGTACTTTATTATTTTGAATTTTAAAATGAATACTTCTTGGTTTATATTTTTACCTATTTAACAAAATCTTTTTAGAACAAAATTAGTGTGTATTATTAATTACTATTAATATTATTATTAGTGTGTGTAATATTAATTTGTTTTGTTGTATAATCCACTTTTGCAATAATTATGTGACCTATTTGATTTAAAATGGATTCAGGATTTTTTTATACTTTGGCAACTACGTCAACTTCGATCTCTGTCAATGATAATGACGTGCAACGGTTAGTAAATTAGATGAAGTATATAAACCTCTTAGCTTATCGAGTAATTCTACACCACCCATTCCATTTTTATACATTTTCACAACGTTTGGTTGAAGGACCGCTATAATTCTTCTGTCTTTTTTGGATCATCTGTTACAGATTCGTGTAGTAAATATTTCTGGAGTTGAAATATTAGTTGCCATAGTAACTTCATTATTGTCATTCCAGGGAACAAGAGTGAGCTGATGTTCTTCGCTATGCAGAGCGTGGGAAGTTACACGATTTTTTTTTATTTCTTTGAGAGTGTATCTTTTGATCTCTCAACGTTGTCGGTAAAGGTAAATATGTAAAAAAATTATCAATGTAGATAACAGATTCTTGTGGTAAAAACCCTGTACACAGTTTTTCGGTTACGGAACTTCCTGACGAGTTACCCTGTAATTTATCTCCACTTCTAGCATAGGGATAAAATTTTGCAAGGTAACCCTTATTGGTCGCAACACACCAAAATTTATATCCGTAAAGGTAGAGTTTTCCTCGAGTAAACTGCTTCATTGAATGATGTCCATAATACGGCTCCATGGTTTCGTCAACTGAGAAACTTCCATTCACTGGCTGGTGGTAATGATAAAAACGTTCATTTAGATGGTCAATTAGGGGTTGAACTTTGAACGCTTTATTAGTTTGTTGGTACAACGTATTATCATTAAAGTGTAAAAATCTATGAATCTGTTCAAATCTGTTTCGACTCATAGTATTACTAACTATTCCTATTCATTCCCAATACAATCTCCTAGAAGGCGATGGGTGGTATCCAGAGAGAATAAGGATGCCAAAATATTTATGTAAATCATCAACGGACAAAGAGAAAGGGCAGGATTTTTGTGAAACGTACTTTACCGTTTCTTTAAAAAGATAGTTCATAAATTTTTCATCAAAAAATCATGTAAACACATCGATTGCTTTCAAATTTTGTTGTTCCCATTCATTTAGTATATAAGGCTCCATATTGTTTTATATCATCTATGACTCCTTTTTCGAGTTTTTTTCTTTCCACTTACGAATGATTCTTTTCATAGATTTTTTTGTTTTTAGCATCTTGTGAAATTTCTGCAACTTCCCTTTTTCTTTTGTTACCTAATTCGTGAGTTTCAGTCACAGATGTATTTGACAGCACTGTTTTCTCAGTTGCTGTATTTTTTCGAGAAACAGCTGTAATATCCATGCTTTGAGATAGTGTACCTCGGTCAATACTTTGAAAAGTGTAATTGAACTGGTCTTTCTCATCACTTCCGACATCACCTTTGTCAGAATCATTCCTTCATTTGAAAAATGCAACGTGAGTTGAACTTCGTTACACTGGTCAATTTCCTGAACCAAAGATCATCATCTTCTAAACTCTCATATATTTTTAACAATTTTTATATCGAAAACTTTGGTTTCCAAAGTTGAGGAATCAGCCAAGGGTTACAATGAAAGCAAGGATCGGTTAACTGCTATGGCTTGTAGCAATTCTTCTGGAAACCATAAACTCCACTAGTGATAATTGGGAAGTCAAAAAACCCCTGTGCACTTAAAAATGTAAATCGTGCATCTCTGTCTGTAGTGTATCAGAATCAAAAAAGTTCCTGGATGAACAGCTTTATTTTTAAACTGTGGTTTTTTGAAAATTTCGTCCCTGAAGTGAAAAAATTCCTCAAAGAAAACAAACTGCCCGAAAAAGCGATTTTGTTTCTCGACAATGCATCATCTCATCCTACAGAAGAAGATCTCATAAACGGGGATATTAAAGTTAAATTTCTCCCTCCAAATGTGACTGCAATTTTGCAACCCATGGATCAGGGTGTCTTGGAAACTGTCAAGCGTGTTTATCGAAGGGAACTCTTAAGCAAAGATATTAAAGAAGAAGGCGAACAGAGCCTGATTGATTTGTTAAAGCGTATAAGCGTCAAAGACGTGATCTACATGCTTGTAGACGCTTGGGATCATGTAAAAAAAATCATTCTTCAAAAGTCTTGAAAAAAATTGTGGCCAAACATATACCTTATAATGAATGCTGGCACTTCTCACACAAGTGAATCAGATGAAACCACTGTTAATGCAGAGGAATTATTAGGCATGTTTGCAAGAATTGATGGTTGTTCTGATGTTGATATCGACGACGTCAATGATTGGTTTTAAGACAAAAACGATGGAGGTTATGGTGTCATGACAGATGACGAAATAACTACAGCGTGTACATCTACTCAGGAAGAAAGCAGACGACAGCAAGGTGGAGGCGGAGGGAGACAGCGCACGGCCAGAGATGACATATGCGGACGCGACGTCACAGCTGAACAACATCAGGGCGTATTTGGAGCAACAGCAAGACACCACGCCAGCTGAACTAATGATGATGAAACGTTTACATGATCGTGCCGCGTTGAAACGTCACACAAAATTAAAACAAAGGAAGATCAATTACTTTTTTATAAATAAAAACTAATGCTATCAGTTAGTTATCAAAAACTAATGTTATCAAAAAGTTATCATTTCGCATGTAGATTTATTAACCTTATTATATTTCCGGATTATCTGGATTTTCGATTTACCGGATCGCTTCCGGTCCCAGTTTGTCCGGTTCATCGGTCCGGTTAAACGAGGTTGTACCTACTACTGTACTCTGTAACCTACATTGGGAAAGCAACTAATGTTTACTTTTTTCTAACTAGTAGATGGCGAAATATGTAGTAGTGTCTCACGTATTACATTAAATACGGTGGTCATTAATGGTTTAATTAATTATAATTTCGGTTTTACGTAATACTAGAATATCTGATATGACAAAAACATTAAGTCTTCATAATCCTGAATAATTATATTCTATTTTTTTAGGTTAGGATTATATATTGGACAACACCCAAAAAGAACAATTGTGATATGTTGGATAGTAGTACTTGTAAGCGCTTTAGGATTTATACGGTTTCGCCAAGAAAAGAATCCACTTAAACTTTGGGTTCCTCCAGATTCATCTTTCGTTAAAGACTCAGAATGGCTTATGAAATCCTTACAAATTGCGTACCAAGAAGAAGTGGTTATGCTTACGGGCGACGATGTACTTACTCCAGAGTACATACAAAGGGTAAGTTTTCTAAAATTAGATATTTATACACAGAATACAGTGGCGGTTGGTGGATGAGTGCTACGGGGGGCGCCAACCTTCAAAAATTATGTAGGTACATAATATGTAATATTGTTACTACAATTTTTAGTTATACCAACTCGACCAAGAGGTTCGGAATACGAAGAGTTCTAAAAATTTAACGCTTAAGGATGTATGTTTTATGTAAGTATTGATTTAATCTACTAAATTTATAGTAGTGTTTAATCATGTATTGCATTCATTGTTACTTTTTATAAAGATTAATGTAGTCTAGAGCAAATGCTACTTTTTATATTTTTTTAGATATATAATTATTTTTATTATTATGAACCAACTAATGAACTTTATAAACTGCTATTCAAAAAAGGTAAAAAATGACACCCCGTAAACTACACGCCAACGATTCATCAGATGATGCAATATTGATAACCCAAGGTGAAGATAGTCTAGAAAGACTATTGCACAGATTTAACATAAGGGCAAAAGAATTGAATATGATGATCCCACTTCATAAAACCAAATCATTAGTAGTAAAGAACCAACCAAATACAAATTAGAAATCGATAGGATCAGTATTGAATAAGTAATTAAACTAAATTACTCGACCGTTATGCTATCAGGGTATGGTGACTTGGAGATAGAAGTGAGAGATCAAGTGTTAAACACATATTTACAAAGAATTTATTCGTCCTCTCTCTTTTTATTAACTCGACGATAAAAATTCGATATTTTTTTTTATCAGAGTGGTCCTATTGACAAAAATCAAAATGCGTTTTAATAATGAAGAGTGCAGCTTTCGTACACATTTTTTGAATTTGTCGCAAACTAAGACATTTTCTATAAAGCTGCTAACTAATAAACTCTGTGCATTTTTTGCAATTTTTTTCAAGTCTCATAAAATCAATAAAATTGTTCAATTTCGTTGACCGGTCACTATGGAATTTCCATTGTTAGAACCTAATTTTCAAAACCTATAGCATGACATTTTTATTTTGAATTTTAGCAACAAATATGAGGCATTTTAAATATGCCTAAAAAAGCTATATTTTAATATTTCCCATTGAAAACGATCTAAAACTTTTAAAACTCTTTCTTTTCGATTGCACAAGTACATTTTTCATAACTACACAACTTCAGTTGCAAATTCCACCTAATGCAGTATTTGTGGAAGCATTTCGCTTGACGTGAGATTGTTTGTAATATGAAAGTTTAAATTCAACGTTTTTTAGGCACATTTCATTTGTTGCCAAACCTTAAAATCGAAATTTCATGTTATAGATTTTGAAAATTACGCTTTACCAATGGAAATTCCATAGCGATCGATTAATTAAGTTTTATTGACTTCGTTTGCGACAAAATGTATTATTTACATTCGAAAGCTGCTCTCTTCACCTTTAAAATTCATTTTAATTTTTGTCGATAGGACGCTCTGATCAAAAGATATCGAATTTTATCTAAAATGATTTCGCGCGCTTAACTGACATTTAAAATCGCCGGTCGCTTCAAGCGTTGTTTCTGGGAGAACCGTTCATTCTATACAAAAAGTGGTACTTAATATGTTTTAAAGGAAAGTCCGGAGATAGGAGTGGTAAACTTTTTTTGCATCTTTTTTGATTATATATCTTATATGATTTTTAAAGGTAAAATTTCTGGCGACTGGTGTGCGAATCCTTGTTCTAATCTCACACACATAAGATGTGCTACGAAATTAATAAGCGCAAGAGGTAAAAATCATAAAGGGACATTTTGAGTGTGTTGTCTGAACGGTGATCGTAGAGTGAATGAATCATCAAAGAAGTCAATGCATCTCTTTCTAATTTGCCAGCTTTATCGACCAAGTGAACCAAATAAACAATGAAAAGGTCTCGTGGTCGACAAACCGAACCATTAGAAAGAGATGCAGGGTCACTTTTCTCTGTCACACTGGGGGAACGCGACTGTATGGCGTCAGTCAGTCTATTTGAATTATATGTGTATGGTATCACCCTAATCGGCGAAGTAGTTTACTTTATCAGACCACCAGATATCACCCTTGAAAGATCAATTTATCCTTACATTTTCATAGAACTTTTTCTACGGCAAATGTCTTATAGTTTTAGTATCAAATTGTAAGGTGTGTCACTTTTTTAATAAAGAAGTCAGCTAAAAATGTTGGTGATATTTTTCTGGGGTTATAACTATCTTTTTTCCCGTGATTTGTACTCTGTTCGTTCTGACATCTTGCATGGGTATTATACCCAATCTTCTTATAGTTTGAAACATATAAGTGAAAGTAACATATTCTTACCGTAACCCTTTTAAAATTTAATAAAAACAAGAAAAATATAATAAAGCAATAGACATTTATATATTTTAGGATACCAAAGGTCGAACCGAGTCTTCTAAAATTACTCGATTATAACGATACTCGTGTAGACCCAAGCTCCCAAATGAATCCTGCGTTATACTGCAGCTTTGTCGAATCAATGAGGAAAGAGTGTTATGTCAAAAGTATATTAGATTTGTGGGGATTTAAGAAAAAGACAATTATGGCACTTACGAAGGAAGATATTGTCAATGCCATTAATGTTGAATCTGAGTAAGTACAAGAACCTATATTTTAGTTTTTACATAAAAGTATTTATTATATTTTGGTGGAATAGTTTCCGAATATGTTGAATAATTTAGTGGTGGAATTATTTGAAGGATTAGCTTTTAAATTATATACATATTATTATAACTCCAATATAAGCAAGGAAACGAAGTAGACAAAGCACTTGAAAAAAAATACTGGGCGCTATTTTCCAACTGGAATATCTTGGAGAAGTCAATAGAAAAGGCGTACCATCTTGTGTGTCTCGAAATATTTACTGCTTCGTGGTTTTTTATTAACATTTAAGCAAAAAAGGCGACTTTTTTATTCATTTCAATATTCTGAAAAAACTACGCATTCTAGGTAAGAACGTTTAACAGACGACTTTCTTGAAAATACTTTTTTTTTTAATGAGATTGTCTAAATTAAAACATGTTTATAAACAAAAAAGTTATTACAAATTAAACCCGAAAATAAGCATTTTTTCAATTCTTAATAATCATGAAAATAAATAATAAAAACGTTTAAAGGTACTTCTTCGTCTTCTACGGCACTACAGACCAAATTGAGCCTTGGCCTCCTTTATTTTTTGCCTCCACCCTTGCTTGTCTGTGGCTGATCTTCTCCATACACGGACTCCTAAAAGGGATTATGCGTTTCTATTTACTGTAACTTCCCAGCGCTTTCTTAGCTTTCCAATCGGTCTTTTTCCATGCATTTTAGCGTTCAGTACTCTTTTTGGTAGCCTATTCTGATGCAGTCTGACAATAGCGCTTCTTTATAAAGTTTATAATGCTCGTTGTTGATGTATTCCGGTTTCCCTCACAGGTCCTAGTATACCTGAGTACTTTCCTTTCGAATGTGTCGAGTTTGCTTTTGGATGTTTCTTTCAGGATCCATGCTTCTCTGTCATAGTATGCTATTGGTCGAATTAAGGTTTTATAGATTCTTATCTTATTCTAATTCCAGGTGTGTAAACTTTCCAACCGTTTCAATGTCATCATCATGTATAATGTTTTGTGGGACTATATTTCTTCTCGTCTGTATCATTACTTTTGTTTTTTTTCTGTGTTAATTTCCAGACCTATCCTTTTTGTTTGCGTTTTGTTTTCTCTGCATATGTTTTATGTGCTACCTGTTGATGCTCTACTCATAATATTAATATCAACGGCATAAGCTGCCAGTTGGACCGTTCGGTTGGTCAGTAGGTTTCCTCGTCTAGTTTGCATTTGCCTAATCGCATAATCCAGTGCCAGGTTAAACAAAGTTGGGGCCAGCCCATCTCCCTGCTTTAGTCCCTGCGAAGTTTTGAAAAAGTCTGTCCGGTGGTTTTGTATTCGTACACATGCCTGAGTTTCATCCATTGTGGCTTTAATGAGTCTAATTAGCTTGTATGGTATTGCCAATTGAGCCAATATATTGTAGAGTTTGTTTCTTTTGACTGACTCGTATGCCTGTTTGAAGTCTACAAACACGCTGTGAACATCAATGACATATTCCCATGATCTGCTCAAGATCTGTTTGACTGTAAATATTTGATCCAGTGTCGATCTTACTCTACTATAATATTTTTTGCTAGTGGTTGAACCGCTGGTTTATAATATACGTAAGTACTTTATATGCTGTACATAGTATAGAAATTCCACGGTAGTTTTTGCACTGGAGTTTGTTCCTTTTTCATAGATCGGGAATACTATACTTTTCTTCCAGTCGTCGGGTATTTTCTTTTCTTGCCATATGTCTTTGATGAGCGCGTGGATTTGACTTGTTAGGTGGTCGCCACCTATCTTATACAACTCTGCTGGTATTTCGTCAACTCCCGGGGCTTTATTGTTGTTCTGGGCCTTAATAGCTTCGAGAACTTCCTCTATGGTTGGAGCTTCTCCTCCAGTCTCTACTTCATTCTCTTCTACGTAGTTCGTACCCATTTTATCTTCTATGTCTACTTGTGTATCAAATAATGCTTCCAGATTTCTGTGACCTTCTGTTGGTCACTAATTATTTTCCCACTTTCATCTTTACATAGACTTCTTTGAGGTTTATACCCACTTTTTATCTTTTTTAGGTATTCGTTAGCCCCTCTAATTTCGTTGTTTTTAAAATTTTCCCTTCCATTTTTTCTATTTGTCCTTTTTTCATAAGCTCTTTTGTTTATTTCTACATATCTTGTCTGCTTTCCGTCTTGCGACTTCAAATGATGTTCGTCTTTACCATCTTCTTCTTGTTATATACATTTTGTGAGCTTCATTTCTTTCCTCTAATATTTGTCTGCTATCGTCATCGACCCATGCTCTTCTTCCCGCCTTTTTCTTGTTTCGCAGTTTGGACGCTGTCGCTATCAGTACTGCTGTTTTGATATTATTCCATTTGCCCTCTATGGAGTGCAGTTCTAGCATCTTTAACTCATTTGCGACTTATTCTTCGAACTTCTGTTTACATTCCTGAATCTTCAGTTTTTCCAAGTCCAGTTTGCTTCTTCTTTGTTGTCTTTCGTTTCTTTCTTTGTTAACTCTGCATCTAAATTTGGGTCTGATTTGGGTAAAAGATGGTCTGATTCACAGCATGCTCCTCGTCGTGTTCTCACATCTGAGATACTACTGGCTGCCCTTTTGTCTATCAGCACATGGTCGATTTAATTGGTTGTGGTTCCATCTGGTGAAATCCATTTCATTTTGTGTATGTCTTTAGATGGGAAGCATGTGGAATTTATAACCATGTTTTTACAGGTGGCAAAATTTATGAAAAACTCCCCATTCTCGCTTATTTCATTGTGCAGTGGGTGTTTTACTGCGACTCCTTGTCTATTTTGGCATTCATATCACCCATTATAATCTTGATGTCATTTTTGGGCGCATTATCATAAATACTATCTCCAGCTGTTAATAGAAGCTTTCCTTTGTATGTTGTTCTTGTTGTTCTGTCGGGTACTGGATGTTTAAAGTTACTATATTTGCTTTGTTTAAAGTAATATGGGTCCGATCGAGTAGTTTTTAAACAATTCTATTTTTTTATCCCATTTGAGAAAACAAAGGTCATTTTCAAATGGCTGTAGAGGTGCTTCGATTAGATCTGACGGACGATGTACGGTGGACGCCTACGCAGAAATGCACGGCACCTTAAGAAGAAGGAGAATATAAACTATAAAACTTTATTTACGAATGGATGGGATACTTTGAATAATTCTGCCCGCTGGAAGAAGTTAGTAAAATATTATAGTTATAGAGACGAGACAATAGCGGCAAATTGAAATACACTAAACGATGTCGGTTGTGCACTCATACTCCCCTCTCTCCTATCGTATACCATCGTAATAAGCAAAGTACCTCCTTCCCTCTTATCTACGACGTAGTTTATGGATATTCCCTTGGGCACAGAATACACCATCCCAACTGGATTATTCTGTGCCTTGGGTAATGGGCTGTCGAGATGTTACGGTTGTCTGTGAACCTAATAAATTGATTTTTTTGTTCGATACAATGTCAAATGAGTTTTCACTCTCGCAATTTAAGAAAATTTCTCTTGTTTTTAAACAGATAAGCTTCATAAGTCCTTTTTTTATAACTTTTTAAAAATGCTTAGTTGTTTTCGCATGTTATAAATACGGAGAATGTTTTGCATGTTTTGCTGCTTGTTAGAACAAGCAGCAAAACTGAAATGGAATTGGGCTGGACACAATGAACGTCTCCAAGACGGACGATGGAACAATGCCATCGGAAAGTGGCGTCCATACAATGCAAAGAGATCAAGAGACAGACCACAGATGAGGTGGAAAGATGACATCAGGAAACAAGGAGGTCCCACATGGCAGAGAACAGCTCAAGATAGGGAAAGATGGAGAGAACTGGGGGAGACCTATATCCAACAATGGAAGGATAGAGAATAGGTTCAAAAAAAAATACAGAGCAAAAATTTACCTATTTATACTAAATTTATTTAAAAACTGTTTTGTTACGTTTTTAACTAACCAAGTATAAATATGCAAAATATGCGTTGACCTTTTGCACGATAGTAATTAGTTTTTTACAACACTGTAACAATCATTACGAACACTGTGTAACATTCAAATGTTGTACTAAAGTACAAAAATATACGTCAAATGCGTTATTCATTTTTTTTTTAATTAAACATGTTTCATATTTTTAATATGATTATATAATTAAAGTCATATGTTTAATAAAACAGTCCAAGGCAAAACAGAAAACTGAAAAGTTGTGCTTTTTTTGCGGAAGCTGTCTGTTCTACACTAGACCTATTGCAGCCAATTGACTTAATATATTATATGTATATTCAATTATCCATTCGGGACTTGACTATAATAATCAAGCTTTTCTTCCTTACATCAAAGGTGTCACTAACAAAATCGACAAAATTCTTAAATCAAGAGGAATAAAGACAATATTTACCCCCCAACAAAAACTTTCATCTCGTGTCCGATCAATCAAAAATAACATTCCAAATGAACAACACGGAGATTATGAATTTCTTTGTGCAGACTGCCCCTGATCCTATATAGGCCAAACAAATCGTAAAATCCAAAATAGGATTAATGAACATTCCATTTCTGTTCGCAATTCCGATTTAGTTTCAGCTCTAGGTCAACACCATCTTCGTACAGGTCACAAAATTGATTTTGAAAACTCCAAAACCATAGCCTCCATCCACTTCTATAAACCAAGAATTATCTGAGAAGCTATAGAAATTGAAAAACAGCCAAATTATCTCAATAAAAGAGATGGCGCCTTACGGTTACCTTTGACATGAAGATCTCTCATAAAGAAAATATTGTGTCCGCTACACCCGTCTATCAAAATCCTAGTTTCAGAAATGTTGGCGCAAACGTCCGCGCCAATTCCCACGCTCGGAGAGACACATATTTTTCTATGAACGTAAAGAGTGGCACTGATTTAGGTCTTTTTCACATGTGTTATATAAAATATTTTAATACATGTCGCTTAAGTTGCATGTGTCTGTCTTATAATGATTTTTTTTTTGTTTATTGATGTTGTATGAAAAATAGTATTTTTTGTACTTGTTTTCTATATCCAAGTTCTTGACATCTGATAAATTAAATGTATGGCCTGTTGTGTTGCAAAACAGAGAATAATTCTTCTGTAGTTACACACCATTAACAATTTGACCTATTGTAAAGCATACGTATTTTTTGAAACACCACTGCTTCGTTAGGCTACGAAAAATTCTCGCCACTGCATTTGAAACGAGCTATAAAAATTGTCAAGTATAATATTTTGTTAATTCACATAATTATTATTCTAGTGAATTGTTTGGAAAACTGAAAAGTCATAAAGACCTCCTTGGAATGGTTGAAAAAAACGAAACCGGACATATCGTTGGAGCTAAAGCTTTATACAATTATTGGTATTTGACAAAAAACTTTTCGGCTATCGATATGGAGAAAGTTGGAAATATGGCGGGTACCAGTGATTGGGTAAGTAAATAAATAATTCTCATGTACCACAAAATATCACTAGATATATTTTGAGTAATATTTATTAATTTAAAAACTTATCATCCTGTAGTCTGTAAGCTGTAGCTTGAGCCGTAGTTGACCATATTTTAAAAACATTAAAAAAAAAATCATTATTTGATAGTAAATTTAATTATTATATAAACTAAATAAGATGTTTAAAAATAACAAGTTATATTCAAAAATATATACAAAATTAAATAATATAATTAATAATAAATTAAATAATTTTATTATTTATTTATTTTTTATATTTTAAACAAAATTCAATAAATTATTATGTTAGCTCCTAACGCCAGCTGTTAACCTATATAAAAAAACATTTTTCACATGCTTGTACGTTATTCAAGATTTACGACGTCAGAACCCCACAGCGTTGCCAGAACATCAGAATAGTTAGTAAGTGAGGAATTTTTAAAATGTCAACAATTTGTCAAACTATTATATTAACAGTAAATATACTTAGTTTTATGACTACTGCAATAAACTAAAATACATAAGAAAACATTTTAATACAAAATTATATATTCTAAATTTTAAACTTAGCTCTTTTAAGGCTGTAATTGTAAAAACGTCCCGTCATTATTTCTTGTTCAAAATAATCCATCTTATATGAAAGCTTGTCAGCTTTCTACAGACTCAGGCCCGGCTCAAGACGAAATTTTCACCAGGGCAAGGTGAAGTTGAGTCGCCCCCCCCTCCTAGTAAAAACCCCTATAAAAACAACAACAATCAGCTGTTTTTAAGTTTGCAACACTTTTTGAGTAACTGCTGATTTTATGACCTTTGATAGCCCCACTGTAAAATGTTCGTATTAAATCAACACAGCATGACATCACAGTTTGTTAACATCCTTTGTATGTGTCATATGATATTGACACCGTCTGTGTGTAATTTGGACACCAACTGTGTGTTATATTGACACCGTATGTGCATATGACACACAGACGGTGTCAATTTGACACTCACAAAAAGTGTGTAATACCATCATCGAGCAAAAAGATAAAAGAGGGAATGTAAAGGTAGTGGGGACAAAAATATTGTTAGACAGGAAGTGCTATCTTGAGAGGCCACTTTAAACAAGGAAAGATAGACTCTTTCCTTGTTTAAGAAGTCAAATTTAGTTTGGTTATGTTATTGTTTGTCCCAACTGTCACATGAAATTTTATTTATATTGAAGTTTTTTACCAATTGTGTCACTTTTTAAACTATTATCGTTAATATTTAATTAAAACTTTCTTGTCTGAAAAATATTTTATAGCTATTGTTAACAAGTGTTGGAAAATTTAAATTTAGCGCCTTTGCATTTCCGGATATGTCCGCCATCAGAGGCCACCTTTTTGGTCTCCTTTTCATAATGATTAGATTCCCTCTTTTATCTTTTTGCTCGATGAATACCATATAAATGTAATTGGATAGTAAATCAACGCCATTTTTTTACATAAGCGTTGTATATTTTGCACAGTGTCAGTTAAAGAAACAGTTTGGACGTAAAGTATATTTACATTATATTTAAAAATATTATATAAAGAACAATGAACAATAGCCTGGTGTCAATGATGTAATGATGTAATTTAGTCTGTTAGGCTTCTGTAAGTATTGCAAGTCTAGTTTACAAAGGCAACTTTTTTTTTGAACCTATTCTCTATCCTTCCATTGTTGGATATAGGTCTCCCCCAGTTCTCTCCATCTTTCCCTATCTTTACAAGCAACGGTAACTTTACGAGCCTTTTTTCCAGCAAAGTCCTTAATGATGTTGCTTAAATCAAGTCGTTGTAATACATCATATTCTATAGACATAAGTGCCAGTCCTACTAGCCGTTCTTGGGACATAGTGGATCTTAAGTAGTTTTTAATTAACTTAAGTTTAGAAAAGCTTCTTTCTCCAGATGCAACACTTACTGGAAGAGAAAGAAGAATTTTTAGAGCTACACAAACGTTTGGAAAGTTCTCACTTAAAGAATGTGATGAAATAAATTTCAAAATGTCCTTTGGTTTATCTCCACAATCGTCGGGTAGAACTGTTTTGAGCACTAAGAGTTCCTGATACATCTGGTGTCCTTCAACATCACGGTGCTCTCCATCAGTTAGAGATATCTGCAGGTCTGCACATTTAGTCATTAGAGTATTGATGTCTTCTCTTTTCAGTTTGTAAAGAAATCCAAACGTGTCATTGTGGGTGGATAACTGAGAAAATCTCTCTTCAAGTGATGCGATTGTTGTGTCCAAAATGTAGAGGTAACATTTACTTCTGAAGTTTACTTTTGGATCCACAACTGCTTCATCTCGTACCTCATCATCAAATTGGCGCTTGACTCTCCTTGATCGAACTTGTTGTTCAGAAGGGAAGGATGGTTCAACTTCAAGGCTTTCTGCTACTTCTCGAGCATCAACAAGCATTTCTTCAAACCCCTTGTCACTTCTTATTTCATTAAAGTAGGACTTTACAGAAGCTATCAGTTCCATAGCGGCTGCAATATCAAAATCTTCTTTTTGTACCAGTTTACTGATCACATTTATCCTCGAGAGAATTGGGATACGAACACAAACAGAATGTAGATTGTAGATAAATAGGTGCTATCGATCACGATCATTGATTGCTATTCAAGAACAAGAAGATGCGACTGCGAGACTGCCACTGCCAGAGTGCTTGGGCGAGTCCATTAGGTGAGCCAGAGAGGGGTAGCCGCTTTGCGGAGGAAGTGGTAGGAGGCTTACGAAGTTGCGCTTGTCGTCTGCAACTGCAACCCTGCGTGGAGTCTGATCAGCTGATCGTGCCGACTAACTGTCGCGCTGCTTTCTTGAGTCACGACTAGCGGAAGAACGAGAGGTGAGAGGTTAGGTTCCGAACGTCCTTTGCGATATTTATAATTTTTCGGCTTACTTAAGTTACCTACCGATTGGTTTGCCATTAAAACTATCTAGTATTTGGTGTATAGCCATCGTTGTTATTATTAAAAATGTAATTTGATTAACCCCATTATTTCCAAAGTAAAACTGTCCAAGATAAGTAAAAGGAAAATTCACCTCACGTTGTTTGTTAATTGTTCAGAGCTGTTAGTAAGCAGTGGATCACCAACTTAGTGGATCGCCCGCTGTTAGTGGTCGACAAAGCTGAGGAGCCGCGAATGCTTCGGCGTCCTTACATTCGCGGCGCCCCGGGCAAGCGCCCGGTTTGCCCGGCCCTTAAGCCGGGCCTGTACAGACTATTTATTTGTTTTGACATAGGACAATCACAATACACAACAATAATTAGTTTTTAAAGCTATTAATCTAAATGTAATATATATTTATAAATACAATTTATTAATGTATATTATATTATGATCAAATTATATAAGAAATAAAAACATAAACAATATTCTTCCTCTAAAAAAGCGGCAACATTTTATACACTTTTGCCACCCGCTGAACTGTCAATAAAATTTGAAGTATTCCGGTATCAGTTGCGTACAATTGTCTAATATATTTAATTAAAATTATTATTTTGTTTAATATTAGACTTAAGTTATTTCATAAAATTTATTTTATTAATAATAACAAATATTTTTGGTTATTTAATCAATATAATTCTAAAATTCCCAATATAATAATGATTACATTTTTCTGATTATTACACCATGTTGACGCCTATGAAAGATCGAGCAGTTCCTTATGGGTTTCGTATTCTTACTTGTGTTAGGAAAATTTGAACTCCAAGGTTGACGTTCTGGAAATTTTAAATACAAGTGACGTCACTTTGTATAAATCGTGACGTGCAAGTGTTTCGACTTTGAAAAATGGTATATTAAAAATGCATACGTTGTTTACCTTACGTATGACAAACCTATCAAATTCAGACCAAATATTAATTATAAAATATAAATAAATATCATTTGATGGTAAATTTAATTATTATAATATAAACTAAATATTTTTTTTGATGGTATACAAGGCAAATATCGAACACAGTAATTAATTTAATCTTGCCCAAGTACTTTCGATCAATAGATCATCCTCAGGGGCATTTCGTCAGTTGTGGCCTATCCAACATGAGCAGAATGTCATACATGTAAATTTGGACATAACAATACAATACACAAAGACAAACAAACACTTTAAAATTTTTAAAAATGGAGAAGCTACATGTTATATAGCAGCCGGAGACAGAATTGATTTCTGTCTGATTTCAGAATAATTCTGTCTCCGGCTTCTATATAACATGTAGATTCTCCATTTTTAAAAATTTTAAACTGTTTGTTTGTCTTTGTGTATTGTATTGTTATGTCCAAATTTACATGTATGACATTCTACTCATGTCGGATAGGCCACAACTGACGAAATGCCCCTGAGGATGATCTATTGATCGAAAGTACTTGGGCAAGATTTAATTAATTACTGTGTTCGATATTTGCCTTATATACCATCAAAGTTCAATTATTCGAACATTCAACCTTATATTGGTTAAACTAAATATGTTTAAAAATAATATTTTTATTTATATGAAATTATTTTAAACCGAGCATTATTAATGACAATCGTTGTGAATCGAATCTTTTAGTTACATTTTACTGTAGAGAAATACAAGTATTACAACGCCAGTACCTATAGAAACTTCGCTTCAAAAATTTGCCTAATTCTACCTAAACCGTATTGTAGACATCTGTTTACCATGAATCAGCAGTTCCTGTCTCTCAATCATCACTACGATAGTTCTTCTTTGTCAACCATTTTCCATCCACTCCTGAATGTTGGTCTCTCCCAATTGCTTCCAGCTTCCTCTATCTTGCGCCAATCTAATCCACTGTTTGCCTGTCACTGCTCTTATGTCATCTACCCATATTTTTTGAGGTCTTCCCATGCTTCTTGTTGACCTGCCCAGCGCCATTTCATTTTTGTAATTTCTTCGACAATACCCCTAATCTTAGTTCTACGTCTTATCTCGGTGTTTCTAAGCTTGTCTTTCAGTGATATTCCAAGCATGATTCGTTCCATTGCTCTTTACGTTGTTTCTAATTTTTAGCAGATTTTTTGGTAAGGGCTACTGTCTCCAAGCCGTAGGTACAAACTGGTAGTGTGCATGTGTTATACACCTTTTTCTTTAAGTATACAGAAATGGAGGTGTTTTTCAAGATATATGCTAGTTTGCCGAAAGCGCCCCATGCCAGATGTGTTCTTCTTTTAATTTCCAAATCTTGATTTGGTTTTCCTAGTTTGATAACCTAGATGACCTTGATGACCTAGATATACATAATGTTCAACATTTTCTATGGTATGATTTTGTATTGTTATATTTGTGTGGTCTCGGCTCAGAATTTTTGTTTTACTGTAGTTCATTTTTAAGCCTACCGCTCCTGAAACTACATTTAATTGTTGTAACATATCTTTTAGTTCTTGGTTATTTTGGGCTATTAAAACTGTGTCATTTGCGAATCTCAAGTGGTTTAAGTATGATCCTTTGACGTTGATACCCTTGTCGTTCCATTCTAGTTTCGTAAAAATGTCTTCTAGGACAAGAGTAAATAGTTTGGGAGAGATGGTGTCTCCTTGTCTTACTCCCCGTTGTAGTCTTATGGGATTAGTTTTTGTGCTTTCGTCCATCTTTATCTGCATGGTGGCATTTTCATATATGTCTTTAATTATGTTAGTGTATCTTGAATTTATACGTGCATTTTCTACGATAGTTTAAAAAGTTTTAATGTGCTATATATATAGTAATTATAACCTTTGCTTCCTATTGATTTATACTAAGTTTTTAGGCAACAGAAGAAGCCGTAGATTGGGAAGGTTTATTCCTAGAAATATTGGAAAAGTTTAGTCAATCAAAAGAAATGTTTTACTACGCAGGTAGAAGGTAAGTGTAAAAAGGATGGGTTATACTTTACTTATACTAAAATAAGAATACTCAAGGATGTCAAGGTCAAGTTATGTGCTGAATGAAAACCCTCAATTAGCGGATCAATTTAGGGGTATTCTCCAGTTTTTGCTAAATCAAAAATTGTCCGGATCTCGAGTTGAATTTTCTAGTTGCACATGTAGCCCCAGAGAAAGAGACTCAGACAGGAGGGGGAGCAAGCGAGAAAATACAAGATACTGAAATTGTTTATACTTATTAAGTACCTACACAAAAAAACTAGAAGTAGACACTTCTAAGGAACTGTTAAAATAGAGGTTGTCTCTGTTGAATTATTTGAACATATGGGAGCTGTGTTACAATAATTTTCAGTATGTCCAAACGACTGACAAGTTTTACGATGTAGTAGTAATTTAATATTTTTAATTACTTCTACGGTAACAGCTGCATTCCAGGATGTTTTAATGTTATATATTTTATTTTTGAGGTTATAGATGTTCGCAAAAAAAGAAATATACATTACATATTTGCGCCAAAGCATGCTGGTTGGGAATCCACTCCGACATGAAGCAGTAGCAATCGAGAGAGCAGATAGGATTAAGTTTAAATTATGGTACCACTGATCATCTCCATACAGTAAAGACACTCATTGAAAAATCTATAGAATACAACAAACCACTTGTCCTCACTTTTATAGATTTTCATAAAGCGTTCGACACGATCGAAATAGGCAGCTTTATAGAAGCAATGAATGACAGTACCTACAAAAATTCCACTACAAATGACGGTTAAGATACACGATAAAACCCGACCAATAAAAATAAAACGTGATATAAGGCAAGGAGATACATTGTCACCGAAATTATTCATAACGGCCTTAGAGTATGTCTTTAAGATACAGAGAAGTAACAATAGTCGGCGAAAAGCTTAACCATCTTTGTTTCGCAGATGACATTATCCCTATCACAGATAATTTAGGAGAAGCTACAGATATATTAAATGAATTGGACTTTGCATCTTTGAAGGTGAGCGTCCGAATGAAGTTCACCAAAACTAAGTTTATGACAAATATGGTCCCCAATAAAGATTTAACTAAGTGGTAGAACTAGTGGAAAAATAATAATGGATAACCAAACATGCGAAATCCAAAGACGAATTACTTTAGCGTGAACAGCCTTTGGAACACTGCGAGACAGCAACATTCTAGAATATATTCTAGAAGTGCTTCAAGAATTAGTTCAAATGCATGCCAAAGTGATCTTCATGGAGAGTATTTTGAAAAAAAAGTTAACCAGTCTTGTAATTTATATTAATAACATACTTAATCATAAGTCAATTTATTTTATTTTTCTTTTTTTAGTTTCGGTGATATAAGCAATGCAGCTTTATTCCAAGATATGGACTTAATAGTCTTTGGAGTCACAATTATGATACTTTATGTTCAACTAGTTATATCCAAATTTAATTTTGTTGAAATGAGAGTAAGTATTATTTACAAAAAAATCTGTGTGTTGAGAATTTTAGAAAATAAGTTGAATGATAAGTGACTTAAAACGCAAAACCTATGACACTTGTATACTACCAGTTGCAACTTATGGATTGGAAACTATGGCAATAACAAGAAAAATGGCAGAACAATTAAGAGTAACTCAACGGGCCATGGAAAGGGCTATGTTAAATATAAGCCTCAGAGACAAAATTCCTAACACCGAAATACGTCGAAGAACTAAAGTAACAGACATCATGGGAAAAATAGCGACATTGAGATGGCAATGGGTAGCACATGTAGCAAGACAAGACATCAACAGATGGTCTCATAAAGTGACATTCTGGAGACCTCAAGAAACAAAAAGAAGCGTGGGAGGACCTAAAAAGAGATGGATAGACGATATAACTGCTGTAGCTGGAAAGCAGTGTATGAGAATTGCAAAAGATAGGGAAGCGTGGAAGTAATTGGAGGAGGCCTATGTCCAACATTGGATCAATGAAGGCTGAAGAAGAAGAAGAAGAAGAAGATAGGTGACTTACCTCTTGCTATTTTGACGATTCGTGTCTCCTCCATTCTGTTTATTTCATTCTTTTTTTCTGTTTTGTGTCCATTCATTTACACTATATGTACATTTTCTTCAATGTCATGACTTCTCTTTCGATCTATTAGGGTATTTCCTGTAATTCTTCTCAGTACTCTCATCTCTGCCGTTTCCAGTAGCCTTTGCGTTGTAGCTGTGTTGAGTCTTGTTTCTGACGCATATGTCATTGTTGGCCTTACACGGGCTTTATGATACTATGATGATACTATACTAATTTCAGAGAATATACAAGATCTACAGACACTCTTAGATAATGTAGTAAATGCTAGTGAGGAAAGCAGAATAACGCTTACTGTTAAAAAACAAATTTATGACAATTTCCAAAACACAATAACAAGACATTTTAAACATAGGAGGGGTTCCAATAGAAAAAGTAAAAAAATACAGATATCTTGGTACGATTATTAATGAAAATAACGAGTATACAGAAGAAATAAAAATGAGAATTGGATAAGGTAGAGCAACATTTAATGATGAGATGAAGATGAGAAAAGTATTATGCTGTAGAGACCTTAGTTGCAACTCAAAATAAGAATATTACGTTCACATGTGTTTTCGGTGCTGCTTTATGGGGTGGAGGCCTGGGCCTTAAAGAAAGAGTTGAGCGATCGACTTGAAGCATTCGAGATGTGGACCTGCCGTAGAATATTAAAAATAAATTGGGTAGACCGAATGTTGAGGTCCTCAGAAAGAAGACAAAGGAAATGGAAATCATGAATATGATTAAGATAAGAAATTTACAATATCTCAGCCATGTTATGGGACGGGATAGCTGTGATAATTACCAACCTCCTTTGAGGAGACGTTACCTAAAGAAGAAGACTGGCTTTATAAATTCTTGACTTCATCTCAGTGTTAATGTGTCTGCTTCTCCATATAGTGTTATTAAGTCATCCTACCAGTATATTTGTTTTTTATACTTGATCTCTCACTTCTTTGTCCAGGTCTCCATAGCTGGACAATGTATTTTATTTCCATTACTTGTTTAATACTGATACCATCAATTTCTATTTTGCAATATACCTAATAATAACAATACATTAAAAATGAAAATGTTTACTATGCTCATTGTATGCATGCAAAAATTTATCTTTATTGGTTTTTTATAAAAATTCTCTCACACAGAATTCCATTATTAAGTTTCATGAACAAATTGATTAATACTTTTAGTAAAAGATTATTTTAGGCTTTATTGGGTTACTATCTATAGGAATGTCCTTCGTCGTAGGCTCAGGAATCTGTTCACTGATAGGCGTTCCTTATGGTCCTGTTCACACATCTTTACCGTTTCTACTAATGGGGTTAGGTAAGTTAAACATTTTTTTAAAAGTTATACTATATATATATATATATATATATATATATATATATATATATATATATATATATATATATATATATATATATATATATATATATATATATATATATATATATATATATACTATGTCCATTTTCTTACTTCTTCAGGAAAGCAGTTTTAACATTTTTTAAATTTGTAATCAGTAAATACTCTGTATAAACAAAGTTACAGTAATAATCTTGGTTATAAGATTAATATATTGTTATTGTTGTGCGTATAATCGTTTTTCCTTCCATGAATTGTTATATACCTGAAGTTTACCGTTCATTATATATTTTTTTTTTAAATGTGTAGTTGGACATAATGTTGTCTTTTAACAACTTTTTTAAATAATGTGATATTTCATGTTAAGGTCTCTAAAAATAAACAAAACGCATGACAAATCGACGGAACAAAAGGCAATAGTGATTGGTAATGGGATCACCGAGACTTGATAAATTACTCTGGAAACGTTACTTTCTGTCTTCGATACCTCATGAAGTCCACCTGATAAATATTTTGATTATTGAAATCGGTCTTATAAAAGAACTTTTTTTCAATGTGTAGTTCTTGGACTTGTAGGAAAACACATGTTGACAGTAGAACAGGCTCTTTGTTAACATTCTTTTTTCTACTTACAAAAGGAGGATTAGGTGACAGTTTCTTATCGAATAGCGTTTTGAAGTTTTTGAAATCTACAAGTTTCATATAGTGCACTGTGTATTTACCTGATGTTTGCCTAACCATGTTGCCAGTGCCATGGTGTTAAAATGGCCAAATTGAAGAGTTTCTTTCTTTTTCTCTCGAACAAAGCATGAACACTGTCTCCTTCCATATGTGTGTGCCCTTTCATTAAAAACTTTTGAGTGGTCGTTTTTATTTAAGGATACGTATGCAGTATCCAAAAATAGCACATTATAATACCTATATTTTTTGTCCATAACAGTTATCGGTCCAAATAATGATGTCCTCTACTTGAGTACCTGGAATTGTATTGTCAGCCTATTTCAAAATTGACGAGCCAATTTCATTTGGACCACGGGCCCCTTTCGATTCGTCCCACATCATACATTGTACAGAAGAATCACTGGCATCATATAATGTAAAATTTAATGTCCAACGCTCTCTCTTATAGAAACTAATACAATTGTTTGTTAGTGGTGAAGGAAAACATTTTTGCAAATCGCCAGATATTACTTTGTGTTTTGGCGATTCTTTAGCCACTATAAAGTCCATTGTTTTAAATTATACCGAGTTTTAGATTCAATTAGGTGAGCATCATGATCAGCCTGTAAACTGGTTAGTTCATCTGCAGTAAGATTATTTTTCAATTAAGCGGTGAATATACTGCATGTACTGCAGTGTTTATTTCGGGTGGTGTAAACGACAACTTTAAGTCTTTATTAAAAATATATGCATACAACCACTTTTTTGCTATTAGCTTTGAATCCACATGTCTTTCATTGCATTCATCAATGTACAGTTGATACACATTTTCTATTGTAAGTTCTGTGCCCAGATAATTTCTCCTGCTTCTTTCTCTGGAATAATGACTCTCTTACTTTGGTAAGGAATTGATATGTTGATGTATACTATTTATTTTATGGTTTTGGTAGGAGTTTTATTGATTGGCGTGTGTCTACCTCTTTGATCAGCTTTTATTAAACTCCTGGCTCAATTTTTTTCAGCATATTCACTACTACTAAATTAGTTATACAAAGTGTGTTTAAAAACATAACCTTGCACACCTTCAATCGCTGATTGTTCACTCTAAAGTGGTAGTGTAGTGTATTATTTTTAGATTTGGTAGAGTTTGGGTCTCATTTTCTTGATCGAAGAGTAGGTTGGATGTCGACACATGAGAAGATAAATTGCTTTTTAACACCTGAAACGTTTAAAACGGCAATTTTTCAGAGCATTTCATGCGCACATGCAAGGAGGCTGTAGCATTTTTGCAGGCATGTTTTCGCCTCTTTTACTGAGATACTCTTTCCCACCAGCTTTGAAATCTTAAATAGGAATCCCCATTTTTACTGCAGATTTGGATTCCTCATAAAAAAATAAGTAACTTTTGTAAGAAACATTTTTTCGAATTGTTAATAGATGGCGCTATGATTGGAAAACGGTGTAATATCTTGAGAAATACACTTCCAAATGAAAAACTAAAAAGCACGTGTTTAATATTTTTCAAAAATCTATTAAATAGCACTAAACACGGCCCCGCACTCTGGGGGTGGAGCGGGGTACAACTTTAAAATCTTAAATGGAAAATTACATTTTTTATTGCAGATTACTTTTCTACTTGAAAAAGTAAACAAACATTATCTGAATTTGTTCGATTCGCAATAGATGGCGTTGTAATAATAGAAAATCGTATAGGTATAGATCAGAAGTCTACAAACCCATTTTTATGGTACTAAATATAGTTTTTTAAGAATATTTTGTAGAATTAGAACATGCAATAAAAAATAGAGGTTCCTATTAAAGATTTAAAAATTGCCCCCCATCCCATGGTATTCCATCACCATGGTATCATCTGTTATATCTTATTATTGTAATCGAATAAAAAAAAACAACCGACGAAGTCAAAGAATATTTGTTTTAAAGCAATTTAATCACCAATACATAAAAATTAAAGAAACCCATAAATTCTTAAATAATAAAATGGAAATTATTTATTTTAAAGTCAATCCAAAATTTCAGTGTACAAGGAATATTGTTTAAATTGTTTTTATTTATTTACGCTTGTTTTAGTAGTCGATGTTACTAACCCTATGGTTTATGCAAGCTCCAATTCGCGTGGGAATGCTTCTAAACAAATTGTCTAGATTTTATTGCGGTTGGTTGTTTCCTTTTTTCAAGAGCAGCTTGTACTAGCTGTACGGTGTTTTGTGAATTATGTCGGCGAGATCTAATTTTTTTTTTAAGCATATCCCACAAATGTGGAGTTAAGGTCGGGTGAGCAAGCAGGCCACTACAGAATAGTGATATATTCTGCTTCAAGAAAGTCTGTAATGATTCTGCTGGTATATGGAGGTGCATAGTAATGAAAATTAAATTTTTTTCCACTGAGCTTTTTCAGAGTCGAACTTCTTCTTTAAGTGCCATCTCCGCGACGGAGGTTGGCAATCATCATGGCCATTCTGACCTTCGACGCAGCTGCTCTGAACAATTGCCTTGAGCTGCAACCAAACCACTCTCTCAGGTTCTTCAATCAGGAAACGCGTCTTCTTCCTACGCTTCTCCTACCCTCTATTTTTCCTTGAATTATGAGTCTCAAGATGTTGAATCTTTCGCCTCTCATTACATGTCCGAGATATTGCAATTTCCTTTCTTTTATTGTATTTTCTATTTCCTTCCCGCTGCCTATTCTGCGTAACACTTCTGCATTCGTGACTCTATCTACTCATGGAATCCTTAACAAATGTCCATATTTCAAACTAACCATATTACTTCCCCAGACCATAACACTTCCTCCTTTATATCTGTGAACAGATCTGGCTGTTTTTGTTCTTTCTTGTCTTCCTCGCCCTCTAAGTACATGAACTCATCCGTTATATGATTTTAAACAAATCCTGGTTTCTTCTAAAAATAGCACATTTCTAATGTTCCAATTTTAGTATGGAAAACACCAATATAGGCTATCAATCTTGTGTTGCCTGGTTAACTCGGAAACCCGTACTATCTACTGAGGTATAGTTTTTGGGCATGAAGTCTTCTTCTTATCGTTTCAACTGAAACACTTACACATGTACCTCCCAAAAGCTGCCTTTGGAGTTGCAGGTGAAAGAGTGTTCTAGCTACTTGGACAATAAAACGGTCGTGGCAAGTCGTTGTTACTTTTTGGCGACTTTATCTTGTCGATTCTTAAGCGTTCCTAACTTCTGATATCTAGCGTTTTTAACACAACGACCTGTGTTATGCATAAAACTGCAGCTATGTCCCTCTGAGACATTCCTTGTGCCACAAGACCAATAATCTTTCCCCTTGCACAACCGTTATCCCCTCATAAGGTATATTTTCATTTTTGAAAGCGAAAGTTAGTTTATTTATTTTCGTTCTACCTACAACTAAAACAAATAATCTATACCGTACTGGGCTGTGTTATCTGACTGTTTTATTCATCATCATCATCATCATTGGCTTTTACAACTCTTCGTGAGTTTTTGCCGCGTTTACTATTGCCTTCCATTGATTCCGATCCTGTGCTATTATTTCCCATGGCCTTACTTCCATCTTCTCCAGGTCTTCCCTGACAGCGTCTTTCCACCTTTTTCTAGGCCTTCCTGTCGATCTTTTACCATCTGGTCTTTCCCAAAACACATTGCTAATCAGTCTGTCGTCATCACTCCGTACCACGTGGCGTGCCCATCTTAATCTATTGGCTTTTATGTATCTTACGATGTTTCCTTTCCCGAAGAGAGTCTCTATTTCATTGTTGTATCTGCTCCTCCATTCATTTGTCACGCTGTCCCTGCAAGGACCATATATAATTCGCAGGATTTTGCGTTCCCATACTAATAGCTTATTGATTTCTTTCTTTCTCAATGTCCATGTTTCACTTCCATATGTCACTGCTGGTCGTATTATGGTTTTGTACATTTGGATTTTGGCACGCCTTGAGAGAAGCTTTGACCTCATTAGATGTTGAATGGCAAAGAATGATTTATTCCCCGCCAGTATTCGTATTTCAACCTCCCGTTCTCCTGTGTTTTCACTGGTAATTGTTGCTCCTAGGTATTTGAATTCTTTGACCACCTCAAAATTATGATCGTTTATGGTAATGTTTTGTCTTATTCGCTGTCGTTCCTTTTTTGATACGACCATGTATTTAGTTTTTTCTTCGTTTATTTTCAGGCCTACGCTTAGTGTTGCTTCTTCAAAGTTCGATACTATATCCTTAACTTCCAGTGTTGTCTGGCTGACTGTTTTATTGGTTTGTTTATTTTCAATAAAAACCTTTATCCTTCGCAACAACAACAAGTTTATTCAAAAGAAATAAATATTGGTTTGAAATACATGATTCCATATAATTTTGTTTGTGTGTATATTGATAATTCATTCTTATTTAGAGATAATAACATTCCTCTTATTTTTAATACCTGTAGGAATAGCGTGCGCAATATAAGTCATATTTTACGCAAAGAACTCAAAAATACTTAAATATTCTTATAAATTAATTGTAGGTGTTGACGATATGTTCATAATAATTGCATGTTGGGAAGAACTAACTGCAGAAGAAAAGAAATTACCGATGGAACGGAAAATAGCACTGACGCTTAAACACGCCGGTGTATCCATCACCATAACTTCAGTTACTGATGTGATAGCTTTCATTATTGGTTCCTCGACAGTAAGTATATGCATATCTAATTTATTAAATTGAATTAGTAAAAATCTTAAGATTTCTTACTTAGCGAAACTAAAATTGAAATATTTGTGTACTGCGCTTTTTACAATATATACAACAGATAGATTGATGAATTTATCGACAAGGAGAATCTACAATTTGCCTTCCACGACCTGTTGTCCACCATGGCAAATTCGCGAATTAGTTTCTAATACTTCGAAAATGAGTAAATAAATAAAGCAGAGAGACGTCTGAGATTTAATTTTAATGCAGGGCCACTGAAATTCGCTTATACGTATTTAGAGATGCCTATGTAATGTCCTATATAATTATTTTTATAATAAACTTTGAAAATAAGGCTATTATCGAGCACAAGTTAATTAAATCTAGCCCAAGTACTTTCGCTTAAAATAGCATCTTCAGGGGCATTTCGTCAAAATAAGAACTATCCGGCAAGCGTAGAATGTGGAAACATTAAAAATAACATAAATTGTACAAAACACTACACTAAAACGAGGACAAACAGTTTAAAATTACTTCTACGCTACATTCTCTGTCAGTATCTGGAGGGATAACACTACACTAAAACGAGGACAAACAGTTTAAAATTACTTCTACGCTACATTCTCTGTCAGTATCTGGAGGGATAATTATCCCTCCAGATACTAGAGGGATATTAATTATTAGATACTGACAGAGAGAGTATCTGGAGGGATAATTATCCCTCCAGATACTGACAGAGAATGTAGCGTAGAAGTAATTTTAAACTGTTTGTCCTCGTTTTAGTGTAGTGTTTTGTACAATTTATGTTATTTTTAATGTTTCCACATTCTACGCTTGCCGTATAGTTCTTATTTTGACGAAATGCCCCTGAAGATGCTATTTTAAGCGAAAGTACTTGGGCTAGATTTAATTAACTTGTGCTCGATAATAGCCTTATTTTCAAAGTTCATTTATTCGAGCATTCAACCTCATTTCATTCATTTTTATAATAAGTTATAATTTTATGACGGGAGAGATTTATTTTCAATCTACAGCTTCTACAGGCCTCATATGTCGCTCTGATGAGACCTAAGAAGGTCGAAATACTTATAAGCGGATGGCAGCAGTCCTCCATTGAAATTAAATCTTGAACATCTTTCTGCTTTATTAAATTGAGTTTTTCTACTTGTCTACATGTCTACTCCGCTATTTTCTTGGTTTCCTTCTGCACCTATAAAATAATATTATGTAAAACTTTGTACTGGACACTGTTCCATTTTGCTACGCTACTGAAGGCTTGAAATTTAATTTAGTATGGTTGGGATATTAGAAGAGACAATAAAAAGATTCAGAATCGATTCGAAGTACAGAGATGGAAATAACTGGTATTGGCACTAGAATAAATTATAGGGAAAATGAAGCCCGTTAAATGAAGATCTGGAGTTAGACAAGGAGATACCATCGCTACATGATATGTACAAGAAACAACACTGAGAGGAACTACTTATTTAAATAGGTGGATAATAGCTGAATCAAGGAATGTAAGCTATTGGTGGTCAGTGTGTAGTAGTGATTTATTGTATTTGGAATTTATAGGCTGTATATATCTCTAAACACAGAATACAAAATCATTACATACTTAAATCATTTGGGATATGCTCCAATGGAATTTTGATCTAATGCTCTGTCACCTCAGGGGGTTTCTAAGTCCTTAATTTGATGTCGACTATATGTATACACATGTAAATACATATCCCCAGGGTGCTCGTTACTGCATAGAATTATGGAACGTCTTCCATGTCGATATAGCCTTAACAATGACTTTCCTTTGTTTACTATGTAAGATATTATTATTTGGGGTGTGTTTTCCACTTTACAATGGATTGAGGTTGATGAATAAAACTTCAGATATTCGGAGGTACAATGGTAACACCAGCTACAGAGTTAAGTGTGAGGCATTAAGTCTGTAAGGGCCAGGGACTGATCCTAGACATTAATATGTCTTATGTTATGCTTATAGTCTTATGTTATGAATGGTGGTCAATAAATCCCGTCCATTAAAGATACAAGGACTGCTCGTCACTTTTTCTCTGTCGAACTTATGAAACGGGTTTATATTGCAGCGCGAAGTCTAGGTATCATAATATCTATGAACTGATACTTTTAAACCTAACTTAACCTAATCTAACTTGATATTTTTTTAGATCTTGCCATCTTTAGAATCGTTTTGCATCTACGCTGCAGCAGGTGTACTTATGACCTTTATATTTGCCGTTACGTTTTTCGTAGCGTGTTTTGTGATAGATCAACGACGAGTTGAATCAAATAGGCATGGTGCTTTTCCGTGGATTGTGTATCCTAACTACGAACCAAACCAGTGCAGTCAGAAAAATTTTACTAGTATAATATTTAATAAATTCTACTCTAATGTGATATTAACCACGCCAGGAAAGGTGAGTTGAGTTTGAGAAAAAGGCTACAGTATACAGTGTAGGTAAAATTTTATGGTCGGTATGGTAAAACTTAACAGGATATCTAACACAGATATAAAATCATATTTTCAGCGAATAGACAGAGATAACAATCATATTCCCCCTTGGTCTCCCCTCCATAAATCTTCTTGACACCCATTTTGCCTGTTAGTGAGACGATTAGTTCCGATCAGAGATATTTTACATATTCTGTGGTTCCGATCCTCATAAAGCTAAGAAACTAGAGGTGGGTCCTTTAGTTTTTTAAATTTTTATCGGAACCGTTTTTCGTAAACTGTAACTAGTTGATTGTTTACCAGTATTCAAATTAGCGAGTACACAAACATATTGGCTATTATCTTTTATGTGTATAAGTATTGAAGTGAAAGAAACTAACGAAGAATATATTTATTATAACTTGAAAAATAAATTAAACAATACAAATAGTACTTACATTTACATGGACTTAAGTCATCTTTATCAGTTTCTTTTTCTTGTACTAGTTAATTTTCAATAGTATAATATTCTTTTTCTTTTTTTTATAGAAGTAACCAGCTTCAACCATCAACTAGTTGATTTTAACGATTTTAACCGAAAATTTAGAGTTTAACACGGTTTAATTAGACTGCTGCCATTTTTCTGGAAACCATAATTCAGAAAACATCGCTTTTAAAATTAGTGAAATTATTATTCAGTGGGGTCTAAAACAAAAAGTAAATTTTATTTACGGACGGAGTTAGAAGAGGCAATCCGTTCCACATTGGTATCAGTTAATACAGACTTAGACCAAATCTAAATAATGAAGACTGGATTATTTTTTCGTAATTGTCCTAAATTTTACGGCCTTTTAAAGAAATAACAAGTACAATGAGTGGCCAAAAATGCTTGAATGATAGTTCAGTGATTGTTCTGGTACGCTGCCTGCAAAAATCTTGCAATAAAATTTTAGCAAACAGTAACCTTACATCCATAGTTAGTATCTGGCGTAGTACGGGTTTTTATTACTAATTACGGGATAATTACTAATCTCGGGTTTAGCAAAAAGATTTAGAGGGATAGAATACAGTGGCATATTGTCATTATGTACGTTTATGGATTCACGATTTAAAGTGCAGGGATTTTCTGATAAAAATGACGCTAAAAAACAAAAGAAAGAGTTAAGAAGCTGGTTACTTCTATAATTAAAGAACAAGAAGATTGTACTATTGAAAATCAACCAGTATAAGAAAAAGAAACCGATAAAGATGACTTAAGTCCATGGTGTATTTTTGATCAATTAATTGGACATGACTCATCTAAACGTACACCTGTAGCGAGAGTCCATTACAATGGTGGAAAAACCATCGCCATGTATCTCCTAACTTAACCACTATATTCATAAAGTATTGTAAATGTGAACACATGTTCAAAATCAGGTTTAATTTTAAATAAAAGAAAAACACGGTTAATAAGAAGTAAAGTAAAAAAACTTATGTTTTTAAATGTCAATTTAGACGATTCGTGATTTAATAATAACGTGTAATGTAAACGTAGGTACGATTTACTATTTGTATTGTTTAGTTTAGTTTTCAAGTTATAATAAAATCTTTTATTAGTTTCCTTCACTTCAATAAATATACAGATAAACGATAATAGCCATTATGTTTGTTTATGTAGGTAGTTTCTTACTTGAAACTACTATTAAAAAATCATAGTTACTTGTTTACGAAAATCGGTTTTGCGACGTCAATGACCCACCTCTATTCGTAAATACCTGTTTACGTTTTGATTCGGTGATTTGACCACGCGACACGCCACGTTGGCAAATAGTTTTGTACGAAGCTTTTTTATTTATATGCAGTTTAATATTTTTATTGGAAATAAGGCATAATGTCACTTTAAAATAAGCTTATTTTGATGTTTAGATTTTTAATTCGGAAATCGTTTTTAAAATACCAAACATTAATAAATTTTATTTATATAAAACGATTTCCGAAGTATAAATCAAAACGTTATATTACACTTATTGTAAAGTAAAATTGTGGCATATTCCCAATAAAAAACAATAAGCTATCATTTAAATCCATTTCGCCCAAATTTCATTATCTTGGAGCATTGTTCAAATGCGAAAAAGACAACAGGTCAAATAAAACCAATAAGTTTGGCAACGTTGAATTTCCCCTTTTTATTATATCCACTCCATATCCACTCATTTATGTTCGGTGATATAAAAGGCGGACACCTAATATATCTCTCTCTTTTTAAACAGTTGTTTCTCACTCCATCTCATGTAAGGTCCATACCGACCATAAACTTTTACCTATACTGTATATTGTTATAGTGAGGGACAAGATCTATGCGAAATTTTAAAAACCGACGTACTGGTAATCCTAAATTGATACCTATTGTAACACATACCCCCAGAGGAGTAACACAGACAACATTATCGCAGAGAGTGTTGAATTTTGAATTATTAATTTGTGTACTTTAATGTTTTTACCAATTGATCGAAATACTGATTATTTTTTAAGTAAACTACCTCATAATATAGTGTTTAGAAAAATTTACCTTCACCTTTTTTCAAAATTAAGACTGGCAAAATAAAATATTTTTTCAGTTACGAAAATAAAAATTTTCTTTTGGTGGATTTACAAATTTTTTTTATTAACCGTGCCAAGTTCGTCAATGAACACTTAATACTAATATATTATACAGTGAGGTCCTAAAGTAATGGATAAATGTAATTTCTACGTAATTATAAAGTAGATAAAAACTGCTAAACCAGGTCGATTTTTACACACAAAAATATACATAATACAATATACAAATTATCAATAAATATCTATCAACGTTCTAATATAATCGAATTAACAAAAACACCAATATATTTTTTTTCACACATTATTTACATTAATCCCTAACTTAAACATTTAGATGTATAGTGTATTTTTATGTATGGGAGAGTAATAAAACAATAAATTATGTATGCAAATCCCTAAACTGTTGATACGGGTGACACAATGAAAAACAGATATTTGTCAACAGGTTTACAGAAGTATATAGGAAAACAATTTTAAATTGAGTATGACCACCAGGTATAAAGGTTGGAGCAGAATAGAATACAATACTTGTGAGGGTTACTAATCCCTAAATAAGGTTGCCAGTGTCGGAGTGATGGAAGTTAACAGGTACTAATGAATTTGCAAGAAATGTAAGATGTTTATTTTATTGGTTATATATAACCAATAAAAGTTTAATAAGTACCTACCTATTTGCAAAATAAAGTTTAATTCTTTAGATAAAATAAAACGTTTTATTTTATCTGAAATGAGTGCATTCCACGAAGTAAGGGTTTCAACAATCAAACATTTAATTCTTTAATTCCAGGAATCTACGACAGTAATTGACTAGATAATTACCTTCTAAACTTATTCCACAGAAAATGTGATAGTGGGTTTTTCTATTTTGTAGGAAGGTCCAAGTGGTGTATTCAAAATTCTTAACAGTTCACTAAAAGTAGGTACTTCAGTTGCAAGGTGCAGTTTATTGTGTATACTAGTGTTATGGAAAATTTGGAAGTGCCGTGTAAACGCCGAAAAATTGGTCCTTTAACAGTTAATGAAAAAACATTAATATTTAATTGTTTTAAATCATTAACAGACAATCGTTTATGTGAAAGTGTTGATGAGACCGTTGAGTTAGTTAGTAGTACACTTGGTGTTGGGAAATCTACGATTTATAGAGTTATTAAAGAAGAGAAATGTGGTAGTTTTCAAATGCCACGTAATGCTCCAGGGAAACCAAAATTTCAAATAGAATATCATTTTAAAGAAGGACTTCGACGGAAAGTGCATGAATTCTTCTTTAGACAAGAATTTCCAACATTGGATAAAGTTCGAGATGATAAGGATTACCCAGAAATGAGTCGAAGTACGTTATGGAAACTTTTAAAAGAAATAGGCTTCCGCTGGAAAAAGAATCCCAGAAAGTCTATTTTATTAGAAAGAAGCGATATTGTCATATGGAGAAGACATTTTCTAAGAACCATAAAGGAAATGAGAAACCAAAAAAGAAAAATATTTTATCTTGATGAAACATGGATCAACGAGGGTCATACGCCAAATAAATTTTGGCAGGATGAAACTGTTACAAGTCAAAGGCACGCTTTTGTAAATAACTTATCTACTGGTTTAAACCCACCATCAGGAAAGGGACGCAGGCTGATAATAGTACACATTGGCAGTTCCGACGGTTTTGTTGAAGGTGGTTTATTAACTTTTGAATCAACTCGTACCGGTGATTACCATGTAGACATGAACGCTGATGTCTTTCAAGAATGGTTCGAACAAATGATAGATCTTCTTCCTAAGAACTGTGTAATAGTAATGGATAATGCAAGTTATCACTCCAGACTTATAGAAGGACTGCCCACAACCAAGTGGTTAAAAAAAGACTTGCAGAATTGGCTGAGTTCAAAAAATATTACGTACCATCCCGGATCTAGAAGAAAGGAACTTTATTCGTTGGGTGCCCTTCATAAAGAAAAATTTTAAAAATACGAAATTGATGAAATTGCCAAAAAATCGTGGAATGACAGTACTTAGATCCCCACCATATCATTGTGAATTAAACCCGATTGAACTGGTATGGGCACAGATAAAGAGTGAAGTTTCAAGAAAAAATACCACTTTTAAAATTCATGATGTTAAACAGTTGTTTTTGGAGGCCGTAAATAATGTAAAACCTGACAACTGGGAAAAGGCAGTAAATCACACTATTAAAGAAGAGGAAAAAATGTGGAAGCTGGACAATATTACTGATAAAATGATCGAGCCAGTTATTATAAATCTTGGTTCTGAAAGTTCATCTTCTGAATCTGATTTGGATTTATAACAAGTAGCTGTAAGTTTTATATTAATATTTTTATTCATCTATTTAACATACCTTAGACGGTTTTAAAAACTCTTTTTCTCTTTTGTAATTTTTAAAAATTAAAAAAAATGTGAATTTTTTAAAACCCTTTTTAATGTAGGCCAGTCAGTTCTAATATAGTGTGGGATAAAAGAGGTCACTTTTGTTTACATACACATAACACTTTATAACACTGAAATAATTCATTTATTTTTTACAATTATTCAAAGTAATTTTTCAATTAATCTTGAGCACGCCCATGGAGTGGTCGGAGATACCAGTTAAAATTATGCTAATTACTCTCTCGTTCATAAAAATAAACTATAGCAACTAACTTCATGCTGTGAGTATGCGCGTACTGTGTTCATACTGTGAATTTTATAAAAATTCACTCACTTATCAATTTTTTATTTACTTACATGTCACATGCGATGCCACAAAAAGTTAACCATTGGTTTTTTTACTATTATAAAATTATAAATTAAATGGTGTACTAGCCACATCTGAAATCGGAAATTCACATTCATTTGGGATCTTCCAGTTATTCCAACTCATCGTCATTATCGTTCTCTTCATCACTCTCAGCCAAATTAATAATAATTTGGCTGAGAGTGATGAAAAGTTTTACTTCTTTTTGTGTATATCAATAAATTAGTGTTCATTCACGTACCCACAAAACAAAATGTCTACTTATTTTCGTAACTGAAAAATATTTTATTTTGCCAGTCCTAAATTTAGAAAAAAGAATGAACGCAAGTATTTTTTTAACAGTATATTACAAGATTGTTTACTACTAAAAACCATTGTTCCGATCAATTTGTAAAAACATTTAAACAAACTAATAACTAATCATTCAAAATTCAACACTGCTCTGGTAATTTTATTTGAATGTTGGATAAAGGTTAGTCCAACTCTGTAATGTCTCTCTAGGAGTCTGTGTTACAATAGGTATCAATAGCGGATTATCAGCAGTTTGGTTTTTAAAATTTCGCATAGATCTTGTCCCTCACTATACCGCCAAATTGTTTAGTATATATCGTATGTTTTGTAGATACCCCCAAATCTATAGCCTAAAATATATTTGTAAAGTAGATATGACTAATTCACTTTAGTATTTTCGAAAAAAAGTGTAGATACCCCCTTTTCGCTTAGAAGATCAGAAGAAACATCATTCAATATTAATACTTATTTTGTTTTTAGATAGCTGTGATAGTAATTAGTATTATCTGCGCTGGATTTAGCATAGAAAGTTGTATGAAGTTAGAGAAAAAATTCAATCCCGAGTGGTTTATACCGGAAGGGACGCATCTCGGAAATTTTTTTTCGGCCAGAAATACATACTTTCCTTTAGTTGGATTTGACGCTGGCTTGTATATGGGAGCAGTAAATTATTCACACGAATTGACAAATATTAAGAGGGCTGTTGACAAATTAAATGAGATTAGTAATACTACTGAAAATGTTGTATCGTGGGTAGATCCTTTCAGAGACTTCGTTATGTTCAATTTTCATCATGGTAAGTATACGCAACATTACTATTGTAGAAATGTGAAATGTGTAGAAATGAGAAATTTCTGGCTATAATATTACTTGACAAGGATGCTATCATTACATTATTATCTCATATCATATTTTACCTAAAATTTAATCTTTTCATTTCATGTGGTTCTGTTCATTTCACGAATCTGGTTTTATGTATCAAGTTTCAACATGTTGTAGGTTGCTATCGTACGCAATATTTTCAACCACATTGTCTCATGGGCACTACATCACTATTCAAAATAATTAAATTACAGCAAACAACATTCCACTAACTAATAAACAACACTCTACACACTACTAACGAACTGCTACATCACTATTCAATTTCAAGCAAATTCAAATTTCAGCAAACACTCTACGCTTTACAAACGAACTGCTTCCTAACTAAAATGCTTGGCACAGACATCCGGTCGACTATAAAAAGAGGGGATTAAACTTCGCCGCATTTAAAGCGTTCTAAAATATATACTCAGTGACATTAGAAGTGTTACACCCAGAAGGAATAATTTCGTGAACTTAATTTTTTGGCAACCGAATGACTATATTTAGAGCATGCTATGATAACATTACCAATGTTTTATCTTTTCTACTTTTTGTAAAAATAACGTTTTACCTTTAAACTTTTTGTAAAGAAACCGATTTGTGGAAACGGGTTCATCTAGAAATTTTTAGTTATTATTTCTTAGTCTAATTGTATTCAGTGTAAGAAAATTCCTCTAGTTTGAAGACACCAAAATTACCACCATGTTAGCGATTTTGACAGGGGTAGTTTTATTGCGAATAGAGATATGGGTTTCAGCTCCAAGAAGCTGGCGTTAATGTTTTGAAGTGGCTGCCTGGTGCTCTGGATTTAAAACCTATCGAACATGTATGGGATATGATGAGAAGGAGACTGTCCACTTTGCACCATTATCCACAGACTTTGGCACAGTTAATACATTAAATTCATGTTGCTTGGGACGAGTTGCCACGTGCAGACATCGATCATCTCATTTTGTCAATGCCTAGACGTATACAGGAATGTATTCAGCTACGGGGTCGCCAAACACATTATTCTTGAAAACGTTTTCGTTTCATTCTTGATGTAAATCTACCATGTTGCCAAAAATAATTAAGTTCAAGAAATTATTCCTTCTGGGTGTAACACTTCTAATATCACTGAGTATATTATGTTACCGCAACTATAATATAAAACTAAATACACTTACCATAAAAATATCATTCATTGCCATAGTGATACCAGATTTACGTTACTACTCGTATTTTTTATATCTCAAGATATGTTTAAAGTTTTCTAATATTTTTCAGATGTGTTTATTGAACCTTTGGATGATGATCGGTTTTCCATATTTCTAACAAAATTTCTCATGAGCCCCAAATATGCGCAATATCAAGGAAATTTTATTTTTGAAAGGGAGCTTGAATGTGGAGTTCCAGCACCAAAAATTAAGGTAGTATGTTTTTATGTTGTTTCCATATATTTCTCTAAACAAACAATAAATTTTATTTCAGTTATCTACAATTGACTTCTTCTTTAAAAAATCATCTGAAACGCAACAGCAAATATCGGCGATGTATCAAGTTAGAGGTATAGCTGAAAATATTAATTTTACTTCTGGAGATAGGTTCGCAACGGTATGGTCGAAATTTTTTGCAACGTGGATTACAGATGAGGTATATATTGTAGATATTCTATCATATTGAAAAAATTGTCATCATAAACTAAGATCTTACCGTATTATAACTTTTATTTCACTTTTTGGATGGGGAAAAAGCATTGAATACGTTGAGACAGGAAAAACAAGCATGAAGAAATTGCCAAAAGGACATTACATCATATTTCCGCTGTTATTGGTCCGACTGGAGCATATATGCGTTAAATGAAAAAGTAACGGGATAAAGATTATATTAAGTAATAAAAAACAGACAAGATGACTACCAAACGGGTACTACACAGCAGCTTCTTTATCAAGAGTGTATCGCTGCATACGAGATACCATAGGGCACTATGGATAAAAATAGATTTACTATAACACAATTTTGGATTTATTGGCTTAAAGAAGGCCTCTGGCTGAGCACAACGTAAACAACTGATCTAATTCTCACGTGCGACATAGCAAATGAAAGGGGACGACATAACGAATATATTAAGATAGGAAAAACAATTAAGACGAAAATTTTTTCCAAAATTCTTAATTTTATTTAGACTTTACAATTTTAGCGTTGTGATTTACTTAGTTTTATACAAATCAGTATATATTATTATTTTTTAAAATATTGTTATTAAAAATAATCCTTTATAAAAGGTATACTTATTTAAAAGAACCCACAGAACGCTTTCGGAAGAAATATTCCATCGTCAGTGTTGCTACTAGGTATAAATGTTTAAAGCCACTAAATACATGCGGGTCGTATTAAATTTGAAATTATTATGAAGGGCCAGAAAACTCGACTCGTTCAAAAAAAGTTTATTTTAAAAAATAGTATACAAACGAAATATTATTTACAAGTATTTTATTATGGTTTACAATTTACATGTTATGTTTAAAATTTAACATAAAATAAAAAATGAATTCGATATTTGAGGCAAGGGTTTATCCTCTACTAACTGTTTCACATCTATATCTATGCTAGTCGTAGTGAGTCTAATACACGCTTCCAGAGAATCGTTTTCCATGCGATGACGTGTTTTAGATTTAATATGCTTCAAAGCAGAAAACGTACTTTCACATATTGTAGCGAGATTAAATAAAACGAGCGGTTCGAATTTATATAAATATATTTATTTATAACTTTACAGTTCGGTACTATCTTATCAACTAAACTAACTCCTAAGATCGTTACATATATATACCAAAGTTACTATCTTCTAGAAAGTTCCCACCTCTAGGCGTACGTGACTGATGTTTCTGGAAACATCGAGTCGCTTTCGAGATGCAGCCGCTATACGGGGATACGCTAAATGCGTGTTCGTAACACTGCTTCCCTCTTAGATCTGAGCGTCCCGATCAGCAACTCTATATGTAGGCCCAGGATGGCGGAATCTACAGGACTCTCCAGCTCTGCATGAACCCCTCAGAAAGAAATAACAATCTATTGTCTTTGAAGGACACAATCTCTTTTAATTAGTGCAACACACAGTAATTCGTATGCCGGTTTCTCGGAAGATCACTTCAAGCATGCTTCTGACAATCCTCCAATCCAGATTATCTAGTGCATGGCCTATCTTGGGTAAGGCCAAATTCTTAATGTAATTGCAGACGATTTTCTTCAAATTAGTTAGAGCACGCCATATATCCTCGTAGGTTGCCCCATCTGTATACGACTTCCTGGTCACCATATACAGCAAAGATCGAGAACCATCTTCTAATCTCAATACTTTTCCAACTTTAGGCTGCTGGTTTTTTAACTCGTCCAAACGACCGAACTGCTTATAAAATACAGATGAGATTCCTTTAGTCATCTCAAGATCTTGGGTAACATAGTGGACTAGAGAGACGTTATGCGGAACACTAAAAAGATCCTGCTCAACTTCTGTCGTCACGCCGAATCTAGCACTCTTTCTCTCTGCGTAATTTGACATAAACTCGTTAAAGCTTGGTCGCCGATCATCTTTGATCTTATTTTGAAGGGTTCGGACTTCTTCGGTTTCATTTGAGCCAGCATAAGGTGCAATACGATTTATGTGAACTACTTTAGGTTTACCTTTCGGCAACTTCTTAATTCGTTATATTACGTCTTTTATTCTCTTTTTAATTTCATATGGACCCTCCCATTGTCTTTGCAGTTTAGGAGACAAGCCACGACGACGTTGTGGATTATAAAGCCAAACAAGATCACCTACTTCATAGTTTTCATTCTTGCATCGAGAATCGTATTGATCTTTCATTCTGTCACTGGCTAACTGGATGTGTTGTCGGGCAAGTTCATGAATGTTGTTCATTCTTAACTTTAGGCGGTCGACATAATCTTCGCTTGCAACATGTTCTTCGGAAGGTCTGCAGCCAAACTCTAGGTCGCAGGGCAAACGAACTTCACGACCTAACATCAGGCAGGTTGGAGTCTGGCCGGAAGTTTCATTCACGGCCGAGCGGTAGGCCATTAGGAATAAATGAATGTGCTGGTCCCAATCTCTTTGATGTTCTGATACAACTTTGGACAGGTGTTCACCCATTGTTCGGTTCATTCTCTCGACCATTCCATCTGATTGAGGATGCAGGGGTGTCGTTCTGGTCTTATTAACACCAATCAATTTACAAACGTTTTGGAAAAGGTTTGACTCAAAGTTTCGCCCTTGGTCGGAGTGGATCTCCAAGGGAACACCAAATCGGCTAAAGACTTCTTTAACCAGTTCCTCTGCAACGGTAGCAGCTTCTTGATTCGGTATCGCGTAGGCCTCAGTCCATTTCGTAAAATAATCCATAGCTACCAGGATATATTTATATCCATCATTCGTCTCTGGAAGTGGACCTGCAATGTCGATTGCTACTCTTTCCATAGGACTACCAACATTGTACTGTTTCATAGGTGCCCTCTTTTTACCAACTGGACCATTACTGGTTGCACACAGTTCACATTTCCGGCACCATCTTCTTTAATCATCTTTACAATTCACCCAATAGAACCGTTCTCGAACCTTTTGCAGTCTTCGTAATACCAAAGTGTCCACCTGATGCACCGTCATGTAACTTGCGCAATACTTCTGACACTTTACTTTTAGGTACAATCAACTGAAGCTTAGATTCTGTACCATCATTGTTCTCAAAAGTTCTATACAGAAGATCATCTTTTAGCACTAGGCAATTCCATTGGCTCCAGTAACACTTCACTTCAGGACTACATGCACTAATGTCTTGCCAAAAAGGTCTTTCACTTCGACGCACCCAATCCAATACTCTTTTTATACATGGATCATCTGCTTGAGCGTCTTGTAGCTGTTGAGGCTGCCATTGATCATTAATAACGGTGGTTCGCCTCACGGGGCAAAGTCGTTGTTCTAATTCAAGACAATGATTACGATTTACACTGTATGGCCGTCTTGACTGAGCATTAGCATTTGAATGACTTTTTCCCGCCCAGTGTTCCATCTGTTCTGGCTTTCTGACTGTTGTATTATGTTCTTGTAATTTACGACGAATGTGACCTTCGTTGTTACCATTCCAACATCTGGGTTCACGTCTCTTCGGCATCATGTTACGAACTATTTTCCGTACGATTTCCTCCAGACGTTTATCGTTTCGTTCGTCATTCTCTTCAGACGTTGGTACTTGATAGCTCCGTGAAACTCGACTAGCTATCTCGTGTTCCAAGGCAATGGCGAGCGCTTCATCTAAAACTTTTGGTCTTGCTAGTCGTAAAGCTTTCTGTAGTTCACTGTCTCTTAACCCATTGACGAAGGCATCTACAGCAATGTCTTCCAAAATGTTGTCTGGTGCCTCTGGATAGGCCAACAGCGCTATACGAGCAATATCTGCTTCAAATTCTTGCAAACTCTCACTTGCTCGTTGGATTCTACTTCTTATTTGTACTTTGTAGACTTGTTGTAGATGGGCATCTCCGTAACGTTTGTCTAGTCGAGTGAACAAGGTCTGGTAACATTTTTCTTGACCCTTAGGAATCGATCTTAGGATATCTGCGGCATCACCTCGTAAAGCAGCAGTCAAGGAAACAGCCTTTTCTTGTTCTGTCCAATGATTGGCTGTCGCAATAGCTTCAAATTGTCTAAGGTATATGGACCAAGAAGACTTTCCATCAAATGGTGGCAATTTGAATCTTATATGATGTATCGTTTCGTCTCTAGGTAATTCTTCCTTTACTACCGGATCTAAGACTACCGTATTAATTGGTGGTAGCACTTTCGTGTTAGTCATCATGGTCTCTAATTGTTTGATCTTCTCTTCTACGTTGTTTACATTTTTCTGTATCTGATCGAATGTTTTAGAGACTCCTCAAATTTCTCATTGTTCTTTTTAGAAGTTTCTTCCATTATTTGAGAAACAATTTCAAATTTCTCGTCAAATCTTCTAGACACATTTTCGAGTTTCTCGTCATTTTGTCTAGCTACTTCTTTAATAATTTGTGAAGTCTCGTCGAATCTTCTAGATACATTTTTAAATGTTTCATCAAATCTTTTGGAAACGTTCTCTAATTTATCATCATTTTTTTTTGAAGATTCTTCAATCATTTGCGACACAATTTTTATTTTTGTTAAAACTGCTTCTTCTGCTGACTGGAACTGGAATGTCTCTGGGTCGTCTCCATTTTTGTTAAGAACAGTCTTCAGTCGTTTTTGGAGTATCTTCTTGGACCCGCTGCAGTCTTCATCGCATTCTTCTAGTTGCTCACGCAACTGTTTCACTGAAAGTTCTACTAGCAGCATCTTTGGTCAGGCACACACGTACTTTTTTTAAAATGTTCTTTAGTACAAAGTTCACTACCGAACTACGCGAATGTTTCCGACGAACAATAATTTTTAAAAGTTCAAAAGTCTTTTTCAAAAATCACTGTTGGATTTATATTCAAATCTCACACCGGACACCAACTGTAGCGAGAATAAATAAAATTTCGAATTTATATAAATATATTTATTTATAACTTTACAATTCGGTATTTCTAGATACATCACACTGATGTAGGATATTAAAGTTTTAAGTAGAATCACTTTATACAATTATGTAGGATGTTAAAATTTAAAGTAGATCCATTTTGTGGCAACTAGATGTAATCTAATACCAATTGCATAATATTTAAAGGGTTTTCACCCATACATTAAGTGGCATTAAACATGTATACCTAATAGCAGCACCAAAGATGGAGTATTTATTGCGAAAACGTTATGTGATTTAGCCCGTAAGGGTTCTTTTAAATAAATATAACTTTTATAAAGGTTTTTTAATAAAAAAATTTCTGATATATGGAACCGATTACAGGAAATTAACTATTTTCTTGTGAATTTATTTTTAGTTAATTGGTATAGAGGTACTACGGAATCTCCAACTAGCTCTCTTATGCGTGATGCTGTGTACAATTCCTCTAATAGCAAACTGGCAAATAAGCTGTCTTATATTTTGCTGCGTTCTAATCACAATGGTAGACGTATGTGGCCTTATGCAACGCTGGGGTGTCAACGTCGATCTCGTCTCATGTATTGGACTGGAGTTGGCGATTGGGTTGTGTGTAGATTACGCTACACATGTCGGACATACATTTTTGACGGTTTCCGAAGGAAATAGGCAAGAACGTGTAATCAAAACGGTTACTTCAATCGGATCTGCTGTTTTGTATGGAGGTTTATCAACTTTTATTGGCGTATCTATGATGAGCTTCTCGAGGGCGTACACTTTTCAGTCATTTTTTAAGGTGAGTTCCAAAACTAATGTACATATGATCATTTATTTTTAAAAAAAGAACAATAGATATGCACTGCAAAGCTTGAAGGTTTACCCTCCAAAATGGGTCTAGCCGGTTAAGATAGTAAAAAATGCCCCATCGGTATTTTAAAAATAAAATATTATGTTCTATATCAAAAAGTATCCAACCAAAAAAAATTTTAGACCCCTAGACCCAAACATTACCTTCAAAAAAATAAACATGTTTTTTCGTTTTTTGACGATATCTTCGTTACTAATCATGGTATAAACTCAAGCTTTTTTTTTAATTTGTAGGATATTAAAATAATAAATAATTTGTAGGATATTAAAAAAAAAGTTCCAATATTCATAGTACTTTTACATTGCATGTTGTTTCAAACTTGTTTCTTTTTCCGTGGGTGGGTAGTTAACCCTACGCTCAACCCTCCTCTTTTATCCGGGCTTATTATATATATATATATATATATATATATATATATATATATATATATATATATATATATATATATATATATACGATTGTATTGTCTCGTGTAAAACCAAATAAACACTTATCAACTTCATAATTTTTATTTGTTGAGATTGTGGAGGAATTAGGATAAGATTGTATAGAAAACAATGATGAATGAAAATGAGTACAAATTGTGAGATTGGCGAATGGATTTTAGTGTCCGCAGTCATTTAAATACAAACAAACAACAATAATACGTAAATAACGTATATCAACTTTCCCCATAATAGTTTTCAAATATATAAAATAGATTTTCTCTAAATAAATCGAGTTTATTTGTTTTAGATCTTCTTCCTGGTTATCGTATTCGGATTGTTCCATGGAATTGTATTGCTGCCTGTTATTTTAAGTTTCATCGGTCCTTCTCCTTACAAAAAGCACAAGAAACCTGCCGTAGAAGAGTCAGAACTTAAACCTCTGGACAGCTGACAGTTAACGACTTTAACAAACATCTAGAGATTAAGTAGGATTGATAAATTTGTTTAATAAAACAAAACTAAGTAATTGGGCCGTGTTAGCTTAATTAGAATAATGAGATTTTAATGACAGTTTTTGTTATGTTTAATAAAGATATTGTTTTTTAGAAGAGTTTTATTTATCTTTTTTTAATTATTAATCAAATAAAAATTATGAAAACTGTGTGTTAGTCTAACTTCCTTAACGATACGATTAGATGGTCAGTTGCCTTCGAAGCAACTAGGTAATATCGACGCTAGATACCTAAACTATTACATTTAAAGATAATTTCTCGATAAAAATTTCCCGTCATATTTGCTGCAGTAACCCAGTTTTAAACGGAATTTATACATGGTTGGAACTTACAACTAATCACCTACACTACCTACACGTCTGGCAAAGTTGCACAGATTAGTTAACCCTGAAATACTATATCGTGTGGTCAAATTTGACCCCACGTGCGCCACTGGTAGACAGTTTGGCAAATGAGCTTGTTATTCTATGTATTGTCCCAATTGTTTAGCGTGCCGCTTTTAGTATCAAACGATCAGTGGGATAGTGGACACGTGCTGATGAGTTCCGGTCGGATTTGACCCACCATAGTAGTTACGTTATTATTATTTAAGATAATTATTTAAAATGGCTTTAAGAATTAGCGAAAGTACGGAATGTTTTTGACTTTCTCGAATTCCTGGAGGAACCAACCGAGAATATTGACACTTATAGTGACTCTAATAACAGTGATACTGACCGTGAAAGTGAACACTCGGATCACGAAACAGATTCAGAATTTGACTTAAGTGATTTTTCAAGTGACGAATGTTAACAGCACCTAATTATGAAACAATTTTTTACTATGGACGGAACAGATATAAGTGGGCTAAAAATGCTCCGGCACCATCAAAAACTCGCGTGCAGCACATTATTCCACGCCGTCCTGGACTTTGTGGACCTGCCTTGGAAAGAAAACCATCAAGTCCACTTATATCTTAACCACTTCTTATAAAATCCACAAGGAAAATAATTCCCGCATCTGGCTGTATACCACGTATCACAAAAAAGAGGTTAGATCTTTGTAAATGGGTGTATTTAAAAAAACCCTTAGAAGGGATACATCCATTACACGAACGTTTTCGGAATAATAATTCCATCATCAGGTTTAAAATGCCTAAAATAAGTATAAACCATTTAGTTAAAGCAAACGTGGTTTAAAATTTTGACTAAGGTTAAAAAAAAGAGCAAAAATGGTTATACTTACAAATTAACATGCCTGAGCCACCAAAATATCAGGGTGAAAACCCTTAGTTTAGAAGAAAGAATACCAGCACGATGGAAGAATAATACAAAAGAGGGGACAAAACAAAATGCGCGAATTATAGAGGAATCTCACTTCTAAACACGGCATATAAAACCCTCTCAAACATCATTCTTAGTAAATTAACCCCTTATGCTGAAAATGTCCTAGGCGAATATCAAGCCGAGTTTAGGGCAAACAGATCAACAATAGATCAACTATTCAAGCTGAAACAACTTCTAGAAAGGGATGGGAGTATAACAGACCCATACACAACCTTTTCATAGACTTTCGACAGGCATATGATAGCGTAGAAAGAAGCCAAGTATGGAATGCCATGGCGGAGTTCTCAATACCAAAGAAACTCATTCGGATGACCAAAGTCTGTATGGAGGGTGAAATATCTAAAGTACGTGTAAATAATAAACTGTCTGGCAGCTTTGAAATCAACAGTGGACTTAAACAGGGTGATGCGTTATCTCCACTACTTTTTAACCTTGCATTAGAGAAAGCCATGAGGTCGGCCGAAATAAAAATAGAATTGCTATCGGTTCAAGGTCAATGTCCCAAGCTGTCACTCGCATATGCAGATGACAGATTCCGTTGGAGACTCCATCCTATCAACTAAAGACATTTTCAACAAGATGGAAGGAGCAACAAGTGAAGTAGGGCTGAAGATTAATGAAGAGAAGATGAAATATATGTGTATAAATAGAACGACACGAAGAGACAGAATAGGACAAAATGTCACGGTCAACACCTTCAATTTCGAAAGAGTACAACGTTTTTTTAAGTATCTGGCGGCCGTAATCACAGCTAACAACGATGTCTAACAAAAATCTCACAAGAAGTTCAAAGATCAAAATCTATAAATCCATCGTCAGACCTGTAATAACATACGAATGCGAAACGTGGACCACGACCAAAGCAAACGAAGAAAAGCTCAGACACTTTGAACGAAAAATACTAAGACAAATTTTCGGACCTCACCATGACATCACCATAAACCAGTATAAGATCAGAAGCAATATCGAATTAAAAGCACTCTACAACGACGCCGATATTGTCCAAGAAATTAAATCACAGCGACTAAGATGGGCAGGCCACGTGCACAGACTACACAACGAAAGACTTGTGAAACTGGTATGGGGGGAAATTCCCACAGGTAAAGGACCACTCGGACGTCCCAGAATGCGATGGAGAGATAACATCCAAGCAGATCTCCGGAAAATGAACATTCCATTTGACCCTAGGTTGATGGAAGACCGAACAAAGTGGAAAAAAGTTGTACAGTCAGCCAAGACCCACCCAGGGTTGTAGCGCTACGTGATGATGAATACAATCGTATCATATGTACCTAAAAAAATAAAAGTGTAATTATGTTGTCGTTCATACATCGCGGCAAATCTGTTGACCAGGAAAGTATTATCAGTTGATCAAAAATGTGCACTTTATTGCTCAGGTCGAAAATGCCAGCGATGGCCTTTAGTAGGTAATTTGATATTCTATAATGGATATTGCTATAGTAAACAGTAACATTATTTTTCACGCGCTAATCCTGGGGTTAGAAAATATCAATCAGATTTTATTCAAGAGCTGGGAATCAGTGTAATAAATGAATATGTAGAAGTAAGATTTGCAATGCCAAATTTTTTTAGAGAATTACGTTTGATAATTTCCAAAGCATTAGAAAATAAAATTACTCAAGATCAGTCTAGACCAGAAAGGCGCCAGTTGTAAGACGTAGAAGTAGATGCTCTGTATATACTATATTATTTATCTATGGTAGATGCTACTAGCATCGAAAAAGTTGTATTAGTGTACTAGTACTACTAGTGTCCCCCCAGAGGTAACGATAACAAACTTTTCAAGAAATGAACCGTTAATTTCAATTTAAGATATATTTTTTTGTTATAATTAGTCATGTTTTTGATCAGATCAAAATTTCTTTTAAATGTATTATAATATATATATTATTTTATAGCTTGAATATCAATCATCGTCATCAGACCACTATTTTTATTGAAGGCTTGCAGCTGCTTTGTGGCCAATGACGTTTTTATTTTAAATGAGATGAATATTAAAATTTTGAAATAATCTCTTATTTTGGTCTATAATTATAAATTATAGATCAACAACCTATAATATCTAACATAATATAAAAAATGCTTTTTCTTAAATGATGTCAGTTAGCGTCGTAAGCACAAACCAATGTATGGTAATGGTTTGTGGTCGTAAGTGTTACGTTGCGTAGCGTAGCGTCGAAATACCCAGCAATCTGAAAAAATGCCTAGAAAATTTGACGTATGACACAGTGACAGGAAGTAGAAAACGACGCCATCGGTCGACACGTAAATCAGAAAAACGCTTCCTCCTTTCCTTTTTGTTCGCTGTTTATAAGCACATCCTCCATTTTGTTGTTGAACCAAAAAGGTTAATTGTATGTTTTATGTAATTATTAAACGTTAATGTTATAAGAAAATGAGTGATTATTCTGCGGTTGCTCCGCCACCACAAAATTTTAATCAATCTACAGCATTTGCAGCGGCTGTCCAACGTGCTAAACAGGTAAGCCATTTATAATTAGCGGCAAATGTGCTTGGCTTTTTATAACCTGTTTTTCTAATCTTGACTTTATCAGTACATAGAATGGTAAGTCCGTTATGGTTTTTATAGCTTAAATTATAACCTTCCTTTTGGTTTTAGATTGCGGCTAAAATTAATCCAGGAACCACCGGCAACGATAGTAGGCCGAAAAGACCTTTGGAAGAAGCTGCAGGTATGTTGATACTTATTCAGATTATTTTACTTACCTAATTAGTAGATGAGTTTGATGTAGAACCGGATGCGAAAAAAGGACCAGCTTCTTTGGTATCTTCACAAAACCAAGCCCCCCCTAATATGGGAAGACCTCCACAGAACCAAGGAATGGGTGGAGGCGGCGGAGGCCCCCCTGGCATGCAGCAAGTAAGCGAAGACATTAAAGTTCCAGATAAAATGGTTGGCTTAAGTAAGTACCACTAATACTTTCAAATATATACAATAGCAAATTGTTTTGATATATATGTTATGTCCATAATTAGTCAAACACCATAATGAAAAAATCTGTCATATTAGGTTTCCTTCAAACAGTTATTTTGGGGTAAATAAACATTAAATCTGAATGTGACTTCACCTATTTGTAATACTATTTAGCCTTGTTCTAATTGTTGTATCTATAATGATTTCAAACATGCAATCATCAACTTCAACATCTAGGTAAATATTATTAAAAAAGTAGTAGATATGATCATTTAATCTTCAAATGGTAGTTATATCATGAAATCGTGTTAGTTTTTGATAATAATCTAATAAACCAGAACATCCATTTTTGGAGATAGGTCTACCTACTCCTTTCTATGTTATTCTCTGTACTGTTTGGTGTGGTCTTCCTATCTTGTGTATGCTCAGTGATTTTCTATTTTTATGTTTTGTTTCTTAACAACTCTTATTGACAATAATGTCAAATGAATCAAAAATGTAGAACACACACTGCTTGAAGACAGTCTTATTGTATTTACTTCGTTTTGCAATTTACTCACAAGGTTTTGTCTTCAACTATTTGTTCCTTGTTGGTTCATTTTACTATAATTTTAACATTTTCTCATGGTTTTAGTTTTATCGAAGTTAAGAAAATTGAATAACCAGAAATACAATATTACATAAAATTATCTTCCTCAATTACATCCTATTTTTGGATTTTTTTTCAGTTTTCTATGTTCACATTATTATTACCTATTTTAAGTTCTTGTTTTTCTCGTTTTTTTTCCTAGTCTTTGTCTGTAATGTTATAGTTTGTGGCTATTCACCATAAATTGATTTTATGTAGAAAAAATGCTAAATATATGAATATACCACATACCCTAAAATGAACCAAATTGGGATATCAAGTTCTTCAAAATGCAAAAAACTTGTAGTTTGGCATTTTGAAATTCCGTAAATAAAGCTTTATATTTGAAGAGACCTGGCTGTCAACTTGACAGCACCAGAATAAATACATTTTATGACTAATGACATTTTGGTGTTTATTATTTAAACGTGTTTAACTTGTGCTAATGTAATGTTTTATTTGTATGAAAATAAGGTGTCACATTTGACTGAGTTTGTGGTGAAAAATTGCCAATTGTATTGTATAAATTAATTTTCTTGACATTTTGGTGCACAAGCTAAACAAATACTTTATTGATAATGTAATTAACCAAGAGGTTTGTAAGTAGCCTTTTATTTTTTTAAATTCATATTGATTTTAGGGCAAAATGACTTTACTTGTAGGTTTTATTTAAACAAGAATGGAAAATTTTGTTTAAATAATATCTAAAATATGTTTCATATATGAAGAACTTTGTAGAATTATGTGCATGTTGGGTCTTGAAGAAATATTCACAGGGTGTTTAAGTTTATCATATGTGGCTTTTTTACAGTGATTTAAAATTGGCAAATGGTATATTTTTGGCACGATTAAAGAAATTATATTTAACATTGAACATCTTATATTGAACATTTTCTTTGACTGTTCTGTTCTGTACAGTTTTGTTCCTATTATATTAATCTAGAGGTGAATCCAAATATTCCTTATTTTGTTCTTTCCATATTTATGCCTTCTATGTATTCCTTCTATGATTTAATGAGCCCAAGGTATTCATTCTTTTATTTAACATCAAAGGTTAAATACTTTACAAAATAGTTTTTCTCTTAATATCGGGCATAGCAGGTCTTCAAGTTACACATACAGATTACCAATTGTAATGTGACCAGTGATAAGCCTTAAAAAATAAATAGCAAAACCATATTTTAATGTGTTAAACTTATGGTCAATGTTTTTAAATATATGGAGAAATAAAAAAAAAATAGATGTTTAACATACCACTAGATAAGTTATATAAAAACAACATCGGCTTAACATGCTGTAACCTTTCCAGGTGTATTCTGCTTTCGTTTATCATTAAAACCTGGATCTATTGATGAGGCTACAGAATCTAAAGAGACATCCTAGATGTTTTGTTTCCCAAGTATTAGATACCATAGTATTACAATAACAGGCTAAGTTTTCTAAAGCTTTTATTTCTTTATATGCAATGTTATCTCTTTATAAATTTATAAACATATGACATATAATATATATTATGTCATTATCAAATCTGTCTGTACAAAAAACATGGCGGCTGATATAAAGTTCTATAATGACTATCTATAGAAAACAAAAAAAAAACAATTTTTATATTCATTTAATATCTTTTCTCTTAATATTACATTCATACTTAATTGTTTGCATTTTTTCCAAATACTTTGTGTTATACTGACCTACATTTGGTGAAAAAACTATCTCATTGCATGCTACAATTGGTGAGCTGTATACTGAACTTTTTGCATTAATTGTCTATAGATATGTAACACTTGTGCAGCACATTGTAGTTCCTTGTAATCATTCAGAGGTAAGATGATGTATAAATGCAGCATATCTGTCATGTTAGATATTCCAGGGATATTTTTCTGTCAATACTTTACAGGATACATTACCTTACTAAATTTATTGTTCACACTCCATCAAATGTGTTCATGCTCTGATATCTTCTAATTTTTGTTTATTTCTGTCTTTGCACTGTTATCAATACATCTGATTCCTACATAAATGCTATTTGTAAGTTTTAGTCAAAAACTAATGATGATTTTTTGCTAATTCTGTTTTGAACTGTATTTACCTGAAAAAATATAAATTATATACTCCATAGAATGTTGAAGAAGTGAACATGTAAATATAACAAGGGATCAAATGTTCTCTTGCAAATGGGAGAAACAGCGACTTTTATATTAACAGTCCTATGATGAGAGCATGAAAATTTATGTACATCATCTTTAGCAATGTATAAATGCCAAATCATCCAATATACAAATGCCAAAGTTTTCACTGAGGGGTAGTAAGGCAGTAATAATTCTAAGATTTTAAAATTTTATTACCTTTTGACACCTTTTAATTCAGTATCCAGTAAAAAAGAAAATTAATCATTTTATTGCTACTAAAATTAGGGTGTTTTCAAAATTAAATTCTGTTAATTTAAAAAAAGGTTTGAGTATTAGCTTGTATGAGCTTTTCACCACTTTGATTTATTTCATGCTTTATTTTTTTTAGTTGGTAATCTTTATGAATCTGATTTCAGATCTTGTTCCATATATTTTAATTTAGAGTCTTCCCTCCATTGGCCTTATTATTTTCTTTGGTATTTCATTCTTCTGCATCCATTCGACATAAGACACACTGTCTTTATAAATAATACGATGTCAGGTTCTTTGTACGAGCCCTAACAACTATATATTGGAAAAGCAGTTATTTTGCAAATGTAATGCCACGTTACTGAAACTCTTTTATTTAATTTGTATGATGTTTTAATTTATTTTGTGGCTTAATTATATATTTTATATTCATTACTATTAAATTAATTGTTTGATAATTTCAAACCGCAGACAACTAAATATTGAAACATTTTTTGCTTTCGCTAAAGAAATACACAATAAGGAATAGAGAAACAGAGATGAATGCTTCCCGAGAATTGTGTCACAAATATATCCACAAAAACGGCCTTGTTTTTATAAGGTATGTTTGATAGGTTCTTCTTTGTGATATAAATTTTCTATTGTTTGATTTATATTAGAGTAGATCAAAGAAAAACCATCGCTGGTGGAAACTCAAAAAAGGAATCGATACATTTGGGCTAAGTCAAAACTTTCGTGGACCAAACATAACTGGGACAAAGTTATCTATGGCAACAGAAAGCAAATTTGATATCTGTGTGGGAGATTATCGAAAGCATTTGATTCGGGAAAATGTGTGATTCAAGAAGCATTCTATAAGGATTTTCTCAAAAGAACTACAGAACTACATAAAGTTTCCACAGGGCATCATGGTGTGGGTTTGTATGTTGGTTTAAGGGTTGGGAACTTCACATTTTATTGAGGCTATGCATTTAAATGCAGCCAAATATCAAGATATCCTTGAATATTCGTTTTTACCAAGTGCAGCAAAGTTATATCTATCCAGTGATTTTTAATTTGTTAAAATCCTAATGTTCTAATATTTAGTTGTCAGCATATTTTGGCTATCAAACAACTAATTAAATAGTAATCAACATAAAATATATAATTAAACTGTAAAAATAATTCTATGAATGATAAAAAATGTTGCTAATTTCTTATTTACAATTTTTAAAAAAATTTTAAATAATCGAATTTTAGTAAATTGGTATTTTATTTGCAAAATAACTGCTTGTTTCAACATATAGTTGTTAGGGCTCAAATACTGTGTGTAATTCAAAATTATATCTTCTATTTTATACATTTTTTTCTTTTACTCATTTAAATATCAATGTCGTGTCACAATATTTTTAAAATTTAATACTGTCAAAATGTAATATAAAGGTTATTTGTCCTTGATTTGTCGCTAGTTTCAACTATTTTTAATGTTTTCACTTATGATGGTCAGATAGGACTGAAAACATTGTGAAATTTTTAATCCCTTTTGGATAATTTGGTTTTGCATCAGTTTTTACTTCATTGGAAGTTTTTTTTTTAACTATGTTATACAGCCAACTGAGATTTTCCTTTTAATTTATAATAATGTTTATAAATTAGGAAATAATTTTCAAAAAGGAATAACTGTATGATTGCTATAGGAAAAGTCGAAGGGTTGATAAAGCCAAAGTATCCTTCAGTAAGATCTTAGATTTTGTATTAATACATTGCTAAAAACGATTTACGCAAATATTTATGCTGTTAAAATTGTGTACAGGTCTATTATAAACTGTGGTAAATAGATATATTGAATATTTTTTTAGTCACAAGATGTACCACCGGTTTATTCATTTCTTTGGAGTTGTATACATAAGGGACATATAAGGAAGTTTTCAGAGGGAACAGTTTTCTTAACACTTTTTAATTTATCTGATTTTACAGTCTAACTCTGATATCATTACGTTTTTAATCCAAGTTGGGACAATATTCATTGGGTAATGAAGATACATTAATATTGTTTACATAGTACCCTGGCACTTATATAAAAGTGGTTTCAGTTAAATTGACTGAAACTATGCAGATATGTAGCTCTGGTCATGTTGATCAAAAGTTGTCAGTGCCTCAAGGCTCAAAAATCAATTGGTTCTGAGTTACTTCAAAGTTTTTTTTTAATATCTTTCAAAATCTTGAATTTCGGAATGTGCTGTCCCATACATTCATCATATGGCATCAATAAACATGAATATGGGATCTAAATGACATTTCTTAACGTTGCCTGTCACAAAAGTGACCACTAAATAACGTGGATATTCTAATCGGATATCCCTACATTTACTCATCTAATATCCCACTGATCCATGGGGGAAAGTCCCATTAATAACGGAACAATGCTACATAGACGTCTAGCTAATTTTGTTAAAGACTACATATGCACAGAATCTCCCAAAATACTGTGAATCTCCACAGAAGTCACAGGAGGTACTGACCAATTTGAGATCCTTAGGGAGAGCGCCCACCAAAGTGGCGTGGCAGTGGCAAGTAGCAAGTAGCACGTGTCTAGCATAATGTAACCAATCCTAACGAATGATTAGAATGAATGACGTTACTGTCATTTTGGTGTAAACTGAATCATTCGTTTTCATTGGTTACATTATGCTAGACGCGTGCTACTTGCTACTTGCCACTGCCACGCCACTTTGGTGGGCGCTCTCCCTTAGAGCTACTAGTTTTAGTTACTTAAAGCTCCTTTATAGCTTTGTTATAGCTTATTTGACAGCTTTTGAGCTCTTTGGAAGGCTCCTCCAATTGGGAGCTCTGAATGCAGAAATCATCTGGGGCTTATAGAGAAATAAAAACGAAGCGGGAACAACCATTTAGCAGCACATATCACTATGGTACGAAGTTGTAGAGTTACAGTTTGAATATATTTGTACCAAAAGTGAATTGATTTCGTACCACTACGGTTCAACTTTCTGCTATAGGAGAGCATAATAGTTCTTGGACTTGGATGCATGTGGATATTTACCTTATTTGAGAGCTTCTGTGCATATGCAGTCTCCCACAAAATTATTATTGGGACTTTCCCCGTTATTAATGGGACTTTTCCAATGAATCAGTGGGATATCCTACAAAGGATATCCCACTGATCCAGTATATACTAAATGTATGGGATGACACATTTCGAAATTCTTGATTTTGAAAAATGGCCAAATGCTGACAATTTGAAGCTCTAACTCAAAATGTATTAATTTTGGAGTCTTGGGACAATGAGAACTTTTATGGCCAAAGCTAGATCTCTGCAAAGTTTAAGCCAATTTACCCGAAACTACTTTTACATAAGATAAGTAAGTGCCGGGGTACTTCAATTTTTTATTCATGTTATAATTAAGTTTTCATTTTTAGTTTGAATATTTCTGTTTTTAAGCTTTAATTTAAATTTTTGAATTTTTTATATTGGCTCACCTCATATGTTTTAATTCTACCTAACAAATTGGAAGCTTGGGCAAATCAATTCATTTCAATTAAACATTGAAGAATGTAAGGTTATTTTACCCCAAAACAATTGAGTATTAAAACAATTTATGCAGGTTGAGGAACCACCTTTTAAAATTTCAACAAACTATTGTTATTGCAGTAATAGGCCGTGGAGGTGAACAGATAACAAGACTGCAATCTGAGACTGGTTGTAAGATACAAATGGCGCCCGATTCTCAGGGTATGTCAGACCGAATATGTTCATTGTCCGGTCCCAAAGATGCCGTAGAAAGAGCCAAACAACTCATCTCTGATATTATTCGGCAGAGGGGTGGACCTCCCGGTGTTAGCGACGATGAAATGCCATATCAAAACAACCATTCCGATTTTCAAGGTTATTTCAGCCTCTTATCATTGCATGCAGCATGCTCCAATAATTGGATTATTTAGTTTTGGAACTTGAGGGCTTTTTACAGCTAATTTAAATATTTTCCTCCTTGAGGGAGTAGGCGCAGTTACTCCCCCTTTTTAATTAATTTCTATGGTGGTCCAGTATAAGCGTAAATAACCTGTACAAAATTTTTAGTGGAAATTAATGTTTAAGCTTTTAAATACACTAATTGGTTTTTAATTTATTAGCATTAGTATCTTTGGTCTCGCTGTTGTTTTCTCGCTCGACATAATGTTTTGTCAAGAGTGTTGAAGTGGATTTTGTATTATAACTGAAACTGCAAAATATCTAAATTTACTTTAAACTATTTAACGAAATAATACTGTTTTCTTCTCTAAAAGAATGTGTACGCCACTGATGTTCCCACATCACAAATTCACCAAAAATATAATTCAAATAAGGCCAGGTTTGGTATTACCAAACCTAGTACGCAAACCTACACATTTTTTGCAGACATTTCGGCGTGGTTTTTTAATTATTACCAATCTAATGCGAAAAATGTGTTTTTTTAATTCTCTCTACTATTAAAAAGATATCTATTACTACTTAAATATAAACCTTTTTTCCGTTAAGAAATAAAAAAAGCCTCCAAAATGGCGTATTAAAAATTTTTTAAATTCATTTTTGATCCAAAAACACCTAAATAAGGCAAAATTGTTAATTGATATACCTCCTGCAACAAATAACTTACAAACTTTGTGGTTGCTCTCAAAAGGGGCTCTTGTAGTGATTAACAATCCCTTAAAATTTCAGCTTGCTTCATCAATTAATTTGAAAGTTTATTTAAATTGTTTATCTCAGATGTCATTTATTTGTAATAATTGAGATGTCCTGAGAAAAATGTATTTCTCTGAACTATCACACAAACTGTTGTACATTTAAAAACAATTATAAAACCATTACTTAATGTCAAAATAATAATTACTGTAATATTTAGAAAATATTGTAAATTTTAATCACAATCACAATTCTATTCACTGTTGACATAGTTACAATTGTTTAAAAATTCCCTAATTCTTAGGTAATTACATTATGACAGTGTATTGAAAGTTTCCTAGTCTACTATAGACGTAAACATAATAATTTTCTTATAATTGGATGCTTTTATTATAACGAACCTGTAAGGTCACTAGACTGTTCAATTCAAATTTTTATCTTGTTCTGCAAACCAAGCGTCCACAGTTTCTGTCACCTCTTTCTTAGACCAAAAATGTATGACCCTTTAGACAATTTTTTAGTTGAGGAAAGACATGATAGTCCGATGGAGCCAGATCTGATGAATAAGGTGGGTTTTTGAGTAAATCAAACCTTAAATCACTAATTGTTTGCTATTGTTGTTACGGTAACACAATATTGTCTTTACCTCTTCCCTGATATCCACTCGATATTATAACACCATTTTTTGTTATGTTGGTACACACTTGATATGAATGTATGGGAAGTTTCATGTCAATCTGTCAATTCATTCTTTGTTTACAAGCCATTTAGTATCGTGTAAAAGTACTTTTCGCCTTCAATTAGTACAGTAGAAAGACGGGTTGATGTATTTAAACGAGGTCGTATAAGCCTTGAAGATGATTCACATCAAGAATGTCCAAAAACAGCAACACCAGAAAGCTTAGAAAAAATATAGGATATCGTATTGGAAAATCCTCGAGTGACTGAAAGAGATTCAGTAGAAACCCTAGGCATCTAATTGGACAGTGTAAGCAATATTTTGACTGAAGTATTGGGTTTCAGAAAGCTGTGTTTGCAATGGGTGAACAATGGAACAAAAACACATTTAAATGTGACTTTCTCAGCAACATTTAAAGCGTTTTCGAAATGATAAAGTGGATTTTATGTGTAGATCCATCACTATGGATGAGACTTAAGTCTATCACATGATCCTGAAACAAAACAAGAAGTTAAAGAGTGGTGTAAATCTGGTTCTTTGGCTCCGAAACGAGTTCGTGTCCAGAAATCTAACAAGAAGGTATTAGCATAAGTTTTTTGAGATGCAAAAGGAATTTTATTTGTGAATTACTTGCAAACATCGTGAAAAAAGTCGCGGTTTGCTGAAGAAAAAGAAATCCCTTTTTATGAGGGCAATGCACCGTGTCACATGAGCATTTTGAGCATGTATTAAATTTCGAATTGTTCTAGGATCCACCGTATTCACCAAATTTGGCCCCTAGTGACTTCTGTTTCAATACCTAAGCAAATTCATGTGTGGAAAGTGTTTTTCATTAAATGATCAGTTCATAACAGCCGTGGTAGCATATTTTCTATCCCTTTTAGATTTTCACTTCAAGGATGAAATTCATAAATTTGGAAACTCGTTCGAACAAGTGCATTGATGTTCAGGGAGACTATACTGAATAATAAAATTTTATTGTAAAACTTATTGATCAGCCTATTAGATATTGTGATATTTGGATATGTGGATCTGGATATGAATCTATATTAAGAGTATCATTTTTCAAGCTTAGAATATTAAGTTGACGGCATTTTATTTATTGTTCTTGTAGTTCTTCACTTTTAATTTATAGTAATATTAAATGTTTTTAAGTATTTCAAAAATGATTATGCTATTTTCGTTATTGACATGTTATGAATTATATGAAACTCATAAATACGCGTTGGTATAAGGTTAATGGAATGTCAATATTTTTAAATGTTTACATACCAACATTCTTATCAATATTCATTAACTTTTTTGTTTATTTTGGCTAGATAATATGGAAGTATAATTACAAGTGATAATTATATACCAGGCGTGAAAAGAAGGTTTCAGAACATGCTTAAAAAATTATGAATCGTTTAACATGATCCGTTTCAACATCGTTTCTACTGTTAGTTCGTAGTTGTACATCTACATTTACTAAACATTTTATTCTGGAATGTTGTGTAGCGCCCCCTAGCGATTTTCCTTATGGTTTTAATCGAGTCAAATCTGTTGTTTCAAAGACAGGTTAGATTTGGGGAAAATACTACATACTAAACTGTTACGTTATCTCACGAATCTATAGACAATTTGACCACGTAGTACTCTTCACATACGATCACACTAAAATCTGAAAGTCGAAGCTAATATATCTAGATCGGCATAGTCATTCGCTTCAGCAAATTATAATCTTTATAATGGCTCTACAGCCTAAATCAAGCCTTTTCGAGACAGATAATCACATTTTTTTATTATAATAAACTTATTTTTATTAATGATATTTAGTATACCATATAATGTTTATTAAAAACTTATTATTTTTCACCTTATTGAAAATTCAAAGTACAAATTTTAAACGATAAAACAAAGAATAAATATAAAAACGCAGTTCACAACACTCTGAAGTAATAAAATAAAATAAAAATGTTTTGATCATACAGCAAGAAAAAGATTATCCAAAAAGTATCCAAAAGGTTGTACAGCAGGCATAAAACCCACAAGTAGGGTTCTAGACCACTTTGGTAACCATGCCATCAGGGGAGCTTTCTTTGACCTTAAGGTGAGCAAGAAGGGACCGACAATGAGCAGAGAGTTGTAAGGAGCGGTCGCTTATCTTTACATATTTTCTCCTTTTCCATAGAAGTGATCAACAATGGCCAGATGGTAGATAAAGAAGTGTTGAATGACGAGAATAGGCCACCATATGCGCCGAGTGCAAAACCAATCGCTTGTCTCTTGATCTCTGCATTTCCACACAATTATACAAATTATACTGAAATTACGGTCAATGACCAGAGAGTAGATGAAAAAGTGCAATAAATAATGGTCTTCAATGGCCAGAGGATTTATTCTGTGTGTTGAATGCAGAGCTCATCGCTTATCGCTTCATTTTCTTTTTGTTTGTGCAGTGTGATCGAAGTTCGTGAGTATTGGATTGCCTAGCTAAATTTTGTCTAGACTAGCATAACCTAGTCTAATTTTTATTTTGATATTTTAAATTTTATTTTAAAAATGTTCAAATGGGTACATTGTTTTTTAGAGGATGAATATGGATTTCATAAAAACGTAAAAATAACTCACAAAAGGAATAATTCTTTGGTCCATACATCTTTTTATTCCAGATTGTAAAGAGAGTGTGGGGTATTTTACCTACTTTCTTGACTCTAGCTGCTGGTAATCCTCAAGACACATCACAATTACTGATTGAGAATAGCAAAATGTCTCTGTATCTATTAGAACCTCCAAACATTTTTAAAATAAAACATCTGAAAACGTTATTTTATCTATAACTTCACGTACAAGGATAGGATAGGCAATCTGATACGCAGAAAGCTCTATCACCCGAACAAATGAAAAGAAGAAAGGATGTAGCTATAATCTATGAGCTCTGCGTCACCAATTTGAGCGATCCTGTATAATTGTGTGGAAAAGAAGAAACAAGCGATAAAACAAAAGGAGAGATAGCGATTAGTTTTGCACCCGGCATACAGGGTGACCTCTTTAGTCATTCCGTACTTCTTGAAAAAAGTGCAAGAGATTTCCTTTGATCATTTTCGATCACTTCTCTAGAAAAAAAGAGACGAAGCAACCACTCCTTACAACCCTCTGGTCATTATCGATCACGTCTTAAACTACTTGGCATTTCTTACATATCTCAAAGTCAAAGAAGTGATCTAAAGTCTCTCTTATTCTACTACTTATACACCGATGATGTTTCAGATCGTCGTGTGAAAACTACAAGGCCAAACAACACCTTTATATAGAATCCACATCAATTAAATTCAAATTTGTCTTTATGGTCTAGCTTAACTCTACTTGCTTAGTACAGCTTTTTTATTTAGTATTATTTTTATATATAATAGTATTATAAGTTGAATATAATTCGACAAGGCTAGGAACGACTTTCGAAATTTTGTCCGTCTGCCCTGAGAGCAGGCAGAGGAAATATTCGGGGAAAAAGAAATGGACGATTTCCGGGATTCTTAATAATATAATTCCGGTAATTTTTCTGCGCATCACGTAGGTGTGCCGATTGTAGGATTCTTAAAAGTCGTTCTTAGTTTTGACAAACTGTAATAATTATTTGTACAACCTTGGTCAACGTCGAAAAGCAAATTGTCAAAAAATAGTAATTGTCTGGTTTTTTAGACCTTTGAAATGTTTTTCAGCTGTAATCCGTTTAAGTCAATCTAAACCGTGCGGCATTAAGCGGCATGTGACTAGACTCTTGACACAACTAGCAATGAAAAGAAATTATAATTTTTTAAAATATTTGAAAGTCATAATACTTAAACTTTTACTGTAGCAACTCCTGTAAATAGCGGTAAGGTCAGAGCAGTGGTGGAGGACCATATAAGCGCCAGTTAAAATGTTAATTAAATCATCAATGTTAAGGTTAACCTAAAGTTTCATATCTTTCCTAACATCAACTAATACACGAGGTGCACCTAGTACCCAAAACTGCTCTGATTCACACTTCGGAATGTCTTGACGGTTGTGCAGAGGATTATTTCATTATTAAAACTTAGTTTGCTTTTTTATACTAATTTCTTTTTAGTTAATTGCGATATATTTTCCGCTACGCTTTTTAACATTTTTGTTGGGAATTAAGTCAAAGAAAATTTTTAATATTTCTCAAACTGACACCTTATTTTAATACATATCTCTGAAGTGTATTTTTCTTGTGAAAAAGTTATTTCAATTTATTTAAAATGAAGCGAAGAAACGTACACTTTATTGTCAGATATGACTAACTGTATTTATTTGTATTTCTGTTTTAATTTCAAATAGTCCTTACAGTATGTTATGTTTTAATTGTAGACATGTTTTTTTTGTAAAGTTTAGTTTATTTAAATTGTAGTGGTTGAAGAAGCAGTTAATCAGAACACATGACAATTTATTTTGGTTTTATTGTTTTTTCTCTAATATAAGTAACTTTACCATAATCTTTATTTTTCCTTTTTGTTAGGTAGAAATTTTTAACAGTACTGGCTTTTAACTGTAACAATTATTTGCTTTTTTTCTATCGTACCTTCATAATAAAAAAGCGATACATATCAGTGACTGTAGGTAATCATGTAGGTAATCTGTTAACAGCTTAGAAAATTAGGAAACTTCTGTTGAGGATCTTCAGAGACACATCTTTACTTCTATAGATTGAAGAAAGCGTAAAGGCCATTCAGTAAATATAATAAAAAAGATTGTATGTTCAAAAAACTGTCGACCTAGTCTGAAATGCCAGTGTATTGAAGAAACTGTTGAAGGTTGGACTGCCCATTCCCTTTGTCAACCTTACACTTATATGTCTCAGGATAAAGGTGTAGGACCAGCTCCCTTACAGCAATAATACGTCAAGGTTCCATTCTCGCATGACACAATTTTCAATGGCGGCTTCTCAAACCCAAGACATACAAATACTTGTTCCACTTTACGCAGATCTGTAGTGTTCCACACTTATGTAGTGACAATACCTCAATATAAAGATGTAATCAAATGGTATGTTTAAAATCATGGAGATAAACATTATACAGAACATTAAGATCAGCCCGTGGAGATATCAACTTCATTTGAACGACCAGATCAAATACCTCCGTATAGTCTTCAACAGAGCACTATACTGTGCTGAATGCTATTCCTGACAGGATCAGAAAAACTCAATCTGGTCAATGCTCTATGCAGTAAATTCGGGCGTAAGGACACCAAAACATTACAGAGCAAAAATTTACTCTCTGCTCAGTCATGACTTATGACACAAGCTGATTGGAAAGAAGGATTCTGTGTAAAGGAAACCACAAAAGAAAATCCCCCTGAGAAATACCCCCACTATATAAGAGACTACATTCTCAGCCGAAATTCACCTTAAAAACCACTCTTGACCGAAAATCTCTAAAACATCCTTAAAATTTCCTGCTCATTTTTCTACAACATATTCGTTAGACACCTCAAAACGAAACACAGCATCTTCCCACCAAATGACTGACCTCTGTCAACAGTGAACTCCCAGATGAATACACTAATGTGGTGGAAACACTTTTTATTGTCGTTAATTCGATTTCATTTCATAATTATAGTTTCAGCACAATCTGGAAAGTTGCATTTTCCAACATTTGTCCTCTCTTCTTGACTCATCCTACCTCCTACGCAAGACACCAGACCAACCAACCACCGTTCCTAACCTTCTAATTGATTCAAAAGAAAAAACTATTGGTGATGTTGGTCTACTAGAACTAAATCTTACCGAAGATCAAGAAGTTCCCGAGAGTAGGTATGTCAACAATTGTCTGCTCTGTCACAAATCGCCGTCTATTTTATATTCTAAATAATATTTTGATGTATTTACATGGTAGGTCTAAATTCTGTAAATTGATCTCATTAACATATTTATATTCTCAAGAAAAAAATCTTTCTAGATTGTAACTGAAGTTGTCTAATTGGGAATTGGACAGTGATGAACTGTTCACGACTGAACTGGATCAAAGATCTGAATTTTTAAATTAACATAGTTATTGAAATTTTTATGCCTGAGACTCTTATCCGAATCACATGTGATACACAAGGGCTGGCACATTTTTTAGAAGAATAATCATTTTAAAGAAACTATTTGTGTGCCAACAATTTGTATGCCAAGTTATTCAGGTTCGCTGAGATCTATTTGACCAGAGAGCCAAATTACTGACCCGAGTTGTCTGTTACTGATCCAGAAAAGTTGCTTCGTCGTCACAAATTGGTCAATTCTGTTTGTAAACGTACCCAACCATCCAAAAATGGGTCTTACAGCTAAAAATGAGTTTTTTTATGAAAATTTGTCGATAGTGTTCAGAGCTCATTCAGTGAACATACATAGTTTTCTATGGTCGATTCTCTTCAGCTCCTAGGTCAGTTGCGATTGCAGCTCAAATCACGGTTCAAAATTCCCCTAATTGTGGTCTGTAAAAGGCAGATCCTTTCCACGCTTTCTTGTTTCATGTATCAACTTCCATCACTGATTTACTTTTGGTAATTTATATCATCATCTCTCTTCAATTTTATATAAGTGATCTCCATATATAAAAATGTTTGTCGCGTTTGTTTCTTTCTACATTTAAAATCCATAATTGCTTTCCACCAAAGACCTTTAATTATTAAAACTTCCATTGAAGATTTCCTAGTTTTTATTATTTAACTGATTGATGATTTGATTTGTCACCAAAGCCTTACAATCCTGTTGGGATTATGACTAATGCCTGGGCTTTTTAAAATCCTATTTTTGTGGTAAATGCTCTCTTTGTCATTCTGCTGTCGTGATTTTTTCAATTTTCTTCCTCTCTGCATTGTACTTGATAGTCATTGCTTTCTGGTCTTCGCCTAAGGCTTCCTTTATTTTTGACTGTTTAAGTCATCTCAAAATTTTTGAGTCATCTTTTTTTTGTTTAACTCATGTTCAATTTCAGCATTTATTTTCATTCTTCCTTATCCTTTTTTTGTTACATTATTCTCTTCAATCTTTTTAATGTAAGAAGACTACCACCTTCTTTTATTAAGTGTGTTATCGTTTCCGTTGCATATGTAATGATTATTATTATGTAATTTTATTTTTGTTTTTTTTATTGATGTCTTGATCCGCAGCAGATTCATATTCATACCGTATGTCTTTCATTTTTAAATTCTTGCATTTAGTCCATTCATTTTAATTTTTTGCTATTACCACTCCTAGATAACTAAATATAGATACTGCTTCATATGTATAGCTCTGTGCAATGAAGAATTTTTGTGTCACTGTATTTTGCCCGTCATATACCTCGTTTTATTTTCTATTCCTATATAAGTCCTATTCTTTTTTCTTTTAGTTTTTCTATTACTTTCTTAAGTCCCGTCTTTGTATTTGCTATGATGGTGAAATCATCTTCATATATTATTTAGTTTAATTAGATATGTGATAATATTTTTGGTTACGAGGTTTGTCTTCCTGTTGTGTTCCACACCTTTGCAACACCTGTAGCTAAATAATTTAAAAATCAGTTATTAGTTAATTTTAAATTGCATATATATTTTTTTAATATTGCCCTGTCTAATGCTCAACTATTAGTAGATTAATGGTTGTAGTTTCGCTTTAGGGCTACATTAAATTCAAAAATTTACCTTACGTAAAATTATTATTTTACGTAAAAATATTTTTGGGACAATGTTTTTGATTCTTCAATGATTCTATAATTTTTATATTTATGTTTATACATAAGCATTTTTAGCTGATGTTATCTCTTTGACCATCGTGGTAAAAGGAAACTTCCAGCTCTATTGGATTTGTATAAACGAGTACATATTTTAAATGTTTTATTTATCTTCAACGTTGAAAGAAATCCGAAAGTATCAAATACATATATGAAGTAAAAGTCTATGAAGATATTGGAAAAAGACGAACAAATGCAGAGACCGGAGAGCAGTACGGGAAACTAAAAAGTAGTCTGATCGTCAGGACAACCAGTTTTAGATGGTTAGGCCATCTTGCTAGAATGGCGGATAGAAGGGGGACAAATTGGGAATTGCTGTGTTTTAAATTAGTTTCAAAAGTTGCTTTGAAGCTTGTCTTCCGTATTTTAAGAGCTTATTTGATATTACGTCCTCTCAAGGCGATTTTCTTTTCTACAATTTTCTTACTGCTTCTGCTACTCTCTTTCTTCGATTTCGACACTATTGCTGGTGTACGTGATTTGTCTCCCTCTTCTTCTTCTTCGAATGTCTTCTATCGCATATCGGCCAAAATGTTGGCAAATGTTCCTTGGCTTAAGGCCTCAAAGCAAATCATTTAAACTCAAGCCTCTTCAACCTCATATATTTTTAAACCAGGAACACTGTCTGCGTCCATCTCCGAGTCTACCCCCGATCGCACCCTCTATTATGAGTGAAAGGAAGTGGTACTTATTAAAAAAAAAATGCTCTGGCTATGTCTAATCAGATTTCTGATTTGTAAATCAGGATTAATATGTTTTTATCAATCCAGCTGCTCAGGTTGGAAACTTAAATTATAATCGTTCCCGTAATGGTCTTAGCGTTTTGCTTTTAGCAAATAAGGATCGCATATAATCCCTTCATGTTTAATTCCGAATGCGCTTTTTTTATTAATTCCTTCATATCTTTTTGTTATCGTCTGATGTTTCTCTCCCTTTAATTTTTCGAAGTAAACGCGTGTTTGGTTTCAAATTCCTATGTGGCGGTTGTATGATCATTTTGTTTGTTGCGTTCTTTGTTGTAGAAAGGCTTTTTTCTTCAAATTTTATTTTTCACCAGGTTTCTTCAATGTTTATGAAACGTCACAAAACAAAGTTTATATGAGCAGCCTGTACAATAAAAATTCCACATATGGTAGAAGCTATAGGTCAAGAACAGAAATTTAGCGAAAATTTTGGCAATAATAAATATTAAGAATTTTTTTTTTGCCAAAGTAGGCCAAGACAACCTGATCATCAGGAAAGATGATCGCGACTCGTTTTCGGGATGCGAAAGCGATTCCAATGGCTACTTAAGTGTGCATATTACAATGGCTACTTAAAGTATGCCATTAAACCTCCCTCCCGCTCACAAGACGGACGTTTCACAGGTAAAATTACACCAGTTAGTATACGAATTGATCGACCACCTGCCGTTCAGCAGATCACCTGCCGTTCGGCAGATTTAGTTCCAATGATTAAAAAGATTGTTCGGAGGAAACTGTTTTGCAAAGAACAATTAGGTCAGAGCTGAAATTTTACATTATTTTAAGGATTTCAAGTCACGTTACTTTTTGAAAGGGATAAAAAGTTGAAAAAAAGCATCTTATCTAGAACTAAAAGGGCCCTAATTTGGAAAATAAATGACAAAAATCGTGCGTTTTCTAGGCTAGGTTACTGTCGAGCCACTTACAACAGTCTGATTAAAAGAATTTGGGTTGAATGTAAAATTGTAGATTTAAACAACTCCTTAGTTATTCGGAAAACTACAATACTGGCACAGAATGAGGCCAGGAAAGGTCTATTATTGAAAATAAGACGGAGGGAGACTAGGAAACATAGAGATTTGCTTATTTTATAGAATTCCAATTGAATAATCTTTTATTTTTTTACTATTTGACATCTTAACGGGAATATACACGATATATGTTCAGTTAGAAGCCAGACAGTTGTTTTTTGTATATAATCTTTGAAGGTATTTTGTAATTTAGATAAAAAACATTGCTTGGTTATATGTTGTCCACTCTTATTGTTCAAAAGTAAAATTTCATTTTGTTTCTCAGGAGTCACCAGTATCGGTGGTCCAGGAGGCCCTGGCGGCGGCGGCCCCGGCCAAGGCGGCCGCAACTCCATCGAAATCATGATTCCCGGACCAAAAGTAGGACTTATCATCGGCAAGGGAGGCGAGACTATCAAACAGCTGCAAGAAAAAAGTGGCGCAAAGATGGTCGTAATTCAAGATGGTCCTAATCAAGAACACGAGAAGCCCCTAGTAATCAGTGGCGAACCTCAAAAGGTAGAACATGCCAAACAGCTAGTATATGACTTAATAGCTGAAAAGGAGATGAAAAGTTTCAACAGAGGCGGCCCCAGAGGACGTCAAAACCAGGGACCAAACGATGGAGGTTACAATGATTATGGCGGTGGAGGCGGTGGCGAACAGATGGAAGTAAGTCTTTGTGATGTTTTGAGTATTTTATTGTATATTTTACACAGTCCTACCTAATGCTCAATTATTGTTTAATAATAATTGTAGTTTCGCTTTGGGGCTAAATCAATTTCAAAAATTTTACCTTACATAAAACGATTCAGTTTTAAGTAAAAATATTTTTGAGACAACTTTTGTAGACAATTCCTACTTTTTAGAGGTTTTGAAACTGTTTTCTTGTGGTATGTAATTTAAATATTGTATTTCTCTTATATTCAGTGTACATATTTTATAATTACAAGATCTATAGCATATTTCACTGTTGCAAATTTCATCTGTTTAAGGCACTTCTCAATATCTTGTTTTGTTCCATGTGTAACAATTGACAGTTGTACAACTTTAATGAAGTAGATCACAATCCTGTCATATTGAAGTATTTTCTAACTGACGTGTTGAAAGTCAAAAACAAGTCTCTTTTGTAGACTACAGTAAGCAAGTCCTCCAGTTGAAATAAAAGCTTGGCAAACTTGTTCTAGTAACATTTGTCAAACTTATAAAAATTCTTGAGCTGGTAGAATTTAACAATGAGCAATAATGAAGGCCCGATTTTTCCTGGCTTATTTTTATTTACTCAGACTATTTTGCAAATAAAAGATAAAAAATGCATTTATCATTCTTTACATTGTCAACAGCTGTGGCATCAGAGTTTCAACGAAAAGGTTTCATTCACAGTTCAGTCACAATTCACAGACCTTCATTCAGGTCACATTACACATAAGTACAGTTACATTTATGATTTGCTTTAATCAACAATTACAACAGTTTTATTTTTTGAAGTCTTTTATAGAAAATTTTCACTTTTGCTTTTCATCACAAATGTTTTGTCAGCCTTTTCAATCTTTTGATCAAGAAGTAAAAAAAATGAATGTTACATCGCACTGTTTCATCACTGTTACAAGAACGCCTGTCATATTTTCCTAAATATGGAAGACAATATAGGAGTTACCTGTGATTCTGCATGTACAGCTAACGAGAAATTTGTTCCAAACTCCTTCGCCATAAATTGGGTAAATCTACATCTAGGCCTTGTGGGAAACAGCTGTTCATTGACAGCAATATTTTCATTTAAAATATAACAACATTGACAATTGAAGATTTCAAATTTCTGAAACAAGAGCAAAGTCGATATGCAATCTTTCTTGCTACGTTGATCAAATGCCAAAACATATAAATCTCATGAAGAAACATTTGCTGTAGGGCTTTGTTTTTGGAAAAATTGTTAGTTTGCATTTGGTTGACCATAAGCTGTTCAAAAGTTCCTTTGTGCTAAAATTATACAGGCATGGAACCATTTCAAGATGTAAGTTCTGTTAGAAAAATCTTGCCTTCCTCAATTTGTAACTTTGAAGTTTAGAATTGTTTTCGTCAATGAATAATGAATAACTAAAAACATTTGAAACAAGTTAGACAATAATTTTCGTTTTCGCATGAAATATTGGCCCAGGACGGCATTTTAGAATGTTTAGTTTATCCATATATATGTATGTTCAGCTTACAGCCCAAACAGTACAATCAACAGCCTTTTCTGTATTTATGCTAGATTTTTAAACATTTTGGAGATGTTCATAATCGTGAACTGCAAAGTTATCAATGTTATCATCACTGGAGTTATCTGAGGGTGGATGAAAATTATCATCTTTGTCGAAGTCAGAGAATTCCATTCCTGTTAGACACGGCGGCATATGTAGCACAAAGAAAAGTTTGGAAAATCATTAAATTTAGAAAAAAATTAGAAACACAACAAGAGTGATGATTATGACAAAATCAGGAATAGCCTATGTAAATTAATATTCAGAAAATCTCCAGGATTCAATGGCATAATAAATGAACCCCCAAAATAAAATGGATAAACGGTAATGAAATGATAGAGGTACTTTTATCAGGAAATTTTAAATAGCAAGCATCTATTAGACCAGTTAATAACCAGCATGGCAATACCAATACACAAAAAGTAAAAATCCTACCAATTAGCCTAAAATCATCTAGCTTGATATAAATTTTTAAACTGCCAATAAGATTCATGAAAGATACATAATTAGTGAATACCACAGCTTTCAATAAAATAGATTAACTGTAGGTGCCATATTCACAGCCATAGTGAGAAAGCATTGAGATGTTTAATGAAATTTAAAAGGCTGGAGAATAACTTGGACCAAATGGTATAAATATATTCAAAACAGCAGCTGATACATACAATATGCAAATATCAACACAGCCAAAACATTAAACAGAAATCAAATAACCAAGTAGGAGATCTGATGTGAAGAAGAAGAGGACTCAGTCTCTGATCCAGCTCCTCTAAATAATCCAAAGCCTGTTGCTGACAGTCACTTTTCTGAGCCACTGAGGCAGTTCACATTTTTCAAAACAAGACTTCCAACTACCACTAAAGATGTGGGGCCAATACTGCACAACTCTGTCAAAACTATAGGCTGAAAACAAATCTAGGAAATAATACTAGAACAATAAAGAAAGTTGATGTGCATAAAACTTAATCTGTAAAAAATGTGTTCTGATAGAAAAATAGTTTTCTGGATTGCGTCAACTTGCTCATTCCTTTGAAGGACTTACTTTTCATATTACCTCCGATAACCATTGTGATCATGCATTACAATTTACAACAATTTCTATTTTTTGTATTCCAGGTCTTAGTACCACGTCCGGCTGTTGGGGTTGTAATAGGAAAAGGTGGAGACATGATAAAGAAAATCCAGGCTGAAACAGGTGCAAAAGTACAGTTCCAACAGGCTCGCGATGAAGGCCCCGGCGACAGAAGGTGTTACTTATCAGGAAATCCTAAACAAGTTGAAATGGTAAGTCATTAAATTATATGAATTCTATAATTCTTTTCACGACCTTTTTTGCCCTACTTCTTCCTAATGTGGTTTAGATATTTATACAAAATATCGAGAAAAATTCTATATGTGATTATTTCTCAAAGAAAACCAATATGTGGCATTATCCAAATAAGTCATATATTCAGAAAGCATATTTATGCACAGATATTTAATTGATTGGCTGTAACCACACTTAGTCCCTAATCAATTGAATCATGGAACTTCCATAATTGAACGATATCTTATTGCTATCTAATCGTGAAATGTCGAAAGACATACAAATCATCGAAAAATGATTTTTACTTAATCTTTTTTTAACAATTAAAAATTTTCTCATTTACAATGTGTTATAATGTATTCCGGAAAAAGTTATAAATATAAGTAGGTATTTGGTTATTTAAACAATTACAGTGGAACCTCGATTATCCGTCAGGGCACGGGACCAAGGGTATGACGGATAATTGAAAAGATGTTTAACAGAACATTAAAAAAAATTCATAGTATAACTCTAAAATTTTATTTGTATGTTTTTTGACAATATAAGAGGGATTTATGTTAGTACAGTCGAATCAATTTGATTTAAAATATTCCGAAATCTTTATTTGTTTTATTGCTACTTCACATTTTGCAATGGTCTTAATCGACATAAAATCATCAAATCTACTTTATTTGCTTCTTCTTGCCGAGAATACCACTTGATGAATTGTTGTATGTGCGATGCAATTTCTCTAGCTTCTTTACGAAAATATTTGTGAGTTGCAATAACATCATCAACATCGCCACCATCAAAGTCTCTGTCAGCTTCTGAATCAGTTTCGTCCGCCTCTGTTGCCATTTCAACATTTCATCATTTTTTTTTCATTGTCTATGTTTCATCCGGCCATCGAACGATTCCATTTGCGAATCATAGAATTCCATCAGCATTTCTCTTTAAACCTCACACTTTTTGCTCAATGCGACGAAGTGACACAATCAATGTTCGAATTTGAATCAAATTGAATTATGTTGACACACAGATATTGACTGTAATAATTATTGTTCGCTCTGCAATTTTATTTTCGACTTGGCGATTCTAAAAATGAAACTCTAAAAGCACGGTATCATTTATCATTACCTATTTTAATTGTAATTGAATCCAGAGCCCTGAATAATAACAATAATGCGGTAGTGGCATAAGTTCACCTGCACTTTTCAACGAATTTCGTTTGGCTCATCGCAATGGTCAAACAAAATGAAATGATGACTAAATTTTTACTTATGTTGTCAATATAACTTATGAATGGACCCTGACGGTTAATAGAGAGACGGATAATCGAGGTTCCACTGTAAAATAATTTAAATATGCCAAAATATTCTGAAAAAGACAAACAAACTGGATATAAGGGCGCTGAACTATTTTGAGACTGAAAAAGAAGCTGGACAAAGTTTGTGATTTGTTGTAGCTTTTCATGTAGCGAGTTCCCAGCATAACTGGTTTTAAGGCGCGATAGTTTTCAAATTATTACTGATAACTATGAGTATTATATCATCAGTAGACCATAGAAAAATCAATAGGGATGTTAAAATAATAGTAAGACTGCGTTTGTCCATCTCTCACACGACTTCACACCTTTTAATCTCTCATTTTCCCCAGCGTGTGATATTGTTAAGGCCTTTCTTTTTTAGGCATATGAAATATGTGCCCCAGCCATTTTATTATTTTAATTAGCCATTCAGCTATTCTTTTTTTCTAAACTTACTTTTTCTTCTTTGATTATATCAGATCACAATCTACCTTATCCTGTGCATTTATTATTTTCTAGTTCTTTTATTACTTCTCTATTATCCTCTTCTGTTGGGTCTTGTACTACTTGTTTTTTCCCTATATTTATTGTCTTTCTGTTTTTATTTTTTCGATTTCGTTTTATGTCTTTGTAATATTTTGATCATCTGTTTAGTCCCATCTTCTATTGCCCCCTAAAGTAATCATAACTATATACAGTAGAGCGTCGATTATCCGAACGTCGATCAACCGAACGACCGGTTGTCCGAACTTGTCTCGTTAACAGTAGATTGAAAATGAATTAACGTTAACGTTTCGTCTTTTCTACGAAGGAAAATTGTGGGATTAATAAACGGTTAGAGAAAGGTGAATCTGCAACCAAGTTATTCAATGAATACAAAGTTGATAAGCTGGTAAGACGGTTATATGTCCCAGCTTGATTGTTCTCACAGATCCAAAAGTCGTAAAACGATAAACCTTGTCTTAAATATGGATTTAGATGGTGCTGTGTATAAGTTACTCAAAAGGGATCCCGGGGAGAACATATTTCTGGTCCGATTCTATATGAAAAGCAGTTAAATTCAACGAAAAACTCTGAGTACCGTCAAATGTTCAAGCAAGCAAGCAAATCGAAATATGGCATTCATGAGCTTGAAATACAAGGAGAAAAACTGTGCTGATTTATTAGTCATTAACTTAAGTTTATATAATAAAGATAAAAGGTGAGCGTTGAATTGCATAGATATTGCCTTACGTTGGTTTGAAACACAAGATGATAGTATCAAGTATTTGTCCTTCAAAAAACACGTGACCTATACACTCATAACGATCTAGCATTAGTAATTAAGGATTAAAAAATCTTCAATTTTCGTCAGATTTTTGTCTTCAATTTTCTAGAATATGTTTTGTTGAAAGACTGCACTTTTTTAAATTCTTATTTGTCATTAAATATATAAATACGTATGTAGGTATGTAAATATGGCTTTCATTAATCTGCGTATAAATATTTGTGACTATTTCAATACACTTCGATTATCCGAAAAACCGATTTTCCGAACACCTATGTTCCCCAATTAGTTCAGATAATCAACGCTCTAATGTAACCATTTAGAGATTTTTTTTGCTTATTAAGTTTTCATTTATTCTTTCTAGCTGTTTTTAATTTTCTCTTTTTATCTACATTTGTTTCCTACCCTTGATTGATTGTGATCGTTCATGATAACAGAGATCAAATCCAGAATTGAAAAAGCATGGTCCAGTTTCGTCAAGATAAATAAAGCACATTTACAAAAGCAAACATATTGTTAAAATGTTACAAATACTGAAAAATGTATTTATATCGACAAATTCTCTGAATATCCTGGACAAATCAATACTAACGGGGATCATTACAGCGAAGAAGAGATAGCTGGAATACCTTGGTCATTTGATGAGAGAACAAGTACCGCCTCCAGCAACTTGCCCTTCAAGGAAAGTTGATCAGCAAAAGAGGTTCAAAGAGAAAAATAATCTGATGGATGTAAAACCTACGCAATTTGTTTGGACTTACATCTACAGAGCTTTTTAAACTAGTCAAATTTCAAGAGAACAGAGAAGGTAGAAAGATGGAAGGAATATATAGAAGAATTATATTCCAGCAACATTATATCGCATGGAGAGGTTAAAGTAGAGGAGAGTCCTCATGTCTCAAAAGCAGCAGTAGCTCTAGCTAGAGCCATCTAAAGAATAAAAATTAATAAAACTCTAGGCCCTGATAAAATGCATGGAGAAATCCTCAAATTGTTAATGAATGACTACTTCGAACCTATACAAAACCTGTTCCAAACATCATTTGCCAGACAGGAAAGTTTCCCGATGATTGGCGTCTATATTCATACCACTACCAAAGAAAATATCTCCCAAAAAGTGTGAAGGCTACAGAACTATAAGTTTGATTAGCCATATGTTGAAGATCTTTTATAAATGATACATGATAGAATATAACCAGTCCATGAACAGCAGCTGACCGAGTTTGTTTATATTTAAAAAAATGGACTTTGAACCAGGGGAGCACTGTTGGTATTATAGTATTAAAAATCTTTCGATACAGTAACCCACAGTAAACTAATTGATAATTTCCGGAAAACCAGGAAAAACAAGATAATAATCTGAGGATCATAGGAAATTTATATAGACATAAGAGATCTTTAAAGTTGATTTATATTTAATATCCTGAGAACAGTTCTACATGGTTGTGTTTTGTCATCTTTATTGTTCAATATTTACTATACCTATTTAGAGAAGAGTTGGAAAATACTGTTATTCTTGCTGATAGCGCAGAATGCCTTCAAACTCCTAATCTAATCGAAATGAGCAGCAAAGATTTCAGAATGAGTTAATGTCGATAAAATGAAAACGATGAAAATTAGCAAAAACCCTAATGTAAACTACCATTTCTTTGGAAACGATAAACCATTAGAAAGAGTTCAAAATCGCCTTTCTGACAGTTTTTAAAAATACAGTGAAACCTTTTAATTAACAACGAACGTCGTTAACAATATAATATGTGGATCATACACATGACATCGTATGTGTAATTCACTTGTCACTGAATTAGCATTTATGAAAAATATTAGTAAGATATTAAAAAAAAATAGTACATTTACTTTGATTACAACGATATGAATTTTATATTAAATTTATTTGTATTGAGATATAGTTTTTATCTTTTCAAAGATCATTAATAATCTAAAAAATTGGATCAGTTGATACATTAAGTTAATATTTTCTGAAGTAAACAAAAAATTTAGTGGCCAAGACCTGAAAGGTATTAGTTTCCTTGTAAGTCATTAATTTTAATATGTTCATAACTTCTTTATGTAGATTTGCTGCTTACGACCATTAAACTATTCCTTTAATAGTTACAGAATATTAAAGGAAATCTATTTTTTCTCATAAGTGATAATCAATATTTGGTAGAAAAGGTTTTAGTTTGGTTTGTGATTTGAAGCCTGTAGGTAACAATTTTTTCTATTCCACGTATTGTTCTATTATATTATGTATTCTTCTTTAAAAACGTATTTTTGAATTTTATTCAGTAATTTGAGTTATCGTCATTTTTTGACATTGGTTATCAATATTTAACATCATTTTTCTAATTTTTCCTTAAATTTTTTACACAAAAAAAAAACGGTAATATTTGCGGGTCTCTCTTGAAAGAATCTACGTGGCATGATGAGATGCGAACCTCGTTTCATGACATGGATGAATCATGTCCACTAAACACGGAAGCTTATTGTCCTGTAGCAATAACAAATTAAAGTAATAACAGTAAATAAACAAAAAACTTAAGTAAATGTTCAAAATGTCCACCATTTCATTCGGTTTCACGCAAAATTTCGGACCAATGCTTTTTAAATGCATCATGATTTTCGAATCCTAAGAAAACTAATAAGTATTTTTGAAAAATTTAAACGCAGAATGAAAGAATACATTATTACTGAGGGCCGAAAGTCCCTGAAAACTTATATAATGTTCATTTTAATAAGTTACAGGGGTGAACAAAAAAAAAAAAAAAGAGAAAATTTAGTGTGAATTTTAATTTGAAATATCTCATTAAAAAACCTTTTGTTTATTATAAGGGACTTTCGGCCCTCGGTAATAATGTAATATTTCATTCTGCGTTTAAATGTTTCAAAAATATTTGTTAGTTTTCTCAGGATTCGGAAAAAATGAATGCATTTAAAAAATATTTGTCGGAAATTTTGCGCCTACGCTCTTTATATCAAATAACCCTTGTCTATTTTTATATTTTTAATCTTCACGGCTTCTTCTATTTTCTGTCGCAATTCTAAAAGAGAATTCATTCTATTTTTGTAAACTAATGGAAAGAAGTCCTAATCAGGACTTAATATTCCCGTAGGGAAAGTATTCCCGTATCATTTGCGTACAATTGTCTAAAATATTTAATTAAAATTATTATTTTGTTTAATATTAGACTTACGTTATTTCATAAAATTTATATTATTAATAATAACAAATATTTTTGGTTATTTAATCAATACAATTCTAAGATTCCCCAATTCCATTTTTCTGATTAGTATACCATGTTGGCGCCTATGAAAGATCGAGCAGTTCTGTATGGGTTTCGTATTATTAGCTGTATTTTAAATATAAGTGACGTCACTTTATATAAATTGTCCCGTGCAACGTTTTTACTTTGGAAAATGGTATATTTGATATGCACCTTGTACAATTAGTGGATCAAGTTACATTTATGAGTCACCCTCCCCAATTTCTTATCGAATTATAGCCTAAAAATTATATTTTTACTTAATTGTCCTACCTAATGCTCAATTATTTTTTTAATAATAATTGTAGTTTCGCTTTGGGACTAAACCAAATTCAAAAATTTTACCTTACATCAAACGAATCTGTTTTTATGTAAAAATATTTTTGATACATAATTTTTATGGTAGAAAATTTTAATGTGCCTTATATGTAATAATTAGAATTAAATAAAAATAATAGAACGTATGTAATGTGTCATTCGTTGACCAAAGTTTTTATTATTTAATGTTTAGAAGAGTGGAACCCATTAAACCAATACCATATTCTTTTAAATTTGTGCTGCTTTTATTCTACTAATTCAACAATTTTTCGTTTTCAGGCCCGTCAGAGGATAGACGAACTCATAGACAGTGTGCTACAGCGTGACGGCGACGGTGGTATGGGTGCTCCTATGGGTGGCGGTATGCGCGGAGGCCGTGGCGGCGGTCGCGGTGGACGAGGTGGCCATCACGGTGGACGTGGTGGTGGCCAAGGCGGTTTCGATAGGGGCGATCGAAACGGCGGTGGTGGGGACTTCGGTGGTGGTAATCAGTGGGAAGATAGAAGAGGCGGTGGGCCAGGCGGACTTCAAGGTGGCGGTCAACAGGACGTTGTTTCGTTTACAGTGCCGGCTAATAAATGTGGAGTTATTATTGGTAGAGGTAAGTTTTTTTATTTATCCAGTTTATTAATGATTTATTTGCTGGTAAAAAGTAAAACGAGTACGTGTTTATGTAAGTCGTCATTAAGCAAAGTGAGGAAATGACTTTCGTATTTGAAAAGTAGAAATCTTATAAATAATAAATAGTTTTATGTTCTAATTTATGAATATAAGCAGAAAGCAGTTAACACGTTGTTGGACGTGAGTTATGTTGAAGGGTTCAAAATTGGTCACATGTTTTTGCCAAAATTAAAAGTAACTTGAAAATAATAATAAGCTACTGTCTTCCTACTTATATACTTGCCACGATGATCACTTTATTTTAATATCGCTTCTCTACTAATATTTTTCTTTCTTTCTTTTGATTATTTCTTTCGATTATGCAAAAAAACTATGAATTTAGAAAGTCCAGTTCGATTGTGATCATTGTGTTCGTTAAGACTTACGGAACATTGTATGTTGCACGAGGCGTGGCTTTGAGGGTTCTGCTTATTTTCTTATTGAATCATATAATAAACTTGAGGTTTATGAGGTTATAAATCACTTCTACATGCTTTGCGAGCCCCACTATCATTTATAAAATGACGACTCGCAGTCATGCACGAGTATGTGTGATGGCTATTACAGGTTTGTCCAGCAACAGGTTACGTTTGTGATATGTGCTTCAATTCTTACTTATTGTTCTGAAGCTATTTTCTTGTGGCATTTTAAATTAATTACTGTTTAACTGGGAATAAGCCACAATTAAAGATAAAAATATGTTTATTGTCGTTTCAATTTCCACTTCGGAAATCGTTCTCAAAATACAAACTGTTTGTATTTTAAGAACGATTTCCGAAGTGGAAATTGAAACGTCAATAAACGTATTTTTATCTTTAATTGTGGCTTATTCCCAGTTAAATAGTAATCAATTCTTACTGTTCAAATATCTTACAGAATAGTGAAGGAGACAAAGATCATAACTCCTGGGAGTCCAATAATTAATAGAGCCTCTTTGAGGAATAATTTGTTTATTTCAGCAATTGATAATTAGAAGTATGACAAGGTCTTCCTGGAACCATGCTCGTGAGTTGTTCTTGATAGTTTTGCAACACTTGGACACAAAATATGTTAAAATCTGGCAGTCAAGTTTAATATTCATTTTGAGTGTGGATCCACTTTCGATGTCCCTACTTTGAGCTTTGGACTATGAAGTATTACCCGATGTTTATACTTCCCTCCTCACGAAAGTGACAATTCTGTCACAACAGAGTTTGTCTTTGTCTGTAACAAAGTTTGTTAAGATGACCATTCATGTTATAAGTTTTGGTACCTTTGTAACATTTCCTTTGCAAATCCTGATTGATTAAAATACTCAGCATTTTTCATTTCTTGAACCAATAGGATTTTATAAGATCTTATATTTAAGTTTCTCTTTAGTATTAATTTGAGTCAATTTTTTGATAAAGTCAGTAATGCGTTTAACTTCATACTCTCGTTGCTTTTTTCAACACTTTGCATGTGTCTTAAATTATATGAACAAATGTCAACATATTCTATAAATATCCACTATTTTATACATAAAATCCCAATTTTATACTGCAAAGACTGTATAGGCACTTTAACATATCAATTTATTGTGTTTAAAATCTTTGCTACATAAAAAGACTTTAAGATTCACTATCTGAATACCTATATGTGTACCAGATAGCCTATAAAAGAGTCAACATTATTTGAAAGAACCGAATTTCTTACAAAGATAAATATATTGAAACATTAACTATTTTCTTTTGGTATTTGAATATTTTCTATTATATTTAATGGAAATGACTACAATTTTAATTGAAAATATGTTTTATTTCACATTTCGTTTCCCAGTTCACAATTTTTAGAGTTGGAAATCAAAACGTTAAATGTTTTCAATTAAAATTATGACATTACACACAAATATTTTTAATTTTACTGACAACCAACCATTCATTGATACTTTTTTGACTTTGATGTTTTAATCATGCATTTTTCTTTCAAAATATTTCTGTATCTACTCAATCTGCTAAATTCCTCTGCAGACCCTCAACTTGATTTACTTGTTTCCAAGTTAAATTTCCATAACTGAATAATTCTGTCTTGCTGGAAGATTATCTCCTAATATTGAGTTAGCTGAGCTTAATTTTAGTTCTTAAACGGTTTTCTCGGGTATTGAAACCAAGAAATTTTTCTTCTCCCTGGTCATTTTTTCCATAAACTTTGTCATTTTAACGACATAAACGAAGTTTATGTGTCATCAATTCTTGTGTCGTCAATTGACGACACAGTGACTGAAAGGGTTAAAGTGTATTTGAACAATTTTAAAACATTATATTTTGATATAGAATAAAAAACAATTGCTTAAGTACAAAACCTTGTAACATGCCAATTGTTACAGTTTTATTGCCACTCATAGTTTATTCCCGTTTTTACCATTTGTTTTCTGTATCTCAGGTAACTATATTTCCTCCATATTATTACTGAATGGTCGATATCTAGTATGTGGTGCACAAAATTAATTATAGATTATAAATTGTATGATTAAAAGTCACCAAATAATAAAATAATCTATTTCAGGCGGTGAAACAATAAAACAAATCAATCAACAATCTGGTGCATATTGTGAGTTAGATAGGCGAGCTCAAAATCAGAATCCTACCGCGAACGAAAAAGTATTTAATATCAAAGGCGATCCTGATTCGATTGAAACGGCAAAACGAATCATCCAAGAAAAAGTACAAATGCCTTTAACTTTCGTATCACAAAGCGGCGGCGGTGGCGGCGGACCACCGATGAACACCAGCATGCCAACCGTAAGTATACATTTTATTTAAACATTTCCGTTTTCGGTTGTATAAGTTGTCCTACCTAATGCTCAATTATTATTTGGTAATAGTTGTAGTTTCGCTTTAGGACTACAGAAACATCAAAAATTTTACCTTACATTAAACGAATCTTGTTTTATGTAAAAATATTTTTGAAACACATTATTTAGGAAGTATAATTTCATTGTTTTTAATATTCTTATTATTTGTTGCTTCCTAGGGTGCCGTGTACCTAGGGAACGTCAGCGACTACAATGCTTATAATCTTATATTAATCCCAGTTTTGGCTAGGCATAGCAACTTGGTTTGCTGTTACACCTGTCCACTATTGCAAATTTCTCAACCAGAAGACTTGGGCCTATTCATTTATTTTCTGTAATTTCAGAATATAATAATATATTAGCACTTCGAGCCAAGCAGTTTCATGGCTTGGTTTACAATGTTCCTCCATTTTTTTTTGTTTGTTCTTCGTGTTTCTTCTCCGTGTTTGTTCTTCGCTTTTTCTCTCTTTCATTTTTACTGTTTAGAATTAGCCGAAGGAACTCATATCTTGGTCCTCGAACATCTTCATTTCTGGTTCTGCTGGTCCATTGTATTTTGACCATTCTTTGATATAACCACATTTCCAATGCCTCAATTTTATTCATGGTATCGATGTTCAAATTCCAAGTTTCACACCCTTACAAAAGAACAGCCCATACATAGCACCTTGCAAACTTTTCACAGATTTCCAAATTCTTCTAGGTATTAATCACTAATTTAAGCAAGAACAAGAACATTCAGTATTTTAAATCATTTTCTTTCCACGCGCCGAGTTATTACCAGTTTATTTTTAAGTAGTTTGAGTACAGTGTTGTTTCATTGGGAACATATATGCAGAATATGCTGAAATGACAATATCTAAATCAGCAGACAAAAGTAATAATTTCTAAAGCTTTTAAGTTCACAAACGTTTATTTATAATTTACAAATAAATAACATTTCAAATAATCAAGTTTTTACTTACTGGGGTATATTTATCACATTTCTAATAATTAAGTTCTCATTAGAATGAAATTTTGCTAGTAAATTATTAATTTTATGCGAATCATTATTTATTAGCGATGTCTTCTATAATCTGATATTTACAAAATTATTAAATATTAAGCAGAAGCGTTTAACAATTAATATATAAATATATTATGAAGTTAAAACTTCATTATCGTTATCTAGAACATAAAATAGATAACTAGCCATCGTTTTCTAAATGTTATTGTCGTGGCTTTTCATTATCTTGTACTATATACCAGATTTGATTTTAGGCATACCCAGGCATGGCACCACAGAATTACAATCCTCAGAATAGTTGGGGAATGCAAGGCGGTGGTGGTGGAGGAGTTGGAGGTGCTGGTGGTTATCAACAGCAGCAACAGTGGGGAGGTCAACCACAAGGTGCTGATTCACAATCAGGTCAACCCAACAAAGTACAAGTAAACCCATCGACCGGCCAACCAGATTATTCCATGCAGTGGGCAGAGTATTATAGATCTTTAGGTATGCACAGAGAAGCAGAAATGATCGAACAACAGGCGAAGGCTAAAGCTACCGGAGGTTCGATGCAAACGGCTCCTGCTCCAGCCCAACCAGCTGCGCCCACCCAAAATGCTACTCCCTCATCTCAGGCTGATTATAGTGCCCAATGGGCCGAATATTACAGAAGTATGGGTAAACATAAGGAAGCTGAAGCCATTGAAGCACAGATGAAAAATAAAGTAAGTTTCCGCTTTGTTAGTTGTTATTATTTTTAAATAACGTACGTTTTTAGGGGCCAATGCCAGGAGCGGCAGGTGGAGCAGCGACTGGACAAGCACCAGCTGCACCAGGAACTCAACCTGGTGGATACTCCCAAGCCCAAGCACCTTATGGTGGTTACCAACCTCAAGCTGCAGCTGGTGGTAAGTTTTTTAATTAAATAAAGTGATATTTTTGTGACTTGTGAACATAACAGAACTTCATAACAGTAGAAATCAAACAAAGAATAATTCTAGCAAACAGTTGCTGTTTTAGGTATCATTAGACCTTTTTTTAAAACCCGTTTTTGATACAATCAGGAATTTCTTTATGTATATAAAAAAAGTATTTTGAGCACCTTTTCTGATAGTGAGTTGAACTGTCCAGTAGACGATTTTATAATAATTTGTGGTCCATTTCCAAAGAAATATTTGATATAAATCATTCCATTTTGAAGGTTTTGATATTTTGCTGACCAGGCTAAAAATGTATTTACCGAATTGTCCTACCTAATGCTCAATTATTGTTTAATAATAATTGTAGTTTCGCTTTGGGACTAAATCAATTTCAAAAATTTTACCTTACATCAAACGAATCTGTTTTTGTGTAAAAATATTTTTGATACAGAATTTTTGTAATGTAATCCATATATCTACATTGGAGAAAAAGCTTAATTCTTGATCTTAAAACTTTCCAGTTCGGGCGTAAGTTGATATAATCCATGACTGGTATTGATCGTTAGATATCACGTTGGCTACCATATTCGCTATCGTGATTATTGACAGCAGCTCTAAATAATAATGTAGTCATTTTTTCATAATATAATGGTCTTAGATTTTTCAGCCATTATGTTCTTCTACCAGGACAACTTTTGTCTTTAATCTTTCCCTAAATGATGAGATGCAACAATTCATATTTTTCTAGTTGCCTCTTTTTATTATACTGACCAGTTGTGTTGTTTGGTTCAGTTGTCAAAGGACCTCTTGATTTCTAACTCTGTGGACCCTACTTGTCTTTAGTAGATGGCTGTATACCCACATCTCAAAGGGTTTCAACAATTTGACTGGCCTCACTTGAGTCCTTGATTCCACTGTAATATAGTAGCACTGGAAACATATAGCAATTATTGCATTTTGCATTCGAATGCAAAAGTTAATAGTATTGCTGCAAAATATGTAAGCAATATCTCAAATAAAGAAACCAAACATTTAGTGGTGATGTGCAGAGTTTTCCATTAGTTTTTTCTGCTCTATGATATTGATGGTACTTTTTGTAATTAGGCTATTACGGCGGTCAACCTCAAACAGCTCCAGTCCCTGGAGGAGTACCCCAAGGCGGCTATGGTTTCCCATCTTACGGTTATGGAGGCCAACAGCAACAACCGCCACAATCTCAGGAATAATCAAGAAAGTAAGTCAAATATACTTTCGTTTGTTACAATTTTTATTTTATTACCTACATTGGAAAACAATGATCTATGGCTTATATATATTCGTATATTTGAAAAACTTTGCTATATATATTATATATTAAATTTATATTTATTACATTTTTGGAATCATACGATGTTATTTATGCATTTTAGGAATATTTATTTATTGCAAATGCATACTACTGGTTTATGTTTTGGCGATTGTTTTCTACGTAGCGTTAAAAATTTTGCTTTCCTTTTAAGCATTCTGCCCACATGGTTTTATTCACATTTAGTTAATAATTAATTGACGTTGATCGATTAATAATCTATCAACGTTCTAGAGACTTCAAGCTATATAATCGATTACCCAAACAGCGATATATATTATTTAGGTGCAGAGATTTATGTAATTCTGTAGTTAAGACCATTGCATAGTAATGGTCCTGTTATATGCCTATATTAGGGCGACATCTTTCAACTTTAAGATGCTTAAGGTGAGTACATTAGTAGTAGTAAGATGCTAAATTCCTTATATCTTAAAACAAACAGATGTGATGTTGATGTTTCGGTTTTCATTTTGTTACAAATACTATGAATTTATAATAGTAAAAATGTATTTTGATGGGTTTGATCGATATTTGATGAAAATGTATTTTATGCATTTTATACTGAAAATTCTCTTTCATAAATATAATTTATTGACAAATTGATAATACTATATTTTTCACGTGATTTATATCAATATGTATATATTTTGGGTCGGCGGTGAAAGATTTTAATCGACTTCGTTTAACGCTAGAGCAAAGTCAAATCGCTGCTTGTACATGTCTGATAAAAATCCAAATACCAAAAAGTATCAAAGCAACACATAATAAACATTTGAAGTACATCTCACCAATTGCAACGTGGCCGGAGATTGAAATTTTATCTGTTCCAAGTAGAGACTAGAGGTTAGGTTAGGTAGTCTGGAATTATCTTTGTATAATTCTGAGCAGTAATATTTCCAGATATCTGCAATGCTATCTGGTTTTTATTTTTGCATCATGGTCTTGAATTGTCTGAAGTTGTGGTAAGTGGAAAAGTTACCAGATAATTGTAAGACTTAGGAACAACATGAATTATTTTGTTGTAACAAATTAATAAAAACGGCTTTTGGCTCTTATAGAAGCTATTGTTAATATCTAAATGTACACATTGTACATAGTACATTGTACATAGAACACTTATCCGCATCATCCAAGTGGGTTACAAATATTTATTGCTTGTTTCCTTTGGCGATATAAAAGATTTTACAGCAGAATCTATATTTTTTTATTTGCAACAATTCCTTGAATATGGTACTGTTCCGCACCCATGACGATTTTTTTTTTCATATATCTAATAGTAACTTAACAAGTTTGATTATTTAAAACATTTGCGATTTACTTAAATAGAATTCTTCATTAATTGAATATGGTACTGCACTTCAATGTTTAATAAAGCTTTACAGCAGATTGAGTACCTAATAATGATAGAACTTTACCGCGCAATTTGAGGGATGTGATTTCCATCGGCCACATTACAATCGTTGAGCGAAGCCTATTTTTAATTAAAATTGTGGTTTATTTGCAATAAATATAGTAGCTAAATATAGAAATGGCACAAGAAAGTAATTTCGGAACCATATTAATCTTACAGAAACAGACATAAGATGGATGCAAGAAATGCATTGGCTTTTTGTACAAACAACCACTTCAGTAGAAAAAATGCAAAATAGACGTTAACATACTGTCAAACAACAGCGCTGTTATCAATTTCTATAGAAAAGATAAAAAATCCTCAAGACAATTCTGTTTCTCTTAAATTGATCAGCTGCCGACCCATAAATCTCAGTTCACTTGTTGAAATACTTCACTTAAGATGAATCGACACCACTGTCATGAATTTTTTATTAAATTTTATGAAAAAAAATACACTTGCGAGATGTGCCTATTAAATAGCGAGCGTTCTATACATTTGTTATACGTTTATTTTATTATCACCTTTATTATATTCCCTTCTACATATACAACTTTCCATTGCAAGCGGATCTTCCTTGATTGGAAACAGTGCTTGTAGTCTTCCTATCAGTTCTTTCATAAGGGAGTCTTAGTTATTTCACATATTAAATTGACTCAAATATTGTTCCTCATTTAATGCAGATCTCGTCTTAAGAAGCTTAGTCAGGACCATTAATTCAGAACTTACTTATTCCAACTTTTTTGTCTTTCCAATAAGTTTGCCTCATGTTCATCGGTATTCATAGTGTCTATACCAACTTGTTTGGCACCTTTCTAATTCTTTGCATTTTATTATTGAAACGTGAAAATGTTGGCATACATTCTTGTGATATTTAAAATTTGCTGTACTCATTTTTTGTTAATTTCAAATTTCAACCTTAACTGATGATAAGATCTAAACAATTTAAACCTCTTTTTGGTATTTTCATCCGTTATTGACTTGAAAATGATTAAACCACTCAAATCAATAATTAAAAATATTAAAAATAACCTTTACACGATAAACATTAATTACCATAAATTCCTTGAAACAAACAACTCATAAGTGTTAGCGAGGGGACTGTATTCGAAAGAAGGATTCCCCTCTTCTCTAATGTAATAGAGCGCACTAACTGTGCTACAGGTGTTAATGCATTAATCATTTGCACATCTGGACCGCGAATTGTAATGGAATGTCGTTCAAGTGAGATTTATCAAACCTGATATTAAATTGAAATATGTTTGACCAGCGTATCTGAGAATTATAATACCTTGCGGTTAGTAGTGGTTCACACTAAAAAGGAAAATACATGCAAGAACATCAAGCACACCTGTGAACTTAAGAGAACTCATAACATTCTACTTACTCTCTTCTAGAATGTGTGGTCGATGTTATGGAAGCTATGGATGTTATGCATGTGTAGGTTCTTTCCGTAGCGTTAATCTGGCGATTAACATTTTAGACAATTAAGAAGACTAATTATATTTTCAAAAACTAAAATTATTATATACACTGGCCTGTCCTCACATATGGGGCGGAAACATCAACGCAGAAGGAAGAAAGACTTAGGAATATTTTAGCGTAAACGATCAAGGGCAGTGGCGCAAAAAATAAATTTCTAATTAATGAACGAGATTTCGTAACGTTCATTAAAACACAGCGACTTAGATAGAGCTAAAAAGCTATCGACAGGAACACCTATAGAAAAAGAAGCAAGGGCCGACTACGAATTAGGTAGTTAGATATGAATTGAGACCGACGGGATACTAGAGATTAGAAGATGGCAGCACATTACCTGAAACTGAACAGAATGGCGGCGAGCAGGCCAGGATCCACACAGGATCGTCGCGCCAAAGATGATGATGATGATGAATTATGTTTTCAACGAATTTCATTGTCTCAACACATTTTATGTCACTTATTCTGATTATTATTTAGGGAATAAATAAATCATACTGTTTTAACAATCAGTATAATTGGCCAAATGAGAACTAGAATCAAGATTAACAAATGCATTTATAAATAAAACAATAAATAAGTTATGCTAATTACCATCAGCCATATAAATAATCAGTATACTTATAAAATGAACAGAAAAAGTAGGATCAAAATTCGCAGAATAAAAACATCTTTTGGTTAATGTCCCTATTGGAAGGGGTACATTGAAAATGAATCTAATTTTAAATATAGCATAACTGTCTTGAGGCTCTATTCAGAGACGCACCCTTCTTCTCTTCTCCTCTAGATCGTCTCACACTCGGCTTATTTAGTACTACCATCTTTCTAAGACACTGACTTATATTCAGCTCGGCGGAGTGCTATTGTTGGAGGTGCTTAATTCCACATTTCAAGAAGGAATCATTTCATAAAACGAGTAGTTCCCTTGTTTATGAAATTTCATACCTTTAAAAATAGCACACTGCTGAGCTGATATTCATGAATTTTTTAGAACGATAGTAATACTGTAACTATCCATTTGTTACATTTTAGGATTTTATTATAGAAATTTTTGATACACAATATGGATAATTATATGAATTATCTAAAACCTACCAAGAATCATAACTCGCTAAACTCTCTGTAGAATTAAGGTATATACTATCACCTCTGTAGCTATACGTATACATCTCCATTAACCTTCGCGTTGCACCACTGAACTTTCACCTGAAAGTGTCTTCATATTTACACCTGTTACATTCAGTCTCTATTGTTTTGGTGAATTCGTACTTCTTGTACAACCAAGTCGACGCCATTATTTAATAGCCACATCTCGTTTGTTTACGACAGTAGTAAAAATGGTATAAATATTGGACATATTTTGGTAAAAGTACATATTTTGGCATTAGAACATATAGCAAACGTTTAATTTTGATATATATATATATTGTGGGCAGGAAGCAAAAATGTTTCAGGTGGTGTTAGAAGCAGCGAGATATCAGATTTATATATTTACAGATTTTAGAATATGGCCGCAATTGTCTGCTAAGAACTTCCAGAGAAAACATTTCTTAGACCTTAAGAATATTTTAAAGAACATTACATCAGGTATATTTTATAATCGCAGTGTTTGTTTCCCAGAACTAGAAGTTTCACACTCACGCTATACCAGATATTCAGTAATTATTAGATATTTAAATATTTCATTATAGATTTAAGTATTTTTTTTTCTGTTCATACATTTACACATGCAGTTGACATCAATTGGAAATTTTGTTCCAATAAAACGTATGACTACAATATTTTTATTTGCTTTTTATTGGTCCCATTGTATTTTGAAAATATAATTGCTAATGCTTATTGTCGTATTAAATACTACCATGAATGTGTTTTACTTTTTATTTTTGACTGTGTTAAATATTTTTTCTTGTAAAGGTATTTTTATATAGAACGTAAGTTTAAGATTTACTAAGTGTTATTGTATGAGGTTATTCGGTAGGTAAAATGGACAATGGAGCTTGGATCTGCAAATAGGTAAGGAATGTAAGGTTTAGTCGCTGCATCACTTGGCTAAAAGTGACATTGATTATATCCATTAATTTTATAAAGATTGAAATTGTGAGTATACCAATAATTACATTGCTTCTATTAGTATATATTTCTTCCGTTCTTTATCCCTGTTAATGTTTAATACTACTTCAGTGACAAAGATTGAATAATTATTGATACAATTTGATGCTTCCATAAACAAAAATATTGTGTGTTTCAATAAACGTATGTTTTTCTCCGCCAACAACAGTTTCACGCATTTAATAAAGTATTTTTTAACAAATATGGAGTTTAAACGAAGATCTAGATCAGTGGTTCCCAACATTTTTCCCCTGATCGCCGCCTTAGACAGGTTTCACCAGTTATGAATACTAAAATCGCCCCCCCCCTCCCCATTAAAACAAATAATGAATTGATACAAAAGGTAAGTATCCATATTTATTTATTTTTTACATTTCGTGAAATGACAAATGGTTATACTTGTGTAAAAGAATTGTTAATGGCTTTCTTGGGCCTTCCTCACATATTTCTTTGTCTGGTTGTTGGTTAATGTTGGTTAATAAAAACCTCAAATCCTCAAACCCTCTTTCTATTATGTCGAGCCCATTTCTTTGTCTGTTTTTCAATATACACACAGAACTAAAACCTTTCTCCACTAGATATGTTGTGGGGAATGATAATAATAATAATAATAATTTGATTGCATTCCACAATATTAGATACACTTCTTTTATCCGCGGCCAAAATCTTTCATTCCCACACTCCCGAAACAAACCTTCAATTTCAACATCATGTTTCAAATTAATAAAGTTTTCTTGAAGAAAAGGAGGTACCGTTGAAACTTTCAAGCTGAAAGGATTGATAAACCAAGTTGGCACTTTCAGACTAGTCAAATCTTGAAATCGGGACTGCAGATCTTTTTTCAGTGTTTGAAGGTGGAGGCAGTTTTTTAGGTGCTGACATTCTGAGAGCAAAACAAAAGAGTAAGCCATTACGGCTTATTGAGAAGTCAAAGAATAAAAACACTATCTCGCAATTCTCAATAATTATATTGCCACGCATCAACGTCACTGTCCGAATTCTAACATTGTGACGCCACGTGTTCGATAAGTTAAGTGGTTATGTCCGAATTGAAAGACAGACTTAACAGTTTCACAAATAAATCACAGTATCTTTATTAAAATAACAACTCACTGAACATAATGACTGTCAGTTGTAACAAAACAACTTTATATATCACAATACAAAAATCGGGAAAGAAAGACTCTGCATTTGAAGCGACGACAACCTCGGCCGTTCGCTTTTTGGTTGAGTCAGATCGGTAGGATCGGTACCTACATCGCACAATACGAAAGCTCGATCAAAGGAAAATGCGGAATTCGTTATAATGTATAATTATAACGATAATGTATATAATTAAATTGTATTATGATTCATTGTTCTCTGTGACTAGACTAGATGTTTATATTATTATTACCTGCATTGTGTATTGTATTTTTTTTCCTCTTTTCTTATTTTTCTCAACTACCCATTTCTCGTTTTCCGGGTGCTAAACGCCCCCCATATGGCCCCCTTCGCTCTATCGCCCCCCTGGATATCTCAAATCTCTCCCCCCGGTAACAATGTATCTAGTTGAAAATGAGACTCATCTTTAATGAGTCAGAACATGCAGCCACATCTGCTAGTGCTTATCGAGAAGACACTGCCAAAGCTATTCCTAGAGAGCATTATTTAGCAGCACAAGTTAGGCAAATATGGAAACAGGCTTTATTTAATGATCACACAATATTTTTGTCCCTTTTACTTTTCGGGACATGTCACAATGAGAATATTTCAGGTAATACTTACAAAGACTAAACACATCTATGTTGCCTTCAAATGGACAATCAGTGTTACTTTTAGTTTGAAGTTTTTAGAAGACAAGCAGGTATTGTCCAGTATAAGTTAAGTTTTAGTTTCTAATGTGTACTATTAAATCGGATTAAATATTTCATTGTATATTCATTAAACATGACCTATATGATTGGTGTTTGTTGTTTTTTTCTTTTTTACAGATTCTCCTTAGTCGGTAGGGTACAATGTTCCTACCTGACGTTGGCGACCCATTTAACCTTAAACCTTCTTTCCGGTTATATTTATCGATTTTTTTTTTAAATTATAACAGTTCTATGAATTCATTTTTTGATACATATATTGATAACAATGTGGCGGTATTTTTGGGACAATTTTTAGTGTGCCATATTGACTGTATTTTTTCTATTTATTTTATATTCACAGATCTAAATATTTTCTAAAAGACTTGTTATTAATATAAGGGAATTTTAAACTTTTACATGTTTGTTTAATTGCATAATCCAATTAATGTTTGAAGAATATTGCTTTTTGAAGAACATGCCTTAATCTAGGTTAGTTTAATGATTTTCTACAATAAATTTGGGTTTTTGTGTAAGATGCCAAAAGTTATTTGCCATTATATTAGTTTCATTAAGGTGTAGACACTTTAAAATCACTGAAACAGTAAAGAAACTAGAGCAAACTTATGAACTAATCATATCTGTGAGTATGTTCACAGAAGATTCAGGTGTTAATTATCGATCATCAGGAATAGAGAAGGAAAAAATCATTGGTGAACTAGTCCAAAAACTGGAAATATGGACAAACTTCGAAGTCAGACTAAACGTAAGATAATATATGAGAGAAAGAACACTGCAAACAGAGGAAGAAGTGACAAGTGATCATTTTTCTGAGCTTTTAAAAGATAATACACTATAAAACTGACTTGAAACCTTCAAGCAACTTAAATATAAACCTACTATCCTTATGATGTTTTTTCATGATTATGTGATAACATAATAGGCAAAACTTACTCACCAAAAACATAGAACAATACAAAAAACCCTAGATACATCAAGTCTGCTTTGGACATGAAATACAATAAAATACAGTGGAGGTAAGCCTCCAAAATTCATATAACCAAAGACCGGATATAAGGAAAACAGCAAGAGGAGCAGTAAACAAGCGAGGTGGACCAATATTTAATTGAATAATGGAATGAAAACCTAAAAACAGGCGTGCCAAACTGCATAACCAAGGTGCATAATATGGAAGTTGAAACCTACAAATGATTGTTGAGCTAATGATGATGGTACAAGTGATAATTTTATAGTTATTCAGAATGCCTGTCTTCTAAAAACGTGCACACATTCAAAGCAATGTTCAAAAATATTTTCTTTAGATTTGAGGTCGACATCAAAAAAGTACTCAGAACACAATTTTTTAATATGGACAAGAAGTAAAAAAAGACAACTCAAACAACTATTCTGCCTATATCTACCCTTCATGTTAAATATACATGTATTTATATTGGTTGGAATTTTTTTAGCGCCATTTTTAGATTTTATTAATAGATACATAATTTCGATATGCTCACAATATATTAATAGATACATAATTTCGATATGTTTATAACAAACTATACAACAGGTTATATTACGATATTTAAATTTTACTAAATTCTTTTAATCGTGTTATAAACAATTATAAGTAACAAAAAATGCCGGGAACTGAAGTTTCCGGACATAAAAGTGACTGGTAAGTATTTTTCAGGAATGTTTGGAGTGGTGCTGATACATTATCTATTAGGTTGATCGGTTGATTGATCCTATAATATACAAACCATTTTTTATGATATCATAACATAGGTATTAACATGACTGAGTCATAATAAGGAAGCAAAAAGATTAGAAATATGCAATGTTTACGATTCATTAATGCTATTATCAGTTTTGAAATTGCTATTTTATCTAACAGTTTAAAATGCGTCGCAAACAAAGCAGTAGGTAGTTTTCATTGTTGTTTTATTTTGAGATTTAGCCCATGATTTGATATTTTTTGTAATCTCATGTACTCAAAATAGTCCGGGCTCAACTGTTCATCGCTTATTCGTTGACACTGAAATGTTTAAAATGGTTGAAATGTTTGCTACATGGACTGGATATTGTACGGTCACTCATTATTTTCTTCCAGGTCACCTCTTAGACCTGGCACCTCTCGGCACGATTTTACCTCTCGGCACTAGCTGAGAGGCATATTGTGCCCAAATATGCCACTTATATTTGTCTCTCTCACTTCTCTGTCTCTTGTCTGGCTACTCTTCTAAATACTTCATCTTAGTAACATGATCTGCTTACAAGAAAATACTTTCTTCCAGCATGACAGATACAATTTCATCAAATACAATTTCAATATATTCAAAGTGTTTTCGTCCTGTGTGACTTAAAATTTGAGTTCATGATCAAATCAATCAATCAATTTTTATTCGAGTTTATGTTTCCATTTGTGTCTATCTAGAGCCAAGTCAGTCAATGTATTGCAAATTGTGAGCCTCTCTCATTTCTGATCTCGTCTTTGGCTTGTTCCCAGTTCAGTTTATCTTGTTCCGTTCTAATGTGGATTTTGCTTTTTTCCTTTACTTATTTCACATTTGTAACATTCCGGATCCATTTGTTCATTATCTTTTTGGTTTCATAGGTATATCAAATGCAAGTAGACCTACTAGCAATTAAGTGTAAAATACCGAAGTGGGCATACCACATCTTGCTTTTAAAATAATTTCAATTTTGAATAGAAACATTGAAAATATTAGCCATGGATCGACTCTTTGTAAGGACAAATCAAGTATTATTGATTGGAAGATCATGAGATTTAGAATATCTTGACTCGTATTATATGTATTGCTGAATTTGCTTATTTATATATACTGCTTAAGCTTGAGCCATCTTCTTTCAAAGAATGACATTTTCTTACTTTATTGATATATAATTATATTTTATTCATTAGTTTATAGGTCATTAGTATTTGTGGTATCATTAACCTTCATAAATCCGTGGTCAAAAACTTAATTAAGTACCAAGTGGTGAGAAAGTCTACTCACATATCTCGGTTATTTTTAAATTATAGTTAAGAATATCAAAAATTAATACATTCTGATTATAAAAAAGATACATGTGGGAGAAACAATTTAAATTGATAAAAAAAAAGAATTTGACATTTTCAATAATAATTTAATTATACACTTGTAAGCTGTTATTTTTTGAATGATTTTTTGAATGATTTTATATTGATTGAATTGAATTTTATATTTTAATGTTGCATATTCGTTTCTACATTTTACTTTAACTTTATTTTTTGTTGTTGTCAATTCCTTTGTCAGTTCTGTTGTATCTTCTTCACTCTTTGTTTTATTGTAGTGATAGAAAATGTCCGGTTTGTAATCATTTTCATCTAAACTTATTTTGTGATCGTTATGTTCTGTCGATGTAAAGAATAGCTGTTGAATTTTTCTTTATTACATAGGCAACTAAGGTTTTATTTTCTTTAAAGGAAAAATTCTTGAAAATTCGGTCTTATGCCTTGTTGGAAGTAATTCTTTTGGAAATAAAAGTTTATTTTTAAGCAGTGCTCCACGCAAGGTAATGTCTTTATCTGAAAGTTTCTTGGCTTACTCAATACTGCTAACAAAAGTTAGTAGTTATTTCATATCCTGTAGATATTGATTTAAATTAGCCAAGACTCAAATTTTTAAACCGTACATTCCGGTATACCCTTCATGTAAACCAGAAAAGGAGTCTATAGTGTTCGAATGGGACTAACTGCTTATCCACGCATAAGTACCCAGATGGATTTAGAGATTTTTTGCAATTTGATACTCATGAGTTTCAAGATAAAATCATCGAGTCTTTCTTGTTTCAGAATTGTCGCATCTTGGAATAAAAAAAATCTTTTTTAATCTATTGCTAGAGATGTTGTCTAATACTAGAAGTCAACGAATTTGGATGTTTGTTCCATAACAGCTCTAAAACGGTGTGTCGAGCTTCAAAATTAATAAGCAAACCAATAAATTCTTTCAGTTTTTCTTCCTCTTTCTTTGCACAATATGAATATTTTTTTGCTTTTCTATTCGTCTATAAACTATTTTTATGTTATATTTTCTCCTTAATATTCGTATTGGAACTAGACCGCACAACTACTATTTTTAGACATATATTTTGAATTTTCAGCGCAGTTGCACCCAAGGAATAAAACTTGCTATCATTTGTTTCAAGTAATACAAATAAATCAAAACTTACATATATATTTATAAACATAAACATAGGAAAATGAGTAAAAAGATATTTTAAAAAATATCCCCAAAATTGATATCTGGGTTTATGAAGGTTAAACAACCTATTTTTTCTTTCCAGTTTATCATTATGGATAGACTGTTATTTTTCTCATTGCTATTAATATTATTTACGTAATATGTAGTATATTTATTGCCTGATAACATTTTTAAATTATATTATTTTATATTTACTCTTCTACAATTGTAACTGAATATATTCAAATGGATGTAGGAAACCATTTAGCCGCAGGCACTGACTACACAATGGACTGAAATGGTTATGTGTATGTACTAAGTAAATACAGCAAAACCGTTATTGCATGCCCCTGCTTCTGGATCGTCTAAAAATACTAGTGAAAGTAACAAAAAATTAAATATAAACTAAGAAAATACATCAGGAAACAGAAAATAATCAAAATGGGAATGATGAAGTTCAAAAGAGAGATCATCTACACATAAATGCGAAGATGATTAAACAAATTTGTAATAAACGAATGTTTAACACAAGCAAGAGATCATGTCTATAAAAAGCGAGATTTTATAAAAAAAATGGCCAAACTAAAATAACCTTAACTACCTCTTGCTCTGACAAGTAGAATGGTATAGTGTTATATTCTTTTGGTTCTCTGTTATAGTTAAGAAATAGGAAAAGAAATGAAAATTATATTGTAACACGTTGAGTGCCATATGAGTTCAACATGGACTCACACTATGGGATCGTAGTGCAATATGAACCAACTCTGGTGACACCATTTATGGCAACATTATGTTAATATCAAGAAAATTAAGATTCTTGTAATCTAAAATATGAGAGACTACTAACAATGCAGGATAAAAAACATACTGTTGTAGAATTTTCTTTAAAAACCATGACATGATTTGAAATTGTAATGGAAACTGGTCGGTGGAATTTTTCCGCACGGTATCATCTATCCGTACGGTTTTAAAATAAAATCGTTTTATTTTAAAACAATGTGCGAAGTCATTGCTGACATCCAATCCAGGCCCACAGGGAAGAACTTACGGATTCAAACTCAAAATTTAGTTCTTCAAGACTTGTATGAAAGTTTTTTTTTATATTTGTACTCTTCGATATACTCTCATTTAATAATACAGTTTCAACAGTTGTCGTAAGTATTGAATACAACAAAAGATTGAAATCTATTAAAAGTTTTGATTTTGACAATACATTTTGACCATTTGCCATGTTATCGCTTAATGATTTTTTAGGATATGATACCAAATTGGAATAATTGTATATTTGACAAATATTGTTTGTTATTTATTTTCTTATAACTATATATTTCTAACATGAAATTTTTTGAATGGTTATTTATATAACACATAAAATCTTCATATACTGACATGAATATATATTATCGTTATGCATTTGTGAGGTTTATACAATTTTAACTGTGCTATTGTTTATACCTAAACGGTAAGATTTTTCGTATATTTCTCGATATTCTTTCCATTATTTCGCCAATTGCCATGCCATGTAAATGTACATTTGCTATTATCATATATTTTCTTCGATTTCTATATTATTCTATATTCTATTTTCTGTTTATAAAAAGTATGAACTGTATATTTATTTATTTTTATAATATATAGTGATATATACATGTAAAGATAAAATTTTCCGCATTTTTCTTAATATATAGTGGGCTTTTCTATATATCTTATTCCGTTTGTTGGTTGATTTCATATATTTGCCATTTTCTACATAAATTATATTTGATGATATATGATTTCATGTCAGAAAAGTGGGAACCGAGTCGTCCTAAATGAAATTTGGAAAGACTGGCTTCGCTACAGCCGAGATATTTGCCATCAACAAAAAATACTCAGAGACATGGTAAATGGTGGGGTTCGGAGAACGGGGTAAGTGTTGATAGACTAAAAACTGTTGATTTCTACCGATTTTACACTATTTAACATTTTAATAAACAAATTATGTGCCATGGCATTGTCTAAGTGTTCGTGTTTAATAACACTTTTAAAACACGGTGTTTTAATTACCCCATTAAAATGTTGCTCACTCCTGTTCAGAATATCATATTTAAAATAGAAATTATGACATCTTTCACATCGCTAATATTCCATTTACCTACGCTTAAAGGTATGACTAGCTTGTAACTACAGTTTGTTCACTTGGTTATAGCTGTGAAAACGGTTGTTCCACTGTGGTCTCGAATTTCACTGAAAGGTTTAATATAAAAAAATTCCTGTTACGCACATACGAGCCCCTTCCCGTATCGGTTGGTCCCAACGTTAGATTGATAAGAAAATTAAATTTTGGAGAACAAAAATAAAAGCGCAGCTTTTTTAGTAAATTTTAGAAGTTTTGATGTATCGAACATTTTAAATTTCCTGGTTATAGAAAATATTTAATAACGTAATGAAAACTATTGATTAAACAGAATAATAATAAATTTAAAAAATCTCATATAATATGAAAAATTAACAAAAAAAGTGGAAGTTTACCACTGATTTAAATCCCCTTTATTTTTAATGACATCCACAATTCTTGAAGGCATAGTTTTTACCAAGTTTTGATCAAATTCTAATGTAAACGAATCCAATATTGCAATTTTTCCTCCAATTCGTTGACGAACCTGACAGGATCTCTGCTTTTTCATGTCGCGCCACAAAGTCTGTATGGGAGACAAATCGGGACTTTTAGAAACCCATTCCAGAAGTGGTGTGCCATGATCTTCAAAACTCTTTTTTGAGGTATGACAACCTTTGCGGTCCTGTTGAAAGACAAAATCTTCCGCTGATGTTAAACGGTGTTCCATAATCAGTAAAAGAGATTCTTCTAAAATATTTGTCCGTGTTTACAATCTTGACAGATGCAGAAAATTTGACTTGTCTCTTCAGACAGTAGGGATAGAGAACTTTATTTTTCCTACGAATGACGCGACTCCTACTGTCTTCAACACACATTTCAAATCTGGACTCATCACTCAATTGTATTCCTTTTCATTGCGACTGAGTCCAATCTTTATGCTCTTTTGACCATCTTAGTCTGTTTTCTTTTGTTGAAATGTTAAAAGTGGCTTTTCCTTAGCCTAAAATAAAATGAAATTTATTAAAAACAATTCGTGTACTAATTTTTTTCAACTATAAAACTTTGTAAGTACCAAATTTGCGGGCCTCTCTGTGACATGTTGATGTAGAAACGTGTCTTCCAATAAAGTCACTCCATATAATTGGCTCATCCATTTTTCACTATAATTTGACTTGATGCCCTTCGATCTGCTTCGGTTATTTTACTTTTTCGTACATTTATAGGTTTTGTGACGACCGAACCTGTAGTTTTGTATCTTCTGACTATATTTCTTACACTATAGCGTGACAATTGCAACATGCTCGCGATTTCCGAATTGGATTTTCCACAATTAGAAAATCTAATAATGATTGAAAAATTTTTGTCATCGATAACTTTACCTTGACCCATTGTACAATCCACAAACGGCAAAAAGCTTTACAATACTACAAAATACATTTAACATTAACTGACAATATTATTGTGTTGATGTCATTTTTCCATAGCTACCTCTGGATTTAACGTAATTGTGGAAAAATCAACGTATGTTGCCATAGCCAATAAATAAAAAATACCAGAAGGGTAATGCTTTTAATAAATATTAATAAAAATGCCATATTAATTAATATGGGAACAAAAAAATGCAGAGTATAATTTGTGTATGGTAATCAACTTAAACTGCAAATTCCATAGGTGGACCAACTGATATGGGAAGGGGCTCGTAATTTATTTAAGTTACAGCATATTTATGTAATACACTTCTAATAACTAAAAAGTGATTGTTCAAAAATTATCTCAATACTTGAGGTATATTGTTACAAATCATATATGGCGCACCTCAAATATGGATTCTCTGTTTTGAATTGTTGCGACCATCATTCTGGCTTGTGATTATTGTAATTGTAGTTCGCGGTATATTCGGTACAGTTTAAATCTATCGTCTTCTCGGTACACCATACATACACTAAAACATCCTAACATGTTTACTTGCCCTTTTTGATAACGAGTCTGAGCCATATTTTGAAATTGGACGTATTTTTGTCTTATATTTGTATTTATCGATAAATTGAGAATTTGGAAAGTGGATTGAGCCCAAAAAGAGCCTGTTGGTTATGCGAATTCTGCGGTATGCTATTTCCAGTATTAGCAAATGTTCCCAGGTATACAAATTCATTAACTGCTTCTAAGATGATATCTTCTTTGACATAGGATTCGTAGTTACGTACTTTTCTTTATACATTTCGTTTTGTTGATGTGTATTATCGGGCCAATTTTTATTGCTTTTTTCCATTTTTCGATCTTCCCACAATGTCGATATCATCAACATAGCCAAGGTTTTAAGCTGATTTGTTATACATTAAACCCCGAGCTGTGTTACTTTCTCCAACGCTAGATTAAATAGTATACAGGAGGAATAGTCATCATTACGCAATCTGTTGTTTCTTTAAAAGTTTCCGACAACTCCCTCTGGATCCATCCTCTGCACTCAGATTCTTCAAGGATTTTGTTTGCATGGCTGCTTTGTGGTGTGTTAATACATATATCAAACCAGCCTGGTATTTGCCAATGTATGTGGTTTCATGCGGTGGCATAGTATAATGGATAATATTTTATAAGCAGTATTTAGAAGCATAATTCCTTTGTAAATAGAGCAACCGAAGATATCTGTTTTCTATTATATCACCATCATTCTGGCTTTACAACCCTGCGTGGGTTCTAGCCTCTTCAAGAATTTGTTTACAGTCGTCCCTATCCATCGCCTTCCTCCGCAAAGCATGTATTCCTATGTTTCTCATGCCTTCATCGACGTTATCGAGGAACCTTCTTCTGGGTCTTCCTCTTCGCTGACCAATGGGTCTATCAAGGATTGTTTTTCTAGCTGGGTCATTTTTTTGTTTTCTGTTATATGGTGCAAAGTGTTATAACCACAAATGAGCAATTTCTGTCTCTATATTTATTCTGTAAGTTATTGTATCTTGTCTACCATCTTTATATATTTCCGCCAGAATATCTATTCATGGTGATTTCTTGCTGACTATATCTAATTGCCTCTAACTTCAAGAATCGTTGGTGAGTCCTGTTTTCTCTCATCTGTTTCGTCTGTTTAGCTTATCTCATCTCATTCTTCTTTAAGGTTTTCTTCCTTGTCCTGATTAAGATATTCCAGCCATTCATTCTTTTGCGTTAGTTTAATATTGCCTTTAACTATTTTCTGTTCTTCTGTCATATTTCTGAATTCTATCTCATATTAAGATTTTCTATATATTTAAGGCCTTTATTCAAGTAGTCTCTTTTCTTTATTTTTTATCTTCTTTTCGTGTCATTCCATTGTCTGATAATTTTGTATTGTATTTCCAATTTTTCCGGTAAGCATTTTTTTGCAGTGCTGCATCCTACTGCCACCAAGAGCCATTCACTTATCGTCCATCCTCCTCCTTTCGCATTTGGACTTACGACCGGCAATATCAGAATTATTTTTATGTCTGTTTAAATTGGTTAAGAGAAAAAACAATATTTACTTTGTTAATGTAATTTCAGTTTGGTGCGTGTATGTGTAATGTCTACTTTATAGGATGAGACAAAGAAGCCGCACTAGCTTATAATAGAAAACAAGTGGTCCCGCTGCATCATTGCTAACTTTTTATCACAGTTCATATCTTCGAGTATATAATAAGATGTAGCTTTTCAATCACTTTAAAGACTTTGAGATGTGTACCTACAGAGAGAGGCGACTAAAACATCTACAAACTGTTCTAATGTTAAAGACTTACAGAAACATTGCAATAGATCAAACATGGGGAGTGGTAATGTAGTGGATCCACTGTGTAAAAGATCGAGAGGCAGAACAGTTGAAAGAAAGATAAGAACAGAAAAGAAAGTAACGGATAGAAGAGAACTGAAAAAATAGTATAAAACACCAGAAATTGTAAGTTGAAACTCAGATAGAACTGATCCTCTACATAAAAAGAATTTTTAAGTGAAAACGAGCTACGTTTATACGAGAGCGTTTAGCTGTTATGGTGATGGTTTTTTTTTAATTGGATATTCGTTATATTCACCAAAAATTTGCGAATAACTTTGAACATAAGTATATTTTATATTCCAATCACTGGTTACTACATTGGAAATCGTTATTCACATCTGTTCTTCTTTATGCAAGATCTAACCATTACACCTTTTTCATTTCCTTCCATTATAAGAATCTTTATTTTCTTATGCCATCATCTGTCTCGTCTTTCCGTTCCTTTCGGAATATCGAGATTCGATATCATCTCTTAAATTTCACATCCAGGACATTCTTCTCCGGACCGGATTCCTTCAACCTTTTCCTGCATTATATTTTGTAGGAATGTGTATTTTTGTCCCGCATTAAATGGCCAAGTTTTCGAATTTTCCTTTTTATGTAATTATTACTTCAGTTCTTTTGTCAAAAAGTTTGTAATTGCACTAACACGTCATCAAAGATACTCACATTGCTGGAGCCTTCTTTCTAGACGACTTTCATTTAATATACAAATATTTTATGTATGAGAGTACCTATATAAGTATATTGGATTTATGTTAATGCCTACACATCGTATAGCGCGATATTTAATTGTGTTATTAAATATGTCCTATTTTACGATGCTACTGACTATAATTTGTTTACATCCCTTGGTTATATTCAATTGCAATTTATTACTTTACATAAATTAGTATGTACAATACGATTGAAATACTTTTTACTGATTAGTTTAAATATGAAAATTTAAAGGTGGATATCTATTTGAACCTGAAAGAAAAATATATTATAAAAGGTGCTTCAAGAAAATATAAGTCAACTTAAGCAGAAACCTAACTATATTTCTCTGACACTTTTAAACGTATAATACAAGAATTTGTTTCGTAGTCTATTGTGGAAGTTTGAAATGAACTCACAACAAAATAAAGGAGGAAATAACAAAAATTAATAGTTCCGATAATTTTTGATGTTCGATTTTTCGATTGAAAATAAACAAAGAAAAATCGTAATAAAAAATTGTAAAAATATATGAAAGTTTGAAAACTATAGTCCGTCTCACCTTGACTTTGCAGTACAGGATCTTATGGCTAGCAACGATGTCAAATTTCATCAAAATGTACGTATTTGTAATATAATTAATATAAATATTGAATGGAGAGTTTTATGGAATTATAATACCTACATTTTGATGCTGCCAGAGGTTCTGAAATACATTCTTTTGAAGTGATTACTTGCGTGTGAATGAAATGAAAATAATTATGTATAGTTGTACACATGTCTCCGAAAAACTGACAATTCACATGTTGTATGTGATCATAGACAATGCATGCAAGGCATGCCGAGTATGCCCTCTATACAATCGTACTCTGTAATAGCCGATTATGAAGAGAGACCATAAGATATATTGCTGCTGCTGGCACTTTACCAAATAAAGCGCTTCGCACATGCATTCAGTCGGTTATAAAGAAGATAAGGTAATCTTGAAAGTTTGGGACGTCAATTTAAGAAAAATTTCAACAAATTTCAACAAATTTCAACAATTTGAGTGGCTCCATGAACTAACGAAAATTAATTGCAACTTCGAGAATTAAAACTAAATTTTTAATAATGAGTGAGCGAGTGACATTTCGGATTGGAAATGTCAGTATTGACACAATGTCATTTAAATATAAATTTATATTAAAAAATTATAATAATTATATGAAAAAGTTTTTGATCTACTATAATTATTACGCATATCAATTTTTGGTTGCCTTTCTAAATTGTTTTTTATTTAACCTGTAGTAATGTTTGATTACAATTTTTTTTATATAATCGACATCGCTGCGTTAAGAACTCCCATAAGAATTGCATTGCCCTATGTTCCGTGTATTGAAAAAAGTAAAGGTGAGACGGACTATAGACAACTTATAAAACTTGCAAAAAACAATAGCACCTTTATACGGTACCTCTTTTCATGCGTTGTTGCATACAACATTGCATTCGTCAAGAGATAAATAATATTTGCAACGTGCCCTTGTTTCATAAACTAACTAAATTTATATGTTTCCCAACATATGAACTTTTTTATTGCCTCGTTTAGCCGCAAGTTGACGAACATTAAATATGAATTTTCATAAAAAAATATCGACACCAAACTGAACTTCATAGTTTTGTACAGAAATGTTTGCATCGTCAGCTCACGAGGCGGCCACTGTCATGCTTTTGTTCAGCAAAGTGCAAACGTTGCGTTATGCCATTCGTCGTTTGATGGTTCCGATAAGACTTGCCTTTCGAGTACCCGGCTAGCGTTAGTGTGTTTTATTTCGAACGTCAACTTATCCTGATTCGATTCGAGGACGATTACGAGTACGTTATGCGGGGAGTTTGGCCCAGGGGGTACATCTATCAAAGAATAACGCAGGTATGCTGAGTGCAGGTTAACGATGTCTATCGCGTGGAACAAAAAAGCAAATGCTGGCTTAATCTTGATGTTCAGTATGAATAGAGACAGCGAAAGCACTGCCTATCGATCCTTTTGGCTTTTAGTCTATCGAGTTTTTATCAAGAAGTGTTCGAAAAGTTACCATCACATGGATAACTGGCTTGTGGAGTCTAAGTATTGATAGCGACGTCGCTTGTTGATCCTACGAGTTCGACACTTAATATCATTGCGAAACAAAATTCGCCAAGCGTTAATTGATCGTCCATAGTCGAGAACCGTGAATTGAGTTTTGTTCTTCTTGAGGCAGTTTAGTTTTACTGTACTGAGACTCGTCGTTGCATAAGTAATCCCGTATGAGAGCAACCGCAGGTTAGGACATTTGGTTGAAACACTTACTCGAGTGGGTAGTGGTGCCTGAACGCCTGTAAGACCATATAGTTTCTAGTCAAAGATGGCAACGATATCTTAAAAAAAACCTGACTACTAGACAATTTTCGCACGATGTCTTATTTCCGTTGAGATTATCGATTTACAGTGAGTATGATTCTTGCTGGTAGACCCGCTCTTTAGATGGATAAACATTGGTATTAAAATCTTTTCTGTTTTGGATTTGTCTTGTAGTTCCGCAGCTTGGGGATTTGTCCTGTAGGTTAGACGAGATCTCTGATATATATTAAATAAACTCTGCTTTCATGATCTGATTTTGAAAAAGTTCAATGATTTCAAATTTCAAAAATAAATCACGCAGATGAAAACACTAGTTACAAGAGTTACAATGAAAACACTTGTTTATAATGTGAAGAGTCTAGAACATCCTTTGAATCACGTGCACCTATCTTTGAATACAGTTTTATGTCGCCATATGCAAGTTGCATGAAAAGAGGCACCGTGTAAATACGCCACTACTCATATCCTCCAATTTGCACCGAACCGAAAGAAACAACTATATACCAATAACTTGTTAGAAGCTCACGCCCTAGTGCGTAACATACCTAATGACTACTACGACCACACTTACTGTTATACAATATAGAATATACTGAAGAGAAAGTACATGGGCAGATTTTTTGCCTTTTTAGTGGAAAATATCCTTATTCGAATAATTATACAATAGTATCCATACTGATTGGATATTGAAATAAACTATTGAATGATTTTGAAAGTATGAAGTACGACATTTTTGCATAATATGAAATATAGTACAAGTTTGCTTAAATCTAAGTAATTCTTCGACAACGATGTGAAAATTTATATGATTTTAATTTGTTATAATTTTATACATAATATTTTGAGACATTTTATTTAATAAAATATATATCTTTTAAATTACCTCCTATCTTCTAGGTAGGTTCTTTATTTTTATTTTACTAATTTTCATTATTGCTGATGGTTTTGAGTGTTTATTTGAATATTATTAATTTAATATGATCCAGGAAACCTTAAATTATATGATTTTTAAAACATTTAAAGATAAATTTAATAATAGAACTAACCTGCCATTGGCTTGTTAATTTTATCAGCTGTAATGGTTCCACTTTGTTAACATTTTAAGAACAGAAATATTATAAACCGAATATATGTACCTACTGTGCCATGAATAATTTTTCTTGCCATGATAAACTGTCCATTATGCTGCCAAATATCATTCTGCAAATGATCAGTTTTTGCTCACAGTAAAATGAATCAAGAAATTACCTTTCTGTATGCATCGAAGTGTGGATAGTTAAAAACTATTCTCTTTTGTGAAATTTTTCGCTGATTACGATTATGTAGGCGTTTCATCTCAAAAAGTGGTACCGATTTTTTATAAACAATGTTTATATAAATAAATTTAAATATTTAAAATCTGTAAACAAATTTTCGAAACCAAATTCAGATTTTTGCTTTAATCTGTGGCTTATAAGAATTGCAAGACAAAACAGGCATTGATAAAGGTGTTAGAGACATGGGGAATCTAAAATTTGCATTCCACGACATATATCCTCAACTAAGCAAAAATCCTTAATGGGTTGGTTTCTTGTACTCGTACAGAGTAATCGGAATAAAAATGAAAAGACAGTTAAGATTTGATTCCACGTATAGTGCGTCTATGTATCCGGTTATACGTATTTCGGTCTAATAGGCCTCTTCAGAACGGAAATTCATAGTCGCTCTGAACGTGAAAATAAATCTCTTCTGTCTTAGGAAGCAACTCTAACATGGCTTCGAATGGACGCAAATAGCGGCATCTGATATTAAAATCCGCAAACTAATTTTTGAAACCAAATTCAGATTTGCCCTTTAATCTGCGCCTTATAGGAATTGCAAAGCAAAACAGACGTTGATAAAGATGTTATTAGATACATGGGGAATCTAAAATTTGCATTCCACGACATATCTCTTTAACTAAGCAGAAATCCTTCCCCAAAGACTCCAGAGTTTAGTCCAACTTTGAGTCCTCATAACTTTTTACATGGTGTATCTTTCTCTAACAACTGCACATACATTTTAAACCTATTTTGATAATTACTATTAAAAAAAATGGAAGAAACGTTTTTTTATTGTTTTAACAAGCAATAAACAAATAGCTTTTCGCCCTTGCAGAATCACCAAGCACGCAGCGGTCTAGTAAGTGTTGATATTACGCGTGCTAAATAGTAGCTATTTTAAAATTTCAAATACCGCTCGAATCACGAGTAATGTAGACAACGTACCTACTAGCCCGCAGTGTTTTTATTGATTCTATAAGGGTGAAAAGCTGTTTATTTATTGAAAAAGAAAGTTTGTTCAATTTTGTTAATAGTAAATTGTCAAGATAGTTTTATAGTTGACTAGTTGTAACTTAAAATATTTAAATTTGAAAATTTATCTATTCTTTATAAAAATTGGTACAACTTTTTGAGATAGGGGATCTACATATTCGTGTTCAGCAAAGAATATTACATAAGCTGGAATAATTTTCAACTACCATGGATACAGAAAGGTACCCAGCTGAAGGACTTTAGATTTCATAAGTAAATTAAGGAACAATTTTCTTAAAACCTTTAAAGTAAATTTTGATTACACAAACTGATCACGAGTTTAAATATTACCAAATACGAAATTAATAATTTTATGTTCCGAAAAATAATTTAGGGTTTCTGTCCACAAATTTAAAAAATTTAAATATTATTTCTCTGTATTAAAAAATGCTTTACCACTTATTTTCATATATTTATTTTTTTTTATTTGATACGCTGTATTATTCTGACGTCACGCCACCGTTTTTTATGTTTGGTTAATAATTCTGGATTCTAAACGAAACGAATTTTCTATATGATCAGTTTTTTTGAACTTCGAAATATTTTAGTTGAAAAACTTATTTTAAAATGAACGTCGGGACATACCCTACAAAACGTTTTTTTTTAAATAATTTTACTTGTCATCTTAGAAAATTTGTTTATGGAGTTAGTACATACTTAGATCTAATTTTCTGTTGAACGTAAAATGAACTTTAAAGGTAATATAGAAAATTTGGTTTGCTTGGCATCGAGAGCTTAGTCGGAGACAATAAAACATGGCTTGTGACGCCATTATGAATGTGGGGTATTCTTATGAAATAAATTTCAGTTACTCTGATGACTTTGATTTTATGGAAATTAAAACCATAAGTTTTATTAATACATATTTTTTACTCCACTTCTACGAACTACATAAAATACATTATTTTGAATAAAGATTTTAAATATTTTCTGTGTTTTTATTAACCTTTCGAAAAGTATCAATGGAATGCATTGTTTATTGAAGTTATATGCAAGAGGCTGCTATTAAACCTGCTATTATTGGTAAGTAAAATTTAAAGATTCTGAATAAATAGCTAATAGAACTGAAGTATTTACTGTAGAAAACCGACAGAAATCTGCTCTCGAACAAGTAAACGGTTTCATGGAAACTTATGCTGAAGACTCTGACATAGAACTTGAAACCATTGAGACATTAGATTTATTTTTAATAATACTTTTAGACTATCAGATATGTGAGTTTGTTAATCAACCGCAGTTATGAACAGTTTTATTTTTAAGTTCGAAATTCTAAAAAAGAAGATGTGAAAAAGTTAAAATCCTTAAAATCGTCATTCTAAGTTTTATTTTAAATAAATAGCACACTGGTACTTAGCGTTATCAAAATGTGCAGTATTCAGTTGAATATGGATCTGTGCTCTTATATTTTGTTAAATTCAATTTATTACGATTTGCATAAAAAGTTATATTTTGTCGGCCACCATCATTTTTAAGACATTCATTAATGTACTAATTTGCGACAGTAAGGTAATTTATTGTACTCGAAGGACTTTATCTGCCACAAATATTAATCAAGTTGACTGAAATTGAATGTCAGTGGTCGAAGGCAGTAATCGATTATTTATTTGAATGAACCTATATTTTATCTTATAGTTATTAAAAATATTGTACAAAAATAAAGTTATTAATTAAATTTTTGTATGCTCGTGAAATAAAAAGTTACACAAAATAGGACAATGTTTTTATGGTTGGCGATAAAATTTTGTATATACCATGTGGGTAAGATCTCTTATCGAACTCTTCTGTTACTCGCTCTGCTCGTTATATCAATCGTTCGATAATGAGTTATTTTACCGACTTGGTACATAAATAACCACATATCATTTAGAAGAATCCTTATGTCACAACCCGTGGGAAGTAGAAAAAGGGGTAGGCCAAAACTTAGATAGAAGGATGGTGTAGATGAGGATGGTAGAAAGATAGGCGCAGCAAACTGGCAACGGTTGGCAATGGATAGGACTGCCTGGCGTAATAGACTTGGGAAGGTTGAGGGGCTCTTTCATTGGGCTATAGCCCCATTAATGATGATGATCATTTAGAAGAAATTATTCCCCAGTAACTGATATGTTAACGAATATTATTTTTGATGACTAATATAAAAATTAGGAAATAATACTTTATCTTAGCGGTGGTGCACCTAGAACCTAGCTATCCTGTGGGGGGTTTTGGTTGGGCACCGAATTTTTTTTATGCTACCTCCATTTTGATTCCTTAAAATTTGTGAGTAACAGTTAAATTGCATTTCTGCCACTGAATATTTTCTAGCAGAGATTATTATATCATGTACAAAAATGTGAATACCGGCCACCACGAACCTTGCGAGAAAGTGTGAGAAGTGTGCTGTACTATAACTACTATTATAGACACAAAAGCTCGTGGATCATATCGTTTTCGATTTGATGTAAATGAAGAAAACTTCTTTGCAGAATGGAACTATAATGTGTGTTGCTATAGGATCTAATTTTGATAAAATAAAACCCCTCATACAAGCTAGTAAGTGGAATCACAGCTCAAAGAAAACATTTACTTCTTAACCGCAAGTGTATAACACATTCTTAGCAACACTACTGCTTTGTTGGAAATATAATATTAACTTAACAAGTGGTAAAATAGACTAACCTAACGAGTTCAATAAATTATTAGAATATTCGCGTTGAGCCAAAAACTAGTGAGCAGCTTTCTAATTTGACACTATTCCACACGAAATCGTGGTACGAGAACCAAATGAAAGATGTATGTATGGCACAGCTGCTTCGTAAGTGATTTGTAGAGATAGACATATATTTTTCGCCAACAAATCGTGTCGGCCATTTTTCCTTGACATCCAGATAACACTGATGATGGAATAGTAATTCCGAAAATGTTCTTTAATACACTTTTATTAAAGGATTTTTAAATAAATTTCTCTAGATATTTCTTCTGTACTCCAACAAACACTCTTTTCAGAGAGAAGTACAATTTGCTTAGTGGTTAACACTTTATTTAACAAATTTTCAGCTGTTTTAGATTCTTTTAAATTTTCTAAACATTCATACTTTTGGATTTATAGTACCTCAACTGACTTTTTAAACTTTTCATTTGACTCTTTTTCATTAAGTTGGAATGATCAGCAATTAATTTTTCATACTATATAATTCGTTGTATTTTTCTTCTACTTCAAGCATTGAATCTATATTGTTACCAGTTTGTTCAAAAACTATTTCAGATTCTGTAATAGCATGTTTATGATGCATTATTCAAAATAATTGAATCAACTTTTATAAATTCGGCTACAAGTTGCTTTCTGTTAACATCTAATCTACCTTTACGAGTAAATACTAAGGGTGTGTCAAAGGTATGTTTATACCACAGATTAACAGACACGTTAATCTGTGGTTTATACAAAGTGTTGGAACTGCAGTTTTCTTCAAAAGACGTTTAGTAGGTAAACCTAAATTAAGTTACGTTAAAAAATTATGAGCATTTTATTGCTTAATGCATTTTACCTAATTAATTTTAAAGATCTCTTTCATAGTAATTGTTTGTAAAACGAACAGCATATTATACTAGAATCAGGATTCAAATTATCGACTCTTCTGAATGGGTTAACCAATTTCGCTATTACAGTTTTTGACACTAAATTCTTTTGTTTTGGAAAACTGAAAAATATCGGACATGCCCTTAGTTTTTACACTCGTTAAAATTATTGTTACAACCGTATATGACAGATCTATTACCGCCCATTTTTTACACAATCAAAATAAATAAACAACTAGCGGACCAACTCGACATCGAGTTTTTTAAATGAAATTTCTATTTTGCGAGAAAAATTAAGAGATCAATACAAACAATATAAGCAAGAATATACATAACATTCATCAATAATAATGCAAGTAAAAAGTGTATTAAATATCACGAAATATTTCGTCGAAAACAATGTTATTTGTTACAATGTCTCCATTTTCTGAAAACTTTTGCTTGGCACCGGGAGTTACGTAAGCTTTTTTAATAAAAACCAAACCGGAAGTCGACTTCAAAACCGAAATGCAATTTTTAGTCTATCAAATGTCGACATAAATATCATTTAGCAGTTAATTTTGCATGCTGATTACGAATCCGGTGTCAGGTTTGCTCTATCTTGACGTTTTATGCGCGTTTCGGGTCACTTCCGGTGTCGGATCGCAACCGGAAGTACATATTTAGATTCGTCTCGACGAGACCTTTTGATCCATATATACATTGTGGGGTCTAAAACTTAAAGTAAATTTAAAACTTCCGGTCATCTCAAAACCTTGTACCAAAAGTATATCTTGACAATCTCATACGTAATACTAATAATATTCCGAAAAAATATTTTAATTATCTAATATGGTTTTTGAGTAAAGTGGTGGACAAGAAAAGGGCTTAGCGTTTTAGTATATAAGATAATTAGTCTTATGATCTAATAAGGTCGTTAAATCGCTAGTACAACAAACAAAAATCGACAGCACAATTATTTTATAGAAAACAACAAGAAATATCGACTACGAATCCCCACGCCTACATCACACTAAAGAGGAACAAAAACTAAGGTGCAATTGGTTTATATAGTCTCTATCAGGGAAATCTTCAAATTTTGTTTCTTCGAGCCATTCCCGAATTCATATTTTGGATTTACACCTCGTAAAGATCGCTGTGATTTAGGCAATTCTATATACATCTAAGTGTTTTAATGGTAATATAACTTCAGTCGTAAATAAGACGATACAGAAAATATATTTATTTAATTTTAAATGAGTATAAAATATATGTATTAATAAATAAATAAAATCAAAAATATTAACATCAAGTCGATAGACTCTTGAATTATCCGTATATTGGCAACACAAGCGTATTTCGGTTCCAATTTTCATAGGACAGAATCTTGAATCGTAATGTAAAATTCGTTCCAAGGTCCATGAATCGTTTCCTTATGTGGCTACTTTTTTATGTGGTTAAAGTCACCACTTAGGTTTTAGGTTAGGTTATATAAACAAAAAGTGAGGTTATTATCAAGATAAACATAAACGTGCCTGTTTTCTATATGGATATAAATAATTTAAACTGAAATAAAAATGGTTGTGGTAAGAACTTCATTAAAAGTAAATATTTATTATTTTTATAATCAACTTTTTAGAAAGGAACTTTAGCTAAAAGTAAAAAAAGTCACAAAAATGTCAAATTTGTTAAACATGGCCCCAAAAAACAAAAATTTTCCAAAAAGCCCAAACCAAAAGAAGTCCCCAAAATTCAGAAACCTAAGCCAGTTGAAGACAACTCAGAGGAAAGTGATCAAGGAGAGGATTTGTTGCAGATGGTAGATGAAGATGACATTAGTTTTCTCAAAAATGCTATTGCCAACAGATCCTATAATTTATTTAATAAAATAAAAGTTTCTAAGTAAGTCACAACTCAAGCTTTACTATGTTCTTAAGATGCCACATGAAAATAGCTTTAGAAGGATAAGTTCTCTAGTCTGTTCTTTATAAATTATTGTCCCTTCTTTGCTTGGTGAAGCACTAATCTTTTCCTAACCATATTTATCTTGAAGTCTCTTTGATTCTGAGCGTTCAGTGCTGTATAATTATTACTAGTTTTGTAGTGTCTAAGTCACTTTGGGATAAATCTCACCTTACATTTTTTATCAGGTTTTTATCTCCGGAAGATAAATACATGCTTAGTAAATATCAGTGAATAAAATAGTAAATAAATAACAATGTTCTATGCCTCAATTACATTTTGAATTGGACAACGGCGCACAGGAGAGGTAGGATGAATGAAACACACTATATAGAACTCAGTCTTGTACCTGATACAAAGACAGATTTCAAAACTACGGAAGGGTTGGGTGTAAAAATATACAGTAGGGGTGGAAATGTAAATATTTCTATTCCACTAAGAAAATAATATACGTGTGTGTTGCAGACATTTATGCAATCTTGATTTGTGTAAGACAAATTAACATATGGACTTGAACTACTGATATTGATCTGCATATTGTGCAGATCAATATATGCACAGATAGTCAAGCAGCTGGGGGCTCTTAGAAGCCCTAATATGGACTCTAGGATAGAGTGGGAATGCCTAAAAGAATTCAACCAACTGACAGAACATAACTGTATCACATTGGTATGAGTTGCAGGTCACTGGGAGGATTCTATTTCTAGATTGAGAACTTTCTTTCTCCAAGTGTTATTCCAAGTACTTTAACCATATTCTTTTATCCCTATTATCTTCATATTTACAATGATGTAGTCACTAAAATTGTATGTACTGTAGATCAAAAGGTCCAAAATCAAAGAAGAGGAAACTAAATGATGATGATTCTTTAGAAAATCAATATGAAGCACAACTTGATGAGGGCGAAACAGATAAACAAGTTAAGAATTTGCTACCTATCAAGACAAAAAGTGGTATTATTCCTAGGCAAACTTTGGAACCAATCCAAGGTATGTGAAAACATAAAAATTACCTTTCAGATAGATTTGGATGTACTTAACTATATTGTTTTTTTTTTATTTTTACAATTGTAGTTTTTGAATATAATTGAAAACACTTATTCAACTACTTTTTAGATGTATAAATACATTTTGTAAAAAAATTAAATCATGTGTATATCTTTTGAATTCCAAAATATAATATGTTTTTTTATATATACAGATGATCAAGATGAAGCTTCAGATATCAATAATGAAGAAGAGGTAACTGAAGAAGCTGAAGCTGAAGAAAACAATTTCTCTCTCGAATCTACAGAATTTGATGCAGGTGAACCAATTTCAGCAGCTCAACTATTAGCAAAAAGAAATGAAGTCATAAACAAGATGAAAATTCACATTGGAACATTAAGTTCTGGTTTATTAGAAAATCCAGAGGAGAAGGTCTTGAATTTAAGAACCTTGCTGTCCTTGATGGATGAAGAAGCTGCCCAACTTTACATAACAGTTAAAAAATTGATTACTATATCCTTGTTGGAAGTGTTCAAGGATATCTTACCATCATATGAGATCAAAAATTTGATGCCAGATGGAGTTAAATGTAAGTAAATAATAAATCCTATTTTAAAATGGTTTCTTTGTGATAATTTTGTTTTTTTTTGTAAATTAAATTCTTCAGCTTAAATTAAATCAGTAGTTTACCTAATTTTTTCAAGAAATGGAAAAAGTTTTGTTCCTGACTACTTCAAATATATTATTTTCATTCATGATAACATTAAATTTTATAAAATTTTACATTTCAGTGAAAAAGGACACATTAAAGTTGCAGAAGTATGAAGAAAATCTCCTGCTGTATTACAAAAAATTCCTACAGAAACTAGAAAAGTATGCTTTAGTGTTGTTTAAAAAAAGGGGAGATACACGCAAAAGATCAGAAGTAAGTATTATTTGAATGACAAATGCAGCAATCTTAAAATATATGTATTTTAGGAAGAATTAACATTAGGAGTATTGGCAATACAAGCGATGTGCGAATTATTAATTACACATCCTTATTTTAACTTTTCACAAAATATTGCACAAGCTGTAGTTCCATTTTTAAATAACCGTGACAAATCTGTTAGAGAACTGGTTAAAACATCCATTAAAACAGTGTTTAAAGAAGATAAAAAAGACGAAATAACCTTGAAGGTAACTATATTATATTATGGACATTAAAAATAAATAATAAAACTATTTATTTGTTGAGGAAACTTTCAAATTACAATTAAAAATTACTTATTTGTAAAGTTTAGTTTAGAGCATTGAACATTTTTGTTTCCAAATTCCTGACCTCTTCCCCTCAAATATACAAACTTCCTCTCCTTGGTTACTCAAAGCTCCTGAGATTAACCACAAATCAAATATGGCAAACCCTTTTAATGCAATATAAAACTGGAAGTAATTTCAGGCAGCAATTGACCATAGGCAATCATTCAATCTCATTTTCTGTGATCTTCAGAAACTTGCCAAGTTTCTAATATAAACCACTGATTTATCTATTCCCGTTAATATTATAAATTTCTGATATTTTTGTGCTTATTTTATGTGTTTTCTCTCCTTGACAGAATCGAATTTTAACAGGAATTAAGCTCGATCAAGGACAAGTAGATACTTCTTTCTCCATTGTCCTTTATCTTTCCTAAAGATGTAAGAGCTTATGCCATGCTGTTAAGTATTGCTGTCTTTTTCTTTTGCCAGTTATTCTGCCTCTGAAAATAAGTCTATATATATTAATAGATTTCCCAAAAAATATGCCACTTTATCTCGGAGATAAAATATGTTAATTTAAAAACTTATGAATTAGTATCGGATGTTTTGTAACATTTCAGCCATTAGGTATTACATAACCAACTTTTTGCTGACAATTTAAAAAAAATAAAGGTTCAGAAATAATTTACACATATTTATACTCCGTATTACATCCACCATACTTTTTTGACCAATATCTGTATTAGTATATGTACTTACCTAATTTCTTTACAAAACACAAAAATGTACAATACACAATATTTTATAAATAAATACAATTAACACAATAACACAATACAAAGCACAATCTTCTTCTTCTTCTTCTTTTGGCATCATAACCCTGGATGGGTCTTTGCCTGCCAGGCTTTGTCCATCCATTCAGATCTCTCTTGTGCCCTTCTTCTCCATTGTCTTATGTTCATTGTTTTCAGGTCGTCTTCCACGTCATCCAACCATCTCGTTCTGGGCCTTCCTTTTTTTCGCCTTCCTATGGGCTTCCATTGTAACATTTTCTTTGTTGTTTTTGCATCGTTTTGTCTCTGCACATGTCCCAGCCATGACAGTCTTTGACTTTTCACAAATCTTACAATGTCATAACCTTCATTTAACTCATTAACCTCGTCGTTTCTCCTGATTCTCCATGTGCCATCTTCCTCTTGTACCGGGCCATATACTTTCCTCATTATTTTTATCTCGAATGTCCTGAGTTGGGCTTCATCTTTTTTCGTCATACCCAAGTTTCACATCCATAGGTTACTACGGGTCTAATCAGTGTTCTGTAGATAGTCACAATATTTCATACAATATTTCTTCAAAATATCTTAACGTACGCCCTTGCATACAATACCGATAACTGACCTATACAACTTCTGCGAAGTAAGTAATTTGACTGTCGCTTTTCAACAATCACGTGCAGGTCATGCATTTTTTTACTCCTTCTTTTCGGTAGACAGATTATAGTCATGTAATTCATTCATTTGGTCCAACCATTGTATATGATATATTTTATATTAAGAGACTTATTCCAATAATATGCTATAATAGATACTTTCATATTCTAAGTACTTTCCTGATATTTATTATTAATAATAGTACATATATTGTTTACATAATTATTTTTTTAGATTCTTAGAATTATAAATAATTACTTGAAGAATCATTTGCATGTGCATGTAGATATGCTCGAAGTGTTCTTAGTATTAAACCTAAGAGATGTTAATTTGGATCAAGAAAAAGAGCAAGATATGAAGCAGAAAAAGTTGATGTCACATAAATCCAGATTATTGCAGATGTCAAAAAAAGAAAGGAAGGTAAGTTTATTTCTATTTCATGTTTATTACTTATATGCTCCTTTCGAATTCTTTCTAATATTGATCTTCATACAACTCCTCTTCATAAATCCATTTATGTTGCTAAAAGCTTCTTTTTGTTAGCCTTTGATACATTCCAAACTTCGGAGCTTTACTTAGAGGGAAATACTTTCAACTATGCTTTCCTGAATATGTTTTTCGTGTCTTTTTTTATTGATCTGTCCCAGAGAAGAGAATTTACTGTCCAGATAGAGGCTCTACCTGTTAATTCTACTTTGGATTAAAAAAAATTAGATCTTCTATTTCACCACCTGGTATTCACTGTATATTCTGTTTCCAACCACCAGATATTCACAGTTATATATGTTTATCGTAAGATCTGCTGCTTCATACACTTCTTCTTTTAATTTTCTTATTATATAATTTATATTATCTTAATCTTCGGAATTACGATTTGGTCATCCACAAAGAAAAATTGAAAAATATGTCTTCCCTACACTCAATCTCATGTTTCTGTATTTTCTAACCCTCTGTCTTTTTAACATAATTAAAAAAAAATATTTCCACATACTGCAATACTTTATGGGTATAAGCAGATCATGGTGGGCATTCTAGAAATATCAAAAATCACAATTGCTGTTCACAAAGGGGAAGGACCAAGTGAGGATGTGAGGAAAAATCATAAGACCGTTATTGAGTACTAAACTACTGAAAAGCCTTGGCGAAAATATTGTGGAAAGATGACTATATACTGATATTAATTGAAAAATCGTTTTGCTGTATAGATTTTAGTAAAATTTTATCTACATTCGCTGCACTAGGACTAATTTGTTAGATAACGATAACTTTTATCAGTGACCTATTTTAAACTGAACAAAATGACAACCCATCTTTGTAACCGTAATTTTTGTAACTGAGTCAAACAATTGTTGCTAAAGTCAAGAACAGAATTTGAAGAATCTATGATTGCAAATTGTAATAGTAAAAAAGTTTATCGGTACATTCACAGATCTTCTAAAGTCTCCATACTATTACTTCAAAAAGCTGACAGGTCTTTATGTTCTTCGAATAACGAATATTCGGAATATTGATCATTATTCTTTTCTCAGGTTTTTACAGATGAACCTAAAGATACCATTCCTCAAATAATGTGCCTTGTTCTGGAAATTGGCTTCGGTCACTCCTATATTTAGGAAAGGAAAAAAACTTGTCGGCGAGGTCATGAATCATGAGTCTATTCAAGACTGGCATACGGCCGTGTAATATCTAATTATGAAGATAGACTATCCATGGCTCATCTCAAGACATTCGAGCAGCGATGTTTTCGAGGGACCTAATTATGTCCTTTCGTATTTTTGGGAAACACCATATCACTTTAAATCAAGATGAAAGATTGAGAGATCATCTTTACAAATTAAAGAGGGAACAAACTACTGCAAGGTCCAGGGTGAACTTCTTGCCAAATAAAATATTTAATATCTGAAACAATTTGGATCAAGACACCATATCAGCAACTAGTGTTAACATTTTTAAACACTTGATAGCGCTCTATTTTATTTATAGGATTGTGTTATTTTAGGACCGCATTATTTATTTATTGTTTCATAATTTTTGTACGATGTACTTAATTGTAACTTCATAATTGGTATTAGTTTTATAAGGATATTTTTCTTTGTTTTTTGGGTATAATAGGAGTTCGCTCCTCTGCCCTCATTTGTTATATAATAGTAATAATAATCTCTAATTTAAATATGATTGATTAACTTGACAGGCTTTTTATAATTTTTTAGAGGAAGAAAAAGTTGAAGGAGGTTCAGAAGGAACTTATGGAAACCAAAGCCGAAGAAAATAAACAAGTTAAACAAAAAAATTTGACGGAAATAACAAAAATAATATTCAATGTCTATTTTCGGATCTTGAAGACGTCCAGCGACACAAAAATTTTGGGTGTTTGTTTAGAAGGATTGGCAAAGTGAGTTAGTTTTTCAACGTTGTGCATAATATTATACTAAACAATTTTTAGGTACGCACATTGTATAAATTTAGAATATTATGTAGACATAGTCAATGTCTTGGATAATCTTCTAAAAGAAGATTGGTTAGGATATAGGGAGCAGTTGCATTGTATTCAAACAGTCTTTGCTATTTTAGGTGGTCAAGGAGAAGCCTTAAATCTTGACCCGCTCAGGTAAATGGTTTTATATTAATAGAGAGATCAGATTAATAATTTATACGTCCATGGATTAATATATTCTTGTTTCCCAATTCAATGTTTTAGATTTTACAATAATCTCTATAAGGAATTACTTACGATTAATGCCTCTTCGAAAAAGTCAGACAGTACATTGATTTTGATAAAAACTCTGAACGAAGCATTGGTAAGAAGGAGAAAGAAAATTACAAGTAAAAGAATGTTGGGATTTACTAAAAGATTGGCTCAATTGAGTTTGCAATTAACGCATGATGGATCAATAGGTTGTCTGAGTTTAATAAAAACCATAATGCAGTTGTCAAGGTAAGTAAACATTTGAAAAAAGACAAAAAATGGTAATATTGTAATAAAAAAAATTAAGCAGTTATATAATTGTATACAGTAGAAGTGGACGTCAAATTTGACGAATCAGCACACAGTGCGGATTTCGTTTAATGATGACATAATTACGGTTTTAAAGATAAACCAATCTTTTTAAAAGCAGATTTCATTTAATGTTTAAGTGAGTAATACAATATTTCAAATGTAAAATATTCTTGCCAAATTGTTTAATATTGCAACACCACTGCACAGCTGTCTTATTGTCTACGCTATAAAATATCTCGTGGAACTGCTTGCCTCAGCATGTAAAACTAGCATTATTTTATTGTAATTAGTGAATAGAGCCAGTAAAATATTATTTTGAAAAATAAAATGTTGTATGTTGCAAATGTCGTCAGCATGATGATAAATAGATATTTTTGTTTATTTATCTTCTTTTACTTTATAGATCAACCGATATTTTATTGGACCTTGATCCGTCGACAGGAGAAGGAAAATATGATCCAGAAATTGACGATCCAGAATATTCTAATGCTTCGAGTAGCGCATTATACGAGCTAATGTTATTATCTAAACATTACCACCCGATCGTCAGTAAATTTGGTAGAAATATTGCAAGCGGGGCCCCCTCAACCGGCGAAGGAAGTCTCCCAGGGGAATATGCTAAGAGGTAAAAGCTCAGAACTTCTAAAATATATGTAATAGTAGATTTTTTATGACAAAAATTTTGACTATTCTCTTTTGAAAGGTTTTCCTGGTTTAGTTTAGCGTTTATATATTTTAATATTGTATTTTAGTGCACCAGATCAATTGTATATAGATTTTGACATGTCCGAAATGGCATTTAATCCTCCTGTACCCCCACCCAAAAAGGAACAGCCAAAAGCCAAGTCAAAACACATATTTTTCGCTGACAGTACGTTTGAAGAAGAATGTAGACAATGTTTACGAAGACCTACTAAAAGGAAATTATTTTGGATTAATAGTTTGTGAATATATTGTTTATAAAATAAATTTGTGTTTTATTTTTCCTTCCGCAACCTTGCGACATGACACTTTAGAAGAAGGGGACGTCAGTCTTTGGAGTTGTCGGATTTTGAATTAGAAATAGCCAGATGAAGGAAGAATTTATTACAGAATTCTTTTGGGATGGGTAATTGTGTCATGAAGTGTACAAATAACGATTTGTTTCGGTTTTCTGTAGATAAGAAAGAAAGTAAAGAAGTAAAAAAGTAAAAAAATATAAATTCTGATAAAGAAATTTGCAATTGTTTGAAATACAAGTAAATAATCATCAAAAAAGGGATTAGGCTAATTCTCAAGTGAATGAAGATTGAGTTACTATTTATTTATAAGAACAGTATTTCTAAAAAAGGTGAATCAAACTGGAATTGTTTTTAGATAAGCCCCACGTGACATGCTAGAACATATTATGTAATTTATGTATTATGTAAAAACCAGTATAATCCCCCAGTAAACATTTCGAAACATTTTGGGCCTTGTTTGACTCTCAACCATGATTATATAATGTCACGGTAATAGGGATAAAAATGGTATAGTTGTATTGACACTGTGACATTATAGTCATGATCGAAGGTCAAATGAGGCCAAAATGTTTACTGGGAGGGGCCGCTTTGCTAAACAAAACCACGTGATTCGTATTTCCATGGCTACTGCATAATCACAAAACTTGTTTTAAATGTTTTGCAGATTTTTTTCAAATTCGTCAAATGCGCATTTGTCGTCATTTAATCATCGAACAAAAAGACAAAAGAGGGAATCTAATCGTTATGAAAAGGAGACCAAAAAAGTCGACTCTGATGGCGGACATATCCGGAAATGCGAATGCGCCAAATTTAAAATTTTCGACACTTAGTAGCTATAAAATAGTTTTCAGAATGTGTCTTAGACGAGAAACTTTAAATACATATTAACGATAACAGTCTAAAATATGACACAATTCTTAAAACACTTTAATATAAATAAGATTTTATGTGACAGTTGGGACAAACAATAACATAACCCAACTAAATTTTATTTCTTAGACAAGGAAAGACTCTCATTCCTTGTTTAATGTGGCCTCTAAAGATGACACTTCCTGTCTAATAATATTTTTGCCCCTACTGCCTTTACATTACCTCTTTTGTCTTTTTGCTCGATGCATTTAATACATCGCTGCTGCCCTCTATTAAATGACATGTGATTTTATTTTCCCATCTATTGACTGACAGCGAACTAATTTCTCAATACTAAAATGACAACTTGTTACTGTAATATCAACAAAATCCGTAGTTTAGAAATTTTAACTGTAATTTTATCTTTGGGTACAGTTAATTGAAAAATTACGACAGTATGGATAATGAACATTAATCAATTAATTAAAGATTAAAATTAGCTTTCTGGAGTAGTTAATCATTTACGTATACTTCATCTAATTTACTTACCATTGCACATCATTATCATTAAGAGAGATCGAAGTTGACATAGTTGCCAAAGTGTAAAAAAATTCTGACTTTATTTTAAATCAAATAGGTCACATAATTATTGCAAAAGTATTATCTCTTTACAACGGCTATTTAAATTCTTACGTGACATTTTTGAAATAAAACACACTAATTTTGCTCTAAAAGAACAGATTTTATTAAATAGGTAAAAATATAAAACAAGAGGTATTCACTTTAAAATTCAAAATAGTGAAGTACAAAAAGTGTCAACACCGCAACTGTCAAATAAGTGTTACCAACTTATGCCAAAATATCACCTTCGTTCGATTACAGTTACCGTGTGTTCCGAACAAATGTTCTTCACAAAAACGCTTTATAATGCATTTATACAAATTAAATGAAACATATTATTGTGTATTTCGTTAAGTTAACATTATTAAAAATCTTTAAATATTATTTCTACGCGTATATAATAGAATACATCTAGTGGCTGTAATGCCAGTGTACTCGGCAAAGTGATTCTAAAAAAGAACACACTTACTAAATATTTCGTGTTGGTATCATGTGACCCCACGGACTGTGATGCGGATGACGTGAAACGGTAAGTAAATTAGATGAAGTATAGTTATTTTGTACCTATGTTCAAAAAGTATTACACAATACCAAATTTTAGGCAGGTTACCAAGTAAGTTATGACATGGATTCATTTAAGTAGTTAGTTATGGAAAATTTACTACTTTCTTTGAAAATTTTAACTAGATATCATTAAAATAGAAAGTTTAAAGAAAGTGAAAAGACAGCAAATATTTGATTTCACGCAAAAAAGCGCCTTTGTATCTGTTGATACGTATTTCGACCTAATAGGTCTCATCAGAACAGTTATTCAAAGGTGTTCTCAACGTGAAAGATCAATATTTTCTGTCTTTTAAGAAGCAACACTAAAATGGCTTCAATACGGACGCAATAGCGACATCTGACAATAAAACCGTAAAATAGTTTCGAAAAAAAATTCAGATTTCCGCTTTAATCTGTGCTTTCTAAAAATTGCAAAGCAAAACAGACGTTGATAAAGGTGTTAAAAGAGACGGGGGGAATCTAAAATTTGCATTCCACCAATAGAAACCAATTGGCTAAGGAATTCTTCTTAGTTGATAAGACGTGTCGTGGAATGCAAATTTTAGATTTCCCACGTCTCTTTTAACACCTTTATCAACGTCTGTTTTGCTTTGCAATTTTTAGAAAGCACAGATTAAAGCGGAAATCTGAATTGTGTTTCGAAACTATTTTACAGAAAGTTTAAAGTTCACGTACCTAATCAGAAGTTGAAGATTTGTTTTGAAATAGTGACGATAACTGTACCTAAAAATACATAAATTTTAACATTGTGATATACCCTTAGCTTCAGTTCCTTTTTGAACTCACGTTTGAATGGCATATTTTTATTTGCTAGTGCTTGGCACAATAGTTACTCAATTTAGAGCTACATTTATTATCTTTGTAACGGCAGCTATCATTTTCCCAATTGGTTTTGGCTCTATAGTGCATATATCAACACGTTTTCCCACGATAAGCGATTTTCATTAAAAAATTAATAAAAAAATTCAATTAAGTCGTGGTCGTGGACCATTTGTGACTTTCTTGCGGAGGCCCAGGGCTGTGCATTTTGTTGATCTTTCTATTTTTGTACACGCTTTGTACGTTCCAAGTCCAAATTTTAAAAGAGCTGGAATATTTTAAATAATTAAATATTTTTTAGGTAAGAAAAAATCCAAATGCATTGTTTAATACATTTATTTATACACAAGTCTCACAACATACAAATATAATATTTTAATGAATTAATTTTGTTCCACATACCAGATGGGAATATTTTTTACAGTTACAAATAATAGAATGAATATAATGAACACCGTTGGATCTAATTAATTTTTCAGTCCAATAAAAAAAATCGTCTTGCCAACTAACGTGAGGGTTGATCGCTTCTTACTGAGCCTATATCAATAGTGCTAATGCTTTAGACAAAACTTAATTGACATTTTAGGAAACATTCAATTATTTCTTTATATAAAAAGGATTATGCAAATTTAGGAAAAAAAAAATAACAGTTATGCTTCAGTTTATATTTCTGTCATTTGATGTTTTACTTTAGTCGTCGCTAGAAAGGATAATTTTGACACAAATGAACTCTTTTGCTTTATAATGGTTTTATATATAAGTCAGTCTGGATTTCCTTCTACAAATCTTGAATTTTCTCTTTGTTTTTTATGTGATTTCTTTTCTCGTAATATAAAGTTTTGGTTATAATTGTTTGTTACTTATTCTTTATATAATGTTGATGCTGTTGACCTATTTTCTTTTGGCATAATACATGAACATCCTATACAACTTCATTATACTGCCTATCCAGTTTATTGCCTCTGGTGGTGCTTCAACAAAGTACCGTCATGGACTTGGATATGCTTTTAGAGAGCATTCAGAGGCACTGTATTGTATGGATTGTCTTTGGTAAAGCCATAAGCTTAAGATGGAGCCTCTCCTTACTTCTGTAGGATGTCAGCACATTTACACCACCCAGAGCTGATTCTATTTGTCTTGAGATTCAAATCGAAACCTGGGATCAGCTGATCAGGATGAAGTATTATATAAATATGTGGTTCTATACTCTCTCTTTTCTATTCTATACCTATTGGGATGTATCCAGCTTACGTCCGTGGTAAAATCCTGGAGAGAAGTTCAAAAAGTAAAGAACTTATACTTCATAGGTCTAGGAATCGAATTAAATACACAGGGAACAGAAAAAGCAGAAATTTTCTAACCTTTTCCTCTCTAACTGACATATTCCACATACAAATTTATTAAAAACCTTTGTAGTCAATTTTCAATGTACATTTGGCATATTTCAACCAATCTAGAAGAATTTATCATATCCTTCTTTCCTTACAATTTTTTACTTCTTGTAATGTTTGTATAAACTTTGACACTGCAATCCTTTAGCCACTTGTGGTGATACAATGATAAATGTTAAACAATTTCGTGATATATAAAACAATGATGTGAATGAAACATTTTTTTTATACAAATTTTATAAAAATACTTTTAGGCTTAGTAAAATGCAATCAGCCGTCATACATAAATATTTGCTTTCTGTATCCGCTGACGTGATGACTACTAATAACTAAAATAATAAACATATTTTTGTGCAAAATTTCTATGCGTATATATATGATTGATAAGATTTTTAAAATCCAGTTAAAATGCAGCTAATTCAGAAAAAGTTTCAGACTATTATTCATTTTGATAATGTTAAAATTTTTGTAAAATATTATAAATAGCGAACTCTTTAATAAGTCTTTACAGGCCTTTTTCATTTTCCACTATTATGTTAAAAATTAAAGAAAGTTATACGCTTTTTCTGCATATTTATTTTATGATTTTTTTAAATTCGTATATTCCGATTTACTGACAAATGTTAAGCAGTTTCTGTGTTTTGGAAGCTCGTTGGTTATTCCGTTTACTCCTGGTGACGTTCCATTTTTGAGTGAATTTATGGCTGTCTTTCCCATTCGCTTGCTGGTATGTTATTCTATTCCTTAAAATCTGTCATTTATTTCCGTTAGTTTCTTACAAATCTCCATATTTGTTTTTGTGTACCGTCGAAGTCGCTTTCCATCTTTTTTGTAAACTGTTCCCAGTGTCCATTTTTGTTCTTACCAACTGCTTTGTTTTAGCTCTGTATGTAATTTGAAGAATTTTCTCACAATTCTGAATAATATATGCGAATAGAAAAAATCAAGATAAATGGCATTGCAAGAAGACTGGGGGGAACAATTGGAAGAAGACAATGGTTAGAAAAAGACGCAAGATAAAAAGCAAATCTAATATAGTTTTAAAAGAAGTTGTGGAAATATGATGGCCACAACACATATTTAATATAAGCCACATTGTCACGTTGTTGCAAAACGGCTGAAGTAATAGCGGTAGATCTATTTAATTGGGTTTGAAAAAAAATCATTGTGACCAGTACTACCGTAATACAGTGGATTAGCATTAGAATATTATTGGAGCATTATCCATTTAGAGCAGCGATAAAATCACCAATGCAAATGTTTGTAAAATTTTTAGGGTATTTACATAATTCATTAGACTTCTGGCATTTACACTTGACTCAGCACAATTGTATATCTGGATCGATATTTCGTTATTACACTTCTTTCCAGCTTATTTTTTTCGTGCCAATTTCAAGGCAGCGTTTTATTGTTAGTAATGGCATACCTATAAGCCAATTGATGAGTATGTATTAATGTTAAGCCGTAGCACATTTCACAAGCCTGAATTATGTATTCGCACATTAGCTGTTCCTATCTACTTGTAGATATTGTTGTGGAACCATAAATTCGTTTATATTCAAAATCATTTGTGTTGTCTTCATTAACTAATTTGAATTTCTTCACTTTGCGCTGTAGAGCCGACTTGCTTACACCATGCTTTTTGGACGCACTCATCAATGGCATTTGATTTTTTACATCTTCTACTACAAAATGCACATATCTTGCATATACTTCATGATTCTCTAGGCTTTTATCGAAAACTGCTGACAGTTGGGATCTTGGATGTCTTGACATATTCAATTTTGTAAAGAATGAAGACGTTTAGCATGTATTAGTGTATTTCAGCATAGACCACAATATGTTACCATATCCCAATATGGACCGCTTTTTTATTTCCACTATGTACCATGGCGCATCAAAATATAAATGACCAAAAATTTGATCAAAGTGGTAGAGCTAGGTTTAAACAGAATACGATGATATTGAAGTTATGTATGTTTTAGATATCCATGCCAAATTCAAGTTAAATAGGATACATTTCGGCGAATTATTCAAAAAAATCTGAACATGGAAATAAAATTTCCAGCTGATCATTCACCTGAGTTTCCAAAATATCGAAACGCATAGTACTAATTTTGTAAAACTAACACGAGATTCGGAGGCGGTACTTTTATGATAGCACACACACTGAAATATAGCTCTACGGCGATGATAAAATAGTCAGAAGAGTAAAATTCCCACTATGGACCGCGTCCCACTATGGACCCGTTTACCCTACTGTAGTCCTATATTAGAAACTAGACCTTTCCAAGCCTATTTTGCTTGCCATTTGCCAGTTTGTTGCAACTATTTTTCTAGCATCTTCGACTATACTATTCTTCCACTAGGAGAACTGTTTTGCTGAAATCTGATATCATGGCCATCTTAATCTTGTTGTACCTCCTCCTCCAAATACCGTTTTTGCAAATGCAACCGAATATTTCTCTCAGGATGCTTCGTTAAAATATGAACAAGAGGTTTTCATCTCTCTTGGAAATGGTCCACGTTTCCGATCCATATGTCAGCAATCAGGCAAATATTTTAAAAAATAATTAACAATTATAGGAAATATATTCAAAGTGTAATTTTTAACAAAGCTTTAAAACACATTACACTGAACAATTGAACATTCCTACAGTAATTCACTGCAGTTGGTCTGTACACGCATTTTTTCAGTTAACCACAAACAAACAAAAATCAACTGGTGTCAAGTCGCACTGGCCACTTGTTGTATAAACTATGAATTACCCAGTATTTTAATATTTAATAAATAAATAAAATGAAGTATTTTACCTCGTGTTTTAGTATCGCGATTTCAGTGTCTCAGTAAACGTTTTATATTTTTTGTTAATTTGACAAAAACTGAACATGACGTTTTGCAATGTGTTACCAGAAGGTAGCATTATATTTAAGAATAATATGTATTTCTTATAAGCAATGAAGATTGGATGATAAAATTTAGATCGCTAAGATGTTCATATTGAGGAAAATGTCTGGAATAACTCTGTCAACTGAATCAGCAGAATACAAAGTTTGTGATCTATCAAAAAGCTTAATAATTTAAAGCTTTATTCTTTGTAAAAATGATGTCTTAAAAGCTGTTAAAGTCGAAAGCACAACGAATTCACTCTGTACACGATTTACCTTGTATATTTTTATTCCCCCGTAAGTGTAATGCTACCTCCCACCCCATTCCTTTTATTCAATGATTTAGTTATACATTACATAATGAAATAAATAGTGAAAAATGCATTATAACTTAAAATATCATTCTAAAAAGTCCGATTAAGCTGTAAGTTAGCCATTTTATTAAAAAATGTTTTTATATATATCTGAAACCAGCAGATGGCAATTGACAAAAATATCTGTACAAATAATTTTAAAAATAAATTTCTTAAAACATAAAATATCTACTAGATCTGAAACCAGCACAGATCACTCTAAAATTTAAATAGAATTGGCTTTTTAGTCAGTTATATCTACTTCTCATCTTATTATGTTGAGATAATCTCAACTTCTTCATGTATTAATTATGTAAGAAGAAATTAGGATATTGAGAAGCTACTCTCTAATTTATTATTGAAAAGTTTTTGTTCCCTAACGAATTAATATCGTGTGTGAATTGGGGTTTCTGTTTTTTCTCTTATCCGACACTAAATAATAAACCTTTTGGTGGAACCACACCTTTATAGGAGCTATCTAAGTAGTTTTGATGTATCACTTAAATATTTATATATCATATTTGGCTTAAGACAAAAATACTTTATTTTGTGAATATTTAATGTGAAGACAGAAATTTTTTCATTAATTTTATTCATAATATTCTTGAAACTAGATATATTATCGGACAGTTGTACTCGCAGATCTAGTTTTGCTCTGAACTCTGACGGATAGTCTTTTCAACTACTAAATCATCATCCCTAGAAGGGATGGATTGAATTTCTACTCCTGCAGTATAATTAACTAAGTAAACGCAGATCAGAAGCAAAAACTGCCTGTTTCACCAGGTTGGGTTTCTAAAAGGATCTAAAACGGATTATAGTGCTCATAATTCTATTACTTCAAGAACTGAGTAGTAAATTTGCTTTCCTTGCTTCAATTTCATGTAATTCCACGTCAACTATGTAAAGTTGGTCAGAAAATAAGATTTTTTTGATCCATCTTCCAGGAAATATGTAACTCCACTGAGAGCTGACGTGATTCTGCCAGTAAATGTGCGTTACGACACGTACGTCCGGGCTTTAGCAGTGCGTCACGTTGCCAGCCGGTTCGGTCAAGTGAGCGCGTACCTTAATCGCCGACTTAGAATTGACTATACAAAGGAGAGACCTTGTAGTAAGAGGAACATACTATTGTTTGGCAATTTGGCGACAATTTGGAATATGCAGGTACTGGAGAAAAGATCATCTCAATTTTGTGTTCTATAGACCACTTATAAATAGTGGTATCCAGTATTTAATTAAAAACTAATATATTAAGTTATTTATAAAAAAATTTCAAATGCTTAAGTCAAATAAATGTTTTATTTTTAATAATTGAAAGGGATTTTGAAATAGATAAAACTGACTTTTCTAACTGTATAAAAGTATTTAATCTTTATACCAAATAATCAAGTGAACACAAAGTAATCAACATCGTTTGATCAATTTCCCCTGTTATGTTGACTTTCAAATCCCAAGTAACTGTTCGAATGATTATTCACTATAGTGATTATTAAAACGTATTATTTAGATTTGTACACCGGGAAGTTTCTTTAAGACAAAACTTTTAAGTAACCGATGAGGTTCAAATTCTCTTTCCATTTGAAGTCTCTCATCCTTATAGTAATAGTCTAAAAGTTAAAGATTTGAGAATTATGGACTAAGATTCCTTTATTCTGGTCAGCAGTTTTCTGGTAGCACAAACGTTTTTCCCGCGTTTTCTTCCTCGCCGTACGTTTCGCTTTCGGGTGTTTCGCCGATACCCGGACCTTTTAGCTCGAGCGTCACCAGCTTTTTGCATCCGTCCAATGCTAGCACCACAAAACGGCCGCTGGAGGTTATTTCGCAGGCGGAGATCTTTGTTTTGGGCGTGTAAACTGCTACTAAATTACCTAAAACAAATATACTGGTTATATTATTTAAATCATATCGATATCGAGCTAAAAGAAGAAGTAGATCAAAACATAAAATGTACAAAACAACTCAACTTTAGTATTCTGATATTTGGTATTATTTCATATATTTCACAAGTAGATTAAGATAAGAGATTTTATGATGTTAGTGCGTATGAAATTTATAATAATCCAGAGATTCTTTGTTTATGCTGTCTGAAGGTGTAATAAATTATTGGAGCAATGTACAGGATGGACATAAGTTCAGCTGGCGTCCTCGAAAACGACGCATGAGTGAATTCCACCGCTCTCTTCTACGTTCAGCGTTCATCACCTAGCAACACGGCCGGCTGAGGATAAGTCGGTATGCTAGTAGACTTTAAAACGACCTCTTTATTCTTGCATTTACTGTCAGGATCGCGATTATAAAGCTAGATTATACTAAAACAGCATTTTCCTGGATGAATCGGTAGACGTGAAAACGAACTGTGGCCTCCAAGGTTGCCAGACATTACTCCTATCGATTTTCTAATTTGAAGCATGCTTAGGAACAACGATCAAGTTAGTCAGTAATAAAAATCTTTCAATTCTTGCTCGCATTATTACTTCAATCAAAAAACGTTTTTTGTAGGGTATTGAGATAAATAGAGAACAATTTGACTACTTATTGTAAATATGTAATATTAGAGTTGATCGATGTGACGGCTATGGAGCGTTGCTGTTTTAGTTGCAAACATCATTTTCTTTTCAGATATAAGATAAAAAACAAATTATAATCCAAATGTAAAGGTTTGCGGTGTTTTTCTAAAACAAGTAAAATTATTAATGCTACGTGTTTACAAACCTCCTAAAATATATGTCCCATCCAAAAATTGGAAAAATTTATCTGGACAGAGTTTTAATCGGTGGCGACTTTAATAGTAATCACTGTAGATGGAGATCCATACAGGATAGTACACAAAGCACTCGCATCTACATTTTATGAAAACCTGGTTAAAGGTAATGTGCAACTTCCAGGAAACATAACCCACCTACTGTCACGGATCATAAATCAATATATGAACTCATATGTAATCACTTATGTATATGCATCCGGATATATAATATAAATTTGTTACAATCAAGTTTTAATTCATAAACATAACATAACTCATTCAAAAATCTGTGGCAAATAGACTAGTTTCCATATCAAACATACTATCTACTACTATCATAATATGTTAAAGTCTCTTGAAGTTCTAAGGTCTAAGAAACACCAAAAATATCGGAAGTTTTCTTCGGGAATGGAAAATCCCCCTTTTCTATTTATCATATCTTGCTTATTTCTTCATAAAGTTCCATCTGTGTCCTTTCAGTGAGCTGATTTTTTTTCTTTCTTGTTCATGTGAAGTTTAATTTTCTATAAAATCTTTCATATTTTAATTCTCTATGCAGTTCTTCGCTATCTTTGTCATTTATCTTCCAAATAGCGCTTCGATCCCTTTCTTATCTTATTTATTATGATCTGCGGATGCATTGTTATGGATGCTAAACATGCGTTACGACAGAAAACAAAAACAAAAAGCTGGAAATCTCAGAAAGAAAAATGGGAACATATTTGGACCTATTAACAAAAATTGAATATGGAGATCCAGGTACAACCATGAACTCTACCAACTGTTCAAAGAGGCACCGAACTCAGAATTCGTTAAACTTCAGAAACTTAGATGGGCTGGTCATATAGTTAGAATGGAGACCCAAAGGTTATTAAAAGGAGCCCTAGATAGTAAAATGCATGACGCAAGACCAAAAGGAAGGTCACGAAAAAGGTAGGAGGATGAAGTGGCGGCGGACAAGCAAAAATTTGCTAAACGTGAAAACCTGGAGAAGATCGGTTCGGGACCGGCAAGGCTGGAGGCATAGTTTGAAGGAGGCCAAGGCTCGATTTGAGTTGTAGCGCCATTGGAGAGAGATCATTTTTATTAGATTATATTGGGTTTGTTCTATCTTCCTTTTCACATAATATTCTTCACGTTTTTCGTTTTTGTATTTGAATTTTTAAATAAATATAAAATTCTTACCTTTATTAAGATCCCAGATTCTAATAGATCTATCCCTACATTCCGAGTCCCTGGAAAGACAAAATGCCCCCGTAGGATCCAATTTTAATGACGATACTGGTGCTGTATGTCCACTTAATGACCATCGACAATTACCTAAATAATAAAATTTTATACATTAGTACAAACTAGTAATAAAACTAAACTCTCATTTATTTATATTATAAGCTTTTTTGAAAGAGAGAACCGCATCATAAAAGAAAACAAGATATAATGGGCTGTTAAATTATTTTTGCGGTTCTATAACAAAAACACAATTTTATGGTGTGAAATCCGCTGTATTATTTGGAATACTCTCCGTAAACATTAATACACTTGTTCCAACAAGATTCCAATTTATAAATTCCATCCCTGAAGTGTGAATCTGGAAGAGCTGCAAAATACGCTTCCAAAGCAGTTATGATCTCATTATTTGACTAAAACACTTCCCACGGATAAATTTTCTAGGTATTAAAACAGACGGAAGTCTCTAGGGGCCAAATCTGATGAATATGGTGGATACTCCAACAATTCGAACTTTAATTTATGGATTTTAACCTCCTCTGTGGCTCAGTGGTAAGAGCGCCTACCTTTAAACCCAAAGGTCGTGAGTTCGAATCTCATCTGGGTGGAGACATTTTCGTTTATTAAAAATTAATAAACTCAAAACAACTTTTATGGCAGAGAGACGAACTGTATCTAAAAGAGGCTTTAAACTATATTACAGAAAAATTAGAGGAAAACGGAGAAATAAGACGTCAAGGAGAATGAAGGAATCTGAGAAATAATGAGTGATAGAGTCATAATAAAACTATTTAGACTATTCGCAAATGAATTAGTCTAAAAAATAATAATAGAATCATAATTTTAACTTACCAGTAATAAGGTCCCAAACAAGTATCCTTGCATCTTCGAGACCAGATATGACACAGCCACCTTGTGAGCTTATTTCTAGGGAAACCGTATTGCAAGATGGCTTCCATTTCTTGAACAATGTACCACTTTGCAAATCATACACAACAATAAAATTGGGATTCGGCTCCGCTATTTCAAAACAAACACAACAAACGTAGTTACCTAAAAATAAAATTAGTTATACTAGAGTAAATCTGATAATTTTTTTGCTTATATTATATTAAATCTGATCTAAAACTAGCTGCCAAGTACACTGGAAAGCTCAGCGCACTAGCTCACTGATCTACTAAGCCAGACTATTTTTAAAACTGACGCTGTTCTACATAGACGACTAATTTAGTATGAAAAGTCACTGTTTGGATTTTTGGCTGATGGCGTCATCGGTCCATTTTTTTGGGGACGACGTTGGCAATCACTTTTAATGGCGAGCGCTGTAGGTTGATGATTACTAACTTTTCTTAGTCCGAATTGTATGATAAGGACACCAACGACATATGGTTTCAACAGGACGGCGCTATGTACCATAAGCTTATAAACGTAATGTCCCTTTATTTTGTTGATAATGGGAATAATACACTCACCCTAACTGGAATCATTTTTCAAATTTAATCGATAGCAGTATAACCACACTTAAAAGTACCTCAAATATAGACGAGACACTGAAGAACCTTGTTACCATTATCACAAACGCAGCAGAAAAAGCAGTAGGAAAGACTACATGTATAAAACAACGCAATCCTGTCCCATGGTGGAATCACGAATGCAAAGCAGCAGTTGAATCTAGCAAAAGAGCTTTTAACCAATACAAGCGCTACAAAACTGTTGAGAATAAAATTGAATACAGAAAACAACGTGCTATAGCCAAAAAGACAACTAGAAATGCCAAACGCCAGTCGTGGACTCAATATGTATCAACGTTAAATGCAAACACTCCCATGACTGAAGTATGGAACAAAGTCCGAAGAATATCTGGATTGAATAGTAATCAGAATATCAAAAGCCTCGAAGTAAATGGAAAGGCAGTTACTAGTAACACTGAGATTGCCACAATCCTTGCTAACACATACAAAAACCGATCCAGTAATATTAATTATAAAAAATCTTTCATTAAATACAAACAGCAAGAAGAAAATAAGAAAATTAGCGTTATACCTAATACAGATGAACCGTTAAATTTACCCATTTCTGAATTAGAGTATACAGAAGCATTATCAAATCTCAAAGAAACTAGCGCTGGCCCGGACGATATTCCTAGTATTTTTATCAAACACCTTCCAGATAGCGCTCACAAACAACTTTTAAATCTGTTTAATATTATTTGGCTACAGCACAAATTTCCTGAAAAATGGCGTGAATCCACAGTTATACCTATACAAAAACCTAATAGTATTAAAACAAGTTCCGAGTCATACCGACCGATAGCTTTAACATGCGCCATGTGTAAGTTACTAGAAAAAATTATTAATAATAGACTAAGATGGCACCTGGAGAGACAAGATTTAATTATTCCAGAACAAAGTGGTTTTAGACAGCAAAGGTCAACCATAGATAATATCATAGATTTGGAAAGTGACATTTCTGAAGCATTCGCACTAAGGAATAAATGTCTAGCGGTTTTCTTTGACATATCAAGAGCTTTCGATACAGCTTGGCACGATTATATATTAAAAAAATTACATCGTTGGAATATTCAAGGTCACTGTTTCTTCTTTATTAAAAACTTCCTTCAAAATAGAGCTTTCAGAGTTAGGACAAACAAGAAACAACACAACATCAGATATAATGTATCCAGAAAATGGCATTCCTCAAGGCTCGGTAATAAGTCCTACGCTCTTTATAGTGGCAATGAATGATATTCTCATAAATCTAAAATCACCTATAAAGGCACGCGTCTACGCGGATGATCTTGTAGTTTTCTGCAAAGGTAAAAATATACAAAACATATTTAATCACACACAGAACTTCATAAAACACTTAGAACTCTGGTCACAAAAAACAGGTTTCTGTTTTTCCATTGAAAAAACTCGTTTCATCCTGTTTTCTAAGAAAAATGTCACAAACATCCCTAACCTAAGACTATGTGATGAGGACCTAAAACGTGTAACGTCAATAAAATTCTTGGGCATGACATTTGACGAAAATCTAAGCTGGAAACTTCATATAACAAATTTGATCTTATCTTGTCACAAGCGATTAAATCTTCTTAAAACTCTGGCCAATAAAGAATGGGGTGCGGATCGCCAAACACTTTTAATGTTATACAGAACATTAATCAGATCAAAATTAGATTATGGATCTACTGTGTATTCTACAGCCACTAAGACACTGCTAAAAAAACTTGACAGTCTTCACAACCTATCTTTACGCATAATATCTGGAGCTTTTCGCACAACACCAATCGAAAGTCTTTATTGTGAAGTTGGTGAACCGTCCTTAGAAGACAGAAGACTTTATTTAAGTGTAGCATATGCCGCAAAAATCAGGTCTAACCCAAAAAAAACCCTATCATTAACAATTGTTTTACAGAAAAGTTTCCAAATCTCTTTATAAATAAGCCAAGAACTGCCAAACCTTTCTACGCAAGGATTAGAAGCTATTTAAATCAACTAAACTACACGCTCCCAGAATGCTTTTCTTCCCAATTGTCCTTAATTCCTCCATGGCAAATAAATAATCCTCAGTGCCTAATCCGCCTCATTTCTTTCGACAAACATTCAACAAACCCACTTTATTATTACACAATACGTTATTCAAATCCGCCTTCAACGATATGCTTCACAACTACAAGGACTATACACATATATACACAGATGCATCTAAATCAAATGAAGGTACTGGTGCTGCAATCATAACCCCAACATCGACAAATAAATATAAACTCCCTTCAGAGTACTCCATTTACTCTGCTGAACTGTATGCTCTATACCAGGCTACCCTTGCTGTCAATGCATCCAATATTACCAATTATATCATACTCACAGACTCTCTAAGTTCAGTCCAGTCAATCCAATATGTCTACTCAACTAATCCTTTAGTTATCAAGATAAAAGAAGAAATCCACACCGCTCAACTGAATGGAAAAATATTATATTATTTTGGATACCATCCCATATTGGAATTCCAGGAAATGAAGAGGCAGACAACGCTGCAAAAGAAGCTGCAAGAAGTGATAGTGCGGAATGTACTAAGACATTTACGAGTGCGGACGTGAAAGCAACGATTAAATTTAAAGTGCGATATATGTGGAATGAAAAGTGGAAAGTGTCATCGGCAAAGATACGCGATGTAAAAAAATCGATTAAACCCTGGCATTACCAACAAGTCGAAGAGACCAGGTAATATTAACGCGACTTCGACTGGGTCATACGCGACTAACGAATAGCTACGTGTTCTCTAACAAACAAGAACCAAGATGTGACAACTGTGACGAAAAAATAACAGTCAAACATATATTGGAAAAATGTCCAGCATTAACGCCAAAGCGCATATTGTACAGTATACCCAACAAACTAAGTGACATTTTAGGTTTACAGTGCAATATTTCAAACATAAAAAGTTTCTTAACCTCACTTAATAGTTTAAATTCTATATAAACTAATATTATAAATGTAATAAAAAATATTGTTCGCTAATAGCCAATTTGGCTGATGCGATTTTGTTAATAAAAAAAAAAAAAAATACACTCACCTTCGTACGTTATGGCAGACAACGCTGTAATAAAATGATGATGAGGAATCCTAAGGTCGTATAATAATTTTCTAGACTTTAAATTCCACACTAACAACGGAAAGGGCTTCTGCGTTTCGTCTCCACAAACAAGGACTCTAAAAATAGTACCGACAGTTAAATTAGGCTTGTATTACATGTGAGATTAATTTAATTACCTCCCATCCCCTGAAACCAGCAGGGAGTTGAGAAAGCGGTCCTCCCCAGCCTTGAATGTGGTAACGCAATTACCTAAAATTGTAAAAGAGTTATTGCAATAAGTACAGTCAATAATTTTCCATTATACACAAAAAAATAATTGTGAGAAACTGCATATACATCGTGATGACCAGAAGATACTCTTTTGCCAGTCAGTTGATCCCTACGATCGATCATCAGCACTAGCGTTCAATGACTGGTGTTTAGTTTAGATGATTCTCGAAGAAGGACACCCACGGCCTGACGTCATAAGGGTCCTTTGTGAGAATACCAGAATCAACGATTTAAGTACACGCGTCCTGACGTCACGAGTAACCTGACCTATACTATAACAATTTTCAATTAAAGGTGACTCATTGGCAACATCGTACTTAAAGCGACTAACCGATATTCCCCTTATCAACTTTGCAAAGGCTTACTAAAATCAAATATTTTAATTATTTATTAGTTATTTAAAGACATAACTAATTACGCAAAAATTAAATCTAAGACCGATATAATTATTAAATTATCGTCCAATTCAATTTTTTTTCTACCACGACAATATACTTTTTAAGTTTCCACAATCCTAGTCACCTTTTTTCACATATATACAATGCATTCAATTGTCGACACGGACACTTCTATTAAAAATGAACACTAAGCTACAAGAGCTTTCCCTGTACGGAGTGTATTTTTTAAATTTTCATACACTATACAAACAATCTGCTTTACTTCAGCATCCATCTTAATGCTATAAGAAGAATCAACATCAGTCATATTATTCTGCCATTTGTCTGTTGTTTACTTACTTCAAAAAGTATTTTAAAGTTAATGAATATAATAAAGTCTATTTAATAAATATAAATCAAAGTCATATTTACAAGAAGCAGAAACAGAACACACCATGCCTATGAAGATATGGACGCTTGATGATAAGAAATCGAATTCCCACTCTTTCCAAGGACCTAAATATATAGACCAGTGAAGTGTTGATATGAAGTTTACCGATATTTCAAAGTATTCAACAAACTTGTTTATCTATTCGCTCGTGAATCGCAGCGGTATACAGAAGGTATATTGTTACACAGGAAAATTTTATGAAATCATCTTACTTTTCACTTATTTACATTGGCAAAGCATACACAATAAAAATTACTCCGGTAAGTGCCGGTAAGAATTTTCTTCTGACATTTAACAGATTTGCCGTTAGCTCTCAGTTCAATTTGTTGATGAGTCAACTTCTATTGAAAATTGTTATAGTATAACTATTGCAATTCATTGCAATGCAATACTCTAATGATGTTTAATGTAAAGTCAAACTACAAAGTGTGTAACAAATATTAAGACAAAAATATAAAACCATCTAGAGGAGTCTGAAGAGCTAGATAAAGTAATAAAAAGAAACATAAATGAGGCCAAAAAATATGGATGAAAAGAAAAAATGTGAAGAAACTAAAAATTATGGATATTTTATGTGGATATGTTTTCTCATTTATCTTCGTTTGTACTAAATATAAATTTTATAAAATCACATGCACGAATCTTTGATTCTTTAAAAACGTATGTCAAATCTTACCACTTTCTAAATTCATAAGATTTATGTACATCCTATTTCTACTGAGTGCCACTAGATGGGATTGGTCGTGCAGCCCATAGTAGGGCATCTTTTGGTTCATGACACCCTTTAATTTGGTTAAAAAACTACCAGAATTCAGATCGAATGTTCTTAATTCTCGCATACACAATACTATACATTTAAATTCATCTATTGGTATTAGGTTAATGGGATGTGGAACACCCTGCAATATCCTTACTGGTTGGCAACTGAAACAAAAAAGATTTTTTTTATTTATTTGAAACTTTGAAACTAGTTAAATTTATAATTCCATATGTTATAAAATAAATTCGGAGTGTATGTGTTCCAACAGAGCATCACAAATCAAATGTTATCTGAAGCCCAGAGAGCAATTAAACTTGGAAATATATTTACGGCTGTCTAAAGAATGAGTTAAAGCTTCTAGAAATAGAATCCAGACATTTTATGCTTTAAAATAACTCTACAGAAACTCTAAGTTGAAACTCCACAGAAAATTAAATTGAAAAATAAAATATCGGAAGGTTTGCTAGTCACTGGAAACAGAAATATATGTGAATGGGACTGCCGATAGGCGATACAATACTCTACATATTACATTACCAGATGATCACATTGTTATTGCACAGGACACGAAAGATTTAGAATGTAGACCTAAAGAAACTTGTTTAAGAATATAGAAAGTGGAGTCTGGATATCAACATAAAAAAACATGTCACCTATGTATGGGAAATGAAGAAGCTATGGATAAACTTAAATACTTAGGAATTAAGCTAAGTAGTATAGGACAAAATAAAGAAAATATAAAAGACCAAATAGTAAGAGAAATACTTTTTTTAGTAGAAAAGTCTTTTAGTAGAAAAGTGGCTAGTTTTCCAACTCCATAGGGAACATTCTAAACTACACAATTATTATTTAAAACCATTTAATAGTGGATTATTAAAAAGACCCAAAAAGTCTAATTGTTTTCCTATGGGTACTATTTTGAAGAGAAAGGTTAGAATCAGAGCTAGTGACCAGCAACTCAGCTACTTTTTCATTTTTCTTTAAATTAGATTCAATTTAGTTTCTCTCGTTTTATAAAGTTGATGTTGACAGTGATGCCGAAGCGCGTCTTGAATTGTACTAAATAAATATTGTTATTAATATTTGTGGTTTCACTTAGAGACTAGTCATCATTATTACCTCACAAACCACATTAGAGAGATACTTTTCATTGTGATAATAATTTATAATTTACAAATACTTACTTAATAATATCCCAAACACAAAGTTCTTTGTTGTTCGTAGAGACGGTTACAATAAACTGATCAGTCTTCGGAAGGCGTACAACTAAATCGAAATTCTTCTCTTCAATCGTCTTCTCCGAAAACTGGTCTGATTCCACCGAATCTTCTTCGTTAATAGCAATCAGCGATAAAACAGGGGGAGATTTACATACACTATACACTTTTGATAAACTAGAGTCATTATTTTCTATACTAAGTTCATTCTTGCTAATTTTATTAGTTAAATATTTGTACATGTGTGAGTAGAATTGTTTGCCGTCGTAGTTCAGTACGGAGGCGTGAGTTTCAATAAAGTCTTTAAGAACAAGCGTAAATTGATTTGAGATTTGAGGATGAAGGTTGATATCTTCTAATATCTGATAGCAGTTGGAGCCACATACTTTGTCGTATATCCAGGAAGTATCCGAGAGGAACATCGAGTTCTCTAGATTGGAATGCAGTTGGAAGTGTTGGTAAGGAAGTTCGTCCAGTCGCCTGCGGTTATAACTGTTGAAGAGAATTTAGTATTATAATATTACCTTGTGAAGTTTGTTGTGTATAGTGTTTAAATAGTAAGCACACAAATTAAGTACAAACCTTAGAACACCTTTGTAAAGCGCCAAAATAAAGATAGCGCTGATGAACAGATATTTCTACAAATATTTGTTATACGGTATGTACAAAAAATAACGTAACTTGCTAATATTTAGATTTCTGATAGGTTTATGAAAAAAAATTTCTACGAAAGTTTCTTTTGGATTTTGGAAAATGACTTTATTTTTTAATAAATACCAGGTGTCTGGTTTAACCGACAAGATAAATTTCTAAACTGATAGATGAGCCAGGTACGTAAATCGTTTACAGAAAATTTCGAGTTATAACATCGAAAAGATGTTAATACCCATGTTCGTTTAAATTTTTTCGACCCCCTAACATAACTTTAAGCCTTCATATTTTGTCTAGAAAAACTTTATAATACGATTGAAACGTGTGCTAAATTTCGATAGATCGATTTATTAGTTTTTGCATAATATTTTTGCAATCCAGCGTTGTCAAAAAAATTGTAAATTTGCAAAAAAATTTGTTGGGTCTAAAATGAGTCGTCTAATTTTTTTTACAGATAAAGTTATACCGAGAGAAAATAAGATCGAAAAACGTGTTTTTTTACCTCTACAAGCTCGGCTGTGGCTATAAATAAATACCCTTTTTAACTGCCGCCGCAATAAACTTCTGTTTAATCTACCGACCGATATTGTGTTATCGTAAATTTACAATTTATGATTCACAAGTGTCAGTGTAGGGGTTTAACTTCTTCTTCTTCTTCTTAAAGTGCCCTCTCCTCAATGGAGGTTGGCTACTACAATTTTAAACTCTTCTCTATCTTCAGCTGTTCTTATTAGCTGTTCAAAATTTAGCCCTGTCCATTGTCGGATGTTTCTGAGCCATGATAGTCTTTTCCTTCCTAGGCCTCTCTTTCCCTCGATTTTTCCTTTCACTATAAGTTGGGCATATTGGTACTTATTATTTCTCAGTATGTGGCCTAGGTATGATGTTTTTCTTACTTTTACTGTGTTAAAAAGTTCTCTTTCCTTGCCTATTCTATGCAGCACTTCTTCGTTTGAGGTATGCGATGTCCATGAAATTTTGAGTATTCTCCGGTAGATCCACATTTCAAAGGCCTCCAATTTATTTACGGTTGATGTTTTAAGGGTCCACGTTTCAACTGCATATAGAAGAGTCGACCAGACGTAGCATTTTGATAAACGTAGTCGAATTTCGAGTTTTATTCGAGAATCACAAAGCAGTTTTTTTATTTTTTCGAAGGATTTTCTAGCCTGTTCTATTCTCGATCTTATTTCTTGATCAGGATTTAGGCTGCTATCGATCCAACATCCCAGGTACTTAAATCTATTGACCTGTTCTAAGATGTGCCCATTTATTGTGCAAGGTTGAGGTACTTAACTTAAGGGGTTTAACTCTTCGTACCTAATAAACTACATAAAGAGGCTTAAGAACATGACAAATAAAACAAATTTTACCAGAATTTTCATTTTACGGTTGTTTTTGTCGTAGATATTTATCGTTTGTTTTCTGATTGTGCTTTCGCATCTTAAAAGTTGTGTTGTAGATTACATAGTCACATAGACTACACACTATAACTCCTAAAAGAAAAGCATCTACTTTAGAAGAAAAATTAACATCCTTAAAGATGTTGAGAACGGTAAGAAGAAAGCTTTTGCCGTGAAATAGGAATTTCAAGTTCCACTCTATCTACCATGTTTAAAAATAAATACAAGATTTTCAAAGCAAGTTCGTCTTTTTCCGGTAAATGGAAAAAAAACTACGTGCGGCAACTAATAAAGAACTCGATACTGCAATGGTCAAATGGTTTAAAGTAAACAAGGCTGCGAATGAATAAGTGGACAACTACTTCAAGAAAAAGCAACACAGTTTTCGCAGGCGCTAGTTGGTGATGAGAATTTTAAAGCATCGAGTGGGTGGATGAGCCGTTTTAAGGCCAGGCACGAAATTACGTGTTGAAGTCACCAACAACTGGTTGAAGTCATGGCCCAAAATAAGACAAAACTGCAGTGACGATAATGTTTTCAATGCCGACGAGCTGGGACTTTTTTTCAACTTACTCCAGATAAAACCCTCAAATTCAAAAATGAACGTTGTATAGGTTGCAAGTTATCAAAAGAAAGGGTAACTGTACTCGCGTGTACCAACATGTTCGGTTCCGAAAAAAGGAAGTTAGTCGTCATTGTGAAATCTCAAAAACCACGATGTTTCAGAGGTGCAATTGTAAATCTGTTCTGCAACCGATGGATCAAGAGATCAAGGCCTTAAAGTTCACTACAGAAAACTTTTAGTTAAGCGGATCCTGAATAATGTGGACAACTGTAGTGAATTCCCTGTTATTTTATTAGATGCCATTAATTTCAACCACAAAGCATGGACACTCGTAGATGAAAAAAACCACCAGAAAATGTTTCGGTAATGCGGGTGGACAAAAACTAAGGTAGAAAACGAAGAAGATGAAAATCCTGTAGCAGAGTGTTTGAGGTTACAACATCAAGGTGAAGAACTAACCCAACTTAACAATGATGACGAGTTTGCTGAATTCATTGCCGTTGATGATGACGTCATTGTTTGTGATCTTCCGACGGATAGTGAAATTAATAAATTCGCAGAAGTAATAAATCCGCCAGTGGAGCGCGTTATCGTCAGTGACGAAAGTGATGAAGATGAAGAAGACAATTGCGGTGAATCTACGCAAGAAGGTCCTAATAGACAAGATGTGGAAAGTGCTTTAAACGTTGTAAGAACCTTTATCCAAAGACAACACAAAGAAAGAAGCATACAACTGTTTTACATCTTTAGAAAATATGATAAATAGAATGATACTGGACAATTTAAAGCAGTCAAAATGATAGACTTCTTCCAATTGCAGAAGCAATAGGTTATGTTATCCTTGAAAATACGCTTTATACATTATGTAGTTGGAAAAAAATGTAATTACAGATTTTTTGTTTTAACCTATTCATTTATAATCAAAGTAAGCAACTCTTTTTGTATTTCATTGACAATGAAATTAACAACTTTTTTTTTCAAAAACGCCATTTAAACAATATTTAGCATCTTATATTTCTCCGAATGGCTTCACTATAGGAAGTTAATGTTTTAGAAAACTTCGTATTTATATATATGCACAGTATTGTTGTTGTCTAATGCCATGACCGAGCTTGAGCTTCTTGATAAGCCTCATAGAGTATGGAACTTAGATGAACGTAGCCTAAGTATAGCTCCGAGAAAATCTAAAGTAGTTGGTGCAGTCAACCAATCTTCTTCGAGGACAGTAAGTTCCTCAGGTAAAGAAAACACAACTATTCTTTTTATGCGCAACGCAGCTGGTGGTAAAGCCCCACCATTAATAATATTTAAAGGCAAGCATTTGTGGGACTAGTGGTTTGCACCTCCCAAAGAAGATTTTCTGGGTACCGCTTATGCTATCCGTAAGAAAGGCTAGATGGAGAGTGATATTTTTACAAACTACTTCAGGAAAACTTTGATTTTAGCACTTGGTCTAGAACGTCCTATTTTAATCATTTATGATGGTCACTCAACCCATATAAGCTTTGAAATACTTAAAGCAGCGATGAAGAACAACATAACTATATTAAAACTACAACCACACAGCAGTTATATTTTGCAACCATTAGATCTGTCTGTTTTTCGACCATTTAAACTAAACTGGGATAAAACGTTGATATCTTGGCAAAGATAGCATGTGGGCCAAAAACTGCCAAAGAGAATATTTCCACAGTTTCACATGTGGATTACAAAAAGGTGGAATTTTCCCAATTAACAACGATGTTATAGCGATGAAGCTTTCCCACCAGTAGCATTAAAAAGATGAAACGATTCTCAAAGTAATATCTGTGTTAACGGGAATTCGATAGTAGATGACACTGCATTCGCTTTTACATCAAGAGGACACTATAGTGGCTTCTACTCCAAAGGAAGGAAGTGCTACATAAGAACCTGGTTTTAACGTGTTATTTAAAAACTTGTTATTGTCAGTAGGCCGTCAGGTACCTAAGCCGTAGACAACAAAAAAGTCGAGAGTATGTCCTGGTTCTGAAATATTAACCTCAGAAGAGGAAGAAATTCGACTAAAAGAAAACAGTAAAAAATCAACATTACCAAAACCAGCTAAAAGAAATAAAAAGAAGATCAACTTCGTCCAGCAACACAGATTTGCAACCTGCATCTCCACCTTATATGGATTCCGACAATTCTGAAGAGTTTTGGCATGGATTTGAAGATGATAATAACATTAAAGATGTTGACCGAACTGTAATTCTTAATTCTCGGGTACGAGTCAGATATTGCACCAAAAAAATAATAAAGCACTTTGTTGGAATGTTTACAGAGACATGCAATGATGGTGGGACAGTAAAGTACAGATGATTTGCAAAAAACGATAATAGACACTGTAGACCAAAGTGATCTCGTCTTGGTTTTTCCAAAACCAATTGTCAATAGACGCGGTTTTTTTATATTCTCAGTTTCTTTTAAAGGTTACATGATTTCAATATTTATTTAAGTACCACAAGTTAAAGTATGTTTTTTTAGATAATTAATTTTTTTTTAAATACTGGTTTTATTTACGATCGATCTTTATAGTTTAGATTTTATACTTTTACCACGTAATGTTTTAAATAACCTGCTTATAAAGCACGTTAGTTGCGCGTAGGTTGGTCGCTCCGTGCGTTACCATGGTAGGGGTACATTGAAACGATGACAGCGTGCGTAGCGGCGAAATATGACAAAATTGGAATATTGGACAAAATATTTTTACGCATAAGTTTTATCAAAAATGTGTGCAAATACATGTTGCGTATTTAATTCTGCTAATAATAGCAAAAACAGTGAGTGTAGTTTTTATAGGTTCCCAAAGATTACATATAAATTAGAGAAAAGAAAAAGATGAATTCGTGCTATTAATATGAAAAAGTAAATATCACATAATTTCATTTTTATGCAATTTAAGTAGGAACAATTTAAATAATTTACCTTGAATGATATTTCATAAGGCTTCAAGCTAACTGCAGATGACTTTCGCTTTTATATCATAACTTTTACTATTAGTGTTTTTAATTATATGCTCTTTTGCGTGAAAAACTTGATTTGCCAGTACTAGATTTTTCGCTTTCTTTTCCGTTTGGAGTTGAAAAGATATATTATGATAAATTTTGAGAAACTCAGTTTTTAATACTACATTTATTTTGTACATAAACTGAAAAAATATAGTTAAAAAACTAATTTATTAATAATTGTCAATTTCGCATGTATTTACCAATGTCAAACATATGTCATATATTTAACCTGAAAATTGGGACTCCAAAATTGTCAGATGAAGGCGGTAGGTGTCGCATCAGTCACGCACGGAGCGACAGAATTATTACATTTGCCCTAAAAGTTGTAAGTTTCGAGGTAAATATGATATACTGACATAATATAAAAAAAAATGTGTTTTTCATATTTCACATTTTTCAAAAAAAGTTGCGTATATATGAAAGATAGGATCAATTAATAACTATATTTGAAATATTTTTTTTATCATTGTTCCATTAAAAATGCAAGTTTTACCCGTATGAAAGTGACCTATTCAAAAATTATATTACATTTACTCCACTTCACTTTACCTTTTTAATGGTGAATAAATATTTTCGCAATTTTCGCAATAAATAGTTGATAATTAAAAAACAACGTCAACATTTCTGCAGAACCGAAAAAACTCAAATTAAATACCTGGCTCTTGCGAAGTTTTGAGAAAAACTTGTTCCCCGGAATTAGGGGAAGGTGGGGGAATATCGAATATCGATCCGATCACCCTTCGAATGGACCGCCGGAGTGATGACGTAGATTTGATTGACATCTGTCAGTTTCACTTTCCAAATAAACGTTGTTTAGTGTGGATAATTTGTATTTTTCGTTATTTTTTAATTTTTTTTACATAATCTTTCCGTTTTATGCAATATTTAAGTATTCTAATAGTTAGTACAACAATTTTACAAGGTTGTGTAAATAATAAAGCATGTTTTTTTTTATAAAAATAGCAATAAAATGAATGCATCAATAAAGTAAGGTTAGACTTTCTTTAATGTATACTCTTAAACTATATTCCATAGAAATATAACACTGAATTGTGATGGTATTATCGTAAAAAACACTATACTTTGAAGAAAAAGTAGCAGAGGAAGCAAAATGTTAACTTTATAGAAATTAAAAACTCTTGAGATTTGACATTTCAACTTTTGTTTGGAAAGTTATGACATATGTGACGTCACACGCCTGCTGTCAATTTCATCTAATTGACGTCGCAGAGCAAAACGAATGTGCACATGTTGAACGCATCAACAACAGGTGGTGCACTGACCACTTGGTCGTTTTTCATACGTCATAGGCACTTAATGTCTAGTAAATTTATGTTTTGTGGAAGATTTTTATAAGATTCTACAATCGTATTTTAAGGTAAGGGCTCCTTTATTACCTGAAGTCAGCATTTTAGTATTCAAAATGCATGGAAACATATTTCTAGAATACAGATATCACAAAATTATATAATTTCAGGATAATTGCTTTCTAAAAAAGTTCATGTCAATAATGAGCACACTTTCGAATAAAATCGACTATAGTGGTCGATTTTACCTCAACGTGATCGATATTACCCTAATTGTGCTCACCGATATAGCTGACAAAATACTTTCGATAAAAGAAGCAACCAAGTTATCCAACATCTCTTATGGAACATTGCAAGACCGATTAAGAGGCCGTTTGTAAGCCAAAAGAATTACACTGGGACAAAAAGCTGTCTTTACCAAGAGAAATTCGAATTTGTATCTAGCAACAACTTTATGTGATCGTTACAAATTTGAATGTCATCAAATTTTTAATGTTGAGACGAGTATCAGTAATATTCATATTCCCTGTAAAATTGTTGCTGCCAAATTCCAGAAACAAGTTGGTGCAATTACCGGTAGTAACCGAAGATAAACCACGACGCTAGTATGCGCTTTCAGTACCTCAGGTCAATATATTCCGCCTATGTTTATTTATAGAAGAAATCGGATGAAAGAAGCTTTGGACAAAAATGGTCCTATTGGGCAATAACAACTTTTCTTGAAATGGTTGAAGCATTTTCAGCGACATGTTAATACTTCTAAAGACCATTCAGTTCTTTTAGTGCTAGATAACCACACAACGCATTCAAGTCTGGCTTCCTACAATTTTTGCCGCGACACAGGAATAAATCTCCTTTCACTGCCAGTGCACACTTCCCACCGTCTCCAGCCTCTAGATATCACGTTTTTTCTCCATTTAAGACAGTTCACTACCAAGAATGTGACAAGTATATAAAACAGAAAAAAATATATATCAGAAAGTCAATACAACAGACGTTGCGGAACTTATTAAAAATGCCTTTAATAGGGCTGGGTCTGTTGAGAAGGCTGTAAATGGTTTTCAAACTACAGGGATTTTTCCCTTCAATCTCGATGTTTTATTGTGAAGAAGAATTAATATCTATACCAGTTGTTGAACAATATTAAGATAATGTGTCTTCTCTGCCGGATATACATCAAACACCATCGCCAACACCAGTTCCCCTAGATGAACTACCAGGGTTCAGTGGTGTCGCAAATAAAAACTGAGACCAAACGCAGCACCATCATTAGAAGATTTTTTATCTGAATCAGAATTAGAGGAAGTTTCAGACATTGATCTGAGCAACTATAAGGATACATCAGTGCAGCTAAAAAATGAAATCTCCTTCTACCGGCACTACAAGTCAGTAGTTATACAAAAACTAGAAGCAGGCGGACTCAACACACGACCATTTTAACATCAAGGTTGAGAAAGTTAAACGAACAATTTGAGATACTAAGATAGAAACAGAAAAAATAGACAAGAAGAAGAAGCGAACTATGTGCAATATGTTTAAAGTTTGGATCAAAGAAATAATGGTGGTGATGTCGTGTTACTCTTTATATTGTTCAAACTGTAAATGTAACTAAAGAAATATGTATTTTATACTTAAACCGTTGATTGAATAACCCAAGTAACGCTTAAACCTAAGTAAACTTAACCATTGAACTTGTTCATCTGTGATCGATATTTCCCACCCTTGATCAATATTACCCATCTCCATTGTCGATAATAGCCGAATTTTTTGAGTTTCAAAAATATGTATTTTTAAAATATTTGTAAATATTTTATAATACTTTTAAAACAGTAATGGGTTAACTGAATGTTCATATTATCAGTTTCAAATTCGTAAAAGCTATAGCAAACAGTCTATAACAGTTTTGTCTTAAGTAGTCGATATTCCCCCACCTTCCCCTAATACATTCTAGAAAGAATAATTACAATTTACTCTGCTCAACCCAAGAATTTCTAATAAACTAAAACAAACTTTTACCAACTTATTAAGTTGTCTATTGTGCAAAAATAAGCTTTGCAATTAAAAGCAAAATAAAAATAAAAATTAGAATTAAAAAGCTTTATTAAAAAAATATGTACATGCATAACGGCAAACAAATTAAATATGTACAAAAATAATATGTAAATCAAACAAAATAAGGAAAACATCACATCCATATTATCGCCATACCATTTTCCTAATATATTTTCTTGAACGACCAATCGAGCCTGGAGGTTTTTAGGTTTACTGTTCCACCATCGGCCCTAAAAGAATCGATACTTTATTTGTAAATGTAAACCTACTTTACTGTAGATAAATATTCTAAATAATAATTATAATATTACATTTTTTATTAACAAAAAATAAAGAAAAACTGCGAAAAATAACAGAAAGATTTTGTACCGAACTATATACAAGTAGTCAACAAAATATGGATAGTCAACAGCTTCAGACCCCCCCCCCAAGCACAATCGCTAACCAGTTAGCCCCGGTATGTAACAAGTTCACGTAGCAAGACAATAAAAAAAAAGGGGTAGTTAGCCTAGAAAAGAATAATAATAATTATTATCTATTCCAAATTAAATAAATAAAAAATAAAATTCGACGTAGTTTAACATTATTAGACAATTTTTCGATATCACTTATCGATATTTTTCGTAATGTGTAAAAATTACGAAACCATATACCTTCGTTGGAAAATAATACAACGATGCGACATACCAGCGACAAGAATTGACCTGAGCTAAGAGGTTACACCATCGCATGATCCATTTTAGCACGCGGAGCAGATGGTAAAATCAGCAAAAAAACTCTAGGGGAAAAGCGATAAGACGCGACGCTTTACTTCGGTACTCGGACTTTGGAACAAGAACGTAGTACTGTGACGTAGTAATTGAGGGTACGCGTTTCGCGGGACATAAAAACCAAGAAAATTGGTCAAGGAGGCAGTGCTCGGCGACCTAGTGGAGTGTTATTCGGTCAGCCATCCAGGTGTGCTCAGCTCAGTTAGCGCGGTATTGTATCCGACGGGAACGGTAGTAAAGTATAAGTATCGAATTTTTCGTCTCTCTTAAAATCATGATAGCGTACAGTACTCCCAGCGTTCATCCAGACTGTTCCTGAGTTGGAGTTTGGATTATAAAGGTATTCTTTAGCTAGGACCTAAACACGCTAAGGTAACTAAACATAAATACTAACCAATGGGGGAATACAAATAATCGTTGATCGTCTACCTGTTATACTCCTTAATCTCTTCTCGTCTTCTTTCGCAAAACTTTGATAAATCAATAATTAGCTATATCGTATATCTTGTTAAACTTCTAACATTGTCTTAGTTGTAGTTTTACAATTTATTAATATATTGTAATTTTGTAATTGAGCTTTTTGTTCTTTCCCGGCCCGTTTTAGGTAGAAACAAGAAGATAACTCACTTTTAGCTTTGTATATTTCTCCGGCTTCTAACGTAAGCCAAGAAACTCTAACTCTTTACAGGACCTGCATCTGGAAGTCCTTTCATCCACTTATCCAAATATTTCCCTACCCTCTAGTAAAGCCGCGAGGGCGGAATCACGTCCGTTCGGAGTAGTTTAAACCAATAAGCCTTGCCACCGCTCGCTAGATAAGCATCCATTACATATAAGCGATCCTAAGATCCAATTTTAATGACAGATCTTCGATTTATTTAATTAAAAATCCTTTGTAATAGGTATATTTTAGGCCCAAACGGGCTAAGTTAAAAAGACAAAACGTTTTCGGAAACCATGTTCCATCATCAGTGTCTAGGAGTACATGAATGAAGCCACCAAGATTAAATATGTGGGTAAAAACCCGATTACATATGTTTAATTACATTTAGTTTTAAAATAATGTTGTAATGATATAGGATTACAGAGTTACCGATGGATTTGGTAACATGGCGACATATGACTCCACGTTGAAGTTGCTAGTCCTGAGACGGTATGTCTTCGAGGACTGTATGAGTGCAGTCATAGAGAGTTGCACTCATAGAGAGTTATTCCAAATAAATGTTTTCATTTTCAGAAAAGTGGTTTCAGTCATTGCTACTCTGCGATTAATTTCTATATATGGTGTGTTATGACAGTAAGTTTGTGAACTTTTTCAACTTCGAGTCGAAGAAAATCATGAAATGGATTATTAAAAGGAAAGAGTTTTAGGAATTTTAGAAAATATCAATGAAATGGTGTAAAAAATAGGTATCGAATAAAGACAAAATGCATTTTCAATCAATTGTATGGGTAGATACTTTTTTACATTGTTCCGTCGGCCCTGTCTTTCACATAATCTAGATGATTCGACGATCGACTATGTGGGTTTCTATGTGGGACTATGTGGGTAACGGGCAAGTTTAGGTAACGGCCCGCGACAAAGATTTTACAATACCTTAACGCCACGATGTCTGAGAATAATTTTAATTAATCTAGCAGTCTAAAAATAAATTCGTATTATCAAGTAATAAATATATACATTCTAAATTATTTGTGTTTTAGTGTTGGTGTAAATGAATTAAAATAAGTGTTAGAATTTTATTACAATGAAATAATGTTTATCTTTATAAAAGTGAAACTAAATTCTTACATTGTAATAGTCATAAAGCATTTGGTGGGCCCATTTTTTATGTTCTTTGAATCTTTCAGATGCTGCTTCCTTTAACAAATTATCCTTCCACTGAATACCCAGTACCTTACCAGTTAAGGTCCAATGGAGGAATGGAGCTAAGTACTTATTTATTCTAGACCAAGTTATGCACGCCGGAGCCCAAGAAACTAAAACATCACATAGAGACGTTTTTTCTAAAATAAATACAAGATCAAAATCTACATCTATATAAAAAAATAAAAGTATATTGTAAGTCTAGATAACTTATTACCAAATGTTGTATCTGTATGGAATTGTTCATCGAAAGCTAGTAAGTCTATCATTTCTGAGTCAGTTAGGCTATGCTTTGTACATGTTAGTAGAGCCAGAGCGTGTTGAACTTGAGTTTCTCCTAAAATTGTTTCTAGTTCTTCTAGCATTTGATGTAGTTGATCGTTGACGTGTCCTTTTGGTACGATTTCGTGTTCTTTATCTACCCACCACGATGTTTGCCATGCTAAAACCTAAAAGAGCAAATGCTAGATGTTATTTTTTAAAAACTTACCAAAATACATGTAAAAATATAAGAAAACCTTTAACTATCATTATTATTTTCCTTTAACCGCTTAACACTTTATCCCGAGTATGCTCAGCCAAACAATTTTGAACAAAAATTATTAATCCGAGTTATCTCGCGCCGAATGGTGACTGAACAGCTGAACAGTTAGTAGAAAACCGTTTAAAATCGTTTTAGATAGTGGCATAAATATATAAAAACGTTTTAACGCATCTATTTTGTTGCTGCAAATTTTGTTGTCGCTGTGCTGTATTATACACGATGGTGGGGAAACTGGTTGTGCCAGGCCACCACCCACCACGCTGAGCACAGTGGTACGGATAGCTAACGGATAGCAGAACGGTTCAGAACCTGAACTGAAGCCGTTCAGGTTCTGAAAGTGATACCGACAGTGTTTTTGATGAATTTAATGATTCAGATGATAGTAATACTGATGTAACAGCAGCACACGAATGGTGTGAAATAAATATTTTATCGCCATCACCTAGATTTCCGTTTCATGGGAAATTTTTTATAAATTTTGAAATTCTTGAGCTAAACAATGTCTTATTCGTTGACGATAATATTGCATTTGCTCACATTACGACCGAAACTAATCGGTATGCGGGACAAATAACTAGAAATGCTCCAGCTACGTCGAAAAGAGTACATTGAAGGGAAACTACAGATCCTGAAATATCCTTGGTTTAGTTATTCTACAGAGCATCATAAAAAAGCCGGACCAACAACTGTATTGGTCAAAACAATCCACAAACGAGCATCTAAATCATAAACTAAATAAAATTTGGCCCATTTATGAACACATTTCTAAAAAAATTTAGGAAGTACTATTCTCTCGATCGTGATGTTAGAATAAACGAAAGTTTGTTATTATACAAAGGACGACTTAGATGGAAACAATACATTCCGCTCAAGAGATCTCGATTTGGCATAAAAAGTTATACCGGGTGGTGAATCGTCAAACGGGCCATAGGCATCGAGCAAAAAGACAATAGAGGGAATGTAAAGGTAGTGGGGGCAAACATATTGTTAGACAGAAAGTGCGATCTTTAGAGGCCACTTTAAACAAGGATAGAGAGTCTCTCTCCTTGTTTGACATCAAATTTAGTTGGGTTATGTTATTGTTTGTCCCAAATGTCACTTGAAATCTTATTTATATTGAAGTTTTTTAACAATTGTGTCGCATTTTAGACTCTTATCATTAATAATTAATTAAAACTTTCTCGTCTAAGACACATTCTGAAAAATATTATATAGCTACTGTTGATAAGTGTCGCAAAATTTAAATTTCGCGCATTCGCATTTCCGGATATGTCCGCCATCAGAGGCCACTTTTTTGGTCTCCTTTTCATAAGGATTAGATTCCCTCTTTTGTCTTATTGCTCGATGGCCATAGGAAACTCAATGGGAAATTTTAAATTGTTGAATTGCTGCTTTCCTAATTATTTTACACCAAAAGTCATGGGAAACTATTTGTAGAGGACTAAAATCTGAATTAAAAATAAATGTTAAAACCGTTCTACGAATCAAATATACTTTAAAATTTTGTAAAAATATAATACATTTTTCAGGCCACCCCTGAAAGTTAGGTCACACGTAATGCAACAATATATATTAGTGTGTGTTTTATCATATTAATGTCAGATGTTTGACAATTTGAATTGTCAATTTTTTATTTTATGATTAAATTATAAACAATGAATTTTACTAAATACTAATACTACTGAACAACAAATATTACTTTGTGAATAATAAATTATATTGTTTACAAATCGATAATATAATGAAATGTACTCAGTTGACGAAAAATCCCATAATGTTGTATTCAGGCAATAGCGCGAACCTTTTCCTGTCACTACCGGATCTTTATTTAACGTAAGATATTCTAATACAAACAAAATTAAATTCCATGTTAAGTTATACAACAATTCAATCAATTCCAATACACTGTTACTGTGATCTTTATCCCTAAAAATAATTTATGATAATTTCTAAACATAACAATATAACAAATGTTATAATAAAACATGAATAAAACATTTTTATTATTGCTCTTTTCTCCTCAACATAGTACATTTTTTAATCAACTTAATTGATAGATAAATAATATAGTAGAAAACTTAATTTTTTTTAAACAATAAATCACAAAATTTTGTGATTTATTGTTTAAAAATTTAGTTGATTTAAATATTGTCAAATATCAAAAACATCAATATGACAAAACGCAACACGTAATACACATTTTTTCACGGCGTCTGGCCTGACTTTTAGGGGTGACCTGAAAAATGTATTATATTTTAGCAAAATTTTGGAATAATTTTAAATCGTAGAACAATTTTAACAGTTGTTTTCGATACATATTTGAGTCCTCTAAAAATAGTTTCCCATGAATTTTGGTGTAAAATAATTAGGGCAGCAGGAATTCAACAATTTAGAATTTCCCATTGAGTTTCCTATGGCCCGTTTGACGATTCACCACCCTGTATGTTGTGTGAGTCTAAAAGCGGTTATGTTTGGTTATTTATAATATTTACCGGTAAAGGAACTGTTATCAACCAAAATTATACAACGTACATATTTACATCGCAAATTGTACTATCTCTTATGCAGTCGCTATAGCTTAGGCCACTGCCTCATAACTGACAACTTTTATTCTTCTTCTCAACTGTCTGATTTTCTGATTACAAAAAAACGACACTTATGGAATCGCAAAAGCTAATAGAAAAAAAAAATTGGTTGTCAAACATGGAACATTATTAGTATTTCGATAGCGAGATAAAAGAGATATAATTATGCTTTTCACTGTCCATAACAGGGATACTATAGTTAAAAAAAAAGAAATGAAGAAAGAGTAAAACCAATAGTAGTAAATGACTACAATTTTAAAATGGGAGGAGTTGATAGAGTTCAGCTATCAGTGATTATCCTATAACTAGAAAACGTGGAAAGGGATACTACAAGAAAATATTTTACCATCTGGATAGAGTTGGCAAGAAAATATTCTACCATCTGATAGAGTTGGCTTTGGAACTCTTATTTGTTATACAAGAAAAATGGAGGATAATACACACTATTACAATTTCGGATATATGTAATTGAAATGATACTTGAAACCTATTACTCCAGTATAATCGACTCTAGTACCTCTTCCTTTATCTAATAGACATTTCACAGAATATATTTCTCCAACACAGAAGAAAAATGACCTGACACGTCAATGTGGAATGTATAGTAGAAAAAGGGATAACACAACATATTAACTGTCAAATGCCATTATGTTTTGTGCCATGCTTCAAACACTAAATCAAATATATAAAATATACCTATGCTTTTATTGGCAAACAACTCGGGATAATAATTTTGGTCTTTTTAGAGCGATATTTTTTTCTTTAATATGTCTTATTTTTTATATTTTTTGTTAATTTACATTTTGCATTACTTTTACACAGATTCTTTCAAATTAATTCGTAAGGCAAGCGGTTAAATTTCATAGAAATCGGCTTCCCAAATTATATTTTTTCAACTTAAATCATACTAATAGTATAAAATACAATATAATAATTCAAATATAAATGCAAGTTCCCTATGTCAAAAATTCTCGAGCAACGATGTGAAATAATTCGAAGTCGGGAAGTAAATGGCAATTTATTGGTACAGTTGCGGTCACGGAATAGTTTACACCTTACTTTTTATATTGTAATACTGTAAAATTGCAGTGTCGTACGGATTTGATAAATGTCAAAGTCAAAAAATTTCAAAACGTCAATGCTTTCGCGAGTGTTCAACAATAAAATAAAAGTATATTAAACTCTTCCAAAATGGTTAGAATACATTTGAATAAAGACTATCTTATATAGACTATCTTAGAAGACTTCTTTATTTTCGTTATTAAGATCATAATCCATTTTATTCAAAAAACTGTTTTCTATATTTTTCATTTTGTAAAATATTTTGATATTTTAATTTTAATCTACCTATTCTAGCTAGTACACCACTGGCAACGTCACTTTGACGTAAAAGGTGCGTTTTAAACGAAGTAAAAATTTAAAAAATGGGCTCCTAGATACGTGAACCTGTAAACTATTCCGTGACCGCAACTGTACATAGCTTCAAGATAAATACACTTGACGTAAATTTAAATATGAATAAATATAGAATATTAATGTTTCTTTCTTACCTTAGAGTATAAAGGAATGGTACATTCTTGGACAGATTTCAATACGCAGTCTTGAATTTTAGAGTTAACGCTATGATTATATTGCATGACGCTAGACATCAGGATACCCTTGGCTTCGGTTTCTCCAAGAAGAGGCATCTGTATAAAATTGTCTTGGTCAAGCTTTTCACTAATTTTGGCGTGCATATCACTTTGCTCTGATACAGAGATTATTAATTTAATATTATCTGGCAAAACCGTGGGTAGCCAGTCTATGTTTTTAGAACTGTACGCTCGTACTTGATCCAGACCGTCCAATAAGATTATCAGCGGCCTTTGCAGACAACTTGCTGTTAGTAGATTTGGAAGTACTTTTTGGTAGGTTTCTATGTTCTGAAAAATAAATACAGAAATATTAAATTAACATCTATCAACAGTTTCAACTAGCAATGTTTTTATTAAAGAATTGATATACAACAAAGCTTTGTCTTCTTTTTCTTCCTTTTTATATGTAGGCTTTAAAGCCGGTTTATTCTTCATTATTAGCCTCCTAAATTGTTTAAATTATCGCACCATCTTTTTCTTGGTCTGCCAATACTTCTTCGTCCATTTGGTGACATGTCACGTGCTCTTCGTACTATTCTATCCTCTGCTATTCTACTAATGTGTTCGTTCCACGCCTGTTTCCGCTTTGTCATCCATCCATTTATGTCTTCTATATTGTATGTTCTTCTTATGTTTTCGCTCATCTTCCTATACAACAAACTTTTACCTGATATTCGTCGGAATATTTTCATCTCTGTTGTTTCTAGTAGTCGTCTCGTTTTAGATGTGTCAGGTCTTGTCTATACCGTGTATGTTAATATAGGTCAAATTGCTGCTTTTTAGATCCTTGTTTTTGTGTCTTGTTCAGGGGTTCGTTCTTTCAGATTGCGTCATTAAGAGATGCCGCCGCTTTACTTGCTTTTAAATATTGGTGTTCTACTTTTTCTTCAACATCTCCTTAACTAGGTTTTTAGATTGTGTGTTAGGTTTTTAGTTTTTAGATTTCGTCCATTAATACATTAAAGAGGAGTGTGCTTAACGAGCTCTGGCTCCGCTTTGTACTGGTATACACTGTGTTAGTTTTTCATTTATCTTTGCCTGTATTCGATTATGGAAGTAGATGTTTTCGATGATTTGTATAATATTAATTGGTATGTTTCTTTTATACAGTAGGTGTAAAACGTCTTCGACTTGGATGAGATCGAAACCTTTGTGAGGTCTATGAAACATAGATATGCTGATTTATTGTACTCGATGGCCGTTTCTGTGATTTGTCTTAGTACAAATATAGCATCTACGTAGGAACTTCCGGATCTGAATCCTTCTTGTTCATCTGATAAAGTTGTTTGTTTATATTTTGTTGGTTAGGACTTTTGTGGTAAGCTTAAGTGCGATTTTCAGTAGATTTATATCTCTATAATTGTTGAGGTCTTCTTTATCCTCTTTCTCAAACATTGGTATCATTATGCTGTTTCTTCATGCGTCTGGTATCTTGAATTGCAATATTAGTTTTTGTACAAGTTTTGTCATCTCTAGGGTTATACTTTCTCCTCCATGTTTTAAAATCTTGTTGTTTTTTTCGTTTGGTACTGCTGACTTTATTTTTGAGTGAATTTATGGCTATCTCTACTTCCTAAAAACTGATTTCTATTTCGTGTCTTAATTTAGGTACGTTATTATGTTGATTAATATTTTTCTTTCTTTTAAACAGTTTCGTCCAGTATCTTTCTTATTCGTTTGCTGGTACTTTATTGTATTGCTTCAATTTTGCCATTTTTATCCATTGGTTCCTTATCGATCTCCATATTTGTTTTTGTGTTCTGTAGACGTAGTTTTCTAAACGTTTTAAATCCGTTTTATAAACTGTGTCCAGTGTTCATTTTTTGTTCTTCTTACCAATTGCTTTTTTTTGAAAAAAAAAAAGATTTTTCATCAGCTATTCCTCTTATACCTTTTAGAACCTTCAACCATCTGTAAAAGATTTTTACGTAAAATAAATGATTTTTTACAGATAGACTGGTGTATAACATTTATACTTACGTGAGTACAATGACATTTGTGACCGTAATTTAAAATTGAACACTGATTAGTAATTGAACTCAAAAGCTGTTCTACTGTACTAGATTGGGCGCTGATGCCAATAAATCTAACTATTAAAAACGCCTCTGGTAACCATTGTTGGCAGCATTGTGCTACTCTGGCCAACAGAGTAGTTTTTCCACATCCGCTGGGTCCGTAAATTACTAATGGATTTGTACTACTTCCGTTTATATACCTAAAATAAATGATACAAAAATAACATATATTAGTAAAGGATGCATTTGTACAAATTACCCCTTAACTTCGTTGATGGTTTTTTCTCTATCGGTGCTGCACTGAGCTGCCTTTTGGCAAAACGTGGTCTGTTGATTTAGTTCTTCAAACAACGTGGCCTCAATACCAAAACTTGGTTTAAGCATAGTTTTGCTCTGGTGCTCATCTATTATCGTATTAATCATTTCACTAAGATGTTTCTTCAAATGATGTACTACATTTGCTAAATATTCTTCATGTTCCGGTATTTGAATGTTTAAACCACCCTCGACGTACTTCACTGGTATCCTTACTATATGTTTTTCAGCCAATTGATTCTAAAACAAAACACGTATTATAATAAGACTCATTATGTGTTTGGAATTTTTTTGATAGTACCTTTAAGTCTTTTTGTAAAATATCTAATCTTCTGTGTGCTTCAGCCTCTCCCGGACTCATGTTGTCTGGAGTTTTTGCTGTTGGAGTGTAAACTCTATTTAACCATATACATCTCTTAGCTAGTTCCTGACTCATAAAAACTGTATTATGTACTTCCTAGAATATAGAAACACACTTAATATTTCGTAGCCATTCTAAGAATGATTGCAAAATTAATACTCCAGTTTTCAGAGACAAAAATGCCACTGAATCTCTAAAAATTAGATGAACAAGCTTAATTTTGCTGATAATGTCAATTTTGGGACCCTAAAATTGATGCAACAAGATTTACCACTTTAACCCCAGGATTTTTTCTATAATCCCCACTCGGGAGGGAAAACATCGAATTACCAAGAATCAGTACGTTGAAAAAAAAAATGTTTCAAACAAGCATTGGAGTTGAGATAATTTTGAATAGAAATGTTTTTTAGCACTTTTTCTGTAAAATAAACCGTTCTCTTAGAAACAACGCACGAAGCGACCGGTGATTTTCAATGTCAGATAGCGCGCGAAATCAATTTTAAATTAAATTTGTATCAACTCTACTGTAAAAATTTAATATCTTTTGATTAGACTGTCTTATCGACAGAAACCAAAATTCGTTTTAAAGGTGGTGAAGAGTGCAGTTTTCGTGGGCAAAGTCAAAATGCGTTTTAAATGCAAATAAAATTTTTGCATTTTGCCGCAAATGAAGACAGTTTCTATAAAGGTGTCAAATAAATAAACGTTTAGCATTATTTATAATTGTTTCTTGTAGCACCTTTTCTGAAAGCTTATGAGCACCTTTCTGGTTAACAAAATATTGAGCAAAATGTCTCAATTTAACTTAAATGATAATATTTTAATATTAATTTACACGGAGCAGTGATGGTTTCTGGTACAGCAGCAGATTTTGGACAATCAAAACGAATTACGGCTACGGTTAAATTTAAAACAACTGAACTGAAAACACCGACACAGTCGATGGTTCTATAAAATGATTCTTAAAACCCAAGCAAGATAAGTTTGGAGTCCAAACTTTTTTTCCAGAACATTCAACATTATTTTCTAACCCACTTATTCTTAAAACCCAAGCAAGATAAGTTTGGAGTCCAAACTTTTTTTTTCGAACATTCAACATTCTTTTCTAACCCACTTTTAAATTCCTTAGCTCCATCTTGGTCGTCGCTGAGCTCCTATCTCCTTCATCCTATGCCGTTGCTTAAAGTTAGTCAACCACCCAGATAATGTATCAAAATCTCCTTGAAAATATGTCAAAAATTGTTTTGCTTATGCAGTAATTATTTAGCCCAATATGGGTGTATCCATGTTGTAACAGCCACACCGCTCCGTGGCTGAATACCACCGAAGTTACCATGACAGTGTCCACCGAGAGTGAACGGTGACAAGAGACAGATACATATGTTTGTTGTTGTAAGATCTAGGTTAAATTGTAACACATGGTTTTCTTTATAATAAAATCGTGTAAATCAATATTCACCTAACTATTTTTAACTAATACCCACATCACAATGTTATGAACTTGGACTATCCATTCTACCAACGCCGTCCCTTATTTGACGTAATACGAGGTTTTCATAAATTTTCTTTTGTTTATGACAGAAGAGCTTTTTTATATTGTTACAGATGATAAAAGTTTATCCTTTTATTTTAAAATGTCTTGCACTACCATCTAATCGGTACCATACATACGTTTAAGGAAAGCGTCGTTTTCACTTTGACTTACGAGTTCTAACTTTTGATTCATCGTCAATAAAACTTTTTTTGTTTCTTGGATATGGTAACAAGACAATCAAAAATACATTGTACCTTAAAACAAAACACCACTAACTAAGGCTGATTCAGAAGACAAGTAACAAGACATAAACAACCCCCTTTAAGCATTATCCTGCAGTCATAGCCAAAGTCATTGTTTCACCATACATCAATATTTATATTATTTATTTTTAAATATCAAATGTGAATATTTTTGAAAAGAAAATTTTATACTGACGTTGTATTTTACTTTTTTCTCTATAGTGAAATGCTGTTGCGAGCGTCACGAAACTAACGCCACAAAGGAATTTAATGTTTTATATTACAAACGATCACACGTCACGGAAAATACATTTAAGAAGACTGTTTTAGGTGTAGATTAATGCAGTAGTTTTGTTCTTTTGAAAAACGTACTAGTGTAATTGAAAAAAAGTTTTAAATGTTTTAGATTGTTTGTTGTTTGAAAGTTTAAATCCAAAGTTTTTTAAGTATATTGCAAATGCCTCACATTTGTTGCTAAAACGCAAAACTAAAATTTCATGTTATAGCTTTTAAAGGTTGGGCTCTAGCAATCAAAACTTTATAGGGGCCAGTCAGTGAAAGGGATATATTGTATTGATCTCGCGAGAATCATAAAACATGGAAAACATCGCGCGACGTTTGTTTATTTAACACCTTTATAAAATTTGAGTTTATTTGACGCAAAATACAAAAACTTTATACGAAAGCCAAATTCTTTACCTTTAAAACGCATCTTGATTTTTGTCGATAGGTCACTGAAATCAAAAAGATATCGAATTTTTACCGTCGAACTGATACAAATTTTATTAAACATTAATTTCGCGCGCGTAACTGACATGCAAAATCGACGGTCACTTCAAGCGTTGTTTTTAAGAGAACGGTTCATTCTGCACAAAGAATGCTTTTCTACACATTTTTGTTTAAAACTATTTCAGCTACATTTTTTATTTGAAATATTTTTTCTACAGTGTACAGATTTTGTGTAAATTGATTTTTTGCGTTTTTACCCGCCTGCAAGAGGATTTTAGGGGGAAGCCCGGGGGTAAAAGTAGTAAAATTTTTTGCATCTTTTTGAAGTCCCAAAATTAATGTTCTCAGCTAAATTCAGCTTGTTCGTATGATTTTTAGAGGTTCAATTGCATTTTCGTCTTTGAAGACCGGAGTATGACAAGTATGAATTTGATGGTAATACATTCTAAAGCTAACACATTAGCAATTATTTCTTGACTTGAATATTAACGCCCGTCCGGATAATTTGCTCTTAAACTCCATGCTACAATATTAAGTGACTCTAATTTAGGTATATCTACTTTTTTATATCACAATTATTCCCTTCCTTTTACGGTTTTTAATTTTAACAGAGTTTTGAAAAGAACTTATGGATAAAATGAGTAAAACTAAAATAATTTAAACAGAATACACACATACAAACCATACAATCATAACAAAATCAAGTTTAAATAATGCAAGTAAAGGAAACAATGCAACAGTGTAAAAATATCCAGCACTTTATTGCATAACGTTTATTGAACGGATGACTTTGCTGGACCCCACGTTTAAATTTGTTTCTGCGAGGTGACTTTTTAATTTTACGAGATACCTCTTTAACTGTATAAAATAATGGCTCCTCAGTGACTTTTTAGTCTATTTTTGCATATTTATTTAGAAAGATTAAAGAAACAATAATTTTACCTGTTCAACTACTGTTGTTAAATAAGTATCTTTTAGTTCTTGTGAAAAAACGGTAATTAGCACGGCCAACATCTTGTCTATCTCACTAGCCCATTCAGCAAAAGCCTTTTCTCTATCTTGAAGCGACGTCTCTTTAAAACCAGGAATGTGACAAGAAATTGGACGCAGTCTATAGCAAGGTGGTTGAGCATGACTATCTAACATATACCTTAAAACGACATTGTTATTACTTTGCATATTCAGAACTTGAAAAACTTATTTACCATTTAGATAAAAGTCCTTGGGCTGATTGATTTTCGGCGCTCTCCATCGCTATGTTAAAATCTTGAGTTTCTATAGTAATTGGCAATAATTGAGTGCCTAAGGAGTTATTTAAAAATAATACAGGAATTATGTAAGCTACTTCCATTTGCCCTACAACATAACATTTTTAAATTAATTTCAAATAATTAATTAATTTTTAAAATAATAATTTACCAAGGTAGCTAATTATATAAAAAAATTAAAAATAATGCAATTGAAGTAATTTTTAAACTGAAATTGCAATAAATGACCTAGGTCTAATGAAATTCTTGTTGAAAGTTGAAAAGTGCACTTTAAGAATCAGAAGGAACGATGAAATCCACGAATTGAACGTTGATACTTTACGATTTAGAAAACACTTTGGCACCAACTACTCGGGGGGCAGTATTCACTGTACAAACACTCATAGAGTAATGTTAAGATTTCAACTATAAAGTATTCATATGCCTGGTTGACTTTGAGAAAGCCTTCGAAGGGAAAGAGCAGCTATTTATTTCCGCCACTTGTTAAAGGAAAAACCGATTAATTACTTTTTAACAATGATATAGATACATTTTTGAGACTATTAAAGAACTGTTTAATTGAATCTTCTGAAGAATGCATTGGTAAATGCGCGATTGATCCTTTTAAAAAACCTGTTCCGTGGTGGAATGAATCGTGCAAAATAGCTGTCAAACAATGCAAAAAAAGCATGTAATAAATTCCGGAAGACCCGTATTACCGTGGATATATTAAGTTTTAAAAAAACTTAGGGCCAATTCTAGGCGTATTTTAGAAGAAAGTAAGAAAGCCTCATGGAATCAGTACGTTAGTTCAATCACAAAAGACACTTCACCCGCGCAAATGTGGTCAAAGATAAGATTTATGAAAATCATAATACATCTAGCAAAATTGCCACCATCTCCCTGCAGGATCAAACAGTTACCTATGATCAACATATTGCATATATCTTTGCCTCCCACCTTTCAGATAAATCAAATATTCCGAATCTTTCCATAACTCAGATACCAACATATCCAGCCCCAAAATATTTTCTAATACTAGTTCTATTAATCTTCCTTTTAATCTCCTAGAACTAAGCGAAGCCATCTCCTCATTAAAACACTCAGCAGCCGGTCCAGATGATATCCCAATATTTAATACTCTTACAAAAATAACAAAAATAAGATCTAGTCTCAAAAAAAGTTTCCAACGTTATGATGACAAGCAACTACAATTCCTATCAGAAAGAATCACTCATCCTCAAATCTTCTAAACTTGTATAGACCAATTTCTCTCACTTGTTCACTATGTAAACTGTTAGAAAAGATGGTCAATAAACGCTTGCTATGATATCTAGAAAAAAATAGTATTCTTGACCCATTCCAAACAGGTTTTAGATCAAATCGAAGTACATTGGATAACTTGGTCAAGGCTCGGCCACACAGAGCGCTATGTTCGCTACGTACGCGATGTTCGGTATACGACGAAAATATATCTTCCGTTGTGGACAACGGGACTGGCCACACAGATCCGCGTACGCTATGTTCGCGATGTTCGCTATGTTAGCTGCGTCATTGAATGTTTTGTTGTCGGATATATTTTTATTCGTCGCCGAGTACGGGCTTGCGCAGTAAACGGTCCAACGTATGTTTTGGTTTTTATTTATGCCGTTGCAAGTCTAGGTGGTGTCGACGCGTATTGTTAAACAAACATGGTGTTGGAAATTTTAATCGAGGAAGTTAAACAACGACCATGTTTATGGAAAAAGTCCTTGGACTTTTTCCATAAACTCCATGGAGGATTATAGGAATCAAAATGTAAGGGATAATGCGTGGGAGCAGATTAGTAAAGTTTTACATATACCAGGTAAATACATAATACATATATAATTATATTATAATACTAATTATTATAAAATATTTTTTTAAACTATGCGATTCACTACTCTTTCTTGCCATTCCACTCGACCCTCATCAGACATAAAGTACTCCATGAAAGAAGTTCTAGCCCCTAGGGTTTCCCTTGTTGCATTTCTTGCAGTACCAGCATGCATTTGAACAAATTGCTGTACTACTTCGCCTACCTCCTCTTCGTCTTCTTCGTTGGCCGGAACACTGGCCTGAGTTAACAATGATGCCCGTAGATAGTTATGCAACACCACCGTAGCTTTGACAATTTTATCAGCAGGTTCAAGACGACACTCTAGTGGATGATGATATACCCTCCAAGTATTAGAAAGAATACCAAAAGCATTTTCAACGGTATTCCTGCTTCTTGAAAGTCTGTAGTTGTAAATTCGCTCTGCTTCACTGAGTCGTCGGCCTGTTCTCGGAAAAGGTCTCATAAGGTATCTTTTAAGGGGAAAAGCCTCATCCCCCACTATGACGTATGGCAAAGAGACCCCGCCCAAATTTTCATCTGAAGGCAAGCCAATGTTTCCTTCAGTCAAACGATTACCAATTGCACTATTCGTAAACACATTTCCATCACTAACTCTCCCGTACTGTCCTACATCTACAGCAAGGAACCTTTTATTACCGTCGACTAATGCCAACAAAACAATTGAATGGTACTTCTTGTAGTTGAAATATTCGGAGCCTCTCAATTGAGGAGCCTTAATTCTAACATGTTTGCCATCAAGTGAAGCAACACAGTGAGGAAAGTTCCATCTTTCTTTGAAAACGTTTTCGGATGCTCTCCAAATCTCTTCATTTGGCTCAGGCATAACTATAGGTTGGATGTATTTCCAAATTTCCCGCTTCACAAACCTCTTCAATAATCTTACTGACTGTAGATCTACCCATGCGATAAGTAAATGCCATTGATCGGAACGAATTTCCTGTTGCGAGGTACCTTGAAAAAAGGACTAAAATTTAATTTAACGTATTTGTTAATAATTAACATAATAAGTAAACATAGCGAACGTAGCGAACATAGCGAACGTAGCGTACATAGCGTTGCTTTCTGTCTGGCCACGACATCATACTACACACTGACGTTGTTAATAAATTTTCGAATATAAGCTAAATCATAGCAGTAACTTTAGATATCCAAAATGCATTCGACACTGTACAAAGATCTCTAATTCTCAGAAAATTAATAGAATATAATTTATCAGGTAACATTTATTTATTTAAAAATTTTTTAAAATCGATATTTTAGAATATTAATAAATGGAAAAATATCAAAACCACATGCTTTGGATTCGGTTTACGGTTTACCTAAGAGCTCAGTTTTAAGCACTACCTTATTTTTATTTAGCATGAATGACTTTTCCTAATATATAGAACCACCAGTCAAGTACTCGATATATGCTGATGATATTATATTACACTGCCAAGGCAGAGTCATAGCTACCACCAGTACTTTGCTACAAAATGCATAAACAAAATAGACACCTGGTCTACGCGTGCTGGATTTGTGTTTTCAGCTTCTAAATCCTAAGTAATTCACTTTATTAACAAGCATAGACCTAGTCTACCTTTTATAACTCTAAACGGAATTTGTTTACAAAAAGTTAACTATTTAACACTTGGTGACTTGGTATCTCCTTCGATAAAAAGCCTATTTGGAGACAGTATATTTAAGAAATTATAGGAGATTGTGTCCAAAAAATCAATTTACTTAAATCTCTTGCTGGCTACTCTTGGGGAGCTGATGAATCTCTCTTTAAAACATATATAGAGCGGTAATTCGCTCTAAGCTAGACTATGGCAGTATTCTTTATATGGCATCTATTAGCTCCTTACTAAAGCCCCGCTAAAAGTGTTTGTGTTGAATCTTCAGAGCCACCACTCCGTCTAAGAAGGCAGCAACTTCTACTTTCATACTGTGTAAGAATATCAGCAAATCCAAGTAACCCGGTAATAAATCTAATAAATCTTATAGAACCTCCCCCAGCAAACGCATCACTCACATTACCACAAATATTATCTCCTTTATTAGATTCCATCAACCTTTCCTTAACTTATCTTGCGTCAATATGTCCTCTATGAACAGGAAAGAAAAATCAGTTATTCTCTGACTATGAATAGGGCATATATGTCTCACCCATGGATACCTTATGGCATCAGAAAACCTTCCAGTATGCCACTAGTGTAATACCCCTCTTTCCATCAAACACGTGATAATGGACTGCTGCCAGCACGATTCTTCTAAAAACAGATACAACCTTAAAGGGAAATCTAGGAGACATTCCAAGTGTTCCAAACAGTTTCGACAGTGTTCTTAAATTTTTAAAAGAAACATGTTTAAGTCAGCTAATATAAACATGTATAAATATAAACATGTTAAAATTAACGGCAGAGTTCTAAATAATGTACGATACGCCGACGACACGGTCCTAATTGCAGAGACCGCACAGGATCTCCAGACACTCTTAAATCGCTTCAGATCGATCGGAGAACAATACGGCCTCAGCATTAACGTCAAGAAAACAAAAACAATGATTGTCTCCAAAACATCCCTCCATCCACCCATGGCTTTAAACGTGAATGGTAACATTATCGAAAATGTCGAGAAATTTCGATATCTAGGGTGCTGGATAACGAAAGATATAGATCCAGACATAGAAATAAAATCGCGAATTGAACAAGCAAGAAATGTCTTTTTAAAAATGAAACAAATGTTTACGTCCCAAACACTCAATCTCAAAATCCGATACCGAATGCTGAAATGTTACATTTACAGCACCTTACTATATGGAATGGAGGCCTGGACCTTCAAAATCAACTCACTCAGGCGTTTGGAAAGTTTTGAAATGTGGTTATTTCGAAGGATGCTGAAAGTCCCCTGGACAGCGCATATGAGCAACGAGCAGGTCCTACACAAGATGGGTACCAACAGAGAACTCTTAAAAATAATGAAAACACGGAAAACCTCATATTTGGGACACATATACAGAAATGAGAAATACCAGCTACTGCAGCTTCTTATAGAGGGGAAGGTAGAAGGACAACGTGGTCCTGGTAGACGGCAGGCGTCCTAGTTGAAGAACATTCGTGAGTGGACTGGTTTGGATTCTCAATCTTTAATAAGAAAAGCCAGGGACAGAAATGATTTTGCTGAGGTTATCGCCAACCTTCATTGAAGACGGCACCCAAAGAAGAAGAATATAAACATATTATAGTGACACAGTGACAAGTTTTATTGTTCAACTTCTCTACAAAAAAATTGTTCATATCAAATGTTTGTATATAAAATACGTATAATGTTGTAAACTGTACCCGTCTCAATGACCATAAGCTGTCGAGACACGTGAATTTTAAATAAAAAAAAATCTAGAATATTCAAGATCTAAAAATTATTTGTTCTTGGTTATATTACTTGTTAGTTCTCCTATACACAACTCTGGAAATTCGTGGTCCTGCTGTTTTTCTAGAAGAGTTTTCCAATGCAGATCTACGATGTGTAACTCGTAACCCCTTGATCTACAGTTTGCTCTTAATTCGGGGTAAATAGTATTGTGTAGTGCTCCTTTCTCAACATTACAATCTAAAAAATAATTTAAATATTTTAAAATAAATTGAGTAGCTATCAACAGTATGGGATAACTAATTACTAGAAAAGTTTAATAAAAAAACAAACATTTTAAGATTTTTGACGTGTTCTTGGCAGGGATATGAATATTTTAAGAACAACATCAATACTACTATTCAAAATCGTGTATCAACATGATGCCAGATATTTAATAAACATAATGGTAGTAGTTAAATGTAACAGCTTTTAACATAATTTAATTAAGAATTATTTGTTTTGACTTTTAGCATTTGCACTTCTCTTTGATAGGTGAAGTTTTTCTGAAATAAAAGAAAAGACAGTTAAGATTTGTTTTAACGTATATTGCCTCTGTATATTCGCTTATACGTATTTCATCCTACCGGGAATCATCAGAGCGCCCGGTACAGAAGCTGTAAACGTGAAAACAAATATTTCCGCCAAAAGAAGCAACAATAAAATAACTTTAATATGGACGCTATAGCGACATCTAATAATGAATCACGAAAGTAGAAATGCGAAGATTTCTATCGACGAAACCAAAATTCAGATTTTTGCTTTAATCTGTAACTTCTATAAATTACAAAGTAATATTGACGATGCTAAAGTTGTAATATAGATATGGAGAATCTAAAAGTTCCACAACATATCTCCTCATCTAAGCAAAAATCTTTGACTCAAATCTTAACTGTCATTTATTTTGCTTTACTCTTTATAAGTACAAGAAACCAGTTGGCCAAGGATTTTTGCTTAGATAAGGAGATATAATGTGGAATGCAACTTTTAGATTTTCCATAGGTCTCTCTTACACCTTTAGCATCGTCTGTTTTGCCTTGCAATTTATAGAAGGCACATATTAAAGCAAACAACTTAATTTTGCTTTCGTCAATAGCACGGGAAAACCAAGCCATGAAAGCACACCGTAGAATAATACAAACAAACCAACACTCTAACCAAAGCAAACAAAAAAAAAGATCTTTCAGTGCATAGTGATAAATATTTCCCTATATGGAGCGGAAGTATGGCCAATCACAACATCAATACTTAAAATAAGAACAGTTGAACTGGACTTTATGAGAAGATGTATACAAATCAACAAAGCGGAAAGAATAAGAACAGAGGAAATATGGAACAGAATGGAAGTAGAATGCTCAATTACAAAAAAAATGGAAAACAGAGCCCTGCAGTGGTACTTCTTTTTCAAGTGACATCTCCGCTGTGGAGCTTTTGAGACGGCTGCTCTGAAAAGTTCATTTGATGTACATCCGTACCATTCTCTCAGGTTGCGCAGTCATGATATTCTACGCCTCTCTATGTTTGTCTTTCCTTGGATCTTTTCCTGCGTAATCGATTGGAGCAAGGTGTATTTCTCTTCACGTGTAATACTTTTGAGATATTCTAATTTTCTTGTTTTAATTGTATTTAAAATTTCCATTTCTTTATTCATCCTTCTCAGAACCTCTTTGTTTGTGATGTGTTCTGTCCATGATATTTTCAGAATTCTTCTATACACCCACAGCTCGAATGATTCTAGTTTTTTCATTTATATCGCATTCAAGGTCCAAGATTCCATTCTATAAAATAAAGTCGAAAAAACATAGCACCTCGCCAAGCTAACTCTTAGTTCCAGTTTTAAATCTCTGGTACATAGCACTCTTAGAGCATAGGTGGCCGAAAAGAATATTGCACTGGGACCCGCCGGGAAGAAGACGGAGAGAGAGAGAAAGAGAGAGAGAGAGAGAGCTGCTACAAGATGGAAAAATTACATAGAAAATACTATAATAGATAGAGACTTCAGAGAAGATGACTGGGAAAATAGAGTGCTGTGGAAGACAAAAACAGCTAACTCATAATGGGAAAAATTAAAAAAGAAGTCTCATGTTGTTAAACATCAGAATTAGGAGACACATCCTGAGCTGGAAAATCACCTGGCGCAATATCAGAAGAAAGTTCGGTCACGACAAATTCTATAATGGAATATACATTTTTATCATCGATTATTATTTCACTTTCTCTCTGATTCAAAACAGCTTCAGCGTCTGAACACAACTGATTCTGGTTAAAATTATCAACAATTACTCCAATATCTTCATCGGCACTATTTTGGTTAGTTAGAATTTGTGGTTCGAGGGCAGCAAATAGACAAAAAGCTAATTGCTTTTTCCATAACATTGTTAGACAAACATACAGGAACGCAATTATATCCGCAAAATCCTATCCAACTGCCGACATAGGATCAGATCATAACCCAGTAGTGACCAAAATTAGGCTCCAAATGATAATAATAAAGCGAAGAACAACAAATGCAAAAATCGATACAAGTAAATTAAGGAACCCACTCATAAGGCAACGCCTGGCAGATGAAATTAACAACGGATTAATGAATGTTAAAAAACAAATTCTGCAAAATATTGAGACGGAGAAAAAAAAATGGTTATTAATAAAGACAGAAATAGATAGAAGTCAGAAAGAAATTCTAATACAAACCGGATATAAAAAGAAGCAATGGATGACGGAAGAAATTTTAGATTTAATGGAAGAAAGACGTCAATATAAGAACAAAGATAATCAGATGTACAAAAAAGTGGATAAACAAGTAAAATACAGAACTAAGAAAGCGAAAGAACAAGTAAATTAAGGACCCACTAATAAGGCAACGCCTGGCAGATGCAATCAACAACGGATTAATGAATGTTAAAGAAAAAATTTTGCAAAATATTGAGATGGAGAAAAATAGTTATTAATAAGGACAGAAATAGATAAAAGTCAGAACGAAATTCTAATACAAACCAGATATAAAAAGCAGCAATGGATGACGGAAGAAATTTTAGATTTCATGGAAGAAAGACATCAATATAAAAACAAAAATAATCAGATGTACAAAAAAGTGGATAAACAAATAAAATACAGAATTAAGAAAGCGAAAGAACAATGGCTTAAAGAACAATGCGCAGAAATAGAAGAATACCAGAAAAGACATGATAGTTTTAACACACATAAAAAAATTAAAGAAATAACTCACAACAATAGAACAAGAAAACCGGGAATACTGAAAGATGTAAATGGGAAACTTGTGTTGAATACTAACGACAAATTATAGAGATAGACAGAATACATCAATGAACTATTCAAAGACAATAGAACAGAATAGATGGAGATAGAAGTAGAACAGGGAACAGGATATGGTTTTAAAGATATTAAAAGAGGAAATTAAAATGGCATTAAAAAACAGCAAAAATGGTAAAGCAATAGGTCCAGACGAAATCCCTATGAAATCTTAAAATGCATGAATGATGAGACCTTAGACATTATAGTAGACTTATTTAACTCAATATACAAAACAGGACACATACCAAAACAATGGTTATTCTCCACCTTTTGTGCTATCCCTAAAAATATAAGCTAAGCTAAATATTGCAGTGAATACAGAACAATATCACTAATAAGTCACATTCTCAAATTATTCCTGAAAATAATACATGGTCGTATAAATAAAAAACTGGAAGAAGGAATAGATGATAGTCAGTTTGGGTTCAGAAACTGGTCTGGAATAAGACTTGTACTGAGAACAAAGCCTGTCTAGTACCAACAGCATTTGTGAACCCGAACTGGTTAGGGGAAATTTGACTTTCTCTTATGAATTATATGTAGGAACAATTTTAGGGGATGACTCATGCTTTTTTGGCTCCTGGTTTTTTTGGAAGTGCAATAAACACAGATTTCAGCCATTCCGTTAGTATTTCTCCAGAGTTGTATATATTGTTGAATATCTTTGCGATTATTGCTATTGATTGGTAAGGATATAGATGGTAGAAAAGTGTAGAGTTAACACATATAGATAAATGATAGACGATAAATAGATAACAAAGTATTACAGTTTGACAAAGAAAAAAAAAACACCGAATACAGCTAAACTGTAAAACTAAATGGGCGCCAATAAGTTTTACTTGAAACTTATGAAGGAACTCACATATCAGCAAATTATTAACAAAAAGATAATACACTCTTACTTACCTTGTGAATCAGCAGCACAGATATAAATAACGATTTTCCTACTTTTCAGAACAGTTTTAGTATGAGCCACTTTTCCCATAATCAAACTTTGGAGGTTTTCTGACAGATCAGACACCTCTTTTGGAACATTACTGTCAAATAACTTATCAAAATCCTTTGGACTTTGATTTCCTGGAGGCGAACTTAAAGACATTGAATCTGAAACGAAATTTAAAATATAAATGAATTATAAAACAGTGAAGTAGTATTATAGCGGAATATTATATTATTTTAGCGAAGTGTTAAAAGCAGAACTTAATAAAACGATTGGATACCGTGCCGGATGAAACCAATGAATGCATTTATATTTTTAACTTGTAAACTTATTATATAAATTCAAAACTATACATTATTAAATATTCCAGTACAAAGAACATAATTTTTAAAATATCCATCATCCCTTAGAGGATCCATCATTCCATATCGACAGATAAGCAATGCCCACTTTTATTTTGGATTCTTGACTGTTAAATTTTCTGCAGATAATGCAGAAATTAGGATTGAATGTCAGATTGAAGGACAAACGTTGGAGAGTACTAATCGTTAACTGGGGCTTGTGACTCTTATACTTTTCAACTATTTGATAGTTTTCTATTTCTATGCATACCCATACATGTTTGATAGTCTAGAGCAGAATATGATGTTTGTTGGTTGTATTGTTTTTGTTAAAGCAGTTAATTATTCTTCTATTTTGGCATATACGTTGTAGGTGGTCTATGTTATAGGTTTGGAAAATATTATATTCTTTCTTCTATCTCATTCTTCATTTAGTTCGCAACCCAGGTACTGATATCTGTGTACCCTGCCTAAAAGTTTTCCTTTAGCATAAAAACTGTCTTCCTTAATCTTATTCTTGCTTACCACTATAATTTTATTTGTATTCAGTGCCATTCCATACCTTTCGTAGTATTGGGTAATACGATCAACCAAGATCTGTAGTCCTTCTCTGCTGTCCGCAAGGAGTATTGCATCATCTGCGTAACTAAGATTATACAGAAGTGCTCCGTTATTAAATATGCCTTCATTTACGTCTTTTTATGCATCTTTAAATAATTCTGAATACATATTTAAAAGTAAACGGAACAGCACACATCCTTGTCTTACTCCACGATTTATAGGTATTTCTTTCGATTTTTGTTGGTCTATTCGTATTATGGCTTTCTGATATCGGTATAGATTAGCAATAATTCTCACGTCTTCGTCATCTAATTCTATGTTCTGCAGTATTTTTGATATTCTTCGGTGTTGTACTTTCTCGAAAGCTTTTTCAAAGTCGAGTAGGCATATGAATACGTCGCAATTGACATCTTAACATCGTTCGATTAGTATTTGTACAGTAAATAATGTTTCTCTGGTGCCAAAGCCTTTTCTGAATCCCAATTGGTTTTCAGCAATTCTATCATCCATCTTTTTATAGATACGTTCGTGTATCACTCGTAAGTACACTTTTAGAATATGGTTCATCAAGTTAATTGTTTTGTGTTCTCCACACTTCATTGCGTTTGGTTTTTGGGTATTGAAATGAATATTAATATTAACCATTCTTTCGGCATCTCTCCCGTATAATAAATGTCATTAAATAATTCTATTAGTGTGCCCATCTGATTTTTTGTTAATATTCTTAAGATTTCTGTAGGTATTTCATCTGGTCCCACGGCCTTTTCATTTTTATACGTTTTAGCGCTTTCTCAATTTCGTCTTTGGTGATTGGTGGCCCATTTCTTCCTTTTGCTTCAATGACCTCAATTTTTTCGTCGTCTTCGAATAACTCTTTTATGTATTCTTTCCATCTGTTTATTCTATTTGTACATTCCGTTATTATCTTGTTATTTTTATTCATCATATTTCCAATATCCTTCTTCTTGTATATGCCAGCTATCTCTTTGATTTTCCGGTGTATGTTAAAACTGTCATGTTGTTTATCTAACCTTTCTATTTCTTCACACTTTTCTGATAGCCACAGTTCCTTAGCTTATTTGATTTTCTGTTTTATTGTTTTATTAATTTTTTGTATTGTTGTTCGTTTTATTCTTGTGTGCCCTTCTTTCCGTCATCAGTTCTTTTATCTCTTGTATGATCCATTATTTATTTTTAGATGATCTATCTTCTTAAAGTTTTTATTTTGTGCTATTTCTTAAGATCTCCTCTACTTTCCTCCACTTATCTGTTGCTGTCGATTGCTTTTGCCTTTCTAATTCCTGAACTTCTTTGTGGATTTGTTCTTTGATTTGTTGGTATATATCAGCATCTTTTAGTTTTCTCCGGTTGATTCTCGGTGTTTTGGCAGTTGTTTTTAACTTTTTTAACTTGAGTTTCATGTTTGCTAAAAGTAGATCGTGGTCACTTGTTACATCTGCTACTGGGTACACTTTAGCCGATATTATGGCATTTCGGAATCTTTGATTTAATATTATGTAATCTATTTGGTTTCTTATTATAATTTCACCATCATCTCTACCTGCTTTCCATGTATATATTCTTCGATTTGGGAGTTTATACCACGTGTTTTTGATAATGAGTTCGTTATCTTTCCAAAACTGAACTAGTCTTCCACTTCTTTCATTAGGTGTTTCCAGTCCGTATTCTACTACTACTTTTTCATTCTTCCTTTCCCTACCTTCGAGTCACCTAAAATCAAATTTACTGATGAACTACTAATGAAAATTACTTACATTAATTAATAAGGCAACTCATTTTTTTAACGATGTTAATTAGTTTTCAATATACACTACTATATATTCACTTGATCTTTCATTTCGAGTTTCATTCCGAGATTCATTCGAGATTTACGTAGATAGATAATGTGATGCCTAATATTTAAACTCCATCACTCGTTCTATTATCTGACCTTCCAGTTCCAATTTACATCTTAGTAAATTTGCTGTTTTAACCATACATTTTGGCTTTATTGGAGAAATTTTCTGGCGTTTATATTAAATTGTTGCAGCATACGTTGTAAATCATCTTCAATTTGAGAGAGTAGTATTTCGTCGTCTGCATAGCAGATTATTTTAAGCCGTTTTTCTCCCATTTGGTATCCTTTTTAGTTCTTATTTTTTTATTATTTCATCCATAATCAGGTTGAACAGTAGAGGACTTAGGGAATCTCCCTGTCTTATCCCATTGCCAGCGTTAATAGAGACGGTTAGTTCTTCTTCTACTTTTACTTTTATTGTGTTGTTTTGGTAGATATTTTGGATCATTTTGATTCCTCTCTAGAAGTATCTCTTTTGCGTAGAATAAGTGTATCACTTCCTTTAACTTGACTCGGTCAAATGCCTTCTTAAGGTCCATGAAACATAGTTATGCCGGTTGGTTGTATTCTAATAATTTCTCTTGCACTTGTATAATTATAAATATAGCATCGGTGCATGATCTTCCCGACCTAAAACCTTGTTGTTCTTCTGCTAGTGTTATAATTATATTCAGTTTATTTGTTATTACTTTGGTTGCTAATTTTAGTGTTGTGTTTAATAAATTAATTCCTCTGTAATTTTCCGGGTCCGATTTGTCTCCCTTTTTGAAGAGAGGTAATAGGATGCTTGATCTCCATTCTTGAGGAATTCTGTTTTTATTATTTTTTGAATATATGATAGTATACAGGTTATTTATAAAGCAGAGACACAAGACATTCTCTTATCGATGTCTCTATCGGAATCCACACAATTTTTAATTATTTTGATTTTGATTTAATTGGTTTAAGTCTGCCGATTCATATTCGGAAGGACGAGCGCCAACTTTGAGACATGCTGTATGTATTTTACACTCTAACTCCGCAACTAATTTTGGGTCCAGACATATTTTAAAGTACGTTTGGGGAGGTCCAGGAAAAAAAATTGCCGAAACTTCGTTATACGCCTTGATCGAGTGAATCAAATTACCGCGTTAAATTTGATTCACGTAATGGAGGCATATTACGAGGGTCTGCCAAAAGCATATGTATAGTTTGCTAGCTTATTTTAATTTACACTCATAACACAGTATGAAATACAACAAACAGGTGTACATTTTTGAAATCAATGTGAAAAATTACATTTGTGTTCTTAAGCCAGTTTTTTAAAGTTGATCTTTGATCCCTCTTAAATAAATATGTTTACACAACACATGTTATCATTGAGAGCGAACACTTTGAGAAATATTTTCCCGAATATATGGAGTAATATGACTGGACCAGAAACCCTTCCCTGTCATCCACGCCATCGACTTCATCATCACTTTCAACAGAGGAAGAAGAACAACTGACAGAATTGTCCTGTGATTCCATAAAGCTTCAATATGACAAGGACAACGACAAACTGTTTGCATGAATATCATGCTATCAGCACTGCTGCACTAAAGGTTTAATTACCATTTGCGACTTCGTACTTGTTGGAAACGGGCTTTTCTGCAGTTGCGTACAAATACAAGTCAAACATAACCTTAGAAAAAGAAATGAGAGTGGCAATTTTTCAATTGAAGCCCCGGTTTCATAAGCTGTGCTCAAAAAAGCAAGCACATCCCTCATATTAACCAGCCAGTTACATAAATAAATATCCCTTTTCATCTTTGATTTCATTCTTAATTTCTAATAAAAAATATAAATGTTCAAATAGTGTTTTTGCTATAACTATAATCTGTTACTAGGCTAGTACTAAAATTGGTAAGTATTATTGGGGTTGGGTTGAGGAGGCGTCGCAAAAAAATAGCAAAGTCCCAAGGGCGTCACAGTACGAATAAGTTTGGGAAGCTTTGCTCTAGAGGAAATGTATTTCTATAGTAGTTTTACTTACAGATACAATCTACGACATATAAAAAATCCTACGGTGTTTATTTTTAAACATCAATCGCTTTGTAAAATTAACTGCTGCTGGTAGGTATGTCATTCTTAACATATATTTACGTCGGAAATGAAAAAAATATTTGTGAAGGGAAGAAGTTAATTATTTTTATTTTAAGCTGTCGCGTGTTGGTAGAGTTTCCAAAAATATTTATCGTTTGTGAACTGGTAATTAAATGTTTGTATATAGAGCAACGTCTTTTCGTTTTTGTTAATGACTTAAGCAAACAGTTATACATACTTATGTATAACTGTTAGGTAACTATAATTATATATATATATATATATATATATATATATATATATATATATATATATATATATATATATATATAATTAATGTTTCTTGGGTTTAGGTTCAAGAAAGATATGTTACATGTGGAACTAGATTTTATTTTCCATTGCAATCAATCAACGTTTCGGCAGGAAACCCTTACCTTTGTCAAGATTCTAAAATGTGTGTATATATAAGGACAAACAGATATTGTAAAATATGTATATATATGTGACTTACCAAAACGTAAAACGTGACACAGACATTAACGAACTGACATATAAAAGTTGATATCTGATATCTCATTGTTTACTGTCATTAGTATATAATTATTTTTATATGGGCGTATCGTTGATGTTTTTGAAAAAGGTAAGGTGGAGATATGTTATGACTTTAAGAGCTTTTTATGATGTTGTATTATTATTGTTTTAATCAGATTGAAATATATTTTATTTAGGTTTTGTGTACCTTTTTTGTCATTTATTGCGTTGGTGTTTCTTTTTATTTCTATTGATTCGTATATCTCCCTCTTCTTTTTGTTTTTTTCTGTTTTTAAAATTTTGATGTTTTCAAAGTCAAATTTATGCTTCTTCCCGCTTTCATGTTTTGTGAGCGCAGTGACGTTGTTCTTGTCGTATTTGTGAGAACGAATTCTGGATTGAAGCAGTTGACTGGTTTGACCGATATAGACACCTTCACAGTTTGTACATGGTATCTCGTAAACAACATGTGATTTTTTAAGTTTTGGAGTTTGTGTTTTTAGTTTTGTGAAGTATTTATTTAAGAGGTTGTTGCCTTTTTGGGCCACTGTTATATTATGTTTGGCTAAAAGATTTGTTAATTGTTCGGATAAACCTTTTATATATGGAAGAGTTGTATAAGTGGTTTTGATACTGTTGGGTTTGTTGTTAGTTGTATTGTTATAAAATTTATTGAGTCTTGATTTGAAAATAGTTTCGATTAGATGTTCGGGATATGCATTCTTTAGAAGGGCATTTTTTGCTTTTTTTTATTGCAGTTGGTCTGTATTCTGGACCTGTTAGTTTTACAGATTTATCAGCGAGACTTATAATTACAGACTTCTTATGGGAAAATGGATGGTGGGAATTGTAGTTAAGATATCGTGAATACCATGTTTCTTTTGTAAACCACATGGTTTTAACTGTATTGTTAATGCGATGTAAGGTGATATCCAGAAAGTTTATTTTATTATTTTGTTCAATTTCTATAGTGAACTTTAATTTTGGATGGTAACTGTTGAAAATATCTAAGATTTCGGTTGTTTTATTTGTTGGAATAGTACAGACACAGTCATCGATATAGCGGTAGAAGAATGGTACATTAAAATCTAAATGACTCATGACAGATTCTTCTAAGTCTTCCAGAACCAGTTGGGCAATGACACTAGATATGCTTGCACCCATTGCGCATCCATCCATTTGTTGGTATATTTCGTGCTTATATAAAAAGTATGTTGAGTTTAACGTTAACTCTACAGATGATTGGAATTCTTCCAATGGGATGTTAGTGTATTCTTTTATGTCATTCCACTTCTTTTTAATGATGTCAGTGGCAAGTTTTATTATAAATGCAATATATATATATATATATATATATATATATATATATATATATGTTAAATAACTTTTGAACTTGCAATTTTTATATTTGAAGGGGGAGACATTATGTCATATTTCTCCAACATCTGTGTATTGTGTTTCTCGTTGTGCTGTCTTCTCTCTACTGTAGAGATCTATTCTCTCTTTGGTACAATCCACAATAAACAGCATTAAACTTGGCGGAAATATCTTCTTGAAGACTTGTAACGGAGGAATGGTTGAAATCTGGGTTCAAAATGGTTTGGAACTTTGTTCTACATTTTCACCTTTATTGTCTGGTTTTTCATTAATATTTTCAATTAATGTATCTATCATTTCTTCATTATTTTCCTTACCTTCACATTCTAAAGTTTCTTGATTATTTATCTCATAATCAGATTTAATGATTTTTAAATCTGATTCTTCAGAATCGCTGCCAGAACGATATCGAACAATAGAAATTTCACTATCTATATAGTTTATATATATATAGTCCCAAGATTCCTAAGAGGAACATAGGGCTTCCACAAAGTGTCTCCAGCGAACTCTATTTCTGGCTAGTGCTTTGATTTCAAGCCAGGATTTTCCCATTTTTCTTCCTTCGTCCAGTACTGTCCTTCTCCAAGTTCCCTTAGGTCTGCCTACTTTCCGTCGGCCTTGGGGATTCCAATCCAGCGCTGTTCTGGCAATGTCATTTGGCGGTCTACGGAGTGTGTGACCCAGCCATCTCCATTTTCTTCGCCTTATTTGCTTTATGACATTTTCTTGGTTGCTTTGGTTCCATAAATTTTCATTGAAGATTCGGTTAGGCCAAAATATACGAAGGATTTTTCGTAACGCTCTATTGATGAAAACTTGTAATTGGTGTACTATGGGTGCTGATATCTTCCAAGTTTCGCAGCCATACAGTAATACAGCTTTTACATTTGTGTTGAAAATTTTTAATTTCGTTTTAGTTGGGAAAATCCTGGATTTCCATATGTTGTTAAGCATGTTGTAGGCGTTGCGAGCCTTATTGCTTAATCCTTTTGACGCCTTTAGGACAATACGTCCCATCAAAAATTAAAAAAATTCTATTGTAATATTACAATAGTGACAATTTTGAAGATCCAAACTATATAGATGTTGGTCAGAAACAACCAACATCTATATAGTTTGGATCTTCAAAATTGTCACTATTGTAATATTACAATAGAATTTTTTTAATTTTTGATGGGACGTATTGTCCTAAAGGCATCAAAAGGATTAAGCAGTTCTAAAAATCAGGTGAGATCCTCATTTTCCCTTCCAATCTGAGAAGGGAATGTAAGTATTCTAACTTATTCTGTAGAGGTTTTAGTAAACAGCACCACATACATCATGAAAAGCGCACAATCATCTACCAAAAAACAACTTCAATTTCAAATAGAAATAAATTATATGCCGTTGCCGCATTCAGACATCCTCCCCTTTCGCTCCCTAAAAGAAACAAGATATTTTCATGCACTTCATTCTGGATATTGATTTATTTGAATATATTAAACCCATTTGTAAGATAGTCTCGCGCCTCGAATTTTGCCTTTTGCAAAATGTTTCACTGTGGTTTAATCCCTTATACAGATCACGACATTATTTTATTAACCGTACAATACAACGCCAATTGCTGTGACATGTTACACGTTTCCACCTCTATATTCATTTCACAGTAGGTACGAATTGTCGTAATTATCACATTGACATTAAAACTTTCAGACGAAGTTCTGAAAGAGTAAACAAATAATTAATAAAATGCCTATTACGTTCTATACCGTCCAAGTTTTCAGGGTCATTCGATACACGAAGTAATTAATTAATTTATTGTTGCCTTCGAAAATAGACCCACACCAAGTGTTACAAAAGTTAAAAATACCATTAAATATTTTCAAACTTCGGGATGTGTAAACAGTTGTAAAAAGTGTCATGAAGGTAATGAACCATGTGTTAGACTTGTCGATGAGGAGCGTCAAAACAGAGATATTGATATTTGTGCTTTTGTGGAAGCTATGGAACCCTGCAGTAGTGTTGCTAGGGAAGTTAACGTGAATGCTCGAACTGTCCAGCGAGTTCTCAAAGGGAATGGGTATCACTGTTTTAAGATCCAACCAACACAAGAACTGTTTCCGGAAGATAAATTTAGGAGGATGGAGTTTTGTGAATTTATGTTAGATAAACAGAATGAAAATGTAGACTTTTTAAAAAATATTTTATTTTCTGACGAATCTTCATTTTGATTATATAAAAAACACAATGCATCCGTTGCAAGGTATTATTTTCGGAAAAATAAGCACCTTAGTGTTGCAGGGCGAACGCAGCACCCGCAAAAGCTAAATGTTTGGACTGGGATGTTAAGCGACCATATTGTCGGTCCATTTTTTGATCGATGGAAACCTAAACGGGCCCAAATATTTACAACTTTTACAGAATGAGATCATTCCGGCAGTTCGACGCCTTCTCGTTAATTTTCAGGAGGTTTATTTTCAACAGGATTGGTGTTCGGCTCTCAACTCTAGAGCAACTATTGACTTCCTCAATCAAACGTTTCCTGATCGACTGATAAGTACATGCGGTATAATTAAATGGCCCGCTAGATCCTGTGACTTAGCGCCTAACGATTTCTTTTTTTGGGGTTTTCTCAAAGAAAACATTTATAGGCATAAGTAAAAAAAGCAAAAATACTTCATTTCTCTGCAAGCATTACACCAGCCCTACTCCAAAATATGAGGAGAAATCTGTATGACAGATTTGGTTACTGTTTAGCACAATTAGGTGGAATATTTAAGCCCTTAATTCATTAATCTGGTTTCCTAATTTTTATTTTTTGTTAAGTAGATTTTACGAAGTTTGTAGGTTCTTAATTAGATAGTATTTTTTATTTTTAAGTTTGGAAGAATTTTATTGTTTTTTATTTAAAAGTACAAACGATTCTTATTCTGATTTTTTTTCTTCTTTCTTGTCTTATTGTCATAAGCTTTTTCCATAAAATTTGTACAATTTTCAGTGACAATAAAGCATATTATTTATTTACTTACTTATTTATTTGTATTGCTATTAAGGCTAAAAAATAATAATAAAAAAAAATTGTTTTAGAGCATTCTCATAAATATACTCTAGAGATGGGATTGCAATAAATCTTAATTCCTATGACCAACAAAACAATGTCGTTATCTGTATATACAATACAGTTGGCTCAACAAAAAACAATTAAAGCTTCAATTTGACATACAGGTTACAGGACCAGTACAGGTAAAGGATACAGTTTAAAAACTATTCAAATAAAGACTTACCAGAGACACTAGTGATAGTTGCCCCTTTAAACGATTTTGTGAGACTCGGCTTCTTTTCTAAAGTACCACTCGCTGTGGTAGTTGGAGTATTACCAGATGGTAGTTGAGGTTTTCCGGCAGTAGTGGGTTCCAAAATGACGCCGGAATGAGGCGTAATGTGGTTCAGCAACGTCTGTTGTTTTTCTGAAGGTAAACTTGCTCGCACCTGATAGCTTCCCGATCTGAAACAATTATTTTATTGTAGTACATTATATAGTATATAGTTCGTCGGGCTTCTTAAGCACAATATTATGCAATTTTGGAAAACTCTTGATTAGTCCAGTCGTCAGAGAGTTGACCCCTAAAAACCATACGAACAAGCTAAATTTTGCTGAGAATATTAATTTTGAGACCCCAAACAAGATGCAAAAAAGTTTACCACTTTTAACCCCGGTGTTTCTCCAAAAACCCTCCTCGTAGGGAGGGGGGGGGGGCAAACAAAAAAATCGACTTACCAAGAATCTGTACGTCGTAGAAAAAAATGTTAGATAAAATAAAAAATGTAGCTAAGATAATTTTAAACAAAAATGTTTTTTAGAACTTTTTGTGTTGAATGAAACGTTCTGCCAGAAACAACGCTTGAAGCGACCGTCGATTTTAAATGTCAGACGTGTGCGAAATCAATGTTCAATAAAATTTGTATCAGATCGACGGTAAAAATTCGATATCTTTTTATTCAAGTCTTGTATCGACAAAAGTCAAGATGCGTTTTAAAGGTAAAAATGGAGCTTTCGTATGTCGTTTTTGTATTTTGCGCGTTAATAAAATAAAGTTTTTTTAAAGGTGTTAAATAAATAATTGAGCACTTCAAAGAACTACTTGGTACCGAAGTGGAAAATGATGCGTCACCCCAAAGACCAAGAAATAACACTCACGTAGAACCTCCTTTAATATTTGAAGTGAAAGACGCAATCACACGACTCAAAAATAGCAAGTCCCCAGGAGTGGATTGTATCCCCGCAGAGCTCATCAAACATGGAGGTAACAGCATTATGCACCAAATTCACAACATAATAGTCAAAGTCTGGGAAGAAGAACAAATGCCAGAGGAATGGTGCACTGGAATCATATGTCCACTGCACAAAAAGGGAGATTTGTTGGAATGTAAAAATTATAGGGGTATAACTCTTCTGAATACAATGTACAAAATATTCTCCAACACCCTGTACAGCCGTTTAAGTACGTACGTGGAAAAAATCCTTGGTGAGTATCAAAGCGGTTTTAGGCCAGGTAGGTCAACAGTTGACCAGATTTTTGTGCTACGTCAAATCTTAGAAAAAACCAATGAATTTGATATTGACACGTTCCATCTCTTTGTGGACTTTAAGTCAGCGTATGATAGCGTCCTAAGAGGTAAATTTTACGAAGCCATGAATGAACTTAACATTCCCCATAAATTAATAAGGCTCGTAAAAACAACTATGAGTAAAGTGATCTGCAGAGTGCAAATAAAAGGCGATATGTCACAAGCGTTTGAAACATATGCAGGGTTACGGCAGGGAGACGCGCTGGCGTGCCTTCTCTTTAATATAGCGTTAGAAAAGACTATAAGAGATGCCGAGTTACACAATAGGGGAACAATCTTTAATAAATCAACGCAGATTATGGCTTACGCTGACGATCTGGATTTGATCGCACGTACTACACGAGGACTTAAAGAGATGACTTCCACCTTCTTGACAGCCGCACAAATTATGGGCCTTAAAATAAACGAGGAAAAAACCAAAATGTTAGCAGCTATTCCAAATAACAGAGATAGAGCTAGAAACGCCGAACAAAACTTCAGTATAGACCAATATAATTTTGAGGTAGTAAATAAGTTATTTGGGTTCTCTCATAACAAACGATAATGACACATCTGAAGAAGTTAAACGGAGGGTACTGCTAGCAAACAAATGTTATTTTGGACTAAGCAAGCAGCTAAAAAACAGAAATTTAAGCCAGAAAACCAAACTAATTATATATCGAACACTCATCCTATCAGTGCTGACATATGGGTCAGAAACATGGACCATCTCCAAAACAGACGCAAATCTTCTGCTCGTCTTCGAAGGAAGATACTAAGAAGAATAATGGGCGCATTCTGTGAGAATGGTATTTGGAGAAGGCGATATAATTTCGAATTGTACGAGAAGTATAAAAAAATAGTAAATGGTAGAGATGTAATATCCTTCATAAAAATAGGTAGGCTTAGATGGGCTGGACATGTGTCAAGAGCAAATGAAAATTACCCACCCAGACGAACTCTATTATCGGTCCCAGTGGGAACTAGGAGTAGAGGCAGACCACGACTGAGATGGAGGGACGGTGTGGACGAGGACGCAAGGAAAATCGGCGCGGCAAATTGGCAACGGTTGGCGATGAACAGAAACGACTGGCGAAATAGACTGGGGAAGGTCAAGGCTCAACTAGAGCTGTAGCACCACTGATGATGATGATGTTAAATAAATAAACGTGGCGCGATTTCTGCTTATTTGGTAAAACCTTATTTACACCTATCCTACATATCTATCCGTTTCCGTATCAGCCGTTGGGACGCGCCGTTTAGGGGTTGAGAACTCCTGACCGTTCGTCTTCCGTGAAGAACATAATGAAAAACATCTTTAGATGGTTATTAAGAATTATTTAATGTGTTTTGACACTAAATAATTCATTTTTAGCAATGTATATGACTATTGAATCCATATCTTCTTCTTCTAGTGCCATCTCCACTAATGAAGGTTGCTCATAACCATTGCAAATTCGTCTCTATCTTCTGATTTTCTTAAGAGGGTCTGTGTATTTAACCCGGTCCAGTCGCGAATGTTTTTCAGCCAGGATATTTGTTGTCTGCCAGGAGCTCTTTTTCCTTAGATTTTACCCTTCATAATTAGCTGCAACAACCCGTACTTATCATTTCTAAGTATGCGCCCCAAATATGCTGTCTTTCGCCTTTTAATGGTGGCCAAAAGTTCTCTGTCTCTTCCCATTTTGTGCAACACCATTTAGTTCGTAATATGATCGGTCCATGGTATCTTCAAAATTCTTCTAAAAAGCCACATCTCAAAAGCTTTCAGTTTTCTCATTAAGTAAACATTAACAGCTTCGACACCATAAAGAATAATAGAGTGGATATAACATTTTACCATCCTATATCGGATTTGCAGATTGAGTCTTTAGTTACTCAGGAATTTCTTCATCTTCAAAAAGGCTGCTCTTAATTGCTCTATTCTTAAGAAACTTTCTGATTTCGGATTCAGATCCTCCGTAATCTAGACTCTCAAGTATTTCATTTTGTCCACTTGCTCAATTTTTTGGATCCTTGTAATGACTTTGCCATTCTTACTGATAACCATGGTCTTTGTTTTCTTTATGTCTATTGTTAAACCAAACTGTTCCCCAATATCACAAATTGTGTTTAGTAAAGTCTGCAGGTCTGTCTCACTTTCAGCGATAATGACTGTATCGTCAGCATAACGGATGTTATTAATATTTTCACCATTTATCTTGATCTCTTCTGTGTAGTTTTCAAGTGCTTGCGTAAATAACTCTTTGGAATATAAATTAAATAGTAATGGTGAAAGTACACAGCCCTGTCTCACTCCTCTACTTATCTGTTGCGCATCCGTGCTATTTCCATCTAATGTTACTACAGCCTGTTGGTTTCAATCGAGATTTCTCACTATGTTAATGTCATTTTTGTCGAGTCTTTTATCTTTAGACATTCCATAAAAATGTTATGTTTAACTTTGTACAAAGTTTTCTCATAATCTATGAACGCAACGAAAAGATCTTTTTGTTGGTCTCGACATTTTTGGACAAGAGGTGTGAAGCTATTGGTAATCCATATATGTTACATATTTGTTATATAAGTTGTAGCTTCTCAAAAAGGCGTTTTCTTATGTGAAGCAGTATATATAAAGTACGAATTGTATTGTATATATTGTATTGTATGTATATATGAATTATATTTTTGTCAAAATATAAATCAACAAATGTAATTTAGCTATCCTCATTTTTACTCAACTGAACTGAAAATTTTTTATTTTTAGATAGCTGTATATTTCGGTGAGTCGATTGCATCTTATCCATATGTCAATCATATTATTTATATTTGTTTGTTTTACTACTTTAGTCTGTTGAAAGCTTTTTATTGCGTTAATGCTGGGTACTCAAATATTACATACCCTGATATTGATTGCAGATAGATCAGGTTTAGATTTATTACCAAGTTTATATAATGAATTATCAATTTGTGTAATTATTTGGAAAATACAGATAAGATAAAATATAGTTCTGTGTATGAGCACAAACATGAAAAACATTAAATAAGTCTGATTGTACACGAATATAAAACATAGCAACAACCGTAACATGCAATGCCAGAAAAAAAAGATATAAAGATACCGATAATGTTAATAAGGTCACTAATGTGAGTGAATAATAAAGGTAAAATGTAAAGGCATGTCTCGCAAACAGAAAAACAAAAAAAAAACAAAAATCCCAAGTAACTGATGCCCCATCGTCGAGAAAGTTTTTTTTTGTGTGTTTTGGCTTGGACAATTGTCATTCAGCCAGTCTCAATCAAGATAAGTTTATTAATGTAGTGTGTGTGTAAAAAAAAAGCTCCATGTTGCTTATTTCCCCGGCTGCACACGGTACAATTTAATTACATACATTCGTTTATTAACACTAACTTTTGATAGCATTAAGTACAATCTGAAAACACCTGACATCAGAAAAACTGACCTACACCAAATGATAAATTAGTTTTTGTCTTAATTACCGTATAACGAGGAAAGAAAACATATAAAACATTATATATTTTACCCAACATCTGCACTGTTTGTCTATTAAAACCTCATAAAAGTCGGAAATGATATACAGTACGTAAGAATATTTATTAGATCATTTATATGTATTTATCTGTGCATAATTTGGCTAAATTATTACAAATAAAAACAAAATATAAAATTAATTTTTTTATTTTTTTTTATTATTGAGTTAATGCCTCGACAACTAAGATTATTGGCATGGTACAGTCAGGGTAGTGTAGTAGTGTGTGTGTGTGTAGAGTAATTGTCTTGATACTTAGCAAAGTCGACGTCATTGTCTTTGCTAAGAGACGCTAATTATTGTATTCGAACGTCTGCGGTCCCTCCGGTGAGTACCGATCGCACAAGGATAGAAATTATTTTCATTCATTAATTTTTTTAATAAACGAAAATTTCTCCACCCAGGTGAGATTCGAACTCACGACCTTTAGGTTTAAAGGTAGGCGCTCTTACCACTGAGCCACAGAGGGGATTAACCGAGAAAGTTGGGGATTAAGTTTTAATGATCGGAAATTCCAAATTTGATTATAGTTGAAAGTAAGAATATAAATTAATATTTTCAGTTATTTACTTTAGTTGCAAGTATTACAGTATAGTTTTGTCCGTTAGTGTTTAACTTTTAAATGGTGAATCCAACGACCATGTTAAATCAAAGGGAAGAACTTTTATTAATAATAATTAAAGAATATAAATATTCAAAGGCACCTGTCTCCAAAGATGGAAAAGTTAGATGGCGATGCATCAAAAAAGGGTGTCAACAAAAAGTGTACATAAAGGAAAGTGATGAAAATTACGTTATTCTTGAAAAAGCATCGGTGGAGCATAATCATGCTCCAGATATCCACGTTGACCAGCAAATTTTTAGTAATTCTACAAAGAGGAAAGCTGTAGAAGATATATGTAAAAGACCTTTAAAGATTGTCCACAGGGAATTGAGGAAGGAAAATTTCAGTAATTTACCGCTGACGACGAAAGACATTCTTGCGTTCGAAGAAACTATGCTGCAAGACGAAAATCCACACCATCATTGCCCAAGTCACAGGAAGAAGTTCTACAAGTGTTAGTGAACTTAAATTTAAAAACAAATACAGATGAAAACTTTTTATTATCTACGAAAAATAATTCCGCAATTTTTAGTTGTTTCACAAATCTTTACTTTTTGTGTAATGTAGATTCTTTGTCTGTAAATGAAACTTTTCAATGCTGTTCTAAATATGTTTGTCAGATGTTTGTACTCAGAATATAAAAATCAAACTGTTACTGGAAAATATTTAAAATTGTTTTTCGGCATTTCTTATTTAGATCCATTTGTTGTTGGTGACTTTTTTTCTAATGAACGTTTTAATATGCCAGAAGATGACAGAGTTTTGCAATTTTGTGATTACCTAGTTGATAATTATTTAACGGAAGACTCAACATTTCCACCTTACATGGGCTTCAAATTTATCATCCCTTAGATTTACTACAAACGCATGTGAATCATTTTACTCGAAATTTAACGAATGTTTATATAAATCACATCCTGACATATTTAAATTTATTAGAACTGCACATAGATTCGAAAAAAAAAAACATGATAAAACGGCAAAAAGAAAAGCTGATTTTATTGACAATCGGCTAAATGAATGTTACGTTAATCAAAACATTACTAAATTAGACTTCATTATCATTAAGTCAGTTTATTTATTATTATTGAGTTAATGCCTCGACAACTAAGATCATTGGCATGGTACAGTCAGGTACCTAGTGTAGTGTGTGTGTAGAGTAATTGTCTTGATACTTAGCAATGTCGACGTCATTGTCTTTGCTAAGAGACGCTAATTGTATCCGAACGTCTGCGGTCCCTCCGGTGAGTACCGATCGCACAAGGATATAAATTATTTTCATTTATTAATTTTTTAATAAACGAAAATTTCTCCACCCAGATGAGATTCGAACTCACGACCTTTAGGTTTAAAGGTAGGCGCTCTTACCACTGAGCCACAGAGGGGGTTATTAAGTCAGTTTGCAATTATTATGCAGCTAACTTTTAAAATCTAAAATATAGTACTTATTTTAATCACTAATCAGACATTAGAATGGAGCATTGTTATTGTTTAACTGTTGTTTTTGTTATTGTATATAAGTTAATGTAGATTTATAAATAAACTTTATTCGATTATATTGTTATAGTTTCATTATTTAATCATTTAAAATTTTCGCTCATGCTTTGGGAATTGGGTTCCTTTTTGAATCCAATAAAGTAAAATAAAAACTAAATATGTTCATAAAAATATTATCTAAGTACCTAGGTAGCGTGAGGCAGTTCGTAGTCGCTTTTAATCCTACTATAAAACTGAACCCATTCAAATCTAGGTACGTGGAGGAGTTCGTAGTCGCCCTATCGATGAAAGGCAACCGTAAATACGTATTTCTGACTATTTGGTTATCATCAGTACAGTGCAACTAAGTAAGAAAAGGAGCATGTTAACTTGGAAAAGGATCACTATACGTGCAATGCGAAACATTTGTGGCAATAGAGTTAGAAGATCCGGATGGTTTCCTGGTGGAAATTTTTTATTTCCTGGGTTAGTCGGTCTGTTGTAAATAAAAATACTTAACTGTTGCTTAAACGTTTCGGCAATTTACCATTTTCAATAAGCAGTTTATTTTATAAAATACTACATTATACAATTATATTTCATGTTTACACTTTTTAAAAGTTTAACATGGATTAAAAAATTGGTATCTGAGTCAGCATAATAAATAAATAAGTACTATAGTTATACGTCTGGGATCGTCTGTGATGGGTAATTGTTTTTGTTTTTCTCATATTCATTTTAAGGCAGACGTATTGAGAGCTGCCTGCGAGTTACTTCATCATAATTTGTAATTCCTTGAATATGCTCGCTATAATCACGATGTCGTCAGTGAATCTGAGGTGGTTTAACTTGTTGCCATTAAGGTTGATGCCATATGTTGAATAATTTGTAGTTTTGAAGACGTCTTCTAGGGCTAGATTAACAAAGCTTTGGAGATATTACGTCGCCTTGTCTAACTCCTCTATTAATGGGGATGGGATTTGTGTTTTCATCTAGTTGTACTATCATAGCTATGTTTTCATATATATCATGTATTAGTTGCCTATATCTCGAATGTTTTCTACAATTATTAATGGCTCTTTTTATAGCCTACATCCTTATACTATCACCTAATGCCTTTTCATAATCTATGAAGTCAAGAAATACTGCATTTGCCTTCTCTATCAGTGTTCGCATTGTCAGCAGATGGTCTGATGTACTATATCCTTTGCGAAAGCCATTCTGTTCAACCAGTTGTTAATTATCTATTTTGTAAGTCAACCGATTGTTAACAACTCTCATAAACAGTTTCTATACTTCGCTCAGCAACTATATAGGTCTATAATTCGTTAGTTTATATTTGTCCCCTTTTTTGTGTAAGAGAACTCTGGTTCCAGTCTTTAGGGAGACGTCTTTAGGAAGACACAGTATGGTGACATCTATTAAATAGCTCTGTCAATATATGGATTGTTACTGTATTGTTGTAATACTGGATATGTGCAACATGACATAGACACAGGTGAATGGCCTAATTAGTGGTGCGAATCAACCTTTATCCCTATTCATAAAAAAGAATCATTAACCGTATGCAGAAATTACAGAACCAAGCGAGCAAAATCCTGCTACATATAATCTTTGAACGGCTAAATAAAAAAAGAGGTTAGTCTTCGTAAGTGGGTATATTTATTTAAAAACCTTTAAAAGGGCTACATCAAAAAAACAAACGTTTTCGAACTAAACAGTCCATCATCAGGTTTAAAATCGCCTAAAATAAGTATAAACCATTTAGTTAAAACAATCGTGGTTATGAAATCTTGTCTATGGTTAAAAAGCAAAAATGGCTATACTCACTAGGTTAAAATGCCTGAGCTACCAAAATACATGGGTAAAAACCCTTTAAATTACATATAGTTATATAAGATTATACATCTTGTTGTTCAAAAACTGTGATGTTCAGTATTAAATTAAACCTGAAATTATGTTACCTGAAGTCATATTTAATTTAATACTGAACATCACAGTTTTTTAACAACAAGATGTATAATCTTTTACAACTATATGTAATTTAAAGGGTTTTTACCCATGTATTTTGGTGGCTCAGGCATTTTAACCTAGTGAGTATAGCCATTTTTGCTTTTTAATCATAGTCAAGATTTCATAACCACGTTTGTTTTAACTAAATGGTTTATACTTATTTTAGGCGATTTTAAACCTTATGATGGACTGTTTAGTCCGAAAACGTTTGTTTTTTGATGTAGCGCTTTTAAGGGTTTTAAATATACCCACTTACGAAGACTAACCTCTTTTTTTGTGATACGTGGTATACAGCCAGCTACAGGAATTGTTTTCCTTGTGGATTTTGAACGGCTAAATAACTTTCTACTTCCCAAGATAGTACAAGAAGAATTTGGATTCGTACTAGGAAAAGGAAAGCGTGAGCATATATTGAACACAAACAGATAATTAAAAAAGCGAGTTAACACAATATACCAATGATTACACAAAGTCTTTCGAAAATTGGATCCATATCCCCTGGGAGCTAGATAGGGCTGTATACTAACACCATTAACGAAAATACTAGACGAATGGGATGGAGAAATCACTAAAGGATGCAAAAAATCCGTAACCTGCAAAACGCCGATGATACATTTACGAGTATACTAAATAGCAGCGAATGAAGTCTAAACAATTTATATTGCCAACGGCTAACCGGATAAGAAAAGAATTCGGAATTAAAATCAACACCGGAAAACAAAAATAATGATCGTAGAAAGGGCAAATAAGAATCTACCAGACATACACCAAGTGTCGAATTTTGAATTAGTAGACAAATTGGCCTCCCTCATAAGCAGTAATGGCGATAGTTCCTCAGAAATCAAACGTAGACCATCAAATATTTTTAATGATTTGAATATACCTTGACCCAAGTCTGCCATTTTCCATGGATTCTGTGATTGTCTACAATCATATTTATAAAAAATACAGATACACAATGCAAGCATTTTCAAGTGAAAAAACTGATTACATGTAACATATAATATACAAGGAACATACTTAAATTTTAACGTTTAAAAATCTATTTTATATTAAGTGATATATTTCTGTATGGGTGATATTAAATTAATTTTGAGACATCCGAAATATAAATATCTTTATATCTATAATTCAATTACCTACAACGAATCTTTCGCCAAAGTTTTAATGTGACGCAGTAAAAAGTTAATTAAAGTTTTCAATTTTGCTTTTGATTAAATAACATACTAAACACAGTCCACAAGGTCCAATATATCAAAAATATGTTATTCATCCTTCATCCTTGTTAAACGATTTATTGTATATTAAATGTCAGTCTTATAAAGGGTGACCAATTTGTTACAATATAAATTTAAACATCGAAGTAAAGCACTTCCGTTGTAAGTGGTATATTTAGAAATATACCACTTCCAACATCAGCTTAGAACACAGGTGTTTTACTTCGATGTTTGAGATTTTTAACTATATGATCTACATCCAAACCTCGGGAATTATCCTTTTTAAGTTTCTAAAAAAATATTTTAACCAAGAAAGTATATACAGTGTATCTAAAGTCAGCCTGCCAAATATTTAAATTAATATATCTTCAAATAAGGTACCTGTATCTGTACAATGAAGTATCTGCGAAGTATCAATCTATCTGTATCTGTATCTGTACAATGAGGTATCTGCCATGCCAATGGTGATTTTTTTGCCTATTTTTGATAGAGCTACGTTTATCTAGACTCTACTATGGTACACATCATACCTTAATATCTCTCCGTTCATCCACGTCATCATCGGATCCGGTTTGGTTGGTCTTCTAGCTCAGCGACTTTTATGCTGGCTTTTTCCTCCATCATATCCAGTATTCTTATTTGTTTTAAGTCTCTAAATAGAATGTACAGTGTCTGTGTACGTTTGCAGCTTCTCTAAGGCAGTTGTTGTGTGTCGCTTAAATCTTCTTTTTGTTACTGGGATTTGTCTCTTCCTATTCAAGAGATTCATCTGTAATTTTTGGTAGTATGATGCTGTTTATCAGTTATAATTTTGTTTTTATGGCTTATTAGCTTCCTCTTCTTGTGAGTCCTCTTATTGCAACTCTGGCCACTGCTGTCTTCTGGTTTGTCACGTTACCATGTGGTGTGAATGTTAGATCTTTATCCATTGTGACTCCTAGATATTTAACTTAGTTTTACCATTCGATGGCTCTGTCTTGTACTATTAGCTATACTTCCGGGTTATCTTTTCTCTTTTTGAAGATAACCGCTTTGGTTTTTTTCTGGATTTATTAATATTTTACATTGGATACTCCATTCTTTTATCGTATCCAGTGCAATCTGTAGATTTCTTACAGCCATATCCAGGTATCTTTGTTTTGCCGCAATTGCAGTATCGTCTGCATAAAAGCTTATTGGTGTTACGAGTATTCTTGGAACGTCTGCTGTATATATGCTATTTAGGAGGGATCATTAGACTGCTCCTGTGTTACTTCAGCTTCTGGGATTCCGTGTTCAGATAGAACTGATCCTACCTGGACTTTAAATATCCGGTTGCTAAGGTAAGAGAAGGTGAGTTTCGTTATGCACACGCTATATCCATAATCTCTCATTTTGTAGGTCAATCCTTCATGCCACTCTTTGGAAGGCTTTAATTACATTCAGGAAAACTGCTCCTGTGTATTGATGTCGTTGAATCCAGCTGCTATATATTCTGTAAGTTTGAGTACTTGTAGTTGAGCTCTGAACCCAAATTGTCCTTCTGCGATTAACGGTAGCCTGTCTGTCCCTGGTTGGAGTCCGGTTTGAATGACTCGTTCTACTATCTTACTGACTGCTAGAAGTAAGTTAATCGGTTTGAAATCAAGAAGCTCGTGGTAACTACCCTAACTAATTCCACCCCATAGCATAATTAAGGTAAATGTACATTGTTTTCGTTATATCGTATGTAAAGACGTAAAAATTTAAAATAGCGAACAAGAACCAGAATAAGTAACCGCACAATCAGAGGAAGCCCGAACACTTACGAGACGTCACCAAGTAATACGACTAGTCTTTGCTAAAGATCATCAAAAATGGAATGATGATGATTGGATCGAGTTTTGTTTCCGTAAACTCAATTGATTTGAAAGAAATGATATATCAACGATTGAGAAAATAAGTTTTATTTTACTCTTACAATTTGTTTGATAGTACCTGGGAACTGGATTAATTTGAAAATACTGCAATTGCAATCTTCTAGATCGCTTCTTCTTCACTTCTTTTTCTTTTGTCATGCGCTGTAGGACCTCAACGTTGGTGACATGGTTCACACAAGATATTTTTAGTATCATCCTGCAGATTCACAACTCAAAGGCTTCAATCAGCTTTTCAATGGCTTGAGTCAGTGTCCAGTCTTCAACTCCATATAGTAACACTGAAAGTATGTAGCATCTCACTATCCACATCTTGGTTCCCAAACTGAGATCACTGCAGCACAGCAAAGATCTCAACTTGATAAATGTAGACCGTGCCATTTCAATTCTGGATCTAATCTCTTGAGCGTAGTCCCATTGTGAGTTGAGGGTAGTTCCGAGTTAAGTAAATCTGTCGGTTTTCTTAATCTCCTCGCTACCTGCCATTAGTGCCCCGGGATCTAAATTTGCACGGCTGACAACCATAGATTTAGTTTTTTTAATATTAAGGTCTAGTCCGTCTGTTACGCTCACAGTTCTCACTCGGTCTAGTATGGTTTGTAGATCATTTAGGCTGGTTACTAGTAACACAGTGTCATCGGCGTAGCGGATGATATTGATGTATTCACCGTTCACTCGGATTCCCATCTCTAGGTTTGTGAGGACTTTAGTAAAAATTTCCTCAGAGTATATATTGAAGAGTCGGCGAGAGCACACAGCCTTGCCTTACTTGGTCGGTTAGCTGGTCTTCGACCTTGACTTGAGCACGCTGGTTCCAGTATAAATTCATGATGATCCGAATGTTCTTCTCATCAAATCCTACACTTTGTAGGGCGGCGACCATTTTTGGTGCTGACAACGGTCAAATGCCTTGGCGTATAGACAAATATAGAGATCACAACTGACATCGGGGCATCTCTAAGATAGAACTTGTAAGTTGAAAAGTGCTTCACATGTACCCATGGAATTGCAGAATCCAAAGTTTATTTTTGTATTTCTTAAGAAATGATTTTATGACGTTTTAATAAAACAACCGTTAAATTTGTTCAACTACCTTTAATCAACCTCTTACCAGTTCTATTGTAATTGTTGTATACGTTCTTCTTGTAAAATTTACCGCTCTAGTAATATTATAGAATGGCGTTACGGTCTATTTGGAAATATTCTAAATAATAAATTTTAAATATGTATTGAATTAATGCCGTCAAAGATTGCAAATATTCTAAATATTTTTTTAAGGAATGCTATTAAGGGACACCCAAGAATTCTGAAAATTTCGGTCAAAATTTGGATACGGTATTTTGCCCATATCTTTTTAAAGTATATAAAAAAAATTACTGTTGACAATATCAAGCCTTGACGTATTTCTCTGTATTTATTGAAAGTATCTGTGCATAGAATGAAAAATTAGATACCTATTGGAAAGTCACATTTGCAGTCATTTAGAAAGTAAAAAAATCTATTTTTTTATGTAAATACATAAATGTTACGTAAATACGGATGTCACGGTAACTAATCTATCCAGTGGAAATTAAAAACAGTGTTTATTTTATGTTATTAAATTAAAAATGAAATGCTAGGAACAGTATAGAAACATTTGCAGCGAAAAAATAAAAATAAAACTAAGTTGTAAAATAAAAACACTTAATTTCCGGAGTTATAAAAGCTTTAAAAAATAATAAATCTAATCTATTACAAAGCTTGCTACATAAAAAACGCATTAAACAAACACAAAACACTGCATTCCAAACAGAAAAGTGTGTTTAAAATGACGTAAAGCCTGACAATACAAGCTAACGGAACGATTCTACAATTCCGAATATTTTCTGGTTAAATTAACTGTTTTTCCGGGAAACTAGGTGCAGTGCTTCGAAACTCTGACGTCACGGCAATGACGTCAATGAGTAACTGTGTGTATTCGAATCCCGTGACCTATTTTCTCTTCTAGGACGAGTACACAGGATACGACTACGGTTCTTTGCGTCCTTGACACGTAGCGACTTTAAATATTCATCAGAAGATAAAATATCACATTGGGAATTATTAAAAGATGATAAAGTACTAAATAAAATAATAAAGTATCATCTATATATAAAAAATATACATATTTGAATAACACACAATAAATAAATAATTTGGTTCTTCAGGTAACTTGAATATATATATATATATATATATAATATATATATATATATATATATATATATATATATATATATATATATATATATAGAAAGAGAACCAAGAAGACGTCCAAATTTAAGATGGGACTATAGCAGGTATAACACGGGGGGAGAAATGAAGAATGACTATGTAAGGGAGGCTGTACCTTAATCGGATTCTGAGAAGGATAATGATGATAAACTCAAAGCCTCCTACTCAGAACATTAGCCAATCCGAGAAAAAAGCCCTGAAAGAACTTCAGTCAAATCCAAATCTAGTCATTCTTCCCGCCGATAAAGGAAACGCCACCGTCATCCTAAACACTTCTCATTACATTAATAAATTCTCAAATCTCGTTAATATTCCAGACTACAAACCAATTCTTAATAATCCAACAACCTATCTAAAATAGAGAAAACAACATAAGCCATTATCAATAAAACCTCCCTTCCAGTTAATATTAAACAATCTTTAATTCGCTGTGAAAAGTCTTCCAAAACACTTCGAATAAATGGCCTTCCCAAAATTCACAAACCTAATATTCATCTACGTCCCATTGTCAGTGTATACAATTGCCCTACACAACCATTGGCCAAATATATTTCCAAAACCTACAACCATTCGCCGTATATGCTTCGTTCTTCGTCAAAAACTCTTATCATTTCATCGAACTTCTTAAATAATCCCTATATCAGCGTCAGACATTCTAGTAAGTTTCGATATTGTCTCACTCTTTACAAACATTCCTATAGATGAAACTCTACACATTCTGAAAACTAAATACGGTATCCAACAAGACCACTTATCCCTCATTAAACATTGTATATTGTATGTTTAACACCTATTTCATCTTCCAAAATCAATTCTGCAGACAAATAAATGGCGCCCCAATGGGCTCCCCTCTATCTCCAGTAATTGCCAATATCTTTATGGAAGACTTCGAGATCTGAGTAGGTACTATCCACATTAATGCTCAAACCTTTATGTTGGCTACGATATGTTGATGATACATTCGTCATTTGGCCGCATGTCAGGGATGTTTTGGTGTCTTTTCAAATCATTCTGAATGGTATACGTCCTAGTATCTAGTACACGATGGAAGTGGAAACTGATTCATCCCTACCGTTTCTCGACCTTATTATAAAGAAAAACCAATCTTAAGGTTTTTACCACTCTGTTCGTGGAAAACCCACCCATACCAATCGTTACTTGCATGCCAACTCTCATCATCCACCTTTATAAATTAATTTTGTCATTAATACCCTTGTCTCCACATCATTACACCTTTGCGATGATGCAAATTGAGCTCTCTAGTTTAAAACAAACCCTCATTCAAAACGATTATGATCATCAAACGTCTATCGTGACATATGGATGTCAAACCTGGACCTTAACCAAGGCAAATATGAATAAACTAGCCACAACAGAAAGGGTAATGACAAGAGAAATGTTAGATATACGACTGTCAGATAAAAAGAAAAACGACTGGGTAAGATCAAAAACAAATGTTGAGGATACCACAACAAACATTGCCAAACTCAAATGGAGCTTCGCAGGTCACACTGTTAGACAAAAAGACCAACGTTGAAACGCCACCATACAACATGGAAACCTTACAAAGGTAAACGACCAAGAGAAAGACCACATATGAGATGGGTGGACGACAAAAAAAAATTGGATGTATGTTGCTCAGGATGGAGATTGATGGAAGCAGTTGGGAGAGGCCTATATCCAAAAATGGACGAGAGAAGGCTAAGAAGAACGAGTTTATTACAGCTGTCGTCATTTCTCGCATTCTAGCTTCAAAACGCTGTTTTGATTTTACTTGTATCTAGTGTACGGTGTGTATCACCTTTTAAAACAGCCTATTACTAAGTAATGGGCTGGTGAAGATGGAGGAATGAATGGATCAACCCCAGGGGGTGAAATATAAATGTCAGGAGTTGCTTGTACCTGTTGTCTGATCTTTCTCGTTAAGTTCAAGATGGTTGAAATAAGGGCATGGTCGCTTCTTCCTGCCTATCGCTCCGCACAAGGATGGATACCTTACAAACCAAGTCCGGTGCAGACGTAAGTGTGGTGGCGCGACTGGGATACTATGGTAATCCCGGAGCGTGGACGGAGAGCGACAGATGGTAGTTAATAAGTCATCCGAATCCAACACACCTGGGACATCTTCTCAGAGGTCTTTTTTCTTTGGTCATCTTTGGCGATTCATTCTTTCAACATGGCCATACCATTTCAGCCTTTTGCATTCTATAGTTTACAGTTTGTTGCGATGCTGTGTCCATGCAGTAGCCAGGATATGTCCATGAGATAGGCAATCGCTTAAAGTTAATTTATTTTACACGTCTGTACACCATAATTCACAATAATCAGACACAAGTTTGTCACACTAAAATAAAGTTGGCGCCAAAAATATTAAACAAACATTTTTGGACAAAGAAGAGGAGTAAATGTATTTACTTGATTTTTTTGAATTTTGCACAGCGATCTTCAAATTTTGACAGTGTAAACTATTTTCAAAACAGAGAAGTTATTATTTTATTAAAAAATTTGTTTCATAATTACCGAAAAGTCCCTCAAAAACACATCTGCCATCTAATAATAATTTGGCCATCTCACGTTCATAAATTCATAATATGTCACCAATTTCACACCACTAAATCTTTCACATAAAATTTATATTCCACGATTTAAAATTATAAAAGATCAACATATTTTTAGACGAAAATTTTCGAAAACTTGGGAAGTTTGAATATGAATCATGATATAAAAAAAATGAAACCTAAGTATTTAGAAAATCAACACACACCAAAATATATTTCAATTTTAGTTCAAACCACAACATAAATGGGATCATCAAAATATTGTATGACGACAACAAAATTACTTTTTTTATTAAGAAATACCACATTAACCATAAAAGACTATAAGTGGCGGTTTAAAAGTTATTTAACATTGTAGTTTGCATTGTACAATATAAAATAAACAATATATATATTATAATACACAATAAACGATACACTATTTTTTTACAGTATAGATAATTTTTTGATGCTGTTTCCGCCTACTAAGGACCACGAAGGTTTTCTCATCTTTCTCATGACTGAGTTTTCCTCTTCTGTCAGTAGATTTCCATTTTAATGGAATGCTCCTCTTTCCTTTCTTGTGACCACTTACTAGCCTAAAATAGTGAAAGGGATAAGGTTCTTAGTAGATCTCTGAGACATTGGCGATATTGGAGGTCACCAGGTGGAATTTCCGCTGGTTGCAAATCTATTTTTAACCCGGCTTGGCCATTTTGAATCAGATGATGATCTTGAGATTAAAAAGTTAATGCGATGGGTAAGTCTTTGATGATTCATACGTTTTAGGTGACCATAAACATTATTTTCCGTTTTCTAATGTAGACAACAACGTATTTCAAGTGTTAATATAACTCATGATTTTGTCTTCGGTGGAATTGGTACTTACCTTAATTTTCATGCAAATCACTTTTACTAGTGTCCGTTTTAAAGGTTCTTTTAAGATCTTTAAAAAAGTTTATACAAGTTTTCCATGAAAAACTTACCACTTTCCGATTGTTTAATCGGAATGTATTTGATGAATAAAAGTCTCCTTTCGAACAGCTATTGTTTTGTTAATATAAAGTTGACGGTTATAATAAATAGGAGTCTCTTTGATTTATATTTATTTATTTATTTAGCGTATGGCTACATCACAGGTTCATAAATATACATCTAATATAAATTATATAAATTACAAACAACAGTAAATACAAAAATATTATTCTACAAACAAACATCTAGATTATAAATAGCAGCTTTTGTAGCAGCCAGGAAATCTGAAGGGTTGCCGTTATAGGATCTAATCGGGCATTCCTCTACCATGTGTTTTACTGTTTGCCTTTCGGCGCCGCAGTCGCAATTTGGTGATTGTATTTTCCCCATCTAAAACGTGAGTCGGAACATCTGCCACAGTTCGTCCTTATTCTATTGAGTGTGGTCCAAATTCGTCTCGGTTGGTTGAAGCCCTCAGGTTTGCTTGTAATACATGGCATGTTCCAGTTAGCTGGTGTAGCGTTATTCTCCCATTCTTCTCTCCACCGTTTAGTTACATTAAAGTTTTGATCTACTAGCCTTTTTGCTGTTTTTAGAGGCGGGTGTCTTGAACGGAGCCTATTTGCTCTGGCGGAAGTTCCGACATGGGAGCGGAGCTCAGGATAAGTATTGATTTTTGTAAATTCTCTGACAAGGGCATGTTCCCGGCGGATGAGTGGTGGAGCTATATGACTCAAAGCTGGTAACCATTAAGTGGGCGTGGCCTTGATTGTGCCCGATATAGTTCGCATGGCTTGGTTGAGTTGGACATCAACACGGTCAGTGTGTGGACTGTTTATCCATACTGGTGCACAGTATTCCGCTACGGGGTATACCAACCCTAATGCTGTCGATCTAAGTGTGGGTGCTGAGGAGCCCCATGTAGTACCGCAGAGCTTTTGCAGGATGTTGTTACGAGTTCGGAGTTTTGCAGCAGTCTTAGTAAGATGTTCTTTAAAGTTCAGCGTTCTGTCAAGTGTAACACCTAAGTATTTTGGGTGTTTATTATATTTAAGGAGTCTATCCCCAAAATTGATTTGAGGTTGATAGTTGGCCATCTTGTTGTTCAAATGGAAGCAGGACACTTCTGTCTTAGTTGGATTGGGTTGCAATCTCCATTTGCGGAAATAATTCCCTAGGGCATTTAAATCGTTTGTTAGAATGCGTTCAGTGACCTCGAATTCTTTATGACTTGCGGCAAGCGTCCAGTCGTCTGCGTATCCAAACTTTTTTGATGTGGTTTCTGGCATGTCTGCTATGTAGAGGCTGAAAAGCATGGGAGCCAGCACGGATCCTTGTGGAAGTCCATTATTCAGTTTTCTTTGGGTACTAGTCTTGTCTCCCAATATAACTTTAAAGCATCTGTTGGATAGCATGGCGTTAATAACCTCAGTGGTCTTTCTGCATGGGATTATTCGCATTAATTTATATATTGCCCCTTGTCGCCACGCAGTGTCATAAGCAGCAGATAGATCGATGAAGACAGCGGTTGTTTTTGATTGCTTTTGAAAGTTTGATTCCACATAATTGGTCAGGGCGAGTACCTGGTCTGTGCAGCTGCGGTTTGGCCGAAATCCTGCCTGTTCCACTGGTAAGTGTTGGAATATGGTTTTGCTGATTCTATTATACAACAGTCTTTCGAACAATTTGTACACCATATTTAAGAGTGCGATGGGGCGGTAGTTTTTCGGTGAATTATTACTTTTCCCTGGTTTTAAAATGGCGACGATTTTTGCATTTTTGAGTTGGTGGGGGACGTTTCCCGTTTGAAGGATGTCAGACAAGAATTCTGCGAGCCATTGCCTAGTGAATCTGCCGCTATGTTTGAGGAACTCAGCGTGAATGGCGTCGAAACCCGGCGCTTTTCCTGTTTTCATTTCATTTAAGGCTTGCGATATTTCTTCATGCGTAAATTGGTTGGAATATTCTGTTGACTGTGCAAGACTAGATTTTATGGTTTTGAGGTCTTTTTTAACTTTAATTGTATGTAAACGATTTTGAGGTGCCCTAGAGGTTGACACTATATGCGTAGCTATTTGGTCTGGAGTTACTAGGTTGGTTTGGCGAACGGGTGGGTTGCTACTTCCGAGTTTTCGCAGTAGGGACCAAGCTTGTCGACTTGACTTCTGGAAGTCTAGGTTTTCTACTGTCTGTGTCCATTTTTCACGCCTGGCAGCATCAATGCTGTGGAGTAGTTCATCTGAAATCTCCTGCTTTCCATCTTCGCAATATTCTTCATACAGTTTTTCGCTCTGTTCTGTCCAACCAGGGATATATTCTTTGCGGTATCCTCTAGGGATTGTGGCTTTTGCTGAGGTGATTATTGCTCCTGTTAGTCTCCCGTAGTTCTGGCTTTTTGGTGGAATCCATCCTAGGCATTTGTTAAGGTTACTGGTGAAAGCAGACCAGTTAGCTTTCTTGAAGTTCCATCTGGGGAAACTCCTATCCATTGATTTATAACCCTCTTGTTATACCATGACAAGTTTCCTGATAAAATGTAAATTTATAGAGTTATTCGCGAAATAACATGCTCTTTGCCATATAATTTGTGAAAGTTCAGTCACTTCAAAAACATTCACGTTTTAAAAAAAAGTTTAAAAAACATTTTTATCTTTTAGCTACTCTAGCGATAACCATGTTTTTTTTTTAACACTTTTCATCCCTGAGTTGGGGAGGTTGATTTTTGAGCTACTTTTTACCGACTCTCAAAATTTTAAGCAAATCCATGCATATTAAAAGAATTCTGAGCAAAAAACTGCCATATCCTGGACTAATAGACCTCATCACTGTATTATAGTAATAGAGCTTTAAATTTAAAGACAAACTTATGTTTTTATACAGGTCTTTGTACTGATGGAATGCACCTACCAATTGAATATCTACTTTCGATGGCAGTATTCTCCGAACCATCAGGTGTAATAAACTCTTCAAGTTATTTAAACTTTTTTGAAAAATTGTTAAACATTTAGAAGATTCAAATATAGAGGAAATAATTTTAATTCCACTTGGAAGAAAAACAGTATTACGAAAGGAGATCAAAGTACAGTTAGTGTAGTATATTTTAGCAATGGAAGCTCATTCTTGTGGTCTAACAATAAAAGACATTTGTAGATGTCATACACATTAGCTACGAAAAATGGATTACTTTATCAATTTAGAAGTAATATTGCAGGAAGAAGCTGGCTGGCTTTCTGAAGGTGTTTTAATACACTATCACTTCAAAGACTTCCTTTTTTAGAGCTCTGGCCTTAAAAAACGTACAGGAGCTTTTTTATAACTTGGTAACCAAACACAAGAAACATAATTTTTCTCCGCATAGAGTTTTTAAACTGGACAAAACTGGACTAGAGTAAAGTTATCTAGAGTTATCTAGAGTATAAAGTTATCAATTATTTACAGTAAAGTTACATAAATCGTAGGAAGAAAAGGAAAAGGACAAATTGCGTCTTTCTCTCAAAGAACATCTGCTGTACGTGGTTCCCTTGTAATATTAATTGTAGCAACGAGTATTGCTGGTGAATTCGTTCCGCCTATGTCGATTTTCTCTCGAAAAAATCCACCTGGATCAATATATGCGGTTCACTCAAACGCAAGCGGTTAGATACAACAGAATTTGTTTACCCCCGAATAGATGAAATACTACATAAATTTTGTGAAACCAACAAAAGGGTCTCCAGTTCTTCTAGTTCTTCCAGTTAAACAAATACTAGCCAAAGCATGGGAATATGACATAGACGTCTACAATCTCTTTGTAGATTTCAAGCAAGCCTATGATTCAATAGATAGAACAATACTACCTAATATATTACAAGAATTTGGCATACCATCAAAATTAATAAGACTAGTGCAAATGACAATGACAGAAACAGAAGCACATGTATGTATTCAAGGACAGATCACTGATGCGTTTATGACAACGCAAGGACTGAAACAAGGTGACGGACTGGCTCCAACACTTTTTAATCTTGTTCTTGAATATGTAATTAGACGGTTGACGGTGAGCAGAAATAACATACTTACAAACAAATCTACCCAATTAGCAGCATACGCAGATGACATAAACATAATGAGCAGAACAAAGACTGCGGCAGAAGAAACCTACGTTCAGTTGAAACAGAGTTCAGAAGTTGTAGGGCTAACAATAAATACAAATAAAACAAAACTACTCATACAAACCAGATCAAATAGACAGGCGCAACAACAACAATTTATAGACGATATAGAATACGTGAATAGATTCACGTATTTAGGAATGGATCTGGTCGAAAATAATGAAGAAGAACCGGAAATAAATAGAAGGCTTATGCTGGCAAACAAAGCCTATTTCGCGATGGGCCACATATTTAAATCGCGAGACGTACACCAGAAAACAAAACTCCGGGTATATAAAACAATAATCCGACCCATAGTAAGTTATAGGTGTGAAACATGGGTTATAACACAGAAATCTACCAATGCATTAGACGTGTTCGAAAGAAAAATATTGCGTAGAATACTGGGTCCAATAAAGAAAAATAACAACTGGCGAATTAGATATAATAACGAAATATACGAACAATACACTGAACCAACACTAGCAGAATACACTAGACTGCAGAGATTACGATGGGCAGGGCATGTGGCCCGCATGCATGAGAACAGAATCCATAGAAAATTACTAAACGCAAGAATGCAAGGAAAAAGACCTGTTGGAAGACCAAAAAAGAGATGGGAAGACGAGGTAGATGAGGATGCAAAAAATCTCCTAAAAACGCGTTCATGGAAAAGAACAGCAGTAAATAGAGATGTTTGGAGAGGTTTAATGAAGGAGGCCAAGGCCCGGCTTGGGCTGTAGTGCCATTGGATGGATGGAGTTCTTCTAGTACTTAATGGCCATTAAGTTAGCTAAAGAAAACTATAAGCCCAAAAAACTTGTAACATGACATCGCTAAACATCATTATACCCGAAAATCAGGCGGATTTACGAAGCTCCGATGCAAAAACCGACAAATCTTTGCTCAAAGGACCATCTTCTGGTTCTCTACAAGAAAAGCTAATCAAATTCCAACCTACCTGCTGCAAATTCATTGACATAGTTCAAAGAACCGTTGACGTCATGCTCCAGGAAGACTTCTCCAAGATTTGTGTCACCTTTTGCAAGATCCCCTACACCAATCTTAAAAAAAAAACATCCGCTTATGAGCGAAAAGGTTCCATCCACATCACAAATAATTAACTCCTCTCTCTATAAAAGTAACTTACAAGATTCTCTTGATAAAAGTCCAAGCAAAAGGTTTGGACTTTTATATGGTGGTACCTTTGGGCTATAATTCCGATATAATATGTCTGGTTTTAAAACCCACATTTTTCTATGAGAACATCTAGCTACCATTAGCTACTTAAACAATGCAAGAATCTGTGATATAATCGAGCAGTTAAATAGAAAGGAAATTGAGGAGTTAAAGGGGCAAAACAAAAAGTCCACAAGAACAATTTTCATGGAAATCGAAGTTTAATGTTTCAAATTAAAACAAATTGTTTTAACTCAACCGATTAAATCGGTAATTTTTTTCAGTGGTACGTTGGCATGTTTACAGAGGAAAAATCAAGAGAAGACAAAAAAATATTTTATTTGCGAAACATCATACAAAAAGTTGAGTATGCTGGCATGGACAATGAACGTTCTTCCCCAGTACCTTCAAGTTTCTTTTCTGCGTCACAAAATGTTTCTTCCTCAGAACTTCCCTCCCGTTTAGTACCTTGTAAATCAGTGTAGAACTTTCTATGGTTTACATTTTTTAAATATTTGGTTAAGTGGACCAGAACGGTTATTAAAACACCTTCTTCTTCTTCTCCTTCTTCATTTTTATGTAGGCTTTAAAGCCGATTCCTTCTTCAATATTAACCTACTAAATTGTTTAAATTCACTCACCATCTTTTTTTGGTCTGTCAATACTTCTTCGTTCATTTGGTGACTTCTTTCGTGCTATTCGTACGAACATTAAAACACCGAAATATTGATTTTGATCGTCGTTGTTAGCAAGTTCATTTAATTGAGTCAAAATGCGTCGCGTTTCAGCTTTATTGATGTTCCCAAAACAACGAAAATGGTGGCACTTGCAATCTGGCCCTGACTCACGAGTGGTGGCTCTTACAAGTTTCATAACGTCATGAAACACGGCCTGTTTTTTTTTCTTTTTTTAGTAGCAGTCCCCACATCTACATCACTACAATCGCAACCACTACTTTCCATTTTAATCAGTATGTACTCATTACTTTACTATTGTTCAAATAGAATCAACTGGAAAACTAGAACACACCAACGAAGTCGCTAAATTAAGAAAGAGAATCACATAAATGGTGCACCCGACCCGACCTGTTGGGACAGAGAGAGGGCGCCTTCGGTTATTCCCTCGCAGCGCGAGTACTATGATGGTTCTTCCCCGGTACACCGTTTCATTTTTAATAACAGGACTGTAAGTGTTTTTCCCTTTTACTTCGTACTATCCGAAAGTAATATGTATTTATCACTAGAAAACTTCGTCATCTCCATTTCGACCAAAAGTGGACTATGATTGTTTTTCCCCCAGACTCCCCAATTAGAAGAACAAACTTTTTAGAGAGTTGACCATTTAACAATGGAAGTATTTATGGATGCGCTAAAGAAACAAATGGAGGAAAGCATAAGAAATGGGTAAAAAATACACACCAAACACACCAAAATTGCAAAAGAAAGCTTAGACGGATGATTAATCCGCGATATTAAGAAACATTTAATCTATCAATTTTATTTTAACCCCCTCTGTGGCTCAGTGCTAAGAGCGCCTACCTTTAAACCTAAAGGTCGTGAGTTCGAATCACATCTGTGTGGAGAAATTTTCGTTTATTAAAATAATTAAAAATTAATAAATGAAAATAATTTCTATCCTTGTGCGATCGGTACTCACCGGAGGGACCGCAGACGTTCGGATACAATTAGCGTCTCTTAGCAAAGACAATGACGTCGACTTTGCTAAGTATCAAGACAATTACTCTACACACACACATACTACACTAGGTACCTGACTGTAACATGCCAATGATCTTAGTTGTCGAGGCATTAACTCAATAATAAAAAAAAAATAAAAAAATTGATTTTATATTTTGTTTTTATTTGTAATAATTTAGCCAAATTATGCACGGATAAATACATATAAATGATCCAATAAATATTCTTACGTACTGTATATCATTTCCGACTTTTATGAGGTTTTAATAGACAAACAGTGCAGATGTTGGGTAAAATATATTGTTTTATATGTTTTCTTTCCTCGTTATGCGGTAATTAGACAAAAACTAATTTATCATTTGGTGTAGGTCAGTTTTTCTGATGTCAGATGTTTTCAGATTGTACTTAATGCTATCAAAAGTTAGTGTTAATAAACGAATGTATGTAATTAAATTGTACCGTGTGCAGCCGGGGAAATGATCAACATTTAGTGTTTTTTTTTGACAGTCGCTTTAGATGTTTTAGGTTTTATATACGTAGAATAATAAAAGATATACAAAATCATCCATTTTATTTCGTATATTTTTATTTATTAACAATTTAAGTAAAAAATAAAACCATATTTTTCAGTGGCGGCTCGCGAGTCTCAAAACAGGTGAAGCAAATCTTGTCTGATCTAACCCTTAAAAAAAAAAAAATTCGGGACTTAGAAATACCGTTGCAGCTTTGTTAAAGCACCAAACTCAGACCATGTGCTGAGTAGTCAATGAAACTGCTTGCAGCGCAACTTATTTCATTTTCGCCTGACTACCATTAAGATGCTCCGATATTACAGTTGTTCAGAGCATCTTAATGATATGCTTAATGAGATGCTCAGAGCATCCACTAAGATGCTCTGATATTATGGTTGCTTCGTGGCACCCATAGCTCAGTGGTTATGTTACTGGTTTAACAAGCTGGAGGACTCGGGTTCGAACCCCGCCACTGACAAAATTTTCAATTTCGAATTTAACTGAGCTGCCACCGTGCTTCGGAGGGCACGAAAAAGCCGTCGGTCCCGGCTACATAATTAGTCGTTAAGTCATGTTAGGGGCGCTTGCGCGACATGAAAACCCTAACGCTAAATCTTAGCCAATTGGTTACACGAACTTTACTTTTACAGTTGCTCCATCAAAATACTAGCAAATGAGTTAAGAGTAATAATAAAATCTCTGAACAACCTCCATCCTTCATATTATGTAATGACCACTTATTAATTACATTAGATGAAGCAATATCACAACTAAAAGATGGTAAAGCTGCTGAACCTGATGCAAGAATCAAGAAGATTATTCACCAAGAACTAGCTGACAAACTAGGAATTCTCTAAACTTGCTTTTTATCAATACGTCCCTGACAGAATGCTTAAAAATCACAACTACAAGCTATACTGGGACCACATTGTGCTCACAGACCAAACAGTGCTACATAATAAATCGGATATCATACTAGTTAATAAACTTAATAGCCAAACAACACTTTTTGATGTAGCGATACCTAACACCAATTATTTGCGTGTTAAATACAACGAAAAGATCGCCAAGTACAGATATCTCGAAATACAAATCAGGAGACAATGGAGAATGAATATTACCCAGATAGCACTTATTATTCTATCTATTACTGGTGTTATTCCTAAAAACCTCCTAGAGAACATAAAACAGCTGGGTTTAAATGAACATCTCTATAAGGCCATGCAGAAAGCTGTACTTCTCGCGACGTCCAGATGTGTACGAAAATTTTTGGGGATACTCCACCATACCAAGTCACCTAGATCTTGATAACAAGGAAAGAGTCCCACCAGAGCTCATTACTTTGGATATCATAGGTATCTGGGATGAGTGAATTTTCCCCTTAAAGGGAGTGTGAGCCTTATGGTTAAATCTGGATATTAATAAAAATATATTACTAAAAATATCAATAAAAATAATTTTGAACTATTTTTAATCTCTAGGTAAATGATTAACTAAATTTAATAAATGATAATTTATTATTCAACACAATTAATTGCTATATACGGAAGCAGGAGAACTGACGTGATCTGACATTTTGTTTGCACGTATTTTTACACGAATTTAAATAAAGTTGTGCTACCATATAGCGAAGTTTTTAAAAGTTTAACACAACTTTATTTATAAATTTGAAAACATTATCAAATAAAAAAAATAATACTATAACATTAAGTTTTACTACCCTAAAGTTAAAAAAAAACACTTGGCAAGTCTTTAAACGTAAAAGGATAGTGAGAGTGAAAGGGGAATAGTCGAAGAATTGAAATTTAAAAGCAATGAAAAGTCAAATTTCAACTTCATATTTACGTAGTTTGTAATATCTTGAATATTATTCAACATAAATGGAAGTCTTCTAATTTGTATTAGCTTTCTGTGTACAATACAAGTATATAAACAATTAAACAATTAGTTTATATTAAATAAAGATTTAAAAACTTATTAAGTAAGAAATATCTAGTACATTTATCATAATACTCAAATAAATGGTAATTTTCAAATAATCTTTTATATAAGTAGCTTACATTCTATTAACTTTTTATAAAAATTTCCAATTTATTAATTAATTTCTTTAAACGTTTTAATATTTTAACATTTGTTTTATATCCAAAAATGAAAAATATTCCAATAGTTGTAATTTATTCAATATAAGTTCATTATTCTAAAATTTTTCGCAACAAGACACTTTCTATATAAAAACCTTGAAACAGAAAGAAAACAATAAAGTTTACTTACTCTTCTGACCTCTGTGACATGTTGTCCTTGTCTTTGTGCGCCTGTCCGCTGCTGCAGGAATTCCCCATCTTGGTATTTTTCTTCTTATGTTTTGTACTTTTTTAATAATTACTTCAATTTATTCAACATTTCTCCCGAACTATTCCACCTAAAAAAATTTAGTTTACTCAAAATACACTTTTCAATGGTAAATTTTTTTGTATAATGTTTACTATATAGACCTTAGAAATCATGGGTAAAACATTTAAAGCATTCTTAAATACCATAAACGTAATATATGTTTTTTTCACGTTATTTTACGACATGTGACAGTTTCATTACTCCTCCTCAGTCCTAATCCCTTTTGAGATGTGGTAACACCATCAAGACTTTACAGTTTTTTTACGATTTTCCTCCATCGTTTCCTGTTCTGGGCTAGTTGTTCGGCTTTATGTAACCCTTGATTAATCAATATTTTTGTTTGATCTACCCATCGAGCAATAAGACAAAAGAGGGAATCTAATCCTTATGAAAAGGAGACCAAAAAAGTGGCCTCTGATGGCGGACATATCCGGAAATGCGAATGCGCGAAATTTAAATTTCCGACACTTAGTACACACTTATCAACAGTAGCTATATAATATTTTTCGAAATGTGTCTTAGACGAGAAAGTTTTAATTAATTATTAATGATAAGAGTCTAAAATGCGACACAATTGCTAAAAAACTTCAATATAAATAAGATTTCATGTGACATTTGGGATAAACAATAACATAACCCAACTAAATTTGATGTCAAACAAGGAGAGAGACTCTCTTTCCTTGTTTAAAGTGGCCTCTAAAGATCGCACTTCCTGTCTAACAATATGTTTGCCCCCACTACCTTTACATTCCCTCTATTGTCTTTTTGCTCGATGGATCTACCCAACGGCTTAGATATCTTCCCCTAGGTCTCTTTCCTTCAACTCTACCCTCGGCTATCAATTTTTCCGTCGTACCTGTTCTTCTAGCAATGTGTCCAAAATACTGCAAATATCTCTGTTGTATTTGTTTAAGCAATCTATCCTTTACTTTAAGTTGTTCTTATATCGATACCCACTTGAAAACCGTCTAGTTTATTTTTGTCCGCTTATTTTAAGCTCCACGTTTCGGATGCATACGCGGCTATGGGAAAAATGAGTGCCCTTACCATCCTTAGTTTTGTTTGTATTATTATGCTACAATTTTTCCAAATTGTTACCAGTTTCATCATAGTTGTTCAAGCAATATTCAACCTTCTACGTATCTCTGTGTCACACCCTCAGTCATTTGTTATTAGGGACCCCAGGTATATGAAACTATTTACTACTTCAAAGTTCCCAATTTCTTTAATGTGTTGAAGATTATTCCGAGCTCTGCCTACTGTCATGATCTTTGTCTTATTCCTATTTAGCTTTAGTCCATATATTTTGCTTTTCTCCTCCAGACATCTCATTGTGTCTTCCATTTCTTCTTGATTTGCCGCAATTATTAAAGTGTCATCAGCATATCTCAATTTATTGATTTTTGACCTCCTACTGATATTCCGCCCTTCCATCCGTCTAGTAACTTTGGCATAATGTGTTCGCTGTAGATATTAAACAGAGTTGGCGAGATTATGCATCCCTGCCTGACACCTGCCTCTGTTCTGAAATGATCGGAATGGGTGTTGTTTATTTTTACTGTGCACTTATTATTTTCATATAGACTTCTAATTCGTTGAATTAAGTAGTGGGGTGTTCCCATTTCCGCTAGTATGTGTTCTCTTGTGCCTTTTCCTGGGACAGATCCTGCTTGTTCTTGATATATGAGGCAATAGAAAAGCTTTTAGTCTAGTCTTTAATGTATTACATGAAGTTGTTTGCATGGGGTATTAGGGTTACCGTTCTCTAGTTGCTGCAGCAAAGTGGAGTTCCTTTTTTGAATATAGGGATGAAAGTGGATGTCCAGTCGTTGGAACATGAAACTCTCCGGTTTCCCAAATCTTTTTGGGACAACATTTACTCCAACATCTTCAGTCTCTTTTAAAACTTCTGCAGTGATCTGGTCTGCGCCAGGAAATTTTTTATTTTTTAACTTTTTGATTACTTTTTCTACCTCTGACTTTAGAATGTTTCTAGAGAATTTAGAATAATTTTGGGGATCATCTATATATAGATGTTGACAATATTTGCTTCATATTTCCGCAATCCTTTCTTTGTGATTTATAATATGTTTGTTTTGATCCATTATTGTTTGTGTGATTGGTTTAAATTCCCTGGATAGATATCGTACTTTGTTATATAGCTCATGGAATTCATACCGGTTTGCATGTCTCTCTAGTTCTTTGCATTCTTCATTTACATGTTTCTTTTTATCATCCCTACATGCTCTTTTAATTTCTCTATTTAACCTTGCTAATTCGTTTTTGGTGCTGTGGTTTTGATATAGGAGAGACTTGATTTTCCTTCGCTCTTAGAGAAGTTGCAGCGTTCTGTCTGTCATCCAGTGTTTTTTTTATTAGTTTTTTTCGGTTCTGATTCTTTCTACAGAGGTTTCTATGGCATTTATGAAACTTTTCTACATTTCTTCTGGGTTGTCTTTAGTGTTCAACATACTAGTTTCCCTTAATGCATCTCTAAATGTTTTCTGATTTGAAAATGTAGGAAAAAAGTTCCATTACCAGTTTCCTCCATTCCAATTTATCCAGTGCTTTCTTTTTTAAATCAGATACTTTTATATTGCTTAGATTCTCTTGTATTCCATCGTTTCTACGGTTTTTTTTGAAGTGACTGAATTCCTTAGTAGGATCATACTAGGCATCGTTTCATTATCCATCCAATCAAAGTAAGCCATTATGTACATTTTATATACATACTTATAACCGGGTCTTAATATAGGTCTGATAGTTCATTGTTTGTTTTCGTCCTCCATCCCCGCAGCAATAATTCTTCCTACTAAACATATCGTAACATTTTTTGACGTACGAGCAATATTTGTGTTGTTTATAGTGGTTTACAATATAGTCGCTTGTTTCTTTGATATAAATGGTCATGTAGCTACAGTGCTATTACAAGAACATAAGACGGTCAATTATGAATGGTATACAACGATTTGTTTGCTAGAAGTTTTAGTAAAATTCAGAAAAAGGATAAGTAGAGATGAATCATAAGAGACGAATCATTCTTCACCATAACAATGCCAGCTCATACACATCAGCACACGCAGTGGATTTTTTGACCGGCCAAAACGTCGAATTAACTTAATTATCCACCATACACTCCCAATTTCTCCTCTCCCAATACCTCCTTCTCGACGCCCGAAGAAGTGGTCGGAGCGTTCAAAACCCATGTTTTGGAGTTACCTCAATCTGAGTGGAAAAAGTGATTCAAAAATAGGATTTAAACGGACGCAAAAGTGTATTATACATACTTATGCATACTTATTTTTTATTGTTAGGCCAGAAATATAATTAGCAACCACTGGAATATTATAAAGGGTGTTTTTTTATAGGTATGGAACTTTGAAATGAAATATTACAAAGATGATTTTCATAAATGGACATAAAATTGACTTTATTCCAAAGATAATCTTTTGGCATTATATGGTTATGGATAGCTCTGACGTAGTCTGATATAAAGGTTCAATTTTCGATCACTTTTTCCAATATTTGTCGCCGTAAATCGGCAATAACGCGGTGAACGTTGTCCTTTAAGTGGTCAAACGTTTTAACACCTTTACATATCCCCACATAAAATAGTCTAGCAATGTTAAATCGCACGATCTTGGAGGCCAATTCACGGCCCAAAACGTAAAACTCTGCGGTTACCAAATGTTTGCTTTAATAAATCAATTGGAGCACGAGCTGTGTGACATGTTGCGCCGTCTTATTGAAACAACAGCTCCTGCACATCTTGGTTGTTAAATTGGGAAATAAAAAAGGAAGTAGTCATGGTTCTATAGCGGTCACCATTAAGTGAAACGTTCTGGCCGCATCGTTTTTGAAGAAGTAGTGTTCAATTATTTTAACAGACTATAAAGCACACTAAACAGTCAGTTTTCCTGGATGTAATGGTTTCTCAACATACATTTGAGGATTATCTCAACTCCAAATAAAGCAGATTTATTTATTGAAGTAGCCATTCAACCAAGTGAGCTTCCTCGCTAAACAAAATTTGCTTATAAAACTCGGAATCAACGACAATCTTGTTTTGGACCCACTCACCGAATCTAAGAATCTACGTCTTGCTAGTTAATGACCTTTCGTGACCTTCAATTCTTTCGTGATTAAATGAGTTGGATTTTGTAAGCACGCAAAGCAATATCTTCCCGCAAAATCTTCCATAAAGTGGATGGACACGTATTCAACTGCTGTGCAAGATGGCAGCGGGTCTAGACTGAATTGGGTCATCCTGTATGCTGTATGCTACGCTCTACAGCAGTAACTTCTTCTGTACGCACTTTACAACGTGTCTGTGGATGCATATTATCATTTAGAATAAACGTGGTGCAAAAGCGTTCCATGGATAATCTAATTACTTGCTCTGATAGACTGTTATGTTGACCATAAAATGGATGTAACGCGCGATACGTATTTCTAACAGAACCACAATTTTCAAACTAAATTTGTACAATTTGGAAGCGTTCTTCGGGCATCAAGTCTAGTTATACTGAAATGCCAAACCGAACTTATATTATTTATATCACTTGACAGCTGTTAAAATGGCCGACAGGAAAAACAGTGTTACCAACTTAAATTTCTATACCTCTAATAAACACCCTTTACATTGTGGTCAATGATAGCTCGCCAGAAATTGGTCGCCTGGAGCAATAACCATTAGGACACGATGACCTATACGCGCAGAATCATGGATTATTTTATTAAGTAAAGGTTTATATCTTTAACTCTAAATATGTTAACAATAAAAATAGAATAACATTGCATATTGAATAAAAAAGAAGGAAAAACCTGTAAAAGTTACATATATACAGTAAGGTAATACAATATTAATAAATCATCGAATAAGAATTAAAACATAAGGAACTACAGCAAGTATTTGCATTATTATAGCCCATTTTGAACATGTTGCCATTAACATATTTGATAAATGATATCTCAGAGTACATGGTTTGGAAAATTGAAATTAATGCTAATGTATTCAACTATTTGCTATACATTGATAAACATGGCATGTATATTTCAAAAAGCTAGGGAGATAATACAATATATGACTCAACAAGGTCTTAAAAAAAAACGCAACAGTATCTGCATTCGCTTGTTAAAAGCGTAAAAAAATCAAGGGTTTAAAATGTATTGTTGTCTTTTTTTATGAAATATTTTTTAAGCTTAAGAAAAGTTTTTATTGGGTTAAGAATGACACACGTTATGATGACCTCGATATAGGCTTTCGCCTCTTCAAGGAAAGGTGCTTCTCCTTTTTTTTGTTTAGGAAGGTCTGAGTAGGGGGATTAAGAGTATCGTAGTTTTGGGCTGGAAGATGTGTTAGAAGCTAGGTGTTTGGGTATGTGTTTATTCGCAGTCCTTGCTCAGGTGGGTGAATTTCTGTTATTAAGTTCAATTTGTTGGGCAACAACAAAGGCAGTTGGCTTAAGTGTTGGTCCGAATTTTTATCTAATTCGAAATGTTCTTTCCTTATTGCTTTGTTTTTGTTATCGGAAATAGTGAAGTTTGGTAGTATGTAGCAGTTAAATGTGTAGTTACAGTGAAGATTGGGGAGAATCTTTGAATAGTAAAGACGCAGGCGAGTGTCGGCGTTAAGAACCGGCAAATTCGTTCTGAAAAAGGGATTTATACTCAATGTAATGTGTCAGTTTTGAAAGAGTTTAATTCCTGTTTCACTGTTTCTAAGTATCTAAGAGATTTGTGGCGTTTACAATAACTTTGAAAGATACCCATATGTGTTTCAAAGAAGCGAAGTTTCACAGTTTGCGTCCAGTGCCTAACTTCCAACCACATTTTGTTTGTCCCTGCTCGTCATTCCAGACTATAGATGCAGTTTTTTGCGTAGCAGTGAATTTCCGGTTGCAACACCAGAAATTTTAAAGAAAGAAATAACATTTTTTGTTGAACTGTTAAAGTAAAAATAGATATTTTCTATTAATAATTGCTTTCATACAGGTTAAGTAATTGTAATAATTAAAATTGTAAATGTTAGGGTATGGCGTAGCTATCATATTAATTTTTCTCAAGTTTTAAAATTTAGTGTTGACATCTGACAGTTAGTTTTATTTTTTTGGCATTAGGTTGTTTTTGTTAAAAATAAAATGGTTAACCACTATGCATAGTTCCATTTAAAAGCTATTTTTCATTTCTAATTGTTTCCGTTACAAATTGTCGACCATTAGCAATTGTACGTTCTTTTAGTATCTCCAATTTAGAGTTTCTAAATTGATAGTAATTTAGTAAATTTGTTTTTGATATTTTGTATTTTATTTATTATTATTATTATTTATATTTGTAACTGTTTGTGGTAAGACAACAATAAGTGTGTAATTTTTTTTATCTAAACCATTTTGTTTATTTCTTTTAAAAAAGTTTCTAACCCTTTTTTGTATTTTTTAGGAAGGTAGAACCTTTCTTTCATCCAGCAGGAAGATTCTTCTAAGCGGCATCCATTTTAAATAGCTTAAGAACTTTCTGTATTGTGCTTGTTCCAGGAGATTCATGTAAGTACCCCTTTTTGTTTCATTTTTGTAGCTGCCCCAATCCAAACCCATTGTTTCATTTACTTATCCACGACCCAGTTTTCCAAATCAAACCCTGAGTAGCCGTTCGCAAAAGTTTCGGTTTGTTTTGCTTGCCCTATCTCTAGCCTCGATATTTCTGTACCCAATTTTCAATCCCTTTTAGTATTATCCTATGTGGTAGGTAAAATAATCGTTACACTATTTACGATTTACAGTCTATTCCATGCAGTTACTATTTATACAGTTCACGGGGTTGTTAGGAACGGTTCTTAGATTAGCGTTATTAGCTTCTTCTTCTTAAGGTGTCGTGCATTTCTGCATCGGCGTCCACCGTACATCGTCTTGTCAGGTGAGATGTTTAATATTCAGGATTAAATAATTCTGTTTTTAGCAGCATTGCGAAGCATTTCATAGCTGTGGATTCATGTCCATCGTCGAATATTGCGCAGCCATGACATTTTTTTATGACCCAGACCTTTCCTACCCTCTATCTTCCCTTCGACTATTAGTTGCTGAAAAGTGTATCTTTCTCCTCGTGCCCCAAGTATGCAGTCTTCTTACTTTTTATATAACTAAAAAGTTCCCTATCCTGTAAGCCAACTCTTCTGAATACTTCCTCATTTCTGACCCTGTCCGTTTATGATATTCTAAGCATTCGACGCAGGCACCACATTTCAAACACTTCAAGTTTGTTAATGGAACTGGCCTTTAACGTCCATGCTTCCATTCCGTACAGGAGAACAGGCCACACGTAACACTTAAGCATCTTGTAACGGAGGTTAAAGTCCAATTTGCGATTAATCAGAAACTTACGAAGCCTCAAAAGCCTCATTTCTGGCTTGTTCAACTCTGCTTTTTATTTCATTCTCGGGTCCCAACCTCGTTCAGCAAACAACCCAAGTATTTGAATTGCCTGACTTGTTCGATTTCTTCTCCAGAGACATATATCTTTGCGTTGGGGTAATCATTTCAACTTATAATCATTGTTTTTGTCTTCTTGATATTTATTTTCAAACCCCGAGCTTCACTTGCAACAGTTAAATCATTTAAAAGGCATTGAAGATCTTTGATGTTATCTGCCACTATGGCTGTATCATCCGCATACCTAATGTTATTAATAAATATGCCGTTAACTTTAATACCCTTATGTACGTTAACCTACCAAGTGCAGGTTATTGCCTACGGTATATTAGTAGGATTGTTTTTAAGATATTCCAGTAGTCATCAGGAATTTCGTTGACCGCTGTGCTTAGGAGCTTAGCAGGTGAGAATGGGACTTTGGTTTTTGGAAGTCTGTTGAGTACTTGTCCTCGACGGCGGCCTGTATTTCTGGGAACCTCTTTTGATCTGTTCTTCGAGTAATTTATGATGGAGAGAACGTATTTCTTGCTTAGGTTGAGTATCCTTTCATGGATAGATCACTAATCTATAGTCACGGTTTTTACCCATGACTCTCCTCATAATTTTTCTTTCGGTGGTCATGGCTAGATTAAGTTGTCTTTTATTTAGCAGAATGTAGATTTTGGCTCTGTATTCGACAATTGGTATTATAAATATTTTGTATGTATGCAGGAGAGTAACATGATTGGCGTTCCCAAATTTGCCGCTTAGTGCTATTAGGAGTCTGACTCTATTTCTTACCCTATTTGCGGTATTTCGTACGTCAGCGTTCCAATTAAGTGTCTTTAACAATTCGACACCCAAGTAGGACATTAACGATCTAAAATCGAAACTTTCTCCGTTGAGCAGTATGCAGTTTTCCTTTTCTAGTACTGGACGTGAACATTTGGTATTTTTGGTATTATTTTAAAGAATGTGAGGTTTTATTTCACCTTCATGTCCAAATTTACCAAGTTATTCGCTACTATAGTATAGTTGATTACTCTGAACGAGGAGTTTATAAAAAAAAACTGTGGTAGATAAGGGGAGATGCTAGTAGATTCCATTAGTATCTATGTTTTCTTGTTTTTGTTTTAAATGTGTCTCTTGACATAATTCACAGAAATATTTACCCACAAGTAAGTAGAGAACGATCTCTTCTTGGAGCCCTTTTAGTACGTTGTCCATTATGCGTTGGAACGTGGAAGGGGGATTCTACATTAAATGCTGTTTTGGGAATATCTTATCAAGTATCTCAATTTGATGGTATCCGCTCGATGAGTCGAGGGTGGTAAAATACTGACATCGTCCCAATTTGTCGAGGATATCGGATATATGAGGAATCTTATATTGGTCTTCTATTGTTTTCTCGTTGACCTTCTTATAATTTACCGCTATTCTTTACTTTATGTTACCGAATGAATCTGGTTTTTTGACACGATGCATATGGGTGACGATCACGGTGATTAGCTTGGTCTAATAATCCGAATCTAACATTGAAGATTTTTCTTTTGTTTCATTTGTTTCTTTACTTCTTCCTTATGTACATATGGGTACCTGTATGATTTCGTATATACTGACTCTTCATCTTTGGTTTTGATATGGTGTTTAAATTCGTTGGTAAAGCTTAGAGGAGTGTCTTGCTGGTAAAATATATCAGAGAATTTTCGGCACAGGCGGCGAAATTGTTCATCTACTTCTTGGTTAAGACGTTAGGTTTTAATCAAGTCGTCAATGTCTTGCCTGTATTCTGGTCCGGAGGTTGTTTCCATAGAATATGTGCTCCGCAAGTGCTTCTGTAAGGGAAATATGAATAGGTTTCGACGTGAAGTTTACAATTTCGGTCCAAGCGAGGTGGTTTTCTGGGAAAATTTTGTCTGGGAATAATGATAGTTCCATTTTCTCCTTTCACTGGAACTTTATCTTAGTACATGAATTTGGTTCCAAGTGAATGAAATAAAATTGTGTTTTTTTTGTTTCATAATATTTAATACGGATTGAATGGACTTCTATTACGTTTCGGCTAAATTTAGTGAAAAATAATTTTCAATAAATATATATCTTCTTAATTCTAAGTAATAAAATTCGCTTACAAGATAAATATGATGCTGATGTACATTCCTTCGATCTTTAAGACTTCTAAATTCTAATTTCCTTGGGTAAACTCTCTGCAGACGATTTCCCTAGGGCTGGTTCTTGGAATAGAGGACAAACACTTAAAAGTGAAGAGGCTCTTTATAGACTCTTACACTATTTTACTGACTGCGCCAATTATAAATGTTCTTTTGGAAAATATTTTTTTAAAGAGCACAAACACACAAAATATCTTTTATATACACTAGCAGGTGATGCAATGATTTCGGTTACAATTCAAAATATATTATTCAGACTTCAGACAAATAATATCAGATTAATATTAGACTAATATCAGACTAATGTCAGACTGAAAAAAGGTGGTTTACCAAAAAAACTTCTTATTGAATTCGCGTGATCGAATATACTGGATACTAGCGGTCATTGTACTATAACTTGCACAGATATTTTCAAGGTCATAGCCGTTTAGAAAATCCACAAGTTATACATACATAATTAGCCAGTTTAAAGTGTATAAAGAGGAAACGTTTGTCGTTAAAAGACAAAATAAATATGATCGCAGAAAGTGAAAAGTTGGTTTTGCAAAGCCAGAAATCAAGCAATTATTCCATTATCTGGGTCGATACTTAAAGAAAAAGAATTCGAGACAGGAAACTGTTTGAAGATGAAAAAGTTTTCAGCATCAAATGGATGGTTAGAAAGTTTCTGAAAGCGTCATAATATTTATAAGGTTTAATCAATTTGTGGTGAGTCTAAAGAGGTTAGACGACATAGAGGACTGAAAAACCAGGTTACCATTGAAATTAAGGAATAACTCTCCACGAGATGTATACAATTCTGACGAAACAGGGCTTTATTATCACGCCATGCCTAATAAGACATTAACAAATAAAAAATAAAAAATGTACACGGAAGAAGACGGCAAAACAACGTTTGACTATTTATGAAAGGTTGAAAGAAGATCCATTAGTAATTGGAAAAAGTAATAGTATTCGCTATTTCACGGGTAGTCATATTGACAAATTACCCTTAGAATGAGTTTTTAACAGAGTTTCAAATAACTTTTATGTCTTTGTGAACATCAAAACCTGACATTAGCGACCACCTTTATATAACGGCTAATAGTTCGTTCATTTTTAGTGAACGTTATTGACAGGTTTTATTGTAGAAAGAAAGTAATAAGTTGATCAAATTTATCTGAGACTACTGAGAAATTATCAGAGATTCATAGCAGCTTTTAAAGCCCATCCAAACATGTTAGTCGCAAAAGGTTACGTATTCTAAAAAATGTTTAAAGGATGTTTATAAAGGTTATATATATATATATATATATATATATATATATATATATATATATATATATATTCAGGGACTCTACAGTATTCACTGCCTTTCTCACCCAACTGTTTCCATCTCTCTCTGTTATTCCATTCTCTATCATTTAGGCCTCTCTTGCTCATGGCGTCTTCTATTTATTCCTCCAGGACCTTCAGGGTCGTCCTCTTTTCCTTCTGCCTTTGGGGCTCCATTAGGTTATTCTCTTTATCCACCTACTATCCCTAGTTCTTCTTACATGTCCATACCACTTTAGTCTTTTTTGTTCTATATATGTTAGTATGTCTCTTTCTATTGATGTTCTTTGCTTTATTTCGTCATTACTTCTTCTATCCATACAGCACCTTCGCAGGCATTACATCTCTGTTGATACTATTATATTGCTGTTTTTTTTTATTTATAATCCAATTTTCAGCCCCATACGTCATAATACTTCGCCTTAATGTTTTATAATTCTGTGTTTGTGTCTTCATATTTAGGTGTCTATCCCACCATACTGAGTTAAGTGATCGGATTGCTGTTCTTGTTTGTCCTAATCTTTGTCTAATTTCTTCCTGTGTTGTTGCCTTTTTCGTGATTATAAACCCCAAGTATTTGAATTTATCTTTTCCTTTGATTGTTAAGTGTCATCAATATGTAGTTCTTCTATGTCTTGATCACTTGTAGATAGGTACTCTGTTTTCGCGAGGATAATATCTAGGCCAGCCTTAGTATACTCTTCTTGTAGTTTCTTCTAAAGAGGCAATATATGTAATGAGAATGCATCCAGATAATGTACCAACAACAATAGTGAAAATGGAGAAGGAGAGAAACAGAAAAAGTGAAAGACTCGAGAAAACTTGTAAATAGTAAGTAGGAGACATGGGTTTAAAAAAAACCAAAGGACAATGGCATATAAGAAAAGTTGCAATAGATAGAACACTCTGAAATGAAATCTGTAGAAAATTAGATTAGCTATATAGACCCTTAAAAGGAAATAAAATATAGTAAAGAAGAAAAAAAGAGTTAATTTTACTAAATTTAACTAAAACCACTGAAAAGTTATTAAAGATTTATGAGAGCTTTTAAAATCCACCCAAACAGGTTGGTTGCAAAAGGTTAATAACCACATTTTTATCCCTAATTCTTTTTCTGGACGTTTTCAATATTTTTTCCTTTTTAATAAATTTGTTAATAATATTTTCTGTAAATTAACTAATCGGTATTTTAATATTCTTTTTATTATTAGATCTTGTATGTAGTAAATCAAAATTCCAATAATTGATTTATTTAAGATAAAATCTAATACAGTTGGTACTTACTTAACACAATATTTGAAAAGTCCAAAATCCATCCATCTCCTTGGCTCACCATAAAAATATAAACAATAAAACTAGTCTTTAAACGGTATCACGGTGCCTACCCCATTCTTCTAAGTGAATACTTGTCGTCCGAAAAGCATCCATAACTAATTAAATAGTTAAAAAAAGGACCCGAAAAGTACTTTTTCCCGCAATATGCGCGAAGCGTTGAATGGAAATAAACAAATTTTTATTTCGAGATCGACGTTTCAGGTCGCAGTCGGTCCCCTTTCAACAAATAATTACTACGAGAGCAACACTTTACATAAATAGACGAAATATTTGGAACGATCCGACTGCATGGTTGACGTAAGTCATACACACAGTGGTAAAAATCGATGTTGGCCCACGGTGATCAGGCAAGCGCCGGTCTGTGACGTCAAAAGACGCTGGGACAGCGGCGGAGATGAGCGGTTTACTACGCGATCCAGATATCCAGGATACGTCAGCCCACGTCGTGAACAGTATTTACGTATGAAAATCAGTCTACCATATGGTACATTGGTCAAACCGCATGCAGTTTCTATTTCCGCACAGTCCTTTGATAGTGTTGAATTTTGTGCTAAAAAAAGAGATGGAATTAGATGACGTTGCCATCTACCAGATACAGAAAACAAAAATACACGTCTGCATACAGACAATAAATAAGATGTTAAGGGTGTTAAAAGACGACTATCTATGTTGATTATTTATTCTAATTTAATGTAGCAGATTTGACGATAAACACGTCAGCAGAATATAGAAAGAATATTACGAAAAAAATGCTATTTTCTATGGAGGAAACTGCGATGAAGAGATAAGACCAATAATACACGATTACGACAAAACGAATATACAGAGGAAGAGAATTACACAAAGAAATAAAGAAGCTAATACAATAAATATGGCCACAAAACGATATGATGATTGAATAATACCACCAGGTGTTATATTGCCTATCTATAAAAAAGGAGATTAAGAGGACTGCTCAAATTATAGAACAATAACCCTATTAAATAAGACATACAAAATTCTAGCAAACATACTAAACATTGGACTTAAATCATGCCCTGAACGAATATTAAGATAATATCAGAATGAGTTGAGACCGGGAAGATCGACAATTAATTTCATACGTACAGTGGAGCCAATAATTCAAAAATCGAGAGAATTCAACAGAGAAATGCAGGTAATATTCATAAATTTTAAGAATGCTTTTTATACGAATGATTAATCGGACGAAAGTGGTAGAAAAGCTAGAGCATCTTGGAATCCCAGAAAAATTGAGACATATGCTTACAATGAGTCTAGAGCAGCGTTTCCTAAAGTTTTTGGTCAAGGAGCACCATTAGAAATTCTGTAGGAAGCACTTAACATATTGCACCTAAAACCTAAATAGGTGCCACTGAGAACGAGAGATATTAGTTATAAGGGATATTAACCATTACATTTTTATTCACTTAATTCAATTTTTGTTTCAATTACTGACATAAGAAATTTAATTACATATAACGAAAAACACAAAAGTGACACACAGATCCTATTTCTAAAATCTTAAAAAACGTAATGTCTTCATTTTAATGTAAACAATATGGCTGCCTTGATTTTCACAGGTTAGTACTATCCGGTTGAATTTGGTATAACTGCAATCGAATGTCAGGTTCGCATTCAATCGAGATTTCTATTTGGTTTTAGTGGCCACATAGGCAGAGAATGCTGCTTGAACTAAGTATGTTTTTGCAAACGGGAGAAGAATAATTTTCACTTTATCTGACAAAATTTTAAATTCGTCTTTGAGTTGACACCAAAAATCTACTAGCGATTTACTTTCAAAATGTTTTTTTATCGCAGAATACAATGTCAAATCTATCGGGCATTCATACTGCTGAGATGTTAAGGAAGCTGGTTTTTTTAACATTTCAAGATATGGATCAGCAACCCAGAAGTTCTTTAATTTTCTCGTGGAATTCCTCAGGAAAATTATTATGGAAGTTTTCAAGTAAATTTAGCAGACGAGTGTGGAACTCATTAAAGACACGTTATTTTTTACCGATTCTGACCAAAAAAATAATTTATTCCTATACGCTTGTATTTTATCATTGACTTTAAAGACACTTATTGTCTTTCCCTGAAGTAAGAGACTAACTTCATTGACCTTGTTAAAATATCTGCTAAATATCCCAATTTAATTAACTAATGGTTGTTACACAACCTTTCACCTAAGGCAAAATTGGTTCCAATTAAGAAGGTTCTTACTTCAGTTCTCATTTCAAAGAGCCTAGCTAAACATTGGTCGCGAGAAAGCCACCTTACTTCCATATCAAGAAGTAAAGACGAATGTTTACTGCCCATGTCATCGCACATTACTCTAAACAGCCTTGCATTTAATAGTCGTGATTTTATAAACTACTTTTAAGGAAGGCGGCATTTTTTTCACAGCAAGGCTATGAGAGTGAAGGATACAGTGGTTACTGCTGGATTTCGTTTCTAGAATATGATAGATTAATATCAAATAAAAATAAGTTTTTAGTCACGTATTTCTGATTTTTAATACTATTGCACACTTTAATTATCATTATCTCGTAATTTTAATTGGACCTGATATCTCACTGTTATTTTCAGCCATCGATATAGCGAAGCTTCGTTTTCTACTATTTAACGCCATTATCGCCATATAGCGGGGCACAGTTTGGGAAACACTGGTCTGCAGAATACCGCAACAAAGATAAGTTTCAACGGAACAACTTCCAAGCGTGGAACAAGGTGACTCCATCTTCCCGACACTGTCTAACCTGATATAATAAGCAAGAAATATAAATTTGATAAAAATATATTTTTTTAATACATATAAATTTTTAAAATTCACTTAACAACGTAAACAATATGATACTAAGTGTCAGGTGAACGCCCAAACTGAGTGATATATCTGTTTAACCTGCAGCTTCGATTATCACTGTTTTGTTCTACTGGTCAGCGGTATCACGATGTATTAGATACTTTTCTATGACTATTTGACTGGATGTAAATTATTAATAAATTATTTATTTATTTAGCGTATGGCTACATCACAGGTTCATATAAATATAAATATATAAATATAAATTATATAAATTACAAACAACAGTAAATATAATATTATTCTACAAACAAACAACTAGATTATAAATATAGTCGATTGACTCTTTTGTAGCAGCCAGGAAATCTGAAGGGTTGCCATTATAGGATCTAATCGGGTATTCCTCTACCATGTGTTTTACTTTTGCCTTTCGGCGCCGCAGTCGCAATTTGGTGATTGTATTTTTCCCCATCTAAAAAATGAGTCGGAACATCTGCCACAGTTCGTCCTTATTCTATTGAGTGTATTCCAAATTCGTCTCGGTTGGTTGAAGCTCTCAGGTTTGCTTGTAATACATGGCATGTTCCAGTTAGCTGGTGCAGCGTTATTCTCCCATTGTTCTCTCCACCGTTCAGTTACATTAAAGTTTTGATCTACTAGCCTTTTTGCTGTTTTTAGAGGCGGGTGTCTTGAACGGAGCCTATTTATGTCTCTGGCGGAAGTTCCGACATGGGAGCGGAGCTCAGGATCAGTATTGATTTTTGTAAATTCTCTGACAAGGACATGTTCCCGGCGGATGGATGGTGGAGCTATATGACTCAAAGCTGGTAACCAGTAAGTGGGCGTGGCCTTGATTGTGCCCGATATAGTTCGCATGGCTTGGTTGAGTTGGACATCAACACGGTGAGTATGTGGACTGTTTATCCATACTGGTGCACAGTAATCCGCTACGGGGTATACCAGTCCTAATGCTGTCGATCTATGTGTGGGTGCTGAGGAGCCCCATGTAGTGCCGCAGATCTTTTGCAGGATGTTGTTACGAGTTCGGAGTTTTGCAGCAGTCTTAGTAAGATGCTCTTTAAAGTTCAGCGTTCTGTCAAGTGTAACACCTAAGTATTTTGGGTGTTTATTATATTTAAGGAGTCTATCCCCAAAATTGATTTGAGGTTGATAGTTGGCCGTCTTGTTGTATAAATAGAAAAAGGACACTTCTGTCTTAGTTGGATTGGGTTGCAATCTCCATTTGCGGAAATAATTCCCTAGGGCATTTAAATCGTTTGTTAGAATGCGTTCAGTGACCTCGAATTCTTTTTGACTTGCGGCAAGCGTCCAGTCGTCTGCGTATCCAAACTTTTTTGATGTGGTTTCTGGCATGTCTGCTATGTAGAGGCTGAAAAGTATGATAGCCAGCACGGATCCTTGTGGAAGTCCATTATTCAGTTTTCTTTGGGTACTAGTCTTGTCTCCCAATATAACTTTAAAGCATCTGTTGGATAGCATGGCGTTAATAACCTCAGTGGTCTTTCTGCATGGGATTATTCGCATTAATTTATATATTGCCCCTTGTCGCCACACATTGTCATAAGCAGCAGATAGATCGATGAAGACAGCGGTTGTTTTTGATTGCTTTTGAAAGTTTGATTTCACATAATTGGTCAGGGCGAGTACCTGGTCTGTGCAGCTGCGGTTTGGCCGAAATCCTGCCTGTTCCACTGGTAAGTGTTGGAATATGGTTTTGCTGATTCTATTATACAACAGTCTTTCGAACAATTTGTACACCATACTTAAGAGTGCGGTGGGGCGGTAGTTTTTCGGTGAATTATTACTTTTCCCTGGTTTTAAAATGGCGACGATTTTTGCATTTTTGAGTTGGTGGGGGACGTTTCCCGTTTGAAGGATGTCAGAAAAGAATTCTGCGAGCCATTGCCTAGTGAATCTGCCGCTATGTTTGAGGAACTCAGCGTGAATGGCGTCGAAACCCGGCGCTTTTACTGTTTTCATTTCATTTAGGGCTTGCGATATTTCTTCATGCGTAAATGGGTTGGAATATTCTGTTGACTGTGCAAGACTAGATTTTATGGTTTTGAGGTCTTTTAACTTAAAAAGTTGATAAGTATCTTCAATCACAACCTGGTGACAGTGTTGTCGCTAAAACTCAATTATAATTTCCCAGAATTCAGTGGTTACAATTTAGAAACTTTAGTATAGACAGAGAAGCGGGAAATGGATAGATTACGTTAGAACGATGGATAATGAAAGGCTTGCAAAATTGCAAGTTCTGAAAAACCTCATATATCGAAACCACCGAAGAGATCTTCAAACTGATGGTACGAGAGCTGATGGATATGCTGGAGAGACCTAAGATTTAGTTGCAAGAATGAATAATACTTTGTTTTAAATTAAGACGAAGAAGAGAAAACAAACTTGAATGAAGAGATTCATCGACAAAAATGGAATTTTTGCATGGAATTTTAGATGTTTTTCTATTTATTTTTTAAATAAACAAAACAGTAAGTAGGAAAATAATAAAAGCCTAAAATAAATACATATAAACATTGAAAGTTATATTAAAGCAAGAAAAAAAATACTTAAAATATTTTAAAGTTTGTCGCACTTTAAAAGGTACTTATAATCCAAATCTGATAACAATTATTACTATGCAAATAAAATTCTTCATTTACCTTGAACCTCTTAATAAATGTAAGTTTTTTCCATATGTTTTTCATTTATAATTTTAGATATACAAAAACAACACTTTACGATGTCTGCATTATTTACTATATTTGTGATTGTCTTATTTATTGGGTTTTCCGAAGAATACGCTTGTGTCTATAAGGAATGTACTTGCCCCCCAGGAATTTGTGATATAAGTGTTCATTTCTGTGCTCAAGTAAAATGTACAAGTCGTCAAATTTATCATGCAACTGGATCTGGTCAATGTGAATGCTGTCCTTACTGCGAAAACAAGAAATAAAGTCAATTATCAATATTTGATGGTAATCCTATAACTGCAATATATTATACATATTTTAATAATGTTTTGACTATTACGTAATAATATCTATAAATAAATAGTTTATTTCAGTAAAAAATTTGTATAATTCGTTATACGTTATTTACAACATTTCTCATTGTTGTTTTATGTATATTTTTCGCTCTTCTCTTTTAATATTCATTCTTTTCAGATTTTGTTTTATATTATACGTTTCGGTATATATTCTATAATTTTTCAAAATTAATTGGTGTGTCATTTTCATTTCTGTTAGTCTTTTTGTTCATTTGTTTGTTGTTTGAAGTCCAGTCTCAAATATCTCCAAGAAACAGCCAAAAGGTATCAAACCCATCGACCACAAAGTAACATCTGAGGCGTCGTAACTGTAAATTTATAAAAAATATTAAAAATAAAAGAACCTATTGACCAGAAGGAAACCTTGTTGAATTTTTAATAAATGCAACACCAACGGTTGTTATTATATGCCGATAGAACTTTTGAGTAGATTTTTAATGTTGTTCTTCAACCTCCGTACTCAGATCATCAGCTCTCGGACTTGTATACTTGGCAGCTGAATACGCTTCTCCGGTATGGATCAATAGCAAATACACGAAGAATATTGATGCCCAAATAAACCAGACAATGAGAATGATCTCAGGTACAATTAGACCCACACCGAACTATTGGCTTACCATTCTTGCTTGCGAGTCAGGTTCCACCGTCGAAACTACGAGGAAGTTGACCACCCATACACTTTGACAAGCTTGAAATCGATATGAATAGACTACGCTCCAGATATCCTGTATTGTTAAAGGTCACCTGCTTACAGCAGATATATTTCATCTTCAGCAACACCTAGAGAAGGCAATTAGAGAGCAACTAAGCACAAAAAGTACACCAAATGGTTTGAGTTTGACGATCTTGCATCGATTATATTTGGACTTTAACCTAAATAAATGAAAACAGAATATTTAGGGATAGGCCAACTCATCTATTATTTGTAGACTTGATGAAAACTTATGCACTATGACAAGTATTGGAAAGCTCATCTATTAATATTACACTTGAAAAAGCAATATAACGATTGTGCAACGATCTTCAACTAAAAATAATACGAGTCTCCCAGAATTTTATGGCGAATGAAGAAGTAAGGCAAGACTGCAGTCTATCTCCAAGACTATTCAAAATCTACCTGAGTAAGAGACTGAAGAACCAGAAGAGGTCATATTCTGCAATGAGTATACCATTAAACAATGGAATAACCTTATATACCCTTCATTTTACGGACATTTAAGTCATCCTACCAACAAAGCGATTAATACAAGAATACGAGAGATAGAGTCTAAATATTAATTCAACAGAAAACGAACTAAATGTACATAGAAGGAGCTGAAAACAATGAACTTATCTTAGAAAAGGCAATAAAATGTAATTTCATCATGTTTCGTCAAAGATCGAATTATAAAAGGGAAACAATAATGTGAAGCACACTGAACTCACTACCCTTGATTTGCGCCAAAGAATTTTTCGCGCAAATCAACAGGTATGTCCAGACTGATGCACGTAACAAATAAAAGAATAATATCCAAATTGTATTACCATCATAGAAGAAATACAACAAAAATGGCTTATTTGATACGGACATGTCCAAAGAATGAAAGACCATCGTCTACCGAAATTGATATTGGATTAGCAATTAACCAAGCTAAAAAAATGAGAAAGACCAAAGACAATATGGCTTGATTCCAAAAAAAATGTCAGAGAGAAACATATCACTTTTTGACATTACTATCCAAAATTCTCTTCTCTTTTCCACAGTTTAGAATACCGCATACTATCTTAAAGAAAAGAGAGTTGATTATATGCAACAGCCTTTCTATCTATCTATCTATACAGCTGTTGCTGTCCAATTTTGGACATACGCCTCCTCTTTCTTCTTCTACGTATCTCTATTGTAGGCAGTTTGTATCCACTTCGAGCCTGCGTGTTTCTTCAAGTCATCTGACCATCTAATGTATGTAACAGCCTTTACATATCCCAAATGAACAAATGCAAATCCACACACATGGTGATTTTAGCACAAAAAAAATTTACCTTCATTATACATAAAAACCAAAGTAATTCCTAAAAATCGCTGCTCTAAGTAACTTGGTATTCATTTAAACTCAAACATTACTTGAAAACTACACACAACTAATAAAAGAAAGCAGATCAACGTAAAAAATAAAAGAATTTTTCTAATTATTTCAAAGATACTTAATATTAAGTTTGGAAAACAAATTATTAATATCCAAAACCATAACTAAAACAATATGCAGATATGGAATTGAAATCTGGAACTGTGAAAGAAAATCTTACATTACCGTCATTCTTAAAAGCTTATTATAAATATTCCGCATAATTTCAAATGCACCTTACTATGTAACAAATAACAATCCACCAAGACCTGGCGGTTTCTTTCATCAAAATGTTATTAAACAAAGATACACCAAATACTATATATAAAGATGGAAACTTAATCCATTATTTCTCTATAAACTTTAGTACAATTACCAATTATCCATTATGGTCAGAGGATTTGAAGACTAATTAGGATTCCTTCAATGGAAGGGACCCATTTTGGAAGGAAGTTGTTTTAGGAAATACCAACACAGAAGTAGGATTTAAGCAGCAGTGACCAAGTGCTCTCTATAGTAACTTTCTCTTTAAGTTACCAACGAACTATAAATTTCTTTGCAGTATTTACTGACCTTTTAACTGCACATGATATGGTCTAGAAATATGGTCTAATCTATAAGTCTCTCAAGATAATTCTCTGTAAACGACTGCTCGATTTCTAAATGGCGTGCTGGATAGCAGAAACTTTCTTGTTATCATGGAAAATGCAGTAAGTAAACAGAGAACCTTGAATAACCATCTTCCGCAGGGCTCCGTACTCGCACCGCAACTATTTATTATGTATATAGCTGATATAAATCCTACTATATCTAAAAAATGTGTATATGCAGACGACTGGGCACTTGCAACTCAAACACTTCGATTTTAGCACAATTATAATCCCAACCCTCTGGGTCTCACTTTGGATAGAACTTTGTCGAAGAAATACCTAAAGAATGCTGCAACAAAGTTAACAACTTCTACCAACATCGTACAGAAGCTGTGATATATGGCGAAATATAGTTCATAAAAAATTATAGATATCCAGCTTAATACCATCATATATCTAATATCTGGAATAATCCACATTAAGTCTACACTAACAGAATCGCTCCCACTGCAAGCCACATTTCCCTAAGGGATCTTTGTCACCACTATATTATATCAGAGTTCCAAAAATAAAAACACATATAGAGCAATAAGCCAAACCCAGTAATGAGAAATATACCATCCATCACAGAAACTCTGTAATGTTTTGAGCTTAACCGAAAGTCATGGTTAACCTCAACAGAATACAAATGGTACATAGAAAATATCTCTTCACAAATACAGGGTGAGATATTCAACCCATGTGGAGAAAGCGTGGGATATAAATTCGAATGATTCCTTTCTTCTCTAAACCGAGAAGCAAAAATATAACAAAAAAATATGAATCCAAAAAAAGCAACTGGTTTAGGTTTCATTACCAGTGAGGGTTAAATCAATTATTGAAGAAAACTATTATCAATGTCTTATATAAACTTAAACGAAAAAGCTTTACGAAAAAATGCTTCTAAAAAGGCTGAAAACAACAATTAAAAAAGGAGCTTAATTTCATCACACCAATTCGTATTAAGAGGAAGTCTACTGTCAACCAAGTGCACAAAATCACTAGCCTCAGAGAAATAGCACTGGAAGAAAAAAAAAAAGACTGGCTCCATCGTCTTCCTGGATATGACTTAAGCTTTTGACAATATAAGGTCATAAAGATAATAATAAATAATGAGTTCCAACTTTCACATGAGAATACTGAAAAATATCTGGGCATAACTTTTGGTTCAAGACTCAGGGAGAGAGCACATATCAAAAACAAAAGTTAAATGGTTGGAATCAGATACAAGAAAATGTATTATTGGTTGCTGGGTCGTGGTTTCAAATTATCGTCAAATCTTTAAGCCGGTTTGGAGTTATGGCATAGTTTCACTTCTGTTTCAGGCTTTCCGTAGCTAGATAGTTTGATGCCTAGATATTTAAACTCCATCACTTGTTCGATTATCTGATCATCCAGTTCCAATTTACATCTGAGTAAATTTGCTGTTATAATCACGCATTTTATCTTTTTCCAGAAAATTAACATTTTAAATTTTCTGGCGGTTATATTAAATTGGTGCAGAATAGGTTGTAAATCATCTTCACTTCAAAAGATTAGTATTGCGTCATCTGCATGGCAGATTATTTTAAGTTGTCTTTTTCCCATTTGGTATTATTTTTTGATTCTTACTTTTTTATTATTTCATACATACTTAGGTTCAGCAATAGAGAACTCAGAGAATCTCTCTGTCTTATCCCATTGCCAGTTAGTTAGTTCTATAACAAGTGGACAACTTCTCTTAGTTTGATTCTGTCGAATGCCTTCTTAAAGTTTACGAAACAGAGACATGCCGGTTTGTTATATTCTAATGATTTCTCTTGCTTTTACCTCATTATAAATATAGTGTCCGTGCATGATCTTCCCGACCTAAAACCTTGTTGTTCTTCTGCTAGTGTTATAATTTCATTCAGTTTATTTGATATTACATTTGTTATTAATTTTACAACTGTGTTTAATAAATTTTTTTCTCTCTAATTAAAGAGAGGTATCAGGATACTTGATCTCTATTCTTGTGGTATTCTGTTTTGTTCTATTATTTTTTATCTTCGTTTTTATAAATCGTTTGGTCAGATCTGATCATCCGTACTTAAGAAGTTCATTCGATATTCTGTCCTATACTGATTTTCTATTTTTTAATTTCCTTGATGCTTTCTTTATTTCTTTCTCCTCAATATTTGTTTTTTTCGTTTGTCGTCGCTTTTGGTGGTTTAATATCGTCACCTTTACCAAATGAAGGTCTTAAAATGTGTGTGGCTTATTACCTTATTGCAAAAAATTACACATCTTTTTTTTTTCAGGACGAAAATGAGTCCAACGATCCCTCGGATCAGAAACAAGATTTTCTAGAGATTATCTAAGTTTTCCAGAAAATTCAACACGCTCACGCTGGAGAAAAGTTAATTCTAAGAAAATGGACCGGGAGAAAACAAGAAGAAATCTGGGCCATGGGTACAAAACATACCAAAGGGCTGAAATGGAACCTAAAGTTATTGGAAAACCATGTACATGCAAACACAAATGTAGAACAAGCCTGATGGGGAAAGAAGAAGAAATTTTTCATGCATTTTGGAATCTAAGGACTCGACAGCAACAAAATAACTACTTATTTGGTAGAAAAAATGTATTCCCAAGAAAAAGAAGTTACCCAAAAAAAAATCAAACCCCAAACATCTTGTAGAAGTGTATCATTTAAATATTATATAAAGATTAATGCCACCGACAAAGAAGTATGCAAATCTGAATTTTTGCCAGTTCATGGTCTCCAGCAATCAAAAAAGCGGGTATATAATATCTGTTGCCAAATAAAGGAAGGAAAGTCTACTCCAAAAACTGATAAGCGAGGAAAACATACGAACAGAAACAAAATATCTGAAGAGAGAATTCTGTCCATCCATCAACATATTCAAGCAATACCCAAATATTCCAGCCCTTACAGCAGCTAAGATAAACCCAACCACACTCACATCAATCACGATTTGTCCATATCATCTTTATATACAGATTATTATATACCTTAATTACTATTTAACTGGGAATAAGCCACAATTAAAGATAAAAATACGTTTATTGACGTTTCAATTTCCACTTCTGAAATCGTTCTCAAAATACAAACCTCAAAAATAGGTTTGTATTTAACGAGTAATGAGTATTGAACGAGTATAACTATAAAGAGGCGATGCCTCATAGGAATTTAAAAAATATCGGTGACTAAGATTTTAGTTTAAAAAAGTTAAGTTAGTTAAGTTAGAAATAAGTAACCCATTGTTCTATCAATGAAAATATTGTAATGATACTCTGAAAGAAGTATAGCAAAAAAATGCCAAATTTACAAAACACATATAGTCCGTATCTGATAATCATCAATATGCAACTAGAAATAATTTTGTCACCTTGAAATTCTAAATAAATTCAAAGATTTTTCCATTTATAGTTTATATACAGTATTTTACAGATACAGACAACACTTAACTTCTATTCGATCATGTCTGTGATATTAACAATATTTGTGCTTACTTTACTTGCGAGTTTCTCAGAAGAATCTGGCCCATGTATATACAAGGAATGCGAATGCCCTCCAGGATTTTGTTCCTTTGGAATTATTAAGTGTCCATCGGTGGCCTGTACAGGAACTCAAATTTATCACGCAACTGGATCGGGTAAATGTGAATGCTGTCCTTACTGTGAAAACAAATAATAGAACTTTTAATTAATGGTATTTATATACGTGCCAATATACATGTTTTGCTTAATGTTTATGTGTTCATCAAACTTTATAAATAAATATTTTTTTTTCTAAAATATTACTATAGCAGATAGAAAAATGAGTTTTTGTTTTATTTATAAATTATATTTTAATAGACATTTCATACATATTACCTACACCTTTTCAACTTTACATAAACTATCCAGCTTTTATTTTAATTTAGAGGAGAAGGTGGGAATACGGCCCCCTAATTTGTTTTTCGACTAGAGATTATAAACAATCAACATTTTTAAATTTTAATTTTCATCCACATAACTATTAGTTTAATACTAATACAATATTATTGAAAAAAATAAAAAAAATCAAGATCTAATATATAAAAAAATTATTCTTGTCAGTATCTAGAAAACTGTAAAAAACAAAAACGTCACTCTAATATGGCCCCCCAGGGGGCCATATTAAATGAATACAAAAATCTATCGGCAGAAATCGCAAACATAATGTTCAGTTTCGGCACCGGCACATTCATTGTGTGCCCACAAAAGACAGCTCTGACACTGTATCCAAGTCTCCCCTCTGCTATTACTTGAATAAGACTCCTCGCAAAAGATGCACATGGCGTCGTCGTTATCAGGAATTGAACCCTGTGAACTTAGTTCGGAATCTGTATCCTCTTCAATATTGGAAAGATCACTTTCTTCGGTGTCAGAATCTTCGACGGTAATACGTTTCCGAACTTCCCCTTGGGCTTTTTTGCAAATTCGACCTCGTCCTCGTCCCTTTCCGCGTCCACAACTCTGTTTACGGTCTTCAGTTTTCTTAAGAGATTGTTCTAATTCATATTTATAAGGCGATGATGTAATTACAGTGGCTTTTGTTGATTTTCTTCCTCGATTTGAGGTTTTTATTTTAGGCTTGGGTATTGGTGATATTTGATGGGGTAGTATAAGCGAAGGGTTTACAGCTGATGATGTTCCTGGTTTTGAATAGAAGACAGAAGATTTTATAGTTAACAGTCTTCCATGCTCGTTAGATGATTTGGGTTGAAGAGATACTAAATCTGATGTTGACGTGCTTGGAGCACATGACTTCAGTTGAATGGAGGATTCAGGAACAGTGCATGAAGTGGGTTGGAGCGACGATTCTACAGTTGATGTAGCAGTTTCGACAGACGACTTAGTTGGGTTCATCATCGAAGACGTTGTATTCGATGATATATTTTCCTCTTCCATTTGAAGCGATTGTGACTCTGCTAGAAAATCAGCATCCTTAAAAATTTGAGGATTGAAGGGATATATTCCAGTCGCTTTAAAACCATTTACTGCGATCTCAGCTGTTGCACATTTTAAGTAAGCTTTACCCAATAACTCAGCAATATCATGAGGCTTAAGCATTCTGTCAGAATGTAACAGAAATTTTCTTATTTCCTCACTATAATGAGATTTAAGTGCACCCATAAATGTTTTGTCAAGCGGTTGCAGCTTGTGCGTAGTATGAGGAGGCAAGCTAATAATGGTGACATGCTTTTCACGAGCAACTTCTAGAATATCAACATTACGAGTGTGGCTGTAATGTCCATCAAGTATAAGAAGGACCGGAGAATCCTCTGTTGGATTGGTCTTTGATACAAAATGATTGAACCATTCAGAAAATAAATTGGTTTGTATCCAACCGGAAGGGTGTACTTTTCCGATTGCTCCTGGCGGAGCCCCTTTCATTAATACATCTGTAAAATTTTTTCTTGGAAAAATTAACATTGGTGCGATGAAAGTCCCTCCTGCGCTCATTGCGCACACCAACGTCACTAAAGATCCGCGTTCTGCTGCAGTTAACGCCCCTATTTGCTTTTACCTTTTCGTCCTATTACTTGCGGTACTTTTGATTGCACGATTGTGAGTCCAGTTTCATCTACGTTATAGACACGGTCGGGAGAATAATTTTTTCTTGCATATTCAACTTCTAACAGATGAAAAAACTCCTTAACAGCAGGGCGATTGAATCCTTGCACTCGAGCGTAAGATGTTCCCATTGGTTTTCTGAGAGATAATTGCTTTTTATGTCTATTTAAGAAATGGTCGAGCCATGCTCTACCTGCTCTTTCATTTTGAAATGCATTCTGGATGTTATTTCTGACTGCTAATTGATAAGCCATTCGCCTAACATCCAAGCGTGTAAGTCCATAAAAGGTGCGCTCCATTTGCAAAAGATAATCAACTAATTGTTTCTCCAGAGATAAAGGTAAAATAGTTTTTCTACCTAACGGTTTTCGTACTAACATATCCAATGATAACTCAGGATCATGAACTAGCCTTCTTAACGTAGTTCTTGGTACAGCAAATGTTTTGACTGCTTTCTTAAAACCCATATGCTTATTACGAACAGCCTCTATTGCCTTTTTCATGTCGTTAGGACTCCACAATTTCCTCTTTTTTTTCTCAGATTTAGGAGAAAGGTTAGTACGAGGCATCTGGAAATAATAAAATGCAAACATGTAATATGGCCCCCTCAATGTGTATGTAATATGAACCCGGGTCCATAATGCATACACATTCAGGGGGCCATATTAAATAAATAGTTACATTATAAACAAAATATCAAAAACAAGTTATATCTATTGCAAAATGTTCATAGCTACCTTTAAAAGTCGATATGCAACGGTTTTTCTACACACTAATCAGAGAAAGATAATGTTTATAACTGGTTTCTTGGAAAAAACAACATAAACACAAGAGCAGCAAAAAGTTTTGTTAAGCACGTGAATGAAGCGAGCTGTTTAAGTCGACTAAAGGCTAAGCGCGGTAGTTCTCGGGTCCTGACAAGTTTCGTTAGATAAAGATAGATGTAGTATCAAGTGTAAATCAACATTCGCATTGGCGGAAGTAACAAATTCACTCGGGGGCCGATTTACCAGCATGGGCCATATTCCCACCTTCTCCTCTAATGTTTAATTTAATATTGTCAGATTTAATAGTAACGATTTCATTTATGACAAGACTTTTAATAAGTGCCCAATGTTAAGCATTTTCAACTATTCGATGACGACAAAATCTACATTGAATAATGAAGAAAGCAGCTTTCTGAATCTTTTGGATTTTAAGAATAAATACTCTTCCTGTATACTCCGGTCAATATAGACATTTAAAACAACAAAAATTCCCGGAAAGCCAAATATTGGCGAAGAGACGAATTATTCATGATATGCACACATTTCCACGCTACATTTTTTATTTACCGGAGTATCCCCGGTAGGCCTACTCCACTAACTGTCATGACAATTTTATGATAATTTAAGGGAACAATACGATATTATGTGAGTGCAAGCACTCTTGACCACGGCGCAGTAGACGAAATTTGGTTTAGTCCCCACTTCCGTGCGAAACGCATTCTACTATGCACTGTATAATTCCACTTACAATAGAACCTTTCCGCCTTTACGTGAATTTGACACCGCCTTCGCGCAGCTCCATGGTCAGGAGTGCTTGAACTATCTTTACCTTATTATTGATATTGATTTAGAAACAGTTTAGAAAATTCCTTTAAATTTGCTCCCAGTTGCTACTGTTAAGATTTTATTTTTTTAAATATTGGAATATTTTGATCATACCTTAAACAACTCAATATCAAAATATTTTAATTATTTAATTATAAATATCCTTGAAACAAAAAAAAAACAAAAAACAAAATTTGTTTAATTTAACGATTTCCGAAGTGGAGTTGAAACGCCAATAAACTTATTTTAACCCTCAGTTGTGGGTTATTTTCATTAAAATAGTAATTATTTTAAAATATCACAAGAAACTAGCTTCAGAGCAATGTACTTTTTAAAATGTTTCCCTGTTGATGGTCCAACTGGACCGAAAACGTTTTGGAATAACTATAGTCATTTTGGATAAATTTTAATTATTTTTAATAAAATAATATACCATCATACAGCAGAAGATTTTACTTCTTTGAAAGTTTTTTTTATCTAAGATAAAAGAAGAATAGAATAATTATAATTCTTTATGAACGTCATAGTACCATAGGCATCGAGCAATTTTGCTCGATGACCATAGGTAACAGTAGTTGTGATTTAAATGAAAAACATTGAAACAAAGACTCTAACACTAGTTAACAAGTAAGTTTAGATGTTCTATTTTGAATTTTATTAAGAAATATTCATAATATTAATATTTAAACACATGAAATTTGGCGGTAGCGTTTGAGATACCTACTCTAAATTCTGGCGAATGTATCAATTTAATTTTAAAAGTTGAGGCAACACTGTCTGGATGTCGCTAGAATATACTGTATTACTGGCTGCATAATAATCAGGAACTAACAGTTTTAAATTTTTGACAATAATTACTACACATATTATCTTAAAGATGGATACTTTAAATAATAAAAAAGGGACAATACTATATTGTAAATAATAATTAAAATGTATTTTGGGGAACTAAATTTTATAGTTTTATTCTTTTAGTCTCAAGGTATAAATGGCTGAACTACTTCATAAACTAAAATTCAAATATTAGCTGCTAGATGTCACATATGCATCGTGTATAATGGTTGCATAAGTACTAGCACAGAATACTAATCACAACAAGAAGCGAAACGGAGGGCTTTTTCGCAATCCAAATTTCTTTGCGCATGTGCGAAATCGGCCATAGTGTTAGTAGTGTTGATGCGATGCCTTGTGCCTTGTTTGTTTATATATTGAGAAGTGTTATTGTATTGTATTGAGAAGTTATTTAGTTTAATATATTTGTGTAATAAACTTATTGTGATGGCTGCACGAAAGGGAGGATTTTATTGTGTTGTTCGTGGGTGCCCATCGAAAACTGGGGAAGGAATTAGTCTCTTTTCAATACCGACTGATCGTAGCAGGTAAACAAATTAAATTTTAAATTCAAACGTATTACAAATGTTGTCTGAATGTTTATATTTTAGTTAAATACACTTTTTTTTTAGAGCTGAATTATGGCTGAAAGAGGCCAATAGGTATGATCTGCTCTGCTTTCCAAGGGTGCTGAATTGCATACTAATTATAGAATGTGCGAGAAACATTTTGAACCGGTGTACATGTACAAAGGAAACACACGGAAGTATTTATTTCAACAAGCACATCCAACGATTTTCTCACACAGCCAATATTCAAAACACACAGACGAACCATTAAAGAAAGTCATAAGGCTGGAAGGTAGATACTTTTTATTTATTTACAATTATAGTGCTTTATTATAAAAGTCATATAAAAATCAGTATCTACTTACAACTATATACAAAGTTGTTTGTTGTTTTTCATAATATAAACAAGATCTGGAATTGTGAAATTTAATGATCTTTTATCAGCCTTATTAAGAACATAATATATCTTATGGTTACATACTGAGTAATATTTATGTCGTGGTTTTAGGTACCACTGAAACCTATAATGTACAGGAAGTAATTAATAGTCCAACTGATAAAAACCATAATACTGTACCTAATACTTTGATGGAAGAGTTTCTGGTAACAGGTAATTTTATTTATTGCTACAACTGTATTATGCATTCAACTAATCACTAATAAGCATTAACATATCTACTTTGAACATTTATATGTTTATGGTTATTAAATATATTTTTATATTTCAGATGTTAATAGGCAGGAAGTGTCTAGCCCACCTAGGCCCCATACTCCAGCTCCATTTTTCACAACTGCAACACAAACCCCCTCCAAGTTGTCGGGAGGTACACCAAGAAAAAGGAAACTTAGATTGAAAATAAAAAAATTGCGTGCAAGTGCAAAGAAAGCATATGCGTCTTCCAAACAGAAGGAAGACAATAAATCTTTAAAAAAAAAATTTTCAAATGTGTGACAAATTTTTAAACAAATCCCTAGCACAAATAGTGAAAGCTCAAGCAGTTTTAAAAACTAAATGTCCAAAAAGTAGAAGGTATTCTGATGAATATAAACAATTTGCATTAATACTATATTTTTTGGGCCCAAGAGCGTATGCTTTTATGGAAAGAATATTGTATTTGCCCTCAAAACGAAGTCTTCAAAAAATTACTGAAAATTTGGTCTGTAAACCTGGTTTGAATAATGACCAAATATTTGATGCCCTAAAGTTAAAAGTGAACACAATGTTAGATCAGGACAAGCACTGTAGTATTTGTATTGATGAAATGTCTATTAAAAGTAATTTATTTTTTGATACAGGTTGTGATGAGATTGTTGGTCTATATGATATAGGAAATGGGAAAAAGGAATCAATAATTGCACAAAATGTACTTGTGATAATGGTTCGAGGCTTATATTCAAATTGGAAACAACAACTAGCATATTTCTTTGTAAACACTACCTGTGAAGCAAATCATATTCTTCCTATTATAAAAGAATGTATTTCTAAACTATTTCAATCAGGTTTATATGTGAATTGTCTTGTTACTGATATGGGAACAAATTTTCTAAAATTGAGTAAATTACTGGGGATTTCTCCAACTAACTCAGAATTTGATGTCAATGGACAAAAAATTATTTATATATTTGATCCATGTCATTTAATTAAAGCCACTAGAAATAACTTAATTAATAATGTTTTTTATTTTGATGAGAAAAAAACATCTTGGTCATTTATAGAAACTTTTTATCATGAAGATAAAAAGCATTTCTATAAGTGTGCACCAAAACTAACACACTCCCATATATATCCTACATCTTTTGAAAAAATGCGAGTAAAACTAGCATCTCAAATTTTAAGCAACACTGTTACAAGTTCTATGTATACATATATTTCTCTTGGTATTCTTCCATCAGATGCATTGGGAACAATAGAAATTATTGAAAAATTTAATAATTTGTTTGATATTTTAAATTCTACTGATAACAATAATCCTAACAAATTTAAAAATGTATTTGAGGAACTGATTTTCAGATCAATTACCTAGATTCTATGATAGATTTGGTACATAAACTGAAAATATTAGATAAAACAGGAAAAGATGTAACATGTCGTTCGCGATCAAAAAAGTGTTGGATTGTAACAATGAATGGTGTTAAAAAGCTTTGGGATAACTTAAAGTCTCATGATTTTAAATACTTTAAATGATAAAAGCCTATCTATTTGAAAGACCATTTTATTCAGTAGAAGAGTTTCTTAATTAATAACTAAGAAATTACAATATCTTAATGTACAGTTCCATGGTTCTTTACCCGTGGGTCATCATTACCCAAAGTAGCTTAAACTTATTAGTTCCTACGGTTGATTATGCAATTTGTTATTGTCTTTTTCCTCTGAGTCTTTGTAAGCTTCGTCCATAAAATTGTAAAATTTTCAATGACAATAAAGCATATATTTCTATTCTATTCCCATCCGGGTTATGTTTATCCATGCTTATAATGTCTTTTAGAATGGGGCGGAATAAGGAATATTTACTTGCATTCTATAAACATTCAGAAGTGCTTCATTAGATTTTTATGAAAAAGATTAAGATATTACAGCAAACTGTTATACAACGAGAATAAATTTTTAACTGTACGTAAATTGTCCTCTTACAAAGCCCTTATACACATACATGAAATAAAAAAGGATACTATTATACATTAGCAATCATGCGCATCAAACTAGATATATAAGGAATAATGCAATTTTATCCAAATGTAATAAATCCATACTCCAGAAATATGTTGACTACATAGGGCCCAAATGATACAATTGTCTACCGGAGAATTTAAAACAAATTAAGAGTTATAAAAAACATAGATATTAGTATAAAACTAAACAATGGATTGGAAACAAAATAACACAATTGTGCGAAGAGCAGATTAATTGATCATAGTAATAAATAAAAATATCGAAATATACCTTGTTTACCAACTACAATATTTCTTGAATTTATTGACATATTTATGTCACATGCTATATCAAAATGAATGTATATTTGTAAGTGCGCATATGTAACTGTTTATATTAATACATTTGTTAAATATTTGCTTTTTTGCACATATATTTTTTAAGTATCACACACAAGGGGTGCTACTTTTATGATAGCTCTATTTCAGTGATTTTTCATATTTATTTAGTGTTAAGTATGCTTATTTTTTGTAAATCTATATTATAATGTAAGCTTCCTAAATAAACATTATTATTAGTATTAATTACAATAAATTTATATTATTATTATTGTGTTTTATTACAATTTTTTACCCCTCCCTACTACAAATGTGATATATCCAGGTGAATTGAATGTAGTACTGTACAACCAGAAGTTTCAGAGACCTCAGATGCACAGAAAGAGAAATCGAAGAGGTATACGTGTATATTAATTACAATAAATTTTTTATTATTCTGTTTACAACTTTTTACCCTTTCCTACCATAAATTTGATATGTCCTGGCGAGTTGAATTTACTACAATACAACCAGAAGTTTCAGAGACCTCAGATGCATAGAAAGAAATCTAAGGTCATTTTGTATACATTCATTCTAGCCGCAGCTGCAGAGTTTTTACGCGCAGCGAAAATATCGTGGTGTTGGAGGTTAATAGATAATCACATTCAAAGAAATTCCTCAACAGGAAACAAAAAAGTCAGCAACTTAAGACAAAGTTAATAGAAATTTCAAAAGTATAATTCTGTATTGATAAGTAAAAAATTCTTGAGTCAAAATATAGATTTTGAGTGATGAAGTCTATTATTAACCTTAAAAAAACGATAAAAAGTAATAGAAATTAAGCTTTTCATCTCTATTTTAAAATTAACTCTCAAATTCAATCGGTTTTTTAACGTACTAAAATACTTTTAGTACGTTAATTTGTTTGTTAAAAAAAAAAAACAAATCGATATTTTTGACTTAACAACTTTTTAATTATCAGTTCAGAATTGATATATAAGTTATATTAAATTTTACAGAAAAAATAAAATTCATAGAAAACAGATTACTTAAAAATGATTACTTCATTTCTCAGTGTAACTATCATTTACTACAGTTTTGAACGACTTCCTCACTACTTTTCTTCGTGTAATCAAATGTAGGTTCATTGCTACTGTCACTCTGAATTTCTGTCCTCCCAACATCAAAGGTTCCGACAAAGCTTTCGCTTCTGGTTGTGATTAGTGTTCTGTGGTACTAGTAACAGAATGGTTGTCAGAATTTAATTCTGTAGAATGGAGGTTCCTAAAAGTAAAAACGAAGGTATTATAGAACGAGATCCTATAGCATACACAGGGAATAATACGAGGAAAAAACCAAATCAATACTAAAAGGATTATCAGAAAAACTTAAAACGATAATAAATTCAATATTTCAACAACATTCAAAACAACAAACACCTTGAGATCTATGTATTTTATCGAAAACTAAAACTAAAATTGAACAAGAAAGAACAAATATTTGTATTTATAAAATACTTTGTGAATGCGATTGGTTTTATTTAGTTGAAACAAGAAGACCATTAAATGTTAAAATAAGTGAAGATCAATCTTATATTTGAAATAGAGAATTTAATAGATCTTAAATATGTAAACACGCATGGGAAAATGAACACAGGGTTCAAAGATTCAAGTAGAGTCCTAAACGGCTGTAATCTATTCGTATAGTGTTACGGTATAGTTAGGATTGTAACGCCATTATTTTTACATAAATCGTTTGCCTTAATCGATAAATGACTTTGATGATTATCCATTAGCAATAAAGAAGGGTTTTCTCTGGTACTACCCGTGTGCTTAATAAAATGCTTAACAACTTGCACAAAGCACTCTATATTTATCCAACCTGTTCTTGAAGCTAGTCCTAAAGTTTCAGGGGGTGAACCGTTTATCATAAAATCTTTAAAGTGTGCACTTGGGAATACCAGAGCAGAAGGAATAGCTGCTACAGATGCTCCAACAATATAGCATGTTGTTACGAGCGTTCCACGTTTGCAACTTGTAGTCTTACTAACCTTTCGTATACCTCTTTCTGCGGACTTTTAAAAGTTTACTGAAAAACATTTCAATGTTAAATTTATTGAAACCGGTTGCCCTTGCAAGACTACAACCTTTTTGGTCCAGAGAGATAAATTATTTTAATGACTTTTCTTAAATCCTTTCATCCAGGCAAGTGAAGCAATTTTGTATGTATGCCACTATATTATTGTGTGGTATGGAACCATTATATTATTGTAGGCTGCGCTTTCATCTGACAGTTTTCGGGTATCTTCTCTTGATATAGACCATAAAACATTTTAGAACATTTAATTATATATTCGCACAAGTCGTTCTCTTGTTCGATAGTAAACAATTGTTTTACTTTGTAATTAGGACATAAACGGACGTTATCATCTTGTTGACGATAATGTCCGTTTGATGTTTTTCTTACATATCTGTGGACTGTTTGAAAAGATATTTCTTTCATTCGAGCTGCTTGCTGTATCGAGGAGCCACCACAAAATAATTTACCTTGTCTAAAAACTTCAGTTTCCGTGAAAACACCGGCCAAGTAGAGATTATATTTACTACGACGCACTTATTTCGAATGATCAACGATAAATAAAAATTTCTTGTTGAATCTCAACGGTTTCTTGTTTGCTTCACTTCAAGGTGGTAAAAGGCAAGTTTGTTTAGTTCTACTGGGTAATACCGAACATAGCAAGCTCTATCGAATTTGTCTCAGTGTTCTGACCGTCTCATTGTACCATTCGCGTCATAAAAAACTGGTACAACTCTTATAACCAAAAATTGTGTTTTTTAAGCTATGTAAGTTGATCTTGTCACATATGTCACTTTTATTTCTAGGGCAACATTGCCAGATCAACGAATATATTATATCAAACCAACTAAAAGTAGGGCTGGGCTGTGCGACAGACGTCAAGTTTTTAGTGTAGGTACTAAAAACTACAACAAATCGAATATAAAAACGTCCGCACCAGACGAGGAGCAAATGCGGATTCTGATCACTACCTGGTCGAAAGTAGGGTAAGGGTTAGAATTTCAAACATAAAAAAGGGAAGAGGCTCTAAACATAAACGATACAAGTTAGAAGGACTTAAAGAAACAAACAAAAATAAAGAGTATAAAGACAAGGTAAGCAACAAACTAGAAAACAGACTAACACATGAAAACCTAAATAAGGAGTAGAAAGAATGCAGAGACATCATACAAGTGGCAGCTAAAGAAGTATTAGACATAGAAGGTAGATAAAGAAGAACAAGAACTAATGACTGGTTTGACGAAGAATGTCAGATTATAAAAGACAGAAAAAACAGAGCATATTTACTGATGCAACAGGGGCACAGAACTCGACAAGCAGAGGAAGAATATAAACAACTACGCAAAGAAGAAAAGAAAACTCATCGAAGAAAAAAGAGAGAATATATGAACAAAGAACTTCAAGAACTACAAGAACTAAGTAAATCAGCAGAGACAAGAAAATTATATCAGAAACTGAACAAAAGCAGAAAAGACTTCAAAACGAGAACAACGATGTGTAGAGATAAGGAAGGTAATATATTGACAGAACAGAAGAGATACTAAGTAGATGGACAGAACATTTTACGGAAAAGCTTGAAGGAGATGGGAAAGAGACGAACCTTGACATACCATTAGACCAAGCAGACAACCTAAAGAGGACTCCACCAACAATAGCCGAGATTAGAACAGCAGTAGACAAATAAAAAATAATAAAGCACCGGGATGGAATCAAATAGCATCGGAATTACTGAAGGAAGGAGGAGACGCACTACAAAAAACAATACGTGAATTGATAACAAAGATATGGTCGAATAAACAGCTACCAGAGGTGTGGAATAGAGGTATTATTGTAGCATTACATACCGTGGAATCACGCTGCTGAATGCAGAATACAAAATAATGTCTAACGTCATTTATAAAAGACTTAGACCACACGCTGAAACAATAGTTGACAAATACCAAAGTGGCTTCTGTAGAGAGAAGTCAACAAAAGACCAGATATTTGTTCTGCGACAGATCCTCGAAAAAACAAGTGAATATAACATCGACACACATCATCTCTTCATAGATTTTGAAAGCGCATATGACAATATAAACCGAGAATTCTTAATAAAAGCAATGAAAGAATTTATTATACCAACACAATTAATAGAACTAATAAAAGAATCTCTAAAAGTAGAAAGTAAAATCTGGATACAAAAATGGATTAACGGAAACAATAGATGTGAAAAAGGGACTAAGCCAAGGAGACGCTCTATCATGCATCTTGTTCAACATCGTACTCGAGAAAATACTGAGGGACACAGCAGTTAATACTCAAGGAACAATCATTAATAAAAGCGTGCAAATACTAGCATTTGCAGATGATGTTGACATAACCGCAAGATCAAGAAGAGAAATGATAGACGCATACAATCAAATCTGACCAAAACAAAATATATGTAGGTAAGTAAAAACGCAAAAATAAGGCAGCCACAAAATATAACAATAGGAGAATACAACATTGAGGGATACAACAGAGATAGTCACGTCTGATAATAACGTTGCGGAGGAAGTGAAGAGGCAAATATTTATTGTTAATAAGTGTTACCATGGCTTAATTAGGCAACTAAGATCAGATAACGTCTCAAGAAAAACAAAATGGCAAATATACAAAACTTTAATAGGACCGGTACACATACGGCTCAGAAACCTGGACACTCACTAAAAGAGAGAAAACGTTGTTAGCCACCTTCGAAAGAAAAATTTTGCCACACATATATAAGGGCCCAAAAGAAAACGAAATTATAAGGATCCGGATATTATAACATCTATTAAAATAGGACGGCTGCGTTGGATAGGACAAGTAGAAAGAATGGAAGAAGGCGAAACACCAAACAAAATATTCAAACAGATGCCAGTAGGAAAAGAACAAGAGGAAGACCGAAGCTGAGATACTTAGAACAAATAGAAAATGATATAACAACCTTAAAAATAAAAAAAAACTGGAGGAAAAAAGCACGAAACAGATCAGAATGGAGAAGAATTCTGGAACAGGCCAAGGCCTAAAAATTGTTGTCGAGCCAGTGATGATGATGATGAAAAACTAAAACAATGTCGATCATTCCCGATCAGTAAGTTACATTTATTTTAAACATCCTAAAGAGTTCTCCTAATAATTTTGTTATTTTCCATTATCTCAAATAAATACCCATACATTGAATCGTTATGAAAATATTTCAATTCAAAAAAATAATGATAGATAATAAAAAATCTAGACATGACTTTAAAATGATTAATTTAATTAAATTAAATTAATTAAATTAATTAAATTTCAAATCGAGAGGTGTGATTCGTTTTTGGTTAAGAGTAGCACAAAACTGTATTGAGTTGTGGCATAGTAGAATAAATAAAACACACTGGAAAAATTCAAAATTAAATTTAAAATTAACACAAAATGAATAAGTTTTACAGTGAACAAGTGTGGAATTTAAATATATGTATTACAATTCGAAAGTGAATTCGTCATATCTCCATTATTAAAAAATTCTTGAAACATTTTAGAGTCTTAACCTAACAGTCTCTATGGTTATTAAATTTATTAGATACCGTTTTTTGTTGGTAATGATAAAAATAATATCTATCTTAACACTTTATACATTTTTCAGAATCATGGTGTACAGTCTGAACACTGGTTTACGTTGGGAAAAAAAGTGTACCAGTTTTATATGACGGGAAGTGTACCTACCTCTCCCCTACTATAGAATCACTTAATCACTAACAGGAGTATTTGACTGTCATCATTGCATGTGGTTACACTTTTTTCACAAAATTTCTCAATCATGATTTAATACGACACATTATATTGTTTACGTCTACATATATGGTTTAAAAAACAGGACATTACTGATCTTAACTGAAAGTCTTGTAAGTTACTACATAGATTCTAAAATGTGGAAGAAAATTTGAAAAATTTGGGGTCAGTAGATTTTCTTATTTGTTTCCTACCCTCCAAGGAAAAGTCCTACAGTCTTGAAACTTGGTGCATACGTCCTTCGATACTGCGTTATATCGATTGATTTAAATAAAATAAAATAACAACTTTTATTCATCTTTATTTAAGTAAACTTAACAACAGAAATAAATTTGAAGACATTTGAAACATATTGAAGGTACATGCTTTGACTAATCATGCTAAATATAGAATTGAAACAAAATAAACATAATTTTTGATTAAATACTCTTATCAAACTAAACAGGTATTTACAAGAAAACATAAATATCTTCTCAGTACATCGATAAAATTTAGTCAGTTCGAATATCTATACAATAAAGATTACTTAAGTTTTTTTATACAAAATAGGACGGATGGATGGATGGAAGCAGAACGTTGTGATTGTCGCTTAAATTGCTTTGAAGATCATATTATTTGTTAAATAATATTACAATATAAATCATATCAAAAGACTAACGTAAATATATTAACTAAAAGATTAAATATTTACGGTGTACCTAACATTTATGTTAAGTGTAACACTATAAGATTAGAGACAAACATGCTTCCAAAAACGTGTTCGGTAATACAAAGTAACTTAATGTTATTATGGATAGTAAAGTAGGTATCAAAGCTTTATAAAAATAAAGCAGTATAATACATAGTGCAATTATAAAACTTTACCAGACATTTTATAAAAATTATATTTTAAATAAAAAAAAAATATTATTATTATTATATTAAAGTTACGGAAATAATACTTGACAATAACGTCGGAATTCAACAACAAGCTTCTTTATAATCTGTAGTGACTAAAGCGTCACCAATTTCCCTCTCAAGGAAGGACATTTTGATTGGCCACGTATTGACACCTGACAGCTGCCATGTTGGATTGACAGCGTGACGTCGATAAGCCAATAGGAGCCGTCGGATATCTTGATAGTTTTAGACTGATGGAAAGATGCTTTTAGAATGATTGATAAAAGATGGAACATTTAGTTACTGTACAATGAAAGCACATTTTTGTACAGCGTAGTAATAAAACTTTTATGGCGCTCTTCTGGCGAGAAACGAACATACCTAAGAAACTTAAAACTTGGGAAACAGACACTACAAAAAAATACATAAATGGTGGATATGTATCACAATAAGTAAAATTGTCACAGATAAGACGAAGGAGTTTCTTCTCGCTGACTGATAACCGATTTTCAATCTGTGTATTAATATTATTTAAATAATTGTAATACAGACTATTTGCTTTCGATTAATTAAACTAGTGTTACAAACAACTTCGTTACAATGTAAATACGAGTTCTTTTAGTTAATCGTATTTTTTTAAATTATGAATATGGAGAAACATACAAAAATACATTTTTTGACATTGATACAATTATTTAATTCAGTACCGTCCGACGACAAAAACTAACCTAACTTGGAATAAAATGTACAATTTCGATAAATAAATAAGAGATAAAACAAAATATTCTCATCGTAAGATCACATTTTCGTAAAAATCTTTTCCTTCTCTGGATGATGAGTGTCGTTTAAAGGGATTCCAATTCAACCTCTTCTGATTGCTGGTGTTGCTATGTTGCGCCATTGAACCGGATGGACTAGACATTCCGCTTGAGACTCCCGAACTGCTGCTATGAGTCGATACTGAGCCTTTGTTTGTACTTGGTGCTTTTGATGGCTGAAAAAAGATACTAGATGAGACATGAGGCATTTTTGGAATTTAGAATGTTTTAATTTTAGAATTTTTTGAAGTAAATAACATGTAACGTGTTGTGCATTATCAAGAGCCATTTTCAAAAATATGTTTAGTAGCAACACAATTAGTTTTAGAGTCAGCGTATTATATGTATATAATTAGTATTTAAGTGAATTAGGGCGCACTAGAGTTCTCAAATGTTGTATTTTATTTTGGGAGATCGGTTTTTACAAGTGATAACATTTCTTGATATTTTTCGTAAGTCATGTTTTATTTTATTTACAAAAGCACAAAACATCAAAGTTAAGCTAGTACTAGATAATACAGAAATTGAACAAATATCTTCGTACAAATACCTTGGAGCATGGATCACAGAAGATACTGATCAGACAAAAGAAATAAGATGCCGCATTGAAATTGCGCAATCAACTTTTAATAGAATGAGAAAACTTTTTTGTAATCGCCATATCAATATATCGCTACGGATAAGAATGCTTCGATGTTATATTTTCTCTACCCTTTTGTATGGAGTTGAAGCTTGGACACATAAAAAATCCAACATTAAAAACCTAGAAGCATTCGAAATGTGGTGTTACCGACGTATTTTAAAAATATCATTGATGGATCGCAAAACAAACGAACAAGTTCTCGAACAACTAGGAAAACAATGCGAAGTTTTAAATTCCATAAAAATCAGGAAATTGGAATACTTGGGGCACATAATGAGAGGTGAAAAGTACGAACCACTAGGGAATATAATGCAGGGTAAAATCAAAGGTAGAAGAAGCGTAGGAAGACGTAAAATCTCGTGGCTACGCAATCTCCGTGAATGGTTTGGATGCAGTTTAATTGAACTATTCAGGCGAGTAACCAATAAAATTATAATTGCTAGAATGATTTAGAATCTCCGATATAGTGGAACTTGAAGAAGAAAATGTTTTATTGATAAAATTTGCATTTTCGCGTTTCAGGATTTTTACGAATTTTCTTACCTACTTACGCTTCATTTTTGGAAGTTAATTTTGTTGTTCCTCTTCCTCGCACAACATATTAACAATATTATTATTATTTGCATCTATCTTTCATGAAATATGTAAATTCACTGACCAATTTTGGCACTAAATACGAGTTATGGCATTTAATTCTAAGATATAGCTGTGCATTCCATTGCCGGCCGGTTTGACGGATGATTAATTAAGCAATTAAAAGGCAGCATTAAGGTTCATTACACATTTCCAGACAAGGTCAAGATGCGCTTTATGAATACCCCCGTGGAGTGTTATTTCTCACTCCCGACGCCACCGGCCACATTCCTTAGTCAGTGCATGTCACAGTGATCACTGGCACACTACATAGTCAGTGCGTATTACAACCTTATTTTGTTAAGGTTTGGTAGAATGCGCTGTGTTGTTGTTTATTTTACATGGCAAGGTATCTATGGCTATCGGAGTAGGCAAGAACACAATCAGTAACTGGAAGAGAAAAAGAGTAGAAATAAAAGGGTGATCTGTTAGCAACCTATCACCATGCTTATGGTATTGTTATATAAGTAAAAAACTTCGTAGAAAACGGCAACTTTATTTCTTCCACCATAAAACATAATATACATTCGGTCGTAACCAAAATTAAAAAAAAAACAGAGATTACAAATATTTATAAACCTCCTACTATTACATGGGCAAAGGACTTCAAGGCCTTATTCACCCATCGATCTAGGTTACTCTAATAAACATAATTAAGAATGGAGATATAGTATCACATCTTCGATAACAAAACACTTTCAAATCGGCGGTATGAAGACAAGAGTATAATTCAGATTTATGTTCCGTAAGCAAAAAGTAGAAGTGGGAAAGTGGAAAGAAGAAGAGGTCCAGGAAGAAGAAAATGTTACTGGTTGAAGAATGTAAAAGACTGGATAGGCATGAACAGAGACTCGATACTAAGAACAGCTCAAGATAGAGAGCAATTTGCTGTAGTTATAGCCAACCTTCAGTAATGGAGAAATCACCTTAAGAAGAAGAGCAAAAAGAGAAAAGCTATCCGTTACTAACAAAAAGAAGAGATTAAAAATCTGTCGATAAATAATATAAAATGAAAATTACTATTCTTTCTTTGTATAAAAATGCAAAAAAAAAAGAATTCTACACAATGTATCGAAAACAGTATTTGCTGATATACAGTGATGAGTGCCTTACCACCCGGCTTTTTAACGTAAGAGATAGAAAACACAGTTACCTTGTGAAATAAAAGGAGATGAAACTCGTGGAGGTGGGAAATAATCGATAGAAACCTATAATTTACATTACATTACATTACCACTATCTCACACCTTTAGCTTCGAGCTAAATCACCTCATCCATAATTATTATGTGTGACGTCGTATGTGTTACGTATTTCCATTTTTTAATTTCGCATAAAGTAGAAACTGATTGACCACAATAAAGCAAAAATGTGAATAAAATAATTTAATTAATAGTGATTATTTATTCTAAAGTTTTAAATTATTAACCAAGAATGATTTCTACTATGATTTGAGGAGTTTCATACACTCTTGTCACGGAATAATTAGCAATCCTTCGTGGATTAGTGTTAAGAATTCGACACTGCGACGCAGACGATTAGAGTTCAAAACCTACATGTGGTTTTTTTTTATTTTTTTTTTAAGAATTTGAAATTATGCAGAGATCGTTTTGCTTTGAATCACTAAACATTTATGTTAGTCGTTACTAGTATTTGAAGTGTTTAAAGTTAAACATAAACATCTGAAATGTATTTACAAAAAATGTCCGAATAAGCCTGCATTAGCAGCAGAACAATAACCCAATCTATTATAAAAGTTTCGTCTAACATTAGTTAATGTTTCAGGACTAATACCTCTCATTGAATCAGAGATCTTTTCTCTTAATTCTTGGAGAGAATTAGGCCTATCATCTTCAATTCCACATAATTTGGACTTGATATATCCCCACATAAAAAAATGACAAGGTGCAAGATCAGTTGATCTTTCAGACAAAAAAATATTTCCGTGGCCACTAATCAATCGATTAGGAAAAGTCGCACTGAGATATTCACTGATGATGCGAGAATTATGTGCAGGACAAACATTTACTTTTCGAGGACGCCGGGTACGAGCGACATAAATCTGACGAGGATTTCCTCGAGACCAATACCGAGCATTCATTGAATTGTGATGGCCATTCAATGAAAACGTACATTCATCGGTGAACAAAGCGTTCTCTAAAAAATGTTCATCTTGATCTGACATCTCCATTGTAGTTTGACAAAATTCTAAACGTCTATATTGATCCCCAGGGAATTGTTCGTTGGATTTATGAAGTTTATAGGACGGTACCATGTCTTTTCAAAATTTTACCAACTCTAAATCTTGAAATTCCATATTGTTCTCCGAGACAAGATGTTGATTGGTTAGCATTTTGCTCAATACTTGCACAAATCAAAGTGTTTCTTAGTTCCAAATCTGGATTTACCTCTCTTCGTCTACGAACTCCTATTAGAGCAAACACGAATCCATAAGTAAAAAAAATACGTATAATAGAATGAATTGTTGATCATGCTGGAGCCGGCCTATTTGGAAACATATTTACAAATTGTTATCTAATCATGTTGTCTGAGATTTCTAATCTAATGTCTAATCCATTCACATGCCAGACAACAATTTGCACTTTTTCCTCGACCGTTAAAACCATTTTCACGAATTGTTTTTTTCCCTAAAAAATTTCTGTTTACTGTGCAAAAACACTTCTCGATATGTTATTATTTGATGGCTTGAAGGCTTCGCTTCGCGCGCATCTATTCCAATGTTGTCAATTGTTTTGTAAATCATTACCTGTACAGAGGAATTGATATTAACACTGAGAATTTAGTGATGGATTTGACATAAACAGTCATTACAGTCATAAACAGAATTATTTTGTATTTCCGCTTTATAACATTGAAATAAGAATAAATTGTAAATAATGAGTTTTTAGAAAACTTGTTACTTAGTATGTATCATATTTTCTATTATTTTTTGATTGAGTAAAACAAAATTTTATCCTAGGTATGAATTGAACCCCAATCTTCATGTCAATAGACCAAGTCTCTAACTAATACACCAATTCCACATACAATAATTGTTTTCGGACAGAACATACCTACCTTTATTTAGTCAAATATTTAAGTTTAGTTATTTTTATTATTAAATACACTTAAATATTTATAATTTAAAATCGTTACTAATTATTGTTTTTTACTATATAATATATCTTAATTTATTCAATCATTTATTCTAACATCTGAAATTATTAAAAAAAATATTTTCGAGGTCATCCGTATAATTATGACTGAAGTCAAATAGCCACGTCTTTATCTCGTAGGTACTATCTCACAAATCACTGTGTTTTGTATCCTTTCCGATATTTTCCCCGGTTTTAAAGCAACTTTAAACACTTCTAATACTAGTTAGCTCGAAGCTAACGTCTAAAGGTGTGAGATTATCGATAATGTGGTTATGTAATGTAATGGTAATTATAGGTTTGTATCGATTATTTCCCACCTCGACGAGTTTCATCTCTTTTTATTTCACAAGATAACTGTGTTTTCTATCTCTTACGTTAAAAAGCCGGGTGGTAAGGCATTCATCCCTGTATAAACAAATCTTAATGTTTGGCATTAAGCCAATTGTTAATGACAGCTTAATTTTTCGGGAGGTATGTATCGGGGATCAATATTGTTGGGAAAACGGAAAACGCTGTACAAGAGGCGTCTGTAGCATTAAAAGAATTAGCTACAAAAATGGGTTTAATAATAAACACCAACAAAACGAAGCATATGAAAATAAGCACGCAACCACCAATCCTACGACCTTTGTTATAGAAAACGATGTCATCGAAACAGTGAACAAATTTGTATACCTGGGAGCGCTCCTTAACACTGAAAATAATACTGCCGCAGAGATAAACTACAGAATTTGCACGGCAAACAGATGCTATTTTGAGCTTAATTTCCTCTTTAAATCCACAATTATATCGAGAAATAGATAAATAAAACTCTTCAAAGCAATAATACGCCCAGTCCTAACATATGGATTATTATTATAAAAGTATTATTAAAGAATTATTAAAAGTAAAATTAAAGTATTATTATACTTTATAATAATTGTTTTACTGAGGGGATTTTCCCAGATGTTTTAAAAGTAACAAAAGTGCTACCAGTGTTCAAAAAGGGAGCTTTAAATGAAATTGGAAATTACCGTCCCATCTCAATCATTCCCATTTTCGGCAAAATTTTTGAGAGTATTCTAAATGTTCGTTTGGTAGAATATCTGGAAAAACACAAAATACTTCACTGTAATCAATATGACTTTAGAAAAAAGTGTAGCACTACACTAGCTATACAGAAAATTGTGAGAGATATAGTTGATGGCTTGGAGGAAGGTGATTTTGTGTCTTTGTGTGACTTATCCAAAGCTTTTGACTGTGTTTCGCATGAATTACTGTTGGAAAAAAATGCATAAGTACGGTATTAGGGGAAACACTCTTAATCTATTTAGATCATACCTAACAAATAGAAAACAGGCAGTTTTTCTTAATAACAGCTATTCTGAGTTTAACACTGTCGAATATGGTGTACCTCAAGGTTCGATATTAGGACCCACTTTGTTTCTTATTTATCTGAACGATTTATTTCACTACACTTTTCCTATAAAATGTGTTTGCTTCGCAGATGATACAACTCTCATAAATACTGATATTAATCAGAATAATTTAAACATTAAAATAGATAGTGATACCAAGAAAGCAAAAAACTGGTTCTCACATAAGGGGCTAAAGCTAAATGAAGAGAAAAATCAGAATTTGATTTTTAGTTCTGATTGGAAGTATATCTTAAGAAATAGTGTTAAACTATTAGGAATCTTTATAGACGATAATTTGGATTGGAGTGCTCATATAGATTACTTAAGTTCTAGACTTGCTACAAGTATATTTTTAATACGCAACTTAGTTTATATGATTCCTAAAAATACCCTTAGAATGTGCTACTTTGCACTATTTCATAGCCATTTACAGTACGGTATAACTGTTTGGGGTAATTCTTCTTACGCAGATCGAATTTTTAAATTACAAAAAAGAGTAGTGAGGATACTTGCAACAGCAGAGTATAGGGAACACTGTAAACCTTTATTTCTGGATTTAGGTATTATGCCACTACCTTCACTCTATATATATGAGACGCTGATTGAAATTCATACCAACAAAGGTAAGTTTAACGTAAACTCCAACGTCCATGATCACGATACAAGATCTAGAGATGCTATTAGAGCACAACGTTTTAGGTTGACAAAGAGCGTAAAAAATTCGACTGACGTTAGTTTGTATAACTTTTTGCCAGATGAAGTAAAAAGTCTTCACTTGTTATCATTTAAGCATAAAATCAAATCACACTTTTTGAAACATTGTTTCTATTCAAAAACGAAGTACTTAAGTACAGCTTTTACACAATAGTACTAGTTTGGTCAGGGCAGTTGCCTATTATAATTATAGGTTTGTTCCAACCAAGAATCACAGACAAGTTTCTGACAGTTTGTGGATTGTTCCCACTGCGCATGTCATCAAATATCTGACTTCCTGATTGATTAGTGATAGGTAGTTGGAACAACCGACAATTTGTCAATTGTCTGTTGTTTGTTGTCATATCCATCCTCTCATTTCTGCTTTTATTTTGTGATTGAGCGACTGACTGTTTACACACATTTTACCAAACGACTCAGTGTCAGTAATTTTTACAGATTTTAAATAAATACCCAATATATACCCAAATGATATAATCACGTTACCACTTTAAGTAAAACTCAAATAAAATATTTATATTGGTAAACAAACTTTAACCTAAGCATTCGGCGTTCCCGACTAGGGTTAAGTTCATAGAACAATTTGTAAACAGTAAACAGAACCGTTCCGTTGACAATTGACAAACCAATCGACTATTAAACGGTACTACGCATGCCCCAAATTTCTTGTCCAAAGAAAATCCGCAAACTGTTTTGACTATCAGCAAACAAGTTGTTGGTGTGGTTGGAACAGGAAACTATTTGCTTGCTGACTGTTTGTAATTTCGGTTGGAACGCTTTTATGTTATTGCGCAGAATCCTGACGTCTGCAACTTGTTTCTGACTCTGGTTGGAACAAACCTTATATTTCATGTTTTTTTATAATTCCACAAAGTGTGTTTGTCGTTTTTTTTTAACTGTTAATATTAAATACATACATGTTTGTAATGTTTAAATTATCCAAAAAATTTTTATATGTTTTATAAGTATTGTCACCATTCCTTTGACTTATCAAAAACAAAACTATTTTTGTATATTGATTAAATAAATTTTATTCTATTCTATTCTATGGTTCAGAGACCTGGACTCTAATAATGAAAACATGTTAGGATATTCCTAAAGAAAAGTACTAAGGCGAATATATGGAGCAGTGAATGACAATGGAGTGTGGAGAAGACGATACAACTTCAAACTTTATGGAATAGACCAGGAACTTAATATCGAACATATTAAGATAGGATGTCTGAGGTGGATAGGGCATGAAATGCGGATGGAACAAAAGGATGATACACCCATTGGACAGACGAAAAGAGGAAGATCCAGAACAATGTCCCTTGATAATATCGATGAAGTCATGAGGAATATGGGAATATGTGCTTGTCGGAGAAAGGTGATGGATAGAGACGCTGTAGACGAATTCTTGAGGAGGCTAGGGCCCACGCAGGGTTATAAAGCCAGAATGATGATAATGATGGTATCGGGATTCGACTATCTTGCTAATTTTCTTAAATAAAAAACAATAAAAATATATATAATCATACCTTTAGATAGTTTCTATCCATTGGAGTAACCAGCTTGAGATTTAGAGATTCTTCAGCGTTTTTGATGAGCGTTACTACTTCGTCGTGCGAGGACCATTTCACATCCTTGTCGGCCACCGCGACAATGAAATCGCCCTCTTTAATTCCTCCAAACTGAAAAATAAAAAGGTAAGTATAGATTCAGCAATAAATAATACCTAATAAAAAATTTTTACGGTAAAATTCTGATTGAGAGCCATAGCATCGACCAAGTAATAGCTTACAAATATCTAGGGCATGAGATTCGCCTAGGCCGAGATAATCAGACAACTGAAATACAAAGAAGGATAGGTCTCACATGGGCTGCCTTTGGTAGATTAAATAATATTTTGAAGTGTACAAACTAGTATCCCAGTTTATTTAAAAAGAAAGGTTTTTAACCAGTGCGTTTTACCGGTTCTTACATATATTGCAGAAACACTGACTCTGACAAAAAGAACAATAGATAAAATAAGATTTACACAACGCGCTATGAAAAGATCAATATTAGGTATTACCATCAGAGATAAAGTACCAAACCTAGAAATAAGAAGAAGAACAGGAGTCACAGATGCAGTTGAAAAAATAGCCAGGGCTAAATGGGCTTGGGCCGGACATGTTGCCAGATTAACGGATGACAGAGGACCAAAAAGATTCTGGAGTGGCGACCAAGGCAAGATGCATATCAAAGCAGAGGACGACCACTGACTAGATGGACGAATGATATCAAGCGCATCACCACAAAGTGGATGCAAGGAGCTCAAGACAAAAATAGGTGGAAAATTTTACGGGAGGTCTATGTTCAGCAGTGGACAAACATAGGCTAATTGATGATCATCATCATCATCAATCAGCCAATCGCGTCCACTGCTGGACATAGGCCTCCCTCAGTTCTTTCCAGTGTTCTCTACACTGGGCCGCTTGTAGCCAGTTTCCCGCTACACGTTTAATGTCATCGGTCCATCTAGTCGGTGGTCGTCCTCGGCTTCTTTTATAATTTCTGGGCCTCCATTCCATAATACGTCTTGTCCACCGTCCATCTTGTGTTCTGGCTAAGTGCCCTGCCCAGTTCCACTTAAGCGTCGTGGTTCTTTCGATGACGTCTTGAACTCCTGATCTTCGCCTGATTTGTTGGTTTGTTATGTGGTCTCGAAGGCTCACGTTCAGCATTGCACGTCCCATGGCTCGTTGTGTAACTCTAAGTTTATTCGCAGATTTTTGCGTGAGTGTTAAAGTCTCTGCTCCATAAGTTTGTACAGGTAAAACACATTGGTTATAAACCTTTCGCTTGAGACACATGGGAATTGAACTTTTTAGAATATGGCTTAATTTGCCAAATGCTGCCCATGTTAGACCTATTCGCCTCTGTATTTCATGTGTTTGATTGTCTCTGCTTATTTTGATTTCGTGTCCCAGATATTTGTAAGTGTCTGTTTGTTGTATGGTATTATTGTCAATAGTTATATTTCCACTCATTACGAGATTTGTTATAATTTTAGTTTTCTCAAAGTTTATCTTTAATCCTGCTCTTTCAGACAGACTTTTAAGCGAATGCATCATAGAAACTGTATCATGTAAGTTATCTGCGATTAATACAACATCATCTGCAAACCTTAGGTGATTTAATCTTTCTCCATCTATATTGATGCCCATATCTTGCCATTGAGTACCCTTAAATATTGACTCTAGAGCTGCCGTGAACAATTTTGGTGAAATACAGTAGTCTCTCTCTATAACGATTCCCTATATAACGATAATTCCTCTATAACGATGAAAATAGTAAACGTTGGTTGGTTCGTCATAAGAACAATGTATTAATTCTTTCTCTATACCGATATCAATCTCTCTTTATAGCGATAACTTTTTTAGCGTTGAATAGTTGATGACAAATGTGTTATTGTATTTAAAGTTTAGACTACCTGAGTCACGAATGAAAAGGTCATTGTTCAGCGGTTTTTTTGTTTTGCGTTTAAGGAATGCGGCATACACTCTTTCTTATCAGAGGGTTAATTGACGTTTATTGTTCGGGCGGCGTAATTAACTGTTATCACACAGATGTTGTCATCTATTGACGACTTTTAATTTCCAGTTTGAGTTGCGTCTTAGTGTGCCAACAGTCAACATGTTTTCAAAAAAGCGTAAAGTGCTCTCGGTGGAGGAAAAACTATCGATAACTCGAGCAAGAGAGAAAGGTGAAAAGCAATCGGATGTCGTTCGCCGGACGGGGCTGTCTCAGTCAACTGTGGCTACGATATGGAAGGACAGAAAAAAGTGGCTTAAATCGGAGATGGAGGGCGGTAGCAGGAAGAAGTTGCGGAAACATCAGCATGAAGATTTAGATCGCGCTATGCTTCAGTGGTTCCAGCAGCAGCGTATGAACCAATTTTAAGGCATCTGAGGGTTGGCTGAGCAAGTGGAAGATGCGGCACAAGATCAACTACGGCCAAATCAGCGGAGAGGCTCGCAATGTTAACAAAAACGTAACGGACCATTGGCTAGAAAACGTGTGGCCTGGACTGAAGGCACGATATGCGTCAGACGACATTTTCAATGCGGATGAGACTGGATTGTTTTTTAAAATGACACCCAACAGAACTTTAAAATTTAAATTGGAAAAGTGCGTTGGTGGAAAGCTCTCTAAGGAACGCATTACAGTTTTAGTAGCCGCTAACATGACAGGTTCGGTGAAGCGAAAATTGTTAGTGATAGGGAAGTCGAAAAACCCGCGTTGCTTTAAAAACATAAAAAATCTACCGGTGACATATAAAGCAAACAAGAGTGCGTGGATGACCTCGGAAATTTTTGAAGAAGCGATAAGAAAGTGGGATATCGAGCTTAAAGTTAAAAAAATTCTTTTGCTTGTAGACAATTGTCCTGCTCATCCTGTATTGCACGACCTTCAAAACATCGAACTCTGTTTTCTGCCAGCAAACACAACGAGTGTCCTTCAGCCCATGGACCAAAGTGTCATCAAGAGTTTAAAAAACCATTACAGGAGAAGACTTTTGATGGAATTGGTTGAGAATAATGGCGATCTTAAACTAAACATTCTTGACGCCATCCTAATGATTAGTAAATCCTGGGACGAGGTGACGAGTAATACAATACTAGATTCCTTCAAACACGCAGAATGGCTGGAAGATCAAGGATTGGCTTATGATGAAGATGACCTGCCATTAGATGTTTGGGCCAGACAGTTTGAATTTACTATCACCTACGGATCGGAAGAGCTAACAGATTTTGAAGAAGTTGATAAAAATGTAGCGACAACATCTGGACTTTCTGACGAGGACATCCTGCAAGCAGTTCGTGTAGAAGAAGAAGAAAACAGTGACTCTGAAGTGGAAGCAGAGTCAGACCCAGCTCCGACCCCTCAGCAGGCATTGAATGCGGCAAAAGTACTGCATCGATTTTTCATCCACCAGAAAGACGATATGAGTGCTGTAGAAGATTCGATGCGTCTTCAGGACAAGGTCAGGTCAGTTCTGTGGAAAGGGAAAAGAAGACAGACCAAGGTGACAGATTTTTTTGATAATGTAGGCTAAATATATTTTACAGTAGCATTTTATTTTTTTATTGTACAGTACACATGTTTTATTATTATTATTCATTATTCGTTAATAAATCTATGTGGAATACAATGTTAAGTCATTTATATTCGTTTTGATAATTTTTTTAAATTAAAATAGGTTATTTAGTACAGTATTATTAATATTACAGTACCGAATTTTGTCTCTCTCTGTATAACGATCTCTCCTTATAACGATGAAAATTCCCGGTCCCTTGCATATCGTTATAGAGAGAGAGGACTGTATTGTCTCCTTGTCTAACTCCTCGACTTAAGCTGAATTTTTCTGTGTCTTCGTGCAGTCGTATACTTGATGTAGCGTTCTGATAGATGTTTTTGATTAGTGTCGTGTACCTGTAATCTATTCGGCTTTCATTTAGGGCTTCCAATATTGTTTCAAACTCTACAGAATCAAAAGCCTTCTCGTAATCGACAAATGCAAGAACCAGTGGTATGTTGTACTCGATGCACTTTTCTATTAAGATCTTTATGGTATGCAAATGGTCATTTGTGCCATATCCTGCCCTAAAGCCTGCCTGTTCTTTGGGCTGATAGAAATCAAGTTTAGGTGTTAGCCTCTTTGTTAAGATTTTCATAAAGAGTTTGTACATATGTGTCAAGAGGCTGATGGGTCTATAATTTTCTAATTTAGTAATATCGCCTTTTTTGTGTAACAAGACTATTACTGCATTGTTCCAGTCTTTTGGAATCGTACCCGCATGTAAGCATTTAGTAAACAGTTCGCTTACTGATTTTAATAAAATTTCTCCACTTAATTGATGATGATGAATAAAAAATTGCTGATATTAATAAATCTGAAGATGACAAAACATTCAATATAATTATCATATATATGTTTTTAACAATTAAATTTGACGGATATCAACCAGTAGAACAAGCCAGATTTATACAAGGGTACAGCACCTGTGACCATCTATATACTTGGAAAATCCTAATAGAAAATAGAAAATAGAAAACATTATGTCTGGCTTTTATAGATTATGAAAAAGCTTTTGATAGTGTAGAACTTTGGGCAATAGAAGAAGCATTAGTCAACAACCCGATCGACTCCAGGTACAGAATATTAATACATAATATTTGCGAACAAGCTGAAATGATAGTGACGTTGGGTAATGGCATCGAAACAAGACCAGTAAAAATCAACCGAGGCTTAAGTCAAGGAGACACAATATCTCCAAATTTATTTACAGCTGCACTAGAAGATATCTTAGAAGTCAATAGACTGAAAAAATAAGGGAATCCCTATTAATGGAAGATACTTAAACCATCTTAGATACGCAGATGATGTAGTACTAATAGCCGACACGTGGAATGCACTGAATACGACGATTGAAGAGCTACATACAGAATCACTAAAAAAAGACTGAAAATGAATTTCAGCAAAACTAAACTAATGTCGAACAAAGATGACAAACATATGATAAACATCCAAGAGGCAGAGATAAAACACGTATAGATGAATATACATATCTGGGTCAAAATGTAAAGGTAAGCAAAGAAAATCAGACTACCGAAATAAGCAGATGTCTAAAATTGGGATAGACAGCATTCGGAAGACTCTCATATGTAGTTAAAAATAAAAATTTACCTCAAAGACTGCAAACCTAAGTGTTAATTCCTGTATCCTACCTGTATATGGAGCCCAAACCTGGACATTCACTAAAATAAACATGTAGAAGATCAGAAAAACTAGATCTTTGTTCTATTACATTTGTAATAGAACAAAAGTAAAAGATGCTGTCGAATAGGCAGATAAACTGAATTGAAAATGGGTTGGACATAACGAACGTCTTAAGGATGGCCAATGGAATAAGGAAATCGGGAATTGGCACTCAAATGAAGCCAAAAGGCCACGAGGAAGACCGTAAATGCGCTGGAGCAACGATAATAAAAGAACTGCAGTACCAATGTGAAAACGTTACCCAAACAACAGAGATGAATGGCGAGAATTAGAAGAGGCCTATATTCGGCAATCCGAATAGAGAAAAGGGCTTAAAAAATTTGATATGTTTATTTCAATCAATAGACGGATACGGTTTTCATTTATTACTTTTAAGTATTTAGTATTTTTATAAACTGCTTCTTATCCTGGTATTAAAAAAATTGCGACTATTTTAATATTAGTGGATACCGCTCTAACAAAATATTTTCTTTAATTTCAAATCCAACAACCCATTATTTTTAAACTAACCTAACTTTTCCACAAAGTTATACAATATATCACAGTTAATACAATTTGTAGTACAATATTAAATAAGTAATAAATAAATCTTACCTCTGCCAAGGAATTAGCCTCGACCACAGCTACAAGCACTGGAGCATCACCACGGAGAGAAAAGCCAAATCCATCGGTGGTTCTTCCTCGATGGAGCTGAACTAGCCTCGGAGCGGTCCAGTGTCTTTTTGCTGAAAAAATGGCAATCGGTCCCAGACTTCTAAACAGATCTGTTACGCGATACTGTGCAAAGTCTGGTGGTGTCAGAGAAAGCTGAAACTTGGTTGAGGCTGAAAATTTAAATCAATAAATTCAGAGATTATGTAATAGCATTCCTGTTATTCAGTAAACAAAAAGAATTACTCAGCATTATCAAAGAGAAAAAAATACAATATTTGGGTCATGTGTTGAGATGCGAAAGATATGAATTACTCCAAATTAGATTGGAAGGCAAAGGCAGGGCAAAAGATCAGTTGGAAGATGCCAAAACTCGTGGCTGAAAGACCTGAGGAGATGGTTTGACCCCTCATAGATAGAAATCTTTCGTGCAGCAGTTTTCAAGGCTACAATTGCCATTTGGATCGCCAACCTTCGAAAGGAGACGGTGCAATAAGAAGATTCCTATTACTAAGTTTTTATGTTAGAGTATCTATAAAACAATATTTTAAATGTGCTGAAGAGTAGATATCTTTTGGTAAGGAGAAGTCGTTGAAAAGAGGAAAAATAGATGATGATCAGCTAGTGACCGAAACTCTTCTGGCAGAGGAATTTGCGACACTGGGCAAGTTTAACAGCAAATCAATTGCTAAACATACCATAACATTGAGATCAATATAAAAATGTTATAATCATGGCAGTTGTCGTTCTGTAGGGAAATGGCACTCCAAGAATAAGAAAACTAGTTGGCTTCTTTTAGGTAAAATATTGCAGTTTCAAACCGAACTTAGATAGAGTTTTTTATTTAGAACTTCTTCTTCTTCTAATGGCGCTACAACCCTTTGTGAGTCTTGGCCTGCTTAACAATGTTCTTCCATTCTACCCTGTCGGATACTTTCCTTCGCCACTGCCTGATGTTCATAGTTTCAAGTTCCCTCTCTACGTCGTCTATTTATCTTTTTATTAAGAACTATCTTGCAGTATATCACTGTTGCAATCTGGTCATGCATGACCAATAATCAAGTTATATTTAACAGGGTCTCTTCTTTTTTATTTGTCTTATAGCCTCATTATTGTCAGGTAGCTGACAATCAAACAAAAGTTATCGAGTTAAAAATCGAACAAGGGGACGTAAGGGGATGTAATCCCTAAAGTTATTAAAATTTATCCATTGTCATCGACCTAAAGTCACAACATAATTAAAATGTAACATTTGAAATGATGTAAACTCATATATGGAGGTCTCACCGATAACTTTATTGTTAGCTTCAATTACAGAAGGCACTGAGGATGATCTGTTCAGATCGAAACCGTTATGATAGTACTTAAATGTTGACGACACTTTTTTAAAAAGTTTTAACTATTTGTTTTTTATACCACAATATAAGTGTGAAGTGTTTTAACTTCTGGGTTTTTTTTAACGATGGTATACAGCCAACTACGGGGGTTTTCCCATTAATTTTATTTCCTTTTACTTTTGAAAAAATATGACATGCTTCTTGCTGAATATTTTACATTAATTATTTTATTTTATTCTCCAGATGTTCCGAGATGTGTAAAGACTGTTTTAAACTATAACATAAAATGATATAAGAAAATGTTATACTAAGTTTTGTCATAATGTAAAACAGAAAACAAAATCTGTTAACAAAAAATGTTATAGAAATTAGAACATGTCCTATTTTGATACCAATTATTAGTATACACGCATGCGCAGTTACAATTTTGTATCCTATTTGGTAATATCTTCTCGAATAAGTTCAAGAAGTTCATTAAATTGTGGCTTACACATTCTTAAAAATTGTCTATATTTTTCAGAATCATTGTCTTTTAATTCAGTTTACAACATACTTAAAACAACACGACCTTCCTGTCTTTTTTGAAGCCAGCTCTAGGCCACATATTTCGTTGGCCTTTTTTCTTGCTTGTCTGAATTAAAGGAAATGTCGTAATGGAATCAGCAGATAATAGGAGAATTTTCTTATCCATCATAAATATATATGTCTTTGTTAAAGCAAAAGTAAAACGAGGGTAAAACTAATTAGGTATTTACGTGGGTAAAAAACTAGGTTAAATGTTGGAGAAAATGAGGTTACGTTACGATAAAAAAATGAAGAATAAGAACATTGAGGTTAACAGTACATGTACAACAACATAACAATTTTAAAAAAGGACTGTTTTATCACGTAATGCGCAGAATCACGTAACATATTTTGATACCAAAATGTGACAATGTAATACATAAAACTTGTTATATTAATATTGTACACAATCATTTCATGTAAGTTCTTGTTATATCATTTTCTTATATCATTTTATGTTATAGTCTAAAACAGACTTAACAGCCAGATTAATGTTTTCTTTAAGATTTAATTTAAAACTTTCCCAATCTGTCTTCTTATTAGTTATGGTTGGATTACTTTCTGTTTTATGACTGTTCCAACTCTAGAAATATATAGATAAATATGAAGAAGAACTATAGCAGTTTTAAAATTAACTAGAACATACATTAGACACAACCAAACTAGTAGACGGCCCAATACTCATTGAGATGCATGACTAACGAATACAACATCGTTTAAGTATCCACTACAATACCGCTGTGTAATGAGCATCTAGAATGTGCAATTTTTTATGACTCGGGCATATAAATCAGGCTGAATTTGACAGATGGCATGGATTATGTTGACTTAAGGTCTCTAAACCTTATTTGCATAGACCGGCGACTTTTCAAGAAAATCCCACAAGAAGAAAGAGTCTAACGAGGTCAAATCATACGTTCTTAGTGGCCAGTAAGTCATTAAGAACGTACGATTTGGCCATCTCCACTTGAAATGACAATGTCCCCAAATCGCTCGAACAGATCGTTTGTTAAAGTACCCATTCATCCAAAAATGGGCTTTCAGGTTGAAGATTGTTTTTCTATGAAAGTTGTGCAGTTTTAAACTACTTCAGAACCATTTCAGCGAACATAGGTGGTTGCCTATGGTTGTTTACCTTCAGCTCCTGGGTGGGCCAAAATCACGATGCAAAATTTATCAAGTTGTGAACTGTGAAAGACATAGTTGTTGTGAGCAAGATGTTGTGTTGAACCAGGTTCTTACGTACTTTAACCAGGGTGTACTTTCTCTACCTGGATCTCGCCTTCTAAATAATTTTCCTTGCAGTAAGGCTTGTAGGAGGGCATATTTGGTTTCATTTAACATAATATGCCCGAAGTATTGTATCTTCCAAGATTTGATGGTGGTCAGTAACTCTCAGTTCTCATTCTTTTGAGGACCTCCTCATTTGTGACTTGGTCAGTTTACAGGTACTTAGATATTCACCGATATAGCCAGATCTCAAATGCTGACAAACTTCTGTAAATATCTTCGTCCAAGATCGACGATTCAACACCATAAAACACAACAGGAAGACGTAGAATTACAGCATTCTTACTTTTATACCAAGAGAGAGAAAGGCTGTGGTTTTTGAAGAACTCGATCTGGTTGAAGGTAGTTCTAGTGCGTTACCCTTTGTACTGGGGTTTAGTTGACGTAGAGTTAAATTTACGGCTGCTACCAACTGTCAAAATTTGAAAATCCCTATAGAAGAACACGGCACGTAACCCAATTAAAATGCCCCACCGAAAAAATATTAAAAATATCATGGACTAATAGAATTATAAATAAAGAAGTACTTGAGAGGGTTGGTCAAGAGAGGACCAAAACATAAAATTTTAAGACTTATAATACAGGAGGCATAATTCCTGATTGAAGAATCCACGTGATTAGTATCAATGTAGATCGATCAATTTGTTTACAGCAGCAAGTACCAAAATAAAAATCGCCATTATAATTGCCAACCTCCCCAAGGAGACGTTACTCTAAAAAGAAGACCAAAAAAGATTAGGTTATCAAAAAAAAATTAACAAAAAATTCACTAAAATAGAAATAAACTCAAATAAAGAGCCTAAGATGGTCGTTTATAGCATGTAAAACCATTTTTACTACAAAAAGAACTACGTGACTTATATGAGGTTATAGAAATCATGAAAAAACGAGGACCTATGAAAAAAGAAACAGAACTACTTATATAACTGTACTGTATATATGGAAATTAGAAATAGGGAGCAAAGATGAGGCAAGCAAAGAAAAAATAGTACAGAGATAAAGTAGCTTATGGCTAAAAGATGAGAAATTTAATTTCCATAAAACAATTTGACCAATGAACAAAACCAAAACGAAAAATAGTCATATCGATGCTTGATTGCCAGAAGAGAATATATACGAAAACGAAAATATTACAAAACAATTATCTATTTTCAGAATACCGTTTGTGTTACTTTTATATAAAGAAAATAAAAATACTAGATTGACACTGTTAATTATTATAAACATAGATACAACTATACAATATAAATGTCAATGTTTACCTTGTATCTGAGGAGGATCGAGCAGGTCACTAAAGTCATCTTCGGTTTCTGTTCCTGTGTAAGCATTTAACGCAATTTTATGCGCTGTTCTCAACACCGATGTAAGGGCTTGCTTTCCTTTTAATTCCCTACACATCCGATGTTGTCGTTGAGCTTCTTCATACAGCATTAGCGCTTCTCTTAGATGAGCTCTCCCTGGAATAATTAAAAAATATATTAAAACTACTAAATATTTATCTCTTTCTCTCTCTCTGCCATATAATGAAGATAGTGAAAACTCAATAGTTATTTAATAAAAATGATAAAACTTAGCGAACAATATTGGTTTAGTTAAATATATAATTACCTAATAATCTCCTTTCTGAAGCATCTTTTGGCATCTTTATATCCAGTTGCGCTAATCCATCTATCTCAACATGCATATACAAAAGCGTGTCTTTCGTGTTATCGGACATTTTCGCAGCATCTTTATGTAGCACCCCATTTGCGACCAAGTTGTGTGCCATTCCCGTATAGAATTGCCTTTTGACTTGGACGAGGGAGGACCAACTGTAGGGAACGAAGTCCCTAACGGTATCATGACTTATTAGTTGACTCACGTCGTTATAACATTCTGCAAGATGAGCGGCTTCTTGGGATAAATCTAAACATATATCGATGGATCTGTTGTCCTTGGACTGTAGTTGGAGCTTTTCTAGAAGACATTCTCTAGCTTGGCACTAAAAAATTAAAAAATTATAAACTATAGTATAGTTCCGAAATTGTAGAATATAAATTCCAAGAAATCTTATTCCAAGAAATTTTATTACTTTATGTACGATGTTATTTAAAAGATCCTAGAAATAAGATTTCGCTATTGAAGTACATACAAGTATAGATGACCCATTGGGGTGTCCATGTTTTACATTTATGTACTCAATTATCATTATAGGAAGACATTATAGTATCTCTTGTTAATTTTTTTAACTTATCTCTTAATGTATTTAAATATACTCACCAACATTAACTGTACAAACATTTCTAACATTGTTGGACCCAGATCCATCGATGGAGCGTTGGTGAAGTTCTCGTTTATATACCTAAACGTACCAGCTGCTCTTAGAAAACTATCTACAGCCGCATCCAGACCCTTGGCCGTCGACCTATCCTGCTTGGCCCCGATTTGTGTATATACAGCTCCCATATTAAACAGAACGCAAGCCTTTTCGAAAGCAACCGTTCTCTGACATGATGGCACACCAGTTAAAGAATCAAACCACTCGAAGTATATTCCTAGAGACCTATCGGGCGGAAAGAATCTTCTTTCTACGAAGTATAGTTGGTTGTAGTACCTAAAGAGTAAAGCAATTCCAGAGGAATCTCGGAGGGGGGTTCGAATGGCTTGCCTGGTGTCCATGAAGTCGGAAATGGCATCTTCGTAGTGGTTGGCGTCTTCGCTGTAATGTTCTAGAATAAAATCTTTAAAAGGGTCTCGGAAGTCGATTTCTTTTGTTTCTTTAAGGCCTAAGGGGATCATCGGCATTACGGCATCGGTGCTGAAAAGAGAAACATGGTGGTTAATATAATTAATACATAGCAGGTTAAGAAGTTTCAATGAACAATAAAAAAATTTTTGCTTAATAATCCAGTTAAGATAACAGTCTTATTTTCAACTACACATGTTTTCGTTTTTTTTTTTGACAGTTTAGTAGATGTTTTGGTACGAACACATTTGCCACAGCCGATGTTTTGTGCTGGCATTGATCGTCAGTAAATGCTAGGTAATATATAAGATTATTTTCAATATATATTCAAATCAATATATTAGAGTCTACTAAGCAGAATATTGAATAAAAGTACATAAAAAAGCTTTAATTTAAACTGGGATACATTAAATGTACCCAATAATTTATGGAAAATTAACAATTGAAAGCCAAAAAAAATGTGAATTTTTCGCCATTTTAAATTTTTAAAACCAATTTTGTAAAATTTTTTAAAAAAATTTTTTGAAGATTTGAAAATAAGACTTAAACTTAAATAAGACCTTGAAATATTCATTATCCAAAAATGTTCAAATGTTCAAAATATTAAATAACTCACTAATTTCACAAATTAATTTTAAACACGAAACTATGGCTGAAAATCTGCAAACATGTATTGAAACGTATATCTGAATCTGAGGAATAATATGAGGTTATGATTTAATACCAAACCTCGACGTAAGCGCCCCTTACGGATATTTTTTTAACTGACTTATGGCATGTGATCTATTTATTTCTAATGCGCCACTGCTTATTTTATGTCAGAGTGCGCTGCGATCGGCAGTACCTTTCCGTCCACATGTCGGAAAACAGTGAACAACGGGGTTTGCATTAGTGTATAAATAATAGTTCGCTAGTTATTTGCACTTTTAGTCTATCAGATTCTACCAGACTTACCTGTAAGTAACTTTTGTGAGTTCGACAAGTAAATTTATTTTCCTATTTTTTGTGAAGTATAACCTACATAGAGTAAGTACTTTAACTCCTATGGTTATATATATATATATATATATATATATATATATATATATATATATATATATATATATATATATATAGTAATATCCCAGCCGTTAATCTTTGTCTCTTGTATTTGAGATTTCAGTGATGGATCCTTATGTGAAAGAAATTTAAAGATTACAACAGCCCTATGATGAAGTAGAAGAAGGAACTATTGATTTGGAAAGCGAGTCAGAATCAGACAGGTGTGAAGAAAGTGACCACAACACAGACACAGAAGAAGAAGAATGCGAGAAAGAATTGGAAACAGAATTGGAGGAAGGGTTGGGAGAGGAACCTGCAACTTCAAACAAATTTTGAAACAAATGCAGAAAACCGGTGGCTCTTTTATAATGCAAAAGCTGGGGTATCCTGAAGAAAACATGCTCTTCCAAAAAATGTTCGAACAAGAAGTTCTAATTTAATGTTATACTTACCAGATTTAAAAGGAAATGCTCCTCAAGCTGTTGATCCTGAATGTTGGAAATATATTATTAATGATAATATTGTCGAAATCATTGTACAGAGCACAAACATATTTATTTCTAAACTAAGAAACAATTATGCAGATCCGAATGCAGACAGATCTATAGATACTGTGGAAATAAAGCTCGTAGTTAGTCTATTATAACTAGCTGGGGTTTTCAAAGCAAGCCGCAAATTGCAAAGAATTTTGGGCTATTGATGGAACAGACGAAGAGATGTTTTGAGCTACTGTGGCTCATATGCGATTTGTATTCTTGCTACGTAGCTTGTGTTTTGATGATGTAAATACTAGAGAAGAAAGAAGAACCATAGACAAACTTGCATCAATAGGAAACGTTTTTGACCAATTTAATCAGAAATGCAAACTTAATTACGTTCCTGGATCTTACTTAACATTAGATGAGATGCTTTTTGCATTTCGTGGACGTTGCGGATTCTTCCTGTACAACTCGAATAAGCCAGCCAGAAATATGGCATAAAATGTATTTTCCTTAGTAGACGCCAAATGTTTTTACACGGTAAATATGAAAGTATACGTTGGACCTCAGCTTTCAAGGCCATATCGCATTAGTACTAAAACCACCAATTAGTGGAAAGAATATGTGAACCTGTGTTTGGATCGTCTAGAAATATAACCATGGATAATTGGATTAAAAGTTACGAAATTGTAAAATGCATGTTGGAGCAGCACAAAATTACATTTGTTGAAAAAATTCGAAAAAATAAAAGAGATCCAAAGGAACTTCTTGATCCCAGCAGGCTACAGTACTCGTCTATGTTTGCGTTTTCCAAATCCATTACTTTGGTGTCGTATATCTCGAAGAAAATCATCTTTTCACTATAATTCGCGATTCATGGAGATTCTGGAGATGTCTGTAATATGCCTGCCCAATATTATTACTTTTTATAACATTACAAAATCGCACGTTGACTCAGTCGATTAGAAATGTGCGGCTGATAACGTAGGCAGAAACAACACCGAAGATGACCAATGGTCATTTTTTATAATTTACTTAACATTGCAGGCATAAACTGTCACATCATACATAAATGTAATGTAAATGAAAACTACCTAATTTTGGAACGAAGATTGATTCTGAAATCAATTGGCTTAGCCTTGACCCTGGAACAGAGAAGGAGAGGGAAGGTAGAACATGCTAACCACAGCAAGAGACCCCATTTACAAAAGGATATCAGATATATCGCCCAAAAGTGAAGCGGAGTACATGCAGATCCAGCACCTCCGCGTCCAAATACACGAGGTCGTTGCGCCTACTTTGGGTCCAAATCGTAAAACACGATATTTTTGTGTAAAATGACAAAAATGGCTATGCTTAGATCATCTTAACCGATTTTCGAAGACTGCAATGAACATTGAAATTATTGAACATTGGGTTTAAAATGTAGCATTTCCAAATTATTTGAAATATATTGGAATCCCATCGTATATGTTTCAATTTGAAATCCCCTCATATATGAATAAAATAACGAATAATAATTTAAGTGTATTTCAGCTTCCTATTCGTAAAAGTTAAAATACCCAAAAGTGTTTTCAATCATTTTATTTGCATTGCTGGATGTTAATGTAAACCATATTATTGTTTGTTTATGTCATAGGCGCAAATTCTTCGATATTTTTCTTTGATTTGAACCGCTCGATAGTGCGTTTGAAATAATTTGCGTTTTAATTTCTGTCAAGTGTTTTGTTTTGTTTTTATGTGAATTAATTTTATAGATAATTTCGTCATTCTCGTTAGAATGGCTGCCAGAGGGAGACATTTTAGTTTGAGTCCAAATTTTTCATTAAATTTGTAATGCCCTTTTGTTCTTCGTCCTACGTTATGGAAAACAATTATAGTAGCGGTTAATAGTAGCAATTTAATGGTAATTGCAGTCCAATTTTACCTGTCCCAGTTTTTTTTTAAAGGAGAAAAGTTCCGAGTTTTGTGTTCAATGCCGACTTAATAGTCAGTCCAATTCGCAGTGTGAAATGCAGTCCTTATGTTCATGTGTTCGTGTTCAGAGAGTTTAACCCCAGTTAAGTAAGCAGCACATTGGGACGCAGATGACACAGGTGACGCAGTGCAGGGCAGGCTACACAGGTCAGAAAATATGCGTGTCACGCAGTGTGAGCGCATATTTGGAAGCAGTCTTCTAGAAAATTTTGAGGTGCGAATATCGAATATATTATATGAACATAGAAAGAGAATTTTTATATAAAGAGAAGTCTCAGCAGACAACCTAGGGTGAGTGTAGTAGATGAATAATTACTGGTGCTTCTAGACTTGTAATCATTTGAGCATAAAAAAGAGTTGTTTGGAATAGGAGCTAGAGGATTATTACAATGTTGATTCTCAGTATGCTGGCTACTGTGACTGGAACTTGGTGATGGAAGATGTGTTGACGAGTAATGGGGCTACTGAATATGGGTATTAACATATTCACTTGTAAAAACTCTTTGTTTACTATGAGTGTAGTTTTCTTGACTGGGATCATGAATTTCTTAATATGCAGCTTCGAGCTGCGATATAGCTTGGAACACATAATTTCTTGCACGATGTTGAAATTTAGGAGGCATTTTTTTTGGTTATTTTGTACATCGACATATAAAAATAATAGATATCATCATCCAAAGGCTTCTGTGCTGCCCTTTCAACTGCTCTTTCTTCGGCCCTTTTTTGACGTTGCATAATTGTTGCCTTACGTTGGGCATTTTCTTTTTCGTTATTTTTTTGTATAACAATACCAGACGTAGACGACTCATTAACAATGTTATTTTTAACACTCTCGATTTCTTCGGTATCATGTCGAATGTCGCTGGGCACCTCGTCAACAATTTCACTCTCTGGATCAACTATGGAGTCTTCCTGTTGTGGGTCTTCATCTTCACTATCTTCTTGTAAATTACTTATTTAATTTAAACAATTGGGATCGTTGGTATCGTAAAGAATTGTCTGGCTTCTCACCATTCGATTAATTGTTCATTCATTTCGAATATAACCACACAAAATTTTACTAGAAACAAACAAACTGCTCTGCACGTGGCACAGGAATCTGTGTCCGGACGACTGCGCTGGCAGGTTTTCTTAAACACAGTTCTGTGCTGCCCTGCCCTGCGTTTAAATTCGCGCGGGGTAATGTAATTGTACGGAAAACAGAAACCTGTGCTGTCCTACGCTGCGTTGCCTGCGTCACCTGCGTCTGAATGTGCGGCGCGCCTAGTTCCAGAAAATTTAATGTGTGATCGAGTGAAATTCAGGTAACTTTTTGTGTATTAATTTTAAGGTAAAGACAGATTTTTTTTTAATAATTATAATAATCGCTTTCGTTAAAATTTAAAGAATTTGTAATAATTAATAAATTGTAAAATTTTAGGGTTTGACTTTAGCTGTCAATTTATTTGTTCAGTTTTTTTTTTAAATTTAATTTTAATATATGACAGCTAGTTTCATTATTGTTTTTATTAGTTTGTTTCGGTTAAAAAAAAAGGTTAACCCCTAGGGATAGTTATTTTTAAAAGATATTTCTTTGTTTGCAATAATTTATTTCTGTATTATATTTGTGACTATTAATATAGTGTTTTTATATTGTCTATTTTGTAACTGTTTGGGGTAAGACACAGTAAATGTTAAATTTTTTCTAACATTTTGTTTATTTTTTTAACTAACCTTTTTTGAGTTTTATTTGAAAAAGTTATGTTTCATTTTTAATAATTATTTCCCTAATTACAACTAACTGTTGTAATAGTTTTAATAAGCACCTCGAAGTGGCGTCCTTTTTAAATTACTAGAGGTGTTTCCTGTTTCTTTTTGTTTTGTTTGTCCCAAGAGATTCATGACCCTTTTGTTTTATTATTTTTATAGTTGCCTCAATCCAACCCCTTTGCCATTTACTTATACACGACCCCAGCTTTCCTAACAAACCCTGAGTGCCGTTCGCATATGTTTCGATTATTTTGCTTGCCCTATCTCCACCCCCAGTAGTTTCTGTCCCCAATTTTCTACCCCTTATATTAATACTCTATGTGGTAGGCAAACTATTTTCGTTACAAAAATGGTTAAGATGTATTAAAAATGAAATAAAAAAAGATTGTACATATGTCAAATAGTTTTATTTTAATCTTTTCTAATGTATTGTATAAAATAAAAACTGGGCCTTACAGACCCCTGTGCTGTTTTTAAAAATTCACTAATTAATGCACGTTTTTTCTATACAGCTTAGACTCTAATAAATCAGCTTAAGGTTAAAGGGAAACATTTATTTAGTAGCAATAATTCCATCGAAGCTTTGCACGTCTTGTTTGCTATTTCCTCTTCATGCCCTTTAAGTAAAATGCGTAATCATGTAAGGTTTTTGTAGGCATGTGCTTTTTAATTGAAACTTGGATTAATAACACGCCTATTATGTTTCTTATTGTAGATAATTAAGCAAAGAAGACTGCACTATCTCTTTAAATGTGCATTTGATTCAAATCTTTCCATATAAACAGAGAAATTGCTTGTTAAATACTCCAAACAAGCGATCATTTAATGTTAAGAACGTAATTTTACGGAGAGAAACTTTTTAATAACAGTTATTTGTTTACGCTGTATGAAAATATTTAAATATAATACAATTGCGAGAAGTTGGAAACACATGAAACTTCAACAACATAATAATCATTAAAGTGTCAAGCTTGAGAGGAAAAGGAAAAACATTATGAAATTTCTGGCCCGTGTAATTTTTATGATGTTGTTGATAATTTGCTCTGGGAGAGAAGTAAACGCTTAATATGTTTTTGCAATGTTCAATATTTAGAAATGTCTAAGTAGCGTGGTAGAAATATCTTTCAGACTTGCATTGACGTAAAATATAAACAAGTAGTATAAGAATTCTTATATGGGGCCAGAAGATGATGGAATTGGGGGAAGAGCTGACAACAGTAAAATGGGACATCATCGGTCTCAACGAAATAAGACGAAGAGGAGAAGCCCAAATTACTCTTAAACCAGGACATTTATTTCGTTTAAGAGAATAACACTTTAAATGGTGAACTAAAATTCATTATACATAGAAAAAATAAAGGGTAACAACTTAAGGAGAGATGCTGAACCCTTTTTCATATAATGCTCGGCGGAGTTGGTTCTCGGTGATGAATTACGGCGATTTAGTATTGACTAAATAGTAATTAATACAATACGAGCTTAAATATTTGGTCGTCTGTTACTAAATAAAGTAATAATATTTCGAAGGAGTTGGAATTTATGTGGATTTGAAAGTTCATTGTTCTGAAGCTATTTTCTTGTGGCATTGTAAATTAATTATTATTTATAACTGGGAATAAGCCACAATTAAAGATAAAAATACATTTATTGACGTTTCAATTTCCAATTCGGAAATCGTTCTCAAAATACAAACAGTAAATTAAACAAATTTTGTTTTTTGTTACATAGTGAAAAAATTCTTCTAATAATTTAATTTTATCTGACTCATTTATATTGACAATTCAGACATACATTAAATAAATTAAAAGGATAGGAAATAAATTCAACATTTCAACAACATTCAAAACAACAAACACATTGAGATCTATTTTGTCCAAAACCAAACCTAACAATGAACAAGAAAGGACAAAGAATTGCATTTATAAAATACCTTGTGAATGCGATCAGTTTTATTTAGGTGAATCATCAAGGCCATTAAATGTTAGAATAAGTGAACATCAATCTTATATTAAAAATAGAGAATTTGATAGATCTCAAATATGTAAACACGCATGGGATAATGAACATAGGGTTCAATGGAATAATTCAAATATAGTCCTAAAAGAAACGGATGGTAAAAAAAGAAAAATCAAAGAAGCGGCTCTAATTATGCTAAATGAGGCCAATTGTGTCGCAAATTCCTCGGCAGAATGTAGTAGGATCTGGTTACCAATATTGAAAGAGGAAGTTATTAATAAGAAAATACCAGTATTAGTAAGTCAGTAACATATAGAGGATACATCATTTATGTTTTTAAATTACGTAACATATAAAATCAGAATTTTTGATGTTTGTTGAAGGTAAACTAAATTCACGAACAAATACTTACAATGTCGGGATAGTATTATGAGGTTTTTTTCCTGGTTTTTCCCTCATAATTTACTATGGAATCACTAACAGGAGAATTTTACTGTCATCATGTCATGTGTTTGTCTTTTTAAAGACGAATTAGATGCTATGATTTTTTCTGACGGATATTCTCAAGTTAAAGGTGATTTCATGTAATCGAATGAACTATCTTATAAGTAAAGTCGTCCCAGGAGCGCAACTCAACAATATTGGCAATATCATTTTAAAGTCGTCTACTTTAAAATGCATAATGTATGTCTGAATTGTCAATATAAATGAGTCAGATAAAATTAAATTATTAGAAGAATTTTTTCACTATGTAACAAAAAACAAAATTTGTTTAATTTACTGTTTGTATTTTGAGAACGATTTCCGAATTGGAAATTGAAACGTCAATAAACGTATTTTTATCTTTAATTGTGGCTTATTCCCAGTTATAAATAATAATTAATTGAAAGTTCATATTAAAAATCTCTGAATATACTTATATTTTAAAGTTGACTTAACCTCCAAATAATACCATTAACATCATTGGTTAATCGTTCATAACACTGATGTTTTCTTTGAAAATTATGCTTTTAAAAATTATGTGATGCTAACATGCTAACCTACATCTGTCAAATTTACCACTAAAATCTAATAGATAAAACATAAAAAAACTCATTGTGCCCAATACTGCGATGTAGTGCATTAAAGCCCTTCCCCCCTTTTAAATTCAATGTTTGTTTCGTCCCTTCTAAGTGTTTTCTGTTTTAGTGTGTTTAAATTGTCCTTAATTGTTTGTATTTTAATATTTTATTTACTTAACTTTCCAATAATTTACTAATTGCCAATAGAACTTTATCAAAGTAATTTGATAACTACAAGTTGAAAATAATTGCACACCCACACAATTTTTACATCTAAACTTATTCATTGTCATAAAACTGTCACCTTCATAAAACAATTACACAATAAATAACACACATTTCAAAAATATATCTCTCGAATAAGTATAAATAGCTTTTAATAACACAATGGTATATTACATCACTTTCATTTAACAAACAATCACATACATATCTCTTCTTCATTAGATCAAATCTATCTCCTCAAGAACTTCCCGTTTACTGTCAAACAACTGCAATAATAGAATTGAGTTCTCCATTCAACAATACATAGTAGTTTCAACCATGTTCTACCATCCATCAATTAATAGAGTACCGGCATCATTTGTTTAACTTTGTATCGAGACCTGAGGATGCTTTGTATATTGTAGAAAGCGAAACCGGTCGTCTGATAGTTAAATTAAATTGATTGTGAGTAAGTCTTATTTATTATTTCTTTACCTATTTAACATAATTACAGTTTATTTTTATGTAATAAAGACTTCTCGTATGGATCGCGGACTTTTATTCTAACGTTAGTTCCTTTTCAAATAATAAAAGAACTTAATAGACCTACATGTATATAAAAATTTTCGTCAGATATTTGTGGGAGTGTTTATATCAAGTCCCTACAATGTGGTGTCTCCAATTGTAGACAGTTGTATAGAAGGAAAGTTTTATTTTTTTAACATAATTTATTTATTTCATCAAATCATGTCTAGGAGGAAATTCTTAACGGAAAAAGACCTTGAACAGTTAGAAAATGGCGTTTCTTATATAGAATTATATAGAAAGCCTTGAAAGTGATTGTAGCGATAAAGATATTATAATTCCAAGATAAATTGGAGATCCTTTACTTGATGATATGGACGAAATACTTGAAAAACCAGACGAGTTTTATGTTATCGAGATAATAATTTGATGAGACACTGTAGTAAGGGCCTCTTGAAGATGTATAATTGGACAATATAAACCATATGCCTAAGCACACTAGTTGTCTCTTCCTGGACGATGCAAGAATGTTGGCTGCAAGGGCAAGTTCAGATGGACTAGCACGAAATGTAAGGTGCATTTTGGCCTTGGAAAAGGTTGCAACTGTTTTGTGAATTGCCACGAAAAATAAATTCTTAAATTTTATAGTACTCTAGTATACTATAGTGATTGTAGCGATAAAGAAATTATAATTCCAAGATAAATTGGAAATCCTTTACTCGATGATATGGACGAAATACTTGAAAACCCAGACGAGTTCTATGATGTTATCGAGATAATAATTTGATGAGAAACTGTAGTAAGGGCCTCTTGAAGATGTATAATTATACAATATAAACCATATGCCTGAGTACACTAGTTGTCTCTTCCTGGAGGATGCAAGAATGTTGGCTTCAAGGGCAAGTTCAGATGGACTAGCACGAAATGTAAGGTGCATTTTGGCCTTGGAAAAGATTGCAACTGTGTTGTGAATTGCCACGAAAAACAAATTCTTAAAATTTATAGTACTCAGTTAGTTATTATTGAAATTCTTACTGTATTTTCATTTTTCAATAAATACCATAATTTATTTCATTACAATTCTAGACATTATTTTTTCATGGGGGGCAAAATTTGAAAACATAATTCCAGGGTGTTAAGTATAATATTTTACCAATAAATTACCCAAACAATAATTTTTATCTGTGGAAACAAAAACTTGTGAGTCAAAGGGTTAATGCAAGAAACCAATATTTAAACATGAATAAAATTTCGTTATTTTATTAATTAAATCTAAGTTAAATTAAATTTTTGTCCCATGTTATGTGTTTCATTTATTTATAATTCCCAATTTTAGAAAAAATATAAACAGTACCTACACACTACATTACGGCTTTTTCAGTAAAATGATAAATATTTCTATTCATGTGATAACGGTGTTAAAAATGTTTTGAACAATACTGGCGACGACATATTTATTATCGATAACTCTCCAAGACAAGATAATTAATTATGCATTGTGTTGATGAGTCAATGCTTTATTAGCAAGACTGCATTTATACGATAACCATTAGTGTCATAAAAAATACTAACAATTCATTCACACCATGTTTACATTCTCTTTTAGTTCTAATGGATGTACTTCCGCTTTTAAAGTAATTATAATTGTTTACGAGACGAGCGGCTTTTGGTTTTTAATATAGAAGGCTCTTATCTTCTAAGATTAGATAATTTTAAAAGTTTAATTACAAAATTATTAAATATTTATATATAGTCATCATCACCTAGCCCTTTGCGTCCACTGCTGGATATAGGCCTCTCTCATTTTTGTCCATTGTGATCTATCTTGAGCACTTTTCATCCAATTTCTTGACATTTTCTTGAGATCGTCAGTCCAACGAGTATGGGGTCTTCATCTACTTCTTTTGACTAACCTCGCCTTCCACTCAAGTTCCTGTAGTTCAAGTAACTCCTGTTCTTCGTCTTAAGTCTTCATTTCTAACTCGGTCACGAAGCGATATACTCAGCATTGACCTTTCCATTTTTCTCTGAGCTATTTGCAGCGTTTTAGAACTTGTAGCTGTCAATGTCAAAGTTTCGGCACCATATATCATCACAGGCAACACAAATTTAAAGATGTCTTTAAGTTTTCCATACGCTGCCCATGCTAGATAGGTTAATAATAATCTACCGCACATACATCAAGTGGCAAATTTCGAAGTGGACAGATTTTTATACTATATGAGGGCTTCTCAAACTTATTCGTGCTGTGACGCCCTTGCGACTTTGCTATTTTTTGCGATGCCCCCTCAACCCAACCCGCACTAATACTTACCAGTTTTAGTACAAGCCTAGTAACAAGTTGGAGTTATAACAAAAACACTATTTAAACATTTATATATTTTATTAGAAATTAAGAACGAAATCAAAACAGGCACAAAATGAAAAGGGTTATTTATGTATGTAACTGGCTGGTTAATTTGAGAGATGTACTTGCTTTTTTGAGCACAGCTTATGAAACCGTCAGTTTGGAAATTGCCACTCTCATTTTTTTTCCAAGTTTATGTTTGATCTATACTTATTTTTAATTGTAGTTTTTAATGCACAAGTACGAAGTCGCAAATGGTAATAAAACCTTTAATGCAGCAGTTCTGATGGCATCATATTCATAAGAAAATGAGCTCCAAAATTCATACAGTTTGTCCTTGTCATATTGAAGCTTTACGCTGAAATTACAGGACAATTCTGTCAGTTGTTCTTCTTCCTGTGTTGAAATGTCGATGGCATGGATGACAGGAAAGGGTTTCCGATCCACTCATATTGCTCCATATGTGTTCGCTCAATGATAACATGTGTTGTGTAAATATATTTTTTAAAGAGGGATCAATGATTTTTATTGATTTTTCTTGTAGAATACATTGCAAAGCAGGGAATAGTCAATTTCTCGATCTTCTAATTTTCTCTTGCATAAGAGCAACTTATTCTGAATTCAACGTAATGAAACGACTTAATAAATGCTGTCATGAATAGATACTAAGGATGAATTTGAAAAAAACTAAATGCGTGGTCATGGTTAAATCAGCAGATGCAAACATCCAATTGATTGTTGAGGATATTGTAATTGAGAGTATGGATACCTACAAATACTTAAGAACATGGATAACATGGATCAAATATAGACCAAACCAAAGAAATTAATATACGTATTGAAATAGCAGGTGCATCATTTGTAAAACTTTAAAAGATTCTTTGTTGTAGGTATATAAGGTTAGGACTAAGCCTAAGAATGCTTCAGTGTTACGTATTTACTACTTTTATTTATGGGTTGGAAGCATGGATATTAAAACAAGCGCATCTTTGAATTTTGGTGTTACAGAAGAATCCTACAAATATCAGGGACTGAAAGAATGTCCAATGCAGAAGTTACCAGAAGAATAGAAAATAAAGCTGAAATAATGTTGGATTTGTATGAATAATATAAGGATTTGTCATTCAAGATTATTACGTGAACTATATAATTTTTTCACATACAGACGCAGATGCAGTATGCTTTCTACATTTTTAGCTGGTTTTGAAAATGTCACCTAGATGTCGTTTAAGCAAATCCCATCTCTTCTGTATGAGAGTTGGAAAATTATCAATGCCAACGAATTTATTTGACTGAAATTTGTTAATAGTTGCACCAGGACAGTTTTTAAAATACTAAGTACTAAATTTCTAATTTTAATAATCCATTCCCAAATTCATGCTTTATAATTCAGTATTTCAAGATTATCATTTAAATATCAGTTATATATCTATTTATAAAGTGAGTCATTAAAATATCTTAAAACTACTCATTCATTTATAATAACCGTGTAGTAAAACCGACCTTGAACGTAAATTAAAAAAGAAGTTAACTGTTCATTGCTACTTGAATTAATTTACATTATTATTATTAACCAAAAATATTTTTAGAATCTTTTGAGTTATTAGCAATAAAAGATGTTCTAAATAAAATTCTCTATAAGTGTGTCATCATCTGGCGAAGAACAGTTACCTATCGAGTATTTTTAGTTCAACGATTTAACGGGATTTGAATATGAAATAATGAAACTTTTTATGAACCAGTAAGTTATCACGACGATCTTTTTGTATTAACCACAAGCAGTATCTATTGTATGATGTAAATGTGCTGTTCTAGGTGGTTTAAGAACATTGTAAAAGGCAATATTCACATTTATGTTTACCGAACTTGTTGGACGTGAGTTACGGAACAGATTATTGCAAAGAACTTATATATTGACTTTTCTAGGGTGCCTTGAGAGATTTTGTGGAGAGCAGTAAATTTAAAAGGAGTTCCTAGGTGAATAGATACCTTTCAAAGGCGGGAGCTACGTAATATTCCATATTGGCATATTTATACATAGTCTATACAAGTGACTGTTCTATTCTTTATCACCGAATTTGAAAAACCTTCCTTTATGTGGACAACAATTTTGTAAAAGTAAAGGCTTTAAAAGTAGCCTAATAGTACAAGAGTTAGTGCAGCACCAATTCAGCACAGTTATATAGGTAGAACTGTCAGAAGAGTCACAAGCTGAATGCTAGCCTGGTGATTCTACACACAGCCACGGAAGAAACTACAACTACCTGAGGAAAGGATTTATTATTATTAAAGGATATTAGCCGAGATTATGTCTTATTTTTTATTAATCCATTTCCCTTCAATTCAGTAGTCAGTAGTAGTAATTCAAGAGTAAGTACTCGATCAGTGACTAGAATGGTTGGCATTTCTAAAAACATTGTTCATAAGATATATACGGAACAACGATTACATCCTTACCATTACCAACGAGTACAAGATTTACACCCAAGCGATTCACCTCGAAGATTATAGATTTATACATGATTTCTAAACAAAATTGCCAGAGAACCCGAATTTCCATGTGTTGTGTTCAGATAAAGCTTATTTTACGAGATTATGGTATGTTTAACTTTTACAATTGCCAAGTGCGGAATGAATATTTATTATTTTATTTATTATTACTAGTATAAATTAATGGGCTGTGATTATTGGTAATCATCTGATTGGACCATAAGAACTTCCTCGAAGATTAAATGGAAAAACCTACTTAATTTCTTTACAACATGTTCTATCGATACTTTGACGTACTAATACGAATACGCTGTGAAATATGATTTCTTCACGATGGGGCTGCAGCAGATCTGAGCAGATATATTAAAAATCAATAAATCAATAAAATCAATAAAATAAATCAATAAAATTTCCCAAACACTACGTGTTTGGGAAAGAAAAAAAAAGAAAGATCTTGATGAAGCATCAGGACAATATAGGATAAGAACTAATAAAGAGCTTGAAGAACTTTACCCAGACGCCAACATCATAAAAGAAATAAAGTCCAGAAGACTCCAATGGGCAGGACACCTCAGAAGACATTCTGACGAACGAACAGTAAGACTGGTGTGGGAGGAAGTCCCAACTGGAAGGAGACCACGCGGACGCCCTCGTCTTCGGTGGCGAGATAATATAGCAGGAGACCTAAGCACTATGGGCGTGGAGAATTGGATGGAGGTTGCTCAAGACAGAAAACAGTGGAGGCATGTTGTCGAGTCGGCTAAAACCCACGAAGGGTTGTAACGCCACGGAGTAGTAGTAGTAGTAGTAGTAGTAGTAGTAGTAGTAGTAGTATTAAAAATCAATATTTTCCTCTTCTTTGGATAGGTAGGAATGGACATGCTCTGTGGCTACTCAGAACGCTGGAATGCAATATTATGGATTTTTATTTTTGGGAATATCTAAAATCATTAGTATACGATTACCAGGATAAAACTGAAATAGAAGTTAAATTGCGACAACGAATTTTTGATACTGCTGAAATATTCCGACATAATTTACATACTTATGATATTATTAACAATAATTGGATTCATCGAAGAAATGCTTGTATTCGTTCAGGTGGTGGTCACTTTGAACATTTATTGTAGTAATAATTTTTCATGTACCAAACCAGTATAAAAATCTTAATTACTAGTTATTTAATAAAAACAAATATGCCTAACGAACGATGATTTATAATAGCTGATTCAGAGTAATTAACGAAATATAACAAGGAGAACAACGTTGCTTGATATATTTGCTTTTCTGTGGACAATAATCAAATTCCTTCTTTTTTTTGAAAACGATTGACTTTAAAAAATCCTACTCTCACGTCCACGAAGACATATCATGTCGCGTAACCACTAGGTGCATGGCGTACAATGGGAGTGCATTATGTAGCAAACAAAAGAATGTAAAATGCGAGTCTCGCCTTTTACTGGAACATATCGGCTAGGAGAATGAACCCCAATAGAAAATTCGGTCCTCTAAGGATGTGGGTTAAGTCGTAAGGCCAGCGACCTTACAATGGTGAAAATTCTACAGTACTAAAAAACCCAATGAGCCTCGATTACAGGACGGAAATTACAGTAGACGAAAACAGCAACGAAAATGGACCATGAATTACGGAATCTGGAATATACAGGGAATCCGAAACAAGCAACAAGAAATTATGCAGGAATTTGTAAATTAAAAATTAGATATAGCCAGTCTCTCTGAGACTAAGAAAAAAGGAAATGGAAGCAAAAAATTAAAAGAATATGTACATTTCTTTTCAGGAGTGGGAAAGGATCAAAGAGCAAGGGCACGGATATCAATATTTGTACACAAGAAATTCGAACATATATTAAATCTTGGGAAGCATACAACCAACGTTTTATTAAAGTGACGATTCTCCTAAGAGGAAGACAAATAACAATTTTGGGGGTATATGCCGTAAATGATGACTACTCAGTAAAGCTTTTGAAAAAGACTTTAGAAAAACTCTGAACGAAATTCCTAACAGCCATGAGATTATATGCGGAGGAGACCTTAATGCCAGAGTAGGAAAACAAGTACAAAGTAAAGTGGTAGGCATGCATGGAGAAGAAACTATTAACAACAACGGAGAAAGACTCATAAATATATATGAAATGAGGTTGAATGCTCGAATAAATGAACTTTGAAAATAAGGCTATTATCGAGCACAAGTTAATTAAATCTAGCCCAAGTACTTTCGCTTAAAATAGCATCTTCAGGGGCATCTGAAATAAGCCAAGAAAACGTTTTTTAGATGAAGTAAATTAGTTAACTTCGATAAAAAACTGAAGAAAAAGAGTTTTTGAGATTAACGTTTTAGACTTACTTCGTCAAAATGTGAACTATCCGGCTTTCTAACTATCCGAACATTCTACGCTTGCCGGATAGTTCACATTTTGACGAAGTAAGTCAAAAACGTTAATCTCAAAAACTCTTTTTTTTTCATCCATTAACTTCGAGTTTTTTATCGAAGTTAACTAATTTACTTCATCTAAAAAACGTTTTCTTGGCTTATTTCAGATGCCCCTGAAGATGCTATTTTAAGCGAAAGTACTTGGGCTAGATTTAATTAACTTGTGCTCAATAATAGCCTTATTTTCAAAGTTCATAAATGTGTGCCAAAAATCTCTTGATGATTTGATCATGTGAGTCAAGAGATGCATTTTGAGGACGACACTCGTAACAATCCCTGAAATAAAAGATTTATTCTTTTCTTTAACCTTTCTGAGTAACCTTTCACGAGCACTTTCAGAAGAGTGCTACTCGCTTTGTATCCTTGCCTTATATTCCTATCTCTATTATAGTCGTTGGTCTGTCTGGTATCCCACTGTATAAGAATTTAATAATGATTCACACTCTTTGCTAGCTTACTAAACTTTATTTTGTAGGTAGTTACTTCTATCACTTCTTCTCTAGCACTTCCTTTTTGTAGAAATTTGTTTCCCATCAGAATTATTATTTTATTTACTACTTTAAATTTGACAACCTTTTCTCTATCTCATGCAATTATTATCCCTTCTCTCTCATTTGCCCTGATTTTAGTTAATTGCCAGTAAATAATATAATTTAGAATATAATGTGGTATTTTTGCTAGAAGCTATTCATGTAAAAAGTTTCTAAATTAATTCTAAATAACCTAAATCAGTGGTGCTTATTACGATTATCGTAAACGAAAGGTAAATTACCGACAATATCACAGAAAACAACCGCTTTGAAATCTCAAAACATCAATTACGTAGACAAACATTTAATTCCATAGCATTACCATAATCTATTTCTCTCACATATTAATAGCATCTGTACAAAGAGTGAGAGGAGAATTACGCGGAAGTGGGTCAGGCCATGAGCCCTGCGGCATCTATGAACGGAAATATGTTAATAGTGTCGGTGTACGGTAAACAACATCATTTGGCGATCAAGGTTATTGCTGGTAGTAAACTTATAAAGTACCTATTCATACGGCATTGCCGTCGTTTGCATGAGAAATATTTACAGGGTACTGCATGAGATCTTACCTTAGGATCGGTATTATTTACATTTTAGTTTGACACAGCATTTTTATCACCTTGTTCACAAGAAACGTTCGATTTTTGATTTGGTCAATTAATCATTTGATCATTTGTCAATAAAAATCGATTCGAATCGATGAGCGTTTCGATAATCATTTCTAATTTTGATCATTTCGGACATTGTACAGTTTGGGGGTACAATGCTAGAAGTGGACTGCTGTTTTTCTTTTTTATAATTCAATTTTTAGCCCCATATGTCATAACACTTCGCACTAATGTTTTATAAATCTGTGTTTTTTGTGTCTTCATATTTAGGTGTCTATCCCACCATACTGAGTTAAGTTGTCGGATTGCTGTTCTTGATTGTCCTAATCTTTGCTTAATTTCTTCCTCTGTTGTTGCCTTTTCTGTGATTGTAAACAGTTTATTCTTTCCTTTGATTGTTACGTTGCCGTCAATCTGTAGATCTTCGTTGTCTTCTTCACTTGTAGATAGGTACTCTGTTTTCGCGAGATTAATATCTAGGCCAATCTTGGTATATTCTTCTTTTAGTTTCTTCATTATGTAACGAAGGTCTTCTTGGTCTTGTGCCATCACTACTTGATTGTCTGCAAAGCTTAAAGTATATAGATAGTCGTTTCGTACCGGTACTCCATGCCTTTGCATTTTATTTTCCATATAGTCAAGTTTAAGTATATTTTGAATAGGGTTGGAGATGTGGAACAATCCTGTAGGTGAAGTAACAATCCACTTTTTGTTGAGGTGAAGTCTCCTATGATTCTTATTCCTGGTTTAATGGACACTTTATTTTCTTTATACAGAGCCTTTGTAGCTTCTACGAGTTCTATCTGTATTTCTAATTTGTAAATTGTCTACCGTAGTTCTGACCTTGGTACAGAGTCATACGTCTTTCTCAGGTCCACAAATGCCAAATGTGCATCTCTATTTTTTGTTTTTTTCTTTTCCAACAGTTGTTTCAGTGTGTATTTGTGGTCTATGCATGATCTTCCTGCCATGAAGCTTGCCTGATCCTACCCGATTTTGCCTTTTATCACTTACTCTATCTTCTATCGCAGTATCTTCCCATTGATAATATTACGCTTATTTCTATATTGTTTTCGCATCGTTTTGTATCTCCTTTCTTAAATATAGATGTCATATATGCCTCCGTCCATTTCTTTGGGAGCTGTTCTCCATTTACGGCTTTCTGAAATATCCATTTTATCATCCGGTGTAATTTTTTTGAGCCGTATTTTATAAGCTCAGGTGAGACACCTCCAGGTCCCGGTGCTTTCTTATTTTTAATTGCTTTTATGGCGAATTTCATTTCCCTATCTGTTATTCATATTTTTTGTTATGGGATTCTGCTTCATCTTAGCCTGTTTTCTGTTCCAATGAATTGTGGTCTTTGTCCTCTTAACAATTCCTTGTAATAAGTCCTTCCATTCGTTGTCCTGTATATTTCCCAATTTAATTTTTCCTTTTGAGTTTTATTTCAATCCTCTCAGTACTTTCCATGACTCCAAAGTTCTTGTAACTCCTATGTATGTTACTTTTATTGTGTTATTTGTTTTTTCACTTCTTTATCTTTTTCTCTATATTCTTTATTAACTTCATCGTTGCTTGTAGTCAGCCATTTTCTGTATAGTTACTTTTTTTCTTCAATTATTCTTTTTATTGGTTCATTTATTTCATAATAGTGCTGTTTATTTGCTGTATGTTCTTTCTCTCCAAGGGCTTCGAATGCCGCTTGTTTTATACTCGCCTTTATATGCTCGTATATTTCTTCGATGTTGCCGTATCTGAATTCTATTAATTTTTGGTCTAGACGTTGTTTGTCCCGCACATACTGAAAGTATAAAATCAGCTAAATAGGGTAAGACCGGTCGTCACTAGACATTGAGGAGTAGGTCGATTGAGACCTCAGCCTCAGTGCCGTTAGACGGTTCTCATATTTCTGAAGAACGAGATACTGGTACGTCAAGGCCATTCGTACGTAAGGTACGTGAGGCGAGTAGGCAAATTTAGAACCCAAACTCGAACAGAACCATATCCCTCTTGATAATGGCTCCAAAATGTCAAGCTTTAAATTCTCAACGCGGTTTTTCCCGAAAACTTAGTAATTTTCCTATAAAACAATTTTTCACCAAAACAATTCAATATTTTTTAAAAATCTGCCATCGAATTTGTTGTCTACTTGACATTTTGTCAACGTATCAATAAATTTCTTTATCAATGGTCTATTTATGATGGTAGACGATATCGTAATGACATAATTACACAATACCATATACAAAGGCTGATAGAAATATATTTTTGTGTCACCTCTGAGTGGGGTCTTATGCTTTAGCTAAGTCCATAATCATAATTCTCTTTTCACCTCCGAACCGTCAAATTATCACTAGTAATATCCCTAGGACATTGATAACAGACGAGATAATTTCATGAAAATCGAAATCTCGTCCCTTGGTAACAGCACGAAGCCAAGGGCTGAGTGCTGTTACCAAGCAACGAGCTTGAGAAATTTGTCATGAAATTATGAGGCATTCATCAATGTCCGAGGGATATTCGGCGGATAATTTTTCGAAAAAAGAAATAATAACGAAACATTTATTTATTAAAAGTACAATTAGTGAAAGTACAATTATTAAAATTTAAGTTAACATTAGATTCGTTGCTGTTCTCTACTATAGAAGATCTATAGTAAATTCCATGAATATTCCCCAAATATATTTGTGACTGTAGGTTGTATTTCTGGGAATTTTTCTTTGATTAGCGCATTTATACTTTGAACATTCTCATTGCCGAAACGTGACATTTTGAAATTTATTTGGATGAAGTTGTCAAACTCGATCGTGTTGTCATAGGGATTGAAAATTGCACTGAATGCAATTATCAGTCTAATGTTGACATGATTGGGTGAAATTGTTCCACATGACACAAAATGACGAAATTTGAATGGTTGTTAGAACAGTCGAAAAATTATCAGTAGTAATATCCCTAGGACATTGATAACAGACGAGATAATTTCATGACAATCGAAAGCTCGTTCCTTGGTTCCATCGTTTCTATCGATGAGGATATTCTCGGTGCCAGTAAACAGTTCCAGAAATTACGTTGATTATAAATAAGCCGCTGAGGCGACCTTTGCAGATTCGTATTAGCGAATTGTTTTGTAAGCGATATCAATATGAATTATTGTAAGCGATAATTATTAATGTAATTAGAATTTGTGATATTTGTAATTTGGTGAGTTTTTTGGAGATAAAATAAAGTTAGGTAAACCAAATTTGCTTCAATTAATCTGTGAATCGAGAGAAAAACGCCATAATATAGTAAATAGGGATAAAATAAGAAACAATAAATTAGGGAGTTTGGTTAGATATAACAATTTAAATAGTTTAATTTAAAAATCGTTTATAAAAGAAATATAAATTAATTATATACATTTTATAAAGAATTTTAAATAAAACTTTTGTGATTCATGGTAGGGGAACTTGGGTCACAGTGAACCATGTTACACAGTGAACCAGCAGCCCCCACTCTTTGCCTATGCACTTTATCGCCCAACTCTATTCTTCAAATATCTGCTGGTTTTACGCGACACCTTACTACTTTAGTTCGCATCAAGCTAACATAGTGTGTAGATGTTTATTTCGATATCTGCTGAACGGTAAGTCGAATGCTTTTTTTCACATTGTTGTATTTATTTGTTTTGTTCCAAGCCTGGCGGTAAATTCAGATCAATTATAGTTCCAAGCTACTTAATAGGTCTTTGTACATACTGTTTATCTTGTCTTTCAAATCAATGTAGTTTATTTTTGTTTAAATAAATTTTTTAGTTAAATAGGTGGCGGTGGGTAACAGCGAACCATTGACGAATGGGTTACACTGAACCTGGTTCACTGTAACCCATAATGGTTTACTGTGCAAATGTTATACAAGGCCGGTTGTTCGAACGCTAATCAACAATGATTATTATCAAATATTTAATTACTGTCACCAACTGTCAATGTCAACTTTAATTGGGTTGCTGAAAACATAATAAATTGAGTACAATTATGAGATTAGTGAATCAATTAACATAACAATTATTAACATAATTGATTAACTAATTTCATAATGGTAATCGATTATGTTTTCAGCAACCCAATAAAAATTGACATTGACAGTTGGTGACAGTAATTAAATATTTGGTAATGATCATTTTTGAATAGCGTTCGAACAACCGGCCCTTAGAATGTATGCATTTAATTTCATTAATCATAATTTGGTTTATGATTACGTTTATTTATTGTTTCAGATTCAAAATGCCACGCAACCGAGTTAGAAAAACAAACATTGGCATGCACAGTGAAGAGCAGATGCGAAGTGCTTTAGACCTCATATCGAGAGAAAATCAAAGCATAAGAAGTGTGGCAAAACTTAAAGGGATTCCTTATCCGACTGTTAGAAGATATTGGCAAAAATTTAAAAATACAGATGAACCAATACGGCTAACTCCTAATTATGAAGTGAATAAAATTTTCACAGCCATCCAGGAAGAAGCACTGGCCAATTATATTGTAAAATGTAGCCAAATGTTTTACGGGTTAACACTGCTGGAATGTCGCCAGCTGGCCTACGAAATGGCAATAGTCAACAACGTCAAAATTCCTGAAAAATGGAATGATCGAAAGCTTGCTGGCATGGAATGGCTATACAATTTTAGAAAGCGACATCCCCGGTTAAGCCTTAGGACACCTGAAGGATGTAGCCTGTCCCGAGCTACGTCATTTAACCGACATAATGTGAACATATTTTATGATAAGTTACAAGAAGTTATGTTACGTAAGCCCGAATTTGCTGATGGGACTAGGATATATAATCTTGACGAAACTAGTTCCCTGACCGTGCAAAAATCTCAAAAGGTGCTCGCAGCGAAAGGACAAAAACAGGTCAGCAAAGTCACTAGTGGTGAAAAGGGAACATTAGTAACAACCTGTTGTATCGTCAATGCTTCCGGCAATTTTTTACCACCAGTCATGATTTTTCCTCGTGTCCATTTTAAGCATCACATGACAAATGGGGCTCCCACCGGAACGTTAGGATTGGCGACACAGTCTGGGTGGATGAATAGCACACTATTTGTAGACACGATGGAACACTTTATTAAATTCTCAAACACTAGCAAAGAAAACCCCAGCTTACTGATAATGGACAACTTTGAAGCTCATATTTGCATAAAAGCCATTGAATTGGCAAAGGAAAATGGTGTGACAATATTAACAGTTCCGCCTCATTCTACCGGAAAGATGCAACCCTTAGACGTTTGCCTTTATAAACCTTTCAAAACTGCTTACAATGCAGCTGTAGACAGTTGGATGATGCGGAATCCAGGAAAACCTCTAACAATTTATGAGGTAGCTGCTTGCGTTGGGGATGCACATATGAAGGCAATGACTCCGTCAAATATTTGTAGTTCCTTTAAGAATACCGGCATCTTCCCGTACGATAGAAATGTTTTTACCGACATAGACTTCTTGCCAAGTGAAGTTACTAACAGGCCCATTACTGAAAATAATGGGAATACTCCAGATGGCCAAATCTTCAATTCAGAAAATCCACTGGCAGTCGGAGCCGAACATAGTAGAAGTAGAACTCCTGACTCTGAGGCTGAAATATCTTTGGAATTTGTAACTCCGGATCAATTTCGAGGGCTGCCAAAGGCTGGGCCGAGAAAAAATACCAGAAAACCAAGACGAAAGGGTAAATCTATGATAGCCACGGACACCCCAGAAAAAATGGAAATTGAGGAGCGCGAAGCAGAAAAGCAGAGAAAGAAGAAAGCGCATCCCATAAAGAAAAAAGTGTTTCAAGAACCAGAAGATACAACAGATGAAGAAGATACGTTCAGTGTTCATTCTGAGGTAGAAGACTATTATGAAAGCGGTGATGAGGAGAATATTATGACCTCCGACTCTTTTAATCCATTAGAAAAATTACCCAGTGAAGGAGACTATGTGTTGGTTGAATTCAATGGGAAGAATGGTAAAGTCTATTACGTTGCTAAGGTATTACAAGAGGCCAAGGAACAAGAAGTAGAAGTAAGTTTTTTAAGAAGAAACTATAAAATGGAAAACACATTCCGTTTGCCAGACGTTTTAGACGTATCTCCGGTTGCACTGTCAGACGTAAAATTGATATTACCAAAACCAACTATTTGTGGGAATACTAAACGACAACAGTCATTCTATTCATTCAAATTAAATTTTACTCAAATAGATATACGCTAGTTTGTACTAGTAGTGAGTTATCAAAGGTTTTGCTATATCATGCGTTTTCTTTTCTCCAAGAAACCTGCTGATTCTCTGTACCACCATTTGGTTCATTGTTACCCATAGCCTGGTTCACTGTTCACAAGGACGGGGGCACACTGAACCAAGTGACGCTTTGAAAAATATATATTTTAACTAGTACCAAACATCTGGTTATATCATGTTTCACTTATGAGAGCAGAAGTTCGTACCTTATAGCATTCATCATCCAAATTTCAGACATATATGCATATTTTTTCCTGAGTTACACCACTCCAAATAAAAAGTGGTTCACTGTAACCCATTCTCCCCTATACAGCCAACTATAGGAATTTAAAAAGTGTATTTTGTGATGGGATTTCCACAAAATAAAGATATATCGTATAAACAATAATACATGCATTATTTAAAAAACTCACCTATCGCTTTGGTATAACTCCACTGAGGAATTCAACTCCGCAAGTTGTTCTTTTAACAACTGAAGATTCGAGTTTACGAAACTTAACTCCACAGCCACCGTTTCTCGTAATTTTTTATTCGTAGTTGCCTTAAACAAGTTTTCGGCGCCAGCGCGTAAACGCAACTCCTTGTTAATCTCTTGGTTTAACTTTGATCGTCTGTTCTGGAGTTTTCCCCTGCATGTTGCTACCCTCGGATCTGATCCCTGAAACAAAAAGGATATCATAAGTATTTTATTAATATAACCAGGAAAAAACTAAATAGAATACTATAATGCTTTTGGTCGGTGACAGGCAGATGAGAGTGTGAAAACGGCTAGCAACCAAAAGCACGGTTTTTTAGTCTGGTTCCAATACTGAAAATTGTGCCCTACCCTCCCCCCATTCCATATACATTTTTTAATTTCCAACAATGATATATTCATATATGAAAACCAGTTTACCTATGAAAGGCACCAGATGATGTTGTAATATTGTCAATGAAAGTTAAATATCTTGTTTTTTATATGAGATTACTTAAAATGTTCATAGATTTGTTGTTTCTAGAAGTAAACGAAGTTAGTGTGGGTTACAAGCATCGAGCAAAAAGACAAAAGCGGGAATGTAAAGGTAGTGGGGGCAAATATATTGTTAGACAGGAAGTGCGATCTTTAGAGGCCACATTAAACAAGGAAAGAGAGTCTCTCTCCTTGTTTGACATTAAATTTAGTTGGGTTATGTTATTGTTTGTCCCAAATGTCACATGAAATCTTATTTGTATTGAAGTTTTTTAACAATTGTGTCGCATTTTAGACTCTTATCATTAATAATTAATTAAAACTTTCTCGTCTAAGACACATTCTGAAAAATATTATATAGCCACTGTTGATAAGTGTCGGAAAATTTAAATTTGGCGCATTCGCATTTCCGGATATGTCCGCCATCAGAGGTCACTTTTTTGGTCTCCTTTTCATAAGGATTAGATTTCCTCTTTTTTCTTATTGCTCGATGGTTACCAAGGCAGCTACTGTGGCCATGACTATGCTCACAATAACCTACAGTATTTACTTGCGTCAAGACTTCTGTTAGGAAAAATCTACGAGGAACCGAATAATTTTTAAACCAGTATTCAGTAGGCACTTTAGATTGAATCTACGCATATGAGAGGAAATGTGTTTTTTCCATGCTCGTTTCCATTATTCTTTTACATTATTTTTAATGATTGTAGATATATTTGGATGAGAATATTCAGTCAACTTTCCATCTCTATTGGCTTTTTTGCTAATAAATCAACATGTTCGTTAAAAATGATACCTATAAGCGTACCATGTTAACTTACAAAAAATATACTTCCCTTTGTTCTTTATAGATTTCATCAAGAATTTTTTAATTTTAAAAACGTAACTATTTAATTTAAGATTTGGACATATTTAAGTATTAAAATATTGAAGGTCTCCAAATTCTACTTATGTAACAATAAAACACTGAAAACTTTGTTTTCAAACTTCCACAAAATTTATTTTAAATTTTATCACTACAGCTGTTTTGGCTGATAGCCTTTCTCAAGTGATCTATTTTTGGCTTGGGTTTACAAATTTATAGTCTCTAATGAAATAGGTTCGGGAGGGGAGAACTGTTTGTCTCAAGTTGGTCATTCAGAATTATATCTGTTTTTTAATTTGTTGATTTCCATAGATTCTAACAAAGATAGCTTAAGGCCTTTATTTTGAATGTGAAGAATTTTTAATTTGTCATTAAAAGAATGATTATGATCTAGAAGGTGAAGTGCGTATGTCGAATCTATTTTTCTATTCTTGAAAGCCCTTTTATGTTCTGCTATTCGTTTATCAAAGTTTCTACCAGTTTGACCGATGTAAGTTTTTGGGCAGTCGCCACATTGAAGTTTGTACACACCACTATTTAAGTGTTTTTTATTTTGGCTCTTGTTATTTTTAATATATTTGCCTAGGTTGTTATTTGTTCGGAAAGCTGGTGTTATTCCTTTCTTTTTTATGTGTTTGGCAATTTTTGTTGTTATTTTGTCTGTATATGTAATCGAGCAGAAGGTACTGGGTTTTTTCTCTGGTGGTGAATATACCAATTTCAGGGCTTTCTTGTGTAGTTTTTGATTTAACATTTTAATAATTGTTTGTTCGTTGTATCCGTTGTTTACTGCTATTTGCTTAATTATATTTAATTCTGTCTCAAGGTTGTCTTTTGACATCGGAATTTCTGTTAATCTATGTAACATACTATGATAAGCTGCCAGTTTATGTTGTGTTGACTGGGATGATGAATTGTGTATAGTGGTGTCAGTATGGGTAGGTTTATGAAGATTTGTTTATTTCAGGGCTTTCTTGTGTATGGGTACACAAGAAAGTCCTGAAATTAGTATATCCACCACCAGAGAAAAAACCCAGTACCTTCTGCTCGATTACATATACAGGCAAAATAACAACAAAAATTGCCAAACACATAAAAAAGAAAGGAATAACACCAGCTTTCCGAACAAATAACAACCTAGGGAAATATATTAAAAATAACAAGAGCCAAAATAAAAAACACTTAAATAGTGGTGTGTACAAACTTCAATGTGGCGACTGCCCAAAAACTTACATCGGTCAAACTTTTAGAAACTTTGATAAACGAATAGCAGAACATAAAAGGGCATTCAAGAATAGAAAAACAGATTCGACATACGCACTTCACCTTTTAGATCATAATCATTCTTTTAATGACAAATTTAAAATTTTTCACATTCAAAATAAAGGCCTTAAGCTATCTTTGTTAGAATCTATGGATATCAACAAATTTAAAAAAACACAGATATAATTCTGAATGACCAACTTGAGACAAACAGTTCTCCCCTCCTGAACCTATTTCATTAGAGACTATAAATTTGTAAACCCAAGCCAAAAATAGATCACTTGAGAAAGGCTATCAGCCGAAACAGCTGTAGTGATAAAATTTAAAATAAATTTTGTGGAAGTTTGAAAACAAAGTTTTCAGTGTTTTATTGTTACATAAAATGAATTTCCATCAAGTAACGGTCGAATCCATCAAATTCTACTTAATCGTATTCACGAAATAGGAGAGGAAATGGGATTAAAATTAATTCAAACCAAACCAAATTTTTAGTCTTTTGTTGTAACTCACATCCAGACGCAAAGCGTCAATTAAATGGAGTCCACGTTAACAAGGTCATAAAATTGCATATTTGGGAACTGTCATAACAGACCAACTAGATCCAGATATATAAATAAAATGCAGAATGCCAATGAACAAAACTATTTTTGTGAAAATAAAAACATTTCTTTGCAATAGACATCTCAGTTTTTAGAACTAAGACAAAGAATGGTTAAGTGCTATATTTGGATTGTACTTTTATATGGAGCAGAAGTTTGGACACTAAAATTATCCAATGTGAACAGAATTAAAGCATTTGAAATGCAGATTAATAGACGCATGCTGAACATATATTGGACAGCAAGAAAAACTAATAAGGAAGTACTAAGAAGAGTCAACAAAGATAGAGAATTGCTTTAGATTGTTAATCACCGGAAAATCTCTTATTTGGGGGGGGGGGGGAAACACATATAGTGGGGAAAAATTGATACAGAATACTACAACTCATCCTTAAAGGCAAAATAGAAGACCGTAGAGGTGTAGAAAGAAAACAAATTTCTTGGTTAAAAAATATTCTTTAATGGTTTCAGATATCAAATCTTCTTCTTTAAGTGCCGTCTCCCAATCGGAGGTTGGATATCATCATCACTATCTTTACTCTATCTACTGCTGCTCTGAAGAATTCTATAGCATTGCATTTAAACCAGTCCCTTAAATTCTTCAACCATGACAGTCTCTTTCTTCCTATACTATTTTCTCCGCTTATCTTTCCCTGTATTATCAGCCTTAGTAGTTCATATCGCTGTCCCCTCATTACGTATCCCAGATATTGTAACTTTCTTATTTTTATTGTGTTTATTATTTCACATTCTTTGCTCATTTCTCGCAATACTTCCGTGTTAGTTTTCTTCCATGTGTCCATGCTATTTTTAGCATCCTCCTGTAACACCACATTTCAAAGGACTGTAACTTATTTATGTGTTATTTATTGACTTGCTTCAATGTCCAGGTTTCAAGTCCATATTGCAGTATCGAAAACACATAGCGTCTCAGTGCTCTTACCCTCAGTTCTAATCTAAGGTCTTTGTTGCAGATAACTGTTTTCATTTTTGCAAACGCATTTCTTGCTATTTCCATCCTGACTCTTATTTCGGCTGTTTGAACATTATTGTCTGAAATCCAGGTTCCTAGGTATTTGTATTTATCAACCCTTTCTATCGGTACATTTCCCAAATGTATGGTTGTTGGTATATTTGTTTTCTTTGGAATTATCATATATTTGGTCTTTTTTGTATTCATTTTTAGTCCATATTTTTCACAGAAACTGTTTGTTTTGTTTAGCAGTAATTGGAGTTGTTCCGCAGAGCTTGCCATAATCACGATGACATCTGAATATCTTATGTTGTTAATAGAACTTCCATTAATTATTATTCCTTCACTTTAAGATAGCAATGCTTCTTCAAAAATGGCTTCACTATATACATTAAATAGTAATGGGGACATAATACATGCCTGCCTAACTCCTCTCCTGATTTAAATTTCTTGGACTTGGTTCGTTATCTATTACGATTTGTGCTCTTTGATTCCAGTAGAGGTTTGTTATTATTCGTAAGTCCCTGTGGTCAATGTTTTTTGTCTTTAGAATTTGGACTAATATAATAATAATTTGGATATCACATGCAGGACAATTATTTCATGTGGCAGAAGAACAAGAAGTCTGTGCAATGGTGATCGCAACGTCAGATAATTCTGATACGACATGTGAAAAAGAAGAAGAGGGCTTGAGAGCGTAATTGGTAATATTTTATAATAATATTAATCTGAATTAGAAATTTGATTATACGAACAGTGGATGTCTTTTTGTGGACATTTCTGATTATATCAATATATTAATCCATAGCTTGCAATTGCTGAAGCGTACTTTTAGCTCATATTTTTTTAGACATGTATTCTGTAGTCCATTTTAAAACTGTCATGCTCATATATGTTTTAAATATCTCATTACATTGTCGTACAAAAAAATGTAACTACTTTCTCTTGTCGTTGTTTACTTAACAAGATATCAATCAGTTAACATATTCTTTTAAATTAGTATGACACCGTAACAGGTACAATACATTATAAATAAACTTATTACAGAACAATAAAATTTTAGTATTGTCAACATTTGTAAGACAACAAAAAAGGTATTTCTACAACTGGTTATATCTATAACAGTATACAAAACAACAAACGCTCAATATAAACATAAAAGGTATACATATTTTGCAAGGTCATAGTGTTAGGTAATTATTGTTGAAATTTTTATAACAAAGGCGAATAATGGTTTCAATTTATACTGGGCAGTCGAATGGAACGAAAAAACTATGAAGCATAGAAGTACGTCTATAGTTAGATTTTTTTAAACAAACAATGTATTAATTTAGTTATTATTTTTGCTACAACTGATTTTTATTTTGAAACTTTGTCAGTTGATATATATGACATATTCAACATAAAATTAAATACACAAAAACCATAGATATTTTCAATAAAATTCCGTACCGAATCTTTTTTTTTTATTGACCACATCAACCATGAAAGGTTATTAGTGGAGGTACAGTAAGTGACAAACAATTAACAACATTAAACATTTTTGATATGGTCACTGCTAAATTTAATGTAAAAATTAAACAAATAAAAATTGAATAAAAAATTCAAGTATCTAGGTATCCGGAATATCAGGTATCTTCAGTACCTAGCAGTCCAGAACAAAATGGCGTTTCTGAATGTTTTAACAGTACCATTATGGAAAAGGAAAGATGTTTAATTTTTGATTCAACTTTAAATAAAATTATAGTGTGAAGCTGTGACAGTAGCAGCATACATAATTAGTAGAACTGAAACTCGAACTTTATCTAATACCTGCTGTAATTTGGTCTGTTAGAAAGCCAAATGTGGAAAAGATAAAATTATTTGAGACATTACAAAGATAATATAAAGAGAACAGGACATCTAAGCTTCATCTAAGCACGAATGACACTAAACGCTGAATAAACGTCCAAATATTTCAAACCAGTTGAATACATCAGCCTTCTACACGTGCAAAATCAGTAATCTAAAATTATTTTGAAATAATAGTGACTATACAAAAAGAATTGAAAATTTCCAAAATATTCGATATTTTTGTCCATGAGTTTATCTACCATATTAATTATCTACGTCTGTCTGCTAATAATTATTAATAGTAGTTTATGCGGGTAATTTGTGTTTAAATTAACTAATAATTATATCTACTAAACAAGGTATAAAAGTTGAAAATTGTTTTTTAAAACTTTTTGTAACCAAATAACTTTACCAGCAAAATATTTAAGTAATATTAAGTATGAAAGTATTTTAATGACTCATAAAAAAACCATAAATCATTTATTTCTAATTGTGATACTGCTTGTTGCGCAAATTATGTAAAGGTAAAAAGATCTTTATTAAAAAACAAAATAGTGCTACTAAATGACTAAAAACTGCCAAGTCCAAATGTATAAATAAATCTGTACCCAACAAAATTCACGTTTTTTGTATACAGGGGGAAAAGTCTGTTATATTTGTTTTCTTATTATTTATAGATTTCCCAATGCATCTAGTTTTAGAGCACGTACCTAAGTATTTAATATTTATTCGCAAATTTAAGGCTATAAAACATAAGACACTTAATGAACAAAACAATCATCATGACGATGACATAATAGATCTATTGCCTTACTACCGGTCCTATCCAAAATTATTGAGAGACTTATAAAAGCCCGACTTATGTCCTTTCTCGTTGAAAACAATATTTTATCACAAAGCCAGTTCGGCTTTTTATCTAATAAATGTATCAGTGATGCTATGTTTTCTGTACTACATGATGGTGTATCAAGCACTAAACAATAATCTTTACACTGCCTGTACTATTTTTTGAGATTATTCCAAAGCTTTTGATTGTATAAATCAGGACTTTTTAATAAAAAAACTAAATTTTTACGAAATTCGAGGTATTTCTTTAAATTGGATTTAATCTCTCTTATGGAGTAGGAAACAACTAGTTAGAGCAAATGATACTGACTTTAGTCACAAAAGCATTGTATGTTCAGTGTGTTCAGTCACAAAAGCATTGTATGTCATTGTATGTTTAGTTATTGTCATAAGGTTCAGTATTGGGTCCTCTACTTTTTCTTATCATCTGAAGGAACTCTAATATTGCAACTCTTCATGCAACCATAACTTTTGATCTACTTAAAATAAAAACCTGGTCCGACACCGAAACTTTTTATAAGCTTTGTCCATAAAATTGTACAAATTTTAGTGACAATAAAGAATATTTCTATTCTATTCTATTCACTAAAGTTTCCCTTTCTTTAAAATTAAGATATCCTATTATCATTTAATCTTCGCTTGTTCACTAATGGACATATAACTTCCTTATAATTTTCCATCTGTTTTGATCTTATGCCCCTTGCATCAAATTCTTATGGCAACGATTTACATCATAAATTTAACGTAACCTCTGCTTCGGTAGGCATGATCTGTTGGTCTCCATTCTTTTATCCGCTTTATCCATCTGTTATCTATCATTCAAGCCATGTGATCTGCCTAGTTTGCACTTATTGAACCACACGGATCTTTTTCACTGTCCTTTTTGGCATAGTCAACGTTTCCGCTCCGAAGTCAACACTGGCAAAACACACTAAATAAAGACTTTGTTTTTTAAGTTTTTCTTTTAAGACATATTGGTACGTCGGACGATTTGAAAATTTGGTTTACTTGTCAAAAGCTGTCCAAGTTAGTCTTATATAACGGATAAGCTTACCTTTTTGGTTATCTTTTTCTACGCAAATCTCATGACCCAAGTATTTATAGGCCATTACCTAGTATCTGGATCTTGTTCCTACGCATATACAGAGACTACAAGATTATTCGTCATCTGAATTTTAAATATATATATTTTCAATTCCCCTTATAGCGAGGAAAGGACGAGCTAATTTAATATTTCTTTGGCCTCATCGATCCTATCATCTACTAGCATATGAACTTCAAACCTCAGGTGGCTAAGCTAAGTTTTAATGATTTCTTCATAAACTGTTACATCTTCTGGGAACATACATCTTCCACTCTTCTTTTTGATGACCATTTTTGTTCTTTCAACATCAATGTTAATAGTGGTTTTTGCTCTCATTGATCTATGGTCATTCCCTGTTGAAAATGTATTTAAAACTGTTATATCTTTGGGGTGATACTAACTAAGTATAAAATGATACTAGCTCTAAGCGGAAATGGTAAACACCAACAAAATGACAACAATAGTAATAAAATATTGTATAAAAAAAGATTGGAGCAACAACTACCACAGGAATTCAAATATAAAACAACAGAAGAGTTACATAAATAAGAAAAGGAATACATCAAGCGGCCAAAGAAGCATTAGGTATAAGAGTAAACAAACTCAGAAAGACAAATAATTGGTGGAATTATGAACTACAGGAAATGGAAGAACAAAAGCAAAAATTATATCACAGATGGCTGGGAACAAAGGATCAAGAACATAAAAGAGAATATAGAGAAATGGTAAATAAATTTAAATCCACGATAATAGAGTCAAAAATCAAAGCTGGGAGAGAAAATATCAGGAATTAGATATGTACATTGGCGGCCGCAAATCAAGAGAATCCTGGAGGTTTATAAAAAACATCAGATTCAACAAAACAGAACAAATAGCCATACACTCCATACAGCCCGAAAAATGGGAAAAACACTATAAAACACTGTTAGTAGAAGAAAGACCGGAATACAAAAACATAAAGCCCTGATTCAAGGAGAGCCACCAACAATTAACATCAAAGAAACTAAAAAAGCTGTATCATTGTTGAAAAATGGACGTGCTCCGGGTCCAGAGGTGATATATGCAGAGTTAATAAAAAATGGAACCAACAAACTATTCGAGATACTAACAGAAATTTTCAATAGACACTTGCACAGAGAACCAGTGCCACAAAGTTGGAAAGAAGGATGGATTACATCTATCCATAAAAAAGGAAATAAGAAAGATTGCAATAACTATCGGGGTATAACTGTTACGAGCACGCTTAGCAGATTATATGGGAGAATTATAAAAGAACGCATATGCGAAGAATACCGTCCTTTTGAATCAGAAGAACAAAACGGATTCAGAGCAGGACGATCCACAATAGATAGTGTTTTCTGCTTATTCCAAATACTCGAGAAAATAACACTGGGATCTCGAGAAGTGCATTTACTTTTAGTATATTTAACAAAAGCATGATACCGTGCCTGTTGTAAAATTGTGGGAAGTATTGAAGAAAATCAGTATCAGCGTTCCACTAATCGACGCTATTAAAGATCTATATAACTACACAATATCAAAAGTTAAAATAGGAAATAAGGTTTCTAATGGTTTTCAGGTAACAAAGTGACTGAAGCAAGGTTGTTGTTTATCTCCCATACTATTCAATATATATATCGACGAAGCACTCAGGCACTGGAAAAACAAGTATAAAGGGATGGGGCTGTCTATTGGGGATGAAACGTTATACACGTTGCACTATGCACATAATTAGGTAGTAATTGCCCAAGATAAGGAAGATCTAGAGTATATGGCTAGAAAACTAATGGAACAGTACAAAAAATGGGGCCTTGAAGTAAATTTACCAAAAAAGCAATATATTTGCATAGGAGGAGAAAATACTGCAGATGACCTTAACTTAGAAGACAGGAAAATTAAGAAATGCGATCAATGTATATATTTGGGGGTAAAACTAATAAAGACAGGAAGAACTGATGAAGCCATAAAAGACAGAATAATCAAAGGGAAACGAGTTATAGGTGCATTGAATTCAGTACTATGGCAGAAAAAGATAAGACCGGAAACGAAAAAAAGAATATATAATACCATATTAAAACCAGTAATCGTCTATGCCTCAGAAGTATGGCAGTTATCACAAAAACTTAAAGGTAACCTATTGGCAGTTGAAATGGATTTTTGGAGGAGAGCAGCAAAGACTACCAAAAAAAATATTAGAGTAGGTACCACCAGAGAAAAACGAGGACGACCACCAACAACATCGATGCAAGGAATTTCAAAAGCAATGTCAGCAAGGAATCTATCTGCAGAAGACTGGCAGAATAGACAGGCTTGGCGAACGGGAACCCAAAGGCGGATTACGCTATGAACGGGATATATATATATATATATATATATATATATATATATATATATATATATATATATATATAAATATAACACTGTCTTTGATGGGTTGGAGTCAATAAAAGGGGCTATTTGTTGACTATTTTTTACTCGAGCTTTCAATTGTGATTACAATTTTTATCAAGAGCTTCTAAAAAATACAAAATGTCTTACAAAGTTGAACTAGAAATAAAAATTTTTTTGTTAACTCACCAAATAAAATTAGTTTTTTATATAAAACTACTGCTTACATATTAAATACAAAAAATATTAATAAAAAAATGTCTTATTCTAATAAATGTTTCTCTGCAAAATTTTGATGAAGTTTCTTAAGAAAAAAAAATTGAATTTGTAAACAAGAATAGAATAGCTACAACCAGCCTAAATGTCATAAATACTAACTTAAAAATTTTTATTTTTGACATATTGTCAAAATAAAATTTTTGTTTAAAAAATTCTTCTTTGTTTAGTTTTATTCACCATTGATTTGAATCACCATAAAGAAGAAGATTTATTCACCATTGATAGATGCCCGAAAAAATGTAACAAATACATGGAAAATTCAAAATGTGATATTTTACTGATTGCATATATAAATTAAATAGAAATTATCTATATAATTATAAATTTTGCTTAAATTTTGAATTTCTGACCTTTTGTTTAAATTATTATCACTTTTGCTAATATAAACCATTTCCAAAAAAGTTCTTTTAAATTTATTACTTTCATTAAATAAAATTTTAATATTATCAAAATCCATAATGGTCTTTGTCTATTACATGCTCTGCCAAAGCACAAGATGGTTTTCTTAATTCTACAATCACTCTTGTGAGAAATATAAAAAAAAATCACTCTTTTTTCTTACTGTTATATATATATATATATATATATATATATATCTTTATATATATATATATATATATATATACATATATATATATATATATATATATATATATATATATATATATATATATATATATCTTTGGGGATTCTTTCTGAAGAATGATATTCTTTGCGTAGATATAATTATTATACCGGGTCTATACTGTTAAAGTTGCATTTTTCAAACATATCTAAATTGGCAGTATAAATAAAATAGTAAACATTATGATGTAAAGTGGTTTGTTTATGTTTCAGCATAATAAAACTTACTAGTTTTTCTGTAAATATTTTTATATGTATCATTAATATATCATTATTAGATTTACTGAGAAAACGGCTTTCCAACTATAATTAAATAAATTAATTCCTGCAATCAACTAATATTTTCTTCTTTTTCATTACATAGATATTTAATAAACACGAAAGTGAATTATAAAAGGCGGCCTCAAAGAGTAAAATATTTAGAACTGGCACGACAAAAACAAAAAACCGGACTCCGCTAAAGAGAAATCAAAAGCCCGTAAACCAAAACGGCCTGCAAATCAATGATGATAATTATAAAAACAAACCACGACCATTAGTTTCTGTGTGGTAAACATGGTTTTTATAAGTCGTATTTTTAATTGTGGAAAGAAATGCAAAATGTAAAATTTGCCTGGTTAGTAGCAAAAGAGAAACCTACGAGTTTGTGAGAAAAGTAAATAAACTAAGAAAGCAAATATATTATAAACAGAAGAAAAATGAAAATGTTCAATGGCCTTGTATTAATAACATAATAGGTCTTTATTTTTGCATCCAGTTTCTTCACACGATCTGTTAATGTTAAGTATACAAATATAAAATGATATATCTAGCGATATTGATTTAATTACCAAAAAGATCATCAAAATTTATGTTGTTTAGATTGTTTAGTTGTAATTATATTAGAGAATATTAAGTAATTTATTTATTGATTTAAATCGACTTAAAGTTCTTATTTTTCGTGAGATTTATCGGCGAACCTCATATCTCTAAAAGAAACTCAAAGATTCCTCCAAAATCAGAAATCTGCAAATTGTTCACGTCATCAAAATTAGTGCTCTTATATTCTTCACTATAATTTATTTAAAATGCCTTTAAAAGATGTTGCAGATTTATGTTTTTACAGAAAATGGCAAAGCATGTTTTGTATTTTATTTTACAGTAACATAAACGGCGTTAAGTTGTTTTGTATTGAAATAATAAATAATTCAGGATTACAACCTTTTTGTTCTGTGGTACTATATTAATAAAAAAACAGGATAACCGCCCTTTTGGTATGATTTTACAAGGAACAGAACCTTATAATCAAAACTTAAATTAAAAAGCAGTTAATCATCTTCGAAACATGAAGAATTGTCTTCGTTAATAATTACAACTTTATTTTTTTTTGTTTTATAGATTTATAGAAGGAATGGTAAATAGAAGGTACACATTTTAGCAATTCCATTAGGTGGTTATATTTTGAACTATCAATTAGAATTGATTTTTCATTACTTATTTGGTCCAATATCTTTGGTAATAGACCATCGAGAGATCTTCTCATTTTCCTTATTGACAGTTTATAAATTTTCCTGAGAAAATGTTGTTTTATAAAATATAATGCAACGGTTGGTCTCTTTCGACTTTTAAGTGCACAATTTTAGAGGACAGAGAGGGTTCATTGTCTATGTTCCGTTTTCCATTAATAAACTGACTTGTCAATTCTTTACCCATTAAGTTAAAAAAGTCACTTGTTTTCAGCTCATAAACAATAAGCGGTTTTAAAGAACAGCAGGTCCCTATAAACTGGACTCATTCATGGAGTACAAAAATACTCATAGTAGGCAGTCTTTTCTTCTTCCTTTCAATCAGTCAAGTATTGTGTCTGCTTCGTTGTGTGTATGCCCTCTGAGTAAATATTTATGATGCATTATAAGTACTGAAGTATTATGGAGAGCCTACATATACATACAACATAAAGAAAAGTTTCGGTTATGGCCAAAGTAGTTGTCTAACCAAAATGTTACCCCTTCTGTTGTAGAAGGTAAAATTTTTAAACACATTATTATAGCGGAAGCTTCCTCATTGCCACCCCTTTTTGTAATAGATTCGTCCCACATGAAGCATGAACTTTCAGCAGTACTATCATTACAGACGGTAAAATTAAATGACCATACCTGCTTTAAATACAACGATTTTCCATTAGTTAACATAGGTGTGGAGAGGCATTTTTGCAAATCCATCGTTGCTACGATTTCTTTTAAATTCTGCTTGCATCTTATCTTATCCTGCCGTTTTAACTTGTATCTGTTTTTGCGTCATTCAAATGATCTGCCGTTTTCTTTAAAATACCTTCAACTCCATTAGGATCTGCCTCTTTTAGCTTATTTTAAAACTGTCACAGGTATCATATGTATCAATGTTAGGGGACTTGGAATGAGGTTGGACTTGGTAGAAAAAATTTCCTGGTACATAATTTTTTTTACGGCAAGTTCTTCTGCATACTTCTTCTTATTAATCCACTCTAAATATAATTTAGACCTATTGTGTTAATAATGACTTTTTGCAAAACAATTTATGTGTTCCATAAGTAATTCTTTTGTCCCTTCTAAAATTTAGTGGTTAGGTACATGATGACTGATTACTAACCCAGCTGCATTATTAATTTTCTTGTTTATTCACCTACAGACTATTTTCTCAGAGTTGGCAAGTATAGTTAAAAAATGTTGTGCAAACCCTTGTTTTAGATACGTTTGAGAGGAGAGTGTAAGTGTAAGAATGCTGTATTCGGCCCTTTTGATTGTCATTCATTCGACGTCTTCTACTAATAGTACCCACATCAACTGCTTGTGCAATAAATTGTCTTCTATGATCTCAGTCTGCTGGCTTTTGCAGAAAAAAATAAATATTTGCGTTTTAACATTATCCTGGATATTAGTAGTATATTCAAAACAACATAATCTATTACACGAGGGACCTACTTCTTTAGCTTTTTCCATTTCATTTTTAAAACCTACAAATTCCTCTCCCAATCGTCTCTTCTCCTTTGTCACGTTAAGTTTTCAAGTTGAAGGCTTCTGCTTTCTCTTTCTAGTTTCCTTTACAACTGTTTATATTTTATCTCCCTCGTTTACTTTAATATAGATATCCATGTTCAGTTTTTTGGAAAGCACCTTTCTTTATGTAGTCATGTTCTTGAATAAAAGTAATGTTTGTATTTTCCTTACAATCATCACTGATACTGCTATGATCTGATTCATGTGTTATGTCATCCACAGAGTTGTCAGAATATCTACTGCAAGAAAGTTCATCAACTATGTTTTCACTCTTAATTTCTTCAACCACGGAGAAATTTTCATTGGCAACGTCTTAATATCTACTACAAGAAAGTTTAGCAAATATGTTTTCACTCTCAGTTTATTTATCCAAAAAGAAATTTCCATTGGCAACATGATTAAAAATACCAGGCTTTAACTGACTCTAGGTTTTATGGTTCTGAACATCAGGAATGTCTAAATACAGACACGGCTCCTAAAGAAGAGTTAGCTTCGAAATAATTCTGAGCTTTACCGCCTTTATAGTAAACCTGATATTACTAGGTCCATTAAAATAAACAGGCTGCAGTGGCTAGACCATAAAGAGAGAATAAACGAGATGAATTTATTGATATTGATATTGATTGCATGATATTTACATATAAAACCAAAGAACAGATAGAGTAAGAAGGACAAGCGATCCAAAAAGTTCACGATTTAAGGACCGGGTAGAGAAAGACGACTTAAAAGTGTTAAGATTTCGAAATTAAACAACCAAGGTAAAGAATAAGGGAAGCAGGCCAAAATCCACTATGTACTGTATAGCTAATCATAAAAATTATTCGTGAGAACTTAAAAATTACAGTACTAAAACCATTATATAAAAAAGAAGACTTATTCAAAATTGGAATGGAAGTGTTTATTATCAGTATTAAATGCATTACAGCAATATATTCAAATTATCCATCAAATATTCCTTCTAAGATAAGCTTTGGGAAAGATATATGAGTATGGCATTGATAATCACCATTTGTTTGTGGATTTTATATGTGCCTATGACAACGTTGGCAGAGATGCACTATACAAAGCCATGGTAGAATTCAATATCCCAATACACATAGTGATATTGGTGAACGCAACCATCCCAACAGTAGAGTGTAAGGTTAGAGTGTAAAACCGAGTTTGAAGAATTTTGCAGGCACAAATAAGACTTTGACAGAGAGACAGTCTATCGTGCCTGTGTTGATATTTGTGGCAAAAACGTTACCTAGCCATCTCCTCTTTCTTAACATACAAACAAACACGCCGACACATGTTAAACAGCATATTAAATTAAAATGGGATAGACGCTGGATTCAGTTCTGTGAACGTACAGGCACTAACTCGTTTAAACTCCAACCAACAGTACCTGTAAACCAGTTTTACAAAGTTGTTGCACTAAGTTGAAACACAGTGTCGACCAAGCTAATATTAAAAGATCATGGATGTTTTCCGAAGCATTTGAGTTCTTCCATCAATCATCTTTAGTAAATCAAGTAGCTTAGCTGATCTCAATAATATATTCTCCAACTGTCCCTTACATCTTAACACAAGCACGTGGTTGCTATAAGAATTGCTGAAAGCAGATTTAAATACTCCCTTAAACTTAAATATACTGTTAAGTGAGGATACAAACATTTTGAAACTAATTATGATATTTCTGCAAAAAATCAAATTCAAGGTATGACTGAAAAATTGATCGCCTGAATGGACATTTCCCGTGAATTATGTATTGTGTGTTGTAATGAAGTGGCTCTGATGAACTCATGAGCGTAAACAATATCCTCCCTATACAATCCTGTATGACTGAATACTACTATTTATATGTAACTACGTGATTAAAGATTCCAAACAAAAGCCAACAAACAAAAAAAAACTTTGATTAACAATTAGCAATAGTTGTACAATTATGATACACTAGTAAGAATGATAAAAGTAGTAAATATAAATGATTTGCAAATGAGTGTATTTTTAATTGAGATAAAAGAAAGAAAACGGTCTTGACTAACTTTACTTAATTTTTATTTCTATATCTTAGTAAATAGCAAATATAAAATTGGTAAGAACTGAGTACGAAGCAGAAATTAATAGCACAAAAAGACAAAAATCCAAAAAAGGTTTTAAATGGACCACAGTAAAAAGAGAAAAATTTGGGGAACCAATTTTCAAAATCCTAGGACGACCTCTAAAAGCGCGTGAAGATTGCAGAAAACCAAACATTGTTTAAAAACAGCAATTAAAAAAATAAACAGAAACTAGTAATTTAAAGGACAAATGACACGTACAGGGGCACTTATTCAAATTGGAAAAAGGAGGTCCAAGGAAGAAATTAAACAAACACTTAATGTTATTAGAGAAAAAATAAGTTAAAGGGAAGGGGGAGTCCTAGAATTTTTTTTTGGATAGAAATGTTTTAAATCGATTAATAAAAAAATATAAAAACCAGTAACTTACAGAACAAGTGACAGTTTCCTTTTCCTTGTTTGTAGTATTTCTGAAACTTTGTCTTTGCACCCACTTTAGCATTGTCCGCGCTACATCGTTAATTAGCAAAACCTCCTCGCGAGACCACTACAAAAAACTGCACCAAGTAATAGTAACTTCCATCTTTGAAAGTTAATTCCTTACTAAAGACCGTCTTTCCGGCCTGACAGATCATCAATAAGTGTAACTATGCATGCAAAGTACAGTTTCTTGCGATATGTCTGAGAGCGCAATTTGTAGTTAGTACGGAAGATTCTTGTAGAAACTAGCTAGAGACTGTAAGTATGCTAACGTTACCGCACGAACAACAAAAGTAAATGTTACTTATTATAATATTATATATTATAGTCGTTTGTTGAAAATGATGAAAAACTAGTAAAATTTTTACTAATGATGTCAATAATTAAAAATTTTTTCCAAAATAACAGGCTATTATAACCTTGATAATGAACTTCTGTACAAATGTGGTAAGGTATTTTCGGTAGTAATTAGTATACATAAATTTATGTTAAATAAAACCTAGGGAAGCAATAATGCAATATGTTAGCTCGTAGAGTTGGTATTTTGTCTATGAATCAAAGGAACAGGGTGCAATCTCTTGTTACGGGGAGAGCCTATATTTTAAAGTATTATCTACTGTGTTTAATGAGAAATAAGTTTCCATTTTTACTTCAGAAATTGGTTTTAAAGCACCTGCAGTTAATTGTCTATTTCAGTGGTTCTCAAACTTTTTTAGTCGAGGCACAATTGTAGGGCTAAAAATATGTCGAGGCACACCAACCCTTGAAGCGATTTGGGAAACGACAAAAAATGAAAAAATACAATTCTGAGGCTAATTTAATTTCCATATAAACTTTAATTCAGATCAATAAAATACAGTACATTTAATATTCAAAAATCCTTATTTAATGTGATGACTGAAACTGTTTCAATGATGTTTTCATTATATCCTTTATCATTATGGGAATCTTTGTAAGTAAATTTGCTTTTGTATTTGTTTTTAATGTAAGCATATGCGAAGAAAGAAGCCTTATAGAGATAAGTCCATGTGAAACACACAAGTTTTTTCACTGCAACCTTGACAACATTATTTTCTTAATATACCTGCATCTAGAGCTCTTCTTGGCTTCCTTCATGGTATTTGAGTTTTTAACTTCTATCTTCATTAATCTCAAGTAGATTATGAAAAAGTTCATTTGTCAGTCTGATATGTTAATTTTGTGGGTCGCACAAAGACGAGTCCATCTATAGTCATCTGAGTCAATGTCATGAAAATAGTTTACAATACTTTCTTCCAAACTTTGCAAATAAGCAATTTGCAACAATTTCAAAGAATTTCGTTTGAGGATTGATTTCATTTCTTATAACAAATTGCTGTAATCAAGAGAAATTGGTGACGCTCCTCTTTTCAACACATGCTTTCAAAAATGGAACTTTTTTACGCAAGAACTTTGGTTTTATCTAATTGTGCTTCTCCTTTGCTTTGAAGTGAAGTGATGGTTTTATTTATTATTTGGCAGCCAATTGAGATCTTTTAATTCTTGGATGAAAGACTCATCTGTAAATGTAATAATCAGTGGATCAAATGTCTTCCTAAAACTGTTCCCCTCGATAGCCACCGAACCTCTGCGTAGAGCAAAATATTGAAGTGATCCATACCCAAATCTTCAGCGGTGAGCATTAAAAGCGTGCCAGAACCATCAAATACGTCTTTCAAATCTTGTGGCCTTTTTTTAGTTTCCAAAGAATAGTGATGTAAGGTACAATGACTGTTAGAGGCCATTTTTGCTACTAACTTTATTCTAGACACCACCCCTCTAATTTTACCAAACATTGCAGTCGCTCCATCACTGCAAATATCCACACATTTATTCCACTCTATATCATTTTTTCTTATATACTCCTGGATAGCCTTGAAAATATCTTTACCAGTGGCATAACTCTTAAGATTTTCACACATAAGGAGTTCATTTTCTATTTTCATCCCGAATGGAAACCTCACAAACACAAGCAAAACTGCAAGTCTAGCAACGTCAGTACTTTTATCAAGCTGTAAACTGAAGACTTCACAAGTTTTTAATCCATTTATAAGCTCTTTCTCTACAAAGTCTAAAATTGTGTGAATTCTCTTGCTTAAAGTGCTGTTTGACATCTGCACATTATCAATTTTCTGGGTCATATCTAAACCTAACATGAATTGTACGACATCCTTCACGCAAGGTTTAATCAGTTCCTCGGCAATGGTATGGAGTTTTCATGCTTTTGCAATGTGCAAACCAACAATAAATGAGGCTTCAGTGACGTTTTCGTTTTCATTTTTGCAGACCCTTTTATGCATGACCCTGTCTGAAGAGATGAAGCACAACGTTTCAAGATTTCTGCGGCCTTATCGCTAAACCAGGATGATTACGTTTGATGGAACCAAGCACCCATTAGCAACAATTTTGTTACAATTAACGCAATATTTCTTTGGGGCCTGTTCGTTGCCAACTTGAATAAAGTCATATAACGTGAGATAGCTAGGATCATACCTTCTTATTTTTCCCCATTTTTTTTTTTGATAAGGAACCTCCCTTCCGCGAATTGAGGGAGAACAACTTGGATGAGCTTGGACTTGGATGAGCGTCACCCACTTTGAGAACCTCTGGTCTCTTTGATATAATAACTGCTGTTATAACTTCATTATTTCTTACTATTTAACTGGGAATAAGCCACAATTAAAGATAAAAATACGTTTATTGACGTTTCAATTTCCACTTCGGAAATCGTTCTCAAAATACAAACAGTAAATTAAACAAATTTTTTATTTTAAAAATATCATTATAAATATCATTTTAAAGTCGTCTACTTTAAAATGCCATAATGTATGTCTGAATTGTCAATATAAATGAGTTAGATAAAATTAAACTATTAGAAGAATTTTTCACTATGTAACATAAATCAAAATTTGTTTAATTTACTGTTTGTATTTTGAGAACGATTTCCGAAGTCGAAATTGAAACGTCAATAAACGTATTTTTATCTTTAATTGTGGCTTATTCCCAGTTAAATAGTAATTAATTTAAAATGCCACAAGAAAATATCTTCAGTTCATTATTTCTATTTAAGATTGTCTAAAATATGTCTACTGTTTTGTTGCGAAGAACTATTTAATTTTTAAGTGTATATTTCTTAGTTTCTCATATCTCTTGTTATAGATCTGATACGTAACCTCCTTACAACTTAAAATATGTTTTTCACAGAGAATTTTTGGTTTTATTCGATGTATTCTCCTTTTAACTCAATACAATGATTTTAGTATTTTTTTCTACTTCTTTATGGCATTTACGAGCAATCTATTTATATTTATAATTATCGGAGGACACCAAACCAGAAAAATAAGCTGGATGAGAAAGGAATTCGAAGCCAAACTCAAGAATTTTTGCTATTGTCATAACGCTCTTGTGAGCCAAAGAAAGACTTTTTTCTTCTGCATATGGGGTCGTTTATTACTGAGTTCCTGCTTCAGTGTTTTCAACAATGCGCAATATTATTGGCTATTAACATTTTTACCTTTTCTAAGGTAGCCAATTAAAATTATGCCGTTGCGATCGCAAAATACAATGGCCATAAGGTTTTCGGTCCATTGAGCCAGTCTTGGCTGCTTCGGAGCATTTTTGTCAGCTTCAGTCAATTGACGTGCGGCGTTCATTATGTTTTCTGGTATGAAGTAGTGAATACAGTTTCATTAACGCTTACCGATTGTTTGATAAAGTATTAAGTGGTTACTTTTATTATAATTCTTAATATTTTTAACTAAGGACCTTATTTAGTAATACAATCAATGTATATATTTGGGGGTAAAACTAACAAAGACAGGGAGAACTGATGAAGCCATAAAAGACAAAATAACCAAAGGGAAGCGAGTTATAGGTGCATTGAATTCATTACTATGGCAGAAAAATATAAGACCGGAAACGAAACAAATAATTTATAATACCATATTGAAACCAGTAATCGTCTCTGGCTCAGAAGTATGGCAGTTAAGATCAATTATAGAAAACGTCGAAAAACAACAACTAACATGGTACGGACATGTTAGTCGTATGAGGGAAGAAAGACTACCAAAAAAAGAAGACTGGCAGAATAGACAGGCTTGGAGAACGGGAACCCACAGGCGGATTACACTATGAATGGGATATATATACCTTATTTAGTTACTTATTTAATTTCTTATTTCATTAAAAAATAAAGCAGTCCCATTGGATGCAGGTGTCCCTTGACTGGCACATGTCTAGTAAGGAAGCCTGTTATAACTCTGAGGCTGATTCCTGCTTGTTTCCGCAGTACTTTAGTGGTATTACAGTGAAAATTATGTTGCTTTTTATCTAAGCTTTTTTCGATCGTGGACGATACTTTTCAGTACCTCCTACTCCCACACCGGCTCTGCATCGAAGTATTTTGTATCTGATGATTTTCTGGCAAGTGCATCAGCTCTTCTTTCATTCATTCAGTCACTCCTTTTCTATTTAGATTACCAGTTCATTTTATCAAAGACAAAGGAAGAGGAAAAGCGAAGAAAATGAAGACTAATACATCGCCAAAATTATCAACAGAAATAGATTATTATTCTTATTTGCTTGAAGTCGGTTTGGTTGGATTCAGTGCCAAGGTAGCTACAAAAAATGATCTCACATAGCCTGTACTGATAAAAGTAGATATTATATATGCCACAACTGTGAAAAGTCCGATTAAATATGGAACTATAATTTGTTTAAACTCAGATTTTGTTTGGAATTTTTAATAAATAGATCTGATTAGAAATAATAAAACTGATTTTATATGTGTGATTTATGTATTATTTTTAAATGAACTGTCGTGTATTCGTTTTATAATCGTCCCTGGTATAGGTTCGTGTATGTAACAATCTCACACACTTGTTTCAATGACATATTGCGTCAAAGGTGTTTTACTTAAGCTACTGGTTTTGACATTTATTTAAAGACAAATAAATATGCCTTCACATCAATGGTTTTTATCATTGCTTACAGCTGTAATAAGTGTGCTGTAAACCATTAAAGGAAAATTGTTAAAACCGTACCCAATCTACCTTACTAAAAATGTGACAGAAACACTTTAGTAAGTTATTTAGGGGAGACAGTGAAAATGAGGGTAAATACCCTCTATAACTCAAGCACAAGGAGACAGTTTTACCAATTATTGAAAATGGGCACTGTATTTAAAGAATGGAGTACAGAAATTACATGTCCCGTCGAGCACAGTGTGCTTGACTGTTTCAACTTAGAGAGATTTCCCTACTTAATACAACAAACAACGTTTTCTACCTAATATTGTACGAATGACTGACAAATTTTTCTTCTTTTTCTTCCTCTTTATAAGCAATTCTGCTTGTTCATTGGTGGAATAATACCTCTATAGAAGGTTGTCACTCCATTTTTTGCGCGGTCGTCCAATACTTCTTTTGCCGATTGGTGACCTATCTCTTGCTAGGAGCAAATCTCCTTGGCGGATTCCTCCTTTTAGTTCTATGCATTCTGTTTCTTTTGTTGGCATTATAACTCTGGTCTTGTTGTTCTTGTTAATTTCATTTATTGTCATTATCTGATGATCTATTTTTTCAGCTTGTAACAAATTTAAGATGTCATTTCGCTTCACCCTATCAAAAACATTTTGATTCGTTTTTCATATTCAATAGACTTCTCCATTATTTGTCTGATAATAAAAATTGCGTCTATTGTGCTGCGGTTCTTCTGGAAGCCTTGTTGTTCATCTGCCATGTTCGCTTTTTCCGATTTTATCTTTTATGACTGCCGTTAACAATTTTAATGTACTATTCATTAGACTAATGCCTCTATAATTTCCAGGATTTTTGAGTCTCCCTTTTTAAGTATCGGTAGCAGGAGACTTTCCTTCCATTTCGCTGGTACTACTCCGGTACTTATTAAATCGACGAATAATTTTAGGAGCCATTTGCGTAGTGTTGTTCCTTCATATTTTAGCAGTTCATTGTTTATCTTATCAGGACCGGGTGCTTTTCTGTTTTTTAATTTTTTTATTCGTTCTTGTAGCTCTTCTTCTGATATTAGTACTCTATCGTGGGTTTCGTTAATGATTATTTCTCTGTTCTCTTTCTCTTCTTCTCCATATAATTTTATGAAATGCTCAGTCCATTATTCCTCCGTAATGTTATCTATGCATACAAATTCATTCATTTCTGTTTTTTGTCTCATTATCACCTTCGACACCTTTTTCTGGGATCCATAGAGGTCGTATTCCATATCTTTGGTAAATTTCTCCCATTGTTATTTTTTGATGTTATCTATTTCTTGGTTTACTCTCTTCCTGATTCTCACGTAGTCTTCTCGTGCCTCTGGACTCTTCACTCCTTTGTATGTTAGGAAAGCTTGTTTCTTTTCATTCGCTACTACTTTCACCCTTTCGTCGCACCATGGAGTTTTATATTCCCGTTCATTTCTGTTAACTTTTCTTTTACCTAAAGCTTATTCCGCTGCTTGAAGGATACATTATTGTTCATTAAACAAAGTTCTAGAAGCCTGTCTCCGTTGTAGTTGAGTGTTTCTTCGTTAAATCTTTGTGTAACTCCAGCCACAGGTATATTGCCTACTCTGGCGTTTAGGTCGCCGAGAATTATTGTTTTACTACCGACTATTGTGGTGTCAATATAACTATTGACAATAATAACATACAACAAACAGACACTTACAAATATCTGGGACACGAAATCAAAATAAGCAGAGACAATCAAACACATGAAATACAGAGGCGAATAGGCTTAACTTGGGCAGCATTTGGCAAATTAAGCTATATTCTAAAAAGTTCAATTCCCATGTGTCTCAAGCGAAAGGTTTATGACCAATGTGTTTTACCTGTACAAAATTATGTAGCGGAGACTTTAACACTCACGCAAAAATCAGCGAATAAACTCAGAGTTACGCAACGAGCCATGGAACGTGCAATGCTGAACGTGAGCCTTCGAGACCACATAACAAACCAACAAATCAGGCAAAAATCAGGAGTTCAAGACGTCATCGAAAGAACCACGTCGCTTAAGTGGAACTGGACAGGGCACTTAGCCAGAGCACAAGATGGACGGTGGACAAGACGTATTATGGAATAGAGGCCCAGAAACTATAAAAGAAGCCGAGGATGACAACCGACTAGATGGACCGATGATAGAAAACGTGTAGCGGGAAACTGGCTACAAGCGGCCCAGTGTAGAGAACACTGGAAAGAACTGAGGGAGGCCTATGTCCAGAAGTGGACGCGATTGGCTGATTGATGATGATGATGATTGTGGTGTCAAGTGGATTTTGGAGCTGTCTATAAAAAGCATTTTTGTCTTCCTTGTTTTTGTGTTTATCCTGTGCATATACGGGGATAATATTAAGTATCGTCTGGTGAAGTTTAATGAAATTCCTGTACATTTATATTAAGCCCTTCATTTGTGATAATTTCTGGTGAGTCCGGTTCTAGGTAGTTTTTAGTTAGTTGGTGGCCGACAACTTTCATCTTGATCTTATTAGGTGTAGTCTATTTGATTTCTTGTTCGTCCATCTGGGCTGCGCCACGTGTATAATCTTCGTGCTTATAATATAAGTAGAAAAATGTTAATAGTATTTTCTTAGCAAGCAATCTACAATAAGGCATTCTAAGGTATACCTATATTTTAAAGGCCAGTATTCGTTGCAAGTAAGACGTTCGTATAGTCCAAGTTACTGCAGCTCCATTCTATTTTATTCCGTCCCTTTTTTATCGCTTAAAGTAGCACCACTAAGTCTGCAGCTAGTCAGTGTCTCCTGTGAAATGTAACATCAATTAAGCAGAATCAACCCTAGTTTTTTTTGTCGTTTTCTCAGCATAGACTGCTTTTCTTTTATATTCACCTACTCGATTCGAGGGAAAATCTACGTACAATACATAGTGCACTTTATTTTTAAGTGCAAATGTTATTACCCTCTTACTAAAACTATAGTTTGTTTCATTACAAGAAACAAAACCTTTTGCTCATGATACTGATATACAGATTGAACGAAATAAATTCGGAACATACGAAATATTATATATTTCGGCTAAATTCTGCTGTAGGTGGTTGGCCAACAAAAGGTTGTCAAATAATTATATTATAAAAATCCAATACTTCAGCGGGCTGCTGGATTCTGAAATAATTTAAGAACTTATTCATAGGTGGTCAAACCACCTATCGCTTCCTAAAGCCGGCCACTCATGGTACAGCTGTGTCGTTCGACATAATCGGAGAGAGGCGTTGTTCAATTTTTTGGTATATGTGTTGCGCCCACACACCATACTGCGCCATAGTATTTGTTCGGTTCTCGACCATGTCAAATCAAACAATCATTTTAGCGTCTCTTACTTTGTGTATAACTAAGCGTAAAAAGAAACCTAAAATAAAACGTAGATTCTGGTGCAAAGAATCCAAGATTTTGGTGCAAAATAAATCTCGTCTGCCCCTGCACCCGATTTACTGGACTGTACTGCTAATTTTAATTCTCTTTTATAGGATGTTCTAAAATTCTTAATTTTTTTTTCTTACATACTCTTCATTCGCATCTTTGTTTACTTCTTGGAACTTTAAAGCTAGAATGTCAATTGCCTGTTTTCGGGCGTTTCTATCGTGATACGTTTTACCTTTTATTCGCTATAAGCATTTTTGTTTTTTACATAATTTAAAAAACTCTCTTAAAAAATTCTCGCTAAATCAAGCCATTTCGATTTTCTATAATATGATCAAAGCAAGTGTATAGTTAAAGTATCGTGAGTGGCCGCCTTTAGGCAAGCCCCTCTTTCGTTTATAGGAGATGGAGATGGTTTGAGCGGTGTTGCCAATATCATTCCACTAGATGTTTCTAAAATAACTACAAACCGTTAAGTTTATTTTTGTTATTAGTCTGTTGCAGTAGATTGGTAAATACAATGAAAAATATAGGCAAATATCCGATTTATTTAAAGATACGAAGAAGATAAGTTTCAAAAAGATCCGCAAATCGGATTATTACACGGCGATTGGCAACATTGACTTTGAGCTGCGCTCTAGACTATGGTGCGTTCTAAAAGGAGACGGATAGTTGAACGACAAACTGTAAATTCGAAGTAATTCGCCAAAAAAATGTTAAAGACTGTTAAAAATCTCGTTGAAATAATACAACTGTTAATTTAATTGTTATCACAAGTTAAGTGAGAACCATGGAAGCTGGGAATCTCAATAAATAGTCTTGAAAAAGAGTGTATCCCGTGTAAATATAAACAAAATTGTCTAAAGAAGACGTTCAGAAAAAAGACTCATGTTTTAAACACCTATAACACATACAATGGATTTTTTCGTATTAGCTAATACGGTAATTATTATCAATAGGATAGCAAACGTGTCCTAAATAATCATAGCATAAAAATTATTGACATCGAAAGCTTATAGACTTTTTCCTCAATTATAAACGCTTTTGAGTATAGGCATCGCCAATTATTAAAGACGAGACATAAAAAAGATGGACGGATAAGTATCCGTACTAAAGTCTCGCAATCAAACAGATGCATTGTGAAACGAATATTACACTTAAGACTTATATCAATGAAAAACGGTTATAATTTACCTGACTAACAGTATATTTTATTTGAATTCGTTCCAATAACAGTCGGAGGTACAGCACACGCGTTGCTCGCAGTGCTGCACTTTTTGCTTTTGGTATTTATTGCGATATTATCAGAAGTAGATTTGTGTCAGCGCTTTTTTACTTTTTGTTTGTTGTTAAACTGTAAACTACTTCATGTGCTAGAGAAAATTTGTACGGTAATAATCAGTTTACCTGAGGATGTTTTTTGTCCTTTGAACTAGATTAAGTATAATTATTTTTAAACGACTGGAACATGATCTAAAGAGTGAAAGTTATAAGGGGTTGTGGTATAAGCACAATCTTTGTAAAATATAGAGATACAATTACAATACATATTAAAGAAAATGGAAGTGGAGGATTTAATATAGACAAATTTCTGAATTATCAACACACTTTTTGGCTCTATCATAGTTTTATCTATCTCCATAGCTTCCTAACCATTCGTTGATCTCCGCTGGCTGTACTATTTGCTTCCACCAATTTGGGTCCATTATATATCTTTTCTTTAATCTTTTAAAAAGTTTTTAATCTTTTATTCTTCTATCTAAGTCTGACACTACCTAAAGGTTTCTTACCGAGTTCATCTAAATGGATCTTAATAATATGGGGCTCATTTTCTTTTTTAAAACATATACTATTAACCTATGGAAAAAAAAGTTTAAAAAAAATTACATTTTGTACCCACACAAAATGATAAAAATATGGTTAAAAAATACAACTTTTTAAAAAAGAAAAAGAGTTAAATGACCCTTGGGAACCAAGATGGCTATTATTTTTTTAATCACTGTTACGTTAATGAATAACATTAAGAGCTGAAATTAACCAATATTTTATAAGAAAAGTCAAAGATTTTAACAAATATTTTAACAAACAAAATTATTGAAAATTGTTTAATCAGGACTGTTGCAAACAAAAAGTACTTTGCGTTTCGACTAGAATAAAAGGAGAGGCGGTAGCCACTTAAGGGGTAGCACATATTTCACTAAAAATCTTAACTAATATTAATAAACGCAATTACTGCAACAACCAACACAGTCAAAAACGGTTCACAAATTAGCTGCTTTGCTCTCTGCTTTAGTCACTTTGTAATTTGCAACAGATGGCGCGCACGCGCGTATGATTTGCAGTAATATTGCCACGACTACATTATCATTAACAAAAGGTTTAGAAACAATATTACATATGCAAAAACATTCCCAAGTGTAGACGCAGCATCTAATCATAATCTGCTCTCTGCTGGATTCAAACTAAAATTAAAAAAAAAAAAAATAAAAACCCCGACAGCTCAGAAAAAAACATCATAATCGACTCCTAAGAAATGCCGTAATAGCAGATGAGTTCGGAAATAAGATAAATTATGAAATTAAAAAAACAGCTAGAAAGATCTGAACAAGAAAATGTCGAACAAAATATAGATATAATGAATTCCGCCATGGTTACCATAGCAGACGAAGTTTTAAAATCAGAAAAAAAGCCAGTAAAGAAAAAGGATTGGATGACCGATAACATACTAGACCTTATTCAGCAAAGAAGAAATTGTAAAAATAAAGATGAGACTCGATATAGAGAAATATATCGATAAATAAGATATGAGGTTAGGCGTGCAAAAGAGGACTGGATGGAACAGAGATGTCGTGAGATGGAAGAACTACAAAGAAGATATGACGAGTTTAATATACACAAAAAACTTGAAGAAATTACATACACTCCTCATTATATACTCATCCTATTACATACAGGAGAAAAATAACTCCTCACTTTATGAGAAACTCCAAAGGTAAAAATATTCTCGACTTAAACGAAAAAAAGGAAGAATGGACCAACTACATAAAGTATACGAATACAGGTCCTAGTATATTAAAAGCATAAGTAGAGAAAGTCATCAAACAAAGCAAAAATGGGAAATCTCCAGGCCCACACCAAATACCATCAGACTGGCTCAAACTTCTAGACGATGACAATGTCTCAGAACTAACAAACATTTGTAACCACATATACGAAACTGGAACACTGCCACAAATATGGTTGGAGTCTACATTTATCCCACTTCCAAAAAAACCTAATACATCATCATGTAAACACTTTAGACTAATTAGCCTCATGAGTCACTCTCACCAGCTACTTCTTAGGATAATTCTTAATAGAATCAAGCAGAAATGTGAAGAAATAATGGGAAATAAACAATTCAGTTTCAGAGAGGAATTGGGAACAAGGGAAGCTTTGTTCTCAATGCTAACACTACTTCAAAGATCATGGGAAGTACAGAAAGCAATTTACGTCTGTTTTATAGATTTTGAGAAGGCGTTTGATAGGGTTCAACATGATAAGCTGTTTGAATATCTAGAAATAATTGGAATAGATGATTAAGATCTGAGACTTTTACAACATCTATATTGGAATCAAGAAGCTTCTATTCTGGTAGACGGTAAAGAAACAGGCAAAATTTGTATTCAAAGAGGTGTTAAATAGGGTTGTGTGTTGTCCCCAACATTTCTCTTCTATTTATAGAGTCGTAAGCTTCTTTGTAGTTTCTATAAATATATGATGAGTATAATGCCATATTCCAGTGTTTTTCCAAAATTTCTTCCATTGTTGCAATCTGATGAATTGTCGATTTACCACCTCTGAAACTAGCCTACGATGAGATAGTACTGAGGAAAATATTTTATACCCTGCATTTGGAAGCGTAATTCCTCTTTGGTTAGAGCATTCAAAGATATCTCCTTTTTTGTGTATTGTGCAAAGTATTCCAATATTCCAATCACGTGGGAGGGATTTCTGTGTTCGTATTTCTTTAGTAAGCCGCTGAAATGCCATTATGGTATCATGACTAACTTCTTTATATAGTTAAGCTGGGAGATTATCTATTCTGGGTGGTTTGTTTCTGGGTAGTTTTTTAATTAACTGCATCTTTAACTTCAAAAATCATTGGTGGTTTCTCTTCCCGCTCATCTGCTCCCCATGCCTCATCTCTTTCGTCTTCCGGATTTTCTTCTTCTTTCTCCATATTAAGTGCCTGATTAAAGTATTCCACCCATATATACTCAATACATCTTTTTTTGTAGTTAATAGGCTATTTTGACTCCTCTTTTATCATCGTTTTTCTCTTTTCTTCGTCAGGTTTTTCTCTACAGTTGTTCTAGATAGATGCATTAAAATGCCACAAGAAAATAGCTTCAGAACAATATTAACTTAAGCAGGAATTTTGAACTAACAATAGCAGTCTTCGTAAATAATATAAAGGACTCTTAAGATCTAAGTCGGCCTTGGATGGAAGACTTCCAAGTAAGTAATTCTTTAAGTTGTCGAGTTGACTAAGAAAATACTAAGGCTTCACTGAAAGTCTAATTAATTTTTATCATCATCATCATCAGTAGTTTCATGCAGTTGTATCCAGAGAAATCTACGCGTGTTAGGATATTGAACCAAAAGACAATCACGTTCCTGCAAAAGATCAAAGAGAATTCATGTATATAGAAGAAACATCACATTCAAGATATCGGAGGTAAAAATTCCAAATTTACCAATCAGCTAATTATCGGTACACCAAATACTAAAACTGGATAATATATCTTTTGTTGATCTGACCTGTGTAGCGCGGAGACATCTTTAAACTCATTATAAGAAAGTTATTGGCTTTTTTCTAGAGTAGAGTAGTTTTTGAAGAAGTTTAATGACAAAAGTCTCAGCACTAAGTGTCAGAGACAAAAAATATCTCACCCGAAACATGAAAAAGAAAACCAGTCTGCACACTTCTAGTAGTCATTGATTTTTAATTTTTGTTTGTATAATCTTTCAGTACATTATTATTTTCCCAAGTGCTGCCAATAGGAGATTTTATATTATGATTACCATTTTTACTTTGGGTTAAAAGTTCTATTGAACTACATTTAAACCAGTTTCACTCTATCTACGTATCATACGCTACGTAATTGGTCTGATATTGATACTGGTATAGTTAATTAATGTTCTAAGATGACCTTCTGCATTTCTTCGTATATCTTTAATTAGTTTATATATGACTGCTATAACAGAAAAAATAATTATTTTTTTACCTATTTATGTATTTCATTAATTGGTAATATTTTGGTAAAAATCAGTGACTCGTGGATTTAGACCCAGATCCATTTTAGATGAGGATTTTACTTTTCCGCCATATTTATTTTAATCCTCATCGTCTTTTAAATTATTATCTGCATAATTTAATCCGCTTTTTTAATTTAATCTTGTAAAAGTTTTAATACAAAACAAAAGTACGTTTAATTAGATACATTGCGTATTATCTAGACCGTTACCTCACACTTCAGCTACCTTCACTTAATTATTTTATAGAAAAAGTAATAAAAAAGTATAACTAATGACTGTTTCATTAAATTTTAGTCAAGTCCAGAGAAAGAGAAATTTTTTTGTCACACATAAAGCGAATAATCAGGAACTAATATGTAATTTGTCGGTGAAACGTTATTTTCTCATAAAAAATGCTGTTATTTCTCACAAATATTTATGCGGTATGTTTTCTTTGATTTCAACAACCGATATTGTCATTTTTGTTCTTCTTACGCCGTAATTGGCGCGTTATATAAGAACTGCTTAACAAAGGAGGTTTGTTATGGTTAATAGATCTCTGTGTCGCGACAAATTGGATTTAATATGCACCGATATAAGTATCTGTAAGAGCTTCATCAATCTTCCCATTTTTGGTTATGTAAAGAGGAAACGACATTTTTAATTTAGCCAAGTTGTTTATCTTAAACCTTTACTATTTAATACTTCCTATTTAATTATTTAGTTATAAGTAGAGACTTGAATATATTCACAATGCATTTTGCATATCTGGCGTACTTTGCATAAATTTCATATTTTTACAAGAAATTGCAAAAGTATATCTACATATAATGCGAATATTTTCTGAATATATCGCCTTTTTCTCGAAAGCATCATCATCTTCACTCTGGCTTTACAACCCTGTCTTAGCCTCCTCAAGAATTTTTCTCCACTCATCCCTATCCATCGTCTTTCTCTGCCAAGCACGTATTCCCAAGCACGTATGTTTTACGATATCATGTCTAGGCATATGTCGACACATGCCTAAAACACATGCAGCTTGGATATAATAAGTTGTTTTCTTTCAGTCGTTATGCCTCTAGGAATGAACTTGGGTGAAGGTTTTGTCATTCCCTCTTTTACAATGTTTGCATTTAGAATGTTTACTTCACTTTCTGTCTCTAAGGTGAAGCTGGTTTTGTACAAAAAAGTATATTTACCTCTTGAAGAATTTGCTTGAACCATTTGATTTAGGTATGGCCTGGGATTAATTTTATTCAGGTTATATATTGAAGTACCATCTTGTCATTCAAAAAAGTCAGCTAATTCCATTACAATTACTTTAGCATTACTTGCTGCATTTGCTGCCACTTCCGAAAAGTATTTAAAATCGTATATTTTACCCATTTGCTTCATGGAGCATTCCTCTTGGTGGTGGAATGAGTCCGCAGCAATGAAGGTATGGCCAGGCTCAAAATAACTAATACTTAATTTTAAGTGCGATATCCTCAGAGTTTACAATAAACGTAAGAAAGTAAACAAAGCCCAGTTTGTATTTTGAGCAGAGCAATATTTCAAGCCACATTATAACATTTTTAGCGTCTCGGTGAGACAAAACAAATTTATGGAATGTTCTGGCAATATCCGACTTACTCCCTCCGGCTATTCCTTCATGCCATAAAATTGCAGTTGGTACTGTTGGTTTTCTAGCAGTGACAACAAAACTTTCGTTAAAAGCAAATATTTTAGGTGTAAAAATAATCTCCTTAAACATATCCATTCTCGGAAGCATTATGATCTAGAATATAACAACAAAATAAAACATGTATAATTAATACATATCCTGGAACTGACATTAATTCCGATCATATCCTGTTGTTGCAAAAGTTCGCGCAAGATGGAAACTAATGAAGAAACAAAAACATCAACACCAACTATTAGACATCCAATTATTGAAAAACGACACCATACATCAGACAGTAAATAAAGAATTAAACAAAAATTTAGGAAATATCGACCACAACAGAATTAGCGAGTACGATGACATAAACGTTCAGTGGAAAACTATTAAAGAACAAATGAACAATGTAACGGAAAAACATCTAAAAGTAACACCTAGAAATAACAAACAGGAATGGATGACAGAAGAGATTTTACAATTAATGAACAAACGAAGAGAATCTAACGTAAAAAATGATAAGGACGAAGAATACAAAAGACTAAATAGAATAATTCGAAAAAAAAATAACCGAAGCAAAAGAGAAATGGCTGGAAACAAAATGCATTGAAATAGAAAAACTGCAACAAAGGCACGATTTTTTTAATTTACATAAAAAGGTAAAAGAGTTTACATCGACTACCAAGAGAACGACTTTTCACACCATGCTGAACACGGATGGCAAACTGCTAGAATCAACGGAAGATAAACTGAAAGAATGGAAAACTATATTAAAATTCTTTTTCACGACATACGAGAAGAACCAAGATTGGAAAATAACAACGAAGGGCCAGCATTCTGAAATCTGAAATCATAAATGCAATTATATATATATATATATATATATATATATATATATATATATATATATATATAAATATATATATATATATATATATATATATAAATATATATATATATATATATATATATATAAAATATATATATATATATATATATATATATATATATATATACATCGGTTTAGAACGTCTTTCGACGTTGTCCGATACCTAAACACCATCTCTTCCTATCTTCGCAGTCGTTTGTTGTTAAATTTCTTTCGCTCATGGACTTGTTTACGCCGTGTTGCCATTCTAATCTGGGTCTTCCTCTTTTCCGTCCACCTATCGGTCGCCATTCTACTACTTTTTTGGGGAGTCTTGTTGCTGGCATCCGTTGAACATGCCCATACCACCTTAATTGGTGCCCAGGTCCAGACGGAATATACCCAAAAACGTTAAAATTAATCAGCGAACAAAATATCGAAATATTTGTCCTTTTATTCAATCGCATTTATGATACAGGTAAAATACCCCAAGATTGGCTGGAGTCAATATTCATCCCACTACCAAAAAAGCCAAACCCACAACACTGCAATGAGTTCCGTCTGATAAGCCTTGTGAGTCATGCAGTAAAAGTCCTACTAAAAATCGTACATAATCGTATCTATAGAAAGTGCGAAACAATCATCGGAGACAATCAGTTTGGATTTAGAGCCGGTATGGGAACGAAAGAAGCCCTGTTCAGTTTACTAGTTCTCGCCCAAAAATGCTACGACCAACAGAAAGATATATTTATATGCTTTATAGACTTCGAAAAAGCATTTGATAGAGTAAGACACGACCTACTATTAGAACGTTTGCAAGAAGTTGGTTTAGATAGAAAAGACATAAAATTCTTAAAAAACTTGTACTGGAACCAAAACGCCAGAGTTAGGATCGAAGGTTTCACATCCGCAGAAGTAAAAATTGCTGTTTAATCTTTACTCCGAGTTTCTATTTAAAGAAGCATTGGAGGATTCCAAGGACGGAGTCAATATGAATGGCGTAAATATCAACAGTATCAGATACGCCGATGATACAGTGTTAATTGCGGATTCCGACTTAGGTCTACGACTCATCGACAAGACCAACTCGACCTGTGAGCAATTTGGTATGAAAATAAACATTAAAAAAACCAAAGTGATATCAATCCGAAAAAACCAAAACGTACCTCAACCTTGCACAATAAATGGGCACATTTTAGAACAGGTCAATAGATTTAAGTACCTGGGATGTTGGATCGATAGCAGCCTAAATCCTGATCTAGAAATAAGATCGAGAATAGAATAGGCCAGATAATCTTTCGAAAAAAAAAATTAATTAAAAAACTGCTTTGTGATTCTCGAATAAAACTCGAAATTCGACAACGTTTATCAAAATGCTACGTCTGGTCGACTCTTCTATATGCAGTTAAAACGTGGACCCTTAAAACATCAAACGTAAATAAATTGGAGGCCTTTGAAATGTGGATCTACCAGAGAATACTCAAAATTTCATGGACATCGCATACCTCAAACGAAGAACTGCTGCACAGAATAGGCAAGGAAAGAGAACTTTTTAACACAGTAAAAAGTTAGAAAAACATCATACCTAGGCAATATACTGAGAAATAATAAGTACCAATATGTCCAACTTATAGTGAAAGGAAAAATCGAGGGAAAGAGAGGCCTAGGAAGGAAAAGACTATCATGGCTCAGAAACATCCGACAATGGACAGGGCTAAATTTTGAACAGCTGAATAAGAACAGCTGAAGATAGAAAAGAGTTTAAAATTGTAGTAGCCAACCTCCATTGAGGAGAGGGCACTTTAAGAAGTATAATTAATATAATATTTTATTAACTTTTTGCACATCCCCTGAGACTACCATTGATGTATCGTCTCAGTTACTTTTTGCAGACGAGTCAGTTTGATTTTCTGATCTGGCAGCAGTGTATTGATTTTGTATACCAAATATGGTGCATTCCTCACAATTATCCACCAATGCATCCTTTTTGTAAGACGTGGTTTTTGAATGCAAGTCAAATGATTCACACAACCAGCACTCTTCGTGTCCTAATTTTACAAATGAAATATTTAAAGTTGCGACAACTTCTCGATATAAATAATACGAAAACTTGATATTTGGATATTTTTTAATAAAATTCTGGTACATTATTTTTATTGTGATGTCACTGGGAAGATAACGTCGTTCTGGTGCGTGTTTCCGACGGTAGTGTGGTTCTGTGGGTTTGAAAGATTCTATTATGTTCTTTAATAATATTTCGATCTATGATAATTTTTCCTGCCTTTCCTTCTTTATTCCTGTTGACCGTCAATTTTGAATTAGTTTTAGTAAGGGCATCTCTAATAACTCTGTCATTTTTCTTTTCATATCCCAGCGTTGTTATAAAAAATATTTTGCAGACACTTTGTTCGCATCCGTCATTGTCTTTAAGAAAATATAAAAAACTTTTTGACCTTCTAGACACAACACTAGCTGTGGTTTTCCGTTTGGTTACTTGTTCAGATGCGTTATTAAAAATCAAATTTTTCTGTTCATCTTTTGCAATTTCCAAAATTCTCCATTTATTTCTGTTCGTCTCACTTCTGTAATTTTTTCGGAATATCTTCTCTTTCAAGGGATACAAGGTGGTTTACACCGTGCTTAGCAATTATGGCTGTTAATTTTCTTTTTTTTTCCTCATTACTAGGCTCTCTTTAAATTTCTTTCGTTTACGGATTTCCCCTGTTTTAGTTCAATTGTCTTCTTCCGCCCTTTCAACAGATACATATATTATACCTACCAAGATTTCTTGAATAAAAGTGACACAGTCTTCCATATTTTCTTCTTCACCTTTGGAATCAGAATTATCAGAAACAACATTTGCAACTTTCAAAGTTATATCACTAATAATCTTCATTTTGTTTAAATCTTTTCTGTTTAATTTCTGTTCATTGTTACTGGTTCAGTTAATAAACTTTAATGTAAACACACCTAAAAACACTGTGTACCTATAACAATAAGATTAATACTAGTAAATAATTGAAAATCAGATACGCCGAATAACACTTACAACCGTTTAATTTTTAGGTTAAGAAACTAAAAAGGCGGGAACACTATGAATGATTAGGTTAGATCTTCCTGTTGTTAGAATATTTTGTCGAAACTCCATAATTGTTAAGCAAATTTGTCGTAACTACAAATCGAATTGTGAAGATACGATTAAAAATGTTAACAAATGGAGATTCGACAAATTGGCTTAAAATAAACTGTAAAAATGCAGATCCGACAACATTACTTAAAAATAAGTGGAATAACTTATTTTTAAACAGCAGATAGGACTTTAATTCTTAACATATAGGTAGATTATTTGACTATCAATGTGTTGGCGTTATAACCTAAAAAACTCAAAATTGCAACTACGACTTCTATTCTTAACAGGGCAGTATTGGTTTTTATGTTTGGTAGGTTACTAATCTTGCCAATCACCCCCCACATTTTATCCAGGCTTGGGACCGGCTGTGGTAACCGCAGAACTAGTCAATTCACCCCGCAAATACCTCAAACGGCAGTAGATGGTTTCCCAATAGGAAGACGATCAGTGTCAAGACCATGAAAACATACCAAATATCACTTACTGGAGGCACATTGAAAAACAGGTAGAGTCATGTCTATATAAAAAGAAGAAGAAAAAGTGGAAAAACTTTTTAAATAATTCATAGTATATAATAGAATAGATCTAAAACTCCTATTACACTGTGGATTATAATAATTACGTACACTATAGATATAGGTGATTCAAATAATTTGTTTGTCGTACTTAAAATTTTTCTATATTCAATATTCCTATTAGAAACACAGTCTCACTAACAACTTTACTTGACCTAAGGTTATGGATTCACTCTTTATTTGTTCCGCTTGAGTAGATTAGAGATAAACGGCAAAGCTGGACGGTACTTACCTATAATAATAAACTTTCTCTAGCAGAACCTGCGATATCTTTGTTAGTCGGATGTGAATTGTTGCAAGATTCGTATCGTTTTAAAATGGTTTTCACACTTTTCTTGATAAAGATTTATGCGTTTTCGGAAAATAAGTTCTAAAATATACAGAGTGTTCAGAATTGTACTTTATATTATACAATTGGCGTAATATTGAAATGTTACCAACGAAGCAATTAGATTTGGTAATAGGATCAAGCAGAACCGATTCTGATTAATATTGTGCATGCAAAAATATCACATCTCTAAAGTAGATTCAGGAAAATTAACAAAATAGGTAAAATGCACAAATCTGATTCGAGAAAACTGCCAGAGGCTACATTTATGAGTTAGTTTCTTGCTTCTTAATGAAGTAGACAATATGGAGGTGTAGCTATCTATGGTTCTAAATAATTATATTCAACTTGAGTCCGTTGATTTAAACACATTTGGTGATCTACTGAATGCTGAATTCTGTGGTGCTGAAATTAAAAGTAGTTGTTTGCTTTTAGTTGTACTTTACTGGTTTTATAATGGTTATTACTGTTTTTAAGAACCAATAAAAAAAGAGACTATGAAAATGGACAAACAGAAAAAATTAAGATAATTTCAAAACAACGAAATAAGAGGGGCTTACGAATACCTAAAAAAGATAAAACGTGAGTATAAACCTCAAACAAGTCTATGTTAAGATAAAAGGGGGAAAATAATCAGTGGCCAACAGGAAGTCACAGAAACCTGGAAGCATTATTTTCAGACCCCGCTTGGTACACAAGTAGAAATGGAAGATGAAATGAGTACGAACTACGTATAAAATAATAAACTAGAGAATGGAGTAGAAGCTCCAACCATAGAGGAAGTTCTCGAAGCTATTTAGGCCCAGAAAAACCATAAATTCGGGAGTTGAGGAAATACCAGCAGAATTGTATAAGGTAGGTGGTGACCCCTTAGCAAGTCACATCCACGCGCTCATTAAAGACATATAGCAAGAGAAGAAAATATCCGACGTCTGGAAGAAACGTATACTATGCCCGATCTATATATAAAAAAAGACAATTTCCAGTGCAAAACTACCATAGAATTTCTTTACTATCTACAGCATATAAAGTCCTCACGTATGTTATAAAGCAGCGGCTCCAACCACTAGCAGAAAATATTATTGGGAGTATCAGACGGGCTTCCGATGGGGAAGATCGACACTGAATCAAATATTTACAGTCAAACACATCTTGAGTAAATCATGGGAACATGACATTGATGTTCACAACGTGTTTGTAGATTTCAAATAGGCATACCGAACGGTTCAACTGGCCGCTTATGCTGATGATATTATTATTATGAAAAGAACATTAACAGAAGCACAGGAAACATACGCAGAGTTAAAAACGCAAACAAAAATGCTAGGTCTGGAAATCAACAAAGAAAAAACAAAAATTATAATACAGACGAGAAGAAATATAGTCCTACAACACATTATACATGAAGATGACATTGAAACGGTTGGAAAGTTGACATACCTGGGAGTAAAAATACATGCCCACGGATCAGAAGATCGGGAAATACGGAAGAGTATAACGCAGGCAAATAGAGCTTATTTTGCTCTTTCCCATAAATTTCGGTCTAAAAATGTCCACCGAAATATAAAGATGAGAATCTATAAAACCTTAATTCAATCAATAGCATGCTATGGCAGTAAAGCATGGCTTCTAAAAGAGACATCCAAAAGCTAACACGATACATTTAAAAGGAAAGTACTAAGGAGAATATTAGGACTTGTGAGGGAAAACGGAATCTTCAGAAGTCGATACACCAACGAGCTTTATCAAATTAGTAAGGAAGCACCACTGTTAGACTTCATTAGAATACAAAGATTACAATGGTCCGGATATGTGATAACAATGAGAGAGGACAGGCTACCAAAAAAGCACTGAATGCTAGAATGCAGGAAAGAGACGATTGGAAAGCCAAGAAAGCGATAGGAACACACCGTAAACAGCAACGCACAAGTCCTTTTAGGAGTCCGTGCATGGAGAAGATCAGTCACAGAGAAGCAAGAGTGGAGGTAAAAAATAAAAGAGGCCAAGGCTCAATTTGGGCTATAGTAAAACAGAAGAAGAAGATTACTGTTTTTAAAACTAAATTATTTTCATTAAGTGGCTTTGCCTATAAAAAATATAAAAATATAATTATAGTTGGGGATGTAAACATAAATATAAAAGTAAACATAGAGGCGTGTTTGTATAATATGTATTTTTTTTACAAAGTATGACTTAACACATTTCATTAAAACGCCCACAAGAGTCACACTTACTACAAAGTTTTGCCTAGATATCATAATTACAGATCTTAATGATATCAATTTGGTTACAGGTGTAAGAGTTTTTAAACTTCCCATGTTTGTCCAACCCGCAAATTTTTGGAGAAAAAGCAGAGCATCACAACATTCCGATTCACCACCAGAATCCTTTGATCGCGCTGTAGATATTTATTATCTGAAATTGGCAAAATAAAAACTAAATGAAATGAGGTTGAATGCTCGAATATAAAAGTAATTATAATAGTACCCTTATATAAAGTAATAGCCTTATTTTCAAAGTTTAAAATAAAAACTCACCCAATTTTTGCACAGAATATTAGAGAAGTGTTTGCAGAATATTTTGCTACAACCTGATAAAAATTTGGACATACATAATAACTTAAACGACAACATTGGTACTTTGTCTTTATGTAAGAATGTTGTACCAGGTGTTGTACTCCTGGCATAGAACGTTGGACTTTTTTTTAAAGTCCTAAAAAGAAGACCCCTAAGAAAAGTCATAAAAAGTCAAAAATCCATAAAAAATCAATGACTTGCAACAAAACGTAAAAGAATCTTTCTTTAGACAATGTATATAGTGACTCTGAAAGCACTTGGATCTATCTCAAAGATAAGGTAATCGAGGCTGCAAAATACTGTGAGGCAGCGGTTTCCACGGGCTGTAAGCGGTCGTGATCCAATAATACGTGGACTGTGATTCAATGCAGAAAAAACATAAAACTAGATACTGAACAAACCATGAGTTATCGAAAGAAATCAGCAAACAGTGCCGCAAAGACAAAGCTGATTACATCTCTCAAATATTCAGAGAGATAGAGGAACCTGGCTGTCGAAATGAACCGAAGGATTTATTTCAGAAGATCAAACTCCTTACCAGAGAATTTTAATCTGAAACGTGGTCTATAATAGATAAAAAAGGTAACCTAACGACCGATACTGACGAAATATTGGAAACATGGTCAGACTACTGTGGCGAGCTATATAAAAATAACGAGGTACCAGCAGAAAATCAATGGCCCTCTGACTACCCTAGAGAACCTACTGTCTTACTCGCTGAAGTCAAAGATGTAATTAAATCGCTAAAGAGAAATAAATTCCCAGGCATTGATTGAATACCAGGTGAAATACTATAGTTACTAGGTAACAAAGGATTACATATCATCCATTCTACCTGTCCAGTAGCAGTCAAAGATATTTGACTGCTACATGTCTTTTTAAGGTAACACTTATAACATCGTTTCCATGATTGTGTGGTTCTCATATTGTACTTTTTAGATGAACTGATGATGCTTTCAGAATACGAAAGCGAAACGTCTTCAAAATGGATAAAGTAGCCTACCAACTTTGGTAGGCTACTTTATCCATTTAGTGAGTAGTAGAGACCGATATAAGAACCCACCACTCGTCTGAGTGATCCTTATATATATAATATATATATATATATATATATATATATATATATATATATATATATATATATATATATATATTCGGTTTTATACCGTCTTACGACGTTGTCCGACTCCCAAACGTCACTGTATTCTGTCTTGAGTTAGGTCTTCGTCCAGATTTCGAGCGATAATCGCTTTCCTAACTCCCAGGTTCTAGCTCTGTGGTGGTCTTCCTCGTTTCCTCTTCTCTGGGGGTTGCCACATCATCGTTTTTTTAGGCAATCTTTCGTCCCCCATTCGGCTCACATGCCCATATCATATGAGCTGTTTTCTCTCAATATCCTCAACTATAGTGCCCTCTATACCCATTTGTTGTTTTATCACTTCATTCCGTATTCTGTCGGCTCTTGATATTCTTATCGATCTTCTGATGGCATCCATTTCCGTGGCTTCGACCTTTTTCTTATATTTCTCGATTATTCTTCATGTCTCAGCTCCATAAAGTAGGCTAGTTTTAACCATGGTCTCATAGATGTTCCATTTTCTTTTCTTTGATATTTCTTTACTCCATAGAACTCCGTTCAAACATGCTATAGCTCTTCGTGCTTGTACAATTCGATATTCTATTTTTCGTTTGTCTTTTCCACTACGGTCGAAGATGACGCCCAGGTATTTATATTCGTCACATGGATTTATTTTTTGATTGTCATCGATATCGAGTTGTTCTGCTTCAGCTCCAATTGAGAGGTATTTTGTCTTTTCTTAATTGATATTTAATCCCCACTTCTGGTATTCTTCAATTAGTTTTCTAAGCTTGTATTCCATGTCGTCTTTGTCATTTGAGATCACCACCTGATCATCTGCAAACTGTAAAGTATATATGTAATCCTGATCGTTCAATTGTATACCCATTCCTTTGACTTTCCTTTTCCATTGTTTCAGAGCTGCAGAGATATAAATCTTAAACAGAGTCGGAGAGATACAACATCCTTGTCTGAGACCCTAAGTAACGCAAATTTTTCAGCTAAGAGGTTTCCGAATTTCATTTGGGAGTTTGAACCATAATATAGATCTTTGAGAGCACTAACCAATGTTTGATGTATGTTTGATGTGCCCAGGACTTTCCATAGTTTATTTAGCGAGACTGTGTCATATGCCTTCTTAAGATCTACAAAAGTCATATGTAACTCTCTATTTGTCACAACTTTCTTTTCTATAATTTGTTTAAGACAGAAGATGTTATCTGTACATGAACGACCTGCTCTAAATCCTCCTTGTTCTTCCTCTTCAGACGATTGATAATCTTCCTCTATCAGGTCTCGTAGTATTCAACCGTATAGTCGACTAATTGAACTTGTAACCGATATCCCTCTATAGTTTTTACAATTTTTTCCACCTTTTTTATATATCGGGGTCATATATATGCTGTTTTCCATTCATCTGGTGTTGGATGTCCATTAATATATTCGTTAAATATCACCGTGATCATTCTGTGTAATTTCTCTGAGTCATTCTTTATTAATTTCGTAGTTACTACCTCTGGTCCACTTGCTTTCCCATTCTTCATCCTGCTATAGCTTTTTGAACTATGTTGATACTTATGGTAATATGCTCTCCCAGAATTTTGATTCTTGATGAATTCATATCTTCTTTAAATTCGTCTCTGTTCTCATTTAATAGATGTTTGTAATAATGTGTCCAATCCTTGGGATTTATGGGATTTAGTCACTTTAGATCACTTTCTCGTTAGTAGGCTTCTTAACAGAATTTATAAACTTCCACGCCTCAGTGCATTGCCGTCCTCCAATATAAGATTCTATCTCTCTGCACCTTCTGTCCCATGTCTCATTTTTGGAGGTCATAATTATCTTTCTAGTTTTCTTCTTCATTTCATTGTATCGGTCTTTGTCTGCGTCATCTTTTGTATTCAACCACTTATGGTATAATCTTTTCTTTTCTGTTATCGCATTTTCGACGTCTTTATTCCACCAAAGCTTGTTACTAATTTTATTTTGTTTGATTCCTAAGACCTCCTGTGCTGTTTGATGAATACTTGATATTATGTTCTCGTATATGCATTTGGTATTTGTGAGTGTTTCGTCAAGTTTGGAGTCCATTCGAGTCTTATATAGTGTACGGGTGCTCTCATGAATTAAACTGGACAGATTGTATTGAGGAAGATCAATTCTTTCTAAAAGTTGTTCGTCTTGGCTTGATGAGACACTGTCCTTTAATCTATATGGGAAAACAATTTTTGCCCTGACCATGTGGTGATCTGATCCGCATACTGCTCCTCTCATAGCTCTAATATCTCTAATGAGTATTTGTGAATTATGTTTAATAATCACGTAATATATTATAGACTTAAGATTCCTTGTTGGTTAAAACCATGTATATTTGTGTATGTTTTTGTGACAGTAATATCCGTTAGTTATTTTGAGTCTATTACTTTCACAGAGATTGATAAGTCTTTCTCCGTTATCATTTACGACGTCTTCTCCATAAGGTCCAATTACATTGTTGTGGCGATTGTTTCCTGTTCTTCCATTAAAATCGCCTAATAAAAATATTTCTTGGTTATTTCCAACTCTAATAATAACTTCGTTTAATTTTGCAAAGAATTCGTCTTTTGTAGTTACATTCTCATCCTCTGAGGGGGCATAAATTGCTAGTATTGTTGTTTTTTCATGGTGTAGGGTAATATTTCCTTGCAGGATATTTTCATCTATTGCAGTCCAGCTGGTAATTTTCCTTTTAAACTTTTTGTTAATAATTACGGATACTCCTCTCTTAGCTCTTTCTTCCTTTGGTACGCCGCTATACAGGTGTATGTAGTCTCCTATCATTACTGATCCAACGCCCTTCTTCTTTGTTTCAGTGAGGGTCACTATGTTGAGGCCAAGTTGTTTTACTTCTTTGATGATTTCTTCAGTTTTACCCTTTATTCCATGTACCTATCATCATGGTCCTTTTTCGTAGCCGTTTTCGTCTTTGTTTAGATCCGTCTATATTTCTGAGGCTTGGTTTGGGATTTTTAGCAGTAGTTTTTTTCTAGATATAAAGGAGCTAGCTCAATGATCCAACCCCTAACCTGAAGGGCCAGGAAATTTGTCTTAAGGTTTTCATCCTTTAGATTGACTGTCTTTCTGGATTTCAGAGATCAATCTTCCCCTCGATTTTATACAAGCCCTAAAACCATTGGGCTGCCACCTCCGATTTCAGACCGTTGTGAAGATCTTCTTCTCCGCTATTGAGACCAATGGAGAAGAATTGTTAAGAATATTGGTAGAAATCATGATCCTCAATAATGAGAAAACGACAACAGAGAGAGTTGTACCAGGCATTTTAATTGATTAATAATACAGTACATAAAAGTTATGAAAGTTTATTAATATCTTCAGCACTAGATCCACTCTTCATAGAATTCTTCATGTTTTTAAAAAATCTCTGTACTGTGTCAGCAATACGTTTCTTTTTCTCTTCCTTTCCTCGAAAGTGCTCCTTTAAAAAGTTGCGTATTTACGTTTTGGATCCCATATATCTGACTCTTCATGCATCCACTCTCTAAATTCTAAAACGCTTTCATTATTCCATTCCATTGTCAGTTAATTTGTTTATTACGCACAACAGATTTCCGTAAACCCGATCCCGCAACTTAGAGTCGAGCAAGTATGGCAGACAATCAACATTTGGATATCGATCAATTTGATGTGCGTTAAAAAACCGACACGGAACTACAAAGCGCATTTAAGTGATTAAATATGTGACAATAGTTTCAAATGTCTGTACCATACATCTGAACACTTATTTTATTACTTATGTGAGCACATGCCTGGCGCTGGTATAAGACTCAACACATATACAATTAACCCAGGTCGGGTCTCGAACTACATTACAAAGGGCGTCAGCAATACTACTACTTGAATTGAAAAGTGAACAGTGTCAATTTACTTTCCTTGCTTTTAAATATGTAACTTGCATTCATTTTAAAGGTCTGAGTTTAATTTAAATTTCTAGGATTTTTGCATGCCCCTATGTCACAGATAGTCTTGATGATTGCTAATATCCTAAGCAGATAACGAAGAAGAAAAAATATTATTGACCTATTTATTATCAGCAATTAAATAAAATAAAAATCTCAAATAAATTCCATTAGCATGGTGACAAATCACCGATATACTAATCCAACCTATTTCCAAAGTTCTTTTTTGTATTGCTAATTATAATACAACAAACACTAGGTACGTTTTAGATATTTATTGCGAAAATTATTAACCAATCAATTTCAATGTACTTTTTAAATTATATTTGTAAATTTCGACCCCTTAAACTTTAAAGTATCTTTAAATAATCAATTCAAATATATTTATACAAAATTTACATATTTAATTATCACCTTATCATATCTTATATGCGGTAAATATCCGAATTAGGTAATGAGATAAGTGTGTCACAAAGGCGAAAGAAGAATTCCATATGAATGAAATGAAAGAAAACACAAACAACAGGTTTCTGAAGATGGGAACGTCTCGGTTTGGTTAATACATGCAAATATGAGCCCCGCGGGCTATGGGTTGACTAAATAAAATTTGGTACTGACCAATACTCACATGTTGTATCTGAATAAATTATTGTAACGAATTATAGTAAGTAAATAAATAAACTTAACGATGTAACTGTTGATAACTTATTCGGCTGCTGCAAGGACGCTATCTGAATGTGTATAACTGTCTGTTACCAATTATTGTTGCTTTGGTGATTACGAATATTTAAAGAACCGGCACTATAAGCTATTAGGTTTATGTGTATGTTATTTCACATAGCTAGTGAAAACAAAATACATGATTGTTAGTTACTGTTGTTTGTCAAAAAATATTACATATATTCTCGTGTAAGTGTCTACTTAAAAATTATTTTAAAACTATTTCCTTGTGGATTCTTAGCTTTTGAAATCAAATAGAAATAAATCTGATACAATGTTCATGTTCTGTGACTTTCTTTGAATATGGCTAGATGGCGGCAATTAAATTGGTAGAAACAAATGCACGCTATTTCAAGGTTGGGATGATATGTCTTAAAAACTATTCCAGAATCTAAATAACATCACTTAAAAATAAATGCCCTTAGAACCGATTTGTTACCTCAAGGTTACAGGTAGTAGGATAGCCAAAATAGAAAAGCGACTATTTTTACGAAAAAAACAGCGAATTCCTAAATGTATTTCTTAACAGTGTCTTTTTAACAATCAATAATCTTATATCCTACCAATAAATGCTCCAAATGGAACTGCCTATTTACTAAAGATATATAACAAAAGATGGCTTGAAGGAGTGTTTCCACAGACTTGGAATAATGTTTACACAATACCTATTCTTAAACCTGGTAAACCACGGTTAGACCCAAACTCCTACCGTCCAGTATCGTTAGGATGTGCAATGAGCAAAGTGCTCGAAAAATTGCTGTTCTATTTAACAAACAAAGTGAATTTCTTAAACATAGATCAACTCTAGAAAACTTAGTTGACCTCAGGTCTGAAATACATGAAGCGCCAGCAAATAATCAAAGCTGCATAGCGGTATTTTTTGATATAACCAGAGCATTTGATACAGTTTGGCGCCATGGAAAAATTAAAACTTTACAGAAATTATGTCTACAAGGAAATATGGCAAACTTTATCACTAACTTTTTAAAAAACCAAAGCTTCCAAGTAAAAGTAGACGATTTAATTTCTAAAACAAGAATACAGGAAAATGGTATAACCCAAGGATCATTAATTAGTGTTACTCTTTTTCTTACTGCTATTAATACTATTATGGAAAGTGATACTCCATCAGTAAAGAGTACTCAGATGATCTCACAATTTATTGTAAGGGAAGAAACACAGAACTAATTAAACAAACCTTACAAGATACTATTTCTGCATTATAAAAATGGTGAATGAAATCCGGAATGAAATTTTGCTCCAACAAAAGTAAATGTATCCATTTCACCAGAAAACGTAATGTTAGCAGTCCAGAACTTACAATCTTTAATACAAAAATATAATACGTTGATTGTATCAAATTCCTTGGAATTAATTTTGACAAACATTTAAATTATAAGCAACATAGTTATCATCTTAAAAACATCTTGTCAACAATATTGGAACATAATGAAAGTCCTATCTGCTAAAAATTGGGGATGTGATCAAGATATCCTATTGCGAGTATATAAAAGCCTTATTAGATCTAAAGTCGATTACGGTTCAAAAGTGTATGGTTCTACCAGTAAATCACCTGTAAAAGAGTTGCAAACAATCCAAAATGCTGCTGCAAGAATAGCCTTAGGAGCTCACTATGGTTAGTAGGAGAAATGCCTCTGGAATCAAGAAGACAATATATTAGCCTAGCATATGCTGCAAACGTTTCAGCAAATAGTAAAAATCCCGTTAGAAACAATGTCTTTGCTTCTCGTTTCCACACAACATATCTTAACAAAAAAAGATCTAAGCCCTCTTTTTTGAAAGACTTATAAATACATGACCAGTAACAATATTGTCTTCCCTAAAATATACCAAACCATCTTTTTAACCACTCCCCCTGGGATGGTCAGAAAACCCTTCCTAGACTTGAGTTTAACAAAGACTAATAATTAACTTAATGCTTCCTCTATGGTTAAACAGTTTTACAGTAAGCCGCTGTGTCTTCATACACAACGACTACACTACTTCATACAAAATCTTAAATTTTAGCGCAGTATATATAGAAGAACTATTCGCAATCTACAAAGAATTGAAATATGCACTGAACGCCAACTTAGACAGGTGCCTAATACTGACAGATTCCTTAAGATCCATGACTAGCTTAGGCACCACTTATCCAACTCATCCATTGTTGCGATCGATAAAGAACCATTTGTACTAACTTCGGCAAAAGAATGCGATTGTAAAATTTATGTGGATTCCGTCACATATAGGTATACATGGTAATGAAAGAGTAGATGCTGCCGACAAATCTTCAGTTATCTTCGTCAAACAACGAAGACTTTACAGAACCTACCTATAAGAAAGATTTTTATCACTGGATTAACTCGACATTAAATGAACGATGGTTTTAAGAATTGAATCAATCTTAACAAAAACTACGAGACAACAGTTACAAGATGAAAGAATAAGTGTAGCAACAGGAAAGACCAACCTATAATAAACATACTGAGATTAGGACATACACGCTTAACAGATGAATATCATATTACTAAAAGTGTTCATCCAATGTGCGGTAAGTGTTTCAAGAATTTAAGTGTCCAACATTGCTTAATCGAATGTCCTGCATATTTAAATAAGAGGAAAAAGTGTAATCTATTGACAACGCTACGCGAATGTCTAGAAGAAAACTGTGTCTATTCGACAGTTTTAAGTTTTCTTAAATCAATAGGAATATGCAACCAAATATAAAGATCAGTGCGTGTACAAATAAATGTGTAATAGTCAATGCTTTTATTAACCAATATACTTAGTATAATTCAAATTTATGTATGTAAAAATCTATATGTATATGTCAAAATCAGTATATATACATAAATATACAAAAGATTGTAATACCGAGCGGCGCTAATAACCACATAGATTGATGCGCCTTAATTGTAAATAAAAAAAAAAATCTTATAGGTATCTAGATTTAAGAAAATATTTCGGTAGCATTAAACCCATTCAAGAATCTAATGACCAACACCGATGCTTACCTACATTTGTGTAAGACCACCGCGAAACAGTTGTTGCTAAATGATATAGTTAGTTACAATTTATCCACTTTCATAATAACTGGTCTATTGGCAACAGTTTAGACAACGGTTTTATTAATTATATGGTGTTAACTTGTTTTATGCCGTTGCTTTGTTTTTAGCTTTCAAATAATACATTGTTGAAGAACTAGAATATATTTAAAAATATGTAAGAATATTTATATGTATCTACTTTCTTATCAAGACAAAATGATAATGGTGATTAATTTGGCACACACTATGTGGTTAAAGTTTACAAACTAAAGAAAATTATTAAGTACTTCATTGCTTATTTGAAATCCATTGATAAACTTTTTGTGTTGAAATAAATACTGTTTAATAGTTATGAACACAATATTTTCGTCTTCTCCTTCTTATTCTTATTAGTTCAGGCCAGTCACGTTAATTACTGGCCCTTGGTCATATAAGACCATGATATTGGACCCTGTTTTTTTTTCAATAAAGTCCTGAGACCTTATTAAAAGCCAACGGTTTGCTAGTTTGGTAGTTTTAACTGATTTCTGGTTTCATTTTTCAATTAATTATAGTGTATTTTTATGTATGAGAGAGTAATAAAACAATAAATTATGTATGCAAATCCCTAAACTGTTGATACGGGTGACTCAATGAAAAACAGATATTTGTCAACAAGTTTACAGAAGTATATAGGAAAACAATTTTAAATTGAGTATGACCACCAGGTATAAAGGTTGGAGCAGAATAGAATACAATAGTTGTGAGGGTTACTAATCCCTAAATAAGGTTGCCAGTGTCGGAGTGATGGAGGTTAACAGGTACTGATGAATTTGCAAGAAATGTAAGATGTTTATTTTATTGGTTATATATAACCAATAAAAGTTTAATAAGTACCTACCTATTTGCAAAATAAAGTTTAATTCTTTAGATAAAATAAAACGTTTTATTTTATCTGAAATGAGTGCATTCCACGAAGTAAGGGTTTCAACAATCAAACATTTAATTCTTTAATTACAGGAATCTACGACAGTAATTGACTAGATAATTACCTTCTAAACTTATTCCACAGAAAATGTGATAGTGGGTTTTTCCATTTTGTAGGAAGGTCCAAGTGGCGTATTCAAAATTCTTAACAGTTCACTATAAGTAGGTACTTCAGTTGCAAGGTGCAGTTTATTGTGTATACTAGTGTTATGGAAAATTTGGAAGTGCCGTGTAAACGCCGAAAAATTTGTCCTTTAACAGTTAATGAAAAAACATTAATATTTAATTGTTTTAAATCATTTACAGACAAACGTTTATGTGAAAGTGTTGATGAGACCGTTGAATTAGTTACCAGTACACTTGGTGTTGGGAAATCTACGATTTACAGAGTTATTAAAGAAGAGAAATGTGTTTTCAAATGCCACGTAATGCTCCAGGGAAACCAAAATTTCAAATAGAATATCATTTTAAAGAAGGACTTCGACGGAAAGTGCATAAATTCTTCTTTAGACAAGAATTTCCAACATTGGATAAAGTTCTTGTCTCAGTTCGAGATGATAAGGATTACCCAGAAATGAGTCGAAGTACGTTATGGAAACTTTTAAAAGAAATAGGCTTCCGCTGGAAAAAGAATCCCAGAAAGTCTATTTTATTAGATAGAAGCGATATTGTCATATGGAGACGACATTTTCTAAGAACCATAAAGGAAATGATAACCGAAGAAGAAAAATATTTTATCTTGATGAAACATGGATCAACGAGGGTCATACACCAAATAAATTTTGGCAGGATGAAACTGTTACAAGTCAAAGGCAGGCTTTTGTAAATAACCTATCTACTGGTTTAAACCCACCATCAGGAAAGGGACGCAGGCTGATAATAGTACACATTGGCAGTTCAGACGGTTTTGTTGAAGGTGGTTTATTAACTTTTGAATCAACTCGTACCGGTGACTACCATGAAGACATGAACGCTGATGTCTTTCAAGAATGGTTCGAACAAATGATAGATCTTCTTCCTAAGAACTGTGTAATAGTAATGGATAATGCAAGTTATTACTCCAGACTTATAGAAGGACTGCCCACAACCAAGTGGTTAAAAAAAGACTTGCAGAATTGGCTGAGTTCAAAAAATATTACGTACCATCCCGGATCTATAAGAAAGAAACTTTATTCGTTGTGTGCCCTTCATAAAGAAAAAGTTTAAAAATACGAAATTGATGAAATTGCCAAAAATCGTGGAATGACAGTACTTAGATCCCCACCATATCATTGTGAATTAAACCCGATTGAACTGGTATGGGCACAGATAAAGAGTGAAGTTTCAAGAAAAAATACCACTTTTAAAATTCATGATGTTAAACAGTTGTTTTTGGAGGCCGTAAATAATGTAAAACCTGAAAACTGGGAAAAGGCAGTAAATCACACTATTAAAGAAGAGGAAAAAATGTGGAAGCTGGACAATATTACTGATAAAATGATCGAGCCAGTGATTATAAATCTTGGTTCTGAAAGTTCATCTTCTGAATCTGATTTGGATTTGTAACAAGTAGCTGTAAGTTTTATATTAATATTTTTATTCATCTATTTAATATACCTTAGACGGTTTTAAAAACTCTTTTTCTCTTTTGTAATTTTTAAAAATTAAAAAAAATGTGAATTTTTTAAAACCCTTTTTAATGTAGGCCAGTCAGTTCTAATATAGTGTGTGATAAAAGAGGTCACTTTTGTTTACATACACATAACACTTTATAACACTGAAATAATTCATTTATTTTTTACAATTATTCAAAGTAATTTTTCAATTAATCTTGAGCACGCCCATGGAGTGGTCAGAGGTACCAGTTAAAATTATGCTAATTACTCTCTCGTTCATAAAAATAAACTATAGTGAATTTGTGCCTCATATCACTCAGCAATGGCATAGGATATGTATAGCAGTCTCCTCTTCTATTTTACCTTTTCTGCACCATGATTCATTCACCGTACCTATTTTGTATAGGTGTTTTCGTAAATAAGTGAATGGTTGGAAATCCAAGAATGCGCTGGGAAGACACAGTAAACAGCGACGCACAAGCCCTTTTAGGAGTCTGTGTATGAAGAAGATCAGCCACAGACAAGCAAGGGTTGTTTGGAGGCAAATAAAGGGGACCAAGGCTCACTTTCAGCTGTAGTGCCGTAGAAGATGAAGAAAAAGTTTTCTTAAATGGCAATGTCCAGTCACCATTTTGTGACCGTTTTATTCTCTTGCTTATTGAGGTTCATAAAATTATCCGATAATTTTTTTTGTCTCTGTTCTTGATTATTTTCTTAGTATGCATTTGTCATTGCGTGGCTCTCCATTTCTTTTAATGATTCCTGATCAGTCACTTCTGAATCTCGTTTCTTTTAGCATCTTTGGTTATGCCAGACAATGGTTCTGGGCCTTGTTTTACCAACAAATTTACTTGTTTATTCCCATGGATCTCTTCACGACTCGGCACCTACATTAAACACGCTTTAATGTCTTCTGCCAGGTTGTTAAGGAGATATTTGCAGTTCCTATTTCTGTAGTCCTAGATTAGTTTTGATTTCGTAAGTGGGTTCTTTACAGCAAGAATAGCTGTTTGATTATCTGTATAAATGTAGGTTCTCTTTGATATATTTAACAAAAGACTCCTAATTTAGTACCATAAGCAGTTTTAGATCCACCAGTAAACCATTTAAGTCCCCATGATTTTTTGGAACTTTTTTTCGCTAGAGAGTATATTTGTGTTAATCTTATCAGTGAACATTAGGTCTGGTATCATCATATCTGCTATTTGCTCCAAGTCCCAGAATGGTCATAAAGGCTACCACCGAAAGAAATATATAATTTAAGCAAGAGAGACTTGTGATAGCCTCTAGAGGTTATCACAAGTCTCCCCCGCTTTGGACAAGATTTGATTATTAAATTTGTGCTCGATATTTGCCTTAATTTTTCAAAATTGACAAAATGCCTATTTTCGAGTTAAATTTGTAATAAGTTTTTCGTCTATAAACATTTTTTAATTTAGAAAATCTCATTTTAAAGACCAAGTATTTGCACAATTTGTCTGCTAAACGTTTTCATCTCGAATGCGTAGATTTTGCATAATATTGGAATTAATGAAAAACGTCGCATTTTTGATTAAGTAATAAAAACCTTGACGCAGTACAGATTTCGATACTCACGAGATGGTATGCTTTTTCTATTGACTTTCCTCAGAAATTTCAGGTGAAAAATAGCCAGTAATTTTTGTATTTTTCAAGTGATTTTTCGGCTTCGTATTCTGGTGTATACAGCAACTGTGTAATTTATTATTAATCGCACCCAACTGATCTACACGCAATCTGTGGAGAACCTTTGCTTTAAATAGATAACGTGATTTTATTATGTGAACATTTTTTTTATATATTTAATACAGTGTTAATTGAACAGACCAATTAAAGCTAATCTTTGTTGGTATTATTAACATTATTACAACAAGAATACCTGAGTGAGCATGCCTTTTACGGGACTCGATCGATGTAACATGCAAACAAACGGCATTCTGACAGTGAGCAAAATTACAATTGCAAAGAATAGATATTCTACGAGTGCCTAGTCGTACAAAAGGAATTGTCAAGTTTTCCGCACCTGACTCTTTATGTGGCCAGATGGAAAAAAGATAACCGTTTAAAAGAAAGTTAACTTCCTATATCAAGTCTATCACTGTGGTCAGTATAGTACTTATAAAATAAATATAATTGAGACCAGATAAAAAAAAAATTAAATAATTACAGGACAAACTTATAAATTATATTGTAAATTATATGCAATTTCCAAACATAAAAAAGCTGACCTAAGATATAAATAAATCTAGCAAAATCTAATAAAGCCACCAGGCCTAAAAGAATTCCAACAGAAATAATTACATTATTTTCAGGAAATCAAGTAAATAATAATAATAGTCTCCCGTTTTATACCGCACGCGGCTTTGGGAGTATAGCAGGGTAGTCTGCTATATCTAGGGCCTACGGTATACAAGGAAGGTAACATGGCCAGTGCTACGCTTCAACCGCCTATTATTACCCCTGGTTTTACCCAAGGTACTCATTTTATTCAGGCTGAGTCGACCTGGGGCCTATAGACATTTTTAAAAATGCCTAGTTGTTCTTGCCGGCGGTAGGATTCGAACTCACGACCACCGGCATGCGAGGCAAGCACACTACCGCTTGCGCTACGCAGGCCCTCAAATCAAGTAAATGTGTTGCTTAAATCAACAGTTATAACCATACCAAACAATTCAATACAGATCCTTGTAATGACCATCAAATAATTGAAGCAACAACGGTACGAGCTTGAATCTTACTAAAAATGAGTTATATTCATTTTTAAAATAATTAGGTTTCTATCTACACAAAATAAAAACTACAGCTTTTACTCCATTCATAGATGACTTCACGAGTTATAAATAATATCCTTGTTAGTTTTATACCGAGATCAACTATTTTAAGCGTAAAAACGGTACTAGCCACCATATTTTTATAATGATCGCTTCAAATAGTCGAACAGCTCCACAAAATTCGTTTTATTTATTAGGATTCTGAAAGCGATTCTGATTCATATTTTGATTCTAATGATAGTGTTAAAGACAAAGACTATATTGAAAGTAATAGTGATAGTGAACACTCTTCAGGTAGTGAACCATAGGTGAATAATTAAAATTTGTGGCTTGTGCTGTTTTAAATAAAAATTATTGTAGCTTAAATATTTTTTTTTATAGTTGTATTAAACAATGTTAATATAATTTCCAAATGCTATAATACCATAACTACCTACTACTTTCGTAATATTACTAAAACAAAAATTAAGTCATCCTTGCTTTGAAGCAAGTTGTGGCTTATCTTATATGTCTTTAAAATTATTACAAAACTTTTAAGCTAGTCCCAACACTATTTTGTTTGCAGACAAGGTTTTCTTTACACGCTAGAGAAAGCTCCTTCCTCAATATGGCGTCAGGCAAATCTAGAGAGGCAAAATATCTAATCTGTCGATACTTCTTCGATATATACCACCTATTTATCAGAGTTACCATAGAAAGATTGGTGTTGTTAAAATATGGGAAAAGATAATGCGACAGAACATTTGATGACTTTAGCGATCTGGAGGATGAAAATTAAAGTGATTTTAAAGCAATCCCAAGTATAGATTTGCAATTTATTGAGTTTTTTCTCGGTTAATACCATGTATAACTTTTAATATTATATTATGAGACCTATTTTACAATTCGTTATATTTATATTTTTTTTAAATAAAGTGTTGCTTTTACTTTTGCTTTATAATTAAATAAGCACAATTGCTTTTGGTTTTATACTTGGACTCATTGACTCGGAGACGATTGAAAGTCCTTCACACAGGGTAAGAAAAATGACTAATAGACAAAAGTTCCTGTTAAGAATTCAGATGACAATCGACAGCTTCTTTCCATTTGGTAAGGCGAGTTTTTTCTGTTGTATCTGGCAGATGTGTTGATCTGGTCAGAAAGCTTTTTCTCGTTTTGAGTCTTGGTGCGGTATGCTGGTAATTATGAAATGGACGTCGCAAATCTAGAGTTTGTTTATTTCGCTCCACATGTCTATTTAATTCTTTTTAGATATCAAGTGGAGTGATAACTACTGTAGTAGTGCGGTAGTGGAGTAGTGCTGATGCATCCCATACCGGCGAGGCATATTCGGCAGCAGAAATACAGAGTGTAAGCGTTGACGTTCTGAGGGTGGAAGGATGTGCGTAACATTTTGGTTTACAAGCTTACGAAAAATATTGTTTCTGACCGTCGGTTTACTTTTTAGTTTCAAGCATGATACTATGAATAACAAGATAGGATCTTCCCGTAGCTCAAAATCGGTCGGGTTCACGCATGCCGTCATTGGAGACTAGAATTTGAATTCTTGTTAAAGTTTAATGAGATTTGTATGCATTCTGTGATGAAATTACTAGACGAAAATAAGTTAAGAGGTTTAATAATTACAATAATCGTACACATAAGGATATCTCGAAACTATTTATTAAAGATTATTTATTGATATATACAAAAACTGACATTTCGAACGTGCAAGTCTCCAATGACGTCACAAAAACATGCGCAATATCTTATCTTATAGTCATAGTATCATGGTTTCAAGCGATGTTCTTTGAATGAAACCAGCAATCCAAGTTAACTCCCAGGTATTTTGAAGAAATAGAATGTTCAAGGGTTTCATAACACCACTAAATATTCAATTTTCAGAAAGAGTCTCTGTTAACATTTTTCCTAGGGTTTGGTTTGAGATAATTTGATTCGCAGTATATTGTTATTTTGTTTAAGACCTTAGTTAGTGTTGTCTCCACTTCAGCAAAAGTGTTTGCTTGTGCAACAATAACTGAATCGTCTGAATATATAAATATTCTAGTACCTACTGGTATGGGTTGGATATTTGTGTAAACGTTATACAAAGTATGTTCGATTTCTCTAGCCTTGGCAAGACCGTTATTCTGTGTTCTCCATGTACTATTCTTACCATTAAGAGATACAAAAAAATGTTCTGTTCTGTAAAAAACACAAATGAGTTTACTGTCTAATGTAATGTCATGTAATTTCTGAAGCAGTTATCTGTGATTTACAGTGTCGTGAGCCACAGCGAAATCTACAAATACCGCCCCGGATACCTGGTGTCTTTTTTACCCGTCTTTATTGTGTTGGATAAGATCTAGTATTTAAGATGTACATGATTTTCCCGATCTAAAGCCACTTTGTTTTTTTTGTGAGTTTTTCGTTAATTCTGTATGAATTGTATTAAGAATCATGCGCTCAAGTATTTTGAATATATGACAGAGTAATGATATTGGCAGATAGATTTTGGGATCGTTGGGATCTTTACTAGATTTAAGCAATGCAACGACTTTAGCTTGTCTGTAGACTTTGAGTATCAGCATAGTTTGAACACATCTCTTTATCTGAAGGAGCCATTGTAATTTTTTTGGTACAAACTTCTTAATTTGCTCTGTAAACAGATCGTCAATGCCCGAGGCCTTACTATTTTTTATTAAATAGATAAAGGATTTAACTAAAAGGTTTGCTCAGCTTCATCCTCTTTGATTTTAACTTTTTCTTTACACCTTTTTCCAGATGCTCAACCATTGTAAGTGCTAAACATTTTTGTTTAAAAGCGTCTAAGCTATATTTTTTAAGCGAAATATTTTTTCTACGACGCACAGATTCTTGGCAAATCAATTTTTTTTCGTTTTTCTCCTACGAGGGTGGGTAGGTTTTAAAGAGAAGAAGGGGATAGAAATAGTAAACCTTTTTGCATATTTTTGAGGTCTAAAAATTAACATTCTCAAAAAAATTTAGCTTGTTCGTATTTATATGATGTTTAGAGGTTTAGTGGCATTTTCGTCTCTGACGACTGAAGTATAAATATATTTATAACAATACTAAAGCATTTTGTATAACATTCAATTGCTGCTATTTTATTGCATTACGCCTTTGCTCAAAAATGAATTGTTTTAAAGTTATAAGCAAGTAAAGTAAAAAAAATCGATGATTTTAGAAATTTTTAATTTAAAATTTTTTTTTTAATAATGTTACCGACCATTTTGATAGGGAGGATAAGTCAATTATTATTACTGAAGTTATCACATAACTTTTTCTGCAAAAATCCGAACGCCAACTCTCACATCCACCTCAAAATTGATTTGTCCTGGTCGTGTCCTAAAAGCTTATACACAAAAACATATAAATTTATTAAAACTGAGAAAATCGTTTTCTGGTTCCACTTCTTTCTTGGCACAAAGGATAAACCTTGAAGGTTATAAAAATCAATATCAATTGTTCTTTTATTCCTTCAAGAACAAATTTGCATTTAATATTATGAACTTCATATATTCCGTTTAAATAAGAAAGCTTTTAATCAAATACAAAGAACTAATTAAAGTTACTTTAATAGACATCGATCTTCTTGATTTATATAAGATAATATTTTTGCTTCTATTATTTATGGCTAACAGGGATGTCTTCAGGAAAATGTAAACTATATTAAAAAATTAGCATTTGTTAAAAAATATTGAAAAATTGTTGAATTAAAAAACATAATGAAAGAAGACATGTAGCAAAGACTCTCCAAAACTGAGTTTTGTTTATAAAAATTGCTTTTTATAGCATCATAATAAATAATGTTGAAAATTGGCTGAAGGTTAAAGTAGGTTCAATCTTTAAACAAATTATTTAGATATAAATAGAAACTAGATTGTGATGCTTTTCAGTATGATATTTTTTTATGTGTGTTTAATGCTTTAAAAAAATTGTATCTCTTGATTGGAATTGTAAGAATTTTAAGTAAAATTTGTAAATTTTTCTTGTTTCAATGAAGAATAACTTGTCACTTGATTGATTACAAATAATTGTTATAGATTAGTAATGAAATTTAAGAAAAAATTAAAATATAAATATATAAAGAATTCGGTGTTAAGATTGCATGAGTTCACTCTTCTTCTTCTTAAGACACTGACAATAATTTAAAAAGAGGTTTATAATTGCAATTGAGATTGATTTGTGTGTTTAAGCAACAAACAGGGTTCAGTTTCATGGCTTTCGATATCTTAAAGTCTTCTAAAAGGTTCATAAATCTAAAATTTTTATTTGGGATGCTATGTAAAATTTTACTGTTTTTGGTAGGAGAAAAGGACAGAATATTATATTTAATGTGATGTCCAAAGTTTGATTTATCTGTGTTATTGAGATTTTGTCAACATCTAGTCAACTCCTCAGCGTGAGCCATATTCTCAGAAGAAAAGAAGAGAATAGTATATTTAATGTGATGTCCAAAGTTTGATTTATCTGTGTTATTGATTTTGATGATTTTGTCAACGTGTTGTGAGCCATAATCTACGTTTGCTTAATAAATTCTGTAATTCGGGATCAGCAATCCCCAATTGGGTAGTCTTAGGTTGCATTAGGGTATCTGTTAAAACCTTTAACATAACACCATCTTATTAACAAAGATGTATTATATAACAAATTTTGTACAATTTTAAGGGTTTTTACTCACATATTTAGTAGCTTGACTAATGTACACCAGGTAAATACACTGATAATGAACTTTTTAGTCCGAAAACGTTATGTTGTGATGTAATCCGAAAAGATTTTTTAATTATATAGAATATAATAGAATAGAATATATACCTTTTACAAAGGATTTTAAATAAATAATTTATTAAAGATTATTCCACTGTTATTGTGTAACCAGGTATGTCTTGCTAATTGCACAAAGACCACAAAATATACATCACCTATTGACAATCAATGGTAACGTGATAGAACAAGTAGAAAAATATCGGTACTTGAGAACTTTAATCAATGAAACCAATGATCATACTGCAAAAATAAACAGACGAATAGAGATTGCCAGATCAGCATTTATACGAATGAAACCACTTCTAACGTGCAAAAATCTACATTTGGAGATCAGACTACGTACCATTCGCTGTTATATATTTTCAATATTATTATATGGAGCTGAGACTTGGACTTTAAAAAATGCAATTTAAAAAGAATCGAGGCTTTCGAACTCTGGTTATACCGCAGAGTATTAAAAAAATATCATGGACTAATAGAATTACAAATAAAGAAGTACTGGAGAAGGTTGGTAAAGAAACAGACTAATCACCACTATACAAACCCGAAAACTGGAATACCTATGCCACGTGATAAGTGGACCAAAATATGAAATTTTGATACATAACACAGGGAAACATTCAAGAAAGAAGATCTGTTGGCCGAAGCTAGAACTCATGGTTGAAGAATCTACGTGATTGGTACCAATGCAGATCGATTAGTATCGATGCAGCCTTTTTTAGGCTATAATAAAGAAAAGACACACCAGCACGTCTACCTGTCATAACTCAGCATATATTTCAAGATCGCCTTGTTTTTGAACTCTGCAAATCACTTTACTCCTAGTTATTTCTATAAATCGTATTAATTTATGAGGAATGTTAAGTTCATTCATGACTGAAAGTCCATATCAAAATCTGACTAAAATTCCATAAAGCACTTTCTCTCCATAGAATTTAAAGATCTCCATAAAGAATTTGGTCAATTTCTGACCTTCTTCTTCTTCAGTGCCTTATCCGGTCCAGATGTTGGCTATCATCAAGGCTATCATGGGTTTGTTGACTGCCAAACACTTTATCCTGACTAACGAGTTAAAGAATTTGATATTTTTCTTCGTTTCCACGAAGAACCAGTCCACATATGATCTTTTTAGTATCCTCCTGTAAATCCACATCTCGAAGGCTTCAATACGCTTTTCAGTAGCTTGCGTCCGTGTCCAGGCCTCAACTCCATATAGTAACAATGAAAGTGAAGAGAAACACTTCAAATTCGCATCTTGGTTCAAAAACTGAGATTACTGCAGCTCAGCAAGGATCTCAACTTAAAAAATGTAGACCTTACCAATTTCTGACCTACCCGGTCTAAACCTGCTTTGATATCACCAAGGACTTCTTTTTCAATGTAAATACTTAAGTAGTTAAGTACTTCAACGTTTATATAGTGTATTATTTTGTATCTGGATTTTAAAAGAATTACACCCCTGCCCCTGTAATATTAAAATTTCAATAAATCTTTGTTTTGTGCAATGGATATAATATTCCAGTGCATCATTCCTCTGGCATCTGTTTATTTTCCCAGTCTTTAAATATTATGTTATAAATTTGATGTATAATGAGCTCTGCGAGTGCAGAGAGAGCTTATTTTAATTGTTTAGCATTTTTAAGTAGTCAAGATTGATTTTCCAACATAAAAACATTCATAAACAGACTTGGGTCTCTAATGAGAACTCCACACGGAACCAAATTAACCACATAATTGTTGATGCTAGACACGGAAGTAATGTCCTTGACGTAAGAAGCCTCAGGGGCGTAGATGGAGATACAGACCATTACCTAGTAAGGGCAAAAATCAGGTTGAGAATATCATCACAGAAACTTAAAACGAACGAAGCATTGGGACAGTGGAACATTGAGAAAACGCAAAATAAGGAAATCCGAGACAATTACGTACAGGAAATGGAACAACATCTAAATAGAATAGACCAGAGCAATGATGTCGAAAGGCTGTGGCAACAAATAGAAAAATCAATTACAGAGTCAGCAGAACTAATAATAGGAAAAAGAAGGACGAAAACAAGGAAATGGTTTGATAAAGAATGCCAAGAAAAACTACAAGACAGACAGAAAAAGCGAAACATTATGCTTCAACAAGAAACAACAGAAAGTAAAGAAAACTATACAACATCACGACGAGAAACAAGAAAACTAATTAGAGAGAAAAAAAAAAGAAAATACGAACAACAGCAGTATGAAGAAATGGAAAGAAATAGACAACAGTCAAATAGTCGAGCATTTTACAAATCTGTGTCAAACGAAAAGAGAGGATTCAGACCTAACTTCGTGTCTGTACTGAGAAAAAATAATGATGAATTAATAATCAACGAACAAGAATTACTCCAAACATGGCAAGAATATTTCAAAAATTTACTTAATATACACCAAGATGAAGAACATGGAGAGGATATATATCTTGGGGTGGAGCTACCGGTAGAGTACCCAAAAATAGACGAAACATTGCAAGCAATTAACAATTTGAAGAACGCAAAACCTCCAGGCTCTGACAATATACCTGCCGAATTTCTTAAGTACGAAGGAGAAACTTTACATAGACAATTACACAAAGTAATAACACTTATATGGAACGAAGAGAAAATTTTAACAAAATGGCACGAAAGTTTAATAATTCCTATCCATAAAAAGGGAGACAAAACCAAGTGCTCTAACTATAGAGGCATCTCCCTACTTGATACGGCGTACAAAATCTTATCGAACATCCTATTAAGTAGACTAACACCTTTTGTAAAAAATTTCATAGGGGAATACCAAGCCGGATTCAGAAAAAATAGATCGACCATAGATCAGATTTTTACTCTCAGGCAGCTGCTTGAAAAAGGATGGGAATTCAATAGAACCATTCATAATCTCTTCATAGATTTCCGACAAGCATACGACAGCATTAAAAGGGATTAGATGTGGAATGCAATGGCAGAACTTTCAGTTCCAAAAAAACTTATCCAGCTCGTTAAAGTTTGTGTAGATGGCTGTAGATCTAGAGTGCGGATAGGTAACAAGCTCTCAGAGTCGTTTGAAATAAACAGTGGACTGAAACAAGGAGAAGCGTTGTCACCTCTTCTTTATAATATAATCTTGGAAAAAGTAGTAAGAACCGCACAAATTAGAACAGAACTACTGACAGTAAATGGACAAAAATTACTACTAGCATACGCTGATGACATTGACATTGTAGGAAATACCGTTACCAATGTAAAAGAAACCTTTAATAAATTAGAGAGAGAGGCAAAAAATACTGGTCTAAGGGTCAATGAAAAGAAAACCAAATATATGTGCAATAACAGACAAAAGAGACGAGATAGAATAGGACAAAATGTAACAATAGACCCCTATAACTTTCAAAGAGTGGAGAGTTTTAAATATCTCAGAGTGACTATCACCACAGATAACGATATCACGGAAGAGATAAAAGGAAGAATTCAGGCAGCAAACAGATGTATGTATAGCCTCCACAACACTATTAAATCCAAGAGCCTAACACGAACATCAAAAATCAGGATATATAAAACAGTAATTAGACCGGTGCTCATGTATGGGTGTGAGACGTGGACGCTGACAAAAGCAATGGAAAGTAAACTCAGATGCTTTGAGAGAAAAATCCTCAGAAAGATCTTCGGTCCCTATCACGATCCGAATACTAACCAATATCGAATGAGAACAAATGCCGAGGTCAAACAAATGTATAGTGCTAGCGACGTAGTCCAAGAGATTAAATCCCAACGTCTAAGATGGGCTGGCCATGTTCATAGGCTCCCTAATAACCGCCTTACCAAGTTAATTTGGGAAGAAGTCCCGACAGGAAGAAGGCCCTTAGGACGTCCACGAATGCGATGGACAGATAATATATGGTCAGATTTGAGAACAATGGGGCTACCCACTGACTTAAACATCATGGACGACCGTTCGACATGGAAGCAGGTTGTGCAGTCAGCCAAGACCCACCCCGGGTTGTAGTGCTACCGGAAGAAGAAGAGGAAGATCGATTTTTAATCCAGCAACCAAGATACTGTAATTTTTGTACAGGTTCTATCTGTTTGTTATAAATACGAATATTAATGTCGGCATTTGGTGCACGTGTAACTGCCATTACTTCGGTTTTATTTGGGTTTATATTTAGACCCAAGCTATCTCCCTCTCTGGTTATGGCATTCAAAAATCGTTGCAAATCTTCAGCACTGTCAGCAATAATAGCGATGTCGTTTGTGTATCTTAAGTTGTTTACATAGTCTCCGTTAGGTTAGCTTCACCAGTTTTATAATAATTCTGTCAATTCGGGAGATAAGACTTATTATTTGATATTCAAGCAATAGCTTTTCTATTACTTCTTTCGTTGTCTCTGATATATTTTTCGTTTAGTACGTCAGTTCAACTTAGTTTAATTCTTTTGGTATTCGGACTTTTAGTAAGTTCTAATTAAATAACATTTAAAAAATGACAAGTAGTACCAATATCTTCATAAAGAGATTATATTTTTTGCTCATACTTTAATCGAACCCTAAAATCTGATTATCTAATCCACACGCAACTTAGTACGGCGCTGCAATTGCGGAGTTTCACGCACGACGCAATTTACAGTTATACTCATAGGAAGAAGTATGTACCATCATCATCATCATCATTGACGAACGAGTACGAAGACTACCACTGGGTCGTATAAGGCTATTGGTTTTTCTGGTTTGTACACATCCATGCATCCATCCATCATACGCCTCTTATTTTCCAATTAACTCTACAACATGAATTATTTATCGAATGCACTCGGTTTCCTGTTGGTTTCATTGTAAATATACTACTTAGTGGATCATTGTATGCTAACGTTACCGATATACCGGTAGATATAAAACTGTTTTAATATATTATAGAGTGTACTAGAAGTAAAAATTAAATAAAAGAATTGCTAAAATGTAAACGTAAATGCTAAATAAAACTAAAGAAATTTTAAATTTTTTTCTTTGGTGTAAAGTTGATGATATCAGCTACTATATGTAATGGGAATCATCTACAATTTTAATTTAAAAAATTTTATAATTGGCGATTCGATTTCCACTTATTACAGAACTATATTAAGAGATCATGTAACATTCGAAGTGTGACACTGTTAAAAATGATAAACTGTAGGTAATTGCCAGTACAAAATTAAATCCGTTGTAAAAATCATCACTATCTTCTCTGTAATCGATATATGGCTTGAATGAACATAAAAGTAGTAGTAAGACTTTTTAATTCAATATATATCACCGGAGTGATTCCCGCAGATTGGCTCAAATCCATCTTTATTGCAATACCTAAAAAACACAATGCGAGAAAATGCTCAGAATATCGATTAATTAGCCTAATGAGCCACACTCTTAAAATTTTCCTCAGAATACTTCACAACAGAATTAGACGCAAATGCGAAGAAGATCTTGAAGATACCCAATTTGGTTTTAGAAATACTATGGAAACCAGGGAGGCACTTTTTGTGCTTAACATCCTATTACAAAAATGCCGTGACCAAAGAAAATATGTATTTGCATGTTTCGTGGACGTCGAAAAGACATTCGATAAAGTACAGCATGTACAATTAATGCAAATACTGAAAAATATCGGAATAGATGACAAGGATATTCGTGTCATTAAAAATTTGTATTTGAATCAAACTGCTATCGTAAAAATTGGAGATAACTACACCGATGAAATCATCATACAACGAGGACTCAGAAAAGGTTGCATTTTGTCGCCAACATTGTTCAATTTTTACTCGGACCAGTTATTTAAAAAGGCACTTGAGAGACACACATATGGAATTAAAATCAACGGGGAAATAAGCATCTACAGACATCAATCTCCCACTCAATCTCAATCCAAAGACTCAGACCCCCATCATGCGAAAGCTTTTCTTTCTTACATGAAAGGTGTCACTGACAAAATCGACCAAATTCTAAAATAAAAAAGAATACAGACAATATTAACACTCCAACAAAAACTTTCATATTTTATCCAATCAATCAAAGACAATATTCCAAATGAACAACACTGAGTTTATAAAGTTCGTTGTGCAGACTGCCCCGGTCCTATACAGACCAAACAAATCGTAAAATCCAAAATAGGAGTTATGAACATTCCATTCCTGTTCGTAATTCCGATTCAATTTCAGCTCTAGGTCGACACCATCTTCATACAGGTCACGAAATTGATTTTGAAAACTCTAGAACCATAGCCCCCATCCGTTTATATAAACTGAGAATTATCCGAGAAGCCAAAGAAATTGAAAAAAGGCCAAATTGTCTCAATAAAAGAGATGACGGCATACGGTTACCTTTGAAATAAGAAAATAACATCCGCTCCACCCGTCAACCAAACTTGTACTGTCTAAAATTTTTGGCCCACTTGTTGGCGTGGGTAACTCCCACGCCAACCTCCACCCAAACCACGTTACTATCGACGGTGTAAATGACCCATAATCTATTCCCAGCACCAGTATGCATTGGTTAGTGATCATTGTAGTGGTGTCTGGAGGCTCGGTAGACTTGACCTCGGAAGCCTTGGAGAAGACTTTGAAAAGGATGTCGAAAGCTCGGCGCATTGATAATCTTATTTGTTCGTCGGTAGGTTCATTTTTCTTTTCCCAAAGCTTCATAGACAGGCCCTTTAGCGACTCTACTATGTGGGCACAAAAATATTTGTGTAGTGGTTTACATATGCACTATTAAGTCTCTGGTCTAGTCTGTTATGACACAGTCTTCATCTGATGTTATCGTAAAGGTTGTTTATATTAAACTTTGTTTTCCTCTCAACTGCTTCGTAGTTTTCTAATACAAACATTTAAGCAACAATAGTCCATTGACACTACTTAAGCAACACCCGCTTTAGTTTAAATTAAACTCATCAATAAATTTTATAAGGTTAAAATTCTTGACTAAAACCAAAGGAAAAATGTGTAAGCGACTTACCCTATAAATCCTAAATATTCTGCATTAAAATCCCAAATTATGTGTAACATTATTTTGGAGAAGTACTCACCTGAAATAAATAAGTTAAGTATTAATAAATTTGTTGATTTATCTTCAGTATCAATATTAAAATAATCATAGACCGATAGGCCACTACGACACAAGTAAAAGAACAAAATCTAAAAAATTCTTTACCGCTTTTCAAAAAACGCAGAAAGTTCTTCGATGATATTAAAGTATTTTTATAAGTAATGGATACATGGATTATTGGACTTAAGCGTATAAAGTGGATAGAACTAAAATGTTTTAAAAGCCTAAAAACTTTTAGTTTCTGATACAATCCTTTTTAATTGTTACAGTAAATTCATTTAGTCTTTATGAGAAGTATACCAATTTTATTCATAAATTAGATTACAATATCTATTTAAATATTTAATCACTATATCAAAGTCATTTATGTTTACTCCATATAGTTGGTTTACCTTATTTACAGTATTAATAAAAGAGCAGAAGAACTGCCACAATTACATTTACAACTGCATCAACTATATCTATTTTACCTCCTAAAATTTATTTGACAACAAAAAAATATTCCTGTTTATCAGTTCCAACTGAATACAAGAGACGCAGTACTACAAAATACCCCCTTTTTTTTTAATAAAATGTATGTTTTGTCTATTTGAATGTGTTCTGTTTGTTCTTTTGTTAAATGTCCATTAAAGGGTTTTTAATTTTAATTGGGAAAGCTGAGAAATTTTAATTCCTCAGTAGCGGAAAGCTACTGAGGACTGGAACGGTGGCATCACCATTGGCGGGAAGAAGATTTGCAACTTGAGATATGCAGATGATACTACTATCCTCGCTAGTTCTGAAACTGAATTGATTCACCTGCTACAACGGATAGAAGACGTAAGCTTAACGATGGGCCTTAAAATAAACAGGGATAAAACGAGAATCATGATAATTGACAGAGCTAACAACAATCAAAATCATCTGGTCATGATAAACAATATCGCTGTTGTAGATAAATTTGTGTATCTGGGCTCATTAATAACCAACAAAGGAGGCTGTACTAAAGAAATAAAGCGGCGGTCAGCAATCGCAAAAAGCGCTATGGCAAAATTAACAAAAATTTGGAAAAGCCATGAAATTACTACCGATACAAAAATGAGACTAGTAAGAAGTCTAGTTTTTCCAGTTTTTACTTATGCATCGGAATGCTGGACCCTTACTGAGAAAGACAAAAAGAACATAGATGTATTTGAGATGTACTGCTGGAGACGAATGCTGAGAATACCATTGGTGGCCCGTGGTGAGTAAGTAAGTCTTAATTCATATTTTTTTACCTGTTTGAAATTGACTCACATAGGCAACATATTCAAGATTTGTATATTTCTGTACCTTCCTTATAAACTAGCCGATAGAATCCTTTATTATACACCGTCAATACAAATTATAGTTTATTTATTAAGGGTGGCAATTATTGGTCTAAACTTTCACTTGATTGTGTAATTTGATTTCCAGTTCGTCACACGTACAGTATTTTCTTAATACCCTGGTACGCGACAATTTTTTCTTAAAAGCCGTCGCTTTCTCGTAGCTATTTGTCTTCTCTTCGATAAATAAATATTGAAGTAAGTGACTACTTTAAAGTCAATTTTCACTTTCATTGCACATTTGACTTCCTATCTGTATATCATACTAATGAGTTAACTGTTCATTAAAAGTCCACAGGTATATGTAAGCGCCTGCTGTTTTTATATAAATGATTCTGTTATTGTAGACTTTCCTCGGTCAATAACATTTATTTCTATGATCAAATAGCAGAATCATAATATTATTATTAGCGACAAATGCAAACCATCAAGCTATTTACAAGAACAAAATGAATTAGCAATACTTTATTTAATCCATTCATATCAAGAACTATTTATGCTTACTTTTTTTTTAATTTCTGAAAAATGTATGCTCTAAAAGTCACAAAATTTACAAAAATGTATGTTTAAAAATGAAAAACTTCAATTTTTTGACAACTGACTGTAAAAAAACTTTTAAAATACGTTATTTGGAATGTTTTATTAAATCATATAAAAGAGTATTAAATAAACTGAAAAAATATAAAAAAATTATTGAGTATTACTATGAAATTTAATAAAACATTTTTTATGCAAGACAACCTTACATTCGATACATTTGAAGGAGTTTTGAGGGAGTTTATCCATTTTATAGACTTCAAAATAGATCAAATCAAGGTTTTTTGTGAGTTATATATAGTTTAAATTAAATGAGACCTTTGGAACATTCAAAAATTGGGCAAAACACTTTTAAGCCCCCTCCCAACCATCGTTTTCACGGTTTTTAGGGTTTTGGCGAGGTTAAATATATCTTTTGATGGGAATAAGGGCATTTTGCCAATCTTAACGGGGGCTAACCCTTAGTAGTTTGATGCCATTTTTATTTATTTCACCAATAAACGCACTGTTCTTGTCCATGAGATTTTCTTTACCTTTATTGTGTTATATAATTATCATTTAGTCTTATGTCATAAAGTATCTTCTCACTAAGATTCTACTTCATGTAATACATGAAAGATTAAAAGCGTTTCTATTGCCTCAGATATCAGAAGAACAAGCAGGATTTGTCCCACGAAAAGGCACAAGAGAACACATCCCTAATGTCAGACACTAATCAAAAAAACTCGTGAATTCAATACTCTTATGCTTATGTGCTTTGTGGACTACACAAAGGCTTTCGATAAAGTCAAATGGCAGCAGCCATTAGTCCATACTAGCGGAAATGGGAACACCCCACCACTTATTCAACTAATTAGAAGTCTATATGCAAATAATAAGTGCACAGTAAAAATAAACAACACCCATTCTGGTCATTTCAGAACAGAGGGAGGTGTCAGGCAGGGATGCATAATCTCGCCAACTCTGTTTAATATCTACAACGAACACATTATGCGAAAGGTACTAGATGGATGGAAGGGCGGAATATCAGTAAGAGGTCAAAAAATCAATAACTTGAGATATGCTGATGACACTTTAGTTATCGCATCAAATCAGGAAGAAATGGGAGACATAATGAGATGTTTGGAGGAAAAAAGCAAAACATATGGACTAAAGCTAAATAGGAGTAAGACAAAGATTATGATATTAGACAGAGCTCGGAATAATCTTCAACACATTAAAGAAATTGGGGGTTTTGAAGTAGTAAATACTTTCATATACCTGGGGTCCCTAATAACAAATGACGGAGGGTGTGACAGAGAAATACGTAGAAGGTTGACTATTGCTAGAAGAGCATTGATGAAACTGATAGCAATTTGAAAAAATTCTAGCATAACAATACACATAAAACTAAGGCTGGTAAGGGCGCTCATTTTTCCCATAGAAACCTTAAAAAAACCGGATAAAAATAAACTGGACGCTTTTGAAATGGGGGTATACCGCCGCATGTTGAGAATATCCTGGATTGATCATCGCAGTAACGTATCGATATTAGAACAACTTAAAGTAAAGAATAGATTGCTTAAACAAATACAACAGAGATATTTGCAGTATTTGGGAACATTGCTAGAAGAACAGGCACGATGGAAAAATTGATAGTCGAGGGTAGAGTTAAAGGAAAGAGACCTAGGGGAAGATCTCTAAGCCGTTGGGTAGATAAAAACAAAAATATTGATAAACTAAGGGTTACATGAAGCCGAACAACTAGCCCAGGACAGAGAAGGATGGAGAGAAATCGTAAAAAAACTGTGAAGGTCTGATGGTGTCACCACATCCCAAAAGGATTAGGAATGAGGAGGAGGAGTCTTATGTCATAAAGTATCTTCTGACTAAGATACTTTATGGCATAAGACTGGATAGCTCATAGAGGTTAAGTACTTTAGAATAGATTATCATTATACAAGGAATACTGGGCATGATCAATTACTATCAGATCGCAATTTTATATCAAATTTACCGGATGCCTCTAGGCCCCATTAAACGAATAATGAAACAGAATACAGTTTGATGTTTTGATGAAAATAATACAATAATAATAATTCACGTAAAAATGGTGTTGGATGTGTATTATTCAAAAATCTTAAACTTGTGTCTTTTACTTCTAGATTCTTTACCAATTGTGAAACAAATTTTGCCAGATTGAAAAGAAAAGAAATACAATCCTTTTTTATTATACTAAATTTCATAATTATATTTAGGGCAGAGACGTTAAGGGTTTCACAGATCATAAGCCATTGACTTCGATAATGAAGAAAAGCCTAGCAGAAGTAGACTCTCCTAGACTACAACGTATGAATTTGAAATTAATAAAATATGACTTAACTATAGAATATAAACCAGGCAAGGAAATACTGATAGCTAATTTTTTGCCTTAAAATGTTTTTAAAAAGGAAAAGGTAAAGGATGATGTAGCATTTTCAATTTCGTTGATTCTTTGAAGTATATTGAAGTCCCCTCGTATACGAAATATTAAAATCACCTTATATATTTTTGATAGATCTAAAAATATTTCGTTCGTATTTAAACCCAAATATCTTTTCATTTCTTTCTTAGGTCGGCCAAGTTGAAATAAACCATTTTAGAGTTGTTTATTTATTTTAACTTCCTCGGCAAATTCTTGTTTTATTAAAAGCCGCAATTTTAATGCGTCGCAAAAGGATATGTACGTCGTTTCGTGGTGTCTTGTTATGTCAGCGTTTGTATGTATGCGTTCAATTTCAATAGAATTTCTTCACTATCGTTGGAGCAGCTTTCAAGAGCGGTTCAGCGTTATGTCCAAATTCACGTCGAATTTGTAAAGTATTCTGTTTTCGTCTTTTGTTATGAAGAATATGTAGCAGTTTGTTATTGGTTTTATGGCAGTAAATGCTTCAATTATTAATGTTTTGAGTGAGGATTGGAGGACATCCTCGTTTTGTTTTTTTTTGTTCCCGCTTTTATCCAAGGCTTTTGGCAGTTTGGCGATGGAGGTTTTCGTGATGCAGAGAGAGTGGAGCCCTCAGTTCCAGTTATGGTTTCAGAAACTTAAGTGTGATCATGTGAATTAAGGTAACATTTTGTTCAAATCTTAAACTAAAGACAGACATTTTTTTATAAAATAATAATTGCTTTCGTTGACATTTAAAATTGTAAATCTTAAGTTTTGAGTAAAGCTGTCAATTTGTGTTTAGTTTTTTTTGAAATTTAATGTTAATTTATGAGAGCTCGTTTTAGTATTTTTGATGTTGATTTGTTTTGTTTTTTTTTTAAGGTTAACCTCCATGCAATTTTGTAAGTTTTGTAGCAATGGAGTTTGTTAATGGATGACACATGTAAGTTTTTGAATTTTGTATTTCTCCATGTAATTGTTTGTGGTGACACATAAATAAAGGTTAAATTTTGTTGTCTTAACTTTTTATTTATTTTTTTGAGCCAAACCTTTTTTGATTCTTATTTGAAAAAGATATGTTTTTTATGTTTTGATTTGTTTTCTAATTATTTCCCTAGTTACAACTAGTAGTTGTAATAGGCATAATTAGGCACCTCAAGTGGCGCCCTATATTAAATTCCTTGAGGTGTTTCTTGTTTATTTTTATTTTGTTTATCCCAAGAGCCCTTTATTTCATTTTTTTGTAGTTGCTCCATTCCAATGGCCTTATCTTTTACTTATCCACGACCCCAGCTCTCCTACGAAACCCTGAGTGCCGTTCGCACAAGTAGCGATGATTTTGCTTGCCTTATCTCCACTCCCAATAGTTTTTTCCCCAATTTTCTATCTCCCGTATTAATGCCCCCTGTGGTAGGCAAAATATTGTCGTTACAATGATGGTTTTGTAACGGAAATAGTTTTTTGACAATTGGCTGTTACACGGGGAAAATAGAATGTAAAAAATAATTTAAAATACGTTGTTTGGAATGTTTTATTAAATCATATAAAAGAGTTTTAAATAAACTAAAGAAATATACAAAAAAATATTGAGTATTACTATGAAATTTAATAAAACATTTTTCATGTAAGGCAGACTTATATTTAATACATTTTTTATTGGTTGTTGAGTGACAAAGAACGCATCCGGTTCGTTTTTCTTGGATAGAAATAAGATGGCCGACGTTATCGAATCGAACATCTTGTGTAATATTGTTTATGGAAGATTAGGATGAACCAGGTCTTCTCGGAGGAGTTCCAAATATCGTCAACATGTATTTGGCTATATTTCGACGAAACTGCAGCAAATCCATCCATTTCGGGTTGTTCAGGGATAATGTGCCTCATTCTACGGTAGCATTTGTATGGAAACATTTTGTATAGAAACATCCATAGAAGACCCCACACAAATAAAGGCAATACAATTTCTTGGATCTTAAATTTGTTCTGTAATAGGCAATATTTTGATCCTTCCGATCAGTTCCTTCCAAATTTTCGTTATAATCCCGAATAAGATGTGGTTGTGTTACTTTGATTTTTTTGGTTTTGGCAATGGAGTATCTATCCGCTTGATAAACTGGCGTTGTTTTATGGTAATTCGATGCCAAAGTTACTATGCGGTTGTCATTCCACCTACATAAAAGTACCTTATTTTCTCATCGTACCAACTATGGATTTTTTAAACGTTTCACTAAATGGACACTTTTTTGTCCTATTTGATCGAATGGTTCCTACGTAAACTATTCCATTGTAAGTTGAAAAATCAATTAGTCTTATAGAGTTGAAATGATTATCAGCATATAAGAAATGAGGCATAACCCTATCATATTGAATTTTAGGACTAAGTTGAACAAACCGCAATATTATTCCACCTCCAAAGCCAAATCCTTTTTTGTATTTATTGGATTTTCCCTTGGCTCCTTGATAAATATTTAAATCTATGAGATAACCAGAAAGCTCCTGTATATGCGTCATACTATGACGCCCATAGTATGGTAGCATGGCCTCATCCACGCTGGGTTCGGTTTCCTATATAGTGTATTCAGTAAATTATTTTCGAAGACTTTCAAGGTACGGAGAAATTGTGTACGTTTTGTCTGAACGATCTATGTTTAGGTTATTATGGAGGAATCTTATTATGGTTTCAAATGGATTACGACGTACACTTCATCTAATTTATATAACGATGCACGTCATCGGCGTCATAGCCTGTGACGTTACATGATACCAACACAAAATATTTAGGGTGTAGGTGTGTTCTTTTTTAGAATCACTTTACCGTACCTTATTTTTCCTGAATTTGAGACACACTTTGAAGACCTGTCTTTTTTTCATATATATTTATATTTTCTTCGTCAATCCTTCTTTCCTCTTCTTGATGAATTACAGCTTCTGATTCCCCATTAAACATATTTTTGTTTAGGGTATTTAATGTTCCTTTACGGACTTTATCTTCACTATCTTCATCACTCAAGTCGGAGGAGTCATGAGGTGCTAGGAAAACATCTGCACTGAAAGCCGACTCCAGAAGATTCGATTATTCCACGATAGACATATTTTATGTGCTCTGAACGAACATCCAAATTATTTATATAGTCTATCGACTCTGGAGTCGCCATTAGGAAATCCTGATCCTAACCTGCCTTGATAGGATGTGGGACACTGTTCTGTAACGTGGTGAGGTGGGGTAAGTGGGGTTGGTCGTTTACTCCATTGGTGCATCAGATAACCGCAACTGCCGTGTTCGCTTCTGATTCGGTTCTGCATAGTCCATTGTGTTGCATAGTAAGTCAAAACCTGGTGGTTTTTGTGTGATGTAGGGTAAGCTGCTATTTTGTTGTCCCAGCCATTCTCGAGTCCAAGTGGTCGTTAAGTTGAACTCATTTTCCACAGCAGTCTGTTAGTCAGTCAGTTTTTATTAGCGGTCATCTGGAGCGGAGACGGTTATCGTTGGCAGCATCTACATCTTGATGGAGTGACAGGATCTCGTTACTAAGTATATTTTTGTACTTACTAGTGAGGGAGTGTATGCACCGTAGTTTGGGTGGATACACAAATGTGGCACAATACTGGGAGCCATTGCGTAGGGGTGGATTTGATAACACCAGCAATCATTCTCATTGTATTGTTCAGTTGGGCATCTACTTTGTAAAATAATAGGAGTTACTTGACAGATCTTTTTTTTTCAATGATTTAACGATACGTTGCTACCAAACACCAAATTTTTATTCAGTTAATTTATACACAAACGACTTACTACTAACTAAAAACAGGTGTTCAGATAAGTCAAAATTAACCTATAATTTTCAATATGCCTTCTGTTAATAGAAACCTAAGTTTTGCGACAAATTCCCATTAAAACATATATAGGAAACTGTTGTAAAATCAATCTGAACTTCGACTGCCTGAAGAAGTCACGTCATTTTCCAAAAGATGGCGAAATAGTTGGCTATGTCAACTGTTGCTAAAACTCAACGCTAGGCTTTAATGGGTTAGAGGAGAATAACGAAAGAAACGAAAAAATATTTTATGGACCAGTTAAAAGCTTTAGAAAACAAGCATCCATAAAAGAGGGAGGTGTTTTCTATTTTTCAATCAAGCAATGAGGCATTCAACCGGCAATTATTTTTTTATACACAATTCTTGTTGCCAATTTTTTTGAATCAATATCTTTGTAGACAAGCAAACGCATGGTATCGACGATTTGTTGAATACTACCGTTTTTTTAGTACTGGCGGTTTTTGTACACCTACCCTTGGATAGTCACTAAGACTAATTTGTTTGGGCTTAATTTTATACACAGAGGAGAAATTACAGACTTTTGAGGTGTTTCATTGTCGAAAACTGAAACTAACTCTATGAAATATTAGTTGAAGTAATTGTCTTCAAAACTTTTGATTTAATTTAGTACAAGATTTGATTTGATCAGAGGCTCCCTCTAGATTCTAGTATGGTAAACGTACAAGACATATTACACGCTTCTTAATGCGTAAGTAATATATCAAAACTTTCAGCTGATTATTAAGTTTTCAGGAAGTTAAATATTAATCGATAAACAATAAATTGTTTATCTCACATTTAGAGAGTGAAGTTGTGTTTAATTGAAATGAAATAATAAGAATGTTCGTTTCTACATATTTCAACATTTAGGTGTAGGTTTTAACTAGTTTTTTATAGTCAAACATGTACGTAATAGCCCATTATTGTTTTTAAACATACAGAATGATGTCATTTCATTTATGAATTATGACAAGAAAGTTCCATTTGGTAAATAATTTTTCAGACAAATGGCATAATTTGTGTATTCCTTCTAACTTTCCGTTTCTGCTGATTTAAACTCATTAATAAGGTTTTGCTGTAAGTCATAATAATGTTTCTATTCTTACTTTGTAAATGATTAGTGTTAAAAATCTGAGCATACCTAATTAATTGAAAATTGAGATGTAATAACGATAAATGAAGAGAAAAGATGAATTAAGATGCTTCTAAAATTGTGTAAAAATGGTGACAAGATAAACAGGTGAAGTTGATTAACACAACAACGTGTTTTAGATTAGCAAAAATACTCAAAAATACAAAAATAGGATTTTGATATAAATTACTACAGCTCTAAAGAATGAATTACCTGTATGGTCGAACGAATCTCATATATAAATCAATCAGCCATTAGCTTGTACTAACGCTGGGATTAACAAACTAAGCCCATAACTAAGACAAAACTTTCCCCACGCTACGACTTTTTTTCGAATATCCAATCAATGATGTGTTTCATGTCTACACAGTGTAGGAAAAAGTCGTATGCAATAACGAGGTAGCTCAAAATATGTTTGGCCATATGCTCTCCATGTCGGCTAATAACACTACGTTTTTTCAGACGTTTATTCAAACCATTTTTTAAATCCTAGTTAAGCCCAATCTCTAAGCAAGAAATTCGTGTCGATACCAATTCGGGGCTGTAATACTGGAACTCAAAGTATCCTTAATGCGACTTTTTAGAAACTTAAAGAGTAGATGTGCTTACTAGGAAACTTTATAGAGCACATCTAGTCTTCAAGTTCCTAAATTCTATTTTTCCGTCGGTTGTAACAATATTATTTGCTTATAGTGGTGATAAAAGGGGAGACTAAACAATACAAATCAAAATTTCAAAACTATGATTATGTACCGAATTCAAAAAAAAGTACTAACTGTCATATATCGAAATCAACCTATCCAAATTTTTTGAATTATTAATTAAATATCAAAGACTAATGTTATTTATGCGCCATAAGGAATTTGAGCAGCTCCAGGTAATATTAGAAGGCAAAATCGAGGGTAAAAGGGGTATAGGAAGAAAGAAGAAATCCTGGCTGCGAAACATCAGAGATTGGACTCACACAACAGGAAATGACTTAATCCATCAAGCTCAGAACAGAGAGAAATTTGGCATATTGATCGCCAACCTCAGTAGAGAAGGCATTTAGGAGGAGGAGGAATGTTATTTAAAGAAACTAAAATATGATAATTAGCTGGTACATAAAACTTAAATTTATTTATCTTTTTCTTCTTACGGTGCCTTATCCTTAAGGACGTTGGCCATTACATTTGCCCATTTATTCTTATTTGTAGCAGTCCTGTGAATAGTTCTATGGAGGTCATGTTCGTCCATTGCCGTAGGTTTAAGCCAAGAGTTGCGTCTTCTTCCTTGTTCGTCTTTTGCTATTGACTTTGCCTTCGATTATAAGTTGGAGCAGTTCATACTTTTGATTTAAAAAAAAAAAATTATTTATAAACTTTTTTAAAATTGTTATGAGAGCAAATCTTAATGTATTAAAGATAAATGTTGACTTGGAAAATTTTAAAAAACTACTCGCTTCAAAGGCTAGTTATTTCTTTTTAAATTATAGAGTTCGTTTCCTTACATTTAAACCAAAAACATTGTCCTGCAAACTTCAAACAATAAAAATCCGACACTTGGAAACACAAAATGGAGGCTGGACAAATCCTGGAAGAAATGAAATCAAATACCAAAACTAAACTTCAGGTTATCCTGGATGATAACAATAGGTCATCCTTCAAACTCATTTACATAATTTTTCACTTAAAACCATGTCGGCTTACTTAGCCCCCAGGACGCTATTATCAAATCCAGGATACATTGGACATTAATGGATACATTACAGGATACAATGGATACATTAATCACCGTACAAACGAACGGTGATTAAGTCACGTTACAAAGATTACCAAACTGCATTTTATGGTCAAATCACCTTCTTCTCACCATACACCATATGGAATTGACGTAAACTTTGCTGGTTTTTCTAAATTCCCACGAAAAGGGTCTTTATTCGCTTCGTCCCTCGATTGCTTTCTTTGACCGGTAGCTATGTCCATCTTCCTCGTATCAAAATCGTACATTGTCGTCCCAGATTTAACATTGTGGACAATAAGATCCCTCGTCTGTGACACCTTGGATACGAAATTAGTTTTTAAAGTACCCTGTATTCCAATTTTTGTGGGATCTTATTAAAATTAAAACGTAATTAGGCGAGGTCCAATTCAACCACAACAGTGCTAATTTTTGTTTTTAGCCGATTCGGAAAAAACCTTGAAAAGCCAGTAGCTTTAGGTTGCAATCACGTCATCAGCCAGGGGCATTTTTAATTTATTTTTATTTTTAAAGGAAAAATATTACGCCACACGGTAACGAGCATTCTAAAGAGTCAATGCAATTGAAAACGTTCCTTAAGAGTACCAAACATTCCTTATGTAACCAATACCATAAAAGGATACAGAAAGCTTGGTTTTCTGTGATTTTCAAATATCATTGTTTAAAGGTACATATTATAGGAAGGATTATAGCTACAGCCACTTTTCACCCATTTATAAAAGAAAATCTAAAAGTTGTGAAAATTATTTTTTTAATAGTAGTTATTTTCTAAACCAAAGAAAACCGCATGGCGCCATTTCTGAAATTTCTACCGCCTTGTCATCTTTATCATTAAAAATCCTTACTTCTTCTTTTTCTTCTTCTTAGCGTTTTACGTCTATTTTTGGATATCTCAACTTCTTCCATTCATCTCTATTCTGAGCAATATACTTCCAATTTATTACGGCTATTTTTTTGATAGCTCTCCATCTCATCTGCTATCTTCCTTAAGCTCCTCTACCTTTGTAAGTGTCCCAATGATGTATTATTGAGTTCCAACATTAATCTTTTTGTCTAGCAGTGCGGCCTCCATCTGAGTTTAGCAATTTTTGTTGTGATCTCCTCGACTTTTGTTTTTGATCTTACCCAGTCGTTTCTCTTTCTCTCTGACAATCGTATACTCTTCTTCTTCTGAAAAAAAAAATACTCCACAAAAATATTGGTGGTTGTTGTGTTACACTACGTAAGTAAATTTTTCAGCCAGGACATGCCTCGCCTTCCTGATCCTGACTTTCCTTCTACTATTCCGTGTAAAATTAGTTGCAGCAATTCATATCTTTCGCTATTTTTCATGATGTGACCAAGGTATTCGATTTTGCTTTTTTTATTGTAGTTAACAGCTCTTTTCCTATTTGTATTCTTATTTAAACGCCCTGATTAGTAACGTGGCCGGTGGAAGATATATTTAGGGTTGTATACCCAACATTGCTTCTGTTGTGGCTAGTTTGTTTTTTATAACTTGCTCTATTAATTTATCGTTCCATTTTTTAAAGTCACTTTCTAGTTCTTTTCTAATTGTTTTATTTAGTTCTACGTATTCTTAAGTATGACGTATATTTTCCGCTAGTTATTCTCTTTTTTCCTTAATTAGTTGTTTAGTTTTGTTACTTATTTTGTCTTATGTAGTTCTTGCTTTGTTTGCAACCTGTAGTCCAGCTTTAAGAAGGTTTTGTTTTTGGTTTTCTTAACATCGTCAATTTGGTCTTGTTTATGTGGAGGATCTGATTTGAATTCATTCTGTAGGACCTTTCTGAATTTTTTTGATTTGTTCTTACATGGATTATAATATATATTATGTATATAATATCGAACTCCTCTTCGAAGTTTGTCTTAACAACTATTATTCTTAAACTGTAAACTGCTTAAAATAGGTCAAATCAAGGAAGTATTTTTACAACCAATCAAATAAATATCCGCTTTGTTTTTAAAGAGATCCTTTTTCTCTTAGCTTTCGTGTTATTGTTTATTGTTATGACATCTTCAAACATTCTGTTGGTTCTAGTATATGCTAAATAAGTCAATACTCACAATCGTAAGTAGTTTTTATTTAATGAAGTTGGTAAATTTTGGGCTACCGGTTTCAAGGCTTACAATATTGGCCCTATCATCAGGTCGCAGTATGTTAGTCTTATTTTTGATAAAAACTACAAGATATTAGATACAGGAAAGCTCTATAAACTAATATACTTCTGGGAATCACCTTCCCCATTAAGGAATAGATTCCCTTGCACTTCTGAATTTAAAACCTTATTATATGTATGTTGTTATGAATATTATTTAGCAAGATATTATTATTATTTTATATATTGTTTGATATCTCCAGCTGTTGTGTCAGGGTGTATAAATAGATTACGTAAAAAAATTTTTGGACGGCTCAAACATTAAAACACAAACACAATACAAATTGGAACAGTCTTTCTGTTGTCATATTAGTGAGGTTATGGTTTTGTAGTTATTATTCTTTTGTTGTTTGAGAAAAAATAATCTATTTTATTTTTTGGAGTTTCATTAGGTACGATCCAAGTCTACTTTCTGTTAGGTTTTCTTTTGTAAAAGATATTTATAGTATATATTTTCTTATTCCAGGAATTCCATAAATTTTTCTCCGCTTGTGTTTCCTGTGCCGAATCAGAAATTTCCAATCTTGTTTGCAGAGTAAAAAATATGATACATCTAATACAATATAATCAACAATCTCATTCCTAGGAGAGACTTCAAAAATATTAAAACAAGCATCTACTTTCTACATTCTCTACATCTACCATTTTCATATACAAGAAAAATTAAATTAAGAAAAGTCTTTAACGTCTATGTTTATTGATAGCTCATATTCTTGTTTATCTATTTTGTTCATTATTTTCGAAATGTGTTCTAGATGGTTCACCAATATAACAGTATACCTAATATTGTTAATCAGTGTTCCATTGATCTGTATTGCAACTCTTTCTCCCTCAAGAGTTCTTCTTGATAACGCTTCAGAGTATGCATTGAAAAGGCATGGTAACAATACACTATTACTATTATTATTAGTTTTACCTTTCTTCTCATTTCAATTTCTAGTTGTATCTGTTATAATATATAATCTGTGTATAATATCGAACTCATCTTCGATGTTTTTCTTAACAACTATTATTCTTAAACTGTAAGCTACTTAAAATAGATCAAATGAAGGAAGTATTTTTACAACCAATCAAATAAACAATTAAGCCGTAATTAAAAATTCTCTTCCTAATTAAATAACTAATATCAATAAAGATTTTATCTATAGAATGGCGAAGAGAAAATATATTTTATATAGCTATAAAAATTTCAACCGTCACTAAGAGAAAGCCCAAAAAATACATTTATTCTTTTGTGTGGGTGATAACTATTTACAGAACAATATAACATATTTGAATTATTGTTATGACACCACATAAAAATGATCATGCTCACAATAAAACTGCAACATTAAACACGAAACCAATAAATTACATAGATGAAAATCAGAAGGAAGTAAAAGACAATTAGAGCATTTATTTTCAGACTAACTGAAAGTCCATTGAAAAGTTACATTAAGGGTTGCATTTTTCAGATAACGCAACTCTATTTTTTTAATGTGTGGGATGGGGTTAGTAATATAATAGTAACATAATGAAGTTTATGTTTGTATGGTCGCTACTCATATCCCCTGGCCACAGAATAATAGACAATCAGAATGCCCACTCTCAGATGCCGCCTTTGAAGTTTTTCAGCACGCGCGCCATGTTTTAGAAGGAAACACATAACACAGACATATGATTTGTGAGGTTATGTAATTGTTTATATTTATATTTAATTATATTATTATTTATGTTATTATTTTAACAATGTTAATATAATTGTATAGTATGTCTATGATTGCCGTAAGTCAATTAAATCGGGTTAATTTTTCTATGCACATAAACGACACTGGTTTCCTCTAAAACATGGCGGAACGTCTGCGCGAAGGAGATGTGCGTACTTAATTTTCCATGGAGAGTGGGCATTCTGTTTGTTTATTATTCTGTGCCCCGGCTGTCATTTTGGAAAAACCTGTGCAAACGGTTTATACGCTGAATCTCGTAAAGTAGCAATCGTACAGATAATTTAATAAAACAATATTTGTAGTAAATTAAAGTTTTTATAACTTTATTTTTATTAGTTTTTATTGTAAAATAACTGAAATTCAAAACGATTCAATAACAAAATTAAAAAATAACTTTTTTAAAAAAACTTATTTGGGCTTTGTTTCTAATTATTTTACAATAAAATGACATCAAAGTCATTTTATAGATAGTCACATTCTTTATTTATTTTACTTTTAATCATAAAATAAAAATAAAAAAGTTATACACAAAAATAACTAAAAATTAAAAAAAAATCTTGTATGTCTTATAACTTTTTTTTCTGGTGATTTTACAATAAAATGACATCAAAGCAATATCATAGAGAGTTGTTCATAGAATAATTTTCACTACAAATTGGTTTAATTTCAGTAATGTCTCTCCATTTTACTGCGCTCCGAAGTTGGCTTTATTGAATACTCGCCATCTTGGAATAAACGGTGCAAACGGCATCTCGTAAACTAGCAATCTCACAGAAAATTTTGTCCGGCAAATTAAATTGACTACAAACTTATTCCTAACACTTTTTATGGTAACATGGAAAATTTATTACCAAAAATATCTAAAAATTTTTGAACAAATTTTCTTTTTAAACTTTTTTTCTAGTCATTTTACAATAAAATGATCAAAACAATATTGTAAAGGGTTTTGCAAAAAATAATGTTCACTAGAAATTTGTTAATTTCATTAATTTTCTGGATTTTGTAGAGCTCCGAAATTAATCGGGTTCTTGAATACTCATAAGAACACCATAAAGAAGAACCAATAGACTTAGTTTTCTATTTATATTTTTTTATTCAAATCATTTTAAATCAAATTATTATTTTGTCAATATTTCTATGTTATTATTAAATTTTAATACTTCAATACACCAAAAAATTTACTCTACCTTATTCGCTTGCCTCGCACGAACAAGCACCAATGGACAGAGATAAAGTTTAACAAAAGCACCGTACCAATAATATTCCTTGGCAATGAAAAGAACAAAACAAATTTAACAGTACTTCTCAAAACTGCTCTACCAGAAGTAAGTTTTAAAGTCAACCAGACTGAATCTGATGCAGATACAGTCATCATCAATTCTGCGCTTGCTGCATTCCAAGCATCGAGCAAAAAGACAAAAGAGGGAATCTAATCCTTATGAAAAGGAGACCAAAAAAGTGGCCTCTGATGGCGGACATATCCGGAAATGCGAATGCGACAAATTTAAATTTTCCGACACTTATTAACAGTAGCTATATAATATTTTTCAGGATGTGTCTTAGACGAGAAAGGTTTAATTAATTATTAACGGTAATAGTCTAAAATGCGACACAATTGTTAAAAAACTTCCATATAAATAAGATTTCATGTGACATTTGGGACAAACAACATAACCCAACTAAATTTTATGTCAAACAAGAAGAGAGAAACTTTCAAATTTTACATATAGCGACGTCATTGCAGAGAATTTGCTGTTTCTCTATACTTTTTCAGGATGCGACACAACATTTATAGCTTACAAGATCGTCAAACTTAAATTCATCAACATTTTACAGAAACATCCTGAGTTAGCTAGCGGAATAGCATTATTTCTCAGTAAAAAAGCAAAAAAGCCGAGCCATCTATGCTCACTGTCGTTGGATAACGTTTTTTGTTTCTTTATTTGGTGAAAATAAAGATTTCTCTAACAGCATGGGATGCAAACGATTCGCCAAGACCATAAATTACATTTAAGTTATTATTGCTTCCGTCAACACAAGATGCAGCTCGTTTCCATAGTTTTAGAGTTTATCGCCAGGAAACACTGCAATTCTGAAGATTGTGGCTGGAAAAAGCATGGAAAACTGGATACCAATTAAAAATTTTAAAACTTTAGCACCCTTTGCACTTCTGAAAGGAAACTTAAAGGATGCGTGGTTGCCAACAAGTTATCTTCAAATGCTCTGCAGTGTGCCTCAACTATTCTGGTAAAACCTGCAGTGAGATCATGGAGATATTAAAATTACTCGAAAAATTTAAAGAATTCAAAGATAAATTACCCATAATGACACCTATTCTAGCTTCCGTTTTTTCGCAAAACATTAACCTTTGATATTTAATTAGATTCTGGTAATATACTCATGGACAAAAATATGAAATATTTTAATTAGATATGTTAATTGGACTATGAAGCAGTGACTACTTGCTGTGAAAAATGTTTTGTTCACAGATCATATAAGAATTCAGTTATGGACGCCACATGGGCTTAGTCTACAGAAGAGTTGGCGAACGTTATGTCAGTTACACCCTCATACAGACTATTGTCTGGGAAGGACATACCGAACTTGTGGAGGTATTGGGCGAATGACAGCTGACATGTACATTGACAACATTTTAGCAGATTATGTTTTGCCATTTGCCGACCATATTAGATATGACATATTCGTGGTAATACATGATAATGCACGTCCTCATGTCGCTAGAATAGTAAATTGATAAAGTACAATTTAAAAGATTTTATTTTCCACCGTATTTAAATCCGATCGAGCATTTTTGGACACATTTTCTAAAAAACAAAATAAGCTAAAGATTGCAGCACAAGTAAAATGGAATGCAATTTTTCAAGAATACATTCAAGATTTAATTCATAGGGGTTTTCTGTTACATAAAGCGATTGGGAATCAGAATTTGTCTTTGAATAACATTCATAAGAAGTTTGTTGGGTATGTACAAAAACACTATGGAATATCTGCATGTGTAATATTTGATGACAACTCCGAAAACCCTGACATGACAGGAAAAAAGTCATGGGAGCGGTTTCGTCGCACCAAAAAGTACCAATCGACAAAGGTAAAGGTTAATAAGGGCTCCATACCAACATTGGTAATGAAAATAACAATACAAACTTAATACCTGCTCAAAACTGCTCTATTAGATGTGGGTTTTTGTGTCTACAGACTGAATCAGAGGCATATACAGTTATCATTCGTTCTCAATCCTATGATTCTGTGACTATAGTAGCAGAGGACATTGACATTCTTGTCTCGCTTACAGAATTAGGAAGGAAATAGTCCAATTCATTTTTTTAACTTTTAAAAGTATGTAGACAAACAGTGTAACAATAAGAAAGTCGAGCTATCTTTGCTCATTGTCGTTGACAAAAGTTTTTCGTTTCTTTATATGGTGAAAATGAAGATGATTCTCAGGACAAGATGATTCAACACAAAATGCAGCCTGTTTACACAGTCTCCGAGTATAATACCAGGTTTAGTCGAGGATGGGCAAACATTGTGATCCCGACGATTTTGGCTGAAAAAATCATGGAAAAATGTGAATACCCATCCAAACTTTCAAAACTCCAGAATCATATCATCCACCATATCAACCATCATTATAAAAATATCAAATTAGTCGAAGAAAATGAATTCGAAGATGAATTACTTGCATTGACGTCAATTCTAACTTCGGAGCTTTTTAAAATCCAGAAAAATTAATGAAATTATACAAATTTTCTAGTAAAAATGATTTTTTGCATAACCCTCTATAATATTGCTCTAACTTTGTAAAACTACTAGAAAAAAAGTTAATGCCCAAAAAAATATTCAAAAATTTTTAGTTATTTTTAATAACTTTTTTATTTTCCATTTTACCATAAAAAGTAATAGCAATAAATTTATAGAGAATTTAATTTCGTACAAATAATTTTTAATAAATATTCTGAAGGGTTACTAGTTTACGAGATACAGAGCGAAAATTCTTTGCAACCCCCTTTTCCACGATGTCGGTCGGGGAAATGGATGGCGACCGTCAAACTTAAACTTAAGCTTACTTTTTATACTTGTACTTATTCCAACACATTAAAAAAATAAAATTGCGTCTTTTGAAAAATGCACGCTAAGTCCTAAAAAATGTAACATTTTAAAAGTATCAATTTTAGAGAAAAACTGAAAGGGACCTTTTTTCTTTAGAGTATGTTTACTCAAAAACCACAAAAAAGCAATATGTTTTCGAATCTAAAAAGGTGATTTTTAGAATGTGTTTAAAAAAATTGTTTAATTGTTTATCCAAAAATTTCGCCCGGCAAAATCTAAATTTGTTTAGAAGGGACATTTTTTTGACAAGAACCCTAAAAGAACCTCATGATAAGAAGATATTGTAGTACACAGTGTAGTTTCCAATAAAATTATCGTTGAATTTTTGGTTAAACGTATCTGTTAGTGTGTATATCCTGCTTCTTTTTAAAGTACAGTTGTTTATAAATATAATCATGGTAAAATACATTTATGTTTTATGTTTGGATTAGAAAAATTAAAAAAATCTTAATTATAATAATAGAAAAACTTACCTGAGGTATATTTAGATCTGGAATTATCAGCAACTTTTGTTTTTCACTTTTCTTATACGTACAAAACTTATTCATTTTAGAAGCGTTTTAATCAGTCCACATTTCACTTTATTAACATTATAAAAGCACAAAAAACTAAAGCTTAAAGACAAAAATAATCTTATTAAGAAAAGTCGTTTAAAGTTTATAAACTAAATATCTTGTCATTAAAAAGTTTTCGTTAACAGAAAGATTGGTTTTTACAAACCCAAAATCCTGAATGTAGCATTAAAATTGATATAGTTTGTTATGATTTCGATAATAATTATTTAGATAGTTACTTAAAGTATTTTTTATTGTTTAATTCATACATTGGCATCATCTATTAAACCATAACAAGGGAAAAATATAGGGACACAATAGCACACTTGTCATCTTTGAACTAAGTTTGGAAAATGAAAAAAAATATATTATTTCGACAGGTCTTACATCTGCTGACCTATAGTATACATAAGAGAAGAGATTGAAAGCACGGCAAAGGACTGAAGCCGACAAAAGTGCTCCGAAGCGGACAAGACTGGCTCAACGAATGGGAAAGGTTCTGGCTACTATGTTTTGGGGTTACAAAGGCATAATTTTAATTGATCAGCTTGAGTAATGGAAAAACGATCAATAGGCAATATTATTGTGCATAATTGAATAAACTGAAGCAGGAATTCAGTGATTATCATGCCCATATACTGAAGAAACAAACTAAAACGAGCATACCTAATTTACTTCGGCTACATAGCAAGAAGAATGGGGACCATGGAACTATTGGTAGTAGAAGGAAAGGTAGAAGGCCGAAGACCAATAGGAATATCTCGAACACGTTGGGTAGACCAAATGAAAACTTAGGTGGGAAAATCCCTACATGATCCGTCTATATAGCACAGGATCGCTGCCAATGGAGGCAGTAAGCCAATAATATTTAGAGTATCACCACTCCCAGACAAGGGCTCAAGGAATGAGAAGAAGGATACAGAAGAAAAAAGTATATCATAGAGAGCTTTTAAAGTTGCGAAATCCTTATAAACATTGTATTTGTTAGTCGTGAAATCGTCTTAGTTTCTTTCAAGTTATTAAAAGAACTAAACTAGATAAAAATTTTACAACTTTGCTGTTTAAGTTTAAATTTATATCAGCCAGTTTGTTAGCTGATCTAAGCAATATCTAAGCAAGTAAGATTTCGTAAAAAATTCAAATTTTATCTGATATAATAATACCTCTTATGGTATTACCGCTTATTAAATTACATTTCAAAAGCTTATTGCGTGGAGAGCAAAAGGTACTGCGTAATAAAAATTTAAATAAAATACGCGATTGGAAATTCCCTTCAAATTTATTATTATATAACCAGGAATTCCGTATTTTCTATATTATCTATTAAGTTATAATATCTAACCATATTACGGAAATAATATATCAAATTACTATAACTGTAATGATAATATCTACAAAACTGATTATTATATTAAAGTTTTCTCACAGCAGTCTGTGGCGATTGTTGGGCCGAGTTCCGTAATAAAGTTAATGGTATATTTTATTGATAATGAAAAACTGTTATTATGTAGAAAATAGTGTTGTTTCGCTTAAAATTCCTACCGTAATGGGTGCTATAAAATTCAAAATACATAATTGGGTGGAAAATAATGCCAAATAATTTATCTCTGAGAAAATTAGAACTTTTAAGGCGATGTCAATTAGATGAAACACAGCTAACATAAAGACTATAATAATTATGTTCCCTATCTATTGTGTGCTAATTTTAGGTTACAGAATTTTATATTATCCAGGCCTCTTTTTCACATTTTTATTCTATCCTTAAGTAAGGGTGAATTTCAATAAAACTGGAAAAACAGTTTTTTAACAACTATTTTTAAAGCGGAAGATAATTCATTGGTGAATAATTACAGGCCCATTAGTATAATTAGTGTTATACCAAAGATATTTGGTATATAACTAACAGCAAACAAATTATGGATGTAAATAAAAAGTGGTATAATATGAAAAACACATTACTGAAACCAGCTCAAAAAAGTTTGATACAACTAGGTCAGAGGTTTAGAAACAGTGGATGACAGATGAAATACTAGTACAGATGAAAGAAAGAAGAAAATAAAAAGAAAAAGATCTACAGAAGTATAAAGAAATACAACGAATAATTAAGGAAAAATCAAAAAAGCTAAGGAAATCTATTTGATGAAACAATATAAAGAGATAGAAGAATTAGAAACAAAATATGATATAAGAAATATGTACATAAAAATAAGAGAGTCGAACAAGTGATTGGAATGGGTCAAAATGGACAGCAAGGACACATAAAAGGCAAAAAAGAAGTAGTACTAAGAGATTGGAAAGAGAAATTAAGACGATGGGAGGAGTACGTTAGAGAACTTTTCCAAGATGAAAGGGGTGCAATGCAGAATATACAAGAATTAAATCCTTTAAAGAGACAGAAGATTACGATAGAGGAAATCAAATATGGTATCAAAAACTCTAAAGGCAATAAAGCAGCTGGATTAGATGAAGTACCAGTAGAACTGTTAAAACTAGTGGAAGAGAATAACTTGGAAGTATTGAAAGATTTATTCAACACGGTGTACGATACGGGAATAATACCACAAGAGTGGCTGAAGTCAGCATTTATAACCATCCCTAAAAACAAGTAGCAAAAGAGTGCTCTGATTATCGAACACTAAAGACTATTTGCCATCATTGATTCGGCGGTGTCGGGATGTAAACGTTGATCTACATTTGTGCTTTGTTGACTACGAAAAATCTTTCAATAAAGTAAGACATGAAAAACTAATATCAATACTTATGAACAAGCGCATTGCCAGTAAAATCATAAATATAGTGCAAACATTATATTGGAATCAAAGTGCCATAGTTCAAATTGATGGGCAACGCTCAGAAGAAATGAAGATCTGTAGAGGAGTTAGACAGGAGTATGTTTTATCGCCACTTTTGTTTTGTTATTCTAAAGAAATTTTCCATAACACGCTCAATAGTATCGAAGTATCATAGCAACGAGTATAGAGGATCTACAACATCTTATCGAAAGCTTGAGTATGAATAGTGCTGAGATGGGAATTACTATAAACGCTAAAAAAAACGAAGTACATGCTAATTACAAAAAGGCCACAAAATATAGAATCAACGGTAACGTGATAGAACAAGTAGAAAAATATCAGTGCTTGGAGACTTTGATCAATGAAACCAATGATCATACTAAAGAAAGAAATAGGCGAATAGAGATTCCCAGATCAGCATTTATACGAATGAAGCCACTACTAACGTGCAAAAAACTAAATTTGAAGATCAGATTACGTACCATTCGCTGTTATATATTTTCAATATTATTATATAGAGCTGAGACTTAGACATTAAAAAAATGCAATTTAAAAAGAATCGAGGCTTTCGAACTCTGTTTATACCGCAGAGTATTAAAAATATCATGGACTGATAGAATTACTAATAAAAAAGTACTGGACAGGGTTGGTAAAGAAACAGAACTAATCACCATTATACAAACCAGAAAACTGGAATACCTGGGCCACGTGATGAGGGGACCAAAATATGAAATTTTGAGACTCATAATACAGGGAAAGATTCAAGGAGGAAGATCTGTTGGCCGAAGGCAGAACTCATGGTTAAAGGATCTACGTGATTGGTATCAATACAGATCGATTGATTTGTTTAGAGCAACAAGTTCAAAAATAAAAATAGCCATTATGATTGTCGACCTCCGTAGGGAGATGGCACTCTAAGAAGAAGAAAAAAGATATTTGAATGTTTTGTATGTGACTATCTTGAGGCTTCACTTGAAAAACAGCTAGTAGATCAACAACAGATCAACTGAATTCTCCAAGGCCTTTGATCTGGTCAGCATAATAATTTAATAGTTAAACTTAAAAAAATGGGTATTGATGGGACACTTCTTAGATGGCTGAGAACATACTTGATTGACCGAGTTCCGATGGTGCGTATCAGGGATTTTGTTTTCAGTAAGATAAATGTTCATTCCCCTAGGAGTACCCCAGGGAACATATTCATCAGTGATATACACCACTGCTTCCAGCACAGTTGACCTCTTCTTTTTGCGGACGATCTTAAGTTCTACACAATTATCATTAATACAGAAGATTGTGTTAATCTTAGATAATCTTAGATAGGTTGAGTGAGTAGTATGTGTTGAATGCCATGGCCCTAAACGCATCCAAGTTTGACGATCGAGAGACTCAATGGAATAAAATTTTAATATACAGAACATTCTTGTTGACTGGATTACCGAAATTCGTGATCTGATAATTAATGTAGACTCTAAACTTTTATTTGGATGGCATTATATGTCAATAAGTTCCAAGTCTTTACAAAAGCTTGGCTTTATGAAAAGTATCACTAGAGACTTTCATAATATTGAAGCGAATAAATTACTATATTGTTCTAAAGTCACACCCCATATAGAGTGTTGTTCTTGTGTATGGTCTATATCTTATATTATTTACATATAAATAATTGAGACAGTTTAACACAAGTTCTTAAAATATGTAGCATATAAACCTTTTAAATGAAATCAAGTAAATTATGATTAACCCAACTTGGTAGTCTCTCATTGTATGACCGAAGATTAATTGAAGATACAAAGCTCCTTTATGGCATAATTATTACTACAGTCTTGTGTCCTCGGCTACTTGAGCAGGCAAATAAATAAAATATTTTTTGTCTAGCTATTTTATCTGAGACAGTTTTTCTGTCCAACTGTAGCAGCTATGATTATTCGAGTTTTATTTGATTGAAATTGAGTACTTTACTAGATGCAGACACGTTTTACAAATATATCAATATATCATTTGACAGCTTGGTGTTCAACGTCAATTTAATATGATATCAAGGAAAGTAAAGTTTTCATCATCTTCCATCACTCGATCTTTTTCATAATTTTATTTCATTTTATATCTCGTAAACCTTATTTTATCATGGCTTCGTCTACTTTGTTTCTCCAGGATTTCCTAGGTAAACATTTTTTCCTTTTATTTCTTCAGCTTCATTCTTTGAATTGTTATATTTATCTGCTATCTCTGCATGTTACATGTATATAAAACAACATTCTTTGTACACGACAACCACATCGAGAGTATTTCATCTGTGTTGAAGATGTAGAAATTTCATTACAAGCGTTAAGACTTAACCAAGAGCAGATGTCCCATCAAACCATAACCTTATTGTCTCAAAACTGAAACTGAGGGTAAATAAGATAATCAAATTAAAAAATTCTAAGGTGACAAACCAGTTGTTTAAGTTAAACGAAATACGAGCTGAGACTTCAACTCTTATAAATCAAGAAATGAATGAAATGAAGAACATTAACACAAGAAATGAAAAACACTGAGAATATAAACATTATGAGGAACACATATAGAAGAGCACATTGTGTTATAAAGACAGATAACGAAACTCTACAAAAAAAGAAGAAAGCCAAAAACCTTGGATGATTCGAGAAATAATAAAAACCATAGAACAAAGAAGAACATATAGAAACAAAAACCCAGATAAATACAGAAAAAAACAAAGATTAATAAGAAATGAAATAAAAGAGACAAAGGAAAAGTGGAGGATGAAAACAGGCATTGAAATAGAGAAATTGCAGAAAAAGCGTAATCATTATAATTTATATAAAAAGTCAGAAAATTATCTGGAAAATCTAATTTAAAATCTAAATCTAAAAACACACCTAACTGGTTAATTGACACAAATAATAAACCTATTAATAATCCAATTGAAATAAAACAAGTATTGACTAAATATATTGAAGATTTTTTCATGGACACAAGAACGGAACCATCACAAATTGATAGCGGAGAAGCTTCAATAATATTAAAATCTGACGTCCAAAATGCTATAAACAACTCAAAATCTGCCAGAATCCCTGGGTCGGATAAAGTTCACATCGAGCTTAGTAACCTTATATAAATGAAGGCAATTTAAGCACAATAACTATCCTCTTCAAGAACATATACAAAGCTGGCGAGATACCTACAGAATAGCTACTATATCGACCTTTGCTGTTGTAAGAATCCCAAACACTGTAATAACTATAGATTAATCAGCTTAATGCACAACTATTGAAAATATTTTTAAAGGAGAAGCAAATATGAGTAATAGGCAGTTTGGCTTTCGTAATGGCTTCGGAACTGTGGAAGCTCTGTACAGTTTTACAACTCTTGGTTAAAAATATCGAGACCAAAAAAATAATCTTATAATCTTTTGTTACACTGATAGACTATGAGAAAGCTTTTGACAAAGTTAAAGACAACATTCTCATGGAATGTCTAAAGCGAAAAGGACTCAATAAAAATGAAATTAACAGTGGGAAATCTCTATTGGAACCAATGGGATGTGGTAACATGAGATGGAAATAGCAGGGATCCACAATAGATAAGTAGAGGTGTGAGACAAGGCTGTGGACTTTCACCATTACTATTTAATATAGTTAATTAAGAGCAATTTATACAAGCACTTGAAAATTTTACAGAAGGGATTAAGATAAATGGTGAAAATATAAATAATATTAGTTATGCCGCTGATATAGTTATCAAAAACAGCCTTTTTGAAGATAAGGAAATTTCTAAGTAATCAAACTTTCAATATGCAAATCCCACATCGTATGGTACAATATTATATCTACTCTATTCTTTTTTATGATGCACAAGCTTGGACTGTTTACGTTGACTTGATGAGAAAGTTGGAAGCTTTTGAGATGTGGCCTTTTAGAAGAATTTTGAAAATACCATGGACCGACCATATTATAAACGAAATAGTGTTGTACAGAATGGAAAGAGACAGAAAACTGTTGACCACCATTAAAAGAAGAAAGAAGCAGATTTGAGGTACATACTTGAGAAATGAGAAGAACGAATGTTGCAGTTGATTATAAAGGGTAAGATGGAAGGAAACGGGGTCCTGCTAAACGAGGTTGAAATCCTAGCTGAAAACATTCGCAATTTGACTTGGTTAAACACACAGACACTTAAAAAAAGCAAAAGATAGCAACGACGAGAAATTGCAATGTTTATAGTTTATCAGTAACTGCTAATATGAACGTACGCTACCTCTTGCTTTATCCGTGCTTACGACTGACAACCGTTATGTTGAGCGATCCACCCAATAACACCACAGGTAAAGATTTTTGTTCTTTTTTTTAATAAATTTTAGTTAAAATCTAGTTAAAATTAAGTAAAATTTGTATTAGAATATTAAACTTAACTTTTAACAGAAAGACATTGCTTCGCTTTCAAAACATATCCTAACAATTTACTAACAAATAAGATGAACAACAATATTTTCGTACTGGAAGATCGTGTGCAGATGCAGCATTCATCATTAATCAACTTACAGAGAAATTGTTGGATTATAATAGACATAGTTTCTATACCTCATTGACTTAAAGAAAACATTTGAAAAAGTAAGATATTATTCATCTTTTCCGTAATAGATAAGTAGTCTTTTATATTATCAAAACTATTAAATATATCTACCAAAAAAGAAAGATGAAAGTTAGAATAGATAAATAACTACATATGTTGACAAATAAATACAAGGGGAGCTATTAAGATGTATGCTCTTCGAGTTATTTATGGATAAATTCCTTAAAATCGTCAATAAAAGATGAGGAACCAGAATGAAAAACAAAGAAGTCAAAATGCTTTGTTATGCAGATGACGCAATACTGATAGCCTAAGATGAAGAAGGTCTATAAAGGTTACTTCATAGATTTAACACAACAGCAAAAGAATTTAATATGAACTATGTCAAGTCAGAAAACCAAAACAATAATAATCGGTAAAGAACGAACAAATTGTAAATTAAAAATCAATTGGTTCAGCATTGAACAAGTATGATGGAAGTAAAATACCTTGGGGTCACACGGACCAGATATGGAAACCTAAAGAAAGAAGAGAGGCAATAGACTGCAGCATGCCTTAATAACTCTATGTGGTCTCTACACTTAGTATATTAATCCTGAGATGAAATCAAGAATTTATACAAGTACAAAATCAGTAATGATGTATAAAACAGAAATAAGACTTGATATAACTACAATATAAAAGCGTATTATAAACTAGCGTAACAAACAGGATTTATAAACTAGTGAATACTAAACAGAAAATAAAAAGGATGGAATAATGACATAGATACAATGGATGACACCAGAATGGTAAAAATATTGACTGGCAGCGCAAAAGATGGACCTCCTTAGAGGTATTAATCCGAAAATAAACATGCAAAAATATGAGAGATGTGTAATTTCTAGGCAGGCAGATAAGAAGGTAATATTAAATAAAACTTTTTTCTTTTTGGTGCAAAAGCCAAATGAAAAGTAGGGTAAATAATTAAAAACTTACATTACGTTTCACGTATAAATCCAGCAAAATTGTAAAAATAACACTTACTTTCGGGTTATAAAACTATTAAATTCTAATAAAGACACTAATACTTTAAACAACTTTTCTTAACTTTTGCAACTTTTACTTTTCCTTTACCTAATTTCTGTTCTTATCACTCAAAAATCACCCTGTAAATCTAAAAGCCGCACAAACTCCACCATTTTCACTCCGAGGTCGAAAAATCACAATCGCGATCGAGGTCACTAACGTAAATTTCAAATATCCGAAAAGAAAGAAAAACAGAACGCAAGTTTTGAGTCACCTGTCGCGATCGATTCGGCTGAGCAATCCGAGATAAAAGACAAAACACTATCGATGCGCCGTACACTCCGCGACGTAACAACTTACGGTACTTTTGGTAAAGAAATGAGGTTGACGCATTTCTTCTCTCTCGGAGAAGAAGAAATAAGAAATTTAAGAGAGGTCTCGGTTGAAAAAGAGCGACAGGTGGGAGGGTGTGCATCGAGCGTGGCGATTGCCTTTGTAATTGCATGGATCTAGTGCGATTTTGGGAAAAATTTGGAGCAAGGTTAATGGCTAGTATCTTAAGATCCTTGACTCGGGGAGATTTAGAAATAGCAATTGGACGTTTAATTTTGGGGTAATTGGTACGCAAGAAATTCGAAGGTTAGAGACTTAATAATAATAATTACTAAATTGCCATCTACGCAAGGCGTACTCGACAAGTAGGCCTATTATTTTAAACGAAATGGAAATATGTTTTTATAGCAGAAATTTTGCAATATATAAGAAACTTGTGGCACTTTTATGACTTCAAGTAGTTGAAAGGGGTGCCGCTGTACTTATTCACAATAAATTAGTAAAATATCATGATAGAATTCTATATATTGAATTCTATCATGATATATTGAATTCTATCAGATACACCGGAGTGATTCCCACAGATTGGTTTAAATCCATCTTTGTCGCAATACATAAAAAACACAATGCGAAAAAATGTTCAGAATATCGATTAATTAGCCTAATGAGACACACTCTTAAAATTTTCCTAAGAATACTTCACAACAGAATTAGACGAAGATCTTGAAGATACCCAATTTGGTTTTAGAAATGCTATGGGAACCAAGGAGGCACTTTTTGCGCTTAATATTCTATTACAAAAATACCGTGACCAAAGAAAAAATGTATTTGCATGTTTCGTGGACTTCGAAAAGGCATTCGATAAAATACAGCATGTAAAATTAATGCAAATACTAAAAAATATCGGAATACATCACATGGATATTCGTGTCATTACTGTACAAAACAGGAAGTCGCCGGGACAAAAAGGAATAACTAATAAGGTCCTGAAATATAAAGGAGAAAGTATAACCTTAAAGATGAGAAAAATTGTCTAAAGGATATATTGCCATGTACGTGAAGAGATAGCATAATGATACCTAACGGTACCCCAGGAGGCAATGAAGACCCCAACAACTATAGGGGTATAAATCTACCGATCACCGTACTCAAGATTACTACAAAGGTCTTATGAAACAGAATCAAAAAACTGATAACATTCTCAGATGACCAACATGGGATGAGATCAGGAAGATCGTACATATTAGAAGAGAAAGAATGCCTCTAGACAGACTTGTAGACAGCAGGCATTGATGATATTTAGCGCATAATATGCCACCCTCTATAAAATGAATTAAATGTAAAAATTTGTAAAAAAGACAAATTTGTACTACAGTCAAACTGTTATCGTAAAAATTGGAGATAACTACACGGATAAAATCTCCATACAACGAGGAGTCAGACAAGGTTGCATTTTATCGCCAATATTGTTCAATGTTTGCTCGGACCAGTTATTTAAAAAGACACTTGAAAAACAGCCATATAGAATAAAATTTAACAGGGAACTACTTAATGTGATTAGATATGCAGACGACACAGTTATATTGTCAGATAATATTGAAGGTCTCCAAATTCTGCTTGACCGTATTCACCAGATAAGAGGAAATGGGCATTAAAATAAACTCGAAACAAAACCAAATTATAAGTGTTTAATTAAAAGCTTTAATTAAATGGAGTCCAAGTTGAGAAAGTTCACAAAATGACATATTTGGGAACTGTGATAACGGACCAACTAGATCCAGATATAGAAATAAAACGTAGAATAGCAATGACTAAAACTACTTTTATGAAAATAAAGTCATTTCTTTGCAATAATCATCTCAGTTTAAAACTAACAACGAATGGATAACTGCTATGTTTGGTCTGTACTTTTGTATAGGGCAGAAATGTGGGCGCTCAAAGTAGCGATCATGAACAAAATTAAAGCATTGAAAATGTGGGTTCATAAATGAATGCTGAAGATACCTTGTACAGTAAGAAATACTAATGAAGTACTAAGGAGCAACAACAAAGATAGAGAACTGCTAAAGACTGTTAAATATTGAAAAATGTCTTATCTCGGACATATAGTAAGGGGAAGTCAATAAAAAATATTACAACTGATCCTTAAAGGCAAAATAGAGGGCCGTAGAGGTGTAGGAACGAAACGGGTTTCTTGGTTGAGAAACATTCGTGAATGGACTCGGATATCAGATGCGGGATAATTATTCCATATTGCAGAAGATCGAGAAGCCTTTGAATGGTGATCGCCAACGTCGGATAATTCTGATACGACACGCAAAGAAGATCATAAGAGATCTGACAAAAAATGTCCATAATAGGTATAATTAAAATTATAGTAAAATTTTACGATAATCTACTAAAAATATTAGTAGGAATTAAGAAAAACAAGGAAGTATTCATTCTGCCAGGTTATTGAAAAGTGTGGAGAGACTATTTTAAATGAAAACGGTGCATGCTTTATTGGGTTATGTAAAAGCGTATCGTTAAAAAGGACAAATGGATTCTACGTTGATAAAGACATACACAAATATACACGGACACATCCAACAAGAAGACTAACGTCCATTATTGAATATCACGTCAACAATCAGATCTAAAAGTCTTGGACGTAAAGGTGTATCGAGGAGTGTAGTGTGGATCAAATCACCAATTCACCATGGCAAAGGTGTTAGTTATATGCTAGACAAATAACAGCGACCGTCAATTTAATGCTCGGAAATATGAGCGTAAACAAATATAATATGGATAGTCTAAAGAATGAACCACCTAATTTTTGTAAACATTCAGATTTACTACAAAACTTCAAAATATTATAAAAGAAAACAATACGTTAGAAGAACCGTACTATTAAATAAACGACTGTAAACATATCGCAGCACAAGGGGTCATAGAGTATAAGGAACACATGCGAAACCAAGATCCGGAGTGGTGGTCACAAGAAACAAGAGTTGGTAAATATCAAAAAGAAAGTCTATCTAATCTGGCTACAACCACAAAATTCAGAAGACTGAAGAGCATACACTTAGTGGAACAAGAAACTTAAGAAAGCTGTGACCAAAACAAAAAATGAAATTTTGGACAAACATGTGAAGAAATAAACAGATATAACTAGAGGGGTATAACTAGAGTATGTGAAACGTGAAGGAGACGTAGGCATAGGGTTTCATGTAGTTTACAAAATAACTTGCTGATGGCTTCTGATGTTGTTTGGATGGATTGTAGCTAAATAAGTAGTCTGTGAGTTGCCAGGATTGAGCCCATTGTAATTTTGGGCAGCTATTGAGTTTTTCATATTCCTAAATGAACACGCTCCATTTCTAGTTGGCTGCACTGTACTGATTTCCATCTAATAGTTAGAAATTCGTGGATACACGGATGGCTCCATATTCAACTAAATGGAAACTTTATTGCCAATCATGGCAAAACATGAGATAGACTGCGATTACATGGATTTACTTAGACCAACATTAAACTGATATTGGATTGACATTCGATTATACTTGAGATTCAGTTTCGACCAGCCTCGAAATATACCGAAGAATAAAGACACACATTGGACGATACTTGGACCTACATTAACTTCGGAAAGTTAATTAAATGACAAAATAGCATTGTCAAATAGGTGAAATAATAATAATTATGAAAGGTATAAAAAAATAAGATTAAAAAACGAGATTATTAACACCATCAACGAGAGCAAACTAAATATCTTGGCCATGTTATGAGGAATGAACAGAGATACGGCTTGTTGCAACTCATTCAGGGCATGGTATTTGGAAAGAGAGGACCAGGGAGAAGAAGAATATCTTTATTAAAAACCTGACAAAGTAGTTTAATACATCGACAACCGGACTATTCAGAATAGCAGCAAGCAAAGTTAGGATAGCCATGTTTATCGCCAACATCCGGAACGGATAGGCACCGTAAGAAGAAGATCAAAAAAATAGCTTACTTTTTATCAGGGATCCGGAGACACAATTCTGGTCGGACTTCAACTTCTCAGTGGAAAATCAAAATTAGATTAAGAAATATTTCTTGTAATAGACAAAAAGAAGTGGTACAGTTATTTTGTCCTGGGTGGTCTAAATCAGACGGAACTATTATTGTTTTCTTTAACGGGATTTTAAAAAGTTACCGTTTGAAAAGGACATCTTTTAATCGGATGTGCTAAGGGACCTTGTTGGAAATAGCATGTTGATGCTGCTGCTAGAGAATCTACCATTACCTGACATTCTGAAGTCTCCGAACAGGAAATTTTAGAAGAACCAATTATATCCAATGTAATGAATAAAGCTATTATATGAGGGTCGGTCAACAGAGAAAATTTGCAGAAATTTACATTTGGGGACTATAATTCTGCAGGTTTTCTAAACGATATTTACAACTTAGATGAAACCGGGGTAACAAAACAACAGTTCATAAACCTGCAAAAATAATAGCATCAAAAGGTGTGAAGCAAGTAGGAGCGGTCACTTCAGAGGAACGAGGAAGATTGGTGACAGTGCACCTGGCAGTTAATGCCATTGAAAACTTAGTACCGCCAATTTTTATTTTTCCGGGGAAAAATTATCGAGAACATTTTGTTTCCAGTGGACCACTAGGATGTATAGGAACGAGCAATCCTTCTGGATCGATGACGAAAGTGGAATTCTTAGTTTATGTAAAACATTTTCATAAGAATATTAAATGTTCTAAGGAAGTCCAGTATTATTAATACTGGACAATCACGATTTCCATTTGTCGGTTGGGGCCTCCGCATTGCTCTCATCGATTGCAACCTTTGGACAGATTTGGACCATTAAAAAAATATTAGCAGTCAGATGGATTGCTGGATGAAAACTTATCCAGGAGTTACAATGACAATTTACAACATTCCATCAATTGTTAGAAATGCTTTACCGTTAGATGTAACCCCAAAAAATATGCAGTCCAGTTTTCATGTAACTGGTATTTTCCCAATTAATAGGGACGTTTTTTATCGTTTCTGTTAGCTGTAACTAAATTTTACGATATTTTTCTTGTTAGTAATGCTATCACGAAACACCAACTGGCCGTTGAACTTTAGAATGTTGTAAATGTTAATTTTGTGCGTCAGAGACTGACCAACATTTAAGAATTTTCGGAAATGCCAACTATCTTCTTAGCCTACAAATTTTTATGCAAATCTATCATGAGATATTTCCGTAAAATGAACAAGTGAAAGTATTTTCTTATAATATATAAAAAGCGACAGCAAACGATTCGATTTAAATGTTTATGTGCTACATTACATTCTGTGTGCAAGAAATGAATAAAAAAAATTGATCACGTTGTGGTATACGCAAACGTGCGACTGTTTCCTTTCTATAAACTGGTGGATGGAATATAAATAAGATAGTAGCATTTTATTTTTTCCTTTTGTCGGAGAAAACGGTATATTGCTAATGCATTATCATGTAAACACAGTACTTAGGCCGACGTGAAACTACAAAGCATTGATAATTATCGTTTTGCGATTATTGTTTGCTGACTGTTAAAACCAAACAGCAGTTTTTAATGTACAATAAATTTTTCAAATACGAAGAATTTGCAGAAACATATTATAAATATATGAAAAACTATACAGGGTGTCCAGAAACTCTCCTGACAAACGAAGACCGGAGATTCCTCAGATAATTTTAAGACAACTTAATCCAATTCACCTATAGATAAATTCACATTCAGATGGCAGCGTTACAGAGAGAGGCCTGTACTTTCTATATGCCAGAAATAACTACATTGTTGTCAGTTTTTAATCGTACCTACAATCGTACGTTATGGGCCGGCTCCTATAAAAGAATTATAAGTTCGGAAATATTTATGAATGTGAAAGAGAAAAATACTACATTTTTTTAATTATATAATTTTTCTGTTGGTATTTTAAAAATAGAAAGTTATATTTCGGAAATCTGGTCTTTTCGAAATTATATCTTCTGTTCAAAATTGTTTACAATTCGTGGAAATGAAATAATTATTTGTATAATCCGTTTTTGATCTTAATGTCCTTTTAATGACACACTTTCTCTACCTGCATTTACAGTTACAGACATTAAAAAATAATTTAGAATTAAAAAAATATACCTATTTATAAATTCAAAATTATTGTCTAATGCCAGCAATTATAAATTCAGGTAGATACTTGAGAGTCATTAAAAGAATTTTCAGTTGATATCAGACGTTTGTGTCGTGTCAGTGTCAAAATGGCCGCGAGTGTAATAAAATTCAAAAACGGGAATTTGTTAAATAGTGAATGCAAAAAATAGTGTTAAATGTTTTTAACTATTTATCAAACAGTAATAATGATAAAAGTGTATCAACAATAGTGCGGGAAGTTTCTGCTATGACTGGAGTCTCTGAGCGAACGATATTCCGATATAGAAGTGAAAGTAAAAATGGTCCACTTGTAACTCCTATAAGAAAAAAAAGAACCGGTTATTTGAATAGTCGTGAGAATAGATATGATGAAGCAGCTCGGTCTAGAATAAGACAAGTAGTGCACGGTTTTTTTATGGACAATATTCCTCCAACCCTTGACGTAGTACTAGAAAAAATTAAGCAAATGGAGCATCTTCCGAATTTTTCCGAGAGTACGTTGAGAAGACTATTGCACGACATGAGTTTTATATATGGCAAACAAGGTAGAAATTCAATATTAATAGAAAAACAAGAAATAGTCGCTTGGAGGCGTCACTATCTCCGGGAAATAAAGAAACTGAGGAACGAAGGAGCCAATATCATTTATATGGACGAATCATGGGTTAATACTGGAATAACCAATGGGCAAGTATGGCAAAATACAACAATAAAAAATAGCCGACAGGCTTTCGTAAATGGACTTACCACAGGTTTAAAAACTCCGACCGGAAAAGGACCAAGATTTGTTTTAGTCCATGCAGGAAATAAAGACGGATTTGTTGAAGGTGCTGACATCACTTTTCTTGCCAAAAAAGGAGCTGAAGATTACCATAAAGAGATGGACGGAGATCTATTTGAAAAATGGTTTGAAGAGATGTTAATACCGAATCTCCCAAAAAATAAAAAGAATGTCATTATCTTGGACAATGCATCTTATCACTCTAGGAAATTAAATTTTCCCAAACAATATTGGGTGAAACGTCAAATTAAGGAGTGGCTCTATGAAAAGGACATTTATTTTGAAGAAGATTACTTAAAAAATGAACTTATATATCTTAAGACTTCCGCCTTATCACTGTGAACTGAACCCAATAGAAATGGTGTGGAGTGAAGTGAAACAATACGTGTCCTCTAAGAATTCAAGTTTCAAACAAAACGACGTTAAAACATTGATTTATGAAGGTTATAATAAAGTACAGAACAATGAACATTGGAACAATTACGTCAACCATGTTATAAAATTGGAGAATAATTTTTGGACAGTAGACAACATTCAAGATGACATTGAACCTATTAGAATTTCATTAAACGATGACTCTGAAGATGAACTAGATTATGAAAATGAAGATGATTGAAAATTGTTTTTCGGGGGTATTCTTTTCTCAGTAAAGGTAATAAAATATTTAGTTGATCTGGTTGAAATGTAGCACACTTAAATAACTCATTAATCGACATAATTTCAAGTAGTTATATTAGACGTCATTATGCAAAAAATAAAGTTATGAACATATAATAAATTGTGCACAATTGAGGCCCCTAGAACACAAGGGGTGTAAGTGCCAAAAACAAAGTTTTGAAAAATCTTTGTTCAAAGTTCGATATAAATTTTTGATGGTGTTATTGTTGTTAATGTAGAAAGTTTGAAGCCAAAAGTACGTGCCTGTTGTTAGATATCAGTTGCTAAGTGATAAGCAACTGCACTTACACCCTTGTGTTCTAGGGGCCTCAATTAGGGGTTTTTTGCAATTATCTCAGTCATTTGTTTATGTATTTTAATTTACAAACTAAACAATTAAAAAACTTTTTAAGATCTGCAACATTTATTTGAAACATTTTTTCCTAAAATGCACGAGGAGCAAAATAGGCAAAAAAATGATTTTTTCCAAACTTCATCTTTCTTTAAAAAATAAACAAAGCAAAATTGGCTGTAATTCTTCAAGGAATTATCATCAGTTATCCCTTATCTACCGTTTAGAACATTAAAAAACCTATAGAATATTTTTCATATTTTTTTCCCTATTAACTGCGGTATTATGTATAAAAGCATTTTAGGAATTATTACCATTTATTTCATTCACGAATTTTCTATTAACAACTTTAGCTTACCTAAACATATCTTAGTTTACCGTGAGTTTGGCCCTGCTTATTTTACAAAAGTAGCAAAACTTACAATGGCAGTAGAATTGGCAACGCTGTTATCCTATATCCGTACAATGCCATCTGAACGTGACTTTATCTATAGTGCGAAAATGCTTCATAAGGGCGCTAGAGCTATTTGAGGGTGGCGTCTTGTATATATCATCATCACCATCATCTGGCTCGACAACCTTTTTTGGGTCTTGGCCTGTTTCAGGATTCTTCTCCATTCTAATCTGCTTCGTGCTTTTTTCCTCCAGTTTTTTTGGTTGTTATATCATTTTCTATTTGTTCTAAGTATCTCAGCTTCGGTCTTCCTCTTGTTCTTTTTCCTACTGGCATCTGTTTGAATATTTTGTTTGGTATTTCGCCTTCTTCCATTCTTTCTATATGTCCTATCCAACGCAGCCGTCCTATTTTAATGAATGTTATAATATCCGGATCCTGGTATATTTTGTACAGTTTTGTCAAAGTTGTAATTTCTTCGCCAAATTCCGTTTTCTTTTGTGCCCTTATATATGTGTCGCAAGATTTTTCTTTCGAAGGTGGCTAACAACGTTTCCTCTCTTTTAGTGAGTGTCCAGGTTTCTGAGCCGTATGTGACTACCGGTCTTATTCAGGTTTTGTATATTTGGCATTTATTGGTTATTATCAAACGTGGCTAGGGATCGCAAGTATATAAAGTTTTTTACCCCTATTATTATATTTTGTGGCTGCCTTATTTCTGCGTTTTTACTTACCTGCATATATTTTGTTTTGGTCTGATTGATTTTAAGACTCCGATGCTATTTGATCCGATTCCGGTGCTTTATTGTTCTTTAATTTGTCTACTGCTGTTCTAATTTCGGCTATTGTTGGTGGAGTTTTTTCTCTGTTGTCTTCTTGGTCTAATGGTATGTCATGATTCGTTTCTCTCCGATCTCCTCTAAGTTTTTCCGTAAAATGTTCTGTCCATCTACTATTGCATCAATCAATATATTGCGGCTTGTAATTAGTTTTTTTAAATACTTCCAGAACGCTTCTATTTAGAAACACGACAACTGGTTCGATTTTTTATACTCCAGAATTAAATCGATTTTATTAATTTCAAATTTCTAGTACCGGTTATAAGCGTCCGTTTTGGATAGGTTAAAGGTTAGTTTAACGCATAACTTTTTTGTCTTTAACTTTTAAGCATTTTTGTGACTAGATTATTAAATTTTCAGGTATTCTAGTACTAAAAGGTACTCTTTCTTAAAGCATTTTAAAGTCTCTAGGATATACCGAAACTGTAGTTAAGAGCGTAGGCGCAAAATTTCGGGCCAATGCTTTTTAAATGCATTCATTTTTTTCGAATCCTGAGAAAACTAATAAATATTTTTGAAAAATTTAAACGCAGAATGAAAGAATATATTATTACCGACGGCCGAAAGTCCCTGAAAACTTCTATAATGTTTATTTTAATAAGTTATAATAGTGAAAAAAAAAGAAAGAAAAAATTGAGTGTGATTGTTAATTTCAAATATCTCATTCAAAAAAACTTTTGTTTATTCTAAGGGACTTTCGGCCCTTGGTAATAATGTAATCTTTAATTCGGCGTTTAAATTTTTTAAAAATATTTGTTAGTTTTCTCAGGATTCGAAAAAAAAAAGAATGCATTTAAAAAGCATTGGCCCGAAATTTTGCACCTACGCTCTTAATGAACCTAGTGAAGTTGCAATATAATAACATGTCGATCTAGATTCCATGTTAAGTACGGGGCTGTATCTGGAATCAACCAAACTAGCGTCCAAGCCATTTTGAAGAAAAATAAATTCCATTCATATAAATTTATAATACACTTAGTATTATACCTTAGTAGAACTACAGGAACTTAATGTGGATGATTATGACCGCCGTTTACAGTTTTGTGAAATAAGCAGTGAGCGAATAGTGACCAATCCACAGTTTCTCTTTAATATTTTTTCGATGAATGCGCTTTTTTATAAAAAGAACTTTAAATTGTCACAATTGCCATTATAGGTCTGATTAAAACTTCAAGATTTTTCACGAGGTCTAAACACAGCAACCTCAGTGGCCTGGTATTTTTGGCGATCAACTGATTCGACGTGATTAATTCTGTCTTGACTGATATTATTGAAAATGTTCTACAATATAATGAAGATCATTTGATTTTTCAAATGCATATTTCTTAACTTGTTCGTTAATATTAAGACCAACATTTTTCACGGTATTGGATTAAGAAGAGAGGCAGCATCGAATGGCCTCCTTGCTCACCAGAATTGTCTCCCCTATATTTTTTCGGAGACAACTAAAAATAAAATCTACGGAACACCACTAGTATCTTTAGAAGATTTACGTCAACGAATTGTCAACGAATGCCTACGAATCAGTCCGTAAATGCTTTGGAATGTGGAAGAAAGTTTCGAACATACCTTTATCATTGTATGGACGACGGTGAACATTAGTTGCATCATTTGGTCAACTAAGAAATAAGCAACCAGCTAAAATTATTAATTATATGTATTTTTTTAACAAATCAACTAAAGTACTGAACCGACTTTAAAAATTTAAGGACCAATGTATAGGGAATTACAAGGCCTTTTGAACAATCTCTTATGTGATTTCCATTCTAATTGAAAAATGAGAATGAGAATCAAATTGAATATGAAAGTAAAACAATTGACTTGTCGTTTAGTTTTTCAAAAATGCTGTCGAAGTTCCTGATAATGCTTCTATTTTGTTTTTGTCCGGCCACCCTGTATAATATTGGTATACGAGGAAATTAATTCACTTTAATGTATACAATTTTTATGTTTTATTGGCACTTGCCATTAATTTTAAGCTTAGCTTTGGTTATTGTTATAAAGTCCTTGAAGTTTTATTACTAGAGATTATACGATAATACAATTTAATTCTCCTAATACCACATACATGCTATATTACGTATCTACCATCTTTATTTCCAATCTAAAAGGCTACTATTTTATTTCTCAAGGAATTTTAAAAAATAAACTACCTATTTAATAAAAACATACGATTAATGATTAAAAATGGTTATATACTTTTAATACTAGTAAGTCAAATTTGAAACCGTATGATAATTTCGAAGATAAACATTTAACCGATGAAATAAATGAAAACGAAGAACTAACAAACCTATTCTATTAGATGCAACTTGAGCAACTCTGTCAGAGATTGGGTAATCAGTGGAAGGCAGGGTTAAGACTGATGAAGAATAGAGAAATAGTTCTCCAAAAAAGGGGTTGTGATACTAAACGGCAATCTAAACGTAGAAAATGAAACTACCGAATAGTATTGCTCCGGAATAAGAGGGATATCAAAACCAAAGAGAAAAGCCATGGAAGAGCAAAGAATATACTGTTGGGAACATGAAAAAATTAAGTTGGTACCGATCTGGAATAAAAACTAAGTTGTGAGGTAATAGCCTTCAGGAAATAAATAGACGAGGTCTAGAACAATACACAGGGAGAAGTTATAAGTGGTCTGAGCATGAAACTTGACATAAAAAATATGTGGCTTTGTAATAAATGAAAAACTTCAATCATAATGTAAGACAATCAAAGAACGAAAATGTATGGTATGAATAAGGGGCAAATAGCCTAATTTAATATTTTTTTTTAACGGGATCCAAGTTTATGCGTTTACTGAAGACGCAACCGAGGATGAGTAAGAGGAATTCTACGATTCTGTAAATAAATTATATAGGTTTGCCCACTCAAAATAGCCTACCCTCATATTTGACAATTATCTTTGGATGTTGTAAAAATGCTCAAACAAATCAATTTTTATAGAGCCTTCGAGATGTGGTCATACCATATCGTTGAATGCTCCAAATATCATGGGTTTAACGACTCTCAAACATTGAAGTCTTAAACGGAATACGCAAAGGCGAAGGTGACGACGAAGATGATAAAAAAGAGATATTGAATATCTAGGCATATAACGAGAAAGAGCAGATACTGGATACTGCAGTTAATACTCGAAGAAAAGATCGAGGAAAAACAAGGACTTGGTAAGAAGAAATATTCATGGCTCCGAAACCTTCGTCAATGGACTGGCTTATCAGCAGATGAATTGTTACATGCTGTGCAAGATTGAGAACAGTACCAGCAAATAAACATGGAAGCTACCCATGCCTAATTTGGGCATCGTACTCAAAGAAGAAGATGATCAATTTTTATTCTAAAGGGTTCATTTTTTAACGATATAGTCTCGTTCTTATATCCTTATCGACTGATTTTCTCCAACTTAATCTCGGTTTACTTTTCTTTTGTCTTTCTGCGCCGTTCAGATTAATACATTTTTTTTGGTATTCTGCTGTCATCCATTCTTTGAAAGTACTTTCATAACGTGTCTTGTGTTGGCATTGTTGGCATAGAGTAATTCCCATTACACTATATTTTCTTTTCCACGTGTTCAGCGCTTGCTCTAGGTGGATGTCAAACGAAGTAGGGGACAGATGGCATCATTGTTTGATGCTTTTGTTAACACAAATCCTTTGGATATCGTGTATCCTACCTTTATTTTGTTTGATGTTTAATGTTTAACTAAAGTTCAGTTGATGTTAATTGGTTTAAAGCTTTCCATAGATTTTGTTGTGGTACACCGTCATATGCGTCTTGAAGATCTGCATAATAGGAGTTGTTTTAATTTTGTGCCGTTTTTTTCTGAGTTGGGTAATAAGTTTTTTAGCTTTACTTTAGTGAATATAATGTAAGTTATCAATTAACAATCACAATCTGCAGGTGATTTAATAATTTATAGGTAGTATTGAAAACTAAAAAAAGTATTTAAACTTATTCGTAAATATTTTAAATCGGAAATGGTTCAATTATAGTTGAATTGCTTTTTCAACAAATCCTTAAAGATGTTAGTTCCGATTGGATGACGCCCTTGTGCAAAATGTTTGTATTACACGTTTGATTTTTAATGTATGTAAAGTGAACGTCCGCTCGTTGCGATCAACGCACTTTCACACTTGGCACGCACCAAAGGCAGATAAACGAGCCAAGCTGCCATGCCAACCTGATACCATTCCGGAAACTGTCGGTACTACTGGTGACACTCTTCCTGTCTCTGATGTTTACTTCTTCACTACTCTACGAGGGATAGACCATCTGCCGCGATAAGAATTTTGTTTCGCAGATAGTTAGTATTTATTTCATAGTATGAACATTATAAAAAAAATTATAGCCTAAGCTGTATAGGTAGAGAAAAACGTACAGTGAATTTTTGAAACTAGCACAGCGTTATGAAGGACAATGTCTGAAGTAACCTCTAAGTGCATGCAACTGCAAATTGTTAGTTATAATTGATTTATAGCACCTTTATGGTACAAAGACGGTGTTTTTTTATTATTTTAATTTTTATTGTAATAAATCAATATTTTATAATAAAGTGAGTACAATATTAGGAAAGTATATAAAAAAGCTTTAATTTAAGTCTATGCTACATTAAATTTGACTTAATAGTTTATGCAAAATACCGATTAAAAGTCCAAAAATGTCAATTATTTGCTATTTTTTATTTTTTAAATAAATTTTATAGAAATTCTTTTTTTTTCATGCAAAAATCATTATATTGTAGACTTTGTAAGATCAAATCGATCAATTTTGTGGAATCATTAGTTAAACACTTTACTTATTACTTTTTTCAAAAATTAGTTTTTATTGAGTTACGGCCCTTTTTATTAACCTTTAAAAAATTACGTGCAACTAAATCAATGGCTTAAATGAATTAACAATTACAAAAATGTCTATAACCTCTATAAATATATTACAATAAATATTCATAATGACCCCCATTTTCTTTAATATACATTAGGTATCGTTTTAATAAGGAAAACCGAATGTGCTGAAAAATCATATTTTTCTGACGAAATTGATTTACTGATTCAATTATTCTAACCCTCAATTGTTGTCCGTCCTCTATTATTACAGAATAAACTTTCTCTTTTATAAACCCCCAAAAGAAAAAGTCCATGGGATTAAGACCTGGACTTCTGGATGGTCAAGAAATGAGTGCGTCATGACCCCTTCCAATCCACCGGCTGTCTGCAAAGGTATCCCCGGACTCCATTACTGTAATGCGGTGGAGCGCTATCTTGTAGAAACTACATATTTTGCCCTATTGCAATATTCACCTCTTCCAAGTACTCTTGTAAATCGTTTGCCAAGAACTGCAAATAGTTATCACCATTTAAACTGTTGGGAAAAAATATTGGGCCTTTTAGATTGTTATCCACAATTTCTGCCCAAACATTAACTTTGAAAGTCCTTTGGTGATGAGTCGTTTTTTTTTGTCGTGAGGATTTTAGTCGGCCCAAGTGTGCTCGTTATGATGGTTTGTTATTCAAAAACTTTTGAACCGTTATTAAATGATAGGGTTTAAGCAGCTGATCCTTCAAACGCCTCCAAACCCTTACGTGAGGAACATTTAGTTGAGCAGCTATTACCCTTGTACTTCTTCCAGGGACTTCTTCAATGATTTCTAAAATGTCTTCATCAGTTGCATCTATTATTGGACCGCCACTATTGCCAGCAACTTGCGGTTGAAATGTACCCGTTTCACGTGAACGACGATCAATGGTCAGAAATATTCGTCTATCGGGTGTATTTCGATTGGGATATTTTACTGCATAACGCCTTGCGGCTGCTGCACTATTTCCTTGACATTCACCTACGATATTCCCGATAGTTTATCGAAATCGTAATTTAATCTGATCCAACCTACCCAAAGTTAAATGCATACCTGCCATTTCCTGAAATGTTTAAAATTGAAAAATTTTTACTATTAATCTTATTCACACAATAAATGATAGCTTCAAATTATTGACTATTATTGATGGAACTGTTTGTAATTATTGTATCCGTAGAAACTAATTGTAATTTTATGGCCAACTAGGAAAAAACTAGTTTTTCGAAAAAGTTATAAGAATCAAAAAAGTTATAAAAATAATGTGTTAAACTAATGATGCCACAAAATTCATTTGATTTGAATGTACTCAAAAGTTTGGTGGGATTTAGGGCTGCACACCATCCTTAAAAATTTTCTGTGCGCTTAGATTTTGTTGTTTCTTTTGTATGAAAAATGCTTTCAGAACAAGAAAGTAACGTGTCCATTTTATTACAAAATGTCAAGTAGTTTAGAAGATAATGCAAAAAAACAATTTTTATTTTGTAACTTCAAAGGGCTGTAACTATTTTTTGTACACTTCTGTATTCTGTATTCTGGAATGCGTAATTTAATTTATGACATACCTTTTTGAAACGGACTGTATACAGCCGTAGCGTTTTCAAATACGATTAAATGTAAAAAGCACTGTAAAAAATCAAACATAACGGCATGAAAAAAAGGATTTAGTCACGTATGTTTGCTACTATCTGGCCAATCCTGACATGCGAGATATTATATGACAAGATTTATCTAATAGATTATTATGACAAATAAAAATAAAACATAGCAGCATGCCACAAAGGCGCAAGTACCATCTATATTGTCAGTGGCGCACCCAGGGGGGTTTTGAGGGTTAAACCCCCCCCCCAGGACTCTATTCCGACACTGTTATTTACGAATTTTAAGGACTTAAAATTGTGGAAGCACCAACCAACCCCCCCCCCACAAAAGAAAATTCTAGGTGCTCTAGTGTATATTGTTCTGAAACTGCAAAAAGTAGAATCAGTTGAGTTGATCATAGCTGAAGCACAACACAATAATTTTTTTTTCTAGATTTTTCCTTGCATAACTAATTAAATTAAGTAATATATTTGGCCAAGTATATCATGTCCAGCTACTGCAGCTTTCTGGTTTAAATGGTTTCTATTATTTCCGTACATTTATACATTCTTCTCATTATTTCACTGTTTCTTACATATACAACCCATGACAATTTCAGGATTCTTCTGTATACTCACAATTTATTTGCATAAAATTTCATAATTACTAATTTCTACCCTCATTTAGTACCTTCAAAATCACAAAAAATTACAGTTATAAAAAAGTCATTATCAATATATAGAATACAACAACACGAAACGTTGATCACAAGTATACATATATTTCTTTATATTTTTGTATATTTCTGTATATTTCTGTATATTTCTGTATATTTCTGTATATTTCTGTATATTTCTGTATATTTCTGTATATTTCTGTATATTTCTGTATATTTCTGTATATTTCTGTATATTTCTGTATATTTTTGTATATTTCTGTATACTCCTGTATATTTCTGTATATTTCTATATATTTCTGTATATTTCTGTATACTCCTGTATATTTCTGTATATTTATGTATATTTCTGTATATCTCTGTATATTTCTGTATATTTCTGTATATTTCTGTATATTTTTGTATATTTCTGTATACTCCTGTATATTTCTGTATATTTCTATATATTTCTGTATATTTCTGTATACTCCTGTATATTTCAGTATATTTTTGTATATTTCTGTATATGTCTATATATTTCTGTATATTTCTGTATATTTTGTATATTTTTGAATATTTCTATATATTTCTGTATATTTCTAGATACTCCTGTATATTTCTGTATATTTCTGTATATTTCTATATATTTCTGTATATTTTTGTATATTTCTGTATATTTCTGTATATTTCTGTATATTTCTGTATATTTTTGTATATTTCTATATATTTCTGTATATTTCTGTATACTCCTGTATATTTCTGTATATTTCTGTATATTGCTGTATATTTCTGTATATTTTTGTATATTTCTGTATATTTCTGTATATTTTTGTATATTTCAGTATATGTCTGTATATTTCTGTATATTTCTATATATTTCTGTATATTTCTGTATACTCCTGTATATTTCTGTATATTTTTGTATATTTCTGTATATGTCTGTATATTTCTGTATATTTCTGTATATTTCTGTATATTTCTGTATATTTCTGTATATTTCTGTATATTTCTGTATATTTCTGTATATTTCTGTATATTTCTTTATATTTCTGTATATGTCTATATATTTCTTTAACAGTAACTGATAAACAAACGTTGCAACTTTGCAAGAAGGTAGCAATTGAATATGTTAACCTTACATTCCCATTTAAAACAATGGATGAATAACAATGAATAAACTAAATTTTTATTCTGTTTCACCTTTAATTCAAGTTCGAAGGTTCTGAAACGGAAATAAATTTACAGGTGTATAGATAAAATTTATTGGTTTTTTAGGTAAAACAAGTAATAAATGATAAACATTTTATAATGCTTTTACGAAAATATAAACCTGTGTTTCTCAAGGTCTACTAACATCATTATATTGACTTATTTTTAACAATAAATATATAAGGTTATTTTATCGACAATTCTGTTTAGAGGTATCTGAGAAAGATACATTTTTAAGTTTATTAGTTCATGATATAAGATTTTTTCTTTGGTCCGTTCTAACTTGGAAGATAAATGTGTAGAGTTAGAGTTAGAGTTTATTTATTACTAACTACTTAACAAATAGAAGTATTGTTTGTAGCAAGTCAAAAAAAATACATAGTATATAAAAAAGACAGTGGCATACCCAGGAGGCTTTGGTGGTTAAACACCCCCCCCCCAGGGCACTATTCCGATACTGTTACTCGCAAATTTTAATAACTCAAAATGGAGGTAGCAAAAAAAATTTCGGAACCGAACCAAAACCCCCCACAGAAAAATTCTAGATGCGCTACTGTAAAAGGATTATAAAATGTAACTTAAATATATCACAAATAAAAACACATATTAAATAGAAAAAGATGGATTGTAGGCTTTCCTACAATCCATTTAAGACGACAAAAGGACTTCTACAAGGCTGTGCTACGTCTCCTACTCTGTTTAAATATTCTTGGAAAAGACACTCAAACCATGGAGGAGAAAGTGCGAAGGAATGGGTATACCAGTAAGAGACGAATACCTATACACCTTAAGTTTTGCCGACGATCAAGTAGTCATCGCACAAGATGAAGAAGATCTCAGCTTTATGCTCAGAAAACAGCGAAATATAAAGAAGAATATAAAAACAACGGAATGGAAATAAACTTGGAGAAAACCGAATACCTAACAACAGAAAACAAGGATTTGAGAAACCTAGAGATAGACGAGGGAAGACAAGTAAATGGAACAGATAAATTCAAGTATTTAGAAACCATAATATCGAACCAGGGAACAACAGAAGAAGATATAAACAACAGACTAAGACAAACAAGAAACTGTATAAGACAACTAAATTCAGTGCTGTGGGATAAGAACATTACGACAAAGACAAAAAAGAGAATATATAATACCCTGACAAGAAGTACCCTGACATATAAGTCCGAAAACTGGACAATAAACAAGAGAAAAAGAGGTAGAATAAGAGCAGTAGAAATGGAGTTCCTGAGGAGAAGCTGTAGACTTACAAAAAGAGACAGAATTGAAAACGCAGATATTAAGCGGAGAATGGGAGTGCACTCAGACATAATCGACTATATAGAGGAGAAGAGACTATCCTGGTACGGCCACGTCAGAAGAGCGGACAGAGGACGCTGGATAAACAAAATCACAGAATGGAGCCCGATCGGAAGAAGAAAGAGAGGAAGACCCCGAAGGTCATTCAGAGACGAAATCGACGAGGCTATGGAGAAAAGAACCCTGCGAGGTGGAGACTGGAATGACAGGAAAAATTGGAGAAAACGGTTGAGTGAAGGAAGACAGTGAAAACTGTGGAAATCCTTAGTAGTAGTAGTAAATAGAAAAAGATTTATAACAAAGCCACGGTAAGCAGTGGATGTTCTGCAATGAGTCATATATTCTTCTTAGCAGTAAAAACAATGTTTCAGAAGATATTTGTTATAACATTTTCGAAACTATTAGAGCTTAGCTGTTTAATACTTTTTGGTAAAATATTGTAATAGTTATAATTAAGGCAATTTTTATCTGAAAGACGCAATCTACATCGATTTGTTTGTAGGAAGTGACAGTTTCGGGCATTGTGAATGTGAACATCAGACTTCTTTATTAATTGGGTCTGTTTCTGTAAATTTCAGTCAGAACTTGAAATATCAACAAAGAAGATGACGACATAATTTTGAATTTGATAAAGAAAGGTCGGCAGTGTTCTAGATAACTAATCCCTGCTAAAATCCTGATAGGTTTCTTTTGCACTCTATAAATTTGAAGTGCATTTGTTGAATTGCCCTTTATGATTCATTCATAGTTTACGTGAGAGTAGAATAAAGAAAATATGTCATTTACAAGCCTTGCTTGTTGTCGAATAACAAATAATGAACTCCATAGCTTTTTCTTTAGTTGTGAGATATAAGCCGACCAGTTATTACCAATAGCATCGTTTTAACAGCCTCTGGGTTATCAGGATCATTATGTAAATTACTTGTAGATATATATTTGTTTGAAGCAAACCATGTGCTAAATTTAGTAGAAACTTCCTCGTAAGACATTTTAAAATCATCAATATTTTTCCTGATATAACGTATGTCGTGTCATGTGTGTATTGTACAAATTTCTACGAAGATATGAATTTAGGCTAATCCTTGACATAAATAATAAAAAAAGAGGTTCTAAAACTAAACCTTGTGCGACTCCATGTTTTACGAATAGGAAATCAGAGAGATGACTTCTAGACACTACTGCCTGGTATGTGTCACATAGGTAAAAAGTTATAAGTTTAAGAGGGATACCTCTGATCCTCTTCTTCTTTTTCTTCTTCGTTTTATATAGACATACTTTGTTTGTTTTTTAATGTGCCTTCAGTAAGTTGTCGTTCCATCAACAAGAAAGCGCTGGAAAGACACAGTAAACAGCGACGCATAAGCCCTTTTAGGAGTCCGTGTATGAAGAAGGTCAGCCAAAGACAAGCAAGGTGGAGACAAAAATAAAAGAGGCCAAGGCTCAATTTGGGCTTAAGTGCCGTAGAAGAAGAAGAAAAAGATTGGCAAGGTTAGTAACCTACCAATTGTAAAAGCAAATACTGCTCAAAGAAACAATGTATAACCTCTGATTCCATAGTTATTTAATTTGTGAGCAAAATGTTGCGTAAAACGCAGTCAAAGGTTTCGATAAGTCGCAAAGAGAAATTGCTATGGGATTGCCGCGTTCAAGCCCCTCAATCACTTCACTTTGTAATGAAATATTTTGCCTACCATATAGGGTATTACTATAGGGGTTGCAAATTGGAGATAGAAATTATTTGGCTTTGAGATGGGGCAAGCAAAATAAACGAAACTTATGCGAACGGCGCTCAGGGTTTATTTGGAGAACTAGGTCGTGGATAAGTGAATGAAATAATGGGATTGGATTAGGGCAACTACAAAAATAAAGCAGAAGGAGGTAGAAACTTTTTTTAAAATAAATAAATAAAATGGTTTAGGAAAAAAAATTAAACATTTATTGTTGTCTCACCACAAACAGTTACAAAAATAGACAATACAAAAATATTATATTATTCGTCACAAAAATAAATACAAAAATAACAAAGAGAAACACTTACTAGGTCCTAGCCGTTTATAAACTCTAGGAGTTAGAGATACTAAAAAACTTACTATTGTTACTTGGTTAGAATTGGTGGCAGAAATAAATTATTACAAATAAAAAATTACAATCTTTTATGAAAGCCATTATTAATTAAAATGTTTAATCTTGTTTTTCCTTTAAAATTTAAACACAAAAGTTACCTAGATTGCACTAAAGCTCTTAGGGTGGAATATAAACTTCACTGGAATTTCTAGGGGTAGAACTGGGCTTCACTGAAATTCCTAGGGGTAAAACTGGGCTTACACTATCTGCCACACGAACAAATTTATCTCCAAACTGCCAAAAAGCCTGGGATGACAACCAGAGACAAACAAAACGAGAATGGAAACAACGATTCTTTAAAACCTCACTTAAACTGCAACTACACATTGAACTGCTACTATACATAACACATTTTCCATAACCAAAGACGAAAAAACAGAAAAACTACGAATTTGATGAAAATTCGGACTCCAATACTGAAGATAACCGCTCTTGACAAAGGCCTCAGCGGGAGTGAGTTAATTCTTAAAAATCATTGGCTTCCCAACTTAGTATAGACAAAACATATAAACTGGAATATTTTGTCCACTTGACGCGCCAAATATCTTAAAATCGGGTTCTCCATAAAAAGAAATAAAAAGGAAATACACATCTGTGTTACATAAACAAACTCTAAAAATACGAAATACGTTGAAAATATTCATCGGTGTTTTAACATATTTCAATATATTCCATGGAATTTTAAAATTCTACAACTTACAATATTATATATTGCGTTCGTAGTAGAATGAGCACTTCTGAATACATATTGTGAATTGCTAAAGTAATTATTGGACACAAAATAAGAATAAAATTGTTGTTTGATAACCTTTTCAATCACTTTCACAAAAGTAGAAACAATGCTTATGGGTCTGTAATTGACAGTTTTTGAGGAATCACCTTTTTGTAGATAGGTAGTAAGTACTGTTGAGTATTTTAGTACTTCCAGAAATACGCCAGTTGATAGATTTTAATTATTGAGATGAGAGAAATGTATTAAAACTACTTGGTAAGTTTCTTTTAAAATGTTGCTATTAATTTCGTGAACGCTCCTACAATTAGAATTAGTAGGAGACTTTATTATTTGAGAGATTTCTTCTTTCACAACGGGACAAAAAAAGACTTGCTTGGAGAAGGATAATTACTGTAATTGAAGAGGACATCGATATTAATGGCAGGACCAAATGTAATTATATTCTCTGCAAGTGTAAAAAAAATGATTTATTTCGTCTGGAGGTAGATCAGATTGTACCGAACTGGATCTTGTATTGTTTCTTTTGAAACTTACTATTTTCCTGCAGTGTCTAGGTTTATTATTGGAATTAGTATTAAATTCACAGTAAACTAACTTACAAATTGGAGGCCAAGAGCAGACAAACGCAGTAGAGGAAGACCACCTACACGTTGGGCCGACGACATCAGGCGTATCACTAAAAATTGGCAACAAAGAGCACAAAATCGTGAGGAATGGAGGAGTTTAAGGGAGGCCTATGTCCAGCAGTAGACGTGATAAATAAAGGCTGGATGATGATGATGATGATGATGATGATGATGATGATGAAACTAACTTTGTAGCGTTTTGTTATTGCCATCTATATTCAAATTTTTGTTGTTTATATACTTTGAACAAATCGGGATCCTTAGTGGCATCTGCAATGTGTTTAATAAGAGAAAGATTAGATCTTTAAGTGTGATATAAATCGGTGTTATAAATTTCGGTAAGAAAGAAGGAAGTAATAAACCGTTGAAATGTGTTTGCCAGAAACTATTTTGTGCCTAAAGAAGTTACCCACAATTAAAGCCTCATTTGCATGTGCTTAAATTTAATGGTTATGATGATGATGATTATGATGATGAGCATAAAACCTTACAGTCAACTCTAGTTGTCAACTCATTTCCGTGTTATTGTCTTCTAAATTATATCAATAATATTATTATATAGAAACTTACAAAATACAATCGCAGAATATTCTAACTATAAAAAAGTTGTACTTAAAACACAATACCCGTCTATTCATTACTTTCATTATAATACTACTTATTGTGGCAATTTTTGTTGTAATAAACATTTTGAACCACTGGGGTTCAGACTACAAATGTCTCATTCACATTTCTAAATCACAATAAATTTTAAACGTCCTCTATAAAAATTTGACAATGTTTCCTTAACAAACTTGCCAGCTTCCAAATTCCTTATCACATATACACGGATGCTTCTAAAACCTCCTCTTGTGTAGGGTCAGCATTTGTCACACCATCCATTACATCACAATTTAAGTTCCCTTCATTAGTAGCATACACACTGGACAAATCTATGCAATTTTTTAAGCGCTGATTCATATTATCGACCTCAACATTCCTAATCTCATTTTCACATTCTATTATAATCATTGACTCCCTTATATAATTACAAACCATGAAACAATTGCATATCAGACATCCTATTGCACTTCTCATAAAGAATGCACTATTTCAACTCTATAAAGCTAACCTAAAAGTTCAGTTCATATGGGTTCCATCACACATCGCACTCCAAGGCAATGAAGAAGCAGATGTTCGCGCACTTGAGGCTATCGACAGTGCTACTTCAGTTACAGTGAAAAAAGTGATAGAATCGGACCTCAAATCATTTTTTAAACAAAAGTTGTTAACTAAGTGGGAAAGTGCTTGGCAAAATTCACAATCAGTGCTACGTAAAATTAAACCTCAGACAACACATCGGTGTGATATTGATGTTAATCGACAACTGTTTGTGAAGTTAACCCGGTTGCGTATAGGTCACATAAGATTCATCCATAGTTACTTAATAGCTAAAACAAACTGTTCTTTATGTGATTTGTGCAACAGTGAAATAACCACACGCTTGAACCATCTAAGGTACGCTGATGATATCGTACTGATAACTGATTAAAAAGAAGAATTATTTGAAATGATGAAATAACTGGACGTAGAAGCTGGAAAGATAGGCCTTAATATGAATTACAGCAAGATCAAAACCATAACAAATACAGATGAAGACATCACAATGAGAATTGGACAAGATGAAATAGAACAAGTTCAGGATTATATATATATATATATATATATATATATATATATATATATATCTTGGTCAAACTATAAAACTTAACAAAGAGAACCAAACAGCAGAGATAAAGACACGAGTTAGACTGGCATGGGCGGCATTTGGCAAACTAAGCTACATTCTTAAAAACAAAAGATATCCACAGCATCTTAAGACCAAAGTATACAATCAATGCGTACTCCCTGTTCTTACTTATGGTTTCCAAACGTGGACATTTACAAAAGCAAACTAGGACAAAATCATAAAAACCCAAAGAGCAATGGAGAGACAAATGTTGCAGATAAGAATAATGGATAAAAAGAGAAACGAGTGGATAAGAGAGAAAACAAAAGTGAGGGATGTTAGACAAGAAGTTGCAAAATTGAAATGGAGATTTGCCGGACACAATATAAGACAAAAAGAAGACCGGTGGAACAAAATTCTTATAAGTTGAAGACCGTGGGAATATAAGCGAAGCAGAGGAAGGCCCGAAATGAGATGGGCAGATGATATTAAGAAGCACGTGGGCTCTAGGTGGATGATTGTAGCGACAGACAGAGAAGAATGGAAAAGGATTAAGGAGGCCTATGTCCAAAGATGGACCGAAGAAGGCTAATTAGATAGATAGATAGAAATAACCGTACATCATATTTTAATAGACTTTTGCCCTAAATTTAATAAAAAAAAGACACACAACTTATCATCTAACAAACTATGTAAAATTTTAGGTCCAAATTGTAATATTAATGGTTTATTTAAATATCTTAAAGATATTAATGTACTACATACCATATAATGTATAATGTATAGATAGGTTGACACAGGGGTCATTAGCTATAGCTAATGACCCCTGTGGTTGATGCTATTAAAATAAAAAATAAACATTTTTAAAAATCTTTATAAGAAAATATTTTGTTTAATAGTAGAATTGAAGCAAGCTTAAGGATAATGTTAGTGTTCGTACTAATTTCTGTAAATAGTATATTTATTCTATTTGCGGTAACTGAGTGATAAATGTCTGATGTATGGTAAACCTGTTCAGGGTATCCAAAAATGGAGCCTACCGGTCAACGAGACTGCTTTCACTACACTTAAAGAATGCATTCATATTTTTTCAAAATATAGACTTCTATTTACGCCTTAAAAGATCGTTGTTTCCGTGTTTGTTTAAATATGGACTCTTAAACTTTCAGAACTTAATAAGGCATATAATTTTGTATCCATTAGTATGCAATTTACATAATGATTTGGAGTAAAAGTAATACTTTTGTACTCAGTATATGATTCATTAACAGAGCAGATAAAAAAAGCAGTAATTGATTTCATACCGTATTCTGATCGAATGCTTCTTTTGAAATTACAGAGTAAGCCCGTAAACATAAACATACTCCAAGTTTATGCACCAACTGCTGACAAGTCGGATGATGAAATAGAGCAGTTCTATGAGAATCTCCAAGAATTACTTAAACTGACAAAGAGTTATGAAACAACATTAATCGTAGGAGATTTTAATGCCAAAGTAGGTTGTGGAAAAGTGGAACATATTTGTGGAAATTACTATAAAATATAATATAATATAAAAGACACTAATAACAAAAGAAAATCTAAACCCTGGATGACACAAAAAATTCTGGGAATGATGGATACTCGAAGAGCCTACAAAAATAAAAATAATGAAAAATATAGGGAGATACATCGTCAAATCAAGAAAGAAATAGCTACCGCAAAAGAAAATTGGATGATAGAAAACTGCCAAGAGATCGAAGAATTAATAAAGAAACACGACAGTCAAACGCTTCACAAAAAAAATAAAAGATCTAGCTGGAATGACAAAACAAAGACTCTCTTGTAGATTAACAAACGACGAGAATGAAACGATATGGGAATTAAGCGATCTAAACAACGTATGGGGACATTACATAGAAGAACTATTCTCGGACACACCACTAAACAACATAATATATAAAAACCATGAAACCAGTCCTCCTATATTAAAACAAGAAGTAGAGAGAGCAATCAAAAACGCAAAAAATGGGAAAGCCCCTGGCCCCGATGACATACATACGGAAGTCATAAAGCTACTGGAAGAGAAACATTTAAATATAATCGTCAAATTATTTAATCAAATATATACAAGCGGTGAAATTCCACAAGACTGCTTAAAATCAGTCTTTATTCCCCTTCTAAAAACTAAGGGAGCAAAGAAGTGTGGTGATTTCAGACTTATTAGTTTAATGTCGCATATGTTAAAGTTATTCTTGAAAGTTTTAAAAGCATTAACCAGTTTTATTATACTGCTGCAAAAATGTCGAGACCAAAAAAGGATCTCTTTTTATGTTTTATTGACTATCAAAAGGCCTTCGACAAAGTAAAACATAAGCTGATGGATTGCCTTCACAAAAAGGGACTAGACGAGAACGATTTTAAAATTATCCAAACGCTGTATTTTAACCAAACTGCAGCAGTTAGAACAGAAGCCGGTGACACAGAAATATTCAATATCAAGCGAGGTGTACGACAGGGGTGTGTATTGTCACCACTACTTTTCAATATATATTCGGAAGAAATCTTTGCACGAGCACTAGAGCAATCAAGAGAAGGTGTTAAAATTAACGGCAGAGTTCTAAATAATGTACGATACGCCGACGACACGGTCCTAATTGCAGAGAGCGCACAGGATCTCCAGACACTCTTAGGTCGCCTCAGATCGATCGGAGAACAATACGGCATTAACGTCAAGAAAACAAAAACAATGATTGTCTCCAAAACATCCATCCATCCACCCATGGCTTTAAACGTGAATGGTAACATTATCGAAAATGTCGAGAAATTTCGATATCTAGGGTGCTGGATAACGAAAGATATAGATCCAAACATAGAAATAAAATCGCGAATTGAACAAGCAAGAAATGTCTTTTTAAAAATGAAACAAATGTTTACGTCCCAAATACTCAATCTCAAAATCCGATACCGAATGCTGAAATGTTACGTTTACAGCACCTTACTATATGGAATGGAAAAAACACGGAAAACCTCATATTTGGGACACATATACAGAAATGAGAAATACCAGCTACTGCAGCTTCCTATAGAGGGGAAGGTAGAAGGAAAACGTGGTCCTGGTAGACGGCAGGCGTCCTGGTTGAAGAACATTCGTGAGTGGACTGGTTTGGATTCTCAATCTTTAATAAGAAAAGCCAGGGACAGAAATGATTTTGCTGAGGTTATCGCCAACCTTCATTGAAGACGGCACCCAAAGAAAAGAAAAAAATATGATTCATATTTGTTTTGACGGATATAGTATTTTAATTATGTCCATATGTTCGCATTCTAAAAAATGGTCATTTTACGAACCTTTTATTATGTATTTATTTTTTTAAGCAAAATTTTCAATAAATAATCAAGTAGAAAGGATTCACACAGACAATGATTCAGTTGTATTTAATACCATGATAAATGAAACAAAACTTCAGTATAGTGCTTCAAGATAGCGCGGGCAATAAGAGTGCGCACTTGTCAATTTTCAAAGTGCGTCGTCGACAGCAACAAAGTTTAAGTTCGTAAAGATAAAGTCATCGGCTGTATGCAACAGAGGCTTAACTCAAAAATTGACAAAACTGATTTAACATCAGCAGAGGGCTTGAAAAGCCCTATTATGACCTACAAAACTGGCACAATAATAATAACACAAATGTCCGCAAGACGTCACTAGTGTCGCTATGACATATATTGTTGGTTGAGATTATATATTGTTTCTTGCAGAACTGGTCCTTTTTAGTTCTCTAGTGGAAGTCTAACCCTTTCGTTCAAGTTTCTATCCAATACTGGCACTTTTAAATTATGCCACTAGAGCAGACAATTTTAGATACTTTCAAACTGTATAAGTATTTTGAATATATTTCAACTAGACTTTAGTATAATTAATTGAATATTTGTGAGTAACCTCGATTATTTTACACTGTATAACCAATAAAATGCATTTACCAGTCCAATCAGAGTATGGGCTTTTCGGATATTGGGCTGGGTGCACGGAAATCGAGTTCCCGGAGGTTCCACCCTGTATATTTATAGCTATCAAGAAATGTAATTTAAAATATATTTGTTAGTTTAATAAAGTATAAATATAATATAATGTTAAATAACTTACACTATAAACCTTATACCTGCTCATCTGGTTAAGTGTGGGCAAGGAAAACCATTATCCCATATGGAATAACATAAGGTTTTGCTGAAAACTACCAGGTTGCTATGCCAAGGAACTAGGTAAACTTATGTTGTGTGTAAAAAATGCGAGACTGCATTATGTTTTAACAAGGACAAAAACTGCAGTTCAGATTTCCACAAAAAAAAAAATTTCACAGTAGGTGTTAAAATTTCGTAGTGATTCAAGTGCGCAACTTGTTTTTTTCATAACATCGCCGGGATTAAAAAATGTGCAAAGCTTTTTCGATATTCCCGTTCCTGATAATTTTTCACATATTTACAAAAGAAAAAGTTTTTCTTGGATATTAGGCTGGGTGCACGGAAATCGAGTTACCGGAGGTTCCACCCGGTATATTTATAGCTATCAAGAAATGTAATTTAAAATACATTTGTTAGTTTAATAAAGTATACAGTTTTATAATAAAATTTTCGCTAAAAACTTAAGGTCTTTTTATGCAAATTCATGCCTCTTATTTGGCTACTTGAAGGCAATTATTGTATCAATATATTATTTTATAATAAATAACAGAGCCGGCGTAGAGATCTGGGTACGGTTCTGTGACTACCACTTGGACCTGTTCGTATCGCTAAGCACAAGGCGTGAAATCCGGCAATTGTGCATTCCTATATTAGCCGTACTGCACTCTCGGTGTGACATTTTCTATAGAATATATAATATATTCATTCCTTATGCATTAATATATCCACGTAAAAAAATAAAGGAACTTTTGGATAGAGATTCACCATTATCAATTGGAATGGTATCTGATAGTGGTTTTATCAACCAGAACCTGTTTGTTGATTATGCCACATATTTTAGAGATCATTCTAAGGCAACAACGGAACAACCAGTCCTATTGATAATGGATAACCACACGTCCCATTGTTTTACTGTAGCCATTGATTTTTTTTTCGACAATATAACATTATCGCATTAACACTTCCAACTTATATTAGTCATCGTATACAACCACTTGACATGTTTTTTTTAATTGGATTTGAATGCAACTGGAAATATAACTTTTTTTTTTTTTTGATGATAAATTTCTTTTTGATAAACAATTCTTCTAATACTCCGTTCTATCAATTACAAAACCAAGTGTTATAATTTACATTTACTATTTATTACAACAAAGTGTTAGCTTCTCAAGCGTTCCCGTCTATATTTTAAAACATAAGCTCTAATCCTGTATTTACTATCCTAATAGACGGTTACTTTTGAATACTACATAATCTCTTAATAAGAAATGAAAAACTAATCAATAAAAATATGCATACAGCAATCTTATGAATGTTATAACTGTAAATAACCAGTTAATTCGGTTCATTAAAATGATATTCGCGAGACAATTTCCTGTGCGGTAATTTGTTGTCATATTTCCATGATTTTCTCAAAGAAAGAGTTAATGGACTTATATACAGACTTATCGCTTATTGCATCTACCTACATACACAAAAACACTGACGTTACAAGTTAATAACCAAAGGCAATTTAAATGATTGCTAATGAGGCTTTTTATAATGACGGACTGATTTGAATTTATGAAAAGATGATTAGATTATCTTACGACATTCTGGTTTTTCGATGTTAAAATGTTCATTTTTGTTTAAAATTAATAAGAACAATTGTATAACTCAAGACTTGTCTTGTAAGATGTGGAATAAAAAAAATATATAAATATATAAGGCTAATTTTCCACGAAATGGAAAATCTCTGTCCCACATTAATTTTATGTACCTAATATTTTTACATTTTTTTGTATCAACAACGACGTATGTCGTATAGGTATTCTTGGCATATCACAACATATTAATAATTTAATAATGGAATACTAAAATAAGTAAACCTTCTTTCTTCTTCTTCTTTGAGTGCCTCTCCTATTAGAAAATAGATATCATTATGGCGATTCTAATTTTATTTACTGCTGTTTTGAATAATTCGTTAGTGGTCCAGCTAAACCACTCTCTTAAATTTCTCATCCAGGACATTCTTCTACAGCCTGGATTTCTGCGTTCTTGTATTTTTCCTTGCATTATATTTTGTAGGAATGTGTACTTTTGTCCTCTCATTAGGTGGCCTAAGTATTCAAGTTTCTCTTTTTATATTCAAATAACTTCTGGATCGTTATTTATTCTACGTAAAATAAACCTCAAACACCTCAAAACACAGTCCCCTGGTAAGTCCCTTTTTTAGAATTACAAATTTTGTTATAAGTATTATATTTATTTTTTGTTATTAACTAAATAAAAAATATACAAATACATAAAAAAAACTTATAATCAAAATATCCATATATGCAAATGTTGTACTCAAATTATTCAAACTCCTGGCGCAGACCAGATCACCGCAGAAGTTTTAAAAGAGACTGGAGATATTGGAGTAAATGTTATACATATGATCTGCAAAAACTTTCATCCCTGTATTCAAAAAAGGAACTCCGCTTTGCTGCAGCAACTAGAGAACGGTAACCCTAATATTCCATGCAAGCAAGGTTCTACTTCATGTAAAACATAAAAGACTAAAAGCTTTTCTATTGCCTCAGATACCAGAAGAACAAGCGGGATTTGTCCCAGGAAAAGGCACAAGAGCACAAAGGCACATCCTTAATGTCAAACAGCTAATCGAAAAAACTCATGAACTTGAATACTCCTATGCTTATGTGCTTTGTGGATTACACAAAGGTCTTCGATACAGTCAAATGGCAGCAGCTATGTTCCATAATTAATTCAACTAATTAGACTTCTATATGAGAATAAAATCAGTGCACAGTAAAAATAAATAATGATTTCGATCATTTCAGAACAAAGGCAGGTATCAGGCAGGGATGCATATTTTTGCCAACTCTGTTTAATATCTACAGCGAACACATCAAGAAGAAATGAAAGATATAATGAGATGTCTGGAGGAAAAAAGCAAAACATATGGACTAAAGCTAAATAGGAGTAAGATAAAGATGATGATAGTAGAAAGAGCTCGGAATAATCTTCCACGCATTAAAGAAATTGGTGGCTTTGAAGTCGTAAATAGTTTCATATACCTGGGGTCCCTAATAACAAATGACGGAGGGTGTGGACAATTTGGAAAAATGTTAGCATAATAATACACACAAAACTAAGGCTGGTAAGGGCGCTCATTTTTCCCGTAGCCACATATGCATTCGAAACGTGGACCTTAAAGAAAGTGGATAAAAATAAACTGGACCCTTTCGAAATGTGGGTATACCGCCGCATGTTGAGAATATCCTGGATTGATCATCGCACTAACGTATCGATATAAGAACAACTTAAAGTAAAGGATAGATTGCTTAAACAAATACAACAGAGATATTTGCAGTATTTTGGACACATTGATAAAAGAACAGGTACGATGGAAAAACTGATAGTCGAGGGTAGAGTTGAAGGAGAGAGACCTAGGGGAAGATCTCCAAGCCGTTGGGTAGATCAAACAAAATATTGATTAACCAAGGGTTGCATGAAGCCGAACAACTAGCCCAGGACAGAGAAGGGTGGAGGGAAATCGTGAAAAAATTGTAAAGGCCTGATGGTGTCACGACATCCCAAAAGGCATTAGGAGGAGGATCCTATTAAAATTTGAAAATCGCTTTAAAAACTGAGTCAAATTTTGTGCTGGTGCAGGACATTTAGATCGTGAAACGGTACGCAATTGGTGTGAAGTTTACTCTATTGTTGTACTAAGCGGGCAACCGCTATTTTGCTTAATGCTACTACTAATGAACCCCGCGTCTCCCCGTTAGTGAAAACAGTCCCCTGCTAAGAGTTTTTACTATTTTAAAATACCGACATTTAAAAATAGTTGATTGTCTAATATGTAGCCATAGCTGTTTCTTTAATTTGATATGTTTGAAATAATTTTGTTTTATTAAGTATTCATGTACGAATCGTTAAACCTGCTCCACGTCTTCATGTACCAAAAAACCCAATCCAAAATTCCTATTATCGCCTCCACTTGTATAAAACGTGTATGGGCTAATCTTTTCCTACATGGGTTTTCTGGTACATAAACACGTGGAGTAGGTAAAACGATTTGTAGCAAAATCTGACAGAATGTGTGCAATTAGAATTAAAGGAAAAGATAACATAATATCGTTGATAAATATACCTGCTTCAACAGAAGAAAAAGAAGAGGAAGTGAAAGATGAATTTAATGAAAAATTAGAGTCATTAAGTGAAGAAATGCACAGACAAGATAATAAAATTATTATAGGCGACCCCAATGCAAAGGTCGAAAGAGAAGATATATATATTTAAAAACATAATAGGGGGTGAAAGTAAACATTTGAATAAAAATGATAATGGACAAAGATTGATTCCATTCGCAATTGAAAACAGGATGAAGATAATGAGTACACATTTTAGTAGAAAATATATATATATATATATATATATATATATATATATATATATATATATATATATATATATATAAAGGAACGTGGAAAATTCTGGGATCAAATGAAACTAATCAAATAGACCACATCTTAATACAAGAGAAATTCGCCAATTTAATAACAAATGTGAAATCGTGCAGAGGGGCTGACGTAGACTCAGATCATTTTTTGGTTAGAATTGATATGAGAGAAGCAATAATTAAAAAGCATAAACGGAAAAAGAAAGTGCAACGTAAATTGAACTTTTAAATACTGCGAAAATTTGAGGTAGCGCAGGATTATCAAAAGGATATACAAGAAACCTACGCCAAACAAGATAGTACTACTGTGAGTAATGTACAGCAAAAGAAAGCTACGTCGAAGACCATACCAAGAACAAGAAGATTTAGAAAAAACACTGTTTCGATGACGAATGTAGAACAGAGTTAAAAAAAGATCAGATTTGAGATGAAAAAGTTTACGATCGCAAAAACAAGACGACCTAGAAAGGTATGCCGAACAAGGAAAACAAGTACAGAGAATCCCAAGGGAGCGGAAACGAAAGTATATGGATAATAAAATAAAGCGCATTGAAGAAAATTACAAGAAAAATTAAATAAAAATTTTTTATAAAGAGGTAAAATACATTAAAACTGGGTACCAGGGAAGAACGATGAATGTAAAAGATAAGCAAGGAAACCTGATAGTAGACGAAAACCAAATATGTGAAAGGTAGAAAGAATATTTTGAAGAGATGCTAAATGACGAAGTGACTACTGAAGAAAATTGTTATGTTCCTAAACCTCAAATAGTAATAGAAGAAATACCAAAGCCCACAAGAGAAGAAATTGAAGAAATAATAAAAGATATGAAAAATCAAAAAAGCCCCGGGGAGAGCGGCATTGTGGCAGAGAACATAAAATATGAAGGAGAGGCCTTAATAAACAAACTTGGTGAGCTAATACTAGAAGTATAGGATACCAAAGAAATGCCTCAAGAATGGAATAAGTCGATTATAATTCCTATACACAATAAGGGAGATAGAACTGAATGCGCAAACTATAGAGGAATATTCTTATCAGAGGTAATGTATAAAGTACTCGCCATACTAATTAAAAAACGATTAGAAATATATATATATATATATATATATATATATATATATATATATATATATATATATATATATATATATATATATATATAGCAAACAATCTAGGAGAATACCAGGGAGAATTTCGGAAAGTAAGATCAACATCCGATCAAATTTTTATGCTAAAACAAATCCTGATCAATTTGTATGAATACAACATTTTAGCACAAGTACTTTTTATTGATTACAAAGCTGCCTACGATACGATAGACAGAAATAAGTTAATAGAAACACTAAAAGAATTCTAAGTGCCAGAAAAAATAATAAGATTGGTAAAAATGACAATTGGACAAACCATTTGTGCTATGAGATGCAACGGTACAGTCTCAGAAGAATTCGAAGTGAAAAAAGGTATTCGCCAAGGAGACCCGTTTTCTACATTACTATTTAATATTGTTCTAGAAAAAATTGTAACGGTTAGTGGGATAAATAGGTCCGGAACTATTTTATATAGGGAGCACCAATGCTTTGCATACGCTGATGATGTGATTCTCATTGCAAGAAATGGAAAAGAACTATCAAATATAACAAAAAGACTGATTCGGGAAAGCTCTAAAATGGGACTGAAAGTTAATATTAATAAATCAAAGTACATGAAAATCTCGACAAAAAAGGAATAAACACCAGGGGATTTTTTAAATTGGAGGTGGAGAATGGATTAGTTGTAGAATTCGAGAAAATGGATGAATATATATATATATATATATATATATATATATATATATATATATATGTACTTAGGTACTCTTATTGATCAGACATGTTAGAAAGAAAGTGAAATCAACCTGAGACTGACCAAGAGCAACAGGTGTGCTGGAGCCATGGGCAAAATAATTAAGGCCAAAGATATATCTGGTAATACAAAAATAAGAGTATACAAAACTATAATTAGACCCACAATGCTATACGCTGCCGAGACACGAACTATGAACAAAACCATACAGAACACATTGGAAGCATGGGAAAGAAAGCTAAAATTCGCAGAAGGAAAAAGACGAAGGAAGAAGAAGGAAGAAGCTATTCGCAGAATATTTGATGGAAAATTAGTAGAGGGGGAATGGAGAAGACGAACTAATGCAGAAGTGTACCATTTGTATGCTAACAGCTAGAAGCTGTTAGCTAAGAATAGAACACAGTGGAAATTATCCATCCAGCAATGGACTTAAAAGTCCTGTCAACGCTCTACATACATACAAGTATTCATGTAAAATATCAGTCTTCTGACCAACAGTCCCCTATCGTTTTATAGCACAAGGGACTGGACTTATCTTTACATGAATACTTATTAAAATAAAATAATTTAAACATCAGAAACAACGGTGGCTACATATGGGATAATTATTTATTTTAAACAAATTCTCGTTATTAAAACTCTGAAACTAGCCAAAAAAAGCTTACCAGGGGACTATTTTCATTAACTGCTGAGACGTGGGTTTCACCAGCAGTTGCAGTAGTAGCACTAAACAAAATAGTGGTGCCCCGCTTTGCTCCAAAACACATTTCTGATGTCAGTTTTGATCACATATTGCAAAAGTTATCAGATCCAGATTTATGTATAAAATGAAGAAGAATAATTTCTATTTCTGTATTATATCTATATAGACAGCATTAAAAGGGATCAGATGTGGAATGCAATGGCAGAACTTTCAGTTTCAAAAAAACTTATCCAGCTCGTTAAAGTTTGTGTAAATGGCTGTAGATCTAGAGTGCGGATAGGTGACAAGCTCTCAGAGTCGTTTAAAATAAACAGTGGACTGAAACAAGGAGACGCGCTGTCACCTCTTCCTTTTAATATAATCCTGGAAAAAGTAGTAAAAACCGCACAAAATAGAACAGAACTACTGACAATAAATGGACCAAAATTACTACTAGCATACGCGGATGACATTGACATTGTAGGAAATAGCGTCACCAATGTAAAAGAAACCTTCAATAAATTAGAGAGAGAGGCAAAAAATATCGGTCTAAGGGTCAATGAAGAGAAAACCAAATATATGTGCATTAACAGACAAAAGAGACGAGATAGAATAGGACAAAATGTAACAATAGACCCCTATAACTATGAAAGAGTGGAGAGTTTTAAATATCTCGGAGCGACTAACACCACAGATAACGATATCACGGAAGAGATAAAAGGGAGAATTCAGGCAGCAAACAGATGTATGTATAGCCTCCACAACACTATTAAATCCAAGAACCTAACACGAACATCAAAAATCAGGATATATAAAACAGTAATTAGACCGGTGCTCATGTATGGGTGTGAGACGTGGACACTGACAAAAGCAATGGAAAGTAAACTCAGATGCTTTGAGAGAAAAATCCTCAGAAAGATCTTCGCTCCCTATCACGATCCGAATACTAACCAATACCGAATGAGAACAAATGCCGAGGTCAAACAAATGTATAGTGCTAGCGACGTAGTCCAAGAGATTAAATCCCAACGTCTAAGATGGGCTGGCCATGTTCATAGGCTCCCTAGTAACCGCCTTACCAAGTTAATCTGGGAAGAAGTCCCGACAGGAAGAAGGCCCGTAGGACGTCCACGAATGCGATGGAGAGATAATATATGGTCAGATTTGAGAACAATGGGGCTACCCACTGACTTAAACATCATGGACGACCGTTCGAGATGGAAGCAGGTTGTGCAGTCAGCCAAGACCCACCCCGGGTTGTAGTGCTACCAGAAGAAGAAGAAATATTATATCTTTACTGGTTTTTGAGAAATAAGTTAATTTAAAGCTTTTCCCTGAAGTACAATGTTAACAGACTTTTTTGGCATCCTTTAATTTGTAACATTACCAAAAAAATCCAATTAAAAGTCGTAACATTATCAAAAAAATCCAATACCAAACACTGAGATGACTATCGAATATTAAGCATGATGTCTCATAATCCTTAAAACTTTTCTTAGAGTCATTCATACACGAATGTACAAGAAGTGTAAGTTTGAGATGAGCGACACTCAATTCGAATTTCAAAATGGATTGGCAACACGAGAAGCTCTTTTTGCCTTAAATACAGAGACATGAATGTAGATGTTTTATTGATTATCGAGAAGCATTTGACTGCGTTTTTTGGCGTTTCCACAAGGTGGAAAAATTCTACAAAACTATTATTAGATAAATATAAACTTATCTAGTAACAGAAAAATAATTGTTTGCATGACATTTCTCTGTATTACATTGGTAAACGATGATGCATCTTCATTTTACCTCGAGACCAAAACTCGTGCTTTTAAATCAATAATTTAACGAACAAAAACTCTCAATTCTGTATCCGAAACTAGATTAGTATTACTGCAATTTGCTACGATTACGAGACGAGCACGTATCTCATTTTACCATTAAGATTACGGTTCTCGGTTTGGTACAAAAACTATCGACGAACGTGCTCAGGTAGTCAATTAAATAAACTTTTTGAATACATCAATATATAGAATTGATTATGTTGAACATTACACAAACAGTAAACAAAAAATAACTGTATTCATTTTTACGATCAGAGTCAGTTGAAATCGCTCTTCTTGGGCTAAAAAAAATATACATTCGTACAGGGAACTTTCTCAGAAAATGCAAGAAAAAAAAACAAAAAAACTTAAATTCGAAATGTTTTTTTTTAATCAATATGTAAAATTTTGAGCTATTTATTAAAAATTACTGCTTAGTTACTTATAAAAATAAGATTCCATGTTACATTGATAAACGAAAACAAAAAACATGCGTACATTTTCTTTTCAGGTAACTGAAGGCCTTCCCCTTCTTCTTCTTTGTTGTGGTATGTAATTTAAAGCTTTCTTTGGCCATCTATCTTCATTCATTCGCTTCACGTGACCATACCACACTAGTTGTCTCGTTTCAATTCTGTCTAGACTGGAATATACAGTATTTGTCCTCCTTCTAATATCTTCATTTCTGATATGATCTTTTTTCAATACGCCACACGCTCTCCTTAGAAAATCCATTTCTACTACTTCTATTCTTTTTCTATCTTTTCTCGTGATCTGACAAACTTCTGTCCCATAAGTCACTATATTCTCTACCAAGGTTCCATAGATTGTCAATTTCGTTTCTTGTTTAATACCTTTAGACCATAGTAGAGAGTTTAGAATGTTAACCACCTTTTTTCCCTGCTGCGTTCTGTTTTCGATGTCTCTTTTGGTAGCGCCTTCTTTAGATATTATAGATCCGAGATATTTATATTCCTTGCATGTTTTTGTGTTTCTAATTTCTAACTCTGGATCTTCTTCATCATCTCCCATTTTAAGATACTCTGTCTTTGACATGTTCATATTGAGGCCCCATTTTTCATATTCTTTCTTTAGTTTTCTAAACATGTAGTCCATGTCTTCCTCATCATTCGCTACGACTACCTGATCATCTGCGAAAAGTAAAGTTGTTAGACATTTACCATCGCCTATATCTATTCCCATTCCGAATACTTGTTTCCTCCACTGCTCTAGCGATGATTGAATATATATTTTAAATAAGGTCGGAGATAGACAACATCCTTGTTTAAGCCCCTTAGTTATTGGAAATGATTCAGATATAAAGTTTCCTTCTTTAACGACACTTCTTGCATTTTTGTATATATTTGCGATAGCATCCACATACTGTCTACTGAGACCTACTTTCGTCAATGTTTGAAACAGTTTTTTCAAAGGTGCCGTATCGTATGCCTTCTTTAAACCTACAAACAATAGGTGGCTAGATCGATTCCTTGCCTTCCGTTTTTCGATTATTCAGTGCAAGATCTTCCTACACGAAATCCATTTTATTCTTCTATATCTTCGTATTCTGATTCTATTCTTTTTGTTTAAATAGTTGATTTTCTAAATATTACTAAAAATGCGATTTAAAGGCAGTTTTATTCAGTAAAATTTATTAACTTTTATTAACGATTTAATAGAAAATCTCATAATATAAAGAGTTAAGAGATAATTAATAGAATTCTTAGTGTTTTCACATGCTGAGAGACCCCTTGTTTCAGTTGTTTCCTTATAAAAAATATTGATACAAGCAGTATGATAATGCGTTTTTACTGCTACTAAGTCAGGCACATTTCTAAAATAACCTGAAATGTTTTATTTTATTTTATTTTTTAATATTCTGTAATAGATAAAACTCGACAACGTGCACATCGTAGAAAGTGATGGAATCAAAAAAAGCTGGGCGAAAATTAAAGCAAGCATCCTAGATTCAGCAAAAGAAGCTGTAGGAGAAAGAAAAATTCTTAAAAGTAAATATTTCCAAAAGCGGAAAACTCCGTGGTTCTGCGCAGAAGTGAAAGAAAAATGCAAATAAAAAAAGAAAGCTTACTTAAGATACATGTCTAACAAAACACCACAAGAATACAACAATTACAAAAAGATAAGAAACGAAACAATAGCACTAGTAAGAAAAATTAAAAACGAACACTGGGAACGCTTCTCAAAAGAAATGGAACACGACTTTTACGGTCTACAAAAGGAAATATGGCGTTTCATAAGAGGCCCAAGATCAGAGATGAAAGACTTAATCGAACCGAAACACATAGATAACGACATATGGATTGAATACCTAAAGAAGCTTTATAATGATGAACAGCAAATGATGTTAGAACCAGAAATATCAGAAATCATTACAGACGAGGAAGTCGAGATAACCGTACAATAAGTAAAACAAACTTTAGAAAAACTGAAGAACAGAAAAGTTGCAGGTAAAGATGGAATTCCAAATGAATTATTGAAATATGGTGGAGAAGCATTAACACAGCAACTAACAGCACTAATTAACAAAATCATCAAACATAATAAAATACCTGAAGAGTGGAAGAAAAGCGAGCTTATCCTACTATAAAAAAAGGAGATAAAAAACAACCTGAAAACTACAGAAGTATCAACTTATTAAACACCACTTTGAAGCTTACAACCAAAATATTGCAAGGCCAAATAAATCAGAGAATTACCTTAGCGGATGAACAGCAGGGTTTTCGCACAGGAAGATCGTGCACAGATGCAGTATTCATCATAAAACAGATTACCGAAAATGCACTAGAGTATAACAGACCAGCATTCATATGTCTAATAGACCTAAAGAAAGCGTTCGATAAAGTAAAGCTTAAAGATGTAATTCACCTTCTTTACGATAGAGAAATTCCACTAGATGTTATATAAACAATAGAGAACATTTACCAGAACAACAATATGGAAGTCAGAATAGATGACCAGCTTACAGATCCAATAGATATGGGCAATGGAATAAGACAAGGAGACTCGCTTAGTCCAACGCTATTCAATCTAATCATGGATGAAATCATTAATACTATTAATAAAGGAAGAGGATACAAAATGGGGAACAAAGAAATCAGAATACTCTGCTATGCAGATGATGCAGCCCTAATTGCATCCAATGAAGACGATCTACAAAGACTAACCCATAGATTCAACACAAGGGCAAAGGACTTTAATATGGTGATCTCTACACAGAAAACTAAAACAATTGTAATCAGTAAAGAACCAATTAGATGTAAACTGGAAATCGACGGTATCAGCATTGAGCAAGTAATTGAGATAAATTACCTAGGAATTACACTGTCTAGCTACGGAGATGTGGAAAAGGAAGTAAAAAATCAAGTACAAAAGGCTTATTAAATAGCAGGTTGTCTTAATAACATGATATGGCGCAATCCCCACATTAATACCGACGTGAAATCAAGAATCTACAAAGCAACAATAAGACCAATAATGACATACACTTCAGAGACAAGACCGGATACCTCCAAAACTCAGCAACTACTAGAAACAGCGGAGATGCGTTTACTGAGGAGAAACACACTGAGGGATCGAATGAGGAGTGAAGATATCAGAAGAAAATGCAATATACCAGAAATAAATGAGTGGACACTGAACAGAAAAAAGGAATGGAACGAACACATAAACAGAATGGAAGAGACCCGATTAGTCAGAATAGCGAGGGACAAATCACCAAAAGGTAGAAGAAGTATCGGGCGACCACGCAAAAGATGGAGTGATAACCTCCAATAGAGGCATTAATCGACATTGAACAAGCATTTTGCTTATAAAAAAAGAAGAAGAAGAAGAAGAAGAAATCAGGCATATTTCTAAAACAACCTGAAATGTTTTATTTTATTTTATTTTTGAATATTCTGTAATAGATTATTTCTTCTGGTGCTCTTTTCCTTGTTTTGATTTTCTTTACTTTGATCTACGGTCTATTGCACTCTCATCAATATATTTGCTTTGATACGTTTGATGAATAAAAGTTTGTATTTTTATTTTCGATTCTGTTCTTGCTAAGCTTCACTAAATAATTCAATGCTGCTTTTTTATTTCATACAGTTGCTTATCACCTATCTTATTGCACATTATACAAACATATCCATACTGGTAATCTTAAAAGACAAAATCAAATTAATAGTACCTTACATTTTGATTATAGGTATAACTAAATTTGTTTAAGCAAAATAAACAAAAGTATTATTTTTTAATATTGTATGAAAAAAATTGATACAATTGTACAATTCGTTGTATACCAGTTTTATCAAAATTAACCATTTTGTCCCGTATGTTTTTTCCGAACTTGTTCTTTTTTGGCGCAGAAAATCCTTTTGTACTATTCTTTTCCCTAATAAATCTGTACAAAAAAGCTTCATCTACTCCGCTGGTAGAAGTAGTCTGTTTAACTATTTTCGATATTAAAGCTTCAGGACGCGATTCCATTATCGATGTATAATTATAATTATATAGTTATTTTGTCCATTCTGGAAACTCTGTAGCTTCTTCTCCAGTAGTCCATTTCTGTGGCCTTTATTTTGTTTCTGCTGCTTTTGTTTAAGACCCAATTTTCTGCTCCATATGTTAGAATACTGCGAATCATCGTGTTATAAATTCTTTTTTTTTTATTATGTGTCTGTCCCATAGGATTGGATTCAGTTGTCTTATAGAGTTTCTGGTTTGACCCACTCGATTTTTAATTTCTTCTTCTGTAGTACCTTTATTTGATATAATCAACCCCAGGTATTTAAATTTATCGGTCCCCTTTATTTCACGCCCGTCATCCACTTCCAGGTTGCTTGTTGATTCTTGTGTTGTGTTCAGATATTCTGTTTTGTTAATATTTATATCTAGACCATTTATATTATATTCTCCTTCTAGTTTTCAAACCATATAACTTAGATCTTCCTCGTCTTGTACTACTTATGACCTATGACCTGATCGTCGGCGAAACTGAGGGTATACAGATGGTCGTTCCTTATGAGTTCTCCCACTCCCTCACATTTCCTTTTCCATGGCTTTAGGGCGTATTGAAGAAATATTTTAAAGAGGGTAGATGAAGTCGAGTAGCCCTGTAGGAGATCTTTAGTGGTTTTAAATAGTTTTCCAAACTTGTTACCTACCTTGACTGAAACATTATTATGTGTGTACATGGACTTCACTACATGGATCAGCTTATCTTCGACTCCTATTTGTTGCATGGCTTTCCACAGTCGTTGTCTGGGCACAGAGTCGTATGCCTTTTTTAGGTCAATGAAGGCTAGATGGACTGGTCTGTTCTTTGCCATCTTCTTCTCTATTAGCTGTTGTATAGTGTAGATGTGGTCAACACATGATTTTCCAGCTGTAAAACCTTCCTGGTCGTCCTCTATTTTATTTTGGATTTGTTTTTTTATTTTTTCCTTTATTATTTTTCCATATACTCCTCCTATAGATGGTAAAATGCTTCTTCTTCTTCAAGTGCCAGCGTCGTTCCGAAGGTTGGCGATCATCAGGGCTATACATATTTTCGAAACTGATGACCGAATTAATTCGTTGTTGCTACAGCTATACCATTCCCGTAGATTCTTTAGCCAGGAGTTTCGTCTTCTTCCTATGGACTTTTTTCCTGATATTTTCCCTTGCATAATTATTCGAAGTAGTTCATATCTTTCGCCTCTTGTAATGTGTCCCAAGTATTGCAGTTTTCGTTTTTTAATCGTAAATATGTCTTCCTTTTCTTTATTCGTTCTTCTCAAGACCTCGACATTAGTGACTCTCTCGGTCCATGATATTCTCAGGATTCTGCGATACATCCACAGTTCAAATGCTTCTAATTTTTTTTATCAATCTTTTTAACGTCCATGACTCTATTTTTTATTCACAGATGATGCTACATAGAGTTAATACAACTGGCAGCCGATTTGGACTGAAGATCATCAATAGAAAGAAAACTAAATTTATGGTGATCAGTAAAAAAAAATTTCAACAAATCGACCTGCATATTGAAGACGAACGTATTGAAAGAGTACACCGATTTAAATATCTGGGATACACAGTAAATGACAAGTGGGACCTAGAAGTAGAGATTAAGATCCGAATTGAAATAGCAAGATCCAAAGTCATCAAAATGAGAAAGCACTTAAACAACCGCAACCTAAGCATTAACCTCCGATGGCGCGCCACGAAATGCTACGTGGACGTTAACAGCAGCAACTATAAAGAAATTAGCGGCTCTAGAAATGTGGCTGTATCGACGAATACTGAGAATACCTTGGACAGACAGAGTGACCAACACAGAGGTATTAAGACGAATGGGTAAAGAGGTGGAATTGTTAACAACTGTTAAAAGGAGAAAAGCGTCATACCTGGGCCATGTGTTCCGTAATGATAAGTACAGTCTGCTACAGCTTATCGTGGAAGGCAAGATTGAAGGTAGAAGAGGTTTGGGCAGAAAGAAGAAATCCTGGCTGAGAAACTTGAGAGAATGGTTTCAAATACCAGAAGCTGCGAACATAATTCATGCGGCACAAAACAGAGAAACCTATCGTATGATGGTCGCCAACCTTCGGTAGAAGACGGCACATAAAGAAGAACATGACTCTATTCCGTAGAACTGCACAGAAAGTACGTAACATCTCATCAGGCGAAGTTTCATTTCAAGGCTCAAATCTCTTCCGCAGAACACTCTCTTCATTTTAGTGAATATAGAGAGATATATTAGAGTAAAATGCTTAAGCCTCTGTAATTTTCACATTTCCTTTTAACCCCTTTCTTGAAAATAGAGATAATATGGGCTGTCAACCATTCTTCAGGTTGTTGTTCTGTTTCCAAGGCTCTCTGAAACATGGTATGTAACATACGGAACAATTTTTCAGAGCCGTATTTAATTAGCTCGGGTGCTATCCTCCGGGGCCTAAAGAAAAATATGAGTGTATTAAAAATTGTTTTAATCCAGTTTTATAATAGCGATTCATTTTAAAAAGACATCATAACCAAGTTACATTAAAAGCTTTGCTAGCTATTAACTTTCTCAAAGCTTTCTGTAAATTCTATACACATAAAAAATATACATAATTCAAAATCGTTGTGAAACCATAATATTAACATCTTTCAAAGTCAAATCATAATTATTAGGAACTATACCTTCTTTACCATTAATTATTAGTCTCGTGATCCACCATTCTACAATTCTCTTGCCGTTTTCATCCCAATAGATCTTCAGTTTGCGTGTTCACGTTTACAAACCGTAACAATCAGGTAAATCATTGAACTCTACTTTTTTTAAAACAACGATTTCATCTACAGATGACCTCTGAAATTTTAAGAGATAACCGACAGATTTAACTATTACGTTTCCCATTGTCTTTGTTGGTCCGCAAAACGTTTGGATTCACACAATCCGAGCTAACCGTTCTTCAGGTGTTCTCATAACACGCCGGGAACAAAAGAAGTCAGAATCATTTAATTTAATGAAATTAATTTTGTGTGAAGAATGGAAAAAATGAACCTTCATATGAAAATGTATATCTCTCACGGTATTCTGTAATAGACAGGTAACTTAAACGATTTTATTATTATGTAACAACATGATAATAATAAACAAGCCGTTACATGCTACTGAAACTGCAAATAAAGACGTAATTCAAGTGCTCGTAATTTTTAACGTCACACTGAGATCTATCTTTATTTTCTTATTTTTGAAGCAATATACTAGCGTTGTATTACTTTTTTTTGCTATAGTAAAATGCTTAGACGAGCATCACGAAACTAGCGCCACGAGGAGGAGGCGTCACGTGTAACGTCACAAAATAGCGATTGTTCACATCAATTCACTGTTTCACTGAAAGAAAATGCAAAAAAGTATTTTTGAAGTGTGTATATTTTAGGCAATTCCTAGCTGAGCGCTTTCGGCTTTACAAAGCCATCATCAGAGCTATGCTACAATAAAATGTTATTATTAACAATTAACAAGTACTCTTGAATTTTTTTCTGAAATTGGTCTTATCAGTGACTTAAACAGTTATTACTTATTAGTAAAATCAGTGACTTAAACATCTCCTTTAAAAACAAATATAACATCAAGTCCATCTTCAGCAAGACCAAAGACAAAGTTGACAAACTAAACAGAAGTGGTATTTACAAGCTGTCCTGTGGTGACTGTAATATGACTTATGTAGGTAGAACAATGAGAACTCTGAATCAAAGAATCAAAGAACACCTCAATAACCCAGAAAAATCAAACTTTGGATATCACATTAAATTTAATAATCATTCCTTTTCTCCTTCTGAAAACAGTAAAATTTTACACAACATTCCCAATAAAAACTTTAGACTCATGAATCTCTTGGAAGATCTTGAGATATCCAAAGAAATGAAACTAAACTCTGATTGTTGCTTAAACACACAAATCAACCTCAATTGCAATTATAAACCTCTTTTTAAATTATTATGGGAGACTTTAGAGGAAGAAGGGTGACCTCATGCAATCTTATTATATATTTTTCATACTTTTATATTTTTAAACAAATTTTAAACTTTATTAGAAATTTACAACATTTTGTAATTCATTTGACAGTTGTTCTTAATTGAAACATGAAAATACATTCTTAAAAAAATTTATGCAAATTTCTTACAAATTTCCATCAAGAGATACAATTCTCAATACACTTAAGTATCAGATAACGTAACATTAATACCATGTTTCTTCTTTATATTGTTGTTGAACAATTTGAGCCCTTGTTTCTTAAGGATAGCTGTCAGATTGAACATACATTGACCTTGAGCAATGACTTGAGTGAATTTACAAACTAATGTCATTCTGTATGATGTGATGAACACATAAAATTTAATTTAAAAACTTAATTTTTAGAAAGTCTTTGATGACTATTAGTAATTCCAAACTATTAAATAATTTTGTAAGAATAAAAAAACAATCTCTATTTCCTATATATGACATTTGTCAACTGTCACTTTTGAAAAATCGTTAAAAAGGACTGACATTTGATTTCATTAGTTCTATTCTGTCTACATCCTCACATCAATCAATGGTCGGGTTCTTACACCCGTACCACGACAAAAATTTTTTCAATTTTTTAACGTGTTTGTGAAGTCCAGTGTCGGCTTTTTATATGTTTTTTATATGTTTTAACAAATTTCAACAACTAAAAAATTATAATTTTGAAATATAAGGAAATGAGATCTCTCCTTTGTAGTGGTATTTAAAAAAATTGACGTAAGTTAAAAATTATATTCTTTACCAATTAGTACTTATAAGAACATTTTATTGTAGCATAGCTCTGATGATGGCTTTGTAAAGCCGAAAGCGCTCAGCTAGGAATTGCCTAAAATATACACACTTCAAAAATACTTTTTTGCATTTTCTTTCGACTTGTCATAAGTGTGTACAAAAAATATCAGTCTTTTGATAAATTAAAAAGCTCATAAAAAAAACTAACAAAATAATTGTAAATATTTCAACTGTAGATTCCTGATCTCAAAATATTATGATTTAACTCAAATAACTTAAATTATTAAAAGGAAGTGAAGGTACTGTACAGCCTACTAAATTATGTAAACTAAACGTTTCTGGCTACTACCAGAGGCGTAGGACACGGAAAAGTAAAAAGTTTATCCCAAATTTTGTGCCACTGGCGAAATTGCTATTTTAGCGCAATTTTTCGATTCTCCAATACTTCTTTTTATAAATAATATACTTTTAGTTAAATAAAGTGATGCGGCACAGTGATTTTGAATAATATATTAATTATGTCTGTGATTTTGGGCATTTATCATATAAATGAAATTTTAATCGCTATCAATAACAAAACATAATGTTATTTATTGAAATTTATTAAAACACATAGATGCATTCAACATTTAAAAACAAATTGTGGTTCTAAAAAGAACTAAATAAAAGGACAATTTTAGTAATACGAAAATATCAAAAAACACATTCTAACCAAACCTTTTATAACCAATGTGAAGCCCATTTACCCCAAAAGCTTATGAATTATTTCTTTAAACAATCTTCTAACTTTAAAAAATATACTTGACTGATTGGTAATAAAAGTAGCGGAATTGCTGCCATAGTAATTGACGATTATTTAATCCTTGTTAGTGTACCAGTGAATTCATATATCCCCAGAAATAACAATCTAAGGGATTACATCGGTTGTTCTAGATGATCATGGAACTTCACTACCTCTGCTGATTCAACGATGAGGAAGTTGCTGACCTAGATAATTCCATACTATTAAAACGACATTTCAGTGAAAACAGAAACAAGGACGGACGGATACATGAAAATGATGGACTGGTTATCAAAACAAAAAGTAGAAGATCAATTCTAAGGACATAGAGGGATGACCTTATAAGAACCATGACAAAGAAATTTATAAGAAAAGCACTAAAAAACTAGGTTGCCAAAACCGATTGTGATGTTAAATTTAATCGCAAAATAGAACGAAGCAGAAATAAGCTGCTAATTAGTTTAAAAATATTAGTCAGCATCATCAGTGGTGCTACAGCTCTAGTTGAGCCTTGACCTTCCCCAGTCTATTTCGCCAGTCGTTTCTGTTCATCGCCAACCGTTGCCAATTTGCCGCGCCGATTTTCCTTGCTTCCTCGTCCACACCGTCCCTCCATCTCAGTCGTGGTCTGCCTCTACTCCTATTTCCCACTGGGACCGATAATAGAGTTCGTCTGGGTGGGTAATTTTCATTTGCTCTTGACACATGTCCAGCCCATCTAAGCCTACCTATTTTTATGAAGGATATTACATCTCTACCATTTACTATTTTTTTATACTTCTCGTACAATTCGAAATTATATCGCCTTCTCCAAATACCATTCTTACAGAATGCGCCAATTATTCTTCTTAGTATCTTCCTTTCGAAGACGAGCAGAAGATTTGCGTCTGTTTTGGAGATGGTCCATGTTTCTGACCCATATGTCAGCACTGGTAGGATGAGTGTTCGATATATTATTAGTTTGGTTTTCTGGCTTAAATTTATGTTTTTTTACTGCTTGCTTAGTCCAAAATAACATTTCTTTGCTAGCAGTACCCTCCGTTTAACTTCTTCAGATGTGTCATTATCGTTTGTTATGAGGGAACCCAAATATGTAAACTTATTTACTACCTCAAAATTGTATTGGTCTATATTGAAGCTTTGTTCGGCGTTTCTAGCTCTATCTCTGTTATTTGGAATAGATGCTAACATTTTGGTTTTTTCCTCGTTTATTTTAAGGCCCATATTTTGTGCGGCTGTCAAGAAGGTGGAAGTCATCCCCATTAAGTCCTCGTGTAGTACGTGCGATCAAATCCAGATCGTCAGCGTAAGCCATAATCTGCGTTGATTTATTAAAGATTGTTCCCCTATTGTGTAACTCGGCATCTCTTATAGTCTTTTCTAACGCTATATTAAAGAGAAGGCACGCCAGCGCGTCTCCCTGCCGTAACCCTGCATATGTTTCAAACGCTTGTGACATATCGCCTTGTATGTGCACTCTGCAGATCACTTTACTCATAGTTTTTACGAGCCTTATTAATTTATGGGGAATGTTAAGTTCATTCATGGCTTCGTATAATTTACCTCTTAGGACGCTATCATACGCTGACTTAAAGTCCACAAAGAGATGGAACGTGTCAATATTATTGATTGACAGTAATCACTGTAGTGTAAGTCTCGGACATCTATATTTTTTAACTGTTCTCCTCATTCCTTGGGCTTTTGCCAGGGGATGGTGACACTCTAAATATTATCGGCTTGCTGCCTCCATTGGCTGCGATCATGTGCCATAGGGACGGCTTCATGTAGGTATTTTCCTACCAGAGTCTTCATTTAGTCTGCCCATCGTGTTAGAGATCTTCCTCTTGGTTTTTGGGTTTCTTCCTGTCCTTTTTACTAACAATATGGTTCAATAGTCCAATGGTCTTCTTTCTTCTAGTTATGTGGCTGAAGTATATTAGGTATGTTTTGTTTACTTTTTTTATTATCCTGTCTTTTATATAAAGTTCTTCCAGCATTGACAGGTTGGTTCTATGTTCTGTCCAGGATATGCGTAGAATTCTTCTATAGACCCACATTACGTATAGTAATGAGAAAAGTAAAAAAGGTCATTAACCATCCTGAACTTTTTTTAACTGTACTTATTATAAAAAGTTTAGTAACAAAATTAGTCCAAATTCTAATCCTAAAGCGGCATTCATTTTGATTTATTTTAAAATATTATAAGTTATTTCAGATGGAACTTTTTGAATAAAAATTGTGTATCAAAAACTAATAAAAAAACTTATAAGCCACTTACCTGGTCTATTTGGTCCCTCATATTAAAATCGAAAATGATGTCAGTTGCATAGAAATCTTTGAGATGTACTCACCTGAAACAAAAGAGTTCCATTTTAAATAACGTATTGAAATTTACATTTAGTACAAGATTATAATAGTCGTATCCAATAGCCGCTAAAATAAAAAGAATTGAACAAAATATAAAGAATATATAAGGAATATAAGCAGCTGTAACTGCTGTCCTGGATACAGGGGCGGACTAAGGCCTACGCAACTTAGGCACGTGCCTACAGCCCGTAATTTTGGGGGCCAAAAATTATGTTTTTACTTTTAATTTTTATAATTAATTTTTGTTTTTATTTAACAGAAAAACGTAATATCCATAATTATTGCTGAAAAACTCCAGTGACCACATTAACTCCATCACTAACTGACGGGGATAGTATTGTGATAATAAACTTTATATATATATATATATATATATATATATATATATATATATATATTTATATATATATATATATATATTATATATATATATTATATATACATATATATGTATATATATATATATATATATATATATATATATATACATATATATATATATATAATAAGGATCACTCTGAAGAGTGTTGGGTTCTTATATCGGTCTCTAGGTGGAGAAATAAAAAGACAAAGTTGATAGGCTACTTTATCTATTTTGAAGACGTTTCGCTTTCGTATTCTGAAAGCATCATCAGTTCATCTGAAAAGTACAATATGAGAACCACACAATCATGGAAAAGATGTTACAAGTGTTACCTTAAAAAGACATGTAGCAGTCAATGATATTAAAAAAGTATGTGAGTAAGCTCAAGTAAATGGACATTATACGGTAATATTGTATCAATCGGTAACAATCAATTAACTAACAACAATTAGCAACTTATTAAAAATTAGCACAGCAAAAGAACATGTGGTCTAATATACATGTAATATTTTTTTATTATAACATTAAGTAGTGAATGAAGAATTAAGAACATCATAGATTCACTTCGAACTATATGAGCAATATTTATGGTTTGATAACCTTTGGTACCTTTGGTAGCATTATTAAAGAAATTAGTATTAAAATTTAAAAAATTATAGTGTATAATGAAGTTATTAATCAGAGCCTCACCACTGCCGCTAGTAAAATGGCGTTAATTGAAACAGATAGCGTCAACAGCGTGAAAAGACAGCCAACCTTGAGGTCTTAAAAACTAAGACAGAACTACAAGGTTGAAATACCAACCCAAATCTATAGGGAGGTGTATTTGAAAATTTAAATGAGTTTGGGTGACAACCCGTCTGTAAGAGACCAAACAATGAAAGAAACTGGTATTGATAAATTCAATTCCTTCCTCGAAAAGTATGTCACATTTTTGTAAACACATAAAAACATTTTTGATGTGTTTTAGTAGTTTTAAACATACAGTACACAAATATTTTATAATATACCATTAAACATTTCAACACTATCGTAATTTTGTCCAGAAGCTATTAATGTACACGTTTGTAACAGCCTCTTATTAAAGTAAATACTACTTACACATCACTAAAGGTCATAATTATAACTCTACGGATTATTTAACGTAGAACACTACATTAAACAACATTATTATATAATAGTGTTATTATTACAGTTTTGTAATGTATCAAACGAAACAGTTTCAAGCGTAAAAAAAGTAGGTACTGCTAATACCGATAATTATTATTTGTTTTAACGAAAAGCGGAGGTGACTACATATTTTGATAGAATATATCCTTACTATAGAGGGCAGTGTTTAGTGTCTATCATTGCCGTCTAAAAATTCCACGCTCCGGTGGAATTTGGTGACAAAAAGGCCGGCCTCTATGCCTTATTTTTTTAGAGTATTGGCGACGTGCAAGTACTTGGATGTGATACGAGAAACGATCGTGCGCGAGTAGCGGAGAAATCTTGCATTTTTTACTGCAAATTTCATAGATTTTATAAATTCATATTGTCAATTGTCATATTTCATATTAGTTTGTTTATTTACACCTTCTGTCACTGAAGAAAATGGGATTTAGGAAATGCTGTGTTATAAATTGTAAAAATACAACAAAAAATTGTCAACTTAAGTTTTATTCGTTTCCAACTTCGAAGTACAAATTACTACAAAGAGAAAAGTGGATTTATATCATAAAAAAGCATAAGTGACATAACCTAAATTATGCATTATTCTTGCGCCCGATTTTAAAGTCAGTTTGAAATAAATAATAAATAAAAGTTCAATTTTAAGTGTAAATTTTAGTTTCATAACACTCACTTAGAGTTCATTTTAAAACAAAAATCAAGTTCCACAAATCAAGTTTAATGTTTAAATTTTATTTTTTTGAAGTTTACAAAAATGATCAAGTTCAAGTTTTTCTGAAGATGCATTAAGATATATTCGCTGTCCAAAAGTTTACAGGGAAAGAATTAATTGTTCAAACCAATATGATGATATCATGGGCTTAACCTGCTAATCTATGCATTAGCATTATTTATGGTAATTTATTTTTCTTAATTCTTCCACATAATTCTTCCATTCTTTTTTGACATTTGCCACTACTAAAGCTTTTCCATTTGACTCAGTGCTTGGTTGAAAAGTTATTTGGTGATTTACTTTTACCAGTTTTTATTATTGCCTTCATATTAACAGTAATGCTGTAATTTAATAATATATTTATTTGTATTTACACTACATACAACGTTTACCTTTTAATAACATACCGACATAACCTCAATCTTACTTTTTCTTCTTATTCTTTTTTGGGCTACGCCCTTGACAGTTATCCGGTAACCTCGATCTAACATGAAAGCGCAGTAAATTTTGCTGATTTACGACACCAGGTGTCGCTGTTCCGAACTTGCACGGTCCCAATAGAAACGAGTAAGTAGGTAAGTAATATCTACCTTGAATAACAAATAGTAGAAACAACCATACCTTTATCTTCTTCTTCTTTAAGTGCCGTCTCTCAGTCAGAGGTTGAATACCATCATCACTGTGTACACTATATTTATCTATGCCAGGAAAAGACCTATTGACCTAGATTTAAACCAGTCCCTTAAATGTTTAAATAATTATGGTATTATTTTTCTTTCTTTTAATACTTTTCTTTTCTTATCTTTCTCGTTATTATTAATATGAGCATTCACATCGTTGTGCCCCCATTACTTCTTACAGACATTATATCTTTCTGGGAGACAAATCGGATGCGAAAAATTACAAAGGAATTAACTTATTAAACACAACACTTAAATTAAGAACCAAAGTGATAACAAATAAACTGAATGAAATTATAACACTACCAGAAGATCAACAAGGTTTAAGGTCGGGAAGATCTTGCACCGACGATACAATTATAATGAGACAAGTGCCAGAGAAATCATTAGAATAAAACAAACCGACATATCTATGTTTCGTGGACCTTACGAAGGCATTTGACCGGATCAAATTAAAAGACGTTATCCACTTACTGTACGCAAGAGATATATCTCTAGGAATAATCAAAGCTATTGAAAATATCTACAAAAACAACATAGTAAAAGTAAAAGTAGAAGAAGAACTAACCGACCCTATTGAAGCTGGCAATAAGATAAGACGGGAAGACCTCTATTGTTTATCCTGATTATGGATGAAATAATAAAAGAGTAAGAACTAAAAAAAGATACCAAATGGAAGAAAAACAACTTAAAATAATCTGCTATGCACACTGGAATAGTCAACAATGCATAAATATGTTTCTATTTATGCTAAACTCTCGAGATTTTTCGATAATTTGACGAATATTAAGAATATGTTCTCTTGTTCCTCTACCTGGGACGAATCAGCATTTTTCTTGGGGAATTTGTGGTAAGAGAATTGATTTTAGTCTTTCATTGATGATGGTTAAAAGTACTTTGCTCGTGTGTGATAATAATGCTACTGTACATAGCTACAATCTGTCGGTAAACCTTTATATATGGAAATAAACGTGAGTTTATCCCAGTCATTTGGCCACTTTCCGGTATTGCAGATCTCATTGCAAATTCTTGCAGATCTCATTGATACGGGTGACTCAATGAAAAACAGATATTTGTCAACAAGTTTACAGAAGTATATAGGAAAACAATTTTAAATTGAGTATGACCACCAGGTATAAAGGTTGGAGCAGAATAGAATACAATAGTTGTGAGGGTTACTAATCCCTAAATAAGGTTGCCAGTGTCGGAGTGATGGAGGTTAACAGGTACTAATGAATTTGCAAGAAATGTAAGATGTTTATTTTATTGGTTATATATAACCAATAAAAGTTTAATAAGTACCTACCTATTTGCAAAATAGAGTTTAATTCTTTAGATAAAATAAAACGTTTTATTTTATCTGAAATGAGTGCATTCCACGAAGTAAGGGTTTCAACAATCAAACATTTAATTCTTTAATTCCAGGAATCTACGACAGTAATTGACTAGATAATTACCTTCTAAACTTATTCCACATAAAATGTGATAGTGGGTTTTTCCATTTTGTAGGAAGGTCCAAGTGGCGTATTCAAAATTCTTAACAGTTCACTAAAAGTAGGTACTTCAGTTGCAAGGTGCAGTTTATTGTGTATACTAGTGTTATGGAAAATTTGGAAGTGCCGTGTAAACGCCGAAAAATTGGTCCTTTAACAGTTAATGAAAAAACATTAATATTTAATTGTATTAAATCATTTACAGACAAACGTTTAAGTGAAAGTGTTGATGAGACCATTGAGTTAGTTAGCAGTACACTTGGTGTTGGGAAATCTACGATTTACAGAGTTATTAAAGAAGAGAAATGTGGTAGTTTTCAAATGCCACGTAATGCTCCAGGGAAACCAAAATTTCAAATAGAATATCATTTTAAAGGAGGACTTCGACGGAAAGTGCATGAATTCTTATTTAGACAAGAATTTCCAACATTGGATAAAGTTCTTGTCTCAGTTCGAGATGATAAGGATTACCCAGAAATGAGTCGAAGTACGTTATGGAAACTTTTAAAAGAAATAGGCTTCCGCTGGAAAAAGAATTCCAGAAAGTCTATTTTATTAGAAAGAAGCGATATTGTCATATGAAGAAGACATTTTCTAAGAACCATAAAGGAAATGAGAAACCAAAAAAGAAAAATATTTTATCTTGATGAAACATGGATCAACGAAGGTCACACACCAAATAAATTTTGGCAGGATGAAACTGTTACAAGTCAAAGGCACGCTTTTGTAAATAACTTATCTACTGGTTTAAACCCACCATCAGGAAAGGGACGCAGGCTGATAATAGTACACATTGGCAGTTCAGACGGTTTTGTTGAAGTTGGTTTATTAACTTTTGAATCAACTCGTACCGGTGACTACCATGAAGACATGAACGCTGATGACTTTCAAGAATGGTTCGAACAAATGATAGATCTTCTTCCTAAGAACTGTGTAATAGTAATGGATAATGCAAGTTATTACTCCAGACTTATAGAAGGACTGCCCACAACCAAGTGGTTAAAAAAAGACTTGCAGAATTGGCTGAGTTCAAAAAATATTACGTACCATCCCGGATCTATAAGAAAGGAACTTTATTCGTTGTGTGCCCTTCATAAAGAAAAATTTTAAAAATACGAAGTTGCCAAAAATCGTGGAATGACAGTACTTAGATCCCCACCATATCATTGTGAATTAAACCCGATTGAACTGGTATGGGCACAGATAAAGAGTGAAGTTTCAAGAAAAAATACCACTTTTAAAATTCATGATGTTAAACAGTTGTTTTTCTAGGTCGTAAATAATGTAAAACCTGAAAACTGGGAAAAGGCAGTAAATCACACTATTAAAGAAGAGGAAAAAATGTGGAAGCTGGACAATATTACTGATAAAATGATCGAGCCAGTTATTATAAATCTTGGTTCTGAAAGTTCATCTTGTGAATCTGATTTGGATTTGTAACAAGTAGCTGTAAGTTTTATATTAATATTTTTATTCATCTATTTAACATACCTTAGACGGTTTTAAAAACTCTTTTTCTCTTTTGTAATTTTTAAAAATTAAAAAAAATGTGAATTTTTAAAACCCTTTTTAATGTAGGCCAGTCAGTTCTAATATAGTGTGTGATAAAAGAGGTCACTTTTGTTTACATACACATAACACTTTATAACACTGAAATAATTCATTTATTTTTTACAATTATTCAAAGTAATTTTTAATTAATCTTGAGCACGCCCATGGAGTGGTCGAAGGTACCAGTTAAAATTATGATAATTACTCTCTCGTTCATAAAAATAAACTATAGTTCTGTCCCTAATTCTCCCATTTCTTTGAGTGTTTCAGCTGTTATTTGATCTTATTCTTCTGCTTTTCTGAATTTTAGCTTTTTTATTGACATTTTAATTTTTGATTTCAATATTTAAGGTTATTTTTCGTAACTTATTTTCTCTATATTATTGTCTGGACCGTTGTTAGAGAATAGTATTTCGCAATATTTTTTCCACTCCTTTGCGATACCGTCTGGGTTTGTTATGGTATTTTTACTATTATCTTTGATGATCTGTGTCTGCAGTTTGAATTCTCTCGTTAGATACTTGACTTTTGAGAAAAGTTCTCTAGATTGGTCTTTTAATTATAATCATTTCCATAAATTTTATATTAATAAAAGTAAGTACTATGAATACATATTTTTACCGTCGATCAGGCGGGATGAACTTATTTTTAGCTACAAATAATACCTAATTTATTGACTAGCAACCGGGAAATATCCACATTAAATTTTTCCTATCATCTAATCTAATTGGTAATAACCTCCGGTGAGTCGAATTGTCCGGCGTTGCATAACGATTTGCATAATTTTTTTCTATCAGTTGCATAAAACTAAATCAAATACTGTACGGAAAAATATCTCCTCCAATTTAAATGCTAACTCAACCGATAAAATGGATTATGTTAAATAATATATAATTTTATGGAACAAGAAATGATAATAACAAGATTAAGTTTCTAATTGTTAGAACCATCACGTAGATTAGATGGAATTTTATATAAGATTGTGGTGCTTGTAATGCTACGTATATACCCGGAAAAATAGGTTTTAATTATGAAATTTTAAGTAAAAATATACACTAAAAGAAAAACAAAAAATTCAATAATTTTTGTTCTTTTGTTGCCAAAATGTGAATCTGACAGAAGAAGCCATTGATCCGTTTTTATTAAGCTTAGTAGATGACCCTCTGTAAAATTTAGAGTCCTCTTTATGGTAGTTTGATATAAACTCCTGCTATGACTACCCCTAGTGAATGGAATAGTGTATCCTATACACCCCTATAGTGTATAGGATAACCAATGTACCGGGTGGTCCAATAAGCCGATCTCTCGGCTATAAATCAGAAACTATTCATGTTAGAACTTTAGGAGAAAAAATTCCTTAGTAAAAGTAGCCAAGAGAAATCGCTGGAAATAACTTTCAAGATTCTGAATTAACCGCTAGGGGGCGTAACCTGCGAAGAAAATTTTGAAAACCAGTTTTTTGGAAAATATGTCCAATTATACCAAGTGTTAAATAAATAAACTAGAAAGAGGCATAAATTCTGCACAAAGTTGTTCAAGTACTTTTTTTTTATTTTTTCAAATAAAGGGTGGGGGAGAGTGAGAAAGTATTTGTGGATAAATACCTATAACTTTGGTTTGGATCAACCGATTTTAATGAAATTAGTGTCATTAGAAAGAGTGTGGATGAAATAGTTTACATCTACTATAAAATACTTGCATTTAGTTTTCATAGTCGTAGGTAGAGGGGACTTTCAAATAAAAAAAATTAAAATTTGTTTTTCTTCAAAATTTTCAATGGAAACACCTATTTATTGTAAATTATAATAGAACTGGATTAAATTCGTAACAAAATCGAGCAAACCGCATGTTAATAGCTTTTGTTGAACTCGAGATATGAATAAAAATTCATAAACATAAGTAAGTATAGTATTGACACACCCTGTATTATAAATTACATTAAAAAATAAGTCAGTAGGTATTTTCAATTTTTTTTTATAGCAGAAGAATCTTAATGTTGATACCTATTTTGTAAAAAATAGTTTTTTCGAAACTAAGTAGGCTACGACAATGAATTTGACGGGGAGTTCATATTGTTTATTTATTGACAGCAGTCAAAACGTTGTTAACAAGTGCTATATTTTAATTCGAACTAAAGATTGCACTTTTTTTAATAGATATTAATATTGGTAATATTAGTAATTAATTATCAGTACAAATAAGTCGTGATAAGTATATCAAATTGTATGATATGATTGGAGTTTATTTCGAATGTCACCAAAATGCTGCTATTGCCTCACGTATATATTTTGTAAGATATCGTGTCAGGAGACATTATGGCAAAGAAGTATTTAAAAGAAAATAAAAAGATTAAGAAAAGCTGGTAGTTTTTCTCGTCCTTGTTTTAAACGACGTAGTAGAGTTATGACCGAATATAATTCAAACAATGTTCTTGCTTTAATTCAACAGAATCCACATATAAGTAGTCCGAAATCTCTACTTCTTTGCCACAATATCTCCTGCCAGGATATCTTACAGAATATATACGTGAGGCAATAGCGCCATTTTGGTGATATTCGAAATAAACTCCAATCATATCATACAATTTGATATACTCATCACGAATTATTAGTACTGATAATTAATTACTAATATTACCAATATTAATATCTATTGAAAAAAATGCAATTTTTAATTCTAATTATAATACATATAACACTTCTTAACAATATTTTGACTGCTGTCAATAAATAAACAATATCAACTCCCTATCAAATTCATTGTCGTAGCCTACTTAGTTTCGAAAAAACAATTTTTAATCATATGAAATAACAATGGTTAAAATAGGTATCAACATTAAGAGTTTTCTGCTATTAAAAATTTTGAAAGTACCTACTGACTTATTTTTTAATTTATTTTATAATACAGTTTGTCAATACTATACTTACTTATGTTTATGCGTTTTTATTCATATCTCGAGTTCGATAAAAGCTATTAACATGCGGTTTGCGCCATTTTGTTACGAATTTAATCCAGTTCCATTATAATTTACAATAAATAGGTGCTTCTATTAAAAATTTTAAAGAAAAACAAATTTTAATTTTTTCTATTCGAAAATACCCTTTACCTACGACAATTAAAACTAAATGCAATTATTTTATAGTAGATATAAATTAATTCATCTATACTCTTTCTAATGACACTAATTTTGTTAAAATCGGTTGATCCAAATCAAAGTTATATGTATTTATCCACAAATACTTTCCCACTCTCCCCCACCCTTTATTTGAAAAAATAAAAAAAAAGTACTTGAACAACTTTGTGTAGAATTTATGCCTCTTTCTAGTTTACTTATTTAACACTTGGTATAATTGGACATATTTCCCAAAAAACTGGTTTTCAAAATTTTCTTCGCAGGTTACGCCCCCTAGCGGTTAATTCAGAATCTTGAAAGTTATTTCCATCGATTTCTCTTGGCCACTTTTACTAAGAAATTTTTTCTCCTAAAGTTCTAACATGAATAGTTTCTGATATATAGCCGAGAGATCGGCTTATTGGACCACCCGGTACATATATTTCCTACATACACTAATCCTTTCGGTAGTAAGTATGAAAGTAACTATATTTCCTGTCTTGTCCAATGACGGGTGTGCTTAAGCTACGAATAGCTATGGACAAACTGCCTATTTTTCCTTCTACGATTGACTTTGAAAGCTGGTTTTGATGTCGAAAGATACCACCAGATGTCAAGAGGCTTCTAATCTTGATTAACGTTCACAGTCCTCTAGTTTTCCCGCTCTTCTTCATTCTTCTTTTTCTTCATTCTTTTCAAAACTTTGTCATTGGTGCCGTGAACCACCCAGGATTTTTAAGCATACGTCTATATATTTATATTGTTGGAAAACTTCAAAAAGACTTTCATGATCCAAACCTCTAAACTGGTTGTTAGAAAAGTACACATCTTGAGAAAAGTTTTTGGTTGCTACTTTTACTGTATTTCTAGATCTGTTAAGTTTTTGCTTGATGTGTCGTGTAGCTGCTCAGTCTCAATGCACCTTTCCATTATACACGCCTCTTTAATTTGTCTTCTGTTTTTGATTTTATGTTTTATGATGTTTTTTTAAGGTATTTTGTTTGGTTCCCGTCTGTTAGTGTTCTTCGTTGATCCATTTATTGGTTATTTTCAGATGTCAGTTCTGTGTGGTGTTTAAGGCATCTTTTAAGTTTATCTCATAGGTTATCGATTTAGTCTTCTCATATTTTTTTCTGGTTGATAGCTCTAATAATTGATTCTTCAACTGTGTCAAAACACTTCTTATATATGGATCAGAGACATGAACTCTAACCAAAACAGACGAATCTTCTCAATCGATTTTTGAAAAAAAGGTACTACACAAAATATTTGGAGCATTCTGTGAAAACGGAATATGAAAGCTTCTTCTTCTTTTGTTTGTTTGTTTTTTAATGTTTCTCCAGTAAGTTGTTGTTCCATCGTTTTCGTGGTCTTCCTACTAATAGTTTTCCTATAGGGAAACGTCTCTTGCCATCTTTACTACTCTATTTATTGTCATTCAGCCTATAGATCGTTCCATTCTATAATTTTATTTCTTACCCAGTTCTTGATGCTCTCCACCTTACATCTACGTCGTATATCTGTACTTCTAGCTCTGTCCCATAGCATGTACCATGTGATTGGCAAGATTAGCAAGCCTACCAATCGTAAAAACGAATAACGCTCAAAGAAACAATGTACAGACTCGGAAACGGATTGATACTATAAAGAATATGAAAGCCTTAGATATAACTTTAAACTGCAGAATATCTATATCCATAAGTTTGGTGAAAAATATATAACCACTATAAGCAAGCAAAATTGTCTATTTACAGGGCATATAGCCCGAGTCCCGGAATCGAACATGATAAAAAAATTTAACAGCGTAGCCAATAGGAAGAAGAAGACAAAATAGATAAAAGCTGAAGTGGATAAACGGGGAAACACGAGATGGTAAGACAGACACCAGACAGGTGTTGCCGACTGGACAATTCAAGCAAGGGACGGAACAGAATCGCGCAGAAAGCTTGAGAGGATTAAAGTACTTTAAAAACTGTAAAACTAAAAAACTAACTGTAAAACTAAAAAGTACTTTTTAAAAAAATTTTTAAAAGCTGCAGCACCGTGATGATGATGATGATGATATCCGTTGCTCTACGGACTGTAACAATTTTATTGTGATAATTCATCCAATGATTGATCTCTTAATTTCCTTTTAGATTGTATAAATTTATATTAGTTTTTAAGCAAGTCATATAATATCAAATTGAGCAAAAAAACAACTTTATCCAGGTTTCAAACTAAGCAACATTAGAAAACAAAGGTCTATTTTATATGATGGTCCTTACATAAACCTACTGTTCTAATCAAAACTACAAAACAATACAATATAATCTCACTAATCCGGCACTTCACTAAACCGGCACGTCCAATAAGTCAGCACACTCCGTCAGCGCCTCTTTCAATCCGAAGTTAAAGCTTGACTGTACACTATCCTTGACATTATCCAGGCCCAAATAAAAAAGAATTTGGATTAATTTCTAAGAATTTTTAAGAATTTGAAAGGTGATTTGGATGGGAATATCCAAACCACCTTCCTACCACCAAACTGTAAAACTTTATTGCAGCTGAGGGATCAAAAGGTTGGCCAAAAAGTAAAGTCATTATATAAAAAATTTCCCATTCACATTATTTCTCAAGATGCTGATATTACGCACAGCCTCAAAAAAATTAATCTAAAGGATTTGATATTCCTGCTCGCTCACGCATGGGGCTCTGTTTCACCCGATCTTATACAATTATTATGGAACAGCTATCGCCTAAAATGAATGCTGTATCACAAGAACCAGAAAAATGTGATCCTGAAGATAATCTGCCTATTACCCACTTGTTTCAAAATTAATCAGAAAGGGAAACGCAAACAAGTGAAGAATATTTAGATTCGTGGTTTAAAGGGACCGAAGAAATAGATCAAATTATGACAGATAAAGAAACATGTGAAGCAGCACCAGAAGAAGACAAAACCTAATAAAGTAAAACTAGATATAGCATTTAATTTTTCCAATACCTGCAAAACACGGGTTGAAGGAACTGGTATATCTGCTAAACAGATTAGAATTCTTCGAAACATGTGAAAAAAATTTTTAAACAAGAACTACAAGTTGCACAAAAATAAACCTCAAATAAAGATGATTTTTAACTATGTCAACTATATTTTTTTTCTTATTGGCATAGACCAGGTGTCAATCAGCCAGTTACAACATGACTACTATCTTAAACATAAAAATGTCAACTATATAATTATTTAAAAATTAGCTATGCTATTTTATGCTATTTTAATGCTATTTTAAAGTTGTGCGATTTGTATTTCATCCAAAAATTTCTATTTACATCATATATCTAGTTGCAAGAGTGTTGTAAAGTTTTATTTTTCATCAGAAGAGGTTTTTGCCATTACCGTAAGTCTAATTATTTTTATTTCTTTTTTTAAGATTTTATTTGGTCCAATGAAGAAAAAAAAACATTAAAGAGAATCAATTTCGTTGAAAACGAAAATTTCAATTTTAGATCGCTTATAAAGGAAAAGGATCTACAGCAAATGGAAAACATTTTAACTTAGGCAAATAAACTGTAAGAGCAATTAAGAAGAATGAAGTTGCTATAAAAAAATCTATAATTTCTGGTACAAAATTAAGCGCCAAATTTTCATCTTACTCAAGGGATGTATAATTAGACCGAACAGATAGAGATATCACAATTTGGATTGAGGAACTAGTTCAAAAAAGAATTCCTCTAAGTGGTTATTTAATCCAGGAAAAAGCTCTTCAGTTTTATAAGTTAATGAAACAGTCAGAGTTAAACACCAACTTACACTTCCTAAGCTGGTAAAAAATTTTCAGCTAGCAAAGGATTGCTAAATGGGTTTATATAAAGAAACGCATTTCATAATATCAAGATCACAGGAGAAAAAGGGCAAAGGAAAAGATCCTAACTGCCACAGAGGATTAAGTATCCTAACTACTTTCGGGAGATTGTTTGGAAAAATAATAAATGCAATGAAAAATACAAGATGATGTAGGACATCTAATTAGCGAAGACCAAAGTGGATTTACGCCTGGTAGATCTTGCACTGATAACTTGTTTATACTCTAACAATTAATAGAAAAAAGAATAGCAGTAGAATAGCGTAGATTCAAGAAAACAGAATATTAAGTTACCAATTCAGATGCAAGGTTTGAAGTGTCGATATACGAGGACGTGGAAATCAAAAAAGTGGAAAAAATTAAATATTTAGGTGCACTCCTTAATAAGAACGGCTTGCGAGAAACCAAAATTAAACACCGAATTAATCAGGGACGTAAAATTGTAGGATGTTTAAACTCCTTATGGTGGGATCGCAACATTTCCAAAAGGAACAAAAAAAATATAGTAAACCATGGTTAAATCAGTTCTTTGTTATGGCTCTGAAGTATGGGCAATTAATGCAGACCTAAAGAGAAGATTGTTGGCAGTTAAAATGGATTATTCGGCGATAGCCGTCTCCAAAATGTATTGTATTTAAAAGTTGGATCCTGTATAATATATATATATATATATATATATATATATATATATATATATATATATATATATATATATAAGATCTCGGGAGAGAGTGCCAGAGTAGATAAAGCAGGAGCAAAAATATTTCCACAGGATCGAGCGAAAATGATTGAAGATTGGGACTACTGTCCCGATCAAGTATTTAAAGCTGATGAAATGGGACTGTATTTGAAAAAAATGCCCCTAATCGTACTTACGTAAGAAAAATGTAAACTAATCGAGGAGCTCCAAGAGAAACACGATCATATAAATATCCACCGAAAGATTCGTGAAGCCACTGGTCAATACCTCCTTATAAATAAAGACGGTAAACTGGCGACGACAGGGAATGAGAAGTTGGTTACCTGGAAAATGTATATCGAAGAACTTTTCTGGGACGACCGAGGCAACCTTCCGGAAATAAATTGCATGACAGGGCCGTCAATTCTAGAAAGCGAGGTAAAGGCTGCTTTAAAACAGTCTAAGAATGGTAAGGCTACATGTCCGGACGAAATACCTGTTGAACTTATTAAGATGATGAGTGAAGTGAACACGAAGGAGTTAACTGAACTGTTCAACGCCATATACGATTCAGGTAATATCCAAGAGCATTGGCTATTGTCAACAGTCTTATGAGTCATGCACTTAAAATTTTTCTTAAAATCATCATCATCATTCAGCCCATACTCGTCCACAGCTGAACATGGGCCTCCCGTAGTTCACCCCACAAAGGGGTGAACTTAAAATCATACATGCCAGAATTTACAAGAAATGCGAAGAAAATGTCGGTGAAATGCAATTCGGATTCCGCAATTGCATGGGTACACGTGAAGCACTTTTCACCTTACAAGTCCTACTTCAGAGATGCCGCGATGTCAGTTGTGATGTCTATATTTGTTTTATTAACTACGCCAAGGCATTTGACCGTTGTCAGCACCAGAAGATGGTCACCGCCCTACAAAGAGTAAGATTGGATGAGAAGGACATTCGGATCATCATGAATTTATACTGGAACCAGCGTGCTCAAGTCAAGGTCGAAGACCAGCTGACAGACCAAGTGAAGATCATGCGAGGAGTAAGGCAAGAATGTGTGCTATCGCCGACTCTTTTCAATATATACTCTGAGGAAAATTTTTACTGAAGTCCTCACAAACCTAGAGATGGGAATCCGAGTGAACGGTGAATACATCAATAATATCCGCTACGCCGATGACACTGTGTTACTAGCAATCAGACTAAACGATCTACAGGCCTTACTAGACCAAGCGCGAACTGTGAGCGTAACATACGGACTGAACCTTAATATTAAGAACACTAAATTCATAGTTGTCAGCCGTAGATACAAATTTAGATTCCGGGCCACTAATGGCAGGTAGCGAAGAGATCCAGAGAGTCGACAGATTCACTTACCTCGGAACTACCTTCAACTCACAATGGGACTACGCTCAAGAGATTAGATCCAGAATTGAAATGGCACGGTCTACATTTATTAAGTTGAGATCCTTGCTGTGCTGCAGTGATCTCAGTTTGGGAACCAAGATGCGGATAGTGAGGTGCTACGTTCTTCCAGTGTTATTATATGGAGTTGAAGCCTGGACACTGTCGCAAGCTACTGAAAAAAGAATTGAAGCCTTCGAGATGTGGATATACAGAAGGATACTAAAATATCTTATGTGGACCATGTTACCAACGTTGAGGTCCTACAGCGCATGACAAAAGAAAAAGAAGTGCTTAATTTAATTAAACAACGTAAGCTTCAGTATCTCGGTCACGTGATGCGAAACGAAGAAAAATATCGAATTCTTCAACTCGTTATGCATGGTAAAGTATTTGGCAGAAGAGGACCGGGACGCCGTCGTATCTAGTGGTTGAAAAATCTCCGACAATGGTTTGGGATGATCTCAGCGGAGCTGTTTAGCAGAGCAGCCAACAAAACCATAATAGCCTTGATGATCGCCAACATCCGGACCGGATAAGGCACTGAAGAAGAAGAACCGTACTTACTTCGCGAAGGATGAAAAAACTGCAAGTGGACATAAAGCAAGTAAAGATCGAGTAACATTATCACATACTTTTTAGCAATACATTACGAGATAGGATGTTGAAACCGCTCTTAATAAATAAATTTCTTAGACCACGTGCTTTAAATGGCAAATATTTACTTTACAAGTAAAACAAGAATGCGCAGTTGGTGTTAGAAAATTGATAGAAAAACATTATGATTTAAACTGCAAGAATATTGAAGAATTAAGCTATTTTAAACACGTTTAGAACGAGACAATTTAGGAAAATATCCACCTGCATACGAAGTTGATAAATAAAGTTTACTTTCAACAAAAATAGTAATAAAATAAACAGGTTCCTCTTTTTTCCCGTTTATCGAAACGATATGAATAAACATAAATAGTTCCAAAAACAAATAGAAATATGGACCAGTTTTTTTTACCATTTTATATAAATGTCTTTCAGGTATTCGAGGTAATTTATCATGCAGGCTATTTCTGTTAATTTCTGGAAATTTTTTTGTTTTTTTCTAGGTTTTATGTAATTTTAGAAGGCCACGGGACGTATTCATACTTTTTCAAGGTAAGTAATGTCTTTTTATGCAATTTTTTATATGCGCTTTTCTGTGGAACGTATCGACCGCATAAAAGGAGACCTTACTGTATTCCAGTTATAAAAGATGTGTAAAACATGAAAAGAAAATACGTATGCTGTACCTATTCCCTTTATGAAATGGTTTATTTATTTCTTATGAATTTGTCCATAAAATCCCGTAATTCGAACATTCCTGTAATCCAGATTTATTGGTTTCTAGTAGTACCGGATTAGTGGGATTCTACTGCATATGTTTTGTTAATCCAATGTTTTCGCCTTACAAACCTCTCTTGGCTCATCGCAATTTCCTGCAACTCTTAAATAATTTCCGCTTAATTATTACCAATTTGGTAGTCAATCCCAAACAACGATTTAAGAAGACGTAATTATTACGCAATGCGGTCGATTAAGTTAAATTGTTAGAATTGACTTGTCGAACCACGTCACAAATGAACCAACCACGCTACTTATCAGAGCATTTCGTGTCCTTTACCGATCGGTTACGTTGGAAGATTTTGTAATTATTTAAAAAAGTGAAACGTAATTGGTGCTCCGGTATTCGTCAATGTCAATGTCAACGGTAATTGAATTGATCATTATATTTATATGCTTTTGTTATTGGTGTGCATAGGATTGTTATACTAGCATAGGTTTATTTTATGTAATATTATATAATATATGATATTATATAAAATATATGTTTGATAATACACTACTACACGAAAATCAATACAGGTGTTTTTTATGATTGCTATATTTAAAGTTATTCTTCGATTCGGAAATAAATGGTAGCATAGGATTTTTAGCAGAAAATTACAACGTTCTATACACAGGACTGCCAAAATAGAAAAATTAAAAGTATCGATACTTTCTTTTTTTAATTTTGTACAAAAATAATTTGGCTAGGCACACAAACTTCGAAAACAATACAACATCAAATGTAAATGAGCAAGCCTTCAGATTGTAAGCTAGAATTGCATACGTCTCTGGCGAAGAACACGAACAGGGCCGTTTCGACCCACGGGTGCAAAGGGTGCGGGATCCCCAAGTGGCAAGTCTAGGAAACAGCACGAGCCACCCTAAAAATAGGGAAACCTAATTATAGAAACATGATTATAGTTGTACTAGTAACATTAAATTTCAATTTTTATACATTGTAACATTTTTTTTATTATTAATATATTAAATATTTCTAATTTCCTTTTCCCCCCGTGCGATACGCCTATGATCGTGTATCGATAGCAAAATATTGTAGATACCCAGCTTAAATGGAATTCCCTAATTAGGAATGGTTTTTAATCCTTCCGTCATAATATTCATTATGAAAAGAGTATAATGCTTTCTGGTATTCGGTTTCTTTTCATAAATTGGTAATTTTCGTCGAAGGCCCGTTTCTTTTGACAATAACTTAATCCCAAGTATTGTCTGTTTCTTATGTCCAATTGTTAATACCGATTATTTTACCTCAAATTTTCCAATAGTCGTCAAGGCCTTACCTTCTGAGAAACACATACAACTGTCCTATCATTCTTGAGTGGGGGAATATTTTCTTCTTCCTTTTTCAGGGACAGTTGGTGAAATTTTTATTGGAACCTTTTTTACTTGTTGGTGGGCAGTTGTTGAGTGAGGTAATATCTCGTGAGACTTGTTGGTGGGCCGTTGTTGAGTTAAGGCCAATATCTCGTGTTACGCTTTGCTCACTTTATTTCTTATCGTATCGTCTTTGTGAATTATTTTCTAAGTGTGTATACACTTTATACTTGAGTTTTCTTTCGTTAGACTATATTAAATTATTTATAGTTCTACACTACCTTTAATGGTTATTAAATTCAGTGTTTAGTGCCAGAAAAGTATTAAATTCAGTGTTTAGTACCAGAAAAGTATTAAATTCAGTGAATTAAGCTGCCTTCGTCAAGATCTACTGTAAGTAAGCTTTATCTCAAATTATCTGGGCGAGTAATATGGTATGGTATCATATCACCTGCCATTATCTGGACGTATCATCCGTATCTTTACCTATAGATTGCCGATTTTTGAATGTAATTTAAAGAACCATTCAAGAAATTGCTATAAATAATACCTATGAACATAAAAGTCTCAGTTTTTTATTAAATAATAGTGCGAGATAGTTAATTGACTTAACCAAGTGCGGTTTGGTTTATGTTTTCATTTCTGTAACCTTTTTGTATTTTTTGTAAATTTAGAGTTAAGTAATTTTTGATATCTTTTGTATTTCCTATAATTTTTGTTCATTATCTTTCCTATAATATCTCGAGATACGCCAAACTATATTTGTATATGATTGCCTTATAATATCTTGGTAAAGGTATTTTTTTATTATATTATTGCTTAATTTTAGACATATAACACCATTTCATAGTTGTGTATTTTTATTACTTGTGTTGCATTTAGCAGCATCATAATTTTGTGTTTAATATATTGTTATTGTTTTATGCATGTATTTTATTTGTCGGCTCCTAACAAGTTCCCTGATAAAATAATAGCTCTGAACAATTACTATCTTTAAATATTACTATGCTTTTGAACTGTAGAAAGATCAGGCTGATTAAGTTTCGTAGGTAAGTAAGTGTAATACTTAATATATTTATTATTTGTTTATATATTGCGTTGACCAGATGTATTTGATAATTTACTGTTGGTATCTTCCCTTGAGTTTGATCTCTGAACCTAAATATCTTTTCTTATCTCTCTTCTTTTCTAAGGTTTTCTTAATTTTCTCCTTAACCCCAAAAAATTGAGTGGCGCCCTGTTTCTATCTTCTCTTATCTTTGGTAATTTTACCCATCTTTTTGTTTATTTCTGTATCTTTTCTAATATCTCTTATCCTATCTTTACCTATTTCTTCCGTTGGATCCATTCCCACACGAGCAATTTAGTTGTACTTAGTGAAAATTCTATCGCTTCCTTGGATTATTTTTCCTTGCGATAGTGTATCTACAACTTTGACGCTTACGAAAACAGAACTAACATAATGCATAAATTATTTTGGTAAATGAATCTTACCTTTAAATTTTTTAATTTTTTAAAGAGCAACCAAGTTTTTTTTCAAATTTGCGAAAAAAAATATTAATAAATATTCGTATTATTAATTATCTCTTTAAATAATATGTATTATTATATGGAATTAATATTATTATTATTTTACATTACATTTAACATTTCAAGAACAAAATATGAATGAAATGTCAAATGTGAGCAGATCAGCTTTTCTTTCCTATATGGCGCTAGGTTTTAAATCCAAAATAACGTAAATCTTTAAAAAAAATTATAATAAATTCTACCTTACTTCTTTTTTACGTGCCATCTCCGCGACGGAAGTTGGCAATCAACATGGGTATTCTGATCTTAGATGCTGCTTATTTAGTTTAAATAAAAATTGTTTAATAAGGAAATAATTCCAAAAGTTTGGCTGATGAATTTATAATCAAAGTATTGTCTTTATTTTTTTCCTTTTGCTTTTCCTAGTTGTTTTGTTGAGGGTTATAATGATTGAAAATGTTATAAAACGACATAAAAAATTAAGAAACAAAATCTTGGATTCTTTTAAAATCTTCTAAAACAACAACTGGTTTACTAAATAAGAAATTATTAAATGTGGAAAAAGTTACATGGGTTTCCGTTTTAGAAATTGTAATTTATGATGTTATTTTGTAAGGTGGTTAAAATTTGAGTTTTATAGGTGAAAATTACAACATATATGAGGAACAGAATTAAAACTTTTTAAAATGATTTGAGGAGCATCTGGTATTTTTAATTAAATTTAAGCTACTAGAAAGAGAACGGATTTTTCACTAGTGGCTTATCCATTTGCGATGTTCTGTCGCAAGAAGAATAAATTTTGATGCAACGCTGTGATGGTCAATGATTAATGATCGATTATTCTCTCAGAGTTTTCTCAAAACCATGTTTGCAATAAAATTAGTTGCATGTATATCTCTTAATCATTTTAAAAGTATTGCGTGTTACATCAATCTTATTATACATTGTATCTTGTAAGAATTACTTTGATAAAATCGTCTTAGTGTATAAAACGCAAGAATTATATTGCTTGATTATATAAATTTACTTAAAGTATGCTTTATAAAGAAAAAAATGTTTTAAAATCAATATTAAGTAACTCAATATTAATTTAGACACCAGAAAAAAATAGCTGCAACATGAAAGGAAGTCCTACCACAGATTAAATAAATATGCCGAGCATAATTAGATATACTGCAATCAAAACCTTATAAAAGATATTTGGTAAATCTACTTTCACCACTTAAACTGTTTTATTTGTCAAAAACTTTGTCTATTTACCAACAAGTTTTCCTTTTAAGTAGTTTTAAAAGACTCCTTTTTCAATTTATAGTTATGACCTCTTAGTCCAGCATCTTCTTTAATATTAAAAAAGGTTGATGTTCCCCAAAAATCCCCCATAAGAATTCCATATGTAGATATTCCTAGCCTAAGACTTCCTAAGACCTAGCCTCTTTCTCGTCTATGAGTTAATGAAAACAACTTGAGTTTTCTTAGTCAGGTTTCATTGTTTAATCGTTCATAATTAAAAGGTAGCTTAGTACCTCTCCGTTGCACTCCTTCTAATAAATTAATGTGTCTTTTCAAATAGAGGGACCAAACTGACACTGTAAATTATAGGTGTACTGTGACATAACTTTGTAGACAAAAACAAATCTAGAGAGAGAAAACTTTGATATAAAGTATAAAGCAGGGTTCGCTTTACTAACTACTTTTGCTGTTTGAGTAGACCAACTTAATAGTTGGTTGGCCGTAACACAAAGATCATTAACTTTCTGTACCGATTTCTAAAGAACTCCATTTAAGAAATTTGTTATATATTGATTACTAGTATATCCATATTGAACGACACAACACTTACGCGTATTTATCGGAATAGCCCATTTTATGCTCAATTCTAATAGCTGGTTAAGGTATTAATGATATAGTATTAACGATATTAGCATAGTAATATAACTTTTAATTGTGAGAAAATGAAACCGATTTTGACTCCCATCCATACGTTAAATCAGGTACCTACCTTAAAAACAAAATAGGCTTTAATATTGATCCCTGAAGCTACTGAACGTGGAACACTGCAGTTCTATTCCACTTTAACCAAAAAAGTTCTTTCAGAGAGGAAATTTTCTCACAATAACAACTCACCATGAACGCCATAATGTTCAAGCTTCAGCATTTTTATTTTAGAATTTTTATTATAAGGAAGTACCTTACCAAATGCACGGAAAAATCGGAGCAAAGATTGAGTCCTATTCATTATGAACGAAAAGTAGGTTACTAGTTACAGAACGATTAGGCAGAAATCCCTATTGAGAGACTGGAATAACATTGTGCTCTAACCAGAAGCATACTAATTTATCAGCTGAGAGTTTTTCCATTATTTTAACTGATGTTGGTCTAACTGTTACCGGTCGATAATTAATTTCCACTTATATATATATATATATATATATATATATATATATATATATATATATATATATATATATATATGTATATATATACTTCTAGCGGTTAATATGGGCTCCGTACTAAAACGGTATTATACTAACTCCAGGAGAATATACGCCGTGTATATTATTATCTGAGTAGCGCTTTATGTAGACTCCGACCAATAGGTCGGATCAAGTGGACTCCGTAATAGGATCAAACATTTTTGGGATCCGTATATAACTTTTCCCGTACACTTCTTAACTCCTGCGATGTTGCCAATAATTGTATTAGTAGTAGATTTTTAAATTTTATAGGTGATACATTTTGGAACCTATTAATATGAACATCGAGTAGCGTAATCGTCTAACAGTTTAAGAAACTCTTCTGTAAGATCTTTATAATTTTTCAATTACTGCAGTTTATGGCGTGTAATATTTATTTTATGAAGTAGTTAAAATTAGACTATAATAATTTATAAATTAATCTTTAATATTATAATTTTTTGCTGTCTAATTTCAATATGTTGATTTTTAATTAACAAAGTATTTGATGCATTAAAGTCGCGTAGCTATTTTCACCAAACATTCAATTTTAAAGCTGTTAGTATAAAAGTCTAAAAAAAAGTATAAAAATCTAAGAAATTTATTATGGATACACACGTCAGTGTATTTCTTATACTTTCATTTTAATCCTCTCCAATCAAGATTTTAAAGCAGGTTTGCTCCATTAGTCCATTTTTATTACTTTTTGTCACTATTTCTCCTTTTTCATTATCGTCATCATTACGTGGCGCTACAACACTGGGTGGGTCTTCGCTAACTACAAATTTTCTCCAAGTTGATCGATTTTCCACAAATCTGTAATCAAATGAAATGTTAATATTTTGAGATATAATTGGATGTTTTCTCTCCATTGCTTACTGAGACGCCTAAGCGGCATTCTTTCTTCTGTGCTAACTTCCTTCCATACCAGTTTTACAAGTTTGATATATTGGCGTCTATGCATGTGTCCGATCTACCTTAAGCGATTTATTTTTCTGAACAATATCGTTATAAAAGCTTTCTTTATTCAGTATTGGTTCTTATTCTATACGGATTTGTAGCGATATGATAATGAGGTTAAAACATTTTTCTAATTATTTTTATTTCAAATATTCGTACTTCTTCCTTATTTTTTTTAGTCAATGTCAATGATTCGCATCCATGTATTAAAATAGGTCTAAAATTTGAATTATGCTAAAAGTATTTAGTTATTGGCATTATTATTAACAGTGTTTATTTATCTAAGATATTTAAAGTGTTCCATATTTTTGAAATTGTAGTTGTTAACTTTAATATTTTATCTAGATTTATTAAATTGGTCTTTTCTGTTGATTTGCTTGTATTTGGTTTTCATTTCGTTGATTTTTCGTGCTCTCTTTACTTTATTGAAGATGTTTGCGGACGGGAGAGTTTCTTATGAGATCTATGTCATTAGCATATGCTAGGAGTGCTTTGTACCTTGGGCCTTTAATGAATTACATCTTAAATAGGCGATATTTCCATTTTAGTAAGCTGTTCATTAATTTTTTGACTATTTGAATCGACAATCTGTATTTTATTCGACTGGTATATCACAGAGTTTCTTGGCGCATATTTTCATTCTTGGTTTTTTGTTTCCCGTATAATTATTACAAAGATTTTTCTGGAGATCGACATAGGGAACCCGGTGGTATGTACATGATGTTTTCATAACCAACATCGAAAATTTGTCTTACTGTAAAGTCATAATGATTTTACTAGGAAATATAGTGTTGTTTAATAATAATAAAGTTCAAGCAACAATTCCTATATGCAATACCTTGGTATGATATTTCTGCTCCCCGATACCAAGTAGCAGTCCCGAAAACATTAAAGCTGCTACACTCATGTTTCCTATTATCCAAAAATTAGCCAGTCCAGGACTATACTGCCCTCATAAGTGAATAGAATATGTACGGAGGTTTTTGGCAATTTAATTGGATTTTGTGTGTTAGAATATTATTTCTCCGAGAAAGTAAAGAATATTTATTTGCTATCCGAATATAATCCATAAATTAAATATTAGAATGCTATAAAATAATGCTACTAGCAGCAAAAACGGTATAATAGTCACTAATGAGAAAATCAAATAAATGTTTTTTAACATACAAAAGAAAGGATGTAGAGTAAGGCATAACGTTATATAATTATAAAGCTATATAATTTTGAAAGATTGCAGCGTTTTAGATATCGTAGATAACGTTGTCACATAAGAAATAAAAGGGAAAATTCAGGTAGCTAACTGATGTACATAGAACCCTTATAGCACTTTTAAATCCAGAAGCCTAATATAAATCTCTAAAATCAGGATATATAAAACAGTGAACCAATGCTAATGTGTGGATATGTAACGAGAACGTATTAATTAGATCAGGATTGCTAGAAAAGCCATCAGAGGTATTTCCCGACTTACATAGGTCCGAGTACTAACCAATACCGAACGAAACTAATGCCAAGGTCAAACACATATATAAAGATAGCAACGAGGTACAAGAACCTAAATCTCAACTCCAAAGTTGCGCTGGCTTTATCCAAAGGCTCTCTCATTATTTGCATTCCCAAGTTAAATCGGTAGGATGCCCCGAGAGAAAAAATGCCCTTAGGATGTCCACGGATGAAGGGCGCAGTTTTAGGAATAATGAGACTACTTACCGACTCATCATATTTATCAACACCTGCTATCCTACCTACAATCAATACATATCTGTTGAGGACTATCAAATCAATTACATGTAATCAAACGAACTAGGCTTAAAAAAAGTATCCTAGGAAAGGCACTTCGGCAATATTGACATATATTTTTAAAACGCCATTTATGTGGCTGAGTTTGCAATAGGAATGAGGAGACAAAAAGGAAGAAATGGTAATAAAATCTTGTTGCGTTCCGACTATACGATGACGATGATCTCTATATAACATATAGGAAGAAATGGAGAATAATGTCTATGTTCAATTTAGAACTCGTTGGTTTTCTCCCTTTCGAATTGGGTATGTATATGTATTACCATAGAAAAAATAAAAAAAAAACTATAATTATGAAACTCTATCTAAAATAGTAAAATCGATAAACAAATTATACAAACAAAAAGATTATATAAATCCCTAATATTTAAACAGACTGCTTTACAAAAGGTGAACGAATAAGCATAAATAAATTGTCAACAAAATAAATCAGAAGAATATGACACAGTATATTCTGCCGTCGTAAGAAAGAGTGCCGGATCTGCATTTTTAAATTTTATTTAAAACCACACTTTTATGAGTATTTTAGGTATGCGGAATCGACTGGTGTATGTTAAAAAAAACGTATCTGCATCGCAAGTTTATCAAAATGCACATACGTTTTTGACAATATGACGTTATTTTTCGATTTCATATCTTAAACAACCGTATCCAGCAAATTTTGTTTATATTGCCGTATCTACAACTTTCCAGTTTCTATCATACAATTCATACATACATTATTAGAGACGTTTGTAGCTTAGAAAGCCTTACAGCGCGTTACAAGCTTAAAAAACCGTAACTGCATTCGCGCGAAGTAGTTACGGCATTTTAAGCTACAATTACAATTTCATATCCGATTTCGGGGGTGTTTAGTAAGTAAGTCAGTAATTTAGAATTCATTTGATAGATTCATTCATTTGTTAGTTTGTGTAACTTAAAAGTTACAATTATCCATCAGAAATATTGCTGGTAAGTAACCACTTATTATTATGAAAATAAATTAGAAAATTAAGTTCTTTACCTTTTTTGGGTCACAAAAGTCATTATTAAAGTTATTTCGATTATTAACTTTGGTAAAGTAAGTAGTTTGGTATGGGTTTTTATTGCGAAAAATAAACGTGTACTTTATGTAAATATGTAAAGTCTGTTAGTATAACGGAGGTTCAACGTTGCGTCATAATAATGATCACATAAGGATTTTGGGGCATGTCTTTACTGTTAGCAGCTGTCAGACGTCATAACCTAAAGTGAAAAAATCAGCTGTTCGATCGCCGCCATTAATATCGATCTAGAATCGAACTACATTTAAGAGGTCAAAACTTTATTTCGTCTGGTTTACAAATAAAAAGCGAGAAAGTCAACCTATGACGCGACGTTGAACTTTCGTTATACATGCTGAAAACTGGGATTTGACTTTCTTATTTTACAAAAACGAGTTATACAAAAAATAGTAAGTATAAAACCTGTTTTTTTTTCAGTTACTAACTTCGTTTAAGAATGCAGCGAGCTAGAAAGATACTGTGCCTCGCAAATGAAAATCAAGTTGAAGTTGCAGGTAATGTTTATAATATTCAAACTGTTGTTACGAAAATTGGAACGCAAAAACACAACATCAATCACGAAAGTTCAGATTTCCAGAACATTGAAAATATTAAGGATGCATCATCTGTGACAGAGCCTTCTAAAAGCAGTGAACCAGAAAAACAAATATTTCAAAATTTAATGCCGCTATATTGCAATGAAGAAAAACCTATTACTACAATTTTGACATCGCCAGTAAACGTGCCAAATCTCGAAGAGCCAGATGAAGACCTAATTCCAATAATAATTGAAACAGTTGTTGAAGATAAATGTGACTTAACCGATACTAGTTTACTGGGAGCCATAGATTTGTTTTCAGATTCAGAGGTAGAATCCGCAGCTATGTTGTTTGACATTGATCCTATTTGTGACAAAAGTACCGAAGCCAAACATATAAACCAAGATGATCAAGCATTTACTAAACCAGCTGAAGATTTTTTTGAGCCAGGTGATGCATTGCCTAAACATGATGAAAATGAACGGAAAACAGATACGGGCAATGAAGGTGAAAATAATGTAGAAAATCAAGAAAATATGGAACTTACAAAAAAAGGAAAGCCACGAAAAAGAAAAATAAAACAAGCAAGGGAGCCAAAGGACGTAATATGCTCAAAAAAATACAAAAAAATAAAGAGAACCATAAACTTAGACCCCCGTGCAATGAGTCTTGCAAAAGAAAGTGTATCACAAAAATAACTGAGGATCGACGAAAGTTGATTAATGAAGAATTTTGGAATCAGGATTGGACAGCAAGAAGGCTATTTATTCTTCATACTACAAAAAAAATGGATGTAAAAAAAGGACCGCAAATACATTAACTGAAGACTTTAGAAGGAATAAGACCATAAACTTTTACCTTAAAGATGAAAAAGGAGAATCTTTTCAAGTATGTAAGACTTTCTATTTGTCAACACTAGGTTATAATAGTCACAATGACACAATTATAAAGTTAGTGTGCAATGCAACGGCTATTATATCAGTGCAAAAAGACAAACGAGGCTTACACCCGAAACACAAAAAAGTTGATCGAAAATTCATATATGATCATATTCAAAAATATCATCCATGCGTGTCGCACTACAGGCGAGAACACGCCCCAAACAAACTGTATCTACCGTCTGATATAACAATAAAAGACATGCACTCTGACTTTGTGCAAAGTAATCCCACTGTTAATTGTTCATATGAACTTTATAGAAATGTTGTAGTTAAGGAAAAAAACATTTCGTTTTCACATCTCGGTAACGAAGAATGTGAAATATGTGAAAGCTTTAAGTTACATAATGATGCACATTCACAAGAAAATTTTTATCCAGAATGCGAAAACTGTCGAAAATGGGATAAACATATTAAACGTGCCAAAACTGCCCGTCAGATGTACAGAGATGATGTTCAAAAATCCATCGATTCCTCAACAATTTTTTTTTCCGCAGACTTACAAAAAGTCATTATGTTGCCACGCCTCGAGATGTTCAAAAGTGTTCTCTTTACACAACGTATTATAGCTTTTAACGAAAGTTTTGTACCCATAGGAACAAACTCTAAAGGAAAACCTTTTGCAGTTATATGGCACGAAGCTACCGCAGGACGTAAAAAGGAAGAGATAATTAGTACCTATTTTCAGTTTTTCCTTTACCATCGCAATCAAAAGCACATTGTCCTTTGGCTCGACAATTGCTCTGGCCAAAACAAGAACTGGGCTTTATTTTCATTTCTTGTTTATTTAATAAATTCTGATTATGTTAGTACCGAAAAAATAACATTAAAATACTTTGAACCTGGCCACACTTTCATGTCTGCTGACAATTTCCACCATCAGGTTGAAAACGCTTTAAAAAAACAAAAAAAAACCTATGACTTTCGAGACTTTGAATCTGCAGTTTCAAAAGCCAACTCCGGAAAAGTCATAACAAAATCTATGGCATATTCAGATTTTTACAATTGGAAAGACCATTCTTCAAAGACAGTTTTAAATAGATTAAAACCCAAAGTATATATAGCAGATCTTGTGGAAGTTGTTGCAAACCGTGGCTTTCTTCATTTAAAATACAGAGATAGTTTTTTGTATGACGAACTTGGGCAGTTAAATTTTTTGAAAATGTCATTGGCCAAAAATAAGCATCAAATGTCGGAGCCTGAACAATATACAACAAATCGGGGAATACCCACTTCAAAGCGTGATAATATTTTAAAAAATTTATCATCTGTCATGCCAAAAGACCGCCTCAAGTTTTGGGAAAATATTCCAGTTTCAGATACGTCCAATGATTTAATTCAAATTTTTGAATAAAGATGTTTTAATCAAACTGTATACTGTATGTTATATTAATTTAAAAGAATGTAGAAGTTAAGTATTTCATAATTCAATATATTTTGTTTAAAACCAAATTGCCTAATCTATTTTATTTTAATGATAAGATTTACATATAACCAACGTTTTTAAACCAAAAATAGTTTCTTAATACATAGTTTATTTTAGCTTTAAATACCGTAAGTATTGTTTTTTGCAGTTACGTTTTTTTCTTTAAATTTAGCAAATTTAAAAAGTATTCTATGGTAACTTTAAACGCCTTAAGTGCATTTTAAACCATTAGGAAAAAAATTACAGTTTAAAAATTATTTCCAACAGTTTTTTTATCCCAAAATTTCTAGATATAGCATATTTTAAAAGTCGTTAGAACATAAACTAGGGCAATATAGAAAAAAACACGTTTTTACTGTTTTCTCAAAACTAAGATTTTGCAGATACGGTACTCTCTCTTACGACGGCAGTATTGCTTAAAAAGAATTCTTATGTGACTATGCTAAAATATGATACGATCGGAAAAACGGCAATGACTTTTACAGCTGATTGCCACATAAATATTAATGTAACGCAAATATGATGATATTGCCTCGTACTGCTATATAGCAATTTGTTGTCACATTGCTGAAAGTTACTTGATGGAAATTCATTGTATCTAACAATAAAACAAGTTTTTAATTTGCTAATTTCCATAGGTTTTAATTTTAGTTATGTTTTTAAAGGATAGTAAAATACCCATCTAAATAATTATGCATTAGTTAACAACGTAACCTTTGTTTCTAACCCAATTGTCAAATTCCTTTCTTACCGTGGTCTAGTGTTATGTCTTTTTAAAAAATGCCTTACCTGTCTTTTGTTTTGTATATTTATTAATATAAACTCAGACAACTATTTGTACCATGTTGAGTATAGCTGAATGACTAAAAGTCTATGCCAAAAAAAAATTTTCATATAATCTAAAGACAGCTTAAGACCTTTATTATAAATATACTTTTTAGTAATGCAAATAAGTCAATAGAACCTGGAATATGCATTTAAAAGAATGTAATCTTTGATCTCTGGGATAACTCATCTCCTGAACAATGGCGCCAATATATGAAGTTAAAGTACATCATTTTAACCCGTTTATTTCCTTATTATCCATATATGAGTTGTGACCGATGTTACAAACTCATTTACTTTTTACAAAGAGTCTATATATTAGCTACAGTTATAACTATACAAATCTGACTCAAAATATCGTCTAAAAGTAACAGTATGTAAAATTTAGATTTTTAGTAAATAGTAAATACTTAGTCATTTTTTATGGAGTTCAAAGTAGAAGCCTCCCGCAATCGGTCGTACCTTGGGTAATGAATAATTAATAAATTGGTTAACTCTTCAATCACTCGTCCAATATGAGTTTTGTCAAATCGGTCCTTTTTAGGACCAACTATTCTATAGAGATAAAGTAAACTATATCTAGAGATAAAGACAATTCATAAGCCTGATGGAAGGTGTAATAAATAAAGCAAATACTATATTGAGTAATTATATAAGCAAAAAGTATATTAACTTTACATTAACATGAATAATATGATTGTCACTTAACTGGGTATTATACATACGCTCTACTTTACTTAAGCTTATCAGACATAAACGCTTAACACAAATGTGACGTATTTCTAGTGCAGTAAGCACATAGAGGGCCAAACCTAGGGTATTTGGTATAAAACTGATCGCAGAAGATTACATAATAAGTGCCGGCAAAGAAGCAAAGAAAAACTTAAAATGAGAGAGGACTCAAACTAGTCACTGCGGGAACCATTTAACTATGTTGAGCATGGATTCACTATCCACGTATAAAATAAACAATATTACGGCTCCCGATTGAGGATCTGAGCACAAAACTAATTATAAAATTTTGACCAAAAATACTACAATGGCTAATATCTAAAGGCTGTAGACAAGCAAAGCAAAAACAAAGTTATCACTATGCTTTAACCTGGCAAAAACTCCAACGACCACAAAAGCTATCGGCCAATATATCTATTTATTTTGTCAGCTATACAAAATAAATCTGCACATGATCCTTAATATAAACCGATAATAGAAGAAGAACTCAAATTAAAAGGCAAAAGTGGCTATATATGACAGGGAAGATCGTGTACATCACAAATACTAAATCTTGCCCAACACAGCGAAGACGGGTATGAAAAATATCAGGTATGAGGAGTCGTATTTGTCAATCTCAATGCCGCTTACGACACCTTAAATTAGAGGGCATATTTTCAAAATCGATGTGATATCCCCTTAGGTAATAAACTCACTTGTATTATCCGTGTATGCCTACACAACATAAGATTTTTCGTATCACTCAACGGTAAGAATAGCAGATGGAGAACGTAGAAGAACGGTCTTCTTTGGGGTACCGTAATCGCACCTACGCTGTATAACATTTACACAACCCATACCGGGAAATAGTATGATTTTTATTATGTAGACGATACATCTATTGTTGCATAACCAAAAACTTTTGCTGCTAAAATAGAGAAAAATCTAAATAATACCTTAAACAAAATAAAAATAGAATCTGAATCAATTTTAAGCCACACCCCGGAAAAAGTTAGGTATGCTCCTTCAATGTTCCTAACAAAGACGCTTTCACAAATCTGAACATATACCTGAACCAATAGTGTCAAGAAATCCTTAAACTCTGCACTTGCTATAAATACCTTGAAGACAGTTTCTATCACACTTTATTATTCACAGAACTTTGTTTAAAACTAAATGAAAACCTAATACTACTATAAAAATGAAATGAGAACCAAAAAAATAATATTCTCCGCAAACTTGTCAGCTAAAAATAGGGAGCACATTCTTCCACCCTTAAAACGTAGACTTGAACTCTATGCTTCTGCCGAATATACCTTTAGTATGGGTGACATCAACACATACTTAATACGTAGATTTAGCTATAAATTAGTCAGTCAAATTCAGAGTACCTATATTAAGACTCACATCCATACATAAGCTCTACAATATCGTAGCTATCAATCCACCTAATATCCGAAGATAAGTAGCTAGAGAACGAAAGAAACAAAGTCTAGATTCGTAACATCAACTCCACGCATACCAGCCCATTTTATGACTAGAATCGAAGAAAAAACTGGCCAGATCAACACATCTGCAGGATATACAAAAAAAGTAAGCTGCTCCTCGACATCTGAACCCTCGAAAGAAACTTCCTGATGGTAGTTATCTTCCTTAAATCTGCCAGGAGGACTCCGGTTAACCTATGTGAATGTGGGGTGGTACAAGATTCATCACACTTTCTTAGTTGACTTTATCATCCAAATTGGTCTTTTCTGAAGGAAAAGGTTAATTTATTTGAAATAAACATGTAAAGTACAGTCAGTAAGCTATTACTTATAAAGTAAAGATCATTGCAAATTTGACACTACCTCCACTTATATTGATTACATATTACCCCTAAATACTAGATAAAATATTCAGAAATATGTAATGATCGTGAAGTGATATAATTCTTGTTAGATAAATTAAGCATTCTTCCCTTTTTAGTGCACTACTACCCATTTTTACACAAAAATATCTATTTTAGCACTATATTTCGAGATAATCGTCTATCCAGAATTATATGTAATACACAGATACAACTAGAAATAAAATAATAAAAAAGCTGTATACAAGATATCATAAAACAAGAGATGAAATAAAAGAAGTTTTTATTAAGAGGGTTCTTAAATAAAACGTATAAAGACATACTCACGTTAACAAAATACATTAGGAAATTTCCGCATATGAAACAAAATCCAATTTGGTAATGAAATCCTTTTGTATATATAAAGCTATTTTTAGAGAAGCACGTACCTACCAAAAACAGGTAGTTATTAGTATACATATCTGTTACACACTGTAATGCGTATGAATGATAACAAAAATAAGAAGTCCATATAAACATACTTTATTGAAAGAGGCAAAAGTACACTGCTAAGAAAGTACATTGTATTTCTTATACTTTCATTTTAATCCTCTCCAATTAAGATTTTAAAGCAGCTTCACTCCATTAGTCCATGTTTGTTGCTTTTTGTCACTGTTTCTCCTTTGTCTTTATCATTATCATAACGTAGCGCTACAACACTGGGTGGGTCTTCGCTAACTACAAATTTTCTCCAAGTTGATCGATTTTCCACGAATCTGTAATCAACTGAAATGTTATTTTTTTTAGATATGGCATTTTCTGTGCTAACTTCCTTCCATACCAGTTTTATAAGTTTGACATCTTGGCGTCTATGCATGTGTCCGATCTACCTTAAGGGATTTATTTTCCGGAACAATATCGTTATAAGAGCTTTCTTTATTTAGTATGTGTTCTTATTCTATGCAGATTTGTAGCGATATGATAATGAGGTTAAAAAATGTTTATTATTTTTCTTTCAAATATTCGTAATTCTTCCTTACTTGTTTTACTCATTGTCCATGATTCGCATCCATGTATTAAAATAGGTCTAAAGTTTGAATTATTCTCTGTATTTTTTAGTGCCATTATTATTAACCGTGATAATTTATCTTATAAGATATTTAAAGTGTTCCATATTTTGGAAATTGTGATTGTTAACTTTAATATTTTATCTAGATTTATTGAATTGGTCTCTTTTGTTGATTCGCTTGTATCTGGTTTTCATTTCGTTGATTTTAAGTGAAAAATTTTTCGTGCTCTCTTCACTTTATTGAAGATGTTTGCGGATGAGAGAGTTTCTTATGAGATCTATATCATTAGCAGGAGTGCTTTGTACCTTGGGCCGGTAATGGATTACGTCTTAAATAGGCGATATTTCTATTTTAGTAGGCTGTTTATTAATTTTTTGACTATTTGAAACGGTCCTGCAAGTGACAACAGTAGGTTCATTTAATTTCGCTTCGTAATAAACTTAAAATTATTCGGGAATTACAAGTTAGAAAATTCAACCGAGTTCAAAAATAAGTATCAAAAATTAAGTGCATACAGGTGATAGTAGTTAATAAAGAAAATACCATCAGACAAGTAAGATAGAACTATTTTAATAATTTTAACAAGTCTTAAGTGAATTAATAATTGAGTGAAAGATTAAAAAAGTGGTTTTGGCGAATGTTCGAAGGGTCGACCTGCTTAGGCATTCCTACGCGTTTTTTTTTGTTTTTTTTTTGGCAGATAAGAAAGTAATTAGTGCTGACAAGAAATTAATGATCAAAATAAAAGCCACATAATTTTATTACAAAAATCCAGATCTGGCCTTAAAATAGATTTGATTAAAGTTGGGATTAGAATTAAATTAAATTAAAATAATAAATTAAAAGTAAATGTAATACAATAACTAAATCGAATGAACAGCAAAATAAATAAGCCAGAACACGATAACTCATTAGACGAGGAGGAAGCCTTCAAAAGAAGCAAAGCCACGTTAAGAACATCTCCAAAGGATAACATAAAAAATCGCGAAATGGAAGAACTAAAGAAACTACTAGAAGAAATAAATAAGGATATTAAAACGGAAATAAAAGAGCTGAAAACAGAAATGAAGGAAGAAAATAAGGAGTTGAGAAGATATATAAAGGAAGTTAAAGAAGAGATAAAACAAAATAACGAAGAAATAAAAAGCATAAAACTGGAAATAGAAAGGGTGAAGGAAGAATGGACAAAAGAGAAAGAAGAACTGAAAAGAGAAAACGAACTAACCAAAACCGATAACAAAAAGATAACGGAAGAATTAAATGATCTAAAACGCTCATTAGAAAGGTTAGACAAAGAAAAAAGAATATAATCATCAGTGGATCAAAAATAGTCTCTAAAGACCCAAAAACATTGAAAGAGGAAATGACTACTATATTAGAAAATCATCTTGGAGTCAAAACCAATATTAAAAGAGCACAAAAAATAGGAACAAAAACATGCTTAATTGAACTTGAAAGCGAAGAAGAAAAAACAACAATCTTAAGAAACAAATACAAACTTAAGAATGTGAAGATCGAAAAAATATGGATTACAGAGGATCTCACAAAAGGAGAGAGAGAGAAAATGGAAGCTTTAAGAGATAAAACAAGAGAAATGAGGGAAAATGGTCAAAATAGGATACAATAAAATCACAGTGGACGGCAAGGAATGGAGATGGTGCTATAAAGAAGAAAAGGTGTTGGAAATAGCGTGTTCAAAAAACTACCAGAGTAACATAAAAAGAACCAAGGAGAGGCCAAGCAACGAGTAGAGAAAGAAGAATTACTAAATAAACCGGACAATGATGACAAATGTTTAGTTTTAAGTAGTAATAGGAATAGGATTAGAAATAATAAAAATAGATTATAAATCAATTATAAGCCAAACCCCGGAAATGTCCCTAATAGAGACGCTTTCACAAATCTGAAGATATACCTGAACCAATAGTGTCATGAAATCCTTAAACTCTGGACTTGCTATAAATACCTTGAAGATAGTTTCTATCACAGAACTTTGTTTAAAACCAAATGGCAACCTGAAACCAGAAAAATAATATTCTCCGCAAGCTTGTCAGCTCAAATATAGGAAGCACATTCTTCCACCCTTAAAACGTAGACTTAAACTCTATGCTTATGCTGCCGAATATACCTTGCTAGTATGGGTGACAAAAACACCTACTTAACACGTAGGTATATTTAGCTATAAATTAGTCAGTCATCAGATCATCACATCTGCAAGATATACAAAAAAAATATAAGCTCCTCCTCGCCATCTGAACCCTCGAAAGGAACTTCCTTATGGTTATTATCTTCCTTAAATTTGCCTGGAGGACTCTTGCCTGCAAACACCGGTTAACCTGTGTGAATGTGGGGTGGTATAAGATTCATCACACTTTCTTAGTTGACTTTTCCATTTAAATCGCTCTTTTCTGAAGGGACAAGGTTTATTTATTTGAACTAAACATGTTAAGTATAGCCAGTAAGCTTTTACTTATAAAGTTCATTGCAAATTTGAAACTAACTCCACTTATATTGATAACATATTACCCCTAAATAAAAAATAAAACATTCAGAAGTATGTAATATTGGAGAAGTGGTATAATGCTTGTTAGATAAATTCTTTCTTTTTTTGTGCACCTCTACCCATTTTTACACAAAAATATCTATTTTAGCACTTAAATATTTATTTTGAGATAACCTTTTATCCAAACGTATATGTAGTACATAGATAAAACCAGAAATAAAATAATAAAAAAGCTGTATACAAGATATCATAAAACATTGGATGAAATAAAAGAAGTTCTTATTAATCGGATTTTTAAATAAAACTTATGAAGACATATTCACGTTAACAAAATACATTAGGAAATTTCCGCATATGAAACAAAATCCAATTTGGTAATGAAATCCTTTTGTATCTATAAAGCTATTTTTAGAGAACTCGTACCTACCAAAAACAGGTAGTTAAGTTAGTTATACATATCTGTTACACACTGTAATGCGTATGAATGATAACAAAACTAAGGAGTCCATATAAACCGTCCAGACTTTACGCGAGAATTATACATCTTATAGCAGAGTTGCCAAACTATCAGAGCTTACTTAAACCGATATACATATGGTTCCAATATACAGTGAAAAAGATCTGAACGACCCCTATAATATATACACGTGAACTAAGCGATATACATTTATGATACAGGGATAATTATGGGCTCCAAAATTTTTTTAAAAATTATGAAACTATACATGTTGACGAATCGACAGAGCCAATATTATGCAATGGTCAAGTGAGCTCCGTATATCGGTGTCCACTTGACCACGGAGCTCACCTGAACCTGAATTTTAACATGGGCGGAGTCCACTTTATGCCGTAAATATATATATATATATATATATATATATATATATATATATATATATATATATATATAAGTGGGATATATATTTTACTACATAAGATTGAATTTGTTTGCAATGATTTGGTCAGTAAAGATGCTACTATAGCCGTTAATCTATCAGCACAATTATAATATAAAAATGCTGTAATAGTTTTCAATCCAGGAGATGCAGTAGTCTTTAAAGAACCTAATACCCCTTTAACCAAATAAGTAAAGATGTTAATTGTTAATAAACTTTCAGTATTCTGTTAGTAGGAGGCAAATCTAAAGACGTGACCTCTGTTTCAAAATAGACTGGAAAATTTTTCGGCAAATAATTCACAAACCTCTTCTTTTAAACATATTTTCTAATTTCAAGACATGCTCCTCCTCCCAATCTCTCGATTTCTTTGGTCTTCTAATTCCTTCATTCCATGAGCATCGAGGTACTTTTTTTCTTCTTTCAGGGGGCTTCCATCTTGGAAGTTTTTGGGGCCAACGTTCGTCAGGCATTTTCAATAGGTGTCCAAACCATTTTAAACCTCTTCTTTCTATTCTGTCAATGACCGTTTCTGTAGCATTCATGCTATTTCTTATAGATTCGTTGATCTTCCTTTCCAGCCTTGATGTTCTATTCTTTGTTTCACGTTAAGAAAATAACATTACGCTTATGGAGATCAGTGTTGCCAAAACTCTCAGACACTCTCTTTTGCACGGATGTCCAAGATATTCCCTTTGCTTAATTTTTGAATTTTCATTTTCAATTAATATTTAACTGTAAAGTCAGAATAACTACTAAATAAAAGCCTTATTATCATTATGTAGTCAGAGACGACATAAAATAGCTGACATACGCACATCGTATTATTTTAAGTTGCAATTAGTAATTAGATATACGCATTCCAAGCGGTCAATATTTTCTACTGATTTATATGATTCATGGCATATCGTATTCTCACCAAAAAACAAATAAACTGTCGTTACTATAATTAAAATAAGATAAAATAAAATTATCTTTTGTAAATACTATTTATCTAATTAAAATCATTTTCCCTACTTTTCATCTCTTGTTTCGAATGGGCACTTTTGGTCAATTACGTTAAAAAACATTAATTTAATTCATGTTTGTGGAAACGAAAATAAAAATTATACAACCCTAAATTGTGCTTGTGTGTGTCGTGGCAACGCCGCGTTGCTATCGTCCATAAGAAATACATGGCCCTATCTTCGCAATGTTATTTTCTAAAAGTGGAACGTAGTATAGCACTTTTTCTCGTATAAACCATTTTAATTGCCAACAATCTTCTCTTCAGGTCTGCATTAATTATCCATACTTCAAAGCCATAACAAAGAACTGATTCAGCCATGGTTTGTCCTATTCTTTTTTTTGTTCCTTTTTGTGTTTAATTTTGGTTTCTCTGAAGTCGTTCTTATCAATGAGTGCACCTAAATATTATAAATTTTTTCACTTGTTTGATTTCCACGACTTTTTCTATCGAGACTTCAAACCTTGCATCTGAATTGATAACTAAATATTCTGTTTTCTTCATGCTGACTTGTAACCCCCAATTAACATATTCTGTATTCTTTGACTACAAAGTATTCATAAAATTGTATTCATGGAACACAAAGTTCAGGGAGAACAGTAGATCATTTCCTATGGGGATTCCCATTCCCTAGCAGTGGTTTTTCCAATTTTGGAGGACTGCCTCAATATATAAATTTAACAATAAGGGGGGCATACTGCATCTTTGTCTTAGGCCTTTAGTTACTTTTATTGGCTCTGATAGTCTATTTCAGATTTTTAGGTAAGTTGTGTTATCCCTGTATACTGTGTATACTTCTGTGATTATTCCTAAAAGGTATGGACTAATGCCGAGTTGTTGTAAGGCTTGTCACAATTTAAGTCTTGAAACTATATCATATGGAACATCATATCATATCATATTTGGAACTGTATGATATAATTCCAAATAGCCAAATATACAGTAAAGAAAACAAACGATTTTAATTGTATGAGATGAAAATAATAAGATAATAATTCAAGAAAATAATGGCAAAAATTGATGGAAAAAATACTTTTAAAGTTTTAAAATACCTATAATCTCTAACCTAAATAATGTCTCATAAGTTTTGTTGCAATTATTAATAAAACATGAAAATATATTTTATTTATTTTTCATATATCTCAGCTCAAATCAAAGGAGTTTTTTGTATTGTCTGTTTTCTGTTGAGACTTCCACTAAAACAGGCTATTTCTTTTGATATCTAAACACACTTCGATATTATTTTACCGCCAATTTTCCTCTTGTCGATATAAAAAGTTATCATTTTTAGGAACACAACTGATCATAAATCTTTTTCCTCGTACCAACCGCTTCGCTAATTTGTTACAACACTTTTTTGTAACAGTACTAACGTAAAATAAAGTGCCCTTAAGTTTCAACAAGAATTATTATTACCATTTCGTTGTTTCGACGGAGAATTATATAATCCAAGTCTACATACTTAGCCAGTTCCAACTTCTAGCCAACTTGTGTTGTAGAAAGAAAACAATTCACAAAAAATACTTTGACAGCTTATTAAATAAAATAATGAATTTGTTCCATAAGTTAGCTGTAATATTGTGATTTATAGAGCTATTTCCTCGAATTAAGTTTTTATAACTTAGTTTAATTTAATTTATATTTGATTAATTAGGTAAAGAAATCATAAATAAGACTTACTCACAATCAATTTAATTTAACTATAAGACGACCGGTTTCGCTTTCTACAATATGCAAAGCATCTTCAGGTCTCGATACAAAGTTAAACAAATGCTGAAATGATAAAAACCCATATTAGGGTGTTGTCTAATAAAGATAAACAAATTGGATGTTATAAATTACAATAATTATGCCAATATTACCTGTCTGTGGTTTTATTTAAATGATTGAGTTGAATAAAAGGTATAAATATTTTTTAAGAAAGTTAAAAGGTCAAGGTAAGGCCCACAAATTGTTATAAAATCTCTTCTATTGTAATAAATTAATAAATGAGCAAATAAATAAATAAAATAAAATTACTTACATGCCGGTACTCTATTAATAGATGGATGGTAGAACATGTTTGAAAACGTTTCAAACATTTTCAAACATGTTCTACCATCCATCTATTAATAGAGTACCGGCATGTAAGTAATTTTATTTTATTTATTTATTTGCTCATTTATTAATTTATTACAATAGAAGAGATTTTATAACAATTTGTGGGCCTTACCTTGTCCTTTTAACTTTCTTAAAAAATATTTATACCTTTTATTCAACTCAATCATTTAAATAAAACCACAGACAGGTAATATTGGCATAATTATTGTAATTTATAACATCCAATTTGTTTATCTTTATTAGACAACACCCTAATATGGGTTTTTATCATTTCAGCATTTGTTTAACTTTGTATCGAGACCTGAAGATGCTTTGCATATTGTAGAAAGCGAAACCGGTCGTCTGATAGTTAAATTAAATTGATTGTGAGTAAGTCTTATTTATTATTTCTTTACCTATTTGAAATGGACTCACACAAGCAACACATTCATATATATATATATATATATATATATATATATATATATATATATATATATATATATATATATATATATATATCCGGTTTTTTAGGCGTTACGCCCGTCCGGTAGGGATCTATAGAGGAGTATCACCGAGCCGCAAGCCCTTATCTCTTGCCGTACTGCTCCACCATAGGCCGATCAGATCCCAGCATATCCTAGCATATCCCAGCAACACATTCATGATTTGATTAATTATTTGAATTTGATAATTAAAGTGAATCGTTACTTTCTTCATAAACTTGTATTATAAAAGATTGTGTCTAAACAACATACAATGCAATTGCAATATGTAATTTATTACTTTGATAAAAACCTCTAATATAAAACTTATATATTACACCTAGGTAAAAACATTTTTAATAAATAAAAAAACCATAAACTAATCTTTCTTTACGTCCGTAACATAAAATGAAGCTACCTACCTATTACAGTCACCTTCAAAGATAATAACATCATTTTCCATGGTCTATTGAATACCATTTTTTCATTGAATTCCCCATCAAAATTACAAAGCTGATCCTATGGGTTAATGATACTCAGTAATAATACCGTATCTGGCGTTATTGGAACTTTTTGTTGGTGTAATTCTATGAAAAAATCGTAGCAACTCGCTACATCCCATATGGTTTACAGAGAGTTATGAACCTGATTTATTTCTACAATTATGGTTTGAGCTTTGACGGTAGAAGCTGGTAATTGCAAGTGTTTTAAATTTATAAATATCTTTTTATTTTAATTGAAAGTAGTGCAGAATTAAAATTTTGTTGTCAGTATCGTCTGAAAAACTCTTGGAGTTTAGTTAAATGCTTAAGAAAATCTTTATTTGTCAATAAAATAATAAAAATTAACCTAAAAAATTGTTTAAGAAAATGATCTTTGAGAAGGAGAGCGGGAAGTTGGCAGCAACAAGGCAGTAACCAGAATGACCCAGTTAAACAAATCTTCGGTCAGACGAGCGTTTTTTATATTGATCTTTTGTTTATGTCATTTGTCCAAAATATGTCAAAAATATATCTAATTACTGACATTAATGAAACGTCATAAAAATTGAATCCAGTTGATGTTATTTTTGTGACGTCCATTGGACTTCTAAATATATAATATCCTTAGATTGATTTTAGACGTCAGCATGAGTAGAGAAGAGTGGCAATCTCTCCCTCCAATGGCGCTACATCCTAAACCGATCCTTGGCCTTCTCCAACATTGCTGGTCCCGCGCAGTACTTCTCCAAATTGTCACGCCTGGCATATTCCACATTTTACGTGGTCTTTCTTTTGGTCTTGAGCCCTGAATTTTAGGACTATTTTTGGCAATTTGTCGGTCTCTATTCTCACGACATGGCCAACTTACCCGAAGTCTCTGAAGTTTAACTACTTCTAATGTAGCTGCCTCTTTGAACAGTTGATAGTGATCATGGTGCCACCTGGATCCCCATACTCCGTTTGCGTTAATAGGTCCAAATATTATAGTCCTTGATTTTTTTGTTCTTTATTAATGATGTATCTAACCAGTTTAATGCTTTGGATGTGACGTTATTAGCAAATGATAGTTCTCTTGTAGTCTCAGCACAGACCTATGAGAAAATGGCATATATTTGCAGTCATTTTTTGGCTAGTCTAATAACTGGTAAAGATGGGTTTTTGGGAAAATATGATTTATTGAGGCCACTCTTGTTGTATATTTACTCAGTAAAATGGACTATCGATGGATAGTTCAGGGCAAAAATGTCAGAAAAAATAAGCTAAAAGATAAAATGAAGTTCTAAAAATTTAAAGTAATATGACCAGTATTGAAATACTTGAAAAAACTATAGGAACGAAGTTTGAAATCAATGGGATTGGTGGTGGTCAAACGTTCAAGAAGAGAAGAAAAGTTCAAGAAAAATAAAGGAGAAGACACAGATCTTCAAACCCATAAGATCGAGAAAAAGGAAAGTTGATACCATGGGAAGTAAATATATGTAAAATATTTAAAATATAGAGCAAAGAAAGCAAAGGGTTTTAATTTGATTAGATATTACCAAGATGATCATAGAATGTGCAAACTCTTTTGCAATCGTGATATCAATATAAAGTTACGAATACGAATGCTGCGGTGTTATGTCTTTTCTACCCTGTTATATGGAGTTGAGGCTTGGACACTAAAACAGTTGTCCATAAAAAACATCGAAGCTTTCGAGATGTGGTGCTATAGGCGCATTCTCAGAATATCATGGATGGACCGCGTCACTAACACGCAAATACTCCAAACTTTAGACAAAAGATGCGAAATTCTAAATGAAATAAAAACTAGAAAGATGGAATACTTGGGGCGCATTGTGAGAGGTGAAAAGTACGAACTTTTAAGAAATATCATGCAGGGCAAAATTAAGGGCAAAAGAAGTGTGGGAAGAAGAAAAATATCGTGGCTTCGTAATCTACGTGAATGATTCGGGTGTAGTTCGATTGAACTTTTTAGGCGCGCTGCTAACAAAGTCGCATTGGCCATGATGATTTCCAATCTCCACTACGAGTGGCACGAGAAGAAGAAGAATCCAAGATGAAACTAATAAAATACTAGTACACGATAAGAATGTCCAAAAGCTATGAAAAATGTTCTTTAACAGTTGATTAAATGAGCAATTTGACATAAAACTAGTTAAGTTAACAGAGACAATAACAGCAATGGTCACAAAATAACAAACGTGTAAGTAGTTCAAACACTTAAAAAAATAAAGAAAGGTAAACCAATTTAACCAACTAATATTCCTGGAGAAGTAAAGAGAGTTCTAGAAGAGACAGGAGCAAGTTAGCTAAGCGGTTTGTTTAATACAATTATGGAAGTGAGACATACGCAATGAAGAAGCTGTTTACTAGTAGCTGTATTCAAAACAATGACGATATAAACAATGCACAATTTACAGAGCCATAAAACTACTTGAAGGTACGTGAAATACGAACGATACGTGAGGAAACCGAAATATTTGATAATGAATTTGGTTTTATGCAAAATAGATTAACAACATACGCAATTTGCATTATGAAGTAACTGAAAAAATAAAAAAATATGGAAGTAATGGATGTAAAAATACGGGAATAAAGAAAAGCTGATAAGCTATTCACTGTTCTGTAGAATGCATATGATAGAGTTCTTCAAAAGACTCTATGGTGGGGGTTCAATGGGAAAGGAGTTCCTTTTGAATATTTTGAAGATTATAAGTGACATGAATGAGGAAGTAACAACTGGAGGTATTGCTGATTTGAAAGTTTCTGAAAGGAGCAGGAGAGGAAGACCGAACAAAACCTGGGGGAGACGCTTAGGCAGGACAAGTCAGTAAATAGGATTGATTTAGGTATGAATTGAGTAAAAAACTTAAAAAAAGGTAATAATAATATTAATAATAATAATATGGATTATTAAAAAACTAGGTCTGAATGAACATCTCTACAAGACCATGCAAAAAGCTGTACTACTCTCAACATCCCGATGTGTACGAAAATTTTTGGGAGATACTCCAGCATACCAAGTCACCTAGGGCTCGATAACACGGAAAGAGTCCCACCAGAGCTCAATCCTTTTGATACCGTAGGTATCTGGGATGAGTGAATTTTCCCCTTAGAGGGAGTGTGAGCCGTATGGCTAAATCTGGATATGGATTATTAAATATTTTACATTTAATTTCATCCTTTAGGTATGATATAAAAATCTTGTAGTTTTTTCAATTTTTTCACTAGTCAAGTAATTTGGACACTTGTGTTTGCCTGTTTAACTCTGTGACTTTCGCCCCACAATTTTGGCGAGTTCATTATTCTAGTCCTGTCAAGGAACTGGATTGCATGTCCACGTGACTATGGAATCTTTGAATACGATATACTGCTACATTCTTAATTATTTTATCTACAATTTTCGTGCAAAGGTCTCAGTAGAGATCTCTTCTATCCTATTTCTATATTCGGATCACATAAATATTAGCAGCTTTCGAACAGTATTTTTTGTATCGAATACCAAGTTCTTTTTTTTTACTTTTTGATGTTAACTTTATTGATATTGTTGACTGATATTGTTTATGACATTAACATATCATTTATTCTAATTCGTATACTTTGAATTCTTTTATTTGTCAATTTAATATGGATGAATTTGGTTCTACTTCGTTTATTTCGATATTTTCGGGTCATTTAATAGATTTTACTTAGTGATTTCTAAAACCGAAGAAGGTAATATTATTAAACAGCAGGGAAACACAGCAAATTTAAATTGTAGAGAAAACAACACATCTTCTGGACATATAGATCGAAATAAAAATTTTGTTTGATATCTGCACTCTTATGTACGTATTCGCTTCATATTTATTCATAAACAACAATTAATAAATGGAATGACTTTCATCGAATCTTCACAAGGCGGTGCGCGAATTGTTCGAGAGGGTCGTTTGGTTCGTTCGCCAATATTGAACTTTCTCCGATTTCTAAATGGGTTTGGCTGCCAGACACTTAACGGCTCTTAAATATTATGGGATTTTTAATTCGAACCAGTTATTTTGTATAATATCGATAACCGATGTTGATTATATAATTAATGATCTTTAGCACGATAGCAAAAGTAAAAAAACGCGTGAGATGATATAGATAAAAAATAGATAAAAAAAAAGTAAAGAAGAGTTTTATTATAGGTACATATACAGGGTTCCACAAAATAAACGAAACTCTGTTTTGAGGTATTTAAACTCTGTTAATAAAAATTCTAACGAGTTAAATTGAAAAAAACTTAGATATAAGTAAAAACTTTTTGTGTATAATGGCATATTATTTATTATAAATAATTTAAAATATTTTATCCAAAAGGATTACAAATTTTCAAAACGTTTTCGTTCTAGTCGCACCATCATCAGTGAAAAAGCATTAGAAGAAGTTGAAACTAGCTACGTGTTGAAAACCTTTTCTTACATATTTATTTATTTATTTATCGTATGGCAATTACAACACATTTAGAACAAAATTACAAACACTAGTAATATAGGTATATGACAAACTTTAAATAATTACAAACAAACATCAAGTGTATTAACATAATCAATTGACTCTGAAGTTGCAAACAGGAAGTCTTCAGGGCTACCGTTATAGGATCTTGAGGGACACTCTTCAATAATGTGGTCGATCGTTTGGTCCTTCCCACAGTCACATTGAGGAGACGGATTCTTTCCCCATTTATGTAGCATGTATGCACATCTGCCATGTCTGGTTCGGATCCTGTTTAGAGTGGACCATGTTTTAGGTGGAAGATCAAAACCTGGTGGCTTGTGGGTAATACAGGGCATGTTATTTTGCCATGCATTCTATTCTTGGGACCATGCATTCGTGATGTTGAACTCCTCATGTATCATTCTTGCCGTTTTCATTGGTGGTTTTCTAGAACGTAGACAGGTATTTCGTGCATCCTCGGTATCTTGGTGGATCGGCAGGTTTATATTGTTCATGATCTTTTTGTATTAAGTTGTATTAGTTGTAAGTGAGTCAACTCGTCGTAAATGTGGAGGTGGAATGTGACTTAATACTGGAAGCCATTGGGTGGGAGTTGATTTAATTGTACCAGCTATCATCCTTATAGTGCTGTGCAGTTGAGTGTCGACCTTTTTTACGTGTGGACTGTGTAGCCAAATTGGGCACAATATTCAGCGGTCGAGAAAACAAGGGCTAAAGCAGTAGAGCGGAGAGTGGAAGCCGATGCTCCCCAGGTGGTACCGCAGAGCTTCTGTATAATGTTATTTCTTGTACTCAACTTTTGGGCAGTTTTTGTTAAATGCTCGTTAAATGATAGCGTTCTGTCTAGTGTTACGCCCAGGTAATTCGGTGTTTTGTTGTGGGAAAGTGTGGTATTTTCAAACCGTATGTTGAGTTCCTTTCCAGCAAGTTTATTGTTCAGATGAAAGCAACTTACTTCTGTTTTGGATGCATTTGGTTGAAGCCGCCACTTGCGAAAATATTTGCTCAATATATATAAGTCTGCCGTCAGAACTTCTTCAGATGTTTCTAGTGTTCTGCATCGTGTAGTGAGGGCCCAGTCATCGGCGTATCCGAACTTTCTTGATTGTGTTTCTGGCATATCTGCTAAATATAAGCTAAATAGTAATGGAGAGAGCACTGACCCCTGTGGTAGGCCATTCTTAAGTTTCTTTGGTGGGCTGATATCTGTGCCCATCACTACTTGAAACATTAGGTCGTTGAGCATGCTATCTATTAAACGTGCTATTTGTTTACAGGGAATTGCACGGAGAATTTTGTATATAAGGCCCTCTCTCTATACTGTATCGTAAGCTGCCGAGAGATCAATAAATGCCGCTGAAGTTTTAAGTCTTCTTTGGAAACCCGCTTCGATGTAGGTGGTAAGTGACATGACCTGGTCCGCGCAGCTTCGTTCTGGTCGAAAACCCGCTTGTTCGACTGGGATCACCTGGAACAGTTCTGTACTGATTCTATTATATATAAGCCTCTCTAATAGTTTGTAGATTGCAGAGAGAAGCGCAATTGGTCTGTAGTTCTTTGGGTTGTCAGCGGGTTTGCCTGGCTTTGGTATGGCTATTATCTTAGAGCGCTTTAGTTCTTGTGGGATATCTCCAGTTTCCATGATGTCTGTGAAAAATCAAGCCAACCAAACTTTTGTATACTTGCCACAATTTAGTAGGAATTCAGGGTGAATATTATCAAATCCTGGTGCTTTTGCTGGCTTAACATCTTTTAGAGCCTCTGATATGTCTTCGTGGTGAAGGGGAGGGAATGCTCCGTTTCTGTGGCTACATGTTTTAAAGTTTTAAGTTCTCTCTTTACGTAGATGGTGTGTGCTTTATCCTTTGGTGCTCTGGAAGTTTTTACTATATGTGATGCTATGGCATCTGGCTTTACGGCTGCCTCTTGACGTTTCGTACAGACACCACTCCCTAATTTTCTTAGTAATGACCATGCCTGTCTGCTTGATTTCTGGAAGTTTAGACTTTCTACTGTTTCGGTCCACTTTTGTCTTCTAGCGGCGTCTAGGCTGTACAGTAGTTGATACGCTATTTCTTGGTCGCCAGTTTCAAGAAAGCTCTGATATAGTTCCTCGCTATTTTCCGACCAGCCATAAAAATCTTACATAAAAATATCCGTACAAATTGTAAAATAAAAATAACTAAAGAAGAAAGCCGAAAAATACGGAAAAAATAGGACGTAGATAAATTGAAAGTATAATACATAGATGCAGTTCAAGGAATAAGAAATGGAGGGATAATGGAAAAAAATTAAATAAACAAGGAATAAACAATGCACTAGAGAAAGTGGTTGATAAAAAGCAAAATAAGAAAAAAAATAATTGGTTTGACGATGATCCTGACGACTGAGACTGACGCGATGAGTGCAAATTAGTAGTGGAAGACAAGAATAAAACAATATTGAAATGGTTAAGCAAAAATAAAGAAGAGGAACTAGAAAAACACAAAGATCAAAGGCAAAAGAGAAAGAAATTATTTAAATAAAAAAAATCAAAAAGTAGAAGAAACTGTGAACGAGATAAAAACAAAAAATGAAAGACACAACTAAAAATCATTGTACCAAGACTTAAAATTTAGTAACCGAAAACGGACAGCTAGTATATCTATAGAAGCAGATAAATGGCAAAAGTATTTCGAAGAAAGATATAAAGAAACGGATAGAGAAGAAGAAAGAGAAACAATAACGAGCACAGAACAAGATGAAGAAGAAATAGAATTGACCTGTACAGAAGTGAAAGAGAAAATATGCAAACTGGAAAACAGCGGGAGAAGACGGAGTATGTGCAGACCTTGTAAAATATGGTGGAAAGACACTATACAGACAGATTTATGAACTAATACAGAATATATGGAGCAGAGAAATAATGCTCGAAGAATGAAAGAAGGAAATAGTGACAATCCTAAAACAAACAGACCATAGAATATGCAAAAACAACCAAGCAATTAATTTACTAAATGTAGCATATAAAATGGCCTCTCTCAGCTTTTGTTGGAGGAAGAGTTCTGAACTAAGTAGGGATTCTTCAGCACTCCGCATAAGACAGACTGGGCGGGGATGTCCTCAACTCCGATACGGCGCATCCCATATGTCTGATATGGGACGTTTTGTATATTATACAGGATAGGTGCGAATAAGGTTCGCCAAATAAGCATCCGCGAATCAACTGAGAACATGTTATAGGGCAGCAGCTATACAAATTCTAACTCCAAGGCTAGAGGAGAATGACTTCTTTATAGGCTTGAAATCAGATACTTATAGGCGACAATCAGATATTGCTATAATCGGTTGTAATACTGCGGTGTGTAAGACAAGGAAAAAATTCTCAAGATATTATGACTATCGCAAGTTATGGAAAGCAAAATGCCGTAGCAGACCTTAAATGGTCAAGAGGTGCTAAGAATCTCCACGTTAAATGCTAGGAACCACCAGAAAGTGGAAAACAAAAGTGACACATTGACAATTGGAACCTGGAATGCAAAATCTCTCTTTATGGAATGCAAAAACTCTTGAGTTGCTCTCATAAAGTCCTCGTAGACACACCGTTTCAGGACTAGCAACTTCACGTGGAGTCATATGTCGCCATGTTACCAAATCCAACGGTAACTTTAACATCTTAATATTTTATAAGAAATAATGTAAACTAAATTTAACTAAATAATTTTTAACGGGTTTTTATCCACATATTTAGTGGCTACATTCATGTACACCTAGACACTGATGATGGAATATGGATTCCGAAAACGTTTTGTCTAATATAGCCCGTTTGGGTTTTTAAATATATACCTTTTACAAAAGGTTTTAATAATTTTTTAATATATGGTATACAGCCAACTGCAGAAACGTAGATTCCTTGTGGATATATGATATAGTTTTGCTAGGTCCCTCATTGAAATTAAAAAGACAAAAGCAGTATCGTCTGAACCAGAATGGAAGACTACGAACAGTGTCCAGAAATGAACAGATCCGGTGGAAACAATCCATCGAATAAACCAAGAATATGGGCTAATTCAAATGAGCTAAACATAAATATGTATGTGGAACATGATATAAAAGAGATTGGAAGCTTTTGACGGTATTGGAATTACAGACTATACAGAAATGGAGAAAATTGTCGATTAAAAACTAAGAATCAGATAAGAAAAGTAGGAATCTAGATTGAAGATATTGCAAGCTCTTCGTATACATAATAATAACTTTTGCATATGCATCTGAAAATTATTAAACTACTCTGTATATATTTGTTTTAAAAATGACTGTTTGTTGTATTCAAACACTTCGATTCATGATAGCTTTTGAGATTGTTTCTCGTACATCTCGGAACCTTAGTTTGCTGTAAATATTAGACCGGCCTTTTTAATGTCAATACAATATAACGGAGGTTGCAGTTTGAAGTAACTCTAGTTAAAGAAATTGCCTTTACTTTCAGCGTAATACCGTTCGGTGAAGAGATTTACGACGACGATTTCTATACGTGGACGGCGGTATGTGGTATACAGAAACGAATACGGTTATCACGATTTCTGGTACGATTGAAAACGATCCGGAAAGAAGTCGTGTAGCTTTATGGTCGCTAATGTATAGAACATACACTTTGGAAAAAATATAACAAACAAAAAAGTGGTATAGGGGACTTTTATTAAAATACTGGGTACCACAAAATGTTCAGAACACTTTTCGGGAATTTATATATTAAAATAAAATGATCGCATCTTCACTTTAAATTAAATAGCGGTATTCTATGTTCTCTAATATTACCATTCTATCTATTTATCAGTGTGTGTGCGGTCAATTATGATTATTCTGGACCTGAGTATTAAAAGGGCCAAACTCCATTTTCGTTGTTTTGAGCAATAGGCAATTTAAGTATAAGGATTTTTAATTGCTAATAACGAAATTTCAAGTAAAATAAAAGTAGTATTTTTTATTATTAAATATTGTGTTGTCTAATTTTTAATAAGTTTGAATTTTGAAGACGATTGAACCCTTAAAAATTAAGAAATAGTAATTTTTCTTGGAGATTGGCCTGGAATGAAATATGTCTTTTGAAAAAGTTGTTTATTTAGTTATTTAAAAAATAACATAGCCTCCTATAAAAACAAAATATTTGTAGTTTTACTGTATTTCTTCCTCTAAAGCAGGTTAGTCATCAGTAGACTTCGGCAAATATTCATATTGCATATTTTGCATATTGTGCATGTTTTATGCAAATATTTCATATTTTGGCATATTTGTATAAAAGTTTGCATAAAGTGCATAAAAGTTCAGATTTTTATACTGTATTTGAAAATTTTTAAACATACCAATTTATTTCAATTCTTGTATAAAATTTTGTAGTCATTTTAATCAAGAAATGATCTAAGTACGTAATCTCTACAGGTACAAAATATTTACAATTTCAAAGAAGATCAATTTAAGTAGCCCTCAACATTCTTAGAAAGTCTCGGTCACTGAGGCATTCAGTTATTGGATAATCGCTAAGGGTTCGCTCATTTGCATTTTATGATCTAATCCCCAAATCTATCTACAATTTATTGTATCTTAACAGCAGGTAAACGGCTAATAGTTTTGTTCCTAATTTAGGGATTTTCCAAAATCTCCCAGTTTATTGAATTAGGTACCTAAACATTTCTAATTTGATGCTCAGATTTGTAGTTTAACTTCCAAACCAGTTATTTGATTAACCAAAAACACCTTGTATATTTTTATATTTTAAAGGTTGGGTTAAAATAAAGGTTTTTATTTTTATTTATAGATAGCATGTGAGAAGAAATTTCAGATAGACCAACATGTGAGAACTGCTTCACACATTGCAAAAAAAGGAAAAATAGGAGGAAAACATCAAACTTCAATGGCTAAATGTTTCCAATCTACTTCAAAAAAATTAGATGAGCAAGAAACTTTTAATGAAGACTTGTGTTGCGCATTAGTGTCTGCAAACATACCGCTTTCAAAATTAGCAAATGTAAATTTTAGTTCGTTTCTAAAAAAATATTGCAAACTTAATGTTCCAAGTGATCGGTCTCTAAGAAGAAATAATGTGAACGGGCTATACTCGTCGGTGTTAATTAATATTAAGAAAGAAATTGCAGATAATTATTTTTACATATCTGTAGACAAAACCACTGATTCCTCAAGGAAGTATATTGCTCATTTATTGATTGGTGTTCTTAAAGAAGATACCTTACCAAAATCTCATCTTATTTCATGCCAGCAACTTGAGAAAACAAATGCTTTAACAATTTCGCGTTTTATACAAGAAACATTAGTAACTTTTTTTCTTCCGACAACTATTCCTTCTAATAAATTACTGCTTATTTTATCGGATGCTGCTCCTTATATGGTGAAAGCAGGACAAAATTTAAAAATATTTTTCCCACATTTAATACATGTTACTTGTGTAGCGCATGTATTAAACAGAGTTGCAGAGGAAATACGAAAAAAGTCTCCTCTTGTAAATACCATAATATCCAGTGTCAAAAAAGTATTTCTAAAATCTCCTATAAGAATTCAACTTTATAAAGAAATGCTACCTAACATTCCTCTTCCACGACAACCTATTTTAACGCGATGGGGAACATGGTTAGAAGCAGCTAATTTTTATGCAGATTATTTTGTTAAAATAAAGAACATAATTGATACGTTAACAGATGAAAGTTCCCAATCTCTTTTGGATTCTAAACAAACTTTTCAGGGTAACTTGCTTCAACAAGAACTTTGATTTATAAAATCAAATTTTAGTTTTGTTCAAAAAACAAATACTCAGTTAGAATCACCAAAACTGTCATTGTTCGAAAGTAGGTACAGCATTAATAAAAGAATTTGTGTCATGTTGTCGGAATGTTAGAGGTAATATTGGAAAAGATATTTTAAAAAAATTTGAAGCTACTATGGAAAAAAATAAAGGTTACCATATTCTTTCTGAAGTAGTCAGTGTTCTAGCTGGAAATATTTCGGAAACAATTAATTTAGAACCAAATGTTTTGAATAGTTTGAAAAATGCTCCCGTTACATCAGTTGATGTTGAACGAAGTTTTTCCATATATAAAATATATGTACTCAGACAGAAGCCACAAGTTTTTGTTAGAAAATTTTGAACACCACTTGGTCATTTATTGTTACCATAATTCTAAATAAGTTTATTCATACTTAAAAATGATGTAGTTACTTAAAATAAATGTAAATCTTAATGAATAGTAGGAAATATTTAGTTATGTACACTTTTTTTTTAAATAAAATTGTTACTATTTTACGATTTTTTTATTTATTTGTATGCATATTTTGTAAAATATTTGCATATTTTCGGGTAAACACGTGCATATTTATACGCATATTTTCTACATTTTTATTTGCATATTTGCCGAAGTCTAGTCATCAACATCTAATTTGAGGAACGTTTTAACTGTTTAAAATACGTTTTGTTCTGATATTTTATGATCACTAATGTACGGAAACAACTGCATTAAATCAATATATTTTTGGTTGGCTATTGGTAATTGTTCAAGGTTTAAAGGTTTTACCTGCTCAAAAAATGTAAGTCGATTTCGCATGAACCCTTTCTGAGATCCACTTTTTTAAAATCACTATCAATAAAATCAGTCTTATATAAATACTGATAGGAAAGATCTTTTTGAAATTGTATTTGTTTGATTTGCATTCATGGTATCAAATCCCATTCTCCATTTTTTTTTTCTGTGTACTAAATTTTTTTTGGGACACCTCCATAATTTAGAAATTCTCCTTGGCAAACCTCAAATACGAGTTTATTTTGTCTGTAAACTGCGTTAATAAAATTTGTTCAGTCATGCGGGACTTCGATTTTCATGGCAGCTTTTTTCAGCTTTTTCATTGGTATCGTATCGGTCTCCATATGGGTGAGCCCTGGCTCTTAAATAATGAGTTTGTATCTGGTAGCTCCTTTAAAATCCTACAGAATATTGCAGCAACATAAATGTTGAGATTAAGAGTTTTAATGTCTTTTTAAGAAACATCCAAAACAAACTTTCGTTTCCTTTTCAAAACAAAGTTTCGTTTCATAAAAACAAATCCCTTCATTGTCAACATAATCTGTTTTATAGAGAGGTAGATTGTAGACCCACAGTTGTCTTTTGTAAGACGATACACAATTTCTCAAGAAGAAAGTCGGCAATCTTTTTCCAAATCAAATAAAACAGTCACATAACTTGGAATTAATTTACTTTTTTCTTTATCTTTCTTCTTATTTTCATAGCAGCTTTAAGCCTTTTCCATATGATTATTTAAATCTTGTTCTATTGTAATCTTTTCGTGTACCTCATTTTCTGTAAGGTTTGTTTTATTATAATATGACTTAAGGCGAAGATTGAATCGATCACACTTCGCATATTTATCATTTGCAGGATGATGAAAAGCAAGATTAAATTCTTCATTAATTCTTATTCTGTACTGAAATTATTTGGGCGAAGAAACTTTCAATTCCTTATAGTTTTCTGTATAAAGTCTATACACACTTGAAATATTCAAATCGGGGCTAAAATAATGCCTACTCTTTGTTTCAAGTTAAGAAAATAACATTACGCTTATGGAGATCAGTGTTGCCAAAACTCTCAGACACTCTCTTTTGCACGGATGTCCAAGATATTCCCTTTGCTTAATTTTTGAATTTTCATTTTCAATTAACATTTAACTGTAAAGTCAGAATAACTACTAAATAAAAGCCTTATTATCATTATGTAGTCAGAGAACGACATAAAATAGCTTACATACGCACATCGTATTATTTTAAGTTGCAATTAGTTATTAGATATTATACGCATTCCAAGCGGTCAATATTTTCTACTGATTTCTATGATTCATGGCATATCGTATTCTCACCGAAAAACAAATAAACTGTCGTTACTATAATTAAAATAAGATAAAATAAAACTATCTTTTGTAAATACTATTTATCTAATTAAAATAATTTTCCCTACTTTTCATCTCTTGTTTCGAATGGGCACTTTTGGTCAATTACGTTAAAAAACATTAATTTAATTCATGTTTGTGGAAACAAAAATACAAATTATACAACCCTAAATTGTGCTTGTGTGTGTCGTGGCAACGCCGCGTTGCTATCGTCCATAAGAAGTACATGGTCCTATCTCCGCAATGTTATTTTCTAAACGTGGAACGTAGTATAGTAGATTTTTCTCGGGAGTAGTTGTTGGTCTATGCTGGAAAACTTCTAATGTAATCGCGACTAATGTGATATCCTTCAACTGTTCAGTAATTTTGGGTTGGTTTTTATGCATTTCTTTTCCACCTGGTGGACATACCCCAGCATGGGCATTTTTTCTCTACAAGCACTCTTGTCTTTTCAATAGAAATATTATAGGTGCTTAAGTACATACTTTGACAAATTTCTGTTCGATTTCCGGTAGAATCTTTAAAAAAATATTTCCTATAAAAAGATCTCCTGCTTTTCATTTTCTCTAGTGCCAGCCTTTGCCTATCTTTGAGTTTTTCTTCCACACTTTCAGCTAACGCTTGATCTTGAGCGTGTCTACTTAATAGGTAAAATCACGAAAACACATTCTGTCTTTGAGTATTATCCATCTTATCATAACAGATTCGCCTAGAGTGGCATGCTGACTATAATACTTTAGCTTTTTTACCTTCCTCTTTTTAGTTTTATGTTCCTCGCCTTTACGATTTTGTTCCTGTCTTTTTAAGTTGTCTCCAATCTTTATTACGTTTTATCTTTATCTTTATTTGATCATCAGAAACGTCCTCGTTACTTTCTAATTTCTAAACAAATTAAGAAAACGATGTAAATGGAAATTTTTTTTTAAGCTTTTGTAAATGTTAAAGACACAAATTAGTATGTTGGAAGCACTTGCGTTTAAAGTAAGTTCATGCTTTTTTGCTTTTTATTTTGTTGATTGATTTTATGCGTTTCATTAAGTTGTTCTTTAAGCAATTTTCTGAAATTTAACGGCGGAATATCCTAAAAGAAGTGAATCGACATTTTAAAACTATAACCACCTAAGCGTTATACATAGGTACAAAATATACAGCAACAAGGTAATAAAACTAATTACTTTATTATTAAACCAGTAGGTATTAAAAATTGCAACAATTTAGGTAATTTAAGGATTATCTACATGATTTTCAAAAGCGACATCAGTATCTAGGCTACCTATTGCACCTTCTATGGAGTTTCTTGACTGATCTCTGAGTCAATCACAATATTGTCAGAGGCCTGAAATTGTATGCCTACATCTTTTGGTATCATTTCCACAATAACAGCAGCATTACTAAAACCAGACTGGGGAAAAGAAATTGATTCTTCAGTATAATGACCTAAATCCATTTTTTATATTAATAAAATAACGCAATTTGAATACCTATTTTCTTTTAGTACTTACCATTTTCGTTTTTATTTCTATCACTAACTTTTCCGGAGTATTTTAAAGACAAGAGCCTTTTAGTTCGGCTTGGATACATTTTTTTGCTTTACTTTATTTACTTTACAGTAAACTCAGTTAAAATAAAACACAGAAGGCTTCATTGGTCATTACAACAACAACAATTCTTTTAAGGTTATGTTTTTGAAAAGGCCAATCTCTGATGACTTAAGAATAAAAGGAATAAAGTCCAATGCTCATTGGGTATTGGCCCTTTATTTACGTAGAGTGAGCAGTTCTAGGTGCACTTTGGCCGTTTCAATTTAATTTAAACTGATTTAGAGATAAGTCCGAAATTAAAATTAAGAAATTGGCAAGTTTTGAATATTATAATTTTTGTGGTGATACTAACTCAATAAAAGCAAAAATGGGGTTTGGTCCTTTTAATACTCAGGTCCAGAGTTATGAAGTTTTTATTTTATTTAGCGTATGGCTACATCACAAGTTTATATATATACATATAATATAAATTATATAAATTACAAACAACAGTAAATACAAAAATATTATTCTACAAACAAACATCTAAATTATAAATATATTCGATTGACTCTTTTGTAGCAGCCAGGAAATCTGAAAAGTTGCCGTTATAGGATCTAATCGGGCATTCCTCTACCATGTGTTTTACTGTTTGCCTTTCGGCGCCGCAGTCGCAATTTGGTGATTGTATTTTTCCCCATATAAAAAGTGAGTCGGAACATCTGCCACAGTTCGTCCTTATTCTATTGAGTGTGGTCCAAATTCGTCTCGGTTGGTTGAAGCCCTCAGGTTTGCTTGTAATACATGGCATGTTCCAGTTAGCTGGTGCAGCGTTATTCTCCCATTGTTCTCTCCACCGTTCAGTTACATTAAAGTTTTGATCTACTAGCCTTTTTGCTGTTTTTAGAGGCGGGTGTCTTGAACGGAGCCTATTTATGTCTCTGGCGGAAGTTTCGACATAGGAGCGGAGCTCAGGATCAGTATTGATTTTTGTAAATTCTCTGACAAGGGCATATTCCCGGCGGATGGGTGGTGGAGCTATATGACTCAAAGCTGGTAACCAGTAAGTGGGCGTGGCCTTGATTGTGCCCGATATAGTTCGCATGGCTTGGTTGAGTTGGACATCAACACGGTGAGTATGTGGACTGTTTATCCATACTAGTGCACAGTATTCCGCTACGGGGTATACCAGTCCTAATGCTGTCGATCTAAGTGTGGGTGCTGAGGAGCCCCATGTAGTGCCGCAGAGCATTTGCAGGATGTTGTTACGAGTTCGGAGTTTTGCAGTAGTCTTAGTAAGATGCTCTTTAAAGTTCAGCGTTCTGTCAAGTGTAACACCTTAGTATTTTGGGTGTTTATTATATTTAAGGAGTCTATCCCCAAAATTGATTTGAGGTTGATAGTTGGCCATCTTGTTGTACAAATGGAAGCAGGACACTTCTGTCTTAGTTGGATTGGGTTGCAATCTCCATTTTCGAAAATAATTTCCTAGGGCATTTAAATCGTTTGTTAGAATGCGTTCAGTGACCTCGATATCTTTATGACTTGCGGCAAGCGTCCAGTCGTCTGCGTATCCAAACTTTTTTGATGTGGTTTCTAGCATGTCTGCTATGTAGATGCTGAAAAGCATGGGAGCCAGCACGGATCCTTGTGGAAGTCCCTTATTCAGTTTTTTTGGGTACTAGTCTTGTCTCCCAATACCTATAACTTTAAAGCATCTGTCGGATAGCATGGCGTTAATAACCTCAGTGGTCTTTCTGCATGGGATTATTCGCATTAATTTACATATTGCCCCTTGTCGCTACACAGTGTCATAAGCAGCAGATAGATCGATGAAGACAGCGGTTGTGTTTGATTGCTTTTGAAAGTTTGATTCCACATAATTGGTCAGGGCGCGTACCTGGTCTGTACAGCTGCGGTTTGGCCGAAATCCTGCCTGTTCCACTGGCAAGTGTTGGAATATGGTTTTGCTGATTCTATAACAGTCTTTCGAACAATTTGTACATACTTAAGAGTGCGATGGGGCGGTAGTTTTTCGGTGAATTATTACTTTTCCCTGGTTTTAAAATGGCGACGATTTATGCATTTTTGAGTTGGTGGGGGACGTTTCCCGTTTGAAGGATGTCAGAAAAGAATTCTGCAAGCCATTGCCTAGTGAATCTGCCGCTATGTTTGAGGAACTCAGCGTGAATGGCGTCAAAACCTGGCGCTTTTCCTGTTTTCATTTCATTTAGGGCTTGCGATATTTCTTCATGTGTAAATGGGTTGGAATATTCTGTTGACTGTGCAAGACTAGATTTTATGGTTTTGAGGTCTTTTTTAACTTTAATTGTATGTAAACGATTTTGAGGTGCCCTAGAGGTTGACAGTATGTGCGTACCTAGCTATTCGGTCTGGAGTTAATAGGTTGGTTTGGCGAACGGGTGGGTTGCTACTTCCGAGTTTCCGCAGTAGGGACCAAGCTTGTCGACTTGACTTCTGGAATTCTAGGTTTGAAGTATAGTTATGAAGTATATGATTTTAATTAATCTTTTGGTATATGAATTTGTACTATTTTTACTTATTTATATTGCAATTAGGGTTAATTTTAATTTAGAAAATATAATTCTCTTCGCTATTGGCAATTTGATTGACAGTTTCATCTTAATTTAATGGTTTTCAATATAAAATCGGACACAAAGGGTGAAACGAACATAAATACAGCTTTCTTAATTAGTCTACTATAAAATTAATTAATTCATTCCGGATATATGTAGACTCTGTTGGTAATAATCTTAACAGCTCATTTCAATACAGAAGTCATACTGTGTTTTTATTTCAAACACTTCATAGTTTTTTCCACTTAAAGACGAACGTAATTACCTAATGGTTTTAGTGATGTTTAACATTACTTGCGGTCTTTACAACTATGCATATATTGTAAGTGGACGTTTTTGCAAATAGATACAGATGCAGATACAAATGAACAAATTAAATATTGCAAATTGATGTTTATAAAAACTTAATAGATGACATATTACTAGATATATAAAATACAAATAAGATGGCATGGATGAAATATAACAAATGTAATAAAGAAGCAAAACAATGGCGGCAAGCTAAGCATTATAACAAATTAGATCAATGAAAAATGGAACCACGAGAAAGAAGTTAAACTTCCAGTTTAATTTTGTTTAAGTTTTGTTTAACACTTTAAGTTTGTTTCCATTTCAGTGTATTTGAAACATCTTTTTTTAACGCTACAGTCACACACTCAAGGACTTCGTTTGGTATTTTGCGTAAACTGATTGTAGCAACTGTGGTTGCAACTGATAAGGCATTTACAACTTTATGATATGACTTTCTCTTTCTCGGTATTCAAGTTGGGAGCATCTCATAGCTTTGGCTTCAAGAGTGCAAGAAAAGGTCGGCACATATAATTATTTATTTATATAAAACGTATTTTAGCTCGAGTGGCACTTACAACGTTATGGTTTCGCATTCCTCATTTTTGTTTTCTTTTTTAAACCATTTCTCTGCTGTTTTTGTCATAGGACTTTTTATGACGTTCCAATCCCGATCTATATCTTCTTTGTTGATTTAATGGATTTTAAAAACCCAAAATCTATTTTATCTTATCTTATTTTAAGTTGGTATTATGTTTCACTTACTTCTTTGTTTAGTTATGCTAGATTAAATGTTTCGAACTTACTAGAAGAAGTCTTTTTATCAACATACCCAGACAACATAAGATAACAAAAGATGTCCCAGATCCCTGGGACGTCCATTTTATGCCATTTTAAAGTCCAAACGTCCCGGGACTTCTTTTGGACGTCCGTGGGACGTCCAAGGAATATTTCTAGTCGAACATACCAGGGACGTTCCATAAGGGATGTTTTCTAGGTAAGCATATTTTTAACAAAATATAATATCTTCCTACTAAGCTTTATTTTAAAAAGTTATATTTAGTTTTAAATACCATTAATTTATACGAAAACAGACAGAGGCCCCTTTTAGAGAAAAATCCTAATCCTATAGCAGAGCTATATCTCCAAAATTTTGTTCTGTAGTGGAACTGAAATTTAAAAATTAGAAGATGATAGAAGAATGTGGTTATGTTTTAACGACGCTTTTATTTATGTCCTTGTATTTATGTTTATTTTTACAGTAAAAAGGTGTAATTTTTTTTAAACATCTAGCTGTAAATAAGTACTTGTTGTATATTAGTTTTAGTTTTACCGATGGAGAAAACATGGACAGTTGTTGGGTTTGAGGAGGATAATTATGTGGAATATATACACAACACAAAAATTATCAATAATTAAAACAATGATTCAGTCTAATAAAGATGCTAGTTCTTGTTGGCCCCTTCTTAAAATTAAAGTTTTCAGAAATTCAACTTGTGGTCAGTGAACAAATTTTTACTACTTCACTCAATATATACTTAATTTTTAGATAATTATCTGGTAGCCCGTGGCAATTCAGTAAACAAATTTTTACTACTTCCCTCAATATATATTTAATTTTTAGATAATTATCTGGTAGCCCGTGCCAAGCGCCGAATAGCTGAGTAAACCAGTGATATACCATCAGAAAATGAGAACCTCGGGAAGAGGAAGAGAAAACAGAAACTCTTTCCTCAGATGAGGATTCATCTACTGATCTAACTGAACCATCAAAATTATCTTCACCACCTAGTTATAGAAGAAAACCCATAGAAAGAGGCACCACAACAAAAGACATAAGTATGTATACTATTCAAAAAATCAAAACTAGTGTAATTGTACAACTATTTGTTGCATTAAGTTGACATAATAATTTATTAATCATATTCTTAGGCACTTAGTTTATCAATAAATATAAATTTATTATACAAGGGTTTACAAGTTTTTTCATCAATGTTTAAAAATATGTTAAGTTTAAATAAAATGTCTTCTTAGATGTTATTTTACCTTCTCCATCGGTGGACACTGAACAGGCATCAGAACGGAGCCAGAATGCTAATTATTGTGTTATGATTGTTATATAAATATATTCATATTTATTTATTTTTATTAGAGACATTAAAACTATCAGCAGAGTGCACCCATTCCTGTAAAAAATGCTGTTGAAAGAAGGGTAACAGATTTTCTAAATACATCTTATTTTCAAAATTAAGCTGATTTAAAATTTAATACTTTTTTAGATGAGTGTTAATACTTTAGATACAAGTGTTTTTATTGTTCTTTGTACTTTTGTATTAAAACTATAAAATAATTTCAAGCTTTAATTTCAAGGTTATGGCAAAACACAAAATAACCATGTTCGCTTGGTTTTTTTCTTACTGCATCTTCCGACGACGTCATGACGCTTTTTGATACTTTCTTTCATATATCAATGTTCCATTAGGATCGTTAATTTATTTTTTTGACAGTAGTCTCTGTTGATAAAGATGTTTTTTGTCTCATGGTATAAGTTTACTTAAGTACTTGTAAATGTTAATTTTTGAAACAAACATTGTAAAAGTTTATCAAACAACAGGTATTTCCTGTTCCAAATATTGTATTTTATCAGTGTTTATCTGCCCATTTTTTCTCCGACTGCGTTAGTTAGTCGGTGTAATTATGTTAAACAAATATTCTTTTAATTTACAACACAAGAAGAACAAATAAGATTAGTGTGTTGATTGTTCTTTAATCATCGAATGCTAAATATAGAAGATATGCTCTGAATCCTTGTGAGATCAGTTTTAGTTTTGTGAAAATGATATTTACGAGGTGAAATCAAGTAAAAAATTGAAACATTTGCTAAAAACATCTGAAATATTAACACCTGTCCTATTATGTTAATATTGGTTATTATTTTTATATTATTTTAATGTATAAGAAGGAAGAGCTGTAAGAGAGAAATATATGAGACCTAAACATCAAATACCTAAAAGTAATCATAGATGGCGCAACTATCTATTCATCTATCGAAATGAAAATCAAAAGGGTGTATGTCATGGATATATCTTACTTTCTATTTCAATTAACTTATTAAAACGCCTATTTAAAACTGTTTAATATCAAAATGGCGTAAAATCAAAAGATATTGTAAAAAAATTGTTTAGAGTAAACAATTCAAATTCCTTTAACTCTTAAACCAAAACTTGTGTCTATAGTACATGATGAGAGACATCCGGTTTCATGGATCAAGCGTAAAAATATCTACATAGAAATATTTATTTGGGTTTTGGATGCATGATTTTATATTTTTGTTCATAAAAGAAAGTTCTGATGCTAGATACTATTATAAAAAAATATTTTTTTAATGCAGGGATACTTACACAAATATTAAAAAAACTTAAACCCGCCAATTTTCAATTATTATTATTAATTATAAAATTAGACCCCCATTACAGCACAATCATTCTATATTTGTCTGCTGCACTGCAAGCAAATAGGATCGCTACATTTTATGCATTTTTATGATGTTTTTTCTCTTTCTGAGGTAGGCAGATAGAACATGTTTTGCGTTTCTGAAGTTTGTCATATAAAAGTTATTCGGTGGGATTTTCGAATTCTTCAGGACTAACTTCACGTATTCTTCTTCTTAGGCTGCCTCTCCGTTCCGAACGTTAGCGATCATTCTATAAGTGACCTTATACCTCTAGAAAATTTTAGAATTAATAAACGTCTCCTTAGATGACGTACTCGAAGACTACATACAGTATTGTGCGAATTAATGGAATCATAGGCTGTTTTAATGAAAAAACAGTTTATTTAGTAAAAACTTATATTTTGACAAAACTATAAAGCAATGGCAGCAATTACTGCTTTTTCCCGTTTTGGCATAGATTCCATGAGTTTCTGGCAGTTGTCAGATATCCTTTCATCTCGATACCAAACCTGAATGGCCGCTTCTATCATTTTTGTTTTAGTGGTACAGTCGATTTTTCGCAGTCTAGCTTTGCAAATGGCCCATAAATTTTCAATGGGGTTGAGGTCGGGCGAATTACCGGGCCAATCTAAAACATTAATCTTCTTATGTTTGAAAAATGCCATCATTTCCTTTGATTTGTGACAGGGAGCAGAGTCATGTTGAAGAATTGCTCCTCCTTGGGGTTGACATTTTTGGAGTTGTTTGTCCAAATACTTTTCCAACATGGATTTGTATTTTTGGCTGTTCATCATGCCTTCAATTGGCACCAAAGATCCAACCCCCATGTATGAAAAACATCCTTAAAACATTTTCTTGTGAATATTGAAAAAATGAAAAAAAATTCACAGTGATTCCATTAATTCGCACAATACTGTACATACGATACTAGAAGACTCCTCTCTATGAGTATTATAGCCAAACTTTAAAAAAAGTGCACACTTTTCGTTGAGGGCTTTTGACGGTTCACAGGACAAATATAATATGAAACTTACACAACTTATATTGATTAGAGTGTAAAATATTGCGAACAAACTACTGCACAGTTTGAATGCAGCCAGATGACAAAAACGGATGGAAACTGTGGAAAAATTAGATTTTGTAAATCAAGCCAAAAAGCATGGTCTTTACTTAGAAAACTTGGTAGTAGCAGACTACCAACTATAGACAAAGTACCAATAACTCCCAACAAAGTGGCCTCCCACATTGTAGCTCCCTCAAGAGCTACCTGGAGTTCGTAACTACACAACCAAAGTAAAACAAGAACTAAAAATACATAAGTCGGCATGCTCGCCTACATTTGAATACTCTGACGAGTTTACTTCAGAAGAAATTATTTCAGCAATATCAGAAATTAAGTCTGGAAAGGCACCTGGCTCCAATAAAATCCATTCAGAATTTTTACTCCACTGTGGCAAATAAGCTAGGAAATGGCTGGCTGACTTCTATACAGATATGTTAAGATCAGGAGAAATTCCCCATTCACTAAAAAATATCTCCAATAAAACCAGGAAAGGCAAATCATCAGCCTCAAAACTACCGACCGACTACACTGCTGATCTGTGTCTATAAACTCTTGGAACGCTTAATCTACGACAGAATTAGTAGAAACATATTTGAATTGATACCTATTGAGCAAGCAGGGTTCAGACCTAAACGCAACTAGACATATTAGATCCTATCGCAAACAACACATATTGAAGCAGGTTTCCAAAAAAAAACATCTGTTCCTTTTATTGATATATCAGCTGCATACGATACTGTCTGGAGACAAGGACTAATCTGCAAACTCATCCGTGCCATCCCATGTCATAAGGTAACTTAAGTCATTAATAGCAGGCTTATCGACAAACCTTTCAAGTCACAGTGGGTAACTTTAAAAGTGTCCAAATAAAGCTCTTTAACAGACTGTCACAGGGATCTGTTTTGGCACCCTTACTGTTTAATTTATACATCGCGAACGTACCAGGGACAACATCGCAGAAATTTGGCTACGCTGACGACTGGGTCATTGCAACAAGACATAATACCATGTATATCACAGAAACAATATTAACGGATGACCTTGTCGTTATGGGAGAATACTTTTGCAAATGGAGGCTACGGCCCAGTGCAACAAAAACCAAAGTGTGCTGTGTATATCTAAATAATGCCCAGCTCCGTTTATTTTGAAAACACACTGCTCACTCATAACTCACTACCAAAATATTTTGTAGTGACTCTGGACAGAATATTAAGTTTTAAATAAACAGTAAGTTTTAAATACCTACAAAGAACGGCAGCAAAACTGAAAACGAGAAATAATATATACTCGGCGACGGAATAGCTTCCCCGTTATGTTTCAATAGCAAAAACACGAACATTATCGACACCCAGACAATGCGAATGATTTCAGGTACAATTAGACCCACACCGAACTGTTGGCTTCCCATTCTGCGTTACATTCCACCGCCGAAACTGCGAAGAAGTCATTCTCTTCTCAGATAATATCGAAAAATCGAGGCTAACCATCAACTACCCATCCACCATGATAAGCTTGTTATCGAAATAAACAGACTACGCTAGAGATATCCTCCATTGCTTAGAGCTAACTCCTTACATCAGGAACATTTCAACCTCACCAATGCTTAGAAAAGACAATGCGACTTACCACAGGAAGCATACCAAATGGCTTGTATTGATCAGAAACCACCAGGCTTTTACTGACCCGCAATACATGGACAACGCTAAACAGAATAAGAACAAGCAGCGGTGTGCTGACAGCTTATATAGATGGGGAAAAGCTCTTATTCCTGAGTATGACTGTGGTGCACCACGACAGACCGTCCGTTACATTGTTGAAGAATGCTCCGAAGGCGATTTCCTGGAGTTTCTGAATGCAATCGAAAATGTTTCACTATATTAATAATACATTAGATATTCGTTTGTAATACTCCATGTAGAAGTAATGGATTTTGACAAGAGCTATGAGTCATGCCAATTCAGTACACAAGTTTACCTGTTATTTTCAAGGTCATAGCTCTTGTTAAAATCCATTACCTATAACGTTTTATATTGATTTTTAATTATGTGTTCTTATTTTATGCTATAAGATAAATATATAAATATGACATATAACTAACAGCTATCTCCTGGTTCTTTTATTAGATGAATATAAAGCAGTTTTTACATCCAAAATGTCTATACTTTTTGTTTTATTATAATATTCCGGTTTATTTTTATCAGAGTCCGTTTTAACCCTATTATGCATGGTCGATATAAGTACAACTGATCTGTTGATTTTCTGAACAAATAACAAGGGAGCTACAGGTATATTAGTAGCAAATCCATAAAGTGAAGATCCCATTGGCCTAAATTCATTTGCTTTAAACTCTGGGGGTATAATATTTTTCTTTATCTTGTAAAGTTCTTCTACCAGCTCCAATGCAGTAAACCAATTATCGACCTTAATATTCCGGTTCCGACCCTAATATTCAAAAGCCTGCGTTCTTCTTTGAAAAGTCCAGTTGTGATAAAATGCTTTTATAAATGTCTTCTGTAATTAAGTGAATTTTACTATTAGATTATAATGTTTATATCTTAAAAGCAACTGATAATAACTAAAGAGGTGTACCTGCTTTATAAATAAGGATTCTCGCGCACTTAAACTAAAGAGAAATCTCCCAATCGGCCATCAAAACGACACATAAGTAAAATTAATTAACATATTGGAATTCCTGATGTATAATAACCACAATTTACATGATCTACATACTGGTACGATGGGAATAATTCGCAGTCAATCGCCGACATGCTAGCAGGAAGTATTCTAAACAAGAATATTTGAAATTACGATTATTGCTGTTATTTACTTCTATTAGTGAGGCTATCAAGGTATTTACAAAATTCTTGGGATATGCATATATACGAGGAATTTTAGTTAATGATATTGAGATAAATGTATGTGAATTAAAAACATACAGTATATCATTTTGGAAAAAAACGTTAATAAGTAAAAACAATTATTATTCATCTTATAAATTTGTTCACACCTAGATGTAAAAATATTTGAGTATATGGTACACTGTATCAAGTTTGTACTTATAAGTCGCCAATTTTTGGTCCTCCACTGTTGGTGGTCACAAACTATTGGTGAAGGACCTCCTCTAAAGGATTTTTCTCTGAAAGGTCACTCTTATTTCACCTATTATCGTCTATTCTTACGAAATTCCACTTCCGCTTCCGTTAGTAACTTTTACCACAGCATTTTGTACACTGGTTTTTTTTCGGATTTCTATATTAAAGCCAGAGTTTTGACCTTGTTTAGGCTCTTAGCGCCTCTTCAAGGAAGGGGTACTCCTTTTTTTCGTATTAATGGTAGTGTGGTAAACGTGATGATTGTTGTATTGGTGGAGAAGTAGTGGACTACTAAGAAGCTCGGGGGTTCAGAAGATGGCGTGTTTGTGTGAACGATATGTAAGGAGCGCACAAGAGGAATTCAGGAGAACTTTGCCAAACATATCAGACGAGGTAGTTCAGGAGTTACCAACCATACAGTAGGAACGGCTCTTTATCAGCGTTTTTGGCGTACATATGGACGTCCACATCCTTCGATATGGACGCAATAGCGACATCTGATAATAAATCCGTAAAATAGTTTCGAAACCAATTCAGATTTCTGCTTTAATCTGAACCTTCTAAAAATTGCAAGTCAAACAGACGTTGCTCCTCCGACCTTTCCACTATTATTCGCCAATTATCTGTGCCACTCTACTATCGTCCTTTCTCTCTCATTCTCATCTATATTTACATCCATCCTTCTCGTTAATAAAGATGTTAATAGAGACATGGGGAATCTAAAATTTGCATTCCACGACATGTCTCCTTAACTAAGCAGAAATCCTTAGCGAATTGGTTTGTTGTACTCATACAGAGTGAATTCGAATAAAATGAAAAAGACAGTCAAGATTTGATTTCACATTAACATCTTTATCAACGTCTGTTTCTGTCTGATTTATTATCAGATGTCGCTATTGCGTCCATATCGAAGCTATTTTAGTGTTGCTTCTTAAAGACAGAAAAGTTTTATTTTTCACGTTGGGAACGCCCATAAATAGTTGTTCTGATGGGCCCTATTAGGGCGAAATACGTATAAACAGATACATAGACGCTTTGTACGTGAAAATAAAAATTGATAAATAACCATACCTATTACCGTAAATTAGAAAATATTTCAAACGTTAGTCTATAAACTAATAAATAATATTAACCATAAATTTCAGATCCCTGGATCAATTTCCTCCTCTGTCCTGCTCCTTTTTCTTTATCACCCCAGAAATCAGACATTGTACTTCTCTCCTCTCAACATTATATTTACAATGTTTCTTTCATCCATCCAGAAACCCATTCCCTTCTCGATATCTCCCCTCTCATTTGTCCATCTCTGGCAGTTAAAAATATGGGCGGGAGCATCCGGTACCCCACAAACAGTGCAGTCTGCCGAGGCAGACTAAAAAAATAGGTGCCAAAACTACCATACCTGGTCACAAACTGCGTCAGGAAGTAGTCTAGTTTCCTAAACTTACATTCCCATCACGGTCTCAGGTCGGGAATAAGCTCCTCCGTCCACCTTACCTTGTTCTAAACTCTACTATCGTTCTTTCTCTCTCATTCTGATCTATATTTACATCCAGTAAATTACTACTTGCATACATCCTCGCTCGCTCTTTACACAACAAAACGATCGGTATCACCGCTCCAATGACATATAGAGCCTTATTTGAAATTGTCCTATATGCGCTAGATACCCTGAAGAGCATTCGCCTTTGCGAAGTCTCCATCAGCTTAGCGTATTTCGCAGTATTTAGTACGCTACACCACATGGAGGCAGCGTAGGTTACCACTGGCTAGAAAACTCCATTTAGCACTTTTCTTTTGGTGCTACCTGGGCCTCCAATGTTTGGCATCAGCCGTATCAATGCCTCTACTGTCTTTTGGATGTGTACTACGAACCTTAGTCCTTCCGACAACCAGACTCCCAGATACTTAATTGATTTAACCGGTGCAACCTCCACATCTTCCACTATAAAGCGAAGAGAGGATTTTTCCCGGGTCCCTTTTAGAACTAACACCTTAGTTTTCTGAGGCGCTAGCGTAGATCGTTCTCTCTGATCCACCTACTAATGCGACGCAGGGCTGTGTTTTCTGACTCGCCTTTGCAACCAGTGCGAGATCATTAGTTTAGAGTTTAGGGTTTAGTAAAGATAGTCAAGCAGAGAAGAAGGTAAGATACCGAAAATAGTACCTACAGAAAAAGAAGTACAGAAGCCTAGCAGCATTCAGATCAGGTACTCAAAGGGGATCTGGTTCCACCAAGCAAGCGGTGCAGAAACAAAACGATGGTCCAGGAGATTCAAGAAAATAATATATTTAATATATTTTTAAATAAATTAAGGCAATAAAAGTTTTTATTCTTTATTTATCATGACGTAGCTAAATATATTCACCTTTTTCCCTCATTGTAAAAGATCTTACCCGTTTATGCAGTGAATCACAGTCAACATTTTACCTTGATTAATATTTATGACATGCAACTTATGCGTTTTCTGTGGTTGCTGTGTGGGGGAATTGAACCTCGAAAACGCATAATCTGTAATGTTAATCAAACTTAGAAGGTAGGTATTTACTTGTTTTCATATTAATTACGTTAATTTTTAAACATAGTCCAAGTGCAAATGAATTAAACATAAATTGAATTTAAAAAATGTGTGTACTGATGATGTATTGGGAATCAGTGTGGATTTTACTAAACAAGCATTAAACCACAAGAGTATAATTAATATAATTATTATTAATTCATTATATTATAAAACGTAAACAGTATAATTAGATTTTAAAGACCATGGAATTATAAACGTAAAAGAGAGAGACTACAATTTAGATGGTTAGATAACAGCAATGTCAATACGCTGTATGGTTCGTCTAACAATTGTAAAGAACATTTGAAAGATATTATATTTCAAACTAAAATAAATACCAAATAAAATAAAAATTACAATAAAAAATGTTATTTTGTACAAACAAATTGTGAATGGGTTACGTTTTTTAAAATTGATGGTTGACTTATTTGGCCTTGATCTTGTAAGCAGTAGCCTGGCTTTTAGTTGAAAAAATCTGATGCTTTTGTTTTTACCATCGGAATGTCAAATTCTGGCTGTCTTGAGTGTTTTTTATGCTTGTATGTTTAAATTTTCTCATCAATCTGTGCAAATAGAAAATACGGATGATCCTAGCGTATTGTATGAAAGAGTCATTAGGTACTCAAGTTTAAACCCTTCCACTTCCAAAGTAGATAAATCTCTTGCGGACGGAGATTTCCGAGATAATGAAGACAGTAAAGGCAAGGATTATATCACAGAAAATATATTAAACTTAAAACCTAAACCAACTCGGCAGGCTAGTCAAAAAGTACCTACTGATGTTCCACCAACATACCAACAAGGTCAATTACCGAAGTATATATATATATATATATATATATATATATATATATATATATATATATATATTATAGGATCCAACTTGTAAATGCAATAAATTTTGGAGATGGCTGTCGCCGTATTCCCGTTCTCTTCCGCCAATCCTCCCGGTCCAAGGCATGCTTCTCTCGATTCCATCGCTCTTCTAATTCCTTCATTCCATTCATTTCATGTATTACCGATTCCAATTACCGAAGTATCTTCTTCCTCTTCTTCAGTGCCATATCCGGTCCGGATGTTGGCGATCATCAAGGCTATCATGGTTTTTTCGCTTTATCGCTATACTTTATCAAGTATCTTCAAGTAAAAAAAAATATCTATCAATCTTTAAAATATTGCTAATGGCCAATGACGAGTACGATGACCCAAAGAATAATTAGCGCATGTCATGTCAAGAGTATCAATGCCACCTTTGGTCGCATTATAAAATATTTATACTTTAAGATGATGAGCTAAAGACACCAATATTACAGTTTTTCTTTATACTAATTACTGTATAAGATAAACACTTTCTTGCGTAATTGATGAGGTAGCTCTGTTGATATGAACCAATTATCAGCAGTTATGTTTTTATTTGCTTTTTCGATAGGTTTAACTAAGCAAAGAACTACCTGTTTTGGCTTCTGAAATTTTCTTTCTTTTTTTTATTTCTTTCATTAATTCATTCATGAATTAACATCAACATAGAAAAGGCTTCTGCAAACTTTAACAAAATGGGAAGTGTGCTCTGCACAAAAGATTGAAAGTTAGAACTAGGTGTTAGGATGGCAAGTTGCTACGTTTTCTCAGCTGTGTTTTATGGAATTAAAGCGTAAAACTTAAATACGACATTAATAAAAAATCTGGAATCAATCGATGTATGGGTGTATAGAAGAATTGTAAAATTCAGTGGATGGAACAAGCTACAAAGAAAGATGTTCTGAGGAAGATAAATAAAAAAATGGAAATTTTAAACACAATCAAAACAAAAAAATGAAATAAATCGGACATATTACACGTGAAAAAAGATACACTTTGCGCCAGCTGAATACTCAGGGAGAGATCCAAGAAAAGAGGAGTGTAGGAAGACGTAAATACCATGACTGTACAACCTAATTGACTGTTATAGATGTATTTCATATGAGCTTTTTAGAGCAGCGTAATTTAAAGTCCGAATTGCAACGCTGATTGCTTACGTCTTTTGCGTAGATGGCACTTAAAGAAAAAGATACGAAGACCGATAAAAACTCGATATTTCAACAAGATTAGCGTGTTTTTAGTCTGTAGTATCAGAGTTCTTGAGTGTAGATCTTAATATATTCGGTTTTTCGTTTATTCGCAATACGGCTTCATTGAGTATCTCATTGTCGAATAAAATGTTTTAAATTTCACCAACATCTGGATTTTTCCCATACAACTGCTGTGTAGAGACCGGATGATTGCTTTATACACTAATATCTTGTTGAATAATGTGTTTTTTGCATTTTAATCCAAAATATTTTACAGTATCAGTTTTGGGAATATTCTTGTTATGCATTAGGATATTTGGTGTTTCTTTGTACTATTTAGTAAATATCACGTTAACTAATTTTGCTTTGTTGATCTTTGTCTTTTATTTCTTAGCTTATATTTTAAAAAAGTGTGTGGTTTGTTGTAATATTTCAGCTGCTTGTATGTAGTCTGGGTTTTTGTCCAGAATTGCCGTATCATCTGCGTATGTTGCGATTGTGGATGCTTCTCCAGTTGGGAAATCAGCTGTTAAGATTGTGTAGAGAATTGTGGTATTTATGTTGTGAATGTTAGATACACTTTCTTTGCATCTTTCCAGTTTAAATAGTGATTCTGGGTGCCAGGCTTTGTCAAACGCTTGACTAACAACCAAGAAAATGGCATAACAAAAGTTCTTTTCCTAGAAGACTAATTGTATCTTTTCCATCACCCTATGCACTTGTGCCGTATTTTTTACGAAAACCTAACTAATGATTAGGTATAATATTGTTGTTTTGTAATTTAATAATCAGTCTACTTGCAATGACATTCTCCGCGACTTTGGATATAACTGGTAATAGGCTGATAGGTCAGTAGGATGTAATCTTATGTAAAGGTTTTTCTGGTTTTGAAATCGTAATAATTTCTGCTTAAAATAAACCTCTATTTTACAGGAAAGTAGCCTAATTACTATTTAACTGGGAATAAGCCACAATTAAAGATAAAAATACGTTTATTGACGTTTCAATTTCCACTTCGGAAATCGTTCTCAAAATACAAACAGTGTTTCTGTCAATAAAAGTATTTTTATCTTAAATTGTGGCTTATTCCCAGTTAAATAGTAATTAATTTACAATGCCACAAGAAAATAGCTTCAGAACAATATTAGGAAAGTAGCCTGTTCTTATAGGCTACTTTCCAGAACGTTTTATTAAGAACACAAACAGGAAAAGGGTTATTAACCACAATAAAAACAGCCAAAATCGAATACCTAGGTCACATCATGAGGAACAGCGAAAGATATGGGTTGCTGCAATTAATTGTACAAGGAAAAGTAGAACCAAAATGAGGACCAGGAAGGCAAAGGATTTCCTGGCTGAAAAATCTACGTACTTGGTTCAACACAACAACCATAAGTATTATCAGAGCCGCAGTTTGCAAAATACAGATTGCCATGATGGTCGCCAATATCCGAAATGGATAGGCACTACAAGAAAAAAAAGTCTATTCTTTGTATCGAGTTTATGATTTGTGTTAGACTTATTATTCCCTCCTTATTAATATTTCTTTTGGTTGCTATCAGATCATGTTCAGGCGACTTCTTTTATCGAGGTTTTTTATTAGACTTTTTACTTCGTTAGGTGTTCTCCATTTGGGTGGATGGTTCATTTGATTAGGATTGTCTAAATATTCATAAATATTGTCATCTTCATTTGCCCTGTTTTTTGGCGTCTGAAATAGCTTTTCTAAGTATTTTGCGAAAGCATCTGCTTTTCGTGATCTGTCCGGTGTCTAACCATTTTAAATCTTGGTTTTGTGGCCGCTTTGCTTATTTTTGGCATTCCATAATGAGTAATTACTATCTGGGTTAGGTTTCAGATTTTCTAGGTAATGTTGGAAATTGGCGTTTCTATGTTGTTTTTTAGTTCTTTTATTTCTGTACAGATTCAGGCTGCTGATGGTTTAAGAGTGGCATTTATTTCCACAGTTAGGCTATGAAAATACTGACTACAGCGCCCTTTATCCCAATGCGACATCAAACAATATACTTAAGCTAGACGAGAGCTCAAGATCATGGAATTATAAAACATCTGTTAAAATATAAAAGTTATTCTTCTTCTTCATCTGCCATGTGCTTGACCACATGTTGGCGGTTGTCTGTAGTCTTGAAAGCATTTGTAAAGTGTCGTTGTCGGCTCTTCTGAATATTGTGACTACGTATCTGATATACCACCAGCCATTCATGCTTCTCAGTAACGAATGTTGTTTTCTTACTGAGCCTCGGCGCATCTGTGCTTTTTCTTGTATAAATATTTTAACTAAAATTTAATTAATAAAAAATAAAAAGACTGATTTTCATTTTAGATAGGTAACCCACTTCTATAACACCAAGTTGCGAGTGACTACGAAAATAAATGTCGGCATACAAAAAAATCTAACGAGCGTTTTATTAACTTTTTTGTGCTTACATTTCGTTTTCCAAACTATAAATTTCTTTTTAGTTTTTAAACTATTTCTACAATTTACTAAATAGCCATTTAAGATACCACATAAGGCAAATGAACAGCAAAAATCATAATTTTATTCTAACACGACTTTTTGACATCATACTACACTAAGCTATCATACTATCATCAACCTATAAAAATTAGACCTTCTAAAGTATATGTTATATATTTTTTACCATTTATAATAAATTGAAACCATCAGATTAGAAATTAACATTTTATATCACATTAACCAGTCACGGAAACGTCATTATTCTAGTCGGAACTATATGATTATATCTCATAAGACTGTGTTAGTACCATATGTATGAACCATACATGTCGTAATAAATCTTGAGTAATGAGTCGTCTTAATGATAACTGAATTGATTATTTGGTAAACACAATAAAATTATGATTAATTGTTATCAGAAGAAACGAGAAAAACAAGAAACATCTATGAGAAACATACTCTGATGTTTCAGGTGTGTATGTACATGTAATATTGACTCTAGGTTTAAAATATACGGCAGTTAAAATTTCGTTTATCTAAAGATACCAGAAAACGTAATATATACTTCAATTACCAAAATAACAATGCAAGTATATTTAAATGTCCATATTTACGCATAAAATACGTCAATGTAATATGTTGCTAAAGTTTTTAGCTCAAACTTCATTACGAAATAAAAAATACCTCTGGCGCTAAATGTTAAATAATGCTACTAAAACTATATGTCGGTTTATAACGTTTTCCTCTGTTTTACAACTTCCAATCGTCACTTCGTCCGGTCGATTCAGAGGTCCTCTTTTATGTTTTTTTCTACCACCTATTTGTCTATGTCGCTCCAAATTCTTCTCGGTCTACCTTGGCTTTCTCTTGCCTTCTATCTGCTCCTGAACTCTAACAGCTGCATTTTATTCACGCAATAGATATTATTTATCATATTTTAGTCTCTGCTGTCTAGACCCCGTAAATTTAATATTTCCATCACTTTGTCATGTTTTATTTTATCGAATGATTTATGATAGTCAACAAAACACACATATATAGCACAATTCAAGTCTCTATATCGTTTAACTTACGCCAATCTAATCAACTCTTTGCCTGCGATTGTTATGTCATTGTAAGTATTTCTACTCTTGTCTCTAAGTGATATTCCAAGTATGTTTCCTTCCATTGCCCTTTGCGTTGTTTCTAGTTTAGCAGATTTACTAGTAAGAGCTACGGTCTCTACCCGTAGATACAAACTAGTAGAATGCATGGGCATCGACAAATCGAGGGAAAGAGAGGCCTAGGAAGGAAAAGACTATCGTGGTTCAGAAACATCCGACAAAGGACAGGGCTAAATTTTGAACAGCAAATAAGAACAGCTGAAGATAGAGAAGAGTTTAAAATTGTAGTAGCCAACCTCCATTGAGGAGAGGGCACTTTAAGAAGAAGAAGAAGAAGAATGCATGGGTTATACACCTTTTTCTACTTTAAGTTGTAAAACATTTAACAAATTTCAAAATCTTTTAATCTCGTGCTCTAGGATCCTCGTAGTTCTTATATTGTAAGTGGCTATACGAAGAAATGATTGGTAATTTTTTTTATTAAATTCAGTCAAATATTTGCCTCCCCCAAAATCCATGAGGCTAACTCATTGCTCAGTGTGGCATTCTGAGTATCCAATTCTACTCACCTGAGGTAATTTCGTATTGATACTCGACATCTTGGTCGACAATTGAGAGGTTTTAGCATAAGTAAAACGCCACGCTTGCCGAGCTGGTTGGCGAGCGGTCACTTATGTAGATGGAAATCTTCTGGTAAAAGATAGAAAAGGATATAAGAACCTGACTCCCTCATAATAGAAAGGAGAGACTAGCGGCTAACAAGGCAGGGTCACCAAGCTCTATAGCAGCATATCTCTATAGCATATATAGACCAAATAAAAATAATGACAACGACAGAAAAAAAATGAATAAGCAGATTGTTTTGCAGAAGCCATCTGGTGGTACTGATGCCAGTTGTCTTATTGTACATCTTCCATTTATTCATGATACCTGTTCGGTAATCATTCATTGGTAGACGAGCCAGGTCGAGCTTTAATTGGTTCATGTCCTTTTCCCTGGTTCCCTTTTCCCCTCGTTACATGTGGCAACGATGTAATTCGGCATTCGGCATAAACATGGATTGGCTTCTAAGGAGAAGCAAGAGACAGTTGGTTGAACGAAGATATGCGACCACGTTGGTGACCACGTGCAGAAGTTATCGTGAAAAGTTTCGTTTCGTGATATGTTTGCCGGCCAAAATATCTTGTAAGTACCTATTTTTCTTTTCCTATATTTTTGCTGCCATTTATAGCTCGATTGGATATTATCAAAAGACCTACGGAATTTACACCCATTTTTAAATCTCCTCCGCTTGTAGCTATCGAAGGAAAAAATTTTGCTATGAAAAAAAATTTACATATGAGTCTAAAGGCTGAATTTATTTTCTTTTAGACAATTACTTTTCATATTCGTACAATACCCATTCTAGAATTGTGAAAACTTGTACCAGCTTGCTAGGTGTCGTGAATGGGTATCATGTTTTTGGAGTTACTTTTAAAGTTACTTTACTTGAGGTCTCAAAAAAGTGTTTGCTACCTTCGATCTAGTGAGAAGTGGTTAAAAGCAGTGACGGAGGTGATAATTTTGTTTAGGATTGCGCTGAATCAAGAATACAGAAAAATAAATAGATAATTATCAAAAGTCTACTTCTGAAAATGAAACTTAATACTTTTATTTTTATCGGACAAGATTTCCATTATCCTTTCGTTGAACTCATAAGTTTCTCCATCTAATGTTTGTCGATGGACAAAATGGCAAGTACCGTCAGTCTTTCTTCCGACATTGTATTCCTTAGAAACGTCTTGATCAATTTCAAAGCAGAGAAATATCTTTCTTTAAAAATCTTAAAACTTTTTGAGGAGGTTGGTAATCATCACAGCTATTTTCACTTTTGAGATTGCAGCTCTGAACTAGTCGATGGAACTGCAATATTACCACTTTCTCAGATTGTTGAGCCAGGAGATACGTCTTCTTCCAATACTTCGTTTTCCCTGTATTTTTCCCTGCATTATGGTTTGTAGCAACACATATTTATCCCCTCTCATAACGTGGCCGAGATGTAGTAACTTTCTTATCTTAATCGTATTCATGATTTCCATTTCCTTTGTCATCTTTCTGAGGACCTCAACATTTGTTATTCGGTTTACCCAACTTATTTTTATTATTCTTCGGTAGGTCCACATCTCGAATGCTTCAAGTCGATCACTCACCTCTTTCTTTAAGGTCCAGGTCTCCACCCCATAAAGCAGCACCAAAAACACATATGAACATAATATTCTTATTTTGAGTTGCAAACTAAGGTCTCTACTGTATAATACTTTTCTCATCTTATTAAATGTTGCTCTAGCTTGTCCAATTCTTATATTTATTTCTTCTGTATACTCGTTATTTTCATTAATAATTGTACCAAAATATCTGTATTTTTTTATTGTAAACCCTCTTATGTTTAAAATGTCTTGTTGTGTTTTGGAAATTGTCATAAATTTTGTTTTATTAGCATTAAGCATCAGTCCGTTTTCCTCACTAGAATTTACTACATTATCTAAGAGTGTCTGTAGATCTTGTATATTCTCTGCAATTAGTATAGTATCATCGGCATTACTGATATTGTTGATGGGTCTGCCGTTAACTTTTATTCCAATTGTTACATTTTCGAGTGACTTTTTAATTATTTCTTCCGAATATAGATTGAACAATAAGGGTTAGAGTATGCAACCTTGCCTTACGCCTCTTTTGTAATCAATAAAACAAAACATAGGGTCGTTGGTTTACATCCATACATCTTTGCATGAGGACGTTAAATCCAAATAATGCCTCTAGTGTACACATGGCATTCCTAAATCCAAACCATATGAAACTATTAAATTTAAAGTAGGTATGTAAGCAACCAATTACATTTTCATTTTCTTATGTTATTTCTGGCCGCCTGTAAAATATTGTCATTTACAATTTCAGGGCATAGTTTTCAACCAATGGAAATGCATTGTAGAAGATATCAATTTCTTCTCAAGGTAGTTGCTTCCTATAATGTTCATAGATTTCTCTTTAAAACAACTTTGCACCAAATGATTTATTTTAAAAGGCAAAACAATCTTTAATTTAAAATATAATATTGTCACAAGTCACAAGTCTGTGGCATATAAATTTAAAGTCTCTTAATTTTGTACCCTTCGATTCTTATCTATTTTGCGTTATAGAAGGTAGGTTGTTTTTTTTTTTGTAGAATGTTTGGGTATTATTTTCTAAAAGAACTCCAACCTAAATCTAGCCAATATTTAGCCAATCGAATGGTTAGTTTTTTCTCGGGGCTGCTTTTTAAACACCGATATCTTTCCTTAGCTCCAAGTGTGTATAGCGATGTGCTTCGAAAACATTGTAGTTACTGCGTGGTATTTCCATGGTAACCGCATGCTTTCATCGTACGTTTTCAAATTAACCCCGATTATAGTGCAAATACTGAAAATATATTATATTGTAAAAATTCGGTTAGGTACATATATTTTAATGGAATAAAGTTTTAATATAAAGAAGAATGAAGCTTTAACAGAAAAGTGTGAATATGAAAAATTAAAATATGAAATACAATTCATTGTTTGTACATCATTTTTCTAGGGCGGGTGGCGCCCCGTAGCCCACCCTCTCCATCCGCCACTGGTTAAAAGGAAGTATCGAACTATAAAGTAGTCATACAAGGAGAAGTATCTTCAATTTTTATATGATAGATGATTTCTACTTATTCAATCTTTGCCTTTTTTATCTATATCTGGTGATTTAATGGAGAAAACGTATTTTTGTGATAATTTATTTTATGATTATAGCAAAAAACTTATTATATTGACACTAACGCTTTTACCAACAAAAACAAGTATATGGTATGCTTCCTGTTGTTAATAATGTGCAATATTTACTAACAGTAAGTAACAACCACTGAAAAAGTTACACAGTGGATTTTCCATAATTTCTTTGCCAAATATTGATATTAAAACCACGAAAATTCTTTCTTGTCTGCGTTTATATGTATGCGTGATTCATTTGCAATTTGAAAGTAATCGTGAGCTTTAGCGACTAAATGTCAACAACAAAATGCCAACAACTTTACAGCTGCATCGCATCGTGACAATAAAACTCGTCCTCGAATTTATGGAATACCTACCTTAAAAGTATTTCTAGGATATTTCAAAGAATTGCATTTTAGTCATTTGGCACTAATACCTTTATCACAAAAACAGAAAATGGGACTGGATTTTAATTAATGAGATCATTTCGTGTGCACTTCTGTTATAAACAGAAATGTCAGATAGTTATAAAATGTAAATTTTGGTTGTAGTTATTTAGCAAATAATAAATAAATTATTGGAAGCACGATTCTTAGAAAGGCAATTATAAAGTTTTCGCAATCGTCACAGATAAGAGTAGTAAAATCGTAGAAACAAGCAATTTTAAGTGTGGGTGACTATAATATTATTTACAGGGTATATTAAATTGCCATCTAAAAATATTTGTTTGGAATATAATTATTTTATTTCGGTATCTATTTTACGTTTTTATTTTAGATTCAGAGTAAGTATACAAAATATCAAGTAGTAGGAACTTTTCAAAACTTTCAATAAATGTTCTATATAATATATGGAATATTAACTTAAACCTTTATAGTACAAAACTTGTCTTTACAGTATTGGGGCATTTTTATGAATAAATGCTGCAGATAGGATCCAATGTATGTCATAAAAACAATTAAAAAATTCCAAGCTTGATCAGAAAATATCTGAGGGGGGTCAAGATCACGGTCAAGGTCAGTCAAGATCAGTCAAAGTCACGGTAAGATCTAAGGATCTCCTGACCAGAAACACATTGCAAACAATGTCGTTAAACGTTATCAGAAGGCAAATTAACAATAATACAAATAGCCCTTCTCAGGACCCAATGACTAGAAAACTCGGACCTATAATCCAAATTTGTCATTTAAATGTAGAAAGCATGGCTATTCAAAGAGCCATTACTTATTAAAATTTCTAAAAGATAACGACATCGATTTGGTCGCTCTACAGGGAAACACACTGCGAAAGAAGGGAAAAATACCTGGCTTCGAGCTACTGGGTGCCACGTACCATCGATCATACAAGGACGAATATCTATCACTTAAGTTTGATGCTAAAGACTGTACGTCGGTCTTGGTCGGACTCATGTCAGCAGCTTGGAAGAAGAAATACAATCCTGATCTATGTTTTGCCTCTACTAATAAAAACAGGCAACCTCTAGCAGTCTCTCAAAAAGTAATGGACAGCTTCCCACACAGCCAACATCGCCCAGTGAGCATAGAGGCAGGAACCCAAATTCCTATAATTATATCCATTTCTCGCCCACGGTGAAATCTAAATACCCCCTATCATTAGAAATTACCAGATTCGTTGGAGCCGTAATAAATGCGGCAAAAAACCATATACCAAAAGGCTAACGAAAAGAATATATGCCTGGTTGGTCCCATAACAGCGAAGAACTGTACGAAAATTTCTTTGAAAGCGGCAATCAAGAATTAGCCGATGAACTGCTCCATAGCCTAGATGCAAAGAGATAACAAAAATGGACGGAAACTGTAGAAAGTCTAAATTTTTAAACACCAAGTAGGCAAGCATGTACACTACTAAGAAAATTAGGAAGCGGAACTCCCATAGCAAGGAACAAAAACAACAATTAATCCAAACATGATATCCTCACATCTGGTATCGACATCTAGGGCCCCGAAAGACAAGCCACACACAATCAAGGTAAAACGAGAGCTTAAAACTTTAAAATTCCAATCGACAGAAACCGAATACCTCCGCCTTTTCACTTGCGAAGAAGTCACTATAGCTCTTAAGGATGTAAAGCCAGGTAAAGCCTCAAATTTTGACAATATTGATTTCGAATTCTTAATTAACAGCGGCAAATATGCGACAAAACGGATGGCCCACTTTTTCACAGACAATATAAAGACCGGTACGATAACACAGGAACTTAAACGCTCGAAAGTCATTGCCATATTAAAATCAGGGAAATCAAATGATAACAACCCTAAGAACTACAGACCAAAAACCCTACTATCGGCGATGTTCAAGCTACTAGAACGACTTATCTACAACAGAATTAGTCCAAAGCTACTTGAATCAATACCGTTTGATCAGACAGGTTTCCGACCGAAAAGAAGCTGTGCAGATCAGATTCTTTCACTTACCACATTTATTGAGGATCTGTTCCAGAGAAAACTTTAAACTGTAGCCGCATTTATAGACCTAACAGCGGCCTACGATACAGTCTGGAGAGAGAAGGCATGATATACAAGCTCCTCCGTACAATCTCTGGTAAATCCACTGCTCGAATAATCAACAGCGTGCTAGCCGATCGAACGATTCAAGTAATCGTGGGAACCGACATCCGCACCCAAAGAAAACCTAAGAATGGACTGCCTCAGGGATCTGTCCTAGATCCTCTTTTCTTTAGCCTGTACATAGCTGATATACCAGAAACCAGATTAAGGAAGTTTGGTTGCGCCGATGACTGGGTCCTTGTAACAAGGTGTAAGTTATTTGAAGAAACAGAAGAAATCATCAGGGTGAACCCTTGAGCTTGGGCACACAGTGGGAAAGTATTTCCTTAAATGTAGACTCCAACCAAACGCTACCAAAACTTAGGTTTTCAGTTTTCACCTCAATAACAAGCTTGCAGAGAGAAGACTCAACATCCAATTCGAAAACACCACACTCGCCTACAATAAAACACCAAAGTACCTTGGGGTGACTATTGACAGAAACCTATCTTTCAAGGAACATCTGACAAAAACAACGGAAAAACTTAAATCCAGAAACAACATCAAAACATGGAGAGCATTGGCTTCCACTTTGCAATCATCTGCCCTGGGCCTTGTCTTCTTAACCGCCGAATACTGGTCTTCAGCCTGGCTTAACAGCCCACATATACATAAAGTAGATGCCTAATTGAACAATACAATGACAATGATTGTAGGCGTTATCAAATCCACCCCTACGTAATAGTCCCTATTACTGAGCACATTTCACCATTCAAACTACGGCGCATACACTCCCTCACTAGACAGTACAGAAAAATATTTAGTAACGAGGTCCATCAAGATATAGATGCTGAAAATGGTAACCGACTACGCTCCAGACGACCGCCAATAAAAACAGTACAGACTGCCGTGGAAAATAAATTCAACTTAACGACCAGTTGGACTTGAGAATGGATGGAACAACAAAATAGCAGCTGACCCTGGATCACACAAAAACTATCAGGTTTTGACTTACAAAATAGACTATGCTAAACCGAATCAGAACCCAACATGGTAGACGCGATTACATGATGCACAAATATAATCAACGATCATCCCCACTCGGTGGCTGAGGACAACCACAAACCATTTGTCACATCACAGAACAGTGAACAGTGTTGCACAAGATCTTATCATGGCAGGTCAGAGAATTTCCTAATGGCGACTCCAGAGTCGATAGACTATAAATATAAGTTAGATGTTCGTTTGTAAACATATGGATTGTTTTATAAAAAATATATGTAAATTTAAATGTAAATGTGTCAAGTGCCATACGATAAATAAAATTAATAAATGTTTTTTCTCCCTTACATTTTGTTTTTTGTGTCCCAACCATTTGAAACTCTCTAACATCTATTTCTACAATGGAGGAGCGTATTTATAAAAGTAAAATCTATACATTAATATTCTCTTTATAAGATCACATATTTAAAACGTCTATGAACCGATGTTCCTTTGTTTTAATAGACAATGATTTTTGACAGATATCAAGAGCATTGTCTTAAAGATCCCGTTGGTGTTTTATTTAGAGTACTGTTAGTTTATTAAGCAACAAAAAAAAACAATGGGCATTCAAATACACGCATTACACGATTTCGATTAGATTAAATAATAGTATGTGTATTGGAATCCAAGCTAATTAGGAAGTCACAAAGAGTTTAAAAATATAAAACCAATATTTAAAATGGGTATAGTTTAACAAGACATCTACTTTGTGTAATTTACAATTTATGTGCTATATTTCGAACTGATTCGTAAGATCGAATCAGATCCTCCACATAATCAGGACAGATTGACGAAGTCAACAAAAACATAAATAAAAATATTCTCGAAGTCGAACTACAAAGTAAAGAAGCCACTAATAAATGAAAGAAGAAAACTACTAGCGGAAAAGGTTGTACTCAAGAACACGTAAAACTAAATAGAAAAATTAGAAAAGAACTAAAAAGTGACATCAAAAATGAAACGAGAACTTAATAGAGCATGTCATAGACAATAACACAGGCTTAAAATGTCTAACAACAACTCGCACGAGTGTCCGCACGATTACTAAAATTTAAGACACCAATAACAACGATAGAAAGGACAGATATAAAATAACAAAGATAGTTGAACATTTCTACGAAACCTTGTACAGCTCGCAAAGATAGCTTAACGAACCAACAATAGAGAACGTCAAAATAAAAACAAAAAACATCTGATCAGAGATACTACCAAATATAGAGGGATTTACAATAGAAAAAGCTTTAAAAGAGTTAAAAATAATAAAGGTCCAGCACACCACAACATATCTGTATCTGTAGAGTAGATATGGCGAGTTAAGTTCTACAGCACTTAGGCCACAATTGACCCATTGTGCATCCTCCCAGGAAGCTGTCGTCCTTAGCTCATTGTCCATCCTACCATTTCTGGGAAGGTGAACAAGTCACCAGGAGAATTCAGCGTACTCTCGTATTAACAATAACTCCAGACATTCACATAGGACATGCTCTACAGTTTCGTCTTCTCGTTCACACTTCCTACATAGAGGTGTGTCTACTAGCCTTAGTGTGTAAAGGTGTTTGCTTAGTTGACAATGACCAGTTAAAAACCAACTGTCAAGCGTAGGTTTTTCCTGGTTATTCCCAATTACTTCTTTGATGCTGACTTTTCAAGGTTACTTAGTGTTACCCTGGCAAGTCTACATCCTTGTCTTTCTTCCCATTTTTTTACGGTTTGCGTATGGGAGTAGCATTTGACAATTTCTGCGATTGTTGTAGTTAACCAACCAAAAAGATCCCCAGGTCCTAAGAGTTTTAGGTCTGCCGCCTTCCTAGCCAATTTGTCAGCAATGCGGTTGCCTTTATTCCTACCGTGTCGTTTAACCCAGCTCAGAATAATGGTAGTAGTAGTTTTTGAGTACAACGAGGTAGAAATAATCAGAAGATTTTATATAAAAAAAAAATTTTTCTTATCCAAGGTATTATCTTAAATTTATGTCAGATTTGAAGAGAGGTATTGCTAGAGTCAGCCTATATACAATGAATTGACATAAAAAATATATTGAAAAAATTCTAGGATTTCGAATGATATGTTGCCAAACCTATGTCTCAGTATAGGCATGCCTCAATAAAGGTGAGGAGAAAATAGACCTAATTTTATATTTTTGTATATTTATTATTAGTGATGTCTTCAGATTTTTCCTAATCTTTCAATCATGTCGTAAACTTCGTGATCTATTCTAAGTTCTTTCGAAACAGAGTTAAGCTGTTATACTAAAAAAAATCATTGTAAAGACCATCAAGAGGATCAACAAAATATATTTTTTTATCTAATACTATCAGTCAAGCAAAAAAGCGTCCAATAAACTGTAAGGTAAATCTTTATTATAATCCTAATATATAGTTTATGCTATAAAATCTATAAAATATTTTATAAACGTGAATACTTTTTCTTGAAAAAACAAACGTATAATAAACGTGTTTTCTACACGTGTTATAGTCTTATAATAGTTTTCAGAAAAATTATGTACTCTATAACGGTGAATTCCAGATTGAGTTCATAAATAATGCATAAGTGCATAGTCACAAGCGACGTATAGCAGATAAATTACAGGATGTCTCAGTATTCTATAATTTTTGTAAGAGAAAGTGTCATTAAATTGATATATTATGAATAATATATTACAAAAAAAACTAATAAAAAAAATCAATGATTTAAAAAGAAAAGTATTGTAAACGTGTGTAAAGTATTTAATTCCTAGCTGAGCACTCTCGACTTCCAATGCCATCTTTACAGCTATGCTACTATTTAAATGTAACAACGTTTGAGTTACGATAAATTTTTAAAAACAAAACTGCGAAAGCGGGAGCCCATTGTTCAAAAAGAAACAAACGACCCCTTTTCTTTCTATGTAAAAGTGGTTTCATTTAAATTGGCTGAAGCTATCATTGCACCAAGACTCACAAATCCATTATTTTTGAGTTACAGAGGTTCAATGTCTCGGTTTTGAGTCGTTTTGAATAATAGATATTTGTAAAATTTATGGAGTTTTAGTAAATACGTGCAACTAACTTCAGGAAGTGATTATTCTTCATCTTCCTCTTTATAAGCAATTCTGCTTGTTCATTGGCGGAATAATACCCCTATGGAAGGTTGTCACTCCATCTTGTGCGCGGTCGTTCGATACTTCTTTTGCCGATTGGTGACATCTTTTTTTTCTATTTTGTCTCCATTTATTTATACACTGTGCGTTACATTTTCTTCTAATATCTTCACTTCTCTTTCGATCTCTTAGCGTATTTCCTGTAATTCTTCTTAGTATTCTCATCTCTACCGTTTCCAGTGTCCTTTGCACTGCGGTTTTGTCGGGTCTTGTTTCTGAGGCATATTTTATTATTGGTCTTACGCTGGCTTTATAAATTCTTGACTTCATCTCAATGTTAATATGTCTTTTTGCCATATAGTGTTATTAAGGCATCCTGTCAGTATATTTGCTTTTTGTACTTCATGTCTCACTTCTTTGTCCAGGTCTCCATAGCTGGACAGCGTGATTTCCAGATATTTTATTTCCATTACTTGTTTAATACTAATGCCATCAATTTCTATTTAACATCTGGTTAGTTCTTTGCTGACTACTATTGTTTTAGTTTTCTGAGATGAGATTGTCATATTATATTCTTTTGCTCTTATGTTAAATCTGTGGACCAGTCTTTGCAGACTATCTTCATCTTGGGCTATCAATATTGCCTCGTCTGCGTAACAGAGTATTTTTTTTCTTTGTTTTCCATTCTGTTTCCTCTTTATTTGTTAACGCTTTTGATGATTTTATACATGTTTAAATTGAAGAGCATGGGGCTTAATGAGGGAGCTATTCGGATGAAAAATAATGATATTTTTTGCATCTCATGTAAAAAGAAAAAAACAGAATATTTATTCCAAATTAAACGAAGAATTAAAATATAATTTTGAGTTTTGCGTATGTACCATTTTTTTCTTTAATTTTTTTTTAATAAACCCTTTAAGTCCTTGTAAAAGAGGTGTATCTCTCTGTCGTGAGCGCGTAAATTCTAGAGATATTTATATGTTTTTAATAAGCTTTTACTGGTATTAGGGATATTTGACATGACAATTTTTTTGTAATATTCCAGATTTTTTACCAAAATAATACATTGCACAGTCATCTAAGCCAGTCGCTTGCTTCATCGCACATCTGACTTCGCTAACACCTATAAATATAATGTTTATTTTCATTCTCTTTATCGTTGCAAAACTTTTCAACTCTAATTAAAGATTAATTAAAGAGATAGATAAAGAGATAAATTAAAGTTACAAGTGTCTATTTTGATGATATTTTTAATTTTATTTTCAAGTTTCGAATAGTGTTTAGATTTCTTCGAAGGGGTTCGTAGTACTCTTTGACCATCAAAGATATGCCACGGACTAGTATGTGAATGGACTCGAAGTGTTCTTGACTTCTGCATTACCATGCACTTGTAACGATGTTCCCGTCAGAGCTTACCAACAGCTGATCCGCTCTCTGTGTAACCGCCCTTTCACCAACAACCTATCAGTTCTTATCAGAACAGCTGCAAAACAATTAAACATCTTGAACAATCGATAACGAATGGAATAGCTTACTTCGAGCTTTGCTACGAATAGGAAGGGATCGGTTTTCCGTGGTATCACGATCACATTGCACAAATAATATACCTGTCTCTAGAGAGGTAACAGCCATAGCCTCCCTTACCGCGGCTCAATACATTTTATATCTAATTTATATGTTAACTCACTAATTCATCTTACTAATTAATTAATATACCAACAATTTCTAAAAATGACCATTTTAGCTCAAACCATTTTACCTCCGACCACCCTGGACATCTACCTCCTCCACAGGAACAACATCTACTGATGCAAACCACCAGTGAGATATAACACAGCGATCCAGAGCCGACACACGATAAACAGGGCTAGCTAGGTCTTGAAGAGGTAAAGACACCTAAAATAGGACAAACAGAATCACACCAGAGAAAAATAAACCAATCAGAGACAAAACAACACGACAATGAACTGACTCTGAATGGAGTTTGATCCGGAGTATTGATCGTATAGGAGTTCCAACCTTCTGGTCTCCAAGTATTGATTGGAGGCCATTGTCCTTTCCTGTACCTGGCGATTAAGTATTGATCAATATCTTCCTTTCCTCGTCTGTGTTGAGTATTGGTCGACTGGCTGACCAAAGATAATATTCATTTTTCTGTTTATTTTATTTAAATGGATTCGTCTTTTTATTTTTATTGTACACATTGTATAGATAGAGGTAAATTTTATTTTTGTTATTTATTTAAATATATTTTTATTTAGAATAAACATGCTTTTTATTGATCACTCTAATGGAACTAGTCGTCACACCATTAAGCACAAAATTACTTGTTAGCCTTTTGAGATAAGTTCGTAAGAACAAATAGGAGCCATACAATCTATTTTGGATTATGGAAGTGTTTTATATGGATCAGCAAGTAATGTACTACTAAACAAAATCAACGTTTTACAGAACTCAATCTTACGAATATGCTTAGGAGCTATGAGATCCACTCCAATACAAGCTTTATATTTGGAAGCCTTGGAACCTCCTTTAAATATAAGACGAAGGTTTTTGTCTAAAAAATATTTAATGAAAGTATACTTACTGAACTCATCTCTATACGAAAAGATAGTCACTTTGAATCGCCATGACCTGACAAATAAATATTGACAAAAAAAGAAATCTCCCTTACTTTGCGAAGCGTATAATCAAAATATAGCACTTTTAAAAAATATAGATAGAAGGAACTACATATTCAAAAATTACTCTTCTTTCTTTTTACATACAAATATTATTGTACCAAATTATAGTGAAAATATATATTTAAATAAAAATATTGTTCTATCTATAACAAGCAAATACAAAGAGGCAATAGCTCTATATACAGATGCGTCTAAATCTCCAGATGGAACCGGATGCGCTTTTTTTATACCATCGGAACATATAGAAAAGAAATTCAAACTAAACCCGGAAACTTCGATTTATACAGCAGAGGCCATTGCAATATATGAAGCTTTATTATATGTAGCTGAAGTTGATTTTGCCCATATTATAATTTTGTCGGACTCTTTGGCAGTGTTAAAATCCATTGGTAAATATGGACCACCAAACTTACAAGACTGCCCATACATTTATAGAATTAAACATATTATTCAAACTCTTTTAACCAAAGGAATCAATGTACATTGTCTCTGGATTAAAGCACATGCAGGATTTGAACATAATGAATATGTCGACTTATTAGCCAAAGAAAGATAAAGTAACGCTTTCTGACAGTATTGTTTCTTGCAAGTCAACATTGCTTCGAGAGTGGAGCTACCAGTGGAAGGAATACTCTTTTATGAACCAAAATAGATACTCGATAATTCAGCCAGATATTCCAAAATTTCCTTTGTACAAGTCTTTTAGAGCCTCCAGGAGGCACATAACTTCCATTATTAGAATACGTTTCGGACACGCATGTTATCCAAAGCACTTATTTAAAATAAAGGTTTTGGATGATGTTCAAATGTGAGCATTGTGAAGAGGAAATTGATTTAGATCATATATTTTTTGGTTGTTCTAAAAATAGAGTCTACTCATCCAAACTTATAAATGATTTATTAAAATATAAAATAGCAGCTCCTTGGAATATGCTACATTTATTATCACTTGGCTCTGTAGATATTTACAACTCTTTAATAATTTTTTTAAAAGACAGCAAATTATCATTATAATTCTCTAAAAATTATTTAGTTAATCTTGTTACCTTTGTTTTAAACCATTTGTATAACTTCCTCCTCTCCGTGACCTAGTGTTGTTATGTCTTATATAAATCAATGCCTTGATAGGTCCCTAGGCGAGAAGAGTGTGTCCCTGTTCTCCTAATATAGATGTAATCTTCTATTATATTGATAGGGCATTTAGGTAAATAATTATAATGATGACTGTCTTAGTTCTTTTGTGTCTGGCTGTATGACGATAGTCTAAGCAAAAAAAAATATTAGCCTTATTGTTTTTAGACTAATCCTAGAAGCTGATTGCCACTTCCGCGGAGTCTGTCGTACTAATATTTATTCTCCCTCTTCCCATTCATTGTATTATTTGTCCGTTATCATAGACAAGGGACTCTTAATGGTCAGACCAGGTGAACACTGGTTTGTTAATTAGATGTTACTCCGTAATCTCTTCTTCCTCATCTTTTGCGGACTAAAATCGCAGTCTTTAGACTGGTATAATGAAGTCTAGTCGAAATAGCAACATATATATAGCTACAACGAGATCAGGTAAACGAAATAAAATTATAATAAGACAGTCACCAAAAACGGGGAATAACCCAAAGAAGAACACATATACTGGTCTCTATAGATGTTAATTTTTTTTAGAAAGTACATTAAAATAAAAGTATTGAACTAAATGAAATATTATTACTGGAACAGTAATAGGAAAAAGAAGACGAAGAATTTAAGTAGTACTAAGGTCACATTCTGATGCCTTTCTGAAGTTAAGCATACTAATAACGTTTTAAACTTGGTCAATGCTACTTTTTTATTGCTTTAAATCACTTTTAATCAATAAATATTAATTTTTAACATTACAGGAGTGGTGTGAAGGAAAAAGAAAGCTTGTCCTTGTTTTATTTCAATTTTCAATTAAATATTAGTCATAAACCTATATCATCAACTAGGAAACATTTAAGACAAACGGTATTAGGAACTCACGTTTCTTCGCTTAAAACTATGCATTTTTATAGTTCGAGAAATATTACTCAAATGAAAGTTTCAACAACACCGACCGTGTCAAGGATAAAGGTCATATTTGAATTTTTAAATTAAGTTAATGCAACTCTCACAGCCAGGTCAAACTTGAATTAGGTGTGGGGCACAATTTAGAAGCATCTTATTACATATTACACGAAGAGTTAGCACAATATTAGCTTACTTGAAGAAAATATAAAACAATAATTGTTACCATAGAATGTGATTCTGAAACAGATTTGTTACCAGTAGCGATCATAGAATGGTACGAGGTAAAAGAGAAATAAGCTTAAATAAGGAGAGGTATATCATGACTAAAAAATAAAAAATCAAAACCATGGATAGAACAATCAGATTTATATAGTTTTCAGCAATGTATTTCCAACATACTTAGTTCTGAACAAGAAAATAATATAAACGATTTAAGTAATATATTAACAAATGCCTTACTTTAAAGTCAAAACAAATTCTGCCCTAGAACTCAAAAAGAAGAGAAGATTAGCTAAAATTCTAGGCAACTAATGCAGAAACGAAGAGAAATGAGAAGCGAGACGGAAACTAAAGCCGACGAACTACAAAAATTAAATAAAAAAATATCCAAAGCTAATAGACAAGAAATTAGAAAATACAACCAGGAACAAATCTAACATACCATCGAGAACAATAGAAGTATGAAAGTATTGAGAAAAAGACTACGAACAGGGACAAGGTAGATAAGAAAGTAAAGGTAGAAATGGTCATCATACAACCAACAGAGAAGAAACACTTAAAAGACTTCTACAAATTGCTGTACATAAACCAACACAAAGCAAATAGCAGAGAAGATCAAGTACCAGAAATATTAACAAGGAAAAAGAACATTGTCAACCAAGGATCAGAAATACTACCTGAAATCACAATAGAGGAAATAAAACTTGCCTTAAAAAAGCTAAGAATAACAAATATCCAGGCGAATATTGTGTAGTTATTGATCAATCAAAATCAGAGGAGTTTGCCTACTTAAGAAAATAAAAAAATACTTTTTAACATGTGCCTTTTGGACAGTAATATACCCGTCAAATGGCACAATATTGAGGTAAATCTATTGTTCAAAAAAGGAGATCAAACTCCTTACAAGAATAGTAACGAATCATCTTAAGAAAAAACTTGATTTCTACTAGCCAATAGAGCAAGCGAGATTTCTTACCGGATTTGGAACAAATCATCACCTACAGAGCATTAAAAAGGTAATAGAAAAGACTATCCAATACAATCGACCACTCGTTCTGGCTTTTATAGATTTCCATAAAGCCTTTGACATGGTAGAATTTGACAAAATCCTGGAAGCAATACAAGCCGCAATGACTACCGATATACGGTTAATTTTCAATACATACAAAAACGCAAATATGTCGGTGAAACAACATAAAAACAGGGATTATATTCAATCGACAGAGGAGTCGAATAAGGTGATACCTTATCGCCTAAACTGTTTACCGCAGTACTAGAATATGATTGTAAAAAACTTAACTGGGAAGAGAAAGGCCTGAGTATTGGCGGTAGAAGATTAACAAATTTGAAATTCGCAGACGACATAGTTTTGTTCTCGGACAACCACAAGGAGATAGGTATGTACATTGCTACATGAACTTCAGTTAGAGTGTGCTAGTGTGGGTCTTAAAATAAACATCTCCAAAACAAAATGTATGACAAACCTAGTACCTAGCAGAAATAGGAGATCAATATTGGAGACAACGAAATAGAGATGGTGAAAAAATACTTATCCCTTTCAGGCCGCCCCTACACGATCGTGACGTTTCATTTCAAAAATTCCCGCGCATTAGAAACTGATCGTTTCAGGGTCATAGCAGCTCCAAATGATAGTACATGAATCATACTAACCATAATCATAAGTGTATACTAACGCATCTTCACAACTAGACAGTTAAATGTTGTTTATCGGCGAGCAAAAATGTCGGTGTACTTTGATGATGGCAGTGGTCGCAGTAAGTACCATTTTTCACTCATTTTCATTGTAAAAAGATTTAATAATTGAGTTGATAATGTTTGTAAAGGAATAGATAATGTATGGAAATAGTAATTACATACAAATATCTATTTTCACGAGCAAATTTTCTTGATCAAAAGTAAATAAGCACGATCGTGCGTGTTCGTCTCGTATTCACTTTTTAAAAGTTATTTGTTACATGTATTTAAAATGAGGTTTTGAATTTTTTTTTTATTTAATTTAATTTTTTATTGTTGCAGAACTCGAGTTAACAGATGAATTAGTTCTGCAGCTTATTGGTGATGGAGATAATTCAGAAGTAGAAAGTATAGGTGACATTGAAGAAGTAATAGAAAGTAATAAACCGTTGAAAAATATTATTCACACCGAAGAACCTTCTTGTTCTTCTGATAATCCAGATACTACTGTATTAGGAGACAATAGTAGTCAAAAACCTACTAAATTAAAACAGAACAGCGGCGTGATCAGTCGAAGAAGGCTCTGGAGGCAAGTGCCATTTATTTAAAAAGATCACAGTTATTCAGTAAGACGGTCATCAGACATCAACATTAGAAATCCACTGGAATATTTCAAAGATTATTTTGATGATGAGTTTTTTGAGAATGCTGCTATGTGTAGTAATAATTACCACCTCTGAAAAACTGGTCGTGTGCTGAACACTAAGGTAACAGAATTAAAAAAACTCATTGGGGTACATATCATTATGGGTTGTATCCCTTATCCACGATTATACATGTACTGGCGTGACGAAATGCGTTTGCCTTTAGTTGCAAACGTAATTTCAAGAGAAAGATTCAAAACTTTACGTACGGCATTTCATGTCGTAGATAGTGACTCAGCTTTGCCAGGAAATACGAATTCACTTTGGAAAGTACAACCAGTATTGGATCAAGTTAAGAGAACGTGCTACAGATTAGAAAGAATGCCAGGATACTACTCTATCGACGAACAGATGATCCCATTTAGCGGTACGTGCCCTCGGGGATTGCGACAAGTTATCAAAACTAAACCTAGGCCTCAAGGTTTGAAAGCATTTGTAGCCACTACTCATGATGGACTAATGATTGATTTCGAGATATACCAAGGTATAAGAACTCCATTAGAGGACAAGTCTTTAAGTGTCGGAGCTTCAGTGGTCCTCCATCTTTCAAAATCTATTTCTCCAGGAAGCTGCATTTACTTTGACCGCTATTTTGCTTCCGTACCACTATTGGAACATTTAGATGTAATGGGATTGCATGGTACATGTACGATAATGATGAACCGATTGCCAGAGCGGAATAGTATGGATTTTAAAGCAGATCGAGACATGAAACGTGGTGAATGTCAACAGTTTGTATGCGACAATATAGTTGTTGTGAAGTGGAAGGACAATAAGTCTGTTCTTATTTCATCCAATTGTACATCTTCAGATGAAAATATTAACGTGAAACGCTGGGATAAACAGGGAGCAAAATATATTGATGTTACTGCGCCTAAAGTGATTGCTAACTACAACAAACATATGGGTGGGGTAGACATACTAGATCAATCATTAGAGTATTATCAGAATTTTATGAAAACTACCAAATAGACTCTTAAAGTGATGCTCCATTTTTTCGATTTAGCAGTAGCAAATTCTTGGAGATTGTATAAAATAGAATCTGAATCTTCTGCAGTTCCTAAAAACAAAATCATGGATCTTTTGGAGTTCAGGATGCAAGTAGCTGAAACGCTTGTTAATGAACCACCTAACCGAAAAAGAAATCACGAAGAAACATAAAGTAATGAAAACGAGAACCCCAATTCCTCTCCAAAATACAGACGATCAGCTAAACCCTCGGAGGTTAAAAGGTACGATGGATATAATCATTTTCCCACTTTCGATGAAATTGATAATCCTCGTGCATGTAGAATGGAAAATTGTCACAGTCGGTCAAAAATAAGCTGTGAAAAATGTAATGTATACCTTTGCTTATCACGAAAACAAAACTGTTTTGCGATGTATCATAAGAAATAAATGTAAGGCAACATTTGTTTTTAGGAGAAATGTTTGTAAAATTATTTACCTTTACTTTCAAACTCTTTAAATTAATATAGCTTGCATCTATTTATGCATTTTTATTATTTAATCGAAACCACTAACCTATTAAATACCTAGAAGTCACGATAGTGCACAAATACATTTTAAGCCTGAACGTCACTTTCGTGCAGGGTGAATATCTGCCCCGTGGAGGGGGAAGTATTTTTTTCAATATTTTTTGTGGCCTTAATATAAGGTCCCTTTAACGGCACTAAGATTAAAAACCAATATTTTTATAAAAAAGAAGTCAGGCCTGAAAGGGTTATACCTTGGACATGAAATAAAGATCACAAGAGACACCCAAACATGCTAACTATGAAGAGGAATAAATCTAGCATAGGCAGCCTATGGAAAACTCAAAAACATCTTTAAATGGGATATACAAATTTCTTTTAAAACGTAAAACATTTGACCAATATGTGTTGACTGTGATGACCTATGGTGTTGAAACTTTGACATTGAGGAAAATGGAAAGGTTATGCTGAGTATATCGCTTCGTGGCCGAGTTAGAAATGAAGACTTAAGATGGAGAATAGTCCTGCTATTTCCACTATTTTAGTGTAAGCTGTAAAAAGCATGACCCCTTTTGGTAGCCTTACACGAAAACGACTATCGTTTTCTGTCTGTTTGAGCTGTACGAAATATGTAAACCATTTACAAATTTCAGCAAGAGCTTTGCTACGACTTTGATGGATTGAGACGACGAATATATAAAAATACCGGGAAAGGAACACAATTCATCAAACTTACGCCGTAATGCATCATTTTATAAATAGAATAATTATAATAGCTTTAATATAAACGTTCAATATGTCGGTCAACATGTCGGCCTTTCTTAATACTGAGAATGAACCGATTCGCCTTCTAAAAGAAATTATTTAACCGATCTATTAACCTTCTCAATTTGTTCTCTTAAGAACATTACTGTTGTCGCTAAACATAAGGAACTCTAAAGTAACGATTAAAAATTGTCTAAGGCTTCCTATTATTACACAAATTGAACTTGAAACCCTCGATTACGGTCAACGAAGACCTCCAAGTTAATGCAGTTGTCTAGAATTATTGCGAACTCAATAGAGCTTATATTACATACACTCTAACGACTACTTAGTAATTCTTGGCTGTAAAATACGAGGTCTACACTAAAAGTTTTACATAGAGCTATCTCACGGAAATTTCTCTACTTTATAAATACGATATTTTGACATGTCTAAAGGTAAACAACATTCACCATTTCGTACTTTAGCTGTTAAAAATTTTTAAAAGATTCAATTTCGTGAAAGAATTGAAATCTTTCGTGAAATTTTGGTGCGATGATTTTTTTATCATTTTAAAGTTGGGCTAACTAAACAACTTCGTCTTGGTTTTTTGATTGGCACCAAATCTTTCAACTTTTCGCAAATCGTTCGAAGAATTAAAAAGTGGACGCTCAGGTTCAGTGACGTACATTGAGAGAGAATGTGCAGGTAGAAATATAGAAAAGGAGACTTAGAGAACACTATATTTGATGACCTTATAGGATAAATATAAACAGCGACTTAATTATAATTCCTTAAAACAAACATCATATTTTTTACGAAAAATGACGTACCCATTGTTTTGCAAAAACGTATAGTCACTTCTACATATTTAGACGATTTCTAACAGATTGTGATATCATTTCTACTATCATTAAATACTCAGGAATTTATTGCAGAATGAATCATTCTTGAGTTTAGATATCGTTGTTTTTATTTGTTGCTTATCTTTATTCCTATCTACCAAAAATTACTAATATCAAAACACTCCATCGCGAGAGTTAGGACATCAGTGATATGATCTAAATCAATAAAAAATAAAATATAAATATATTAAATTGAATTTACTTATGCTGGTGCTAGAAAAATCACTGAAACTTTGTAAACCAGATATTTTCGCCACAAAAAATATTTACCCAGGGAATAGTAGTTACTACGTATACTATGTATTTTGGGAAAGACCAGATGGTAAAAGATCGACAGGAAGGCCTAGAAAAAGGTGGAAAGACGCTGTCAGGGAAGACCTGGAGAAGATGGAAGTAAGGCCATGGGAAATAATAGCACAGGATCGGAATCAATGGAAGGCAATAGTAAACGCGGCAAAAACTCACGAAGAGTTGTAAAAGCCAATGATGATGATGAATAGTAGTTACTCGTATTATTTAGAAGTTAAGAAATATCTCGAAAAATTCGATTACTTTCGCCTGTTCCACTTTATTATAAGCTTTAATTCACTAATCACTTGAGAATAAAAATATTTCATCCAATATTTTTAATGTTTTTCTACAGCCGTTCTATTGTTTTCTCTTGGCTTCATCTGGTCGTCGCTTTTCACTTATTCCTAGAATTTGGTTCTTCCATTCTGCTAACGTTTCTACGTGTTTTAGGCCCAGACTGTCCAATAGTTCTTCGTTTGTGATTTATAGTTCTTAGGGGTCTGTAGTGAAAGACCACCTTTTATTTATAATTTTTATTTAATTCAAAAATTCAATTCAATATTTTATTTGGCAACCATCATGGTTATTCTGGCGCGGCTGACCTTAAAAGTTCAATAAATCACACAGAATGACCGACAAATCAGAGACCCAGAAAATGAATTATGCTTTTCCGAAGGTTTTTGGTGCGCTGAATACAAATTGGAGCTCCAGATTGTCGAACTAGCTCTAGTTTCTGGGATACCTTCACCTTTTGGACATTTTTGAGGTTATGTATATGTCTTTTTCTTTCAAATGAACATGGGTAAATAATAAGAAGGAGTCTACATTTTATATAAAATCTACCTCGCTTTAATTTAAACGATCATTTGACTACCTTACATTATGTTTAACTGAAACGCCAGTTTCTTAAGGAGCCAGCAATAATTTGCCATCATTTGTACATTTCAACGAACTTGAAAATGATGCATTTTCTGCTTGAATACTTGGTGAAATAGCTCTCTCATCTCTTGACTGAATGCACCTACATTTTCTGGTAAATAATTTAAGTCATCAAGCAGCCCAGTTTTTGAAAATTGTTTTGTTTTGTAGTCTAAATCTCATTGATTTCCTAGAAAACTGAGGACAACTTGTTTAAAACTAAGCTATGCTTTTTCTGCTTTATAAATTTTATATATTTTTTTAAATTAACATCTTCTATATACCATTTTTCAAAGTAAAAACGTTGCACGTCACAATTTATATATAGTGACGTCATATTTAAAATTTCCAGAACGTCAACCTTAGAGTTCAAATTTTCCTAACACAGCTAATAATACAAAACCCATACGGAACTGCTCGATCTTTCATAGGCGTCAACATGGTATAATAATCAGAAAAATGTAATCATCATTATATTCGGAATTTTAGAATTATATTGATTAAATAACAAAAAACAGTTGTTATTATTAATAATATAAATTTTTTGAAATAACTCTTTCAGTCTAATATTCCACAAAATAATAATTTTAGTTAAATAGATTAGACAAATGTACGCAACTGATACGGGAATACCTCAAATTTTAATGACATTTCACCGTGTGGCAAATTTGTTTAAAGTGTTGCCGCTTTTTTAGAGTAAGAATTTTGTGTATGTTTTGATTTCTTGCACAATTTGATTTAGAATATATAATTTTGTATTAAACTGTTTTGTTATGTATTTTAGTGTGTTGCAGTAGTCTTAAAACTAAGTGTATTTACTGTTAATATAAAAGTTTGACAAATAGTTGACATTTTAAAAATTCTCCACTTACTAACTATTCTGATATTTTGGCAACGCTGTGGGGTTCTGACATCGTAAATCTTGAATGACGTGAAATCATTTTTATATGAAATATTCTATAGCTTCCTAATGACAGGGCCTACAAAAACAGTAGAGGTGATTTGTAGAGGATGATAGGGTTAGAGGTGTTCTATTTCGATCAGTAATACAATTACTGTATGTGATTTTATTTTGATATGATACAATAAGCAATTATAATTTCTATCCTTGTGTGATCGGTACACACCGGAGGGACCGCAGACGTTCGGATACAATTAGCGTCTCTTAGCAAAGACAATGACGTCGACTTTGCTAAGTATCAAGACAATTACTCTACACACACACACACACTACACCTCAAATTGTAAGATTGGCGAATGGATTTAGTGTCCGCAGTCATTTAAACACAAACAAACAACAATAAGCAATTATTCTTAGGGATTCCAGGGTTAGTGCAAATTCAAAGTTTTTTCTTATGCATGCCGGTATTTTGACATTGTTTAGTGTTTATATAGTGTTTTATAGTGTTTATATAATAGTTCTACTCAAGAGAAGAGATGCCAAGTCAAATATGTCCATTTTTCGCCTACTTCCAACTTGAGAATCGTCATTCCAGTGTACTGATTATACATGTAAAATATTCCTTCAACAATTTGCAGCATAACTTATGCAATTTTTTATATTCAGGAATTACTTATTTAAATAAATTTATTTAAAATATTTTTAACATCAACTTGAATGATTATCAGGAAATGCAAAAAATTTATTCTAGAATCATTAATAACTTCAGCTACGTAGTATGATTGCGTCAGTTAGGAACTTTTTTATCAGGTAACGATGTTTAATGATAGTTAATAATGGCAATTAAAACAAGACCATTAATTTTAGAGCCGTCGATATACATTAGCTACAATAGACTCGACGTATATTAAATAAAATTAGATGAAGTTAGTTTAATAATCTATAATATCTACACTCTACAATTCATAGGGTTATTTTTAGGATGCCAGTAATAATTCTTGCAAGTAAATTTTTTTCACTAAATCTGCTAGAGAGTATAATCAAAATTCAAATCGATTATCTACGATTTTAAACAAAATTTAAAAGCTTTAGATGGTTTATAAACGTAAAAAGAAGAGTGCAAACAAGTAAATCATGAAAAATTCTTAATCCGATTATTTAAAAAATTAGAACTAGGGTGGCTCTAGCCTAAAACACTGCTATCTTTATAGATTGATCGTGCTTTACTTTATCATTTAAAACACCTCATCCACTCCGATTCCTTTAATGAACTTCCATATTCTTAAAAGGGGTCCTTTTATATAGACTGATACTTTTGGCTTTTCTGACAGTTTTTCGATTGTGGATCAGTAAGTCGGCTATGAATCTGGTTGTGAACTCTTTAGTCTACCTTGGTCTTGGTGCATCTCATCTTTATTTTAAAGATTTATCAATGGCTCGTGTCTTAGGTGTGTTCGCAACAACAAAGCTGAGCTCCGGGCCAAATAGCATCACACAAACGCCTTTTCAGGCCAATTTATCAACCTTTTCAATACCTACGTAGCCTTTTTTGCACTCTGGAACACAGGCTAGTGTCAATCTATTCCGACTTTCAATTTAGGAAAGGGAAACACAAACAGTCCCACACAAGTTTTGAATCAACTTACTTAGAACTAAGTTTTAATTCTCGGAGTAAATCACCATCCAGTAGTTCTTCTCTTGTCGACCTATTAGTTCCATAACTCTCCTTTCCAGAACAGCAACTTCTTTCTGAAATACGGTGGCATATGTTCCCAAGCCTGATCACATTTCTGTTCTTGGTCTTATGCTGTGTATACTAGCCCCTGAATCGGTCCTGGAGCTATCTGTATACTCACTCGAGTTCGCATGACTGGTGGACTCGTTTCCCAGTCTTCCTCCTTTACTGCTATAAGTTACCCAGTAAAACTACTTGACATGAATCTGGTCTGTATATAAAATATTAGTTATACTTATAAATAAATTGAAAATTAGAACGGAAAAAGGGATAGACATGAAGGTATGACCTCTCCAAAATTTGTTACCTTTGCATTAAAAGATGTGTTAGAAAAAATAAAATTTGGAAAAACGTGGAATTTAAATCGACGGCAATATTTAGTCATCTAAGGTCTGCCGATGACATAATACTCGTAAGAAACAATACAGACAGAGGAATACTCTACGCATGCTAAATGAAGATAAACGAGAATCTGTAAAAATCGCTTTAAAAAGGAATTTAAATAAAACAAATGTGATGACTTATCAAAATATCTAGCCGTATGAGATTGAGCAATAATAGGTCTGTGATGCACTTAGATATTCTGGGCCAGACGCAAGCTACACTGAAGAAATTAGCGTGTCCTCCCTGGCCGGGCAGCCCGGGTAACCCGCTGAACCTCCTTCGTGCTAGGGATTGGGCTTGCAATTGTTCCCCATAAACAACGAATTCCCAGTAAGCGCAAGTAATAAGCTCGCATCGATTACATTACTGCCCTTTGTGCACACCGCCCCTCGCCATGAACGATTGAATGATTTGGTAAGGTCTTTGGACTGAGCGCGTCCATCGCCGATGTTTCGAAAAGATGACCAAACTTAATTGTTTAGAGGAAGTAAAAGCAGTAACAACAGACTTAGATGAAATTGAGATCAAAAATATCGAAGAGTATATACTGGACCACAGGATCAAACTGGGCACACATAAGCAATCGGTACAGATCACTAGAAGAATTCGAATTAGTTGGGCAGCGGTAGGCAGACTCAGTGTTGGGTTGAAAAATAAAAAAATACTAATATATTTAAAGAAAAGGTTATTCAACAGTGGTATTCTACCAGTTATGACCTAGGGAATTGCTCATAGACGTACAAGTTATGTCACGGAGGCCGTGACAATTACAGAGCTATCAGCCGATAGATTAATAACAACACAGAAGGTCGAGGGAGACCCACAGAGGGGAAGATGGACGACGAACATTGTATATGGAGACCATAAAAACAAAGTTGTAGTAAAGCTAGACCACAAAAACGGCATCTAGTCGACATCAAAGTAAACATGGGGAGAAATTGTCATTAATATCACAAAACAGGGGAAAATGGAATAAGGAGGCCATTCTCCAGGAATGGATATAAATACGCTAAAGAAGAAGAGGAAGAGTAATAAAAAGTAGAATAAACGCATATGAAAATGAAGTAATACGTTAGTACCCAGCCGGTTTTAAGAAATTAAATCCACAATTGATTCCTCAACATAATACCGTACAGCAGTGATTAATTTTTTTTATTTTACTGTTGATTTCTAACTACGTATTTAATAAACGTTAAGAAGCTACAAGGAAAGGCAGTAAGTAAAGTGTCAGAACAACTGCAATAGCGCGTTATATTGAGAAGGATGATCTGCGATCAGTTATACAGAATTATTTTCACAACATAAATAATAGTTATAAAATTAAAAATTGTTTTAAAAATTATTTAGTTCCGTATGTTGATAACATTGACCTTGTTTAGTACATTTACATTTCGGGGTTTAAACTTGAAAACTGTATTGTTTATAAAATTAGTTTGTAAATAAAAGTGATATTTAAACATAATTTTAGTCAGTTATTTTCCGCTTTTGATGGTTTTAAAAATAATTTCCTGTTGGTGTTATTTTTCGGTTTTTATTATTATCAACGTGTATAGCCCAATCAAATAAAATTTAAATATACGTAACGCATTTTGTATTGTACTGGACGTTTGTATATCAGTCAGGGCAAGGTTATAGGATAACTTAGCGCTGCGTTGGAGCTAGATTGACTCCGTAAACTCAGAGAATGGTCAAAGTGTTCTTCAAATCAACTTTTTAGAGTAGCAGTAAAGTTGATACAAATGTTCGAAAAAAGACAGAATTAAAAAAAAGTCAACATACATCAAAACATGTCTTTAAGAATTAACAACAATCTAATAAGTCGTCTCGATCGTTTATATATAAAAAAATAAATAAATAAAGACCTTATTTTTTTTTAACAAACGTAGTCTGTAAAGAATTGAAAAAATGAGTAAAAACAAATATAAATACACTAAACAAACTAACAACAAAAAGAGTAGCTTGTAAAATTTTAAAAAATCTTCAACTGAATAAAATATATGGAGACTCAATATCACCCATATAGCACCCATCATAATAAGTTGAAGAATATTATATCGGTCTACCCTTATTACGTGTCTAAAATAGGCCATCTTTCTACATTTGATGTTATCAAGCAGCTCGCGAGCAGCATTTGCTCTCTCAAGGACTGCCACATTTGTCAGCATACCCGTCCATGGAATTTTTAGTAAACGTCTGTGCAGCCACATTTCAAAGGCCTCCAGACGATTAATGGTGGATATTTTTAATGTCCATGCTTCGACACCGTATAAGAAAACTGACCAAATGTAGCATTTAACCATGCACTTACGAAGTTGAAGTTGTTAAAGTAAGGATTGCATATCATCCATTTTATCTGTATCACTGTTTGGAATTCAGGAAAATTGCTGTCTGGTTGGTGTACCTCAATGTATATTCTACTAGTGGTGAAATATATATACCTCATGCTAGTAAAATATTCTTGTATATCATCAAAAACAGATTAAAAATCTATCTACAAGAATAAATATCTGATAAACAAGCGGGGTTTGGAAAGGGTAAAGTAAAGGTACACGGGAACAAATCCTAAACCTGTGACAACTCATTGAAAAGTCTAGAGAATTTCAAGTACCTATGATTATAATTATGTTCGTTATCCTACATTACTACATATTACTACATACTACTACATACTATTAGATACTACTTATATTCGTTGACTACCAAAAGGCACTTAATTGTGTAAGCTGAATAAATCTATGGTTTACTTTAATAAAAGTTACACATAAATGCACCTGGTGACACTTATTATTAATCTGTACCAGTCCGATATAGCAACAGTACGACTATATTAGAAGTTCTCAAACCAATTCAAGACCGAGAGAGGTGTTAGACAAGGATACGTGTTGTCACCTGACTTTAAGATGTGGTGCCTTTGAAAATTGAAGACTTTGAGATGTGGTGCAAGAGAAGAATGCTGCGCATACCTTTAACAGCTTATAGGACCATCGTTTCCGTTCTAAACTAACTCGAGATTAAAAAAAGGCTGTCCACAATATGTCTGCAACGTATTCTGCAATTTTTCGGTCACGTGGTTCACAGAGGTGACGATAGTTTGAAGAGATTAATTATTTTGCAAACGTTCCGTGGAGAAGATCAAAAGGGCAATCACCAACTAGATGGTCCATCCAAATTAAGCATTTAGCTGGAAATTCATTCTGCGAAGCTCTAAAAGCCGTTGAAGATCGAGACCAATAGAGAAAAATTGTTAGAATATTGGAAGAAATCACGATTCTCAGTAATGGTTAAACGACAAGAGAGAGATTTAATTATCATCTAGTTGGTCCATGAAAACGATCAATTCGTTTCGAATTGCAGATTATACAAAAGTCATCACCACCTTTCACTGGAAAAAGGCACCCGAAGAAGAAGAAAACGATCGATAAATGGGTAAATGTTTCAGTTCGGGTGCAAAGCTAGCGATTGCTGAAAAGAAACGGTTCCAACGGCAAACAACCAAAAATATTTTTCAATGGGATATTTTTACTTAACTTAATGGTAATGGGATGCTTCTTTTGAATATTTAAATATTAAAATCACTTCCAATTTTAGCTTCTCCATCTGTTTTTATTGAACAACCCAATAAATAGTGTGTAAGTTATACAATGACTATATTTGTACTTCTTATTAATCTTTACCAACGCTCCTTTTACAAATTATAATCATGCCACCCATGATTCTCAATGTATTCAATATATTCAGATGACAATTTCTTAATTATTGTAAATTTATACCAAGCGGCAGATAAAAGCGACCATGAAATTATCAAGCAGTACCAGTGGGTTGTATAGAAAAAAGTTGGGCGTGAGCCTTATACGTGTATAACATTCCTGAGTCTAATCTTTCGATTGCAACAGGGTATTCTTAACGCCGTTCGATAAAAATATTACAACAGCTGTGCTATACCACTAATGTTTACTTTTTAGGTCACATAACTTCATAACATGTATAGATTGCTGAAATTCTACAGGTTTTCAGAGTCGTGTTTGTGTAATATTAATAATAATTGATTTAATCAATGACAGTTAAATGCATTAGTATATTTCAAAACAAAATTCACCAAGTACGGGATATAGATAAATAAATAAATTTATTTATTATTACAAAATTTAGTGTATATTTTCGTTGTATCATCATCCAGCCTTGATTTATCACGTCCACTTCTGAACATAGGCCTCCCTTAAACTCCTCAATTCTTCACGATTTTGTGCTCTTTGTTGCCAATTTTTGGTGATACGCTTGATGTCGTCAGCCCAACGTGTAGGTGGTCTTCATCTACTACGTTTGTTTGCTCTTGGCCAATCTGTAACTTTGCTCGTCCATCGTGTGTCAGGCATTCTTGCTACATGGCCTGTTTAGTTCCATTTCAGTTCCGCTATGCGTTTCACAACATCAGCAATACTCGTCCTCCTTCCCAGATCTTCGTTTTTTATTCGGTCCCGCAACGTCACTCCCAGCATAAACCTTTCCATTCGTCTCTGTGCCACTGTCAATTTCGAAGCCGTAGCCTCATAGTTTCCGTCCCGTAGGTCATGACCAGTGATACGCATTGGTCAAATATTTTTCTTTTGAGGCTAATTGATATGTTGACCCTAAGTGTGGCCTTTTTCAGGCTGCCTACGCTAAAGTAATTCGCTTTGGATTTCGCATGTTTGGTTATTTCTGCTGATTCTTATTTCATGACGCAAATACGTATATTCTCCACCAGTTCTACCACTTCGTCTTAAATAGTTAAATGGTTATTGGAGACCATATTTGTCATAGTTTTGGTCAAGTTCATTCTGAGGCCCACCTTCGAACATGCAAAGTCCAATTTATTTACATATCTGTGGCTTCTACCAAATTATCTGTGATAAGAACAATATCATCTGCGTAAGGGAGATGGTTAAGTAGGTAAAGAAATAATAAATAAGACGTACTCACAATCAATTTAATTTAACTACCAGACGACCGGTTTCGCTTTCTACAATATGCAAAGCATCTTCAGGTCTCGATACAAAGTTAAACAAATGATGCCGGTACTCTATTAATAGATGGATGGTAGAACATGTTTGAAACTACTTTATATTGTTAAATGGAGAACAATATAAAGTAGTTTCAAACATGTTCTACCATCCATCTATTAATAGAGTACCGGCATCATTTGTTTAACTTTGTATCGAGACCTGAAGATGCTTTGCATATTGTAGAAAGCGAAACCGGTCGTCTGATAGTTAAATTAAATTGATTGTGAGTAAGTCTTATTTATTATTTCTTTACCTATTTGAAATGGACTCACACAAGCAACACATTCATGAGATGGTTAAGCTTTTCGCCGTCTATGGTTACTCCTCTGTGGTCCCAATTGACCATCTTAAATGCATATTCTAATGCCTTTATAAATAATTTAGGTGACAATGTATCTCCTTGCTTTATCTCACATTTATTTGTCGGGTTTTATCGTGTATCTTAACAATCATAGTTACATTTTTGTAAATATTGTAAATAAGTTCATTATAACTATGGTCAATGCTGCTGTAATTCATTGCTTCTATAATTCTGTCTAAGCGTTCGGTTGAACGCTTTATGAAAATCTATGAAAGTAGGGACAAGAGGTTTGTTGTATTCTATAGATGTTTCAATGTCTCTTTATGTGTCTTTACTTAAATGTGTCTTTACTGTATGAAGGTGATCGTTGGTACCATAATTTGATCGGAATCCTGCCTGTTCTCTCGGTTGGTAGAAATATAATTTTTTCTCCAATCTTGATGTGACTAACCTAATGAAGAGCTTGTATATGTGGTTTAACCTTCTTTTTTATGCAAAAGGATTGGATATTGTTCCATTCTTTGGGCACCTCTCTTTGCTGCAAACATAGATTAAACACTTTCCTTATTTTATTTAATAGCATATCTCATCCATTTACGATAGCTTCTATTACAATTCCATCTCTCCTGGAACTTTGTTATTATTTATTTTACTGAACGCTTGTCGAATCTCATGTATCTTTATCTCTGGCGTTAGTTCGGAACCTTTAATTCATGATCTTCTTTAAAATGGCTGTTTGTATTCCTGTTTGATCTTCTCGTCTACTTCCATATAATTCCTCGTAAAACTCTTTGACGACCTGTATTAACTCGTCTCTACGTTTCAATTTTGCTGGTTTCTTAATTTATGAATTTCGCATTTCATATTCGTGAGCTATTCGTGAGATATTCGTAAAACTTTTAGGCTGTTATTTTTCCTGTATAGTACAGTATAATTTAATATTATTGGTTTTAAATTTCCTTAAATGTCTCCTAATTGCCTTCGAAACAGTTTTATTCATTTCTCTTCAAGTTTGGTTGTCTACATTCTTATCGCTTCTCATTTGTCTTTTTGGTCCAGAAACGTTTCAGTATATGAACTCATTTTACTATCTTATTTTCTTCTAGGAAAGTGCTCTCGGTATTTTTTTTGTAAGGCGTTTCTGATGCAATTATTCAAGTCGTTAAGATAATTCTCATACAGTAGTAGTTTATTATCGATATGTGCCTGATATTGGTTGATATCTAATGGGGGTGTCCAAATACCATGATTTGATGACCATTTTTAATCATTATAATCCTTTCTCAGTTTATGTTGATTTGGACTTTTACTCGTAACATTCTGTGGTTACTGCTTGTGGTGAACTTATTGAGTACTGTTACATCTTTAGTTATTTGTTTTTGTCACTTATGATGTAGTCGATTTCGTTCCTTGTTCTACCGTTTGGACTTTCCCAGGTCCATCTTCTATGCATCTTTTATGTACGTATAAATACATTGTAATTGGGGTACATATACCGTATTCGGGAATTTTTTGATTAGGATACTTCGTCAGCAACTGTTTCAAACATTATTCTTTATACACCCTAAGGGTGTATTTTGGGAAGTGCGACTCTTCTGATATGGGCGTAAATCTTTTCACTACTTTACTTATTTTCCTTTTTACTATTATGACTACTTAAGTGGCAATCTTGCGTTAGTGAAAGAAACTAAGTTTTGTTTTCCGTCTATAAACCCCTTTAAAATACTTGTAACGGAACATAATCCAGCAAGTTAAATGGACAGCAATGGTAGTGAAGAGACAGAGTGAATTGTAATACTAGTAAATTCCATTGAAAACGACAAAAATACAGGGTAGTAAACGCAAAGGTGACAAGCTAATGTCACCTTCAAGCTCACGAAATTGCGTCAGAAAGTCGGATAAAATAGAATATATTTAAACAAAAATAATTTTGTAAGAAAAAAGGAAAGAAAGGAATTCTATATCTCCTTTTATGAAGAGTAAGAAAACAATAAGATCTCCTGCTAGCCGAAAAAGAAAAAAGAATTTGAGAGTGACGATGTACGTGATGCACACTTAATAAGAGACATTTACAAAGAGCTGAGAAAAATGAGAAAACTAAATAAAGAATATAAAAAAGGGATGATAGAATTACAATAGGAAAAACTACTGCACTGCCTACTTGGTACAGGCTTCGAATGTTCAACGTACTATTCCTTTTCACTTTTTTATATTATTGGATGACTGGAAAATTCTCAGCATCTCCCCACTTAAGCGCCCCCGGGGCGCTTAAGGTGTCCAGGACTGAGGGCTATTTCTTTCGGATTTTCAGCCATTGTAGTGTCCTGGAGATATCTCTATGGATCTTTAATGCTGTAGTCATTCCGTGGCTTTCTACATGTTTATGCCGTTGATGTTTATTTGGTTCAACCTTATTTACTCCCACCTTATATATCTGTAGGACGTTCGTTATCAGCAATTGAGGTTGAGCACTACTCTCATTCAGTTTGTCTTCTGTGGAATACTAAAAAACCCCTACTCTTTGTTCAGAGTTTCTCTTGGACAAAATCTGTAGCCCACACAAACATTATTAAAGGCCTATAAATATTAAACTAAAAAAAGTAATGATAATGTAGCATAAAGACACACAGAGATTTTAGAGACACCTTAACAATGTTAACTTTAATATCGTTTGGATACAAAACCAATTAAGCCTTTTAAACCTGTTTCACTTGGACAACCTTTGCAATTCGAATAATTTCGTTTTATAATAGCTGAAACCAATTATCATTTTATTTCATTTCATAATCAACATTCAGGTTGTTTCCTTTCGTGTTTGATACAATAATTTGATGGGAATATAAACTAATTCGTCAAACCGTTTGTTGCACTTTAATGGAAATTAATTGTTAACTAATTATAACTATGGGAATTAGTCTAAGAAGAAGCACGCTTCGACAATTATAATAATGGTTCTTTAATTGTTAATTAGTACGAATAAAAGTACCTCGATAGAGTGTAATATATGGATAATTTATGGGAACTGTAAAAAAACCGTTAAAAAAGGGTTAATATTATTTTTAATAGTTTTTCTAGTAATATTAATCTTAAGTAAATATAAAGGGGGCCAAGGTTAGGTTAGGTTAGGTTAGTCAAAGTAGATCTATATCGACGAATTGTTCGATGATGAAAGGGGAGATCTGGAGCACATAGAACTTACGTCAGAAGAAATAGGTCCATATATTACAAAAGAAGAAATAGTGCAAGCAATAAAAATAATGAAGAGTGGGAAAAGCCCCGGGCCTGACATGCTTCCTACAGAAATCGTAAAAATTCTAGATGAGAAGCACATGGATGTTTTAGTGACACTTTTGAACCAAATTTATAGTTCAGGCGTAAAACCCAAAGAGTGGTTAACATTGATTTTTATTTCTCTACCTAAAAAAAAACGCAAGAGAATCCAGCGACTACCGCATCATTAGCTTGATGTCTTATATGCTAAAGTTATTACTTAAAGTCATCCGTAACCGAATATATCACAAACTGGACATAGACGTTAATGATACACAATTTGGTTTTCGCAAAGGCCTAGGAACGCGTGAAGCTCTTTTTTCACTTAACACGTTGAACGCCGTAATGTATATAATATAAATGATTTTCGGGGCCGAGGATATTTTTTACTCAAAACATATTTATATGACAGGAACATTCCATACATAAACATGTTACATCAATATTTTTTTTAAACCGTACTTTGAACCGCGAAGGAGGCTGAGAACCCGTGATTCACGCCGACAGGAATCAACTTATCGGTCGTAGTCGATTATCATAGCATTATGATAATCGACTACAAGCATTCAATCTATTTCGCGTCGTTGTCTAAATAAGTGCAATAAATTGTGCATCTAAAATGGGCGAATAAGAAAAAAAAACAGATTCAATTTTAAAAAATGATGAACGAAATTTTGTCAGTTGAAGAAACATTCGGATATTCATCGGAAAGTTATGTAAATAGTGATAGTGATACCTCTTCTGGACATTGCTGGCCTGTAAGGAAGAAAAAAAAGTACGTCGTACAAAAAAAAGATATTTGTTTGGCTTCGAAAGTAGCTGACCAACAGCGGTAAATGAAAGCAGCAGGCAAGTTGACGAGTTAGGTCCAAGTACAAGTCATTGTTCTCACGTTGATGAAATCATTAAGTGTGTTATAAAGAAGTTGCAATGGAGCAGCGATTCTTCGTCAGACGAAATACTTATTCGAGATACTAGTTCTAGCAATTTACAGTGGAGTGCAATCACAGGTAATAATTTGAAAACATTTCCGCTTCTTGCTAATAATTTAAAATAAACACTGATATTGCGGAAAATATACGAGAAAACAAACCAATAAATTTCTTTTACCTATTTGTGGATGACAGTCTTCTTACTATGATGGTAAACGAGACAAATAGATATGCCACCCAAAAAGTTGAGAAATCACTTTTACCTAATGCTCGAATAAGAAAGTGGAAAGATACGAATATAGATGAAAGAAAAATATTTTTGGGATTACAAATTTGGATTAGACTTGTTCAAATGCCAACACTATCTTCTTATTAGTCTTCTAGTGTGCTTATACTTCAATGAAATAAAACAAGTCATGTCAAGAGACAGATTTGAACTTCTGAATAATTGGCATTTTACTGATAACGAAAATTCACATATTTCCACAAGACTGTATAAGATAAAACCGCTGATAGATCACATCCGACAAAAATTTCAAAACTCTATAACGCCGTCTGGTAACATTTGTATAAACGAAAGTTTAGTTCCCTTTCGTGGTCGGCTATCTTTCCTACAATTTATCAAAAATAAACAGCATAAGTTTGGTGTAAAATTCTTTAAATTGTGTATAAAAGATGGGTACACTTATGACTTTAAAATCTATTGTGGTACCGAGAAAACTAATAGTGTACTTAGTGTTCCCAGTTCGGTTATTTTAGAACTATGTGACGGGCTTCTTGACTGCGGTCGTACTGTATTTGTTGACAACTATTACACAAGTATTGAACTAGCACATAAATTATTAGAACGACAAACACACCTTGTTGGAACCTTGCGAAGAAATCGAAAGGGAAATCCAAAAAATATTATTGAAAAAAAGCTAAAAAAAGGGGCAGGTAATTGGTGCAGGACGTGAATCAGGAGTTATAGTAATAAAGTGGTGTGATAAACGCGAGGTTCTGATGTTGTCAACAAAACATGCGGAAATAATGCTACCAGTAACATCAAGAAATGGAACTGTGAAAGAAAAGCCAAAAGTTGTCATCGACTACAATAAAAACAAAAGTTTTATAGATTTATCCGACCAAATAAAAGCTTATAAAATAACTATAAAGTGGTATCGGGAAATGGCCATTGAAATTCTCCTTGGATCAGCAGTTGTAAATGCATTCATGTTATATAAAAAAGTAATGAGCTGTAATATTACCATAACTCAGTTCAGAGAAGAAATAGCAAAAGATTTACTGCAAATAAAACCAAAGGAAAGATCTTCGTCTGGGGAAAAGCATATTTTGGAAGAAGTAGAAACAAAGAATCGTCGCAGATGCGTATTTTACTATAAAAATGTGAAATCGTAGGCTTCCACGGCCAGAGTCAGAATTATAGTTTATTCGTCTTCCGGGTTTGGACCGTGTCATTTGTGAGTGACCCAAAAGTGGGTTCATCTCGACGTTTCGCTACAATTGTATGTAGCTTCTTCAGGAGAACAAAGAAAAAGAAAAAAGAAAACAAAAGAACAGGAAGATGGGTAGTTAGCAACGGTAACTCAGTTACTCAACGCAACCAGAGGCGAATACTAACTACCAAGATGGGCATTTGGTCACAGCAACTCAACTACTCAACGCAGCCAGAGGTGATCACAGCAACTCAACTACTCAACGCAGCCAGAGGTGATCACAGCAACTCAACTACTCAGCAACTCAACTACAGAGGTTTTCACCTCTGGCTGCGTTGAGTAGTTGAGTTGCTGTGACCAAATGCCCATCTTGGTAGTTAGTATTCGCCTCTGGTTGCGTTGAGTAACTGAGTTACCGTTGCTAACTACCCATCTTCCTGTTCTTTTGTTTTCTTTTTTCTTTTTCTTTGTTCTCCTGAAGAAGCTACATACAATTGTAGCGAAACGTCGAGATGAACCCACTTTTGGGTCACTCACAAATGACACGGTCCAAACCCGGAAGACGAATAAACTATAAAAATGTGTTCGAAGAGTTCAACAGAAAGTACGCGACTTCCAAAGCAACGCAAACTAGATGGAAATGTGTTCAATGTGACAAATTCTATTGTGTAAGTTGTGTCACAAATGTCCACAACTGTACTCTACAGGCGTTTTATATAGAATGCGATACTTCTTCCTGTACAAACACTTTTTCGGTATTATATTTATATTATTCTCCTAGTGAGCAGTTTCTTATATTGTTGAATAAATAAAACATTTTGTAAAACTAATGTGTCTATTACCTTTTATTTACCATATTATCTAGAGTCCATATTGGTGTAAAAGGGCAGAAATAAACAACTATAATGTTAGGCAATATCGAGTACGTTTTATTACTTGCAGGGCCGTGCTAATAAAAAATATTTGTTGAGGGTGATACTAACTTCAAATTTTCGTATACTTATCATTGCAACGCGAATCACCTACGAGCGGTGGTGCCCACAGTATAACAATCCATGCGAAGCAACTGTGATTCGCGCGGCCCTGTAAGTAAAATAAGCGTGAATCGTATATGATTCGCGCGGCGTTCAACGTGTTAATATACTGATACAAAGATGACTGGACGTCAATCAAGATATATACGCCTGTTTTATTGACAATAATAAAGCATTCGATAAAGTACGACATAAACAATTAATGAATGTCCTGAAATCAAAGAAGATTGACTACAAGAATGCGTATTGTCGCCAATTATTTTTAATGTTACTCCGAAGACATCCTGAAAAACGATCTTGAGGGTGAAACAGCTGGAATAAAGGTAAATGGAGTTCCCATTAACAACATTAGATATACGGACCACACTGTGATCTTAGCCGAAAACATTGAATATCTTCAGAGACTGGTGACCAGAATAGCACAGTATGGAAAAAAATATGGTCTAACAATGAATGTCAAGAAGACGAAATTTGTGAGAATATCGAAAACTCAAAGAAATAACGAGAATCTTCTAATAAACGGAACCAACGTCGAACATGTGGACAAATATGCATATCTGGGAAAAATGATTAACTCCACAAATGATCACAATCAAGAGATCAAACTAAGAATAGAAAAGGCTAGATCAAATTTCAACAAAATGAGAAGCGTGCTATGTACCAGGGATTTAAAACTGGAACTAAGAGTTAGGTTGGCGAGATGCTATGTTTTTTCGACTTTATTTTATGGAATGGAATCTTGGACCTTAATTGCGACATCAATAAAAAAAACCGGAATCATTCGAGCTGTGGATGGACAGAAGAATTCTGAAAATATCGTGGACAGAACACGTCACAAACAAATAGGTTCTGGGAAGGATAAATAAAGAAATGAAAATTTTAAATACAATAAAAACAAGAAAATTAGAATATCTCGGACATATTACACGTGGAGAGAAATACACCTTGCTTCAACTGATTATGTAGGGAAAGATTCAAGGAAAGACAAGCATAGGGGGGCGTAAAATGTCATGGCTGCGCAACCTGAGAGAAGGGTACGGATGTACATCAAATGAACCTTTCGGAGCAGCCGTCTCAAAAGTCCGAATAGCTATGACGATTGCCAACCTCCGCCGCGAAGATGGCACTTGAAGAAGAAGATCCAAGAGGCGTCAAGAGACCAAGAAAATGTCCAAATTTAGGATGGGACTATGACAAGAAAACAAGGTACAACATGGCACAGAAAAGCGAATTTTATTAGTTTGTTTGGTATTTTATCGGAGCATGTTACCTTTTATTTCAACTGCCTTAACATTTTTAAGAATGCCTCGTATGAAGGCTTACCTTAATCTTGAGTACCTCTTCGAAATACATTTCCCACATTTTAATATCGAATTTAGCTGTTATTTGTTCGAATTTTGTGATTTTAAATATTTTAAAAGTATATAATACAGAATGAGAAAACATATTGATAGAAAAGATATTAAAATTACAGAATAATAGAACCAGAATTAAATAACAGATATATCGAAGGACTTTAACGTCGATGGCTGGCTTGAGATTGAAAGGATCCTGAAAATTTGGATAATTAAAGACATTATTTTTTTACATTGCATCAACATACGCACCTGGGACAACAAGTGTGCAGAAATAAGCTCAATGGTAGGAGGATCTAGGTCCAGACAAGCTTGGAAAACTATCAACAGTCTTAGAAAAAATACAAACGAAACAAAAAAAATAAACCCCATAAACATAGAAAGATGGAAAAATTATTACGAAAATCTATTAAATGAACAACGTACACAGTTTCTAGATACACATATAGATAGAGTTGAAACGGGGTTAACTGAAGTGGCGATGATTACCGTAGAAGAAATAAAAAACGCATTACAAAAAATGAAAAATAATAAAGCTCCTGGGCCGGGTGATTTACCTATCGAGTTATTCAAACATGCCACTGCAATAACATTAGAATTGCTTTGTAAAATGTTTAACAAGTGCCTACAAGGAGAAAGTATCCCAAGAGATTGGAAAGTCTCGTACATAAACTCCATCTACAAAAAGGGAAACAGGAATGACTGCAGTAATTACCGAGGTATCAGCATTACGTCATCCACTGGCAAACTGTATGAAAGAGTTCTGAAAGCCAGAATAGAAAAAGAAGCCACAGAGATCGAAGAACAAAGTGGATTCCGACCAGGGAGATCTTGTGTCGACAATGTATTTACTCTCAAACATCTAATAGAAAAGAGATTAGCAAGAGGACTAGAACTTCATGCCACTTTTATAGATCTCCGTAAAGCGTTTGACTCCGTTCCACTGCAGAGACTATGGACAACATTGGAAAACGCAGGTATAAATGCAGTATATATAAATGCCGCGAAAAACCTATATCAAGATAACCAAGCTTATATTAAGGTTGGAAACCAAATTTCCAAGGGTTTCACCCAAACAAAGGGTGTCAAACAGGGCTCTTGCCTCTCCCCAACCCTATTTAAAATATATCTTGGTAATGCTTTAAAATATTGGATGAGAAAATGCAGCCCAATGGGCATATGGGTAAATGACACTCCTATATACACAATCCTCTTCGCAGACGACCAGGTAGTTCCTGCCGAGGACCTACAAGATATGACGTACATGATAAACAAACTAATAGACGAATTCAAAAAATGGGGATTAGAGGTTATTACCGAAAAGACACAATACATGAATATAGGAGGCATCGGTCAAGACATGGAAACAGAAAGCGGATTAATTAAAAACGTTGATCAGTACGAATATCTCGGAGTTACACTAAGCGAAGGCGGGAGAGACGACAAAGATATAACAAGAAAAATAGGAAAAGGAAAAAACATGATAAAAACACTACATCCGATCCTGTGGAATAAAACTTTAACTAAGAAAACAAAGAAAAATATATATCAGGCTATGATTCAGCCGGTGCTGACGTATGGGTCAGAAGTGTGAGTCTTTAATAAGAATATGTCACAAAAACTCCTCTCAACGGAAATGATGTACTGGAGAAGATGTTCCGGGTTAACTTTGTTTGACCACATAAGAAATGAAAACATAAGAGAGAGAATGAAAGTAAAGAACACAATAATGGATACGATAGCCGAAAAACAATTAAAATGGTATGGACACCTGAGACGGATGAACGAAGAAAGGATATTACGAAAGGTTTGGAACTGTAGACCTACACAGAGAAATAAAAGGGGAAGGCCAAGAAAGAAATGGATATCCAATATTCATATAGAAATGGAAAATAGAGGTCTTCAAGAAGGAGACTGGGCCGATAAGAAATTATGGCGATTGGGATGCGAGAAGCGACAAAATTAAAGTTGCAAACACTCGCTATATATATATATATATATATATATATATATATATATATATATATATATATATATATATATACAGTGTAGGAAAAATTTTATGGTCGGTATGGACCTTACGTGAGATGGAGTGAGAAACAGCTGTTTAAAAAGAGAGAGGTATATTAGGTACGCCCTTTATATCGCCGAATGGAAATATTAAAAAAGGGGAAATTCAACGTTGCCAAACTTATTGGATTTATTTCACCTGTTGTTTTTTTTGCATTTGAACAATGTTCTAAGATAATCCAATTTGGGCGAAATTGATTTAAATGGCAGCTTACTCTTTTTTTTTTTATTGGGAATATGCCACAAGTTTACTTTACAATAAGTGTAATATAAGATTTTGATTTCCACTTTGGAAATCGTTTTATATACCTAAATAAAATTTATTAATGTTTCGTATTTTAAGTACGATTTCCGAATTAAAAATCTAAACATCAAAATAAGCTTATTTTAAAGTCACATTGTGCCTTATTCCCAATATGAAATAATAAACTGCATACAATAACACCACATTAAAAAATATTCATACACAATCATTTATTTGGCAACGTCGTCCGTCTGGTCAGAATACCGAGTAACGGGTAGTAGAGGTGGGTCGTGGTAATTTTATCGTTAAGAGCGTAAGAGCGATTAATATTTTTTAAATGCATTCATTTTTTTCGAATCCTGATAAAACTAATAAATATTCTTGAAAAATTTAAACGCAGAATGAACCAATACATTATTACCGAGGGCCAAAAGTCCCTGAAAACTTCTATAATGTTTATTTTAATAAGTTATAAGGGCGAAAAAAAAAATTAGTGTGATTTTTAATTTCAAATATCTCATTCAAAAAACTTTTTGTTTATTCTAAGGGACTTTCGGCCCTCGGTAATAATGTAATCTTTTATTCTGCATTTAAATTTTTCAAAAATATTTGTTAGTTTTCTCAGGATTCCAAAAAAAATGAATGAATTTAAAAATTTAAATTTTTGTAAACAACTAACTATGATTGTTTAAAAGTAGTTTCAAGTAAGAGAGTACCTACATAAACAAACATAATGGCCAAAACATATGGCGTACCATAACAATCACTGAACTACCCTTCAAGTATTTTTGACCACTCATTGTACTTGTTATTTCTTTAAACGGCCGTAAAATTTGGGAAAGCTGAGAACAAATAATCCAGTGTTTTTTATTTAGATTTGGTCTAAGTCTAAGTCTGTATTATTTAATACCGATGTGGAACGGAAATACACGCCAGTACACCGAAAATATCAAAATACAGAGAGGAGTCCGCCAGGGTTGCGTGCTGTCCCCACTACTTTTCAATGTCTACAGTGATCGGTATTTTAAGAAGCGCTCTCTGACTCAATAGAAGGTATATCTATCTATGAAGAAGTTTTGAATAACTTACGTTTTGCAGACGATACAGTAATAATTACGGATAACAACAATGATTTACAGAACCTAATGCAACGCCTTAATGAACGCTGTCATGAGTACGGACTGAAGATAAATTTAAAGAAAACTAAATGCATGATCATGACTAAATCTGCACAAATATCCAATTGACTATTGAAGATACTGCAATTAAGAGTGTTAATAACTATAAATACTTAGGAACATGGATAACATCAGATGTAGACCAAATCAAAGAAATTAAGACACGTATTGAAATAGCACGTACATCATTTATTAAACTTAAAAAGTTTCTTTGTTGTCGGGATATAAGGTTAGAACTACGCCTGAGAATGCTTCGATGTTACGTGTTCTCTACTCTTCTTTATGGTCTGAAAGCTTGGACACTAAAACAAGTTCATCTGAATAAGTTGGCCGCCTTTGAATTTTGGTGTTACAGAAGAATCCTACGAATATCATGGATTCAAAAAATGTCAAACATTGAAGTAACTAGAAGGATAGGAAATGAGGCAGAAATAATATTAACTATTAAAAGACGAAAACTTGAGTACTTGGGACATGTGATGAGAGGGCAAAAATACGCATTATTACAACTTATTATGCAGGGCAAAATCCGAGAAAAGCGAAATGGGGGAAGACGAAGAATATCCTGGCTTAAGAACTTAAGGGAATGGTTTGAATGAAGTAGTGCAGACCTTTTTAGAGCGGCAGTCAACAGAGTCGGCATAGCCATGATGATTTCCAACCTTCGATAGAAGATGGAACTTAAAGAAGAAGAAGTGAAACGGATTGCCTCTTCTAACTCAGTCATTCTTTTTAACCTGTAATAGGTGAAGTTCTACCTAGTTTTCACGTCTTGGATTGGCCGTTTGGGAACTTTGTTATGTTGTAATTAAGCCTTTCTGAAGATAAGGTACTTTTTTTAATGTTTTTTGCAGAATTGTCGAAAAAAGGACTTTTTTTTTATCTATTATCAAATCAGTTTTGACATAACATTCCTGAAGTAATGAATCTAACAGTTTTTCTTGTTGGCGGTTTATATCCAGGAATCCACCCTGCAAACTTTTTAAAATCTGGTTCTTCACCTATAGAAAACGGATGAAACGAGTCTTTGCATAAGTTTAGTAAATCAATAAGTTTAGTCAAGAAAAAGAAACTGATAAAGATGACTTAAGTCCATTGTGTATTTTTGATGAATTAATTGGACATGACTCATCTAAACATACAACTGTATCGAGAGATATACAAGAAGTAGACATGTATTTGTCTAATAATATATTACCCACAATAAATTTCGAACGGAGATTGGAACTGTCCATTACCGTGGTGGAAAAACCATCGCCATGTATATCCTAACTTAGCCACTATATTCATAAAATATTGTAGAATTGTAACAAAATCTTTTCCTTATGAACACATGTTTAAAATCTGGTTTAATTTTAAATAAAAGAAGTACACAGTTAACAAGAAAAGTAGAAAAACTTGTTTTTAAATGTCAATTTAGACGGTTCGCGATTTAATAATAACGTGTAATGTAAATGTAAGTACTATTTGTATTGTTTAATTTATTTTTCAAGTTATAATAAATATATCCTTCGTTAGGTTCTTTCACTTCAATACTTATACACATAAACGATAATAGCCAATATGTTTGTGTACTCGCTAATTTGAATCAACTAGTTACAGTTTACGAAAAACGGTTCCGATAAAAATTTAAAAAACGGGAGGACCCACCTCTAGTTTTTTAGGTATATTAGGATCGGAACCAGAGAATATGTAAAATATCTCTGATCGGAACTATTCGTCTCACTAATGGCCAATAGGTGTTAAAAATATTTGAGGAGGGGAGACCAAGGGGAAATATGATTGTTATCTTTGTCTATTCGCTGAAAATATGATTTTATATCTGCGTTAGATATCCTGTTAAATTTTACCATACCGACCATAAAATTTTTCCTACACTGTATATATATATATATATATATATATATATATATATATATATATATATACATATATATATATATATATATATATATATATATATATATATATGTATATATATATATATATATATATATATATATATATATATATATATATATATATATATATATGTATATATATATATATATATATATATATATATATATATATATATATATATATATATATATATCAACATACGCGTCAATGACCTGAACTTAAAAAATAAATAATTATGAAAAAACGGATCCTAATGAAATGCCAAAATAAGGAAAAATGCTAAGAATTGCATACAAACAACTAGGAATAGTTGTTTTCAATAATAAAATAAAAAAGTCCAAGAAAACTCGAAAAGTTATAGAACAGATTGCAGAAAAACTTTTTTGTGACGAAAAATATATGAAAAATGATGATGACAAAAATAACACTTCAGGATTTAAAGAAGCAATTCCAGCTAGGAAAAAAACTATATCGTGGTTTCTAAAATCTAACAAACATGTTAAATGCCGATTTATGTTATTTATTAATAATTTAGTACATTTAACAGAATATGTTAAAAATAATTTATTACTTACCCTGATAAAAGGCCGCTTAGGTAAATCATCCAAGCTGTCAGAGGTCCCATTAATTTTAATCTCTTCTAAACTTCTTTCTATATCACACATTATGTCACATCGTCACACACCACAGCAATAATAAAAACAAAAACACAGTCGGCAATATAAAATTCACACAGATATTCCCTTTTGTCGTTTTTGTCACTATCACTACATCAATTAAGAAAGAATTTATCTTAAAACAAGTCCGTAATAATCCGAAATTCGGTATCAGATGCTGAAAAAAGTTGAAAGAGTTTAAAATTTGAACGCGCGTCCGCCGCCAGTGAACCAAACAATACAGTTCCTACCTTTCAGGTGCGCATTTTGAGGTTATCTCTATGATATTTCCAATCGTGGATTCGAACGTATTGCGCAGGTAAACAAAACAATAGCGCTCGCCGCGTATGTTGCAATTGCACGACCACCTACGACTCCCATGATTAGTCATAGGCACCCTAGAATCGCTGTTCGCGATCGATTTTTTCGCGTGAATGCGATCGTCTGCTTGGTATGTAAACAAAAAGGATTAAAATTATTATATATTATAGTATTTTATCAAATTAATCTGTTTTAGTAATCAAAATGTATTTACAGTGATGAACAAAATATATAGAAACCTTCAAATAACTTTTTTGGGGATTACTGGCTTCGCGATCTATGTTCATTCGGCACATTACCAAATTATTTAAATGCTAAAATTTCTATTCTGATGAGATTCAAATCCAAATCTCTTAGCAGTTCTTTAAAACATTTTATATTTTTTGTCATATTGCAACATTTATTCCTTTTTATTGTTCCGTTTTCTACTGCTTTTTAAATTTTTTTAAAATTTTCTATCGCTTTTTTAAAGTAGGAAGAAAACCTTCCCACTTTCACACACAAAACCATGGGAAGACATCACCAAACAAATAGTGAACGAAACTGTCGCCAACCATCCATTACATGGTTGCCAACCAACCAATTGAAAAAGCAGTACTTGTGAAAATACATTATGACCACAAGAACAAGTCAAAATATGGCATAAATATTTTAGTGAGTCCCAACACTACCAGAAGATGCACAAAATATAACCTGCAATATCAACAAACTAAGAATTAACACTAATGAACAAACAACGCCAGAAATAGAAATGGGCAGAAAAAAACTGAAAGCGCACGAAGCAGCTGGCACTGACAATGTTCCACCAGAGTTGTTAAAAGCTTGCTCAAGCACAACAACAGAGCTTATCAAATAACTGTTGTAAAGAGCCTGGAGAAAGAAAAAGTTCCCCAAAGAATGAGAAACAGGACTTATAATAAAGATAATGTAAAACGGGGTTACTTTGCACCATTTTTTTAGTTCTATTTTCTTAGTGTGGATATAATGTCACTCGAAAAAAGATCTGAATTTTTATTATAAATATTTATTGCACGGATTGTAATATAGCTCTTATTATAGCTATTTTTTAGGCATATTGCATAATGAAGAGAACAACCTAGTTTTATTAGTGGTACAAAGGATACTCTAGAAAAGTGATACTTTAGACTACTTGATATTATAATAATATTTGGCTTCGAACTTGCTGGTGTATGGTAAACGTATAGAATTTTAAACTTTGCACCAATTAAATGCAAAAAAATGTTCGTCGGCTCAGTTTTTTTAGTTTAAGCTGGATTTAGATCGGGATACAGCACTAACTAGTGATAAAGAATCTGATGGAGAAGTCTGCAGAATACAACGAACCATTGGCACTGATATTTGTGCCGACTACGAGAAAGCATTCGATATCATTAGCCATCAAAAAATGTTAAAAGCATTGACATAACAAAATGCCACAGCTTGCGTAAGACTATCTGAATAAGAAGGATATCGTCTCTCTAAAGCTATTCACGACGTTTTTAGAATATACTTGTAAGAAGGCACATCTAAACGAGCATGGTATCAACATAAATGGAGGGAAGCTCAGTCATTTGAGATTTGCAGATGACATCGTTCATATAGCCGATCGTATGGATGATGCAATAATATTGTTTGAAAAATTATATCACGCTTCCTTGGAGGTCGGACTAAAGATTAATATAAACAAAGACGCAAATAATGATTAGTCTGGTGCCAAATCGAAATATTGCTGTTAGTGAAAGAGATATTATGCAGAATACATGAGGTTGATACAAAACACTTTGGATGAAGACCCCATTCTCCGAAACTCGGTTCTCTACTTGAGAGTTCGTTTTACAAGAATCCTCAGCTGGAAGACCGACGTTCAGGAATACTTAGATAGGATGAGACAGAGGTTTAATCTCCTGACGGTGCTAACCGGTAAAATTGGCCGAACGTCTTCCAAAACTTTGTTGCACACTTAGAAAACTTTTGTCAGACCGATAATCAAATACAAGACATGCGTTTACATCTCTCTCAATAGTCACCAACTGAATGCCATTGCAGCTACTGAAGATAGAATACAAAGATATTGCATAAGAAAAAATTGGTCGTTTCCATTAGCCCAAATACACATATTGGCCAACATCACGCCCATCAAGGACAGAATCCTAACCCTCAGCAGGAAGTATGTCCTAAGAACCATAGCTGGCTCAAACAACAGAGCAAAATGAACACTAAAGACGCCTTGCAATCATAGAGGGCAAATACTCACCAGGTTTCCCACTAAGAAAGTTACGTTTCCTCCAGCAAAACTTCTGCACAACACTGGACATGAACTCCCTGATGAGTATTTTGAAATACTAGAAACATTCCCCATCCAATATCGCAGATAAAGACTGCGCGCCAAAAACGCTGATAAAGAGCCATTCCTACTATATGGCTGGTAACCCCTCTAACCCGCTCTAACTCTTATCGATTCTTCTCGATCACACATACAAGTTATCTTCTTTTCCCCCTGCTCTTTAATAGTCCACTACTTCTTAACATCGGGCATCTTTTAATTGACGTTTATCACACCCTCACCTGACTATCTAACTCCGTTAAAAAAAAAGGAGTAACCCATTCCTTGAAGAGGAATGTGTTACTCCTTTGTCATGTCATGACAAAGTGTCATGTGATGATGACATTCATAAGAGAAGCATAAAAGTAAAGAACATTGCTACATTTTTAATGAACAACACAATACTTAGTATAACGACAAAAGTAAAAATACAAAGTTTGAAACTAATCCCACCACAATTTGTCGCATTCTAAAACAATGTTCAATCCTCGTCTGCACATTTTCTTCGGAGGGTTTATGCCTTCAATAACATTTTCTCATGAATAACATATTGAGTCGCGTCTTTCTGGCTATTTCCAAACCTGAGGCGAGTTTTTCATTAAATTCGCTTTCGTCTTCCATCTATCATCTGGTTAATTCCTGCCTGGTAGAAAGTGGTCATCCACAACAATGTCCTTCTTTGAATCATTTACGATTTCTGGCCTTACCATCTTGATGAGCTGTGGAAGTAGATGCTTCAGTTAGATCTTTTAAACTATTTCAGAATGGGCGATACTTTGCCCTGGAACAGTTATTTTCTTTTTCTTCCCACGAGTCTTATGAAAGTGGTTTCGATATCCAGGTAGTGATACGTCGTAAGAAACGATAGATACTATATTTCCTAAATCCCGACTTTAATATCTCATCGCTATTCTTTTGTATTTTTTTGAATAATGACCGTAAAAGCTTTGATTTGAAATACAATTTATCAATTGCATTTGATCTACTCCCTACCTGAGTTTCCTTATAGTCAGACAAAATTTTCCTCCAGGCGTTTTTTACTGGGGAAATTTACATTTTTCAATTTTCATAAATCAATTTTCCTTTTCCGACAAAACGATAATCTTTATATTTCCTCATCTTTAAATCGTGTTAATGTTCCATATAAATTGTACTTTTTGTTCCATTCAATTCAAATAATTACAAAAGTAACAAAAACGTTGCCTAGCCTACTTCAAAAATTTGATTATCTGAACCAACCCATATTTTATGACCCACATAAATAAAGATGTTATTTCAATTCTGGTTTTTATCTTTGAGAATTGTCTAATATTTTTATTGTTAGCGTTAAAATTGCTTAATTGTTTTGTTGAATCATATGTATTTCTATCGTGATTAAATTTGTTAAAAAGCAATATTGGGCAATACAGTTTGTATATACTTATTTATACTTTTTATTAAGTTTATGTAGTGATTAAAATGTGGTTATTTAAATTAGTATTTATTAATTAGCAACATTTATGGGAAATGTATCTCAACATTCATGTGGAAATGGGAGTGTCAGGAAATGTCATTTTTTGTCTTTTAGTTTTTTTGATATATATTGTCAATATTTTAGTTTTTAATAAAATGATGAGATGAAAAACCAGAAAGTAAAAGACCACAAGGCAGACCCCTTACAAGATGTAAAGACAGTTGGCAGTCAACATGGCAAATACTCCTAAATCAGACAGGAAACCTAACATATGAAGAAGATGAAGTCACAATGGAAGCGCATTAACGGAGAAATACTTGCATTCAATGATCAATCAACAAATACGGGTTGTTCTCTTGAGATCGTAGCACAACTCAGGCGAAAGTCTAGATTTTTTAACCATTTTATTGATCTGTACTGGAAGCAAATAGATTGACTGACCAACAGGTAGCTACTGTTTAATAAAAAATCCTTTCTGTATACATCATGTTGTACTGTATTCACTGCCACCCTTAGCGTTTGTATTTTTAGGAATAGCGCAAACGGTGGCGGTGGAGAGTAGCTATTGCTTCGGTATATGTCCTGTGTATAGGGTGTTAAACAAGTCTAGTATTATGTCTAAGGTTTCATCATTTATGTATTTTAAGCTTTCTAGTGGGATTTAGTCTAGACTTACTGCTTTACCATTTTTGCTGTTTTTAATGCCATTTTAATTTCCTCTTTTAATATCTTTAAATTCACACCATTTTTACTTCGCCTTCCATCTCTTCTTTTCTATTATCTTTGATGTATGTTGTTGATACCTTTAATTTTTCGTTAGTATTCAACACAAGTTTTTCTGCTGTTTCTTTTATTCTCACAGAATTCATCTATTCATCTCACAGAATTAGCGACCATGAACTAAAATAGAATTTCATGTTGATCTTAAGAAAAGGCTGTGTTGAGATTTTCTCAAGTTATTAATGACATTATGTTTTCAAAATTCTTAAAAACAGTTCGCGTGTATTAGTTAGTGTTTCTAAATAAACATTTAATGGATACTTTCTAACTTTCCAAATTTTATTGTGGGAAATCCCTTTAATAATCGGTATTGTAAAGGTGCTACTACCACAATTTGGGTATTAAATAGTAATTTAAATTAAATTTATTAAAACAATGCGTAAATTAATTTAGTGTATTTGCAAGAATCACTTAATATAGTGTAAAGACATTAAAACTATTTTAAAAATGATAAATAAAATCACCATTATCGTGATAGCATTTCAAGTTGGTCTTTTAAATTACAATCTGATAAAAATGGCAATTGACTTTATGTTCACTTAGTTAAATCCAGCTAGTTTCACCAATCAATAGAAAAAACTGTTAAATATTGTTAATAATATTATTTTTAACCACTTAATATCTAAGACACAATTATACAATTATTGTTCAAATAATTATTAAACTTTAAATTTGTTTACTTTCTATTTCCTCTTTTCTGTACTTTTACTAAATTTTCTTTTCTTTCTCTATGGTTCTATTTTTCTTTATCAATAGTTTTTCTTTAACAATACAAATACGACTTTTAGGATTTGTATTGTTAAGCGTTCGAGTCTTATTCTTATTATGGGTTAAATTTATTTCCGTGGTTCAATATGTTCATTCCCTCTATCAACCTTAAGATACTTTTTTTTATTTCGGTTTTTAAAAACTGTCGTTCTGTATCTGCTCTACTCAATACTTCTTCGTTGTCAATAAGCTTCGTCCATTAAATGTTTACTATACTCTGTTTAACAGATTTATATGTTAAACGAAATTAATCTTAAAACGAATACATCGTGTTGATATCTAATATTTCTATCTTCTTCATGTGCTTTGTCCGTTCCTAACGTTGGAAATCAACATGGCTATTCTGACTTTGTTTACGGCAGATCTGAATAGTTCAGCAGATGACAATCCGAACCATTGCCGCAAGTTTTGGAGCCACGAGTGTCTTCTCCTCCCTGGACTCCTTCTGCTGTCTATTTTCCCTTGAACGATCAGCTGTAGTACTCTATAGTTTCTTTTCTTTATACTTATTCCTACCTCTCTCTCTTTACCTATCCGGCGTAGTACCTCTTCGTTAGTCGCGTGCTCAGTCCAGGATATACGTAATATACGTCGGTAAGCCCACATTTCGAAGGCATCTACTTTTTTCATCAATGTTGCGGTCATTGTCCACGCCTGCATTCCATATAACAAAACCCGGACAACATAACATTTCGGAAATCGAATTTTGAGAGGTAGGGTGAGACTTTCAGAGGTGAAAATTTGCTTCATGCTAGTGAACGATGCTCTTGCCTGTTCTACTCTTATACGTATTTCCTTCGCTTGATCCCAATTTGACTAAACTGCTGTTCCCAAGTAGATGTACGAATTCACGTCTTCAATTCTTTCATTGTCTAATATCATTTGCATTGGTGGTTTTTGGGTTTTGCTTACTAACATCCATTTGGTTTTTGTGATATTTAGTCTGAGTCCGTATTGTGCACTTGTTTTTTGTATCTTACTCATTAGACAACTCAGTTCCTCCATGCTTCTTGCTAGAATCACAGTGTCATCAGCATACCTTATGTAATTAATTATTTCTCCATTTATCTTTATGTCTTCTGTGTTTTCCTCCAGCGCTGTCTTAAATACTTCTTCTGAGTATATATTAAAGAGAATAGGAGATAAGATACAGCCCTGTCGTACCCCTTTCTTGATCTCAATTTTATTGGTCAATGTAAATCGTACTTTCACTTTACCTGTTTGACCCCAATAGAGACTCGCTATTGTTCGAATGTCTCTGTAGTCGACTCCGATCTTATGGAGAACTTCAATTATCTTATCTTGCTTTACGTTATCGAATGCTTTTGCGTAGTCTATAAAGCATATGTACACGTCTTTGTTCATATCTCTGCAGCGCTGGATGAGTACCTGTGGACTAAAAAGTGCTTCCCTTGTCCCAAGAGAATTCCGAAACCCAAACTGTGAATCTCCAATGTTATCCTTGCATTTTTTGCTTATTCTGTTGTAAATAACCTTGGTGTATGCCTTCGAAATGTGGTTAATTAGACTTATCTTCCGATGTTGATCACAAGACTTTGCTTTTGGTTTTTTCGGTATGGCAACAAAAGTTGACTCTAGCCAGTCTTCAGGAAACTCCCCGCTGTTATAAATATTGTTAAAGAATCTGACGAGTGAGTCTAGAAATTGACAGTTTGTTTCGCACAGCATTTTCAATACTTCCCCATATACGTTATCGTTGCCTGGTCTTTTGTTATTTTTAAGACCCTTTATAGCATTCTCCACTTCTGATTTTATAATAGAAGGGCCAGTATCATCAATCCTCAGTGTATACCCACCAGGACGGTCATCATTAAACAGTTGTTCCACATAAGTTTCCCAAATTCTAACTATCTATCTAATTAGCCTTTTTCGGTCCATCTTTAGACATAAGCCTCCCCAATCCTTTTCCATTCTTCTCTGTCTGTCACTACAGTCATTCACCTAGAGCCCACGTGCTTCTTGATATGATCTGGCCATCTTATTTGGGGCCTTCCTCTGCTTCGTTTATATTCCCATGGTCTCCAACTTATAAGAATTTTGTTCCATCGGTCTTCTTTTTATCTTATATTGTGTCCGGCAAATCTCCATTTCAATTTTGCAACTTGTTTGCTTTTGTAAATGTCCACGTTTGGGAACCATAAGTAAGAACAGGGAGTACGCATTGATTGTAAACGTTGGTCTTAAGATGCTGTGGATATCTGTTGTTTTTAAGAATGTGGCTTAGTTTGCCAAATGCTGCCCATGCCAGTCTAACTCGTCTTTTTATCTCTGCTGTTTGGTTTTCTTTGTTAAGTTTTATAGTTTGTCCCAGATATATATAATCCTGAACTTGTTCTATTTCATCTTGTCCGATTCTCATTGTGATGTCTTCATCTGTACTTGTTATGGTTTTGGTCTTGTTGTAATTCATATTAAGGCCTATATTTCCAGCTTCTACGTCCAGTTCTTTCATCATTTCAAATAATTCTTCTTTTTTATCGGTATAATATTTAAGAAATGTAAATGGATTAAAAACTTACTGATTTACTTATAAATAATTGTGGATTTCCATCTCTTCCTCTTCTTCTGTGTGAGATTCATTATTCGGTCCAATTGGAATGATTATAGATTGACAAAGTCCTTCCATGTTATTATCAACAGTCGTCCACAATGTTTCTTTTTTTTAAGTAGTTTACGGCGTTATCTTTCGTTACATTTTTCTGGAATTTAATAAAAGTTGTTTGACATGATGGTGGTTAAAGGCTGGTTATGGAGCTCATTGGTAATATGAGATATCGACTCTTATATTGCAATAAAACTCTGAGAAATGTAAACCCGTTTCTCAACGAAAGGGTTGCGGGTTCTGGAAACAAAACTCGGCTCTGCCAGTAAATCCTACTTCACGTCCTCGAAGACATATATGTCGCGTGACCAATGGGTATATGGCGTATAATGTATGTGCGTTATATAGCAGCTGATAGAGGGTGAAAGGCGAGTTTCTGGCACCTTAAAACTGGAACATGTCGACTAAGGGAAGAAACCTCAACAGAAAATCCTGTTCCTCCAAGCTTGGGGGTTGGAGCGATGGGCCAGTCCCTCATTATCTGGAAAAAAACTCATTTGACTAAAAATTCTAACGCCAAGCCTCGGAATATGGATGGAAACTTACGACGACGACACCTGGCAAAGAAAAGCACTTTGATAATTGGTACTTGGAACACTCAAGGCGTGACTCACAAGACAACGGAAATTTTAACTGAAATGACGAAGCAAAAAATGGACATCATAGTGCTCTCTGAAACCAAAAAAAAGGCCAAGGCAATGAACAGATAAAAGACTACATTCATGTATGGTCTGGAGTAGAGAAACACGTACACGCTAAATCATGGGTCTCAATTCTTATAAAAAAAAAATGTTAAAAAAATATAAAAAGACTATGCGGAGATCTCTGAAAGAATTCTTACAATGACTGTTACATTGTACGACATCGAAACAATAGTTGTTGGAGTTTATGCGCCAACAGACGATTCAAATTAACAAGTTAAAGATTCCTTTTATAAAGAGTTATCAAACATTTGTGATAAAATTAAAAGTCATTAAGAAATAATACTGTTAGGAGACCTAAATGCCAGAGTAGGTTCTTAAATAGCCGATGATGTGGTGGGACGGCAAGGAGAAATAGTTAAAAATGGTTCAGGGGATAGCTTAATTAAGTTCTGTCAACTTTTTGGTTTAAAATAATAAAAACCCAATTCCAACATGAAGATATTTATAAATACATTTGAGAACGACCTTCACTCCAACAGAAGTCGATCATAGACTATATAATAATGAGAAAAAAATCAAAATTTAAGTGCCAAGACCGCAGAATAAAAAGAGGATCTAACTGTGGAACAGATCACTACTTTATCTTAGCTAATCTTTTGTGTCTCTTTAAACAATACTACAAACAGAACACCGAAACTAAGAGAAACAATAGAACGCAGTACAAAACAGAGATATATAAATTGCACCTTTTATTTTAACCAAGTATTAAACATATTTTTCAATCTAGATTAAAAAGAAACTAAATGAGATGGATAGAAATATTGATGTAGAACAAGAATACAACAACCTTAAAACGATAATAAAAAAATTGCTTATGAAGTATTAGAAACACAGAAGAACGACAAAAAACAGCACGAACTACTATGGATGACAGAAAATATATAAAAGAAAATGGCTAACAGATAAAACATCTAGCAATAGAGTAACGTATCAAAGGAATGACGGAGAAGTACGCAATCAAATAAAGGTAGCAAAAAAACAATTTCGGGGAACAAAAATGTCTCCAAGTTGAAAATTTAATTGGTGGTTCTCAGACTACGGTAGCATGGAGAACTATCAGTAATCTAAAAAAATACCCATAACTCCTTAAGCAACTTAATTCCTATAGAAAAGTGGGAAAATCACTATAAAAATTTACTCCAGATTGGAATATATGGGAGAGGAATACAATATGGAGAGACAAACAAATAGTAATATTAACACTACTAACAACGAAGTCCGTACTTGTTAATTAAAACGAAAAACGGGCGATCTCCAGGACCACCATGTGTCCATCTTTAAAAAGGTTAATCGAAAAGATCCTAACTGCTATAGAGGATTAAGTATCCTACCAACTTTAGGGAGATTCGTAAAATAGTTTCGAAACACAATTCAGATTTCTGCTTATAATCTGAGCCTTTTAAAAATTGCAAGGCAAAAAGACGTTGATAAAAGATGTTAAAAGGAAAATGGGGAATCTAAAATTTGCATTCACGACATGTCTTTTACAACTAAGCAGAAATCCTTAGCGAATTGTGCTTCTAATACTTACACAGAGTAGATCCGAAATAAAATGAAAAAGACTATGAAGTACTATGTGAACTATCTGAAGAAGATGTGAGTACTAGAAGCACAATTCGCTAAGGATTTCTGCTTAGTTTGTAAAAGACATGTCGTGGAATGCAAATTTTAGATTCCCCATGTCCCTTTTAACATCTTTTATCAACGTCCGTTTGCCTTGCAATTTTTAAAAGGCTTAGATTATAAGCAGAAATCTGAATTGTGTTTCGAAACTATTTTACGGATTTTGTAATTAGATGTCGCTATCGCGTCCGTATTGAAGCCATTTTATTGTTGCTTCTTAAAAGGCAGAAAATATTGATTTTTCACGTTGAGAACTCCTATGAATAGATGTTCTGATGAGACCTATTAGGTCGAAATACGTATCAACAGATACATAGGAATTGTTTGCGTTAAATCAAATATTTGCTGTCTTTTTCATTTCATTTTAGGGAGATTGTTTGGAAAGATAATAAATGAAAAAATACAAGATGATGTAGGATATCTAATTAGCGAAGATCAAAGTGGATTTACGCCTGGTAGATCTTGTAATGATAACTTGTTTATACTGGAACAATTAATAGAAAAAAAATTAGCGGTTGGTACCGAAGTACATCTAACCTTCATCGACATGGAAAAGGCGTATGATACAGTTCCAAGACTTAAATTATGACAAGTTTTACAACAATCGGCATTAGTCTGTACCTTTTAGGAATAATCACAGAAGTATACAGGGATAACACTACTTACCTAAAAATTGGAAATAGACTATCAGAACCAATAAAAGTAACTAAAGGACTAAAACAAGGATGCAGTATGTCACCCTTACTGCTTAATCTATATATTGAGGTAGCCCACCAAAATTGGAAAAACCACTGCCAGGGAATGGGAATCCCCATAGCAAATAACGTACTATTCTCCCTGACCTTTGCGGATGACCAAGTCGTCCTAGCTCAAGATTCTTATGATCTAGAAATCTTAATAAAGCATCTATACAGAACATCTTTCGAAAAAATAAAAAAACTGCTTTGTGATTTTCGAATAAAACTCGAAATTCGACTACGTTTATTAAAATGCTACGTCTGGTCGACTCTTCTATATGCAGTTGAAACGTGGACCCTTAAAACATCAACCGTAAATAAATTGGAGGCCTTTGAAATGTGGATCTACCGGAGAATGCTCAAAATTTCATGGACATCGCATACCTCAAACGAAGAACTGCTGCATAGAATAGGCAAGGAAAGAGAACTTTTTAACACAGTAAAAGTTAGAAAAACATCATACCTAGGCCACATACTGAGAAATAATAAGTACCAATATGCCCAACTTATAGTGAAATAAAAAATCGAGGGAAAGAGAGGCCTAGGAAGGAAAAGACTATCGTGGCTCAGAAACATCCGAAAATAGACAGGGCTAAATTTTGAACAGCTAATAAAAACAGCTGAAGATAGAGAAGAGTTTAAAATTGTAGTAGCCAACCTCCATTGAGGAGAGGGCACTTTAAGAAGATCTATACAGAGAATATTTAAAATGGGAGTTACAAGTCAGCATGAAGAAATAAGAATATTTAGTTACCAATTCAGATGCAAGGTTTGATCAATTGAAATGTCAAATGTTGATAGTTCACATTTCTTTCCTAGATGGCGTCGTTAGTTTACTGGACAAACGGAGTGACTTGTCATAATAGCCTTTTATATAGATAGATGTGCCAAACCTAATGAGTGATTAAATATCAATCTACTTATAATATAAATATGACTAAAAAACCTGTAATAAATTTCCCGTAAAATCGATTATTTTATATTTCTAGACTAAGTTAGTAAAATCTGATAATAAAATAGTACACATTATTTTTTAATACCCACTGCCTATTCTTCGGCATACTTACTACTAGAGTTGCTTGGTTTGGTCAGGACAAATAGTTAATTAAAGTCGTCAATGCAATATATCTGTCATAAATAAAAGCCAGTTATCAGTAAAACGTATTTATTGACTCACTTTTATCATGACACCTAATAAATACAGTATCTATCAATTGAAAACAGGTTTATTTGTTGAGATCAACATTCTAAAAAGATATGGTAATAGTTCTATTGTGCGTTAAGATAAATATATCAATTATAAGATTAACACCATAATGAATGCTACAATAACGATCTAGATAATATAAGTATATATAAAAAACTATATAAGGTACATACTGAAACGTTTTTAAGTCAATATTTCTAATCTTATAATCTAACGATATTTGTGTATAAGACGGAAAGGTAGTAGCTTAAAACTACAGTAATATGTTATATATTATTTTGTTAATTAACAAAAGTTATACATATTAACATATCGACAAGAAAACATGCTTCATCAAACAGTTGTAAAGGTAGTTGGCTACACATTAGCCGCAAGCTTGACACATAAGCATTAGCAGTAATAATTATATTAACACTGTAGAATAATTTTAAGCAAGCAAAATTTTAATTTCGTATAAATCGCATAATGATGAACAGCATTTAAACCACGCAAGCTTGTGCACTTCGCACTGCACGTGTGTAGAACTTGTTTGCCAAGAACTTGTTCAAAAAAAATGTAAATCGTGCATTTTTATTAACTTTTCATAGTAGGCCTAAAAGCTCCAGATGGTCGTGAGTGTGTCTGGCGAAGGCGAGGAGAAAAGTTTGCCAGCTGCAATATTTCTGCTAAAGTACCTTTTAGTGGTGGCTCTAAAATGTTTTGGGGGAAATTGTTTTGAGGCTCAATCGGAGTTGTTCCCTATACGTACAAGGTCTATAAATACCCATTATTACTTAGACAACATTATTGTCGAACATATTGTAACGTCTTTTGCTCCGTTTCTTGGACCTAATTTTTCATTCATGCAAGACAACGCTCGTCCTCATGTGGCTCGACCGGTTATTGGCTACCTAAATTATGTTAATATTCCATTATTAGAGTGGCCACCTAACAGTCCGGACATAAATCCTATTGAGCATCTATGGGACTATCTCAAAAAAAAATTCGAAGTCGTAGACCCCCTATTGCCAATCACAACCAACTCATTGAGGCTGTTATTTTGATATCAACATTTGATGTCAAGCATACCTCAAACGCATAAATGCAGTCAAAATAATTAGAAGAGGACCTACACGGTATTATTTTAATAGGACTGCGCCCTTTACCAGTCAAATATTTATATTAGTCAACTGATCCTTTTTATAATAATCCTGTTATCTCAGCTTTTACAATAGTTAGGTTCAAAAAATTAATAGAAAATATCCATCTAAATGACAATTCAGCAGCTGCAGAGAGAGGTATACCTAACAGTCAGACCTAATCGCAAAAGTTTACCTGATTTCATGAGGAAAAAGCAAACCATAAATGAAAAACTTCAAAAGAATAAATTCTATTGATTGAGCAGTAGCTCAATAACAGCAAGAAAGTGGTTGGATACCAAAGAGGTCACGGATATTACAACTGCTAATCCACCACAGGAAATAACCATGATAAAATGTACACAAAGAAATGACACAAAGAAAGATATAATGTGCCCAAAAGTTATTGCAGATTATACACTAAACATGGGAAGTGTTGATCACTTTGACCAATTTATAGTGCATCATAACCCATAAGTAGGAAGTCTAGAAAATCGTGGATGAGATTATTATTTCTTTTAGATGCAAGTTTAATTAATGCATATATTATGTACACAAGAATTCATGATCAAAAAAATACTTCCCACAAGGATTTTGGGCTTTGCCTTGGAAGAGCTCTTATAAGTGACTTTACAGTAAAGTCATCTCGACTTTACTCGACTGGTGTTCCAGACGAAATTCAGCTGAGAAATGTAGTACCACATTTACCAGATGTTCAAAAAAATTATACACGATGCAGATTTTGCTCAACAAAAAAAAAAGAAGAAAAACGAACTAACATGATATGTTAGTTCGTTTTTCGTTCGTTCATCTGGTAATAATTACATATATATATATATATATATATATATATATATATATATATATATATATATATATATATATATATATATAAGGTTCTTGAACTCCTAAGTGGAGCATAGAGCTTCAGTGAAAACGCGCCATCGGGTTCTATTTTGCGCTAAGGCCTTCACCTCATTCCAAGACTTTCCTTGTTTTCTTATCTCGTCCATGATGGATCTTCTCCAAGTTTGTACTGGGCGACCTTTTTTTCGTTTTCCTTGGGGATTCCACTCTAGGGCAGTCTTTGCAATACTGGAGTTATTTTTTCGGAGTGTGTGACCGATCCAACCCCACTTTCTGGACTTTATTTCATTTACTACCCTCTTTTGTTTGGTTAGGTGTAGTAAATCTTCGTTTCTGATGATGTTAGGCCAGAAAATACGAACAATTCTTCGTAGACATTTATTAACAAAGACCTGCAGTTTGTCTGTAAGGGTTTTTGTCGCTTTCCAGGTTTCACATCCGTAAAGTAGTACAGACATGACATTTGACTGGAATATGCGGATCTTTGTCCTCGTAGTGTAGTCTCCAGACCTCCAAACAGGGTTGAGCATGCTGAAAGCTTGTTGCGCTTTTCGTATCCTCATACGAATATCGTCTTCTGTACCTCCGCTTTCTGTTATGACACTTCCAAGATACGTAAAGTTTTCCACATTTTCAATCTGCATGTTATTAATGGTGAATAGCGTGTTGTTTCTTGCATTTATTCTCATGGATTTGGTTTTACCAATATTGATTTTCAAACCTATTTTATTGGCTTCAGTGGAAAGTGTTTCCAATTGGTCAGCTACATCTTGGAACCTTTGTCCTAACAGGCAGATATCGTCGGCGTATTCTAGATCGCTTAGGCGTGTGGTTAACGTCCATTGTATCCCTCTTGTGTCAGAGTCTAGTTTGGAGAGAACATAGTCTAGAGCTATGTTAAAAAGAAACGGAGAAAGCACGCATCCCTGTCTGACTCCAGTAAGTACGTCAAATTCATCACTGTTGATCCCATTGTGTGTCACGCTGCATTTCGCTTCAGTGTACAGTAACTTTATAATGGAAATTATTTTATGCGGGATGTTTCTTAGCTCTAAAATTTTCCATATCGCATCATGAGATAAGCTGTCAAAAGCACGCTCGAAATCAACAAAAACCATGTACAGGGGTGTGTTCCATTCAACCGATTGTTCCATTGTTAGCCTCACAGTATTAATGTGGTCTATGCAGGAGGATTCTGGTCTAAAGCCTACTTGATTAGCTCGAAATTCAACCTTGTTTGTTAATCTTTTAAGTATGATGGTCGTGAAGATTTTATTTATGGCGGTAAGCAAGGTTATTCCTCTCCAATTTTTGCATAGTGTGAGGTTGCCCTTTTTTGAAAGCTTAATAATGATGCCTTTTTTCCAGTCCGCTGGAATGCGGTTTGTTTCCCACACCTCTCGGATTATGGGGAGCAAAAGTTCAGCAGTTAGATGCGGATCAGTTTTAAGTATTTCGGCAGCAATGTTATCGATTCCCGGAGACTTGTTATTTTTCAGAGATTTGATAGCTGTTATTATCTCTGTTTTGGAAGGGGCGTCGCAAGATATACGCAAGTCTATATTCTGTGGATTTTCGACAATTTCATCTGCGTTATCCCTGGGCGTGCCTAGCATCTCCTGAAAATGCTCTTTCCGTCTCTCTATTTGGCCATTTGTTATAGTAAGTAATTCTCCTGTCTTGGATCTTACGACGTTTGAACAGTTGGGCCCATTTTTTGTTAGACGTCTAGTAATTTGGGATAGCTCTCTAGTTCTATTGTGTTGTGCAGCTATTTCGGCTTGTTTTGCCAGTTCTTCAGCCCATCTTCTTTTGTCTCTTCTTGCATTTCTTTTAACTGCTTTATTTATTGTTTCATATTCTTGTTGTCTTTATATCTTATGTAAAATATCTTTTTTTTGCTGTTTTCTTTCTTCGATAAGATTCCAAGTTTCATCTGATATCCATTCTTTTTTATATATATATATATATATATATATATATATATATATATATATATATATATATATAATAATTACATATTATGTAGTTATTGTCAAGTAGCTCTATGCCCAAAAAAATGTTTTAAATCATCTTACACTGCTGTACTTGAGACCTAAATTAGTTTTGTCACCCATGTATGCATTTTTGAATTTTTTTAATAAATAAATTGTTTCACAAACTGTACAAGGGTTATTTATTTCCCACCTACAAACATTTTTAAGGATCAACGGTAAAATAGTTTCCACCATTTTTTTTTATTACTTTTTCAAATTATTTTTTATTTCAACAAAAATATGTTTTATTTACCATGTAGATTACAAATTAGAACTTATTAAGGGTTAAAATGGATAGTTTTATTTTATAAGTAATAGAATAATTCAGAAAATGTGTATATATATTACCTATTATTCCTGTTTCTAAGTTGAACTCAGTTATATATCCTACTTCATAAATTCACTGTATTTGCCATATTATAGTATTTATAGAACTCTCGCAAGTCTAATGTGTATAACTTTTGCTAATTGAAATTTTTATTTTAAGTAAACGTTATGTAGAAAATTATTTATGTTTAAATATGAATAAAATCTTTTATATACTAACCAATATGGACGAATAATTTAATATAATTTATTCTAATTATATTCAAGGAGGGAATAAAATATAGGCAAGCTTTTCCGTACTGAAAATATAGAATGTCTAGATATGGGTAATAAATGTGTTCCTTAAGTCAAACCAATTCAAATCAATATTGATTTCTGCTAAATGTATAAATTACTTGGACGAATATTTCAATTGCCTTTAATAAATAAATTGTTATGTTAAGTCCAGCTCTGGCGTGAAAAGTTTTAAGCTTGTATATATCTAATCCACCCTTACATTAAATATTAATAAAAAAACTCATGTTATTATAAAATTTGTAAAGATTTGCTAATCAAAATACATATTTTTAAATTGTATTAAACTACATATTTTATAGAACAAAATGTCACACAAAAATAAGTAAACTTTAAAATTTGAATAACAATTAGAATCATTCTATATAAGAAATATATTTCTGCCGTTCCGATTCTATAATATGAGATAAATATACCTGTTTAATGTAACTTGTTTCTAATATATAGAGTATAGAAAAATTTATTTTTACAAAATTAGTAGTAATAGCAAGTTGTAGTTAAAATATGTCTGCACTTCTATCTTTTTTTTACAGTTGTCTTTGATGAAGAACTTATAAAGGTTATACCATCAGAAACTAATTATTGCAAAAATTGCATTTGTAAACTCGTTATAATTCATTGGAGCGAGGTGTACTAATTTGTGAAACCAAGAACCATTCCACAGCGCTCCATTGTTCTAGACCATCCCTTTCTCCCCTTGTAACGATGTTTTGATCGTTTAACAGTTCGAAGCGTGGGAGTGTCGATATTTGCGCATCCACTTCTACAACGAGACGACGAAGTGGGATTCGGAGCTGGAAGAGAAATCGCTGGAAATAACTTTCAAGATTCTGGATTAATCGCTAGGGGGCGTAACCTGCGAAGAAAATTTTGAAAACCAGTTTTTTGGGAAATATGTCCAATTATACCAAGTGTTAAATAAGTAAACTAGAAAGGGGCATAAATTCTGCACAAAGTTGTTCAAGTACTTTTTTTTATTTTTTCAAATAAAGGGTGGGGGAGAGTGGGAAAGTATTTGCGGATAAATACCTATAACTTTGGTTTGGTCCAACCGATTTTAATAAAATTAGTGTCATTAGAAAGAGTATGGATAAATCAATTTACATCTACTATAAAATACTTGCATTTAGTTTTCATAGTCGTAGGTAGAGGGGACTTTCAAATAAAAAAAATTAAAATTTGTTTTTCTTCAAAATTTTTAATAGAAACACCTATTTATTGTAAATTATATTGGAACTGGAATATACTCGTAACAAAATGGAGCAAACCGCATGTTAATAGCTTTTGTTGAACTCGAGATATGAATAAAAACTCATAAACATAAGTAAGTATAGTATTGACACACCCTGTATTATAAATTACATTAAAAAATAAGTCAGTAGATATTTTCAAATTTTTTTATAGCAGAAGAATCTTAATGTTGATACCTATTTTGTAAAAAATAGTTTTTTCGAAACTAAGTAGGCTACGACAATGAATTTGACGGGGAGTTCATATTGTTTATTTATTGACAGCAGTCAAAACATTGTTAAGAAGTGCTATATTATAATTAGAATTAAAGATTGCACTTTTTTCAATAGATATTAATATTGGTAATATTAGTAATTAATTATCAGTACAAATAATTCGTGATGAGTATATCAAATTGTATGATATGATTGGAGTTTATTTCGAATATCACCAAAATGCCGCTATTGCCTCACGTATATATTTTGTAAGATATCGTGACAGGAGACATTATGGCAAAGAAGTATTTGAAAGAAAGGCAAAAAGATTAAGAGAAACTGGTAGTTTTTCTCGTCCTTGTTTTAAACGACGTAGTAGAGTTATGACCGAAGATAATTCAATCAATGTTCTTGCTTTAATTCAACAGAATCCACATATAAGTAGTCCGAAATCTCTACTTCTTTGCCACAATATCTCCTGCCAGGATATCTTACAGAATATATACGTGAGGCAATAGCGCCATTTTGGTGATATTCGAAATAAACTCCAATCATATCATACAAGTTGATATACTCATCACGAATTATTAGTACTGATAATTAATTACTAATATTACCAATATTAATATCTATTGAAAAAAATGCAATTTTCAATTCGAACTATAATACCTATAACACTTCTTAATAATATTTTGACTGCTGTCAATAAATAAACAATATGAACTCCCTGTCAAATTCATTGTCGTAGCCTACTTAGTTTCGAAAAAACAATTTTTAATCATATGAAATAACAATGGTCAAAATAGGTATCCACATTAAGAGTTTTCTGCTATAAAAAATTTTGAAAGTACCTACTGACTTATGTTTTAATTTATTTTATAATACAGGGTGTGTCAATACTATACTTACTTATGTTTATGCGTTTTTATTCATATCTCGAGTTCGATAAAAGCTATTAACATGCGGCTTGCGCCATTTTGTTACGAATTTAATCCAGTTCCATTATAATTTACAATAAATAGGTATTTCCATTAAAAATTTTGAAGAAAAACAAATTTTAATTTTTTCTGTTCGAAAGTACCCTCTACCTACGACAATTAAAACTAAATGCAATTATTTTATAGTAGATGTAAATTAATTCATCTACACTCTTTCTAATGACAATAATTTTGTTAAAATCGGTTGATCCAAACCAAAGTTATAGGTATTCATCCACAAATACTTTCCCACTGTCCCCCACCCTTTATTTGAAAAAATAAAAAAAAGTACTTGAACAACTTTGTGCAGTATTTATGCCTCTTTCTAGTTTACTTATTTAACACTTGGTATAATTGGACATATTTCCCAAAAAACTGGTTTTCAAAATTTTCTTCGCAGGTTACGCCCCCTAGCGGTTAATCCAGAATCTTGAAAGTTATTTCCAGCGATTTCTCTTGCCCACTTTTACTAAGGAATTTTTTCTCCTAAAGTTATAACATGAATAGTTTCTGATTTATAGCCGAGAGATCGGCTTATTGGACCACCCGGTACATTAGAGAAATAAATCCAAATCATGCTTCAATGAAATATAAAAAATATAAATATTTCAGCCAAGTTAATACTTTTTCTTAATACTGACAATATAAAGACCATTGTTTTTAATTTATTAAAATAATTTCATACAAGAATCTTTAAATCTAATGAGAAACAATAAAATTAACATTTCTAATAGTGTAAGGATGAGCAGACAAAATTTTAACCACACATCTGCATTATATTGGACAATTAGATCTATATATTCTAATTCAATGATATATGTTAATAGAAAACATTTTTATATTATTTGTTAATGACAACTTTTTGATTGCTTTACTTTTTATTTGAGTAAGTCGTATATAAGTACAATACCACTGACAGTTGGTGATTTTAAACAGTATAACAAACTCCATCACCATTTTCTCATGGTATTACTTTCCTGGTGAAACTTTCTATGTATATCGCTGTCCTAAAAACCTAATGGACATTACATTTTAATGGCTATAATGTATAAGACTTTTTTAATTTTCCATTCTATCATCTTTTCGAAGACGTATACTCGTAGTAGCAAAATCGGTATCATTTCGTTCCTTCTATAATATCTAATTTAAAAAACTGACACTTGCTTGGGAGACTCGGAAGTATCCGTTGAGAGACAAGTCGGAATTGTGTTCGACCATTTTCCGTTCTTCAAACATTTCAGCATTGCTGCACCCTTCAGTTGGAGTCCCTCTTCGCACGTGAACGTTATGTTTTCGCCAATTTTGTAAAAGAATTTCACGGAAGACATCCTGCCGCTTATGGTAGTGCCAGGGTAGGAGCATGCTTGCACACCTGAAGAAAAAAAAACTTAATTTTTGGTAGTGTATCCTTTAAAAAGTTGAAAAGTTCTGCACCGATTAAACTCAAATTTTAACAATATGCAATTAAGGATACTATCTTATCTTTGGAAAAAATCACCACTACGTTACCCGCAAACAAGCCGCGGAATGGATGGCTATTAAGAGGTTATAGGTCTTTTATTCTAATCTTCAGGACAAAATTAACGCACCACTCATATTTTTCTTAATAATCTTTATTTATTGATAATTTACTGTACGACAAGTTGCCTATGGACATTGTTTGACAGTGAAGTTATTATGTAAGCTAATAATAGTCTTGTTTTAACAATAATTTGTATTAAACTTCGTGTTAGACTAAAAGTGAGTTAGACTTTTTATAAAAGTGCAAGCATGTTTGGAAGTTCATTTGCATAAAAATCAAATAAAAAAATGAACCGCCAAAGAAATTTGTCAATGGAGGAGGCAGTGCGAGTATCGACTCTCCTAGATGAAGCATATTCAATGCGATACGTTGCAGATTCGTTAGGAAGACATCATTCCAGCATCAGTCGCAAGCTAAGGCGATATAATGAAACAGGGTCATGCCATCGAAGATCAGGGCAAGAGCGAAAACGTTGAACTAATCAAAATGATGGAATCTACGACATAAGGACGCGGAAAACAGGACGCGAGACCAAAGGACGCGGAAAAAAGGACGCGCGAAAAAAGGACGCGCGAAAAAAGGACGCGTGGAAAAAAGGACGCATATTATTATAAATATTATAAATTATACATATTATAAATAGTTTATTTCAATTGACATTAGCCATTACCCCCTTTTTATCCCCATATGTTATTACAGAAAATTATTCTACCTAACCTAAAATCATGTTTTTTTTTTTTCATTTCTCGCAGTGTATGTGGCGCCATATTCAAAGTGCCGGATTGCAACGTAGATATATTGAGAATCCTGACTTCGCCCTTCACCTAAGACAATTGCGTTTGTTCCAGACAACCATGTAGTCAGAGTGTATGAGGAGTTGCTTAATAGCGATTTTTATACAAAAAATGAAGAACTACTAGTGCCGCTGATTAATTACTTTGAAGACACTTGGATAGGGAGATTAGCTAGAAGAGGAAATCGAAGACAACCCATTTTTTCAGCAAATGTATGGAATTGTTACGATTTGGCAGACCAAGATATACCTCGAACTAATAATGCTGTCGAAGGATGGCACAACAGCTTTTCTTCTCTTCTCAATAGTGTACATCCGAATCTTTGGAAATTTATTAATTCTCTAAAAAAAGAATATGATTTAAATGTTTTGAAAATAGAGCAGTACATTTCGGGCAATGTACCTCCACGCAAAAGAAAATATCAAGATACAGCAAACAGGATAAGGGCTATTGTTGCCGATTATGCTGACAGGCCAACTTTAGAATATTTGAGAGGCATTGCTCACAATTTTCAGTTGCAAACATAAAAAAAATACAAAAAAAATTAATATCAAAAATAAAACAAAAAAAAATAAAATGACAACTTAAATGACAATGAAAAAATAAAAAAAAACTTGTAAACACGCCAGCTTCTGCTGCCAGTTCTAAGCCTGGATAAAGAAGTGTGAAGGCAAGTTTTTTTAATATAAATATTTTTCACTTTTTACTTTTACCGTAACCGATTTTAGGTTAGGTAGAATCATTTTCTGTAATTATATATAGGGGATAAACGGGGGTAATTGCTTGTCAATTAAAATAAACTATTTATAGTTTTTCATTAATAATATGCGTCCTTTTTTCCACGCGTCCTTTTTTCCACGCGTCCTTTATTCGCGCGTCCTTTTTTGCGCGTCGTTTTTTATGCGTCTTTTTTCCGCGTCCTTTTGTCGGTATACCAAAATGATGATCGGTTTTTGAGACAATGTGTTCTCAGAGATAGGAGAGTCACAAGCAATTTCATCTCGATATCATCTCGAACAGTCAGAAGACGTTTACATGAAGCAGAATTGAGCAACAGGAAACCGGCCAAAAAACCATTGCTTACCAGAGAACACAGAGTTCAGGGATGAAATTTTGCAAGATTGCATCAAAATTGGACCATCGATGATTGGAAACAAGTTCTTTTCTCCGATGAGACTAGAGTAAGCCTAAAAGCTCCAGATGGTCGTGAGCGTGCCTGGCGAAGGTGAGGAGAAAGGTTTGTCAGCTGCAATATCTGTCCTAAAGTACCTTTTGGTGGTGGCTCTAAAATGTTTTGGGGGGCAATTTGTTTTGAAGCTCGTACGGAGTTGGTCCCCATACGTACGAGGTCTATGAATGCCCATTATTACTTAGACAATATTATTGTCGAACATGTAATGCCTTTTGTTCTGTTTCTTGTACCTAATTTTTTATTCATGCAAGACAACGCTCGTCCTCATGTGGCTCGACAGGTTATTGGCTATCTAAATGATGTTGATATTCCATTATTAGAATGGCCACTTAACAGTCCGGACGTGAATGCTATAGAGCATCTATGGGACTTTAAAAAAAAAAAGATTCTAAGTCGTAGACTCCCTATTGTCAATCACAATCAACTCATTGAGGTCGTTATTGAAGAATAGGAGAATATTCCGCAAGCTTTTGTTGAACATTTGATATCAAGCACGCATTAATACTCCAAGAACAGACGTTTGCTGAAAATGTTTAGAGCTTAGAGAACGAATTAAATACAAGAAAAATTAAACTAATGACTAAAAAATGGCTCCACAAACTTCGAGCGAAAGCATTTTCAAGAAAACAGAGAAAACCTAGTCACTTTGTCGTTTGACTAGGTTTTTTAAACAAAAAAATTTAATTTTCCCCAAAGTTCCTGATCAAAGTGCTTATTATTCAAGGCAACTTTATTTGTATAACTTTACTGTTGTTCGAGGTCATGTTTGGCAAATCACCAAATGAAATTTCCTATGCAGTCTTTCATCGACTCAATGACACTGATTTTGGTTACATATTAAATAAGGCACAAATAGTCGCCGATGGATGCAATGTCCAAAATAAAAACTCGATAATTACTGGTATGTGCTGCAAATGGTTATTCAAGAACGCATCACCAAATGTTAAATTACTTGAGTTAGTTTTTCCCGTAGTTGGTCACTCATTCTTTCTATCCGATAGAGTTTTCGGTCAAATTAAGAATTCAAAAAAAAAACTGAGTTTCCAGCTGTTCTCCGTGCGTAGAGGTTTTCTCCGCGGCTCTGGAACTCAATTTTTTTGCAATGTATGTTACCTGAAGTCATATTTAATTTAATAATGAACATCACAGTTTTTTAACAGCAAGATGTATAATTTTTTACAACTATATGTAATTTAAAGGGTTTTTACCCATGTATTTTTGGTGGCTTAGGCATTTTAACCTGGCGATTTTAAACTTGATGATGGACTGTTTAGTCCGAAAACGTTTGTTTTTTTGATGTAGCCCTATTAAGGGTTTTTTAAATAAATATACCCAATTACGAAGACTAACCTCTTTTTTTGTGATACGTGGTATACAGCGAGCTACAGGAATTGTTTTCCTTGTGGATTAAATTAAGAATAAGTTGCGAAAACGAAAAGTAGTAAAGACACCTGGCGAATACAAAGAAATTATATCCGAATTTTCTACGGTCGTTGATATGAAACAAAGCTGTGTTTATGATTGGAAATCTGCTGTTCAAGAAGTTCTTAAACCAGTTGGGGCATGGGGTTTTCAGTTAAAGGAATGTAAAAGATACATTTTAAAACGATGTAAGACAGGAAATGATTTAATATGATGTAAACTTTATTACAAAAACAATTTCGGATCTTTTGAAAATATCACACAAAAAGGCAAACAGATTATCATGATCAATCCAGAAAAACTTATCCTCGTTGCTTTCAAAGTAAGTAATGTAAAACTGCGTGATGTGCGAAATCTTTTCACCAAACATTTTTGTTTAGACTGGATACTACTCGATCAGCTTAATTACCATAAAGAGCTTTTTAAACGTTTTGAACAAGAAGCAAAGGGAACTACTTCGAGAATCCTGTTCCAGAGTTGTCTGTCGAAACCTGTGAATTTATATCCGAACTTCCGGATATTTTAGTTTAAAGGATATGTATATAAATTATTATGTATATTAATTAACATATTATATTTTTTTTTTCACTAAGTAACTGACACATTGATTTATTAGTTTCAAAACTGGCAATACCCTTATAGATCATTTCATATCATATCCGTCAATCTCCAAGAATTAAAAATAAAAACGGCAATCTCCAAACTATATTAATAAAAAAAAAGAAATAATTTTTTAAGCTCCTCTTTTTGGACATCCGATCACAAATCAAATTTTATATCATTCTTCATCAGTTTTATTGTTTTTATTTCATTTCAAAGCAACGATTTTGGCAACGAAACATGGATTTCTCCTTTGGGACTTACCACTGGAATACGTAATAAGAAAAACATCAAAAGGTAGAAATAACACACTCATTAATAAATTAATCCAACTGGCAGCATATGCAGATGACATAAATATCATGAGCAGAACCAAAACAAGAGGTGAGAATACGTACACAAAACTTAAATCACATGTTAAACAAATAGGTCTCTCAATGCACACAAAAAAGACTAAAATTCTAGTACAAAGTCAATTGGAGGGAACCAGACGACCCTACCCAACAGTTGACAGCTTAGGAAAGATAGGTAGCATACCTACCTTTCAATACAGCATACTTTGCTATGAACCAGATATTTAAATCACGAGACGTACATCAAAAGACAAAGATAAGAATCTACAAGACCATAATCCGACAGATATTGAGCTATGGATGTGAAAAAAAAACATAGGATGGCTGAATGCTGTAAGAACGTGGTAAATTTCTGCACCAATTAAGCTCAAATTTGACAATATACAATTAAGGATTGTTTTTATCTATTTTTCGCTTCATTGTGATATTATTTCTATGGAATTATCGATAACTTACACTTTGGCATCTTTCCAGACCATCTAGAATTTTCTTGGCAAGCTATAATCGGTTGCCCTTCCATCATATAATCTGGATTACAATTGATCTGCACCACATCTCCCGCTTTGTAGGGACCAGTTCCTTGAATATATCCATTTTCAGGAGCATTTGGATTGTCGCAATGTACCTCTGGAAAAAAACAGTAAAACAGTTTTTTTTTAAATTGTTAAGTATCAGTCATAATATAGAATTTTTCTATCCGATATCTGTAATTACCAATACTTATATCTTCTTTTTTTAATAAATAAATAATGTAAGTAGATAAATGAGTAAACCAGATAGGAGGGAGACTGATTTTCAAATTTGACCCATAAATATCTGCAAAATAATTTATCTACCATTTGTTTCTTCCTAAAATACTCATATCTGGTTTCTCCTTACTTGCTTTTAGGGAAAACTGACCTTCGCAAGTGGGAAACGGTGTCGCCCAATCACCACTAGCCTGGCAGATTGTCTCAGCAGGGCCTCTAAGCCCGAAACCCGAGTCACAGCTGAAAATTGCTCTCCCTCCTACTTCTCTAGATACAACAAGCACTTTCAAATGATCACTAAGCACTACACCAACTTCACCACATTCAATACCTAAAAAAATAAAAACAAGAGCTAGTAATACTGAAAACAAAGAACTAGTTTCTAATTTAAACAATAAAAATTCAATTCAATACCTAAAAAAATAAAAACAAGAACTATTAATACTGAAAACAAAGAACTAGTTTCTAATTTAAACAAAAATTTAATTCAATACCTAAAAAAAATAAAAACAAGAACTAGTCATACTGAAACAAGAAACTAGTTTCTAATTTAAACAATAAAAATTATATATAAACTTTATCAAGACGGAAAATATCACAAAGTTGAAATAATGCAATCATAATATTTACTAAAAAGGGTGGCAAACAACTTAAAAACTATAAATCAATTAGTCTACAATGTCAGGTATACAAACTCCTAAAAAAACTAGTACAACAGACTAATCAAAAATTCTGGTTCTACTAAACTTCACACCAGGCAGGTTTTAGAAAACAATTTAGTAAAATAAATTACATTCAAGACAAAAAATCGTAGAAAAAATTTAAGAATACACCCTGAATGCATGCATTTCATTTGTGTACTATAACACAGCTTGAGATTTCCTGAAACTATATCTTGAAGCTACATGATACTACTAAACTCTTCTTCTTTACGTACTATTTCCACTACCTAGGTTTCGGATCTAAGAAACAAACTTACCGTAAAACGGGATTACCTTGCTCCACATTTGTGTTTTTTTATATATAATTATGTTTATTTACAATCTACATCATTACATAGTCTTAAGTAAATATGTTACAGGTTCTATGCATGAAGTTGTCTGATGATCACCTTATTCTATTTTGGTTTAGTATTGGGCCAGTTCTTGGGGCCAGGTTCTATCTAGTCTTCTTGTGGCTGGACCATTGTTGAATAATTTTCTTACTAGCTCATTTTCATGGTGAATGATACGTTCTTTTTCGGACTCTGTGGCTCGATGGATTTTTTCGCTGATAGAAGAAATCGTAGTGAAGTGTTTGATTACTTACGTACCATGAAGCATCCACTATCGATCTTAGCAGTTTAGACTGGAATCTTTGGATAATATTCAGCGACGTTGGCTTTGCACAGTCCTATAAATGTAGTTAGTAGAACCAAATAGGTTTGAGTACGGCTTTGTATAGAAGAGTTTTGTTTTGGATGTTAAGTTTTGATTTACGTCCAAGGAGCCAATACGTTTGCCGGAATTTTAAGTCGAGATGCCTTCTTTTGGTCTGGATATGTTTCTTCCAAGTGAGACGATGGTCAAGATGGAGGCCAAGGTATCTAGCATCTGTTACTCTTGGTATTCTTACATTTTTCATTCTAACAGGTGCGCATATATTGGGACGGTTGGTAAATATTATTTGAGTTGATTTTGTTTTATTTACTGTTGTTCTGCATTTCGCATACCAATCACTGAGTATGTTCAGATGGTGTTACAGGTTTTGAAAGGATTATATGGGAACTTTATTTACAGTTAGTATTGCTGCGTCATCAGCAAAGGAAGAATAAGTATATCGGCAGTGTAAAGTGAAGAAAGCAGCGGCCCTAGAACACTACCCTGCGGGACTTCGGAGTTGATAGGACAGAGGTTGGATTGTTGGTCTTTGACTTTGACAGAGAAATATCTATGTGATATGAGGATTTAAGTAGAAGGAAATAGGTACTGGATAGTGCTATTTTTACTTTGTAAAGCAGACCTCTGTGCCAGTCTTAGACAAACACTTTTGAGACGTCTAGAAATTCAGCGTTGCAATATTTTTTTTCTTCAAGACTTTTTGATATTTCATTTATCATTTGATGGACTTGTTGGGCAGTGTTGATGTGTTCCCGAAAACCAAATTTATGTTTTGGAAGTAATGATAGACATTTATGATCTGCGTATATTCTTTCTAGCAGCAATCTTTCAAAAACTTGGATCATCAAGCTTTCATTGGGCTCTTTTCGTGGCTTGAGAATCATAATGACTTCAGCAAATTTCTATATTTTTGGAAAGTATGAAAAGCTTAGCATACAGTTAAATATAATTGTTATCAAAGTAATTGTCTTGCGAGGAAGTTGTTTTAGTACTTGTGCCGAGATTAAATCATAACCTAGGGACTTTTGTGAGTTGAGTAAATTTCTTCTTTCTATCTTGATTTCTATAGGAGTAAAACTTTTAATTGGAAGGGACATTTGATATGCTGCGCTAATTAGTTCTTCCACTTCTTTATCAGGGCCCGCTGGCTATGTTTGAAATACGTTCGTAAGATGTTCAGCAAAGACGTCCGCTTTTTCATTGTTGGAACAGGCTCATTCGCCATTTGGTTTACCGATAGGATGAGTAGTTGTTTATGGTTTCTTAAGTCTCTTAGTCGCATTCCATAACGTCTGGTCATTTGCTGTATGAGTTGGCGAATGTGCAGGGGAACATTTGTGGTATGTGTTGGTTTGCGTTCAGTTCGTGGTGTAGATTGCCATGCCGCTTTTTGCACAAGTGTGGTGAAGTATTGAGCTGCTGTATCTATGTCATGTGTAGATTTGATTCGCAAATTAAGATTCGTATAGTAGATCTGGAAGTTTCCTGGGGTCCCTCGGTCAGTACGTAGGGATTCCGTTGGTGTGTCAAATATAGTTGTTTTTATATATGTGTGTGTGGGGAAAGATAATGGCACGGAATCAAGTCCATTTGACACAGAATGTTGTATGTAGAACTTTCCTTATAATGTTATTACAGAGTTGTGGGTTATGCTGTTTTAAATTTCTATTTTTACTTCTTTATAAAATTTACTAGAAGTTCTAAGGTGTTTTTATTGGCAGTTAATAAAATGTTTGATAGATTTAATGGAAGAAAATATTTCATTTTAATGAGTTTGCGAATTAAGTCATCGGATTTTTTAAAATGTTTTTTGCAACCGAAGAATATATGGTTTAGATCTCCGTAAGAGTTCTGATCACAACTATAGGCCGATGACTGTATAATGCCTAGCTTAGCAAGGTGCGATGGAAATCGCCCATGATTTGTTTTAAGTCGAAAAACAGTTGCCGAAAAGAATTTTGAAGTGGAATAGTTGAAAATATATTGGGGTGGAGATGGTAGGGTTGGATGTATTTTAAAATACGTATTTTGTGAGTTTTCTACAACGTTTTCCCACTGTCATTCCCATTTGGACATTATTTTATTTTTTATCAAATTAGAGACGTCTGGTATTGTACAAATATTACAATGAACTCCGTTTTGTACTGCCTCCTTGGCCAAACTATCAGCTTTTTCATTACCTAGTATACCTATATAGATAGGTATATAAGGAATTCGAGAATCTCGAATTAAAAAATAAAAAAAGGCGAAATCCAGAGTGTTGAGAATCTTTTAATAAGAAAACAATAAGATAAGCTGAACAAGAGTATACTGATTATAAAAGTCGTACTATTCCAATCAAAACTGTCGGAGACCCATGCAGGTATGTTTTTATAACCTCAAATTTGGTTAAATATGCAAAACAACAAAAACGCCCAAGACGATTATCTTTAATCCCTTATTGAAATATTGACAGTTGCCCGACGGCGTCCTAGACCAAACACTGAAGATAACAGAAGAAAACCATAAGAATACTGATTTTCGTACAGAGTAACAAGTACCTGTTGACATGAGAGGAAAACAAATAACAGCTAATGCAAAACCTCAAGAAATAGTCAATAGTAGAAAAGTCGATATTGAGTACAAGAGGGTAACGATAGAGGAAAAGATGGGGCATGTAGTTACGTCAACCAAAAAAGTTTTTTGCTAAAATGAATCAGTTAGAGGCTCTTATCAAAGTGGATCCATTAGAAGGAGGAATATGCATTAACCATAACACCTATTCAAGATACATTTTACCTGATTTAACTGACAGTCAGTGTGTTTAACACGCACAATTTAAAAACCGGTAAAAGCTACTTCTATGTGTATCACGAAGGGTTATCACATAATGGATTATATTAAAATATGTATCTGAAGAAGTGAAACAGTTTAACATTTTCTCTGATGGAGCTGGAGATTAAAACAAAAACCACACAGTTTTAAGGTTCGCCAGAGCCTTAAGAGACAGTTTGATAGCCTATTCGTGGTCATTCGTTCATGCCTTGTGACCGTAACTTTGCTGTAGCAAAGAGAACAAGAAGAAAGCTGATAGGTTTTACACATTAAAACACTATGTAGAACTCATTATAACTGGTAGTACTAATAGAAATTTCACTGTCTATCTGATTGAAAATGGTAATAGTATTATCAAAGGTTATAACTGCTGGGGGACTAGATATTATATAAGAAATGTTTTATTACAAGGATCAATAGGTAGGCATATTTCCAAAGAACGAAAGTTTCTTTTTCTATCAGCAAGTTCATGCACTTTTTTTGTAACTCGCAGGCAAAAGGTCAAATTGTTGCTCGTGAATTTATTTGAAGTTTCAACACGCACCAAAGTACAAGGAGAGTCACTGCCTGTCAACTTGGCCTATCTGCATTCAAAGTTCCGATTAAGAAAAAGAAATTAGAACATCTATTGAAATTTGCACCCTACTTGGATGAGAACATTCCTGGATTCAAGATATTTTGATTCCTCATTTACATGGACAATTGCAGAATGTAAACATCAGTCAGAAGAACTTTGATTTACTCTTTTCTATCTTGGTATTTTGTGTTGTATTGTTTATATCATAATAAATAATCCTAAAACAATAATATTGTGTAAAAACCGGATATATCCAATAAAAAAATATTTATTTTCTGTCCTCTCATAGTTGCCTTCATTAAATTTTGTATCAATATTTATCAGTGGTGTATTGCTCTATACAGTGGTAATTAAACTTGTTATAAATATCGGGTAGTTTTCCTTAGAGGAAGTTTTTTCTTACTTACCGCTAACTTGATTTTTGTGACATTTCCGCTTTAACTTGCTCACAGATTCAAATATTCTTAAAGGTTTCAGAGAATAAACAGAATTTTTCAAGGAGAAGATAATGAAAAGCACTACATAAAGCAAAAGAAAAACTAATAAATAAAACATCTACAGGTAGCTAAAATAGATCAACTGATGCATAAAAATAGACTGAATAACATACTTTCACATATAGGGAAGGGCGAGCTCCAATTTCCTGAAGGTAAACATACTACTTCTGGAGCTCCTATCAAAGCATTTCCATTAATGCAGGAAAATTTAAGTCTAGTGTTCATTTTTGTACTCTGTGTGTTAACTGTCAGTCCTCTTCTTTGGGGAACAACTGGGCAATGAATAGCTGAAAAATAATAAATGTAAATAACGTTTGGAATTTTAAAATACAATTTTTACCTTTTACTTCGATTTCTACAGAGTGGGTGTAACGAGCAGGAGTGACGCACGTAAACAAACCAGAGTCATCTTTGGATGCATGAAAGATAGATAATCTGTATTCGAGTTGTGGATCTCGTCCTGGATCTGTACTCCATCCCTCTGGGTATTTTCTATATAATAAAAAAAGTATACTGTAATGAAAAAGACAGCAAATATTTGATTTCACGCAAACAATTCCTATGTCTCTGTTGGTACGTATTTCGACCTAATAGGTCTCATCAGAACAGCTATTAACATGGCTTAAATACGGACGCGATAGCGACATCTAATTACAAAATCCGTAAAATAGTTTCGAAACACAATTCAGATTTCTGCTTATATATATTGATATATTCTGCTTTCTGCTCTGTGTAAGTACTAGAAACACAATCCGCTAAGGATTTCTGCTTAGTTGTAAAAGACATGTCGTGGAATGCAAATTTTAGATTCCTCATGTCTCTTTTAACATCTTTTATCACCGTCTGTTTGCCCTGCAATTTTTAGAAGGCTCAGATTATAAGCAGAAATCTGAATTATGTTTCGAAACTATTTTACGGATTTTGTAATTAGATGTCGTTATCGCGTCCGTATTGAAGCCATATTATTGTTGCTTCTTAAAAGGCAGAAAATATTGATTTTTCACGTTGAGAACTTTTATGAATAGCTGTTCTGATGAGACTTATTAGGTCGAAATACATATCAACAGATACATAGGAATTGTTTGCGTGAAATCAAATATTTGCTGTCTTTTTCATTTTATTTCGGATCTGCTCTGTGTGAGTACTAAAAACACAATTCGCTAAGGATTTCTGCTTAGTTGTAAAAGACATGTCGTGGAATGCCAATTTTAGATTCCCCATGTCTCTTTTAACATCTTTTATCAACGTCCGTTTGCCTTGCAATTTCAGAAGGCTCAGATTATAAGCAGAAATCTGAATTGTGTTTCGAAACTATTTTACGGATTTTGTAATTAGATGTCGCTATCGCGTCCGTATTGAAGCCATATTATTGTTGCTTCTTAAAAGGCAGAAAATATTGATTTTTCACGTTGAGAACTTCTATGAATAGCTGTTCTGATGAGACCTATTAGATCGAAATACGTATCAACAGATACATAGGAATTGTTTGCGTGAAATCAAATATTTGCTGTCTTTTTTATTTTATTTCGGATGTGCTCTGTGTGTGTACTAGAAACACAATTCGCTAAGGATTTCTGCTTAGTTGTGAAAGACATGTCGTGGAATGCAAATTTTAGATTCCCCATGTCTCTTTTAACATCTTTTATCAACGTCTGTTTGCCTTGCAATTTTTAGAAGGCTCAGATTATAAGCAGAAATCTGAATTGTGTTTCGAAACTATTTCACGGATTTTGTAATTAGATGTCGCTATCGCGTCCGTATTGAAGCCATGTTATTGTTGCTTCTTAAAAGGCAGAAAATATTGATTTTTCACGTTGAGAACTTCTATGAATAGCTGTTCTGATGAGACCTATTAGGTCGAAATACGTATCAACAGATACATAGGAATTGTTTGCGTGAAATCAAATATTTGCTGTCTTTTTCACTTTATTTCGGATCTGCTCTGTGTGTGTACTAGAAACACAATTCGCTAAGGATTTCTGCTTAGTTGTAAAAGACATGTCGTGGAATGCAAATTTTAGATTCCTCATGTCTCTTTTAACATCTTTTATCACCGTCTGTTTGCCTTGCAATTTTTAGAAGGCTCAGATTATAAGCAGAAATCTGAATTGTGTTTCGAAACTATTTTACGGATTTTGTAATTAGATGTCGTTATCGCGTCCGTATTGAAGCCATATTATTGTTGCTTCTTAAAAGGCAGAAAATATTGATTTTTCACGTTGAGAACTTTTATGAATAGCTGTTCTGATGAGACTTATTAGGTCGAAATACATATCAACAGATACATAGGAATTGTTTGCGTGAAATCAAATATTTGCTGTCTTTTTCATTTTATTTCGGATCTGCTCTGTGTGAGTACTAAAAACACAATTCGCTAAAGATTTCTGCTTAGTTGTAAAAGACATGTCGTGGAATGCAAATTTTAGATTCCCCATGTCTCTTTTAACATCTTTTATCAACGTCCGTTTGCCTTGCAATTTCAGAAGGCTCAGATTATAAGCAGCAATCTGAATTGTGTTTCGAAACTATTTTACGGATTTTGTAATTAGATGTCGCTATCGCGTCCGTATTGAAGCCATATTATTGTTGCTTCTTAAAAGGCAGAAAATATTGATTTTTCACGTTGAGAACTTCTATGAATAGCTGTTCTGATGAGACCTATTAGGTCGAAATACGTATCAACAGATACATAGGAATTGTTTGCGTGAAATCAAATATTTGCTGTCTTTTTTATTTTATTTCGGATGTGCTCTGTGTGTGTACTAGAAACACAATTCGCTAAGGATTTCTGCTTAGTTGTGAAAGACATGTCGTGGAATGCAAATTTTAGATTCCCCATGTCTCTTTTAACATCTTTTATCAACGTCTGTTTGCCTTGCAATTTTTAGAAGGCTCAGATTATAAGCAGAAATCTGAATTGTGTTTCGAAACTATTTTACGGATTTTGTAATTAGATGTCGCTATCGCGTCCGTATTGAAGCCATGTTATTGTTGCTTCTTAAAAGGCAGAAAATATTGATTTTTCACGTTGAGAACTTCTATGAATAGCTGTTCGGATGAGACCTATTAGGTCGAAATACGTATCAACAGATACATAGGAATTGTTTGCGTGAAATCAAATATTTGCTGTCTTTTTCACTTTATTTCGGATCTGCTCTGTGTGTGTACTAGAAACACAATTCGCTAAGGATTTCTGCTTAGTTGTAAAAGACATGTCGTGGAATGCAAATTTTAGATTCCTCATGTCTCTTTTAACATCTTTTATCACCGTCTGTTTGCCTTGCAATTTTTAGAAGGCTCAGATTATAAGCAGAAATCTGAATTATGTTTCGAAACTATTTTACGGATTTTGTAATTAGATGTCGCTATCGCGTCCGTATTGAAGCCATGTTATTGTTGCTTCTTAAAAGGCAGAAAATATTGATTTTTCACGTTGAGAACTTTTATGAATAGCTGTTCTGATGAGACCTATTAGGTCGAAATACGTATCAACAGATACATAGGAATTGTTTGCGTGAAATCAAATATTTGCTGTCTTTTTTATTTTATTTCGGATGTGCTCTGTGTGTGTACTAGAAACACAATTCGCTAAGGATTTCTGCTTAGTTGTGAAAGACATGTCGTGGAATGCAAATTTTAGATTCCCCATGTCTCTTTTAACATCTTTTATCAACGTCTGTTTGCCTTGCAATTTTTAGAAGGCTCAGATTATAAGCAGAAATCTGAATTATGTTTCGAAACTATTTTACGAATTTTGTAATTAGATGTCGCTATCGCGTCCGTATTGAAGCCATGTTATTGTTGCTTCTTAAAAGGCAGAAAATATTGATTTTTTACGTTGAGAACTTCTATGAATAGCTGTTCTGATGAGACCTATTAGGTCAAAATACGTATCAACAGATACATATAAATTGTTTGCGTGAAATCAAATATTTGCTGTCTTTTTCATTTTATTTTGGATCTGCTCTGTGTGAGTACTAGAAACACAATTCGCTAAGGATTTCTGCTTAGTTGTAAAAGACATGTCGTGGAATGCAAATTTTAGATTCCCCATGTCTCTTTTAACATCTTTTATCAACGTCTGTTTGCCTTACAATTTTTAGAAGCCTCAGATTATAAGCAGAAATCTGAATTATGTTTCGAAACTATTTTACGAAAGTATAATATGTTTGGCAATATCGGAAAACTTCTATCGGTGATTATTTTTATTTAATATTCACTGCGCAGTGTATCATATATTAAACAAACCAGAAATTTACAAAGATGAGGCAGTGAAACATAATTAATTCCAAACAGCGATAGGTAACATATTCCATACTCTATTACATTCACTTTCTCAAACCGCCCCTATTCCATATCATGGTACAATGAACACAAGGTATGATACATAATGTTCCAAAATTGGTTCGCTTTCGCGCATGATGTAGTCAAGACCGCTTATTCCAGCAAGATTTGAATGTGAACATATTAGCAGAATGGAAGTAAGAAGAATGGCGAGAATCGCCTGAGATAAAGCGCGAATGGGCTTGAAGAAGATCAAAGAAAAAATGAAGGTCCTTCACAAGTTGTTTTATGTTAAACATATTTAGAGTAAAGACTTTCTTTATTTTTTTTATCTCCATATAAAATGGACACGTTAAGGTTCGTCTTTAAAACAAATATATTTATGTATTCTGATTGACAAACAACATATAAAACTCACCGATAATCGTGGCTAATAGTCCACTTTGGATTACCAAATCGCCGTATCCATAAACACTCCATATGCAGGATAGTTCCTGGATACACAATCAACTTTCCTTCATTTGATTGCGCTATAGGTCCTAATTGGTGCCTAAAAAGAATCGTCGGTGGTTTCTCCATGGAATAATCGTTAGCTTGGTTGAGACCAAAACAGGCGGGCTTTACTCCATCCCACTCTCCTCCCATGCATCTTCGTTTATTTGGACCTTAAACGTGTATTTTAAATAATTAAAACATGAAATAGAATTTAAATAATTTTGAAAACTAGTCCTCTGCGCGGCAATCTCACTATAGTCTGTAAAGGTTTGACGATATTTTCCTGGAACCAAAAGTGGTCTTAGAAAAAGGAGAAAAAGGACTTATTACATTCTACCAGCTACCGGATAATTCTCTTCTTTTATCTATCTATTATATAATTTCATGTTCACTGTGCGCTACTGACAGCATGGATAAATATGTAATCAAAGCTCTCGGATCGAATTGCGCTGAACCTTCGTAACTAGTGCCTACTGGCTCATAGTAGCTTCCCCTATTTAATTACAAGGCGTTAATTACAGGTCACTTCATTTCCAGATATTCCTTATAAATCCACATTGAACTTTTTCCCTTTCAGTTCTCTTATTATCTTCTGTATTCCTTACAAGTCTTTTACTACAAAACCTTTACGAATATGTTGTAAAATATAGATATTGGCTTTATGAATTTTACGTACGAAAACATTACATAATTATAAATTTACCTATCATGGCAAATTTTCCTATATCCACGCACCGACTAATCAGAATGGCTCCTGCAGGAAACTCGACCACTTCTTCCCGAATTTGTTGATCGTTAAAAAATGATATAACGTTGGGTTCCTGATTTCTAAAGATGCAAGTACTGTTGTTGTTTATAATCTGTGTTCCAGCAATATCATCTGTGTCTGAAACAAATAATTTGTTTACGAATCAGATCTATAATTAGTAATTTACCGTAACGTTGTACTCGTTGGATACAAATAGCAGTAAATAATGGGTTCAACTAACACACAATAAATAAAATTTTAAGTCAAAAACTACATAAGTAAGCCCTGAAATTAGTATTTCCACCACCAAAGAATAAACCCAGTACCTTCTGTTCGATTACATAATAGAATTACATAAAAGAATTAAATAGACAAACACATAAAAAAGAAAGGAATAACACCAGCTGTTAGAACAAAAAATACCTTGGGCATATATATTAAGAACGACAAGAGCCAAAAAAATTGCAATTACACAGCGGTGTAAACAAACTAAAGTGTGGCGACTGCCCAAAAACTTACATCGGTTCAACTGGTAGAACTTTTATCAAATGTATAGCAGAACATGAAAGGGCTTTCAATAATAGAAAAACAGACTCTACATATACGACACTTCACCTTCTAGACTATAATCATTCTTTTAATGACGAATTTCAAATTCTTCACATTCAAAATAAAGGCCTTAAGGTATCTTTATTAGAATCTATGGAAATCAACAAATTAAAAAATACAGACATAATTCTGAATGACCAACTTAACACAGTTCTTCCCTCCTCAACTTATTCAGTTATAGACTATAAATTTTAAACACATAACAAAAATAGATCACTTGAAAAAGGCACTCAATAACTAACGAAGAATAACACTGATAAATACAGTTATGAAACTGTTTAAACATATACTAAATAATAAAAGACGCGTTTCCTTGTTGAAGAACCTGAGAGAGTGGTTTGGTTGCACCTCAAAGCAATTGTTCAGAGCAGCTGCCTCAAACGTCAGAATAGCCATGATGATTGCCAACCTTCGTCGCGGAGATGGCAGTTAAAGAAGAAGAAATAAAGTAGTACCAAAAAGAGAAAATACGCTAGAAGGATCACAAAACGGATTTAGAAAGAGAATGAGCATACAAGACCATATACTCACAGTAAACAAAAAAAAAACAGAAAAAAATATGCAACGAGAGAAAGGTATGTATTTAGGATTTATAGATCTAGAAAAAGCTTTCAACTGAGAAAGGTTTTAAAAACAAGACAAAGACAAAATTTCTATATTATGTCAACTACAACCCACGATTATTTGTTTAATTTTTAATAATTTTTAAATATCAAATTTTGACAGCTTTTGACTTCACTTACTGCTCATTCAACTCAGTTGATTAGTACCTTTGGTTTTACCCAAATTTGGTTACCATTTTAAGTTTGGTTCAGTATGTTCTCTGTGGGATAAATCCTTTGTCATTATTATAAATGTAAATCAAAGAATTTTATACAGTTTTCAAAGTGGCTTTTTGCAGATTCTTCAAGCAAGTAATTATACCACAAGTTTTTTATATCAACAATCAACATTTTAACCTTTTCGTTTATTAAATTAAAGTAAAATTACTTACTTTTAGTTATTATTGATGATGGTTTGATAAAACTGAAAACCTTTTGAAAGTTTTGAAATGTATGGTCCTTTTGGATATTTTCATAATTGTATAAAGTGTCCGTGTCCGTCCCAGCTTGCGTGGAGGAGGAGTTATGAATTAAGGAGGGACTTTTCTGTACTTCGCGGAAGACGGATGGGCGGGTGAGTGCTCAACCCCGACACGGCGCGTCCCACTGGCCGATAGGGAAATGTCCTACAGATATGTAGGATAGGTGTGAATAAGTTTTACCAAATAAGCACCCGCGGATTAACTGAGGACATGGCATAGCGCAGCAGCTATGACATTACTTCATTAAGGCTATAGCGAAATGATTTCTACTGTTGGCTTAATGACAGATACTTACGGGCGGATATAACATAATTATTAAATCGGCCGTGGTACTGCGATCAGGCAGACAAGGGCAAACCACCTGATTATATTCCCGTGATTACACCATCATGCCTGATGGTGTCACCACATCCTAAAAGGGATTAGGACTGAGGAGGAGGAAGATAAATTATACAAATTACATTGCCAGTGTTTACTTCATTGTAAGTTATTTTAAACTACGGTATAGAGCCAATCACTGGAAATCTTCTCTTCATAAGAAAATCAAGAAACTATCAAATATTACAAGTCTGTCGTACTTACCACAATTAAGCGACCTTCCTATCCAGCTTCCATCCTCGCATATAATTTTCCATGTAGTTTTCTCTCCCATAATACTTTCTATGCAGTTAAAGGTAACTTCGCTGCCGTCAGGGAAATTGTTCTCGTCGTCTACGATGGGGTGACCATTTCTATAAATTAACGAGCCACGAACCCTATAATTAGGGTTTTGTTGAATATTTCTTTTTGTTTTTAGAAAATATAACATATGAGATATTTGAAATAAAATTCGAACGTTGAGCAAGTTTGTACATGTGATGATGATCATTATGATGACGAATGTGAGTGAGCTGAGAGACCAACATTTACCTGCAAAGCTCTGTCAAGCTAAAATAATACTATAACGTAGAAATATTACCGTAACATAAGTCATACGTTCAATCAAAGTATGAATAGCGCTGCGATAAAAAATACTATAAACACTAAAAAACGTGAATAAATGGTAACGTGATAGAACAAGTAGAAAAATGTCAGTACTTGGGAACTTTGATCAATGAAACCAATGATCATACTGCAGAAATAAATAGGCGAATAGAGATTGCCAGATCAGCATTTACACGAATAAAGTCACTCCTAACGTGCAGAAATGTGCAGGATTACAAATATAGAAGTACTGGAGAGAGTTGGCAAAGAAACAAAATTAATCACCACTATACACATAAGAAAATTGGAATACCTACGCCACGTGATGAGGGGTTAAAAATATGAAATTTTGAGAGTCATAATACAAGGAAAATGCAAATGAGACGATCTGTTTGTGGAAGGCAAAATTATTGGATGAATAATTTAGGTGATTGGTATAAATGCAGTTCTATTGATTTGTTTATAACAGAAAGTTTAAACATAAAAAATAGACATTATGATTGCCAACCTGCTTACTGAGGCAGCACTCTAACAAGAAGAAACATGTTTAAGCTATCATTAGTATGGTATAATTTTCAACATATTCTTGTATGTTGACGAATAAAACATTCTTATATTAATTAGACTATTCTAATAAATCTAAACACAAAAAAGACACAATTTATAATAATTACAAAAGCCCAACATTGCCAAAAAAACATAACAATGCATGGAGAACAAATTAAAAAAGTTGAAAAATATAAATATCTGGATACAATAATTAACAAAAATAATGCAAGAGATTAAGGAAGGAATAGGACAGACAAGAAATTCTTTCAACAAACTGAAAAAAGTACTCTACAGCAGGGACATTTCAATTTCTTTAAAGATAAGACTTCTGAGATGCTACGTGTTCTCCTATTCCTATTCTTCATGCTATTTTATGGGTTGGAAGCTTGGACATTTAAGAAAGATGTTTCGGAGAGATTAAAAGCCTTCGAGTTATTGGCCTACAGAAAGATATTAAGAATAAGTTGGGTGAATAGAGTCACGAATGTCGAGGTGTTGAGAAGAATGAGAAAAGATAAAGAGGTTTTAAATACAATTAAAGCCAGAAAACTGCAATATCTTGGACATGTCGTAAGGAGAGAGCGTTATAACTTGTTGCAATTAATAATGCAAGGAATAATACAGGGTAGAAGGAGTAGCGGAAGAAGACGCATCTCTTGGTTAAATAATTTGAGAGCTTGGTTAACTGCACTTCTGCTGACCTCTTTAGAGCAGCAGTATCGAAAGTGTGAATTGCCATGAAGGTTGCCAACCTTCTTAGAGGAGATGGCACATGAAGAAGAAGAAGAATAAATCTATAAACGCAGTGGATTCCACAAGTTTGGTTGAAATCGGACACTACTCCTACCCAAAAAAACTAGAACCTCCAAATAATAAACTTAATGAGTGATTGCTTAATGACCTCTTAAAATATTGCTTAAAATATTTAAAGCAGATTTAGATACAGAACAGTATGATTTTCTAGAGAACATGTGAACTAGGAAACTAATATTTAAAATGTCTGTCCTATTAAAAATTAGAGATTAACAAAAAGACAACTGCCATGACTCTTACTGTATGATGTACATCGCGGATATACTGGAAACTATATCCAGTAAAGGATAGATTGCTTAAACAAATACAACAGAGATATTTGCAGTATTTTGGACACATTGCTAGAAGAACAGGAACGATGGAAAAACTGATAGTCGAGGGTAAGGTTGAAGGAAAGAGACCCAGGGCAAGATCTCCAAGACGTTGGGTAGATCAAACAAAAATATTAATTAACCAAGTGTTACATGAAGCAGAACAACTAGCCCAGGACAGAGAAGGATAGAGGGAAATCGTAAAAAAAACTGTGAAGGCCTGATGGTGTCACCACATCCCAAAAGGGATTATAACTGAGGAGGATATCCAGAAAGTTTGGCTACTGTAATAAATAGTAAATTATTTAAAGAAAATACGACGGAAGAAAATACGTGGATTGAAAAATAGCAGCAAGCAAAGTTAGGATAGCCATGTTGATCGCCAACATACGGAACGGATAGGCACCGTAAGAAGAAGAGAAGAAGAAAAAAACTATTACGACGAATTTAGACACAGTGGGAAAGTATTTCTATATACTTATATAAGATAGCAAATCGAAATGATTGGAATCCTTTCAACCCAAACGAAAGACCACCTACCATCGAAAACGTTGCCCAAGCCATTAAAAAGCTTAAAAATAATAAATCACCAGGAGTTGATCAAATTTGCAGAGAGCTCTACAAGAATGGTGGCGATGCCCTACTACAGACACTGCATAAGCTTTTACTTCTTGTTTGGCATAATGAGACCATGCCTTGTGAATGGTCTCAAGGCGTGATATGCCCGTTACATAAAAAAGGTGACCAGCTCCAGTGTGACAACTATACAGGTATAACCCTGTTAACAACTGCTTACAAAATACTAGCAAATATTCTCTACGAAAGGTTGCAAGTTTACACAGTGGGCATAGTTGGTAAATATCAAGTTGGATTCACTCCAGAAAAATCAACAATTGACCAGATTCATTCAATAAGACAGATTCTCGAGAAAACATTAGAATTCAATATTGAAACCCATCACCTATTCGTCGACTTTAAGGCCGCATACGACAGTGTCAAGAGAACAGTGCTATACCAATCAATGTATGAGTTTGGTATACCAGAGAAACTTATCCGACTAACGAGAATGACAATGTCTAACTTAGAAGCCACTGTTAGAATACAGGGAGAGAGTTCTAGATCCTTTGAGATAAAGGATGGACTCAGACAAGGAGATGCTCTGGCTTGCCTCCTATTTAATATTGCCTTAGAAAAGGCAGTCCGAGATACACGAATTAGGGATGACGGTACTATTTACAATAGATCGATACAAGTCTTAGCATATGCTGATGACATTGACATAGTAGGGCGTAGCAAGCGAGATGTTGAGCAATATCTCCTAGAATTGGAAACTGCGGAGAAACAGGTCGGTCTAGTCATCAACGAAGACAAAACCAAGTATATGTTGGTTACAAAGGATCCGATAGCAAATGAGGAACGGGAAACAGTCTTTGGAAATCATACCTTTGGACGTGTTGACAACTTCACATACCTTGGGTCGCTATTGACTGCTACCAATAAAACAAGCGGAGAAATCAAAAGACGAATAAATCTTACAAATAGGGCATACTATGGACTCCAAAAGCATTTCCACTCAAGAAACATTCAAAGAAGAACTAAAATTATTATATACAAAACATTGCTGAGGCCGGTCCTCACATATGGAGCAGAAACATGGACTCTAACGCAGAAAATGAAAGACTTTTGGGAATATTTGAGCGTAAAATACTCCGCAAAATATTTGGAGCTGTAAACGACCAAGGGCAGTGGCGCAGAAGATATAATTTTGAATTGTATCAGCTCTTTGATGAGCCAGATGTCATAACGTTCATTAAAACACAGCGACTTAGATGGGCTGGATACATAATACGAATGCCAGAAAATACCATTGCTAAAAAGCTAACAACAGGAACACCTGTAGGAAAAAGAAGTAAAGGCCGACCGCGAATTAGGTGGTTAGATGAAGTAGAAACCGACTTACGAATATTAAAAATCAGAAGATGGCAACATGTTGCCAAAAACCGAACAGAATGGCGACAAATTTTAGAGCAGGCCAAGATCCACAGAGGATTGTCGAGCCAAAGATGATGATGATAAAAGTATTTCTGTAAATGGAGACTCCAACCAAACGCCACTAGAACTAGAGTCCACCTAATTAAAAATATTGCAGGCAGAATAATTCACATACAATTAAAAAATGCAGGAATTATGCATTATATTCATGGAAATATATTAAGGAACTGCTTGATGACTAACTAACAGATATTTAAATAAAAAATATATCGATTGGAACAAATATAACCTTCCATGAAAGAAAAGGAGTTTTAAAACTAGCAAAGAATAGGATAGGACAGCACCCGGACCAGATGAAATTCCCAACGAAATAATAAAACTACTTGACGATAAAGATAAATATTCTCTTCTAAATCTCTTATATGACATACAAAAACTTTGTTGGTGACTTACTTGGCCGGTGGTCCACAAGCATTCCCTCCCGAATTGCCATACTGAATTACTGTAATTTCTCCACCTTTAACTATATCGCTACCTCCTAGGTATTGAGTCTCTACCTTTCCGCCTACAGAACTTGGACTACAAGTGGGCACTTTTGGTTCCAGTTCGCCTAAATTAATGCAAAGAAAATTAAACGTGAAAGTTATTTGTGTATTTAATATAAAATCATAAACTAGCTCATATTTTTCCACTCCCAAACGTTGACCTCGCGTAAAATTTTTCACCTACTTCTAGCCTCAGCTTCTTGTATCCAATTAGTGGTGATTAGCTTTATATCATCCGTCTATCTATTCGGTGGTCCTCCTGTTTCGATATGCCTCTTGTCTTGTTCACCATTCCAGAATATTTCTGGTCTATCTATCATCCGCCAATCTGGCAACATGTCCTCTCTAACCCATTTAGCCATGGCTATCAACTGCAACCGTGATTCCTGTTCCTCTTCGTTTTTCTAAGTTTGGTACTTTATATCTACTGGTAATATCTAACATTGATCTTTCCATAAAGTGTTGTGTAAATGTTATTTTATTTATTGTTCCCTTTGTCAGACTTGGTGTTTTTGTACCATATGTAAGGACCGGTAAAACACATTGGTTAAAACACTTTCTTTTCAAACAAACTGGAATATAAGACTTGTTAAGAAATGTTAAATCTACCAAAGGCAGCCCTTGTGAGACCTATCCTTTTTTTATTTTAGTTGTCTAATTATCTCAGCCTAAACGAACCTCATGCCCTAGATATTTGTCAGCTATTACTTGGTCCATGCGATGGCTTTCAATCTGAATTGTATCGCTGACTACAAGGTTAGTTTTAAATTTTGTTTTTTGGGTGTTAGTGTTAAGACCAATTGTTTGTGATGCTTCATAAAGCATTTGTTTGCTCAGTAGACACTGCTGTTCTGATTTTACAGTGTTTTTATAAAAAGAGAATACTACCTAGTAAACTAAAGATAATAAGAGAATTGTTCATTTCTGGTATAGACTAAAGTAATGCTGCATATTGCCTGTTGATTTCTATATCCAAATTTGAATATATCAACTTCTTCTTCTTGACGTGCCCGATCAAGTCCCCTTGACGTTGGCGATTAACATGGCGAAACTGTCTCTGTCTCGAGTTATTCTAAATAGTTGCTCAGCTTTCTTTATTCCTGTCCACTCCCTGATATTCTTCAACCAAGAGGCCTGCTTTCTACCAATTCCTCTGCGTCCTTCGATTTTACCCATCATAATAAGTTGAAGAATATTATATCGGTCTCCGCTTACTACGTGTCCAAAATAGGCCATCTTTCTACATTTGATGTTATCAAGCGCTCGCGAGCAGCATTTGCTCTTTCAAGGACTGCCACATTTGTCAGCATAGCCGTCCATGGAATTTTTAGTATACGTCTGTGCCGCCACATCTCAAAGGCCTCCAGACGATTAATTGTGGATATTTTTAATGTCCATGCTTCGACACCGTATAAGAGGACTGACCAAATGTAGCATTTAACCATGCGCTTTCGAAGTTGAAGTTGCAAGTTATCATTACAGAAGAATGACCTCATTTTTAAAAATGTCGTGTGGGCTATCTCGATTTTACATTTTATCTCTTGATCTGGATCTAGTTGTTCAGTAATATGTCAACCAAGATATTTAAAACTGGACACTCTTTGAATTATATACCATCAACATATAATCGTGCATCTTGATGTGCTAAACGGCTAGACACCATGTGTATTGTTTTGGAACAGTTTATGTTTAGGCCAAACTCTCTTCCCACTTTATCAATGGCATTTAAAAGGCATTGTAATCCATTCATGTCATCACTTAAAATAACTGTATCGTCTGCATATCTGATTGAATTTATCAGAATTCCATTAACCTTCACGCCCCATTCCAAATTATGCAGCGCTTCTTTAAATATTCTATCTGAATATAAATTAAATAACAGTGGGGATAGTATACAACCCTGTCTGACACCTCTTTGTATTTTACATATTTCTGTTGATTTTCCGATTATGCAAGCTGTCGCTGTTTGACGCCAGTATAACTTTTCTATGAATCGTATGTCTTGACTATCAACTCCTTTATCTTTTAATATTGTATAATAATAATATATAAACAGCATTTTTATTTCCAAACTACTCAACTACTGCCTGTTCTGGCATCGTTATCATCACTATCATTAGTTAGTCTGATATATTCTATTTACATTTTGTTTCTATTTTGTTGTGTGTTCTTTAATTTCTGTCTATTAAGTATGTCTATTAAGTCTGTCTATCAAGTCTTGTAATACCTTTTACCTCTTCTCAACAATCTCATTCCGCTATCTCCATAGTTTAGAAGTTCCATGTTTATTTCGTCTGTTCCTGTTGCTTTTTCTTTTAATTTTGTGGTCTTCTTCATATTTTTTTGCATTTTTATGTGGTGTTTTCAATATAAAGTTTGTTATTCCAAGTTCTATTTTATCCAACTGGGTATACCACAGATTCCCATATATGAATTAATAATAAATATAAATATATAAAAATTTACCTTTTATTAATAATTCTACTGCTTAGTAGAAAGATACTTACCCAGAAGACACTGGATATGTCTTGAAGGCTGTCCCTGATCACCTTCACAATGATATGCAACACTGGAACCATTGGCTATTGTAAGACCTGCTCTATATCCCGATGAGTATTGACCATGTGGAATTTTGGGAAGTTGACAAGGTGCTAAAAATCAGTATAAAAACAAATTAATTAAAAATGCAAAAATTAAATTGAATGCAAAAGCTGTAACTCTGTAATAAACTTTCTGATGCAGTCACTAAGAGAAAAATATGCTAAATATGGTTTTGATGGGTAAAAATGGTAACTGCTCTCATTATAATGGGTGTTCTATTTTAATTGTTATGTGTAAGTATTCTAGTTGAAATAAAATATTGTAATGAACATGCATTCGACGTAGCCCATATAACGGTTGCATCTCGGGACGATGATGTGTGTGTTCTCAAATGTTCCGGATGTATCGACCGGGTGAGAGATTGAACCGTAATAACAAGCGAAATAGAGGTGGACTATTCCAGATTATCCTAGTACATAATAACTTGTATATATATATAAGCAGCGCTTTTATGAGTTGGGTTAGTTGATAAGATATTATCATGCTGTAATTTTAAAAAATAAATATATGTTTATAAATTAGAACCGCTCGTTTTATTTAAACACGCTACAGTTGGTGTCACGGTGTCAGAAAAATTGATTTATTTATAAATTCAGCAGTGACTTTTCAAAAAGACTTATGAAAAGTTTTGTTCGTCGGGAATATCCGCGTAGGTCAATAGTGATCATTGAAAAAAAGAACATGTAAAAAGTACGTGTGTGCCTGACCAAAGATGCGGCTTCCAGAACTATCAGTAAAATAGTTACGTAAACCACTATAAGAACGAGATAAAGACTGCAGCGAGTCCAAGAAGATCCTCCAAAAACGACTAAAGGAACAAGAATGGACATGACTCAGATACATTCCATTTGCATTCTCATTTTCATCAGCAGAAGAAGCAGTTTTAACGAAGATCGAAGAAACTTCTAGAAAAGATGACGAGAAATTTCTCAAATTATCGAAGAAACGTCTCAAATTATCAAAGAAGCTGCTAGACAAAACGACGAGAAATTTGAAAATGTTTCTAGAAGATTCGACGAAGTATATAGTCAAAACAGTGAGAAATTTAAAGAAGTTTCTAGAACATTCGATCAGATACAGAGACAGAAAAATTACGTAGAAGAGAAGATCAAACAATTAGAGATCGTGATAACCAATACAACAAGTGCTACCACCAGTTAATGCAGTCATTTTAGATCCTGTAGTGACAGAAGTATCAGCTAGAGACGAAACGACACATCAAATTGCCACCATTTGATGGAGAGTCTTCTTGGTCCATATACCTTAGACAATTTGAAGCTATTGCGACAGCCAATCATTCAAGCCGTATAGTGCGGTTGGCTTATCCGGAGGTACCAGACAACATTTTGAAAGAAATTGCTGTAGATACCTTCGTCAATGGGTTAAAAGAAAGTGAATTACAGAAAGCTTTACGACTAGTAAGACGAAAAGTTCTAGACGAAGCGCTTGCTATTGCCTTGGAACATGAAACAGGTACCTAGTCATATTTCACGAAGTCATCGAGTAAGAACCATTAAAGAAGGCGACTAACCAAACGATGAACGTCTGGAACAAAAAGTACGAAAAGTAGTTCGTAACACGATACCAAAGAGACGCAGGTCCAGATGTTGGAATTGTGGTGATGTAGGTTACATTCGTCGTAATTGCAAGAAAATGAGACAACATTTGGAAAACTAAAACGGATCGACACCAAGGGTCAACTGCCGACCTCAAGAAACACAGCCCCAATAGTAACTGTTAGCATTGCGTCCTCCGGTAGAATTCATAGCATATACATCGAGGGTGGTATCAATAATAAATGTAAATCGTTTTTGGTAGATACAAGTGCAACAAGAACTATTGCACGTCCAGAAGTAGTACGAGGCCATCTTAAATTGTTGCCTGCAACAATATGGCTTAAACAGCAACTGGTGAGCTAATTAATACATATGGCGAGGCTAATATGTCAGTATCCATTGACCAGACTACAGTGAATTACAAAGTATTAAGTGCAGATATCTCCGACGAGTTCATATTAGGGAATGAATTTACTAAGAAAAGTGGAGACTGTATTGAATGACAAAAACGGAGTTCTCGAGATCAGTGATGAAGAGTTGCCGTTTCATGAAGATGTTTACCAATCATGTTGCGACTGTGGACTGTCACAGATGAAAATGACAACATCCATGGAGAAATCCAGATCTAATTAGGAATTGGGACAGAAAAGTTCGTGCATACTGTCATAGTTGCTGACATCGATCAGGATGTTATATTATAAATGGACGTAATAAATTAACATGTATTTTAATTGTATTTTAAGAATATAGTATTCAAAGTTGGTTATATCTCCATGATAACAGACAATGGACAGGTCAAACGGTCGAGAAATTATTTCATCTAGCTGCCAACCGAGTGACATTTCATCAGCTTATTAATACGATGATAGCCAAGGCATGAAAACAAAAACGGCACACAAAGAACGAGATTATAACAGCACTGTGCAAGCAGCCGTTAAAAAAGATACGGTTCATAATACAGGGTATTTGGAATGTTCATTTTATAATGGAGTTACTGCAAATAATATGCTAACTTTAGATGATTTGTGTTCCAGATCTTTCTTTATGTGATTGCACAATTATGGTATCAGCTTGTTGGCCTACTGACAACGTTCAATTACCTTAGACCTGGGTAGTGGTCTCAACTTGTTTTTATTGGTGATACAGACTAGTAACTATAGAAAAAGCAATTATGATTTTATGAAGCAAGCAACTGCAATCGCGTCTAAAATATCTTACATATATATGGAAATATTGAAATTATTAAGATAATTGTGATACGGTAATGAAATGTGTGCATCCAAATTACTATCTAAGCTAAAGAAACTTCAAGCAAATCGTGACTTATGAATAAACTGTTCTATTAACAGCATTCATGAAAACGCTACAGGAAATCATGTCATCTATTTTTTATGAAGAATGTTAACAAGTGCTAAAAACTCACCCTGTAACTGGGCCATAAAAATAGCTACATTGTAGTTAATAAAAGTACTTTTATAAACTCAAACTCTGCAAGATGCAAAACAAGAACTGCTGATGTTAAAAACGTTAGCACAAAAACGGATGTTAGATGATTTTGGCAGCTATTCAAACCTTAAACCTACCTGGGCTACATTCGGGAAAACTGGTGACAGCCCAGTCTCCATGCCAGCATCTCAAATTGCTTGGACCTTGTACCTGGTAACCGTCTTCGCAAGAAAATTCAACGACTTGTCCGTTCTCTATGTCAACCGTTTCATTCAGTGGTTGATCATAATCGATTGTAATGTTGGATGATGAATATTGGTCGGTTTTAGATAATTTATAAATACCGGATGGGGTTATAGGCACGAAACACGGTACTGAAACCGTCAATAAGGAGCAAGAATAAATCTATGTACATATCACGTAAAAGAAATCGTAAAAAAGTAAACTTTAAACTTTTTATATAAAGCTAGTGAATTTAAAAACATATAAAATATATAAAAACCTGGCACAAAATAAATTCCTATCATTTTTTTTCAGTCTTCTACAATCTTTGTATATTTTGCAACACCGCTAGAAGTATGAATGTATAACAAGACATCTTATAATATATATAATACATTTTTTACATTTACTTTTATTCATATTCTTTAAGTTATTAATATATAATAATTTCATTTGACCTTACTTACATTTCTATTAATTGTGGCCATGCTAATTTTATATAAATTAGAAAATTTTTCGTTTTCTTCACTCATATGTACCAAAACTATTGTTTTTTCTGGTTAACTGAGTTTCCCTTCTTTCTTTTCTATAGTTTAGTCACTTAAAATTAAAAAACGAAATAGTTTACAGTGACTTCATTTGAAATTAAAGAATTTGAAAACGCCTTAGCGGGGGAAAAACTAGTATTAGCATTCATAGACCCAAGAGCAGCATTTGACACGAGAGAAAAACATATTATAGGGAAATGCTTGAGAAAAATAAATGTACCTAATGCATTGATAAAAATTATAGAAAGTACTTACAAAGAGGTAAAAGAAAGGGTACAAATAACAGGGGAAAGTTCGGAAGCATTTAATTGGAAGAGAGGTATTAAACAAGGAGATAGTCTCAGCCCTTTGCTATTCATAATAATAATGAACGAATTGATAAGAAACACTAGAGTCAGAACCAATCAACTACAATAATAGGTTATCACAGATTACAACCGGTAACAATAAAGTACTTAATGTATGCAGACGACATAGTACTAATAGCAGATTCCGAGAATAAAATGCAGAAACTAATGGATATATGGGTAAAACAAATAGAAGAAGTAAAAATGGAGATTAACGAGGAAAAAAGGAGGATAATGATAATCAGCGGCAAAGGAGATAAGGAAGATAATCAAATAAAGATAAAATGTAAAAACTCAGAATTGAAAATAGTAACAACTTACGAATACCTGGGATCTATAATAACTAATGACGGAAAAATAGACTGGGAAATAACAAATAGAGCAAAGAAATCAAACAAGTTATACTATGCGTTAGCCCCAATAATGGGAAGAAGAGAATTTACACGAGAAACAATTATAAAAATATATAACACAATAGTTATACCGACTGTGCTCTATGCAAGTGAAAACTGGACAATTCTGCAAAAACATAAGAGCAGTATAAACGCAATGGAGATGAAACATCTAAGAAGGATAGTTGGAAAGACAAAATGGGATAGATTAAGCCACAAGACTATTGGAGAATGGCCAACCAGGAACCGATAATGAACAAAATAGCAAAGAGACAAATGAACTGGTATGGGCACCTGATGAGGATGCAATCCAATAGAATAACAAGAAAAGTTTATGAAGCAAAAACCATCGGAAAAAGAAAAAGACAGACCAAGAAAAAAATGGATACAGCAAGTAGTAGAGGCGGGAAAACTTAAACAAAAATCACTCGAGGAATTGAAAATAATAGCAGGAAACAGAAAAGAATGGAAGAGGTGGGTAAATGGAAATTAAAATAGCTAGCCCAAATCCGACACCCCGATAGGGTAGAAGCAAGTGGAGAAAGAAAGAAAGAAAGAAAACGCCTTAGAAGCACCTAATGTATTGTTGAAATGAACATCTGAAAATAACATCTGGCATGATTGCCAGTTCTGATCATAAACTGTGTGGGTTGGACTCTATACTTATTAGAACTCCACGCAGTGCAGACTGACTGAGGGAGGACAATATATTTGTTTCTGAGGCATACATTACAATAAATGGTATCATCATCATCATCATCATCCAGCCTTTATTTATCACGTCCACTGCTGGATATAGGCATCTCTTAAACCCCTCCATTCTATAAGATGATATTGCCAATTTTTGATGATATGTCTGATGTCGTCAGTCCAACGTGTAGGTGGTCTTCCTCTACTACGTTTGTCTATTCTGGACCTCCAATTTGTAATTTTGCTCGTCCATCGTAAACCATGCATTCTCGGTACATAGCCTGCTAAGTTCCATTTCAGGTCCGCTATGCATTCCACAACATCAGCAATACTAATCCTTCTGTGCAGATCTTCATTTCTTATTCGGTCCCGCAACGTCACTCTCAGCATAGACCATTCCATACTTCTCTGTATCACTCTTAATTTCGAAGTCGTAGTCTTGATTAGAGTCATAGTTTTTGCCCATAAGTCATGACTGGTAATACGCATTGGTCAAATACTTTTCTTTTGCGGCTAATTGGTATTTTGGCCTTAAGTGTGTCTCGCAACAACTATACCATAAATTGTATAGTCGTTTTAAATATTTTCATTTTTCTGTTTTGGCTTTTCTACGTATATATTTTTATTCCGGTAGAAGGGACTGTTTCCTTGAACTTCTGAAAATTCTCTTTTTTGTCTGCTGGCATAATTTATTTTTATTTTGCTATGAAACATTGATATTATAATTCTTTAGTGAGACCCCCTGAAAAAATTTCTCATACGCCACTGGACGCATAAATAATATTTTTATCAAAAGTTTTAATAAAGTTTTTAAACATTTTTCTTAATAAATAAGATATTTAACACTGTCGTTTTCCACATTTTTCAATAAATGCGCTGTATCTCGCTAATGTGGGGAACGATTAATGTTTTAATTAGGTAACCGGTACTTTAACGAAAAAAGAAGTCATGACATCTTAATTAATTTTTTTTATATCCTCTAGTTTTTGGTATACCTTGTAAAACATACCAATTTGGAACACCCTGTATAGTTAAATAATAAATTGTGTGCCAGGTTATTGTTACACTAATAATATAGACTAATACGTTCACTGTTCCATGTAATGTAAGTCTGTCATTTCAATGTAAGTAAGTAAATCTGGGTAAAATTTTCCATACAATTCTTTATTCTTATTAAGACTAATTCATTTAGTCCAATATTTTTTTTAATTCCGTAGATAGATACTTTGTTAGGTAAAAATAATATAGCATAACTTCGATTAACCGTAATTTTTTATTCCTCAGTTTTTTTAACTATCAACAGGTAACCAACTGCTAGGTGTGATTCAGATTTCAGAAAGAATAATAATGCTAAAAATTCAAGATGATGATTACGCAGCTGATAAGACCGAAGATGAGATCGAAAAGTTTTATTCAGAATACACAATACACTGAAGTTAACAAAATCTGGAGGCATTACGTACATTTTATGAGACTTTAATGCAAAAACTGGAGCAAGTATAGTTGAAAATGTAATAGGACTGTTCGGATTAGGAACTAGAAACGAGAGAGGAGAGAGGCTCATAGAATTCTGTCAAGAAAAGAATGTGGTAATTGTCAATACTTGGTTTCTAGCTTCTTAAGATAAATCTATATACATGGATGTCTCCTTCACATACAGTAAACCATATTGTCAGAAATCAGATAGATTTTATACTCGTAAACAAAAGATTTAAAAGCTCTATAACCTCAGTTAAAACTTATCCTGAAGCAGATGTTAACTCAGACTACAATCAGTTAGTTGCTGTCGTGAAAATACCGTTAAAAAGAACAAACATCACAAGAAAAGAATCAAAAATTAATACAAAAATACTGAAAAGTGAAATAAAAAATAATGTTAATGTTCTTCTTCTTTTTATGGTGCCTATCCGTTATGGATGTTGGACACTAATATGGCTATTCTGACTTTGTTGACTGCTGCTCTGAAAAGTCCGGTAGTGGTTAATTAAGTTTAACCATTTTCGCAGGTTATACAGCCAGGATATTCTTCTCCGTCCTGGACGTCTTTTCCCGTGCACTTTACCTCGTCCGAAGTAGGTCATATCGTTGTTCATTGCGATAAACATGCAAAAAACACTATGACAACAACAAAATTGAGGGGTGCCAAACCATAATGTTGTAAGTGCCACTCGAGCTGAAATACGTTTTATATGAAACCGTTGTATGTGCCGACCTATTCTTGCATTGTTGATGCCAAAGCTTTGAGATGCTTCCACCTTGAACGCTGAGAAAGAGAAAGTCATAACGTTGTAGGTACCATATCAGTTGGAACCACATTTGCTACAATCAGTCCAGCAAAATGGTAGACGAAGTACTTGAGTGTGTGACTTGAAAGTGTATTTTATTTATTAATACTCCAAGCAAAAACAATTTATTTGGTCATTAAGGTTAACATTTTATAGTTGTTATTTTCGTTTAAAGTATCCTGCAAATGCCAGTTCTCATGTATGTGTATAACATTAGATAGCCGTAAAAAGCTTTTCCGTGACTTTTTGGATATGGGGAATTATAACGAACAACAAATATCTAAAAAACCTTATTTGAGTCTGTTTAATAAAAAGAAGGAGACATGGTAGTTACGATTATGCAACCCAAAGCAGGCGACAGTGGACATACAAAAATATATGTTAATAATTCGGGGCATGTCTGAAGTTTAGGTGTGTAAAATTCAGAATCTTTCATTTAAAGCTTTAGTTAAAAAATTGTGTTCTGTAAGCAGAAGTTAATGCACATATTTTCAGGTTTGCAGAGGGACATGTTGTTAGACTTTTGTAGTCAATGGACAACTTACGTGGGTTTTGCTCCATGGCTTAATACTTTAGTGACGTAGAATCACTAAGGCAAGTTTTGACGAGTTGGAAATCGAGATGAAGGAAACCTATGTGCCATTGTCTATCGAAAAAAAAAAAATAAAAATATCGAAGCCTTTCTATCATATTTAGCAGGAGAAGCAAAAACTTTTTACGAACCCCTTACAAAATGCTGATTTTTAAATTTTTAATTAAAGTTGCTTAAGTAAATAAATAAATGTAAGCTTTATTTTCAGTAGTAATATCCCTAGGACATTGATAACAGACGAGATAATTTCATGATAATCGAAAGCTCGTTCCTTGGTAACAGCAAGAAGCCGAAGGCTGAGTGCTGTTACCAAGCAACGAGCTTGAGAAATTTATCATGAAATTATGAGGCATTCATCAATGTCGGAGGATATTCGGCGGATAATTTTTCGAAAAAAAAAATCATAACGAAACATTTATTTATTAAAAGTACAGTTAGTGAAAGTACAATTATTAAAATTTAAGTTAACATTAGAAACGTGACATTTTGAAATTTATTTGGAAGAAGTTGTCAAACTCGGTCGGGTTGTCATAGGGATTGAAAATTGCACTGAATGCAATTATCAGTCTAATGTTGACATGACTGGGTGAAATTGTTCCACATGACACAAAATGACGAAATTTGAATGGTTGTTAGAACAGTCGAAAAATTATCACTATAATTATTGCTAATTTGATCTTTTTCTTTTGACTTTTAAATACAAGTAAATACACACTTACAATGTTATGACTTAGATAAATAATGGCAGTTACGTTTTGTTCTCTTGGTGTTTTTAAATTAATTACAGCATAAACTATTTTATTTCACTGGACTTTAAATTTGTATGTCAATAGTGTTAATCGAATAGAATTTACAGAAAATTAGAAGAAGATATCAGAGAAACTCAGTTTGGATTCCGGGAGGGATATGGAACTCGCGAAGCATTATTTGCCTTTAACATCTTGACACAGAGGTGTTTGGTTGTGAATCAAGATGTATTTGCTTGTTTCATTGATTACAACAAGGCGTTTGATAACGTCAAACATGATCAACTTTTAAAGATCTTGAAAGCTAAACAGTTAGACACTCGCGATATAAGAATAATATCTACTCTGTATTATAATCACAAGGCAGTCGCACGCATCAAAAATAGCACAACAAATGAAATTCAAATTAAAAAAGGAGTTAGACAAGGATGTGTGCTGTCACCAATGCTATTTAATCTCTATTCGGAAGAAATTATGAGGAAAGCATTGGAGGAAGAAGAGATTGGGATTAAAGTTAACGACCAACCAATGAATAATATTAGATACGCAGATGATACGGTTTTAATGGCGAAGACAGACCTGCAAGCCATTTTAGACAAGGTAGTCACAGCTATGAAGAGAAAAGGTTAACAATGTATGTCAAGAAGACAAAATTCATAATTATTTCAAAAAAACAAAGATTGAATGCAAATCTGTACATTCACAATAACGAAATCGAACGGGTGCACAAATATAAATATTTGGGAACAAGTGTTAATAACAACAATGACATCACAGAAGAAATAAAAACTAGAATTGGAAAGGGTCGAGCTGCTTTTGTTAATATGAAGGACATTCTAGCAAGTCATGACATTAACTTAAACCTGAAAATGAGATTGGTTAGATGCTACATCTTTTCGATACTGCTGTACGGATTAGAGACTTGGACTTTAAACAAGAGCAATACCGATAAACTAGAGGCCTTCTAAATGTGGATATATAGAAGAATTTTGAAAATACCTTGGACAGACAAAATAACAAATAGTGTAGTTCTTCGAAGAATGAACAAAGAACGGGAGCTGTTGATCACCATCCAGAGAAGAAAGTTGGAATATCTTGGTCATGTGATGAGAGGGAAAAAATACCGATTACCGCAGTTAATTATCCAAGGAAAGATTTAGGGCAAACGAAGCGTGGGGAGAGGACGTATATCGTGGCTGCGCAATTTAAGAGACTGGTTCCAGTGCACATCTAACCAATTATTTAAAGCAACAGCTTCAAAGATACGAATAGCAATGATGATTGCCAAACTCCGCAGCGGAGAGGGCACTTGAAGAAAAAGAAAGTGTTAATTGAACCAAAGTTTAATAATAAATATATTAAGAATTATTTCGTTCATTATTTTTCAACTAAAACAGTTTTTTGTCTCTACTGAAAACTTGTATTTTGGGCACAAAAAAATGAAATATAAGCATTGCGTTGAAATAATTTGATAGATTAGATGCAGAGGTTGAAATTTTGAATGAAGATGAATAATGGAAAACAAACTGTTAATTATTAAAGGTTGAAATAATGCTGTCTAAGTGTATTGCGTGATTTTAAATGCAAAATGATATTGATAGACTACTTTTCACTTCATCGTTCATAGTTCATCGATTATTGAGAGATTAAATAATAAGTTTAATCATTTAATTATTATTATTTTTAAACGGTTAATCGGAGTTTTGCGATACCTTGTTTACCTCTATTTGTAGACGATTATAAAAATTTCATTTAAATGACGAAAATATCTTTATTTCATAATTGTATGCAAGTTGTCGTATTACAAAATAACTACATTTATAGATATTTTAATTTAGTGAACATTTTTATGAAAGCAGTCAACGTGTTAGAAATGGTATTACATTGACAAAAGAACTTACATATCAAGCACATAGGCTGTGTGGGTCGCCATTTTCCTCGTACACATTTGGCTGTCTTATTTTCCGGCATATTTAACCCGTATCCTTTACCGCAAGCCATTTTGACAACGGTGCCGGCGCTAAAACTTACATTAGGTTCTCTTCCATTCTTTACGACTTCAATGTTGACGTAAGGTTCACTGGACAACGGTTCGCAAGGACCTTTGTTTTTAGGTTTGGGTTTCTTTGGTTCTATTACCTGATTTCCAGGTTTGTCGTCCTCGTCGTCTTCGTAAGGATTCTTTTTATTTCCTCTTCTCAAGCTTAAACTGGAGCTAGAACCTCGGTGACTTGTACCAAGAGCTCTGCTACCACTTCCACCTATAATTCAGATTATTACTGTATATAGTATTGTGCATCATTAATCAGCTGTACACAAACTTACCTTTAAGAGCTCGTTTTTTTCTGATACTGTTAAAAAATTGTAGAGCTTCGGCAACTCTTTGATAGAGCGACTTTTTTACCACAGCACTTCTTTTATTTCGTATTAGTTTCAAATCTTCTTCGGCAAGATGAAGGTAGTTATGAATATTTCGTTTTTGGTTACCTGCATATATGAATTTGTGATTGCGAATAAAGGCTCTTTTATATTTTTCCATTATGGCAGATCGTTTTCTACGATTCCAACGGATTCTTGGATGCTGACCCAACAAGCATCTGTAAAAGATATAAAAATGAAATAAAAACATTTATGAATCTTGGATATCTTGGCTTAAAGACACAATCATATATATATATTACTTCAATTTAGATTAAAAAATTGAAAGAAAATTGTTTTACATGCATTCGAATAGAACTTAGGTCAATGCCGAATGTAACTAGCATTGCTGACCGCCGTAAGGTAAGTCGTAACCACGACCTAGGTCAATTGTAAGTACGTTTAAGTTTGTAATAAAGTAGAGAAGTACCATATGTCTTTTTTCTTTTGGGGGAAAAGTCAACCTAAACCTCAGTTGGACTAGTCTAGAAAAAGCCCAATACCATAATAAACTTCTTTACTAAAATGAATAAAACTAAAACTATTAAAATTAAAAGTTAGTACAACTAATTACATTTGAGGATAAATGGAAAAGTTTTCAAAATAATATTTAACAAATCATTAATGTGTTGCTTGTGTGAGTCCATTTCAAATAAGTATTTTGTTTGTATTTTGTTTGTATTGTTTGTATTTTACCATTTTATTTACCTGACTATTCCAATAATTAACTCATTGCCAATAGAACTTTATCAAAGAAATTTGATAACTACAAGTTGGAAAATAATTGCACACCCACACAATTTTTACATCTACACTTATTCATTGTCATAAAACTGTCACCTTCATAAAACAATTACTCAATAAATAACACACATTTCAAAAATATATCTCTGGAATAAGTATAAATAACCTTTAATAACACAATAGTATATTACATCACTTACATTTAACAAACAATCTCACACATATCTCAAATTCATTGGATCAAATCTATCTCCTCAAGAACTTCCCGTTTACTGTCAAACAACTGCAATAATAGTATTGAGTTCTCCATTCAACAATATAAAGTAGTTTCAAACATGTTCTACCATCCATCTATTAATAGAGTACCGGCATGTAAGTAATGTTTATTTTATTTATTTATTTGCTCGTTTATTAATTTATTACAATCGAAGAGACTATTTTATAACAATTTGTGGGCTTTACCTTGTCTGTTTAACATTTTTAAAAAATGTTTATACCTTTTATTCAACTTAATCATTTAAATAAAACCACAGACATGTAATATTGGCATAATTATTGTAATTTATAACATCCAATTTGTTTATCTTTATTAGACAACACCCTAATATGGGTTTTTATCATTTCAGCATTTGTTTAACTTTGTATCGAGACCTGAAGATGCTTTGCATATTGTAGAAAGCAAAACCGGTCGTCTGATAGTTAAATTAAATTGATTGTGAGTAAGTCTTATTTATTATTTCTTTACCTATTTAATATTTAACAGTTTTTTAAAGTAAACATTTACTGAAGACACTAGATATTAGATGAAAAATTGATGCTAAGACACTATGTAACAGAGCTAGAAGTACAGATATACGGCGTAGATGCAAGGTGGAGAACATCCAGAATTGAGTAAGAAATGGAAGAATAAAATGAAAGGATCATATAGGCCGAATGACAACAAATAGTAACAGTAGTAAAAATTGCAAGAGACGGTTCCTCAATAGGAAGATGATAAGTAGGAAGACCACGAAAACGATGGAGCGACAACTTGCTGGAGGCACATTGAAAAACAGAGAGAGTCATATCTACATAAAAAGAAGAAGAAGAAGAACTTGCCACAGCTTGGTGACAGCGCGAGAAAAGATCAAAGATAAACGTCCCTATATTGTATTATATACCGCGCAATGCAACTATGTAAAGCTTGTCTCTCTGTTCCTATAACTTTTAAAAAATACTTACCCAAGTTGTGTTAGGCTTTTTGCGACTGCTTCAAGGAATGATATCATGGGTTGGATTTAACTGGAGAAAGATTTTTTAAAGACAGATGGATCGTGTGTTCAAAACTACCAAAACCAAACTTTCTTTTCGGGAATTACTAAATCTGTCCCAGGAAGAGATAGTTGGTCTTCTTGATGACTCTGATATCGAATTTGTTGTTGATAATAAGGAAGAGACTTTGGAAGAAGAAATGATTGAAGAAACTCAAATAAAAGAAAATATTGTTAAATATAGATTGAACACCCAAGTTTACGGAAAAAAAACTATTGAAGAAATTACAGAAGAGCTACAGACAAGTCATGCCAAGAAAAAAAGCATAGAAAACCCAACTTGGACAAACAACAATTTAATTGATGCAAACAGCGAATACAGCGGTGATTTTTCGGATAATAAAAATATTTATACGCCTTTTCAATATTTTAAAATGTATTGTGACAATTATATTATTCAAAAGTTTGCTGAGCAGACAAACTTGTATTCTGTGCAAAAAGACAGTAAAGGAAGTAAAAATATTGATACAAATGCAGCAGAGATAGAGCAGTTCTTAGGCATAGGTACATGTATTGAGTGGAATTATTCGTGTTCCTTCGTATAGAATATATTGGGCAGAAGAAACGCGATATAATACGATAGCTGATATCATGTCACATAATCGTTTTGATAGACTGCGAGCATATTTTTACGGCAACAATAATTTGAAAGTCTCGTCTAGCAACAATGATAAATAATTATATAAAGTAAAACTTTTCATTGAAAAAGTTCGCCAAAATATGAATAAAATATAACCTGATGAATATAACAGCATCGATGTGTTTATTATGCGACTCAAAGAACATAGTAATCTAAAGCAATATATAAAAAATAAACCTTATAAATGGGGCATAACAGTTTTACTGAAATAGTACTGAATTGGTTAGAAATCTGCCAAACCATAGGAAGCCAAATTTCAAGATTTTCACGGATAATTGGTTCACATCTTATAATCTACTTATTAGTCTGAAAGAATGGGACTGCCTTGCTGCAGGGACTGTAAGAAGTGGGAGCTAGCAGGTTGTCTTTTTTTAAAAGACCAAGTTCTAATGGCAAAAGGTCGTGGAACCTCTGTTGTAAAAATAGACAGCAAGAAAAATATTACTGCTCTCAAATGGTATGACAATAAGTCCGTCATATTAGCATCGAACTATATAGGAAAATATCATCTTGATAAAGTGAAGAGATGGTGCAACAAGAGCAAAACCTATGTAGAAATCGAACGGCCAGCAATTGTCAAAGAATATAATATTTCGATGGAGGGTGTGGATTTGCATGACATGCTTGTCGAACTATAATATAGAATCAAAATCAAACTAAAAAGATTCTATTTGAGAATACTATTTAATCTTATTAATACATGTATTGTCAACTCTTGGTTGCTGTACCAAAGACACTGCAACCAAAAATAAGTAAAACATCTCCCTTCTCCAATTCAAATCTTAAGTTGGACATGCGTTACTAAAAGCTAGAAAGTCTGATACGAGAAACCGAGGACTTTCTTCTCAAGAGAATACACCAAATAAGAGACAAGTAATGCATCCTGCACCAGTGTAAGATGTTCGATTTGATGGCGTAGGACACTGGCCACTACATAATCAAAATCGCACAAGGTGCAAATTATGTATGAAGTCTTACTCTAGAATAAAATGTTCTAAGTGCAATGTTTTTTATGTTTAAACAATAATAAACATTGTTTTTATAGTTTCCATGTACAAAATTAAATTGTTAATAGTATAAGTGCAATAATTTCCCATTATAGTCAATTTTCTACCACACCACTATATCAAGTGTTCTAAATGGATAATTCAGGTACCACCAACGCCAGATAATTCCAAATGAGATCAATTTTTTTTGAGTTTAAAGACTCTAGAATGCAAAAATTTTACAAAAGTTATCAACAATTATTTTTTCCTGTATCGTTTCCTATAAAATACATTTTTTTCAACAAAATTTATCGAAAAAAAAAAATAATTTGGCTGGAAATGGTTAAGCGTTTATTTTTTACTTATTTTAGTTGTTTATAATGTGTAGTTGAGTTTGGGAACAAGTACAGTTACGGGACACAATTTTTGCCAAAATAAAAATGTATTATTAGGTAAAACGTGGTAGAGATCTTGCTCTTTTGTCTCGGTCAATGACGTATAATATGTAGACTGAGCAGTCCCGTATTCGCTATATAATCGGGTGTCCGAAAGATCCCTGCTCAAGGTTGAAGGTATGTTTACTAGAACAGCGGCGTGCTTATTTATATTTTAATGACAATAATTTTTTTTTAATTAAAATTAAATATTTATGATTTTTTTTGTTCCCATCTATAAGAGGAAAAATTATTTTTATAAAATAGCATGGCATTTTACTAAAATAGTAAGTAAATAACTCTCAACAATTTAAAATAAAATTTGCTTGTCACTTAAAATATGTAAACACACAAAATGGAGAAAATGTTTTCATACGTCCATGATGTTTTCAAACACAAGATCAACTTCGTGATGCTCGGTGGTGATCGTGGTGATGCTTCGTAAGAAATCATGAACTTCGTGCATCTTCGTATCAAAACAATAAACAATAACAAAGGTATTCATGTTTTGGACACTTTTTAAAGCGTTCACTGAGTCTATATATTATACGTCATTGGTCTCGGTTTTCTATTTGTAGCGACAAGAATCTCCCTTTTGGTGGTAGTTTTATTTTGATCTTTATATTTTATTTGCAAAGCCTGTAGACTTTTTGATGTCCAAAAAATACCAATAGCTTATATAACAATATAGTGCTATATTCTACATAAACGTATTTTTTAAAACAGCTAATTGAAAAAAAAAGTAATATTAAACCTTAATTGACCATTTCTTGGCTATCACTCAAAGGGTTAATGCAGTCCAGTCGATTTTTTATTAACTATAACAGATCTATTTTTGACTTAAATGATACAATATAGAACACTAAGTCTTTATTCATTTTATATTTTAATAAAATCACCACAAAAAACTGGTAATATTAACATGCTCATCCTTCAAATAATTTTTATCATCACTAATTGGTGCTGAATCATAGTGTTCTGCATTTCTAGTTGTAAGTGACGAATCCAATGATATTGTAGGCAGTCCTGGTCAATATATTGGTCGAAAAGAAGTACCACCTTCTTTAAATCAGCTAATTGAATTATTAGTATGTACAGTGGGTAGATCTATAATAGATATTTGTAGTACTGGTTAAAGAATCTGGTTTAAAGTTATTTAAAAAAAAAAAACAATACCTCGTACGAGACAATATTGCCGTTTTTAGGGCTTTATATATTTAAAATATCTAATCCAAAACTTAATGTATATACTGTATATATTTATTGATAAATTAAAAATCCTTTGGAATAAAAATCGATGTTTTCCAATCTTGTATGTATAAATAAAGCTTGGTCCTTACTAACTGTCCTAACTGTTAAATAAATTAAAAATTATAAAGGTTTGAAGTGAAGTTAGCCTTTTTAGACTATTTTAAAATTTCTTCTCAAACGAACAAAATAATACAAAATCACTTACTTAGGTAATTCTCTCGGGCTCCAATGACCTCCAATACATGTCGCTCCAGGAGGACCTTCAGCCAACACATATCCCTTGTCACAATCGTACATGATCTGCTTGTTGTTTGTTACTTTTCGAACATACGGACGATAGTCGTACAAACCCATGTTTCCAACTAACAAAATTTTGCCATTCTGCACATTTCCAGGATAGGGGCAGTATACTAAAGAAAGATGAGAGTCTTTGAAATGATTCTATAGAATGCGGTAAGTCGTTTTGTTTCTTTTGCACTTGAGTCTCTTACGGTATCTATTTTTTATATATTTTTTAATTACTTTTACTTTTTTAATACTGATCTTTATAGAACACCTGTTCTAAACAAAGTTCGTCTTTATTTTCCACACGTACTGCCTATACGGAGTAAATCAATTACATCATTTTTTCATATTGTAGCATTATTTAGTTTTATCTGGTATAAGGTTTTAATCGACGTATTTCACATCTTCCAAAAAGAAATACTTAAATTCTGAATGAAAAGACGTACTATCAGCGTTGGTATATAAAGTCTTAATTGCACCGAATAACGCTTCCTTTGTAATAATTGCGTCTTAAAAGCATCGATTGAAATAAACAAAATAAAATCATTTATTTACATTGAGAAAAGACGATACAGCTGGAGATCCCAGACTTTGTGGATTATCATCGGAGAGATGATGATTTTCGCCGACACAGGCGTTTTTTGAGCATCCATATTTTCGGAGGATCAAATATATCTTTTATAGTATTGTTATTAAGGAAATAATACGAGGTAAATCGAAATATGAAGTGACCCAGCAAGTAAAGACGAAACAAGAAGTAAAAAATTAATTTAGTGCAAAATGGGTCATCCCTAACTGCAGTGGGTATAGCTAAATAAGGTTAGCTACAAGTCACTGTAAGTTTTACTTTTTTTTAAATATTCTGCAATAGCAAGTTCAATAATTATGCTGAATATTTCAATCATGGTAACGCCCTTTGGTGTTTTTGGTGGCGCTCTTTTTGGCAAATTGTTTATAATTTTTTTTGCTTGATTTATATAATATTTCTGGTTTAGTTGTAGTAGCTATCACTTTCTAATTTTTGTTCTCTCACGCTCTCTTAAGAGCGTAGGGAATTCTTAAAGAACGCTGGCTTTTAGGTTGAAGTTATCGGAATATGTGCTGTTGACCCTTACGTTTACTATGTTTTGATATATAGTTATTTAATCAAGTGTATTAGATGTTCAAGGTTGCCCATTTCATTTAGTATACACCACGTTTTTTGTCACCTTACAAAAGCATCGAATGCTTTTGAGTTGTCAACGAAGCGCAAATAACTTTTTAAATTGAATTCTTATATAATTCTGATTATAGCTTTTTCTATAATTTGTCTCAGTTTGATAATCTATTCTAGTGTGTCACCTCTAGGAACAAATCCACATTATTTTTGGGAGATCTATGGTAAGAGTATTGATTGTATTCTTTCATTAATTGTAGTAAAAAGAACTTGACTTGCGTTGAAGATTAGGGCTATCTTCTTTTCTTAGTATGCCCTCTCCCTACGGAGGTTGGGAGAGGGCATACTTTTATATAACTAATATTTTTACTAAAACAACAACAAATTAATCAATCTGTATTGATACCTATTACGTAGATTCTTCAAATAATCATTCTGCCTTCAGCCAACAGATCTTCCTTAAATCTTTCCCTGTATAATAAGTCTCAAAATTTTATATTTTGGTCCCCTCATCACGTGGCATAGATATTTCAGTTTTCTTGTTTGTATATTGGTGATTTGTTCTATTTCTTTACCAAACCCCTCCAGTACTTCTTTATTTGTAATTCTATCAGTATAACCAGAGTTCGAAAGCCTCGATTCTTTTTAAATTGCATTTTTGTAATGTCCAAGTCTTAGCCTAACCTGCCTCTTTTTTGGGCAGTATAATCATTGGTTTCCTTGATTAGTCCTCAAGTTCCAAAGTGTAGATATGTTTTTACCTACTTGTTCTATCACGTTACCATTACCAATATGTGGTGTATATTTTGTGGTCTTTTTGTAATTAGCATTTTTTACGCATTAGCGTTTTTTGTTTTCGTTATAGCTATCATACGGTAGTTATTAATAAATATATATTTGCTGGATAATATATAATAGATAAAAAATTAATATACATTTTGGCACATGTTTCATGATTACTGGCCCGACTTTTTAGTTATCGTTAATATACCAATAAATTTTACCAGTAGTGAGACTCCAGTGCAAGAGAAATAAATACCAACTAACCAAGTTCCTCTAGCAAATTAACTGTATGTGGATAGTTCTTGACTAAGTCTCATACATCTTTACCTTCTTCACATTTTGGAAGCTCTCCAGTCCAATTTCCGAAGGAACATTCCATCAGATCTTCACCTTTTAATTCAAATCCGTCTTTACACTTAAATCTTGCTTTCATGCCATGCTCCATTTTGGGAGCGATTACCATTCCATTGCGTGGAGAGGTCGGAAGGCGTTTGCATCTAAAATAAAATAAAACACGATTGTTTCAAATCATCTGGATTATATATACACCGAGTCGCCCAAAAGTCTGGAAACGACCAATTATCTCGTAAATTGCTAGTCATAATTTTACAAAATTCAAGGTACACCTATTTTGGAATACCGGGATTCCATATTTGAAATTTGCAATGTTGTCAAATTTGGCTTTTCTCTTATATTATTAGTAACTTTGGTTTTTCAAATTCATCACACTGCATATTCAATCATTATTGGAATATCCTATTCAATACGAGTTCAACCACATGTAACACTTATGATTTTATGTAGTCTGGAAGGTCTTAAATACATAAAACAAAGCAAAATATGTAGATTTTAATAAATTTAAATATTTAAATGTAGAATGCTGTGATTTTGACATTTGTTCACCATTTACATTATTAACTAAAACTGACAGTAGTTAGGTTTCGAAAAGTTCTGCAAGATAAATTGCTTCTCTAAACTGGCTCTTAACGAAAAATAACGAATTACTATTCTAGGGTACGGTGACAGAAAAAGATCTTATTGTGAAGTAGCCAACTTGTTCAATGGTACTTTCCCAAACCGTTCTCCTATTCATAAGGCGACAGTACACAAAACTGTAAAGCGATTTGAGGAATCTAAAGAAGTAAAAGATACATAACGATTAGGTAGACCGATGACAACAAAACTTTAGATATAACGCAAAGTTTTGTTTAAGATCCACATACATCCTCAGGCAGGGTTACACAAGTACATGATGTAGGTCGTTCTTCAGCCTTATGTAGCTGAATAGGATGGATAAAATTGAAAATGATGAAAATTTCGTTAACAGAATATGTTTTTCCAATGAAGCAACCTCCACAGTGAAAACCATACTCAAAGACCACAAAAATTAAATGTATGGTCAGGTACAGTAGGTACTCAGTTAATTGGGCCTATTTTACCAAATTAAATTTAACGTCAGATAGTTACGAAACGTTACTTAGAAATGAAATTGTACCTACACTGAGAAAATTGTTTGGGGCTAATTTTAATCAGATATGGTGTCATCAAATGGAGCTCCAGCTCTTTTTTGTGTAAATGTTCGGCGTTATTTAGATGAGATATTTACCGGAAGATGAATTGGTAGACGAGATAGAATTGAATGGCCTCCACGTTCACCTGATTTCAATCCTAAAGATTATTTGTATTGGGGATGCTTGAAAAATTCTGTTTATAAAACTAAACCAGCAAGTCTTCCAGAGCTAAGGCAACGAATTATAAATGAATCTCGAATAATTTCTCGACAATCATGGAGATATATGGTAGACGCATTCTACCAACCATTAGGCTACTCTCAACTCACAAATGGAGCAAATTTTGAACATTTGATAAAGTAACCATTATGTTAAAAAATTTTGTAATCTATCAATTGTTACGTTTTATTGTAGTTTAGTATTAAAAATTTTATTGAGACAATTAGCGTTGCCAGACTTCAGTTTTATATATTTAAGACCTTCCATACTGCATAAAATCATAGGTGTTACATATGGTTGAATAGGACATTGCAATAATGACTGAATATACAGGGTGATGAATTTGAAAAACCAAAGTTACTAATAATATAAGAGAAACGGCAAATCTAACAACATTGCAAATATCAAATTTGGAATTTCCGTATCCCAAAATAGGTGCACCTCAAATTTTGTACAATTATGACTAGCAAATTACGAGATAATTGGCCGTGTCGAGACTTGTGGGCCACTCTGTATATAATGTTTGGATAAATTTGTGCGGTCAGGTAAATGTAAATTATTAAGTTCTCGGGAGAAACGCGTTGAGAATTTAATACTCAACGTTTTGGCACCCATATCGGAGCCATTATCGAGAGGAATATGATTCCGTTTAAGTTCGGGGTCTCAATCTGCCTACTCCCTTCACTCGTGACGTACCAGTATCGTGCTCTGTAAAATACAAGAACCGACAAGCACTGAGGTTTCAATCTGCCTACTCCTCAATGTCACTCGACATACCATAATTTTCCATATTATTATGCAATAAACCTCTACTTTTACAAACCTGGCGGGATCACATTTTGGCATAGATGTCCAAGTGCCGTTGTTACAGGTAACAGGCGAGAGACTTGCTAAAAATTCGTAGTGGGGATCGCATTCTACCGACAATGCTTCGCCGTGTTGTACAACTGTTGAAGTCATCGCTGTTTCGTTTCTTCCGACTAAAATCACGCTGCCTTGGGTGACGTGTGGCACGACACAAGGAGCTTAAAATAAAAGTAAATCAATTAAACATACAAAATATATAATTGAACAAAATACAAAACTTTTAAAATAAGATTGTTTATAGTCAAAATTGTAATCAAGGGTTATAGAATCCTGAGCATATTTGACGTAGGCTGAGTTACGAATTAAGAAGTCTTGCAAAGACTGAACAGGAGTAATGAAATAAATAAAGTTACGACAAATCCAATACCTGGGCCACGTAATGAAAGTAACAAAATACCAGCTTCTGTAGAATATCATGTAGGGAAAGATTTTAGGAAAGAGTAGCGTTGGAAGGAAATGAATGCTACGGCTGCACAATCTCATGGAGTGGTTTAATTGCTTGTCTGATCAGCTTTTTAAAGCAGCAGTAAACAGTTTGCAATGTAATTTTATGTATAAAGAGTTAAATTGCGGTACACTACACACACATCAAACTTTGATAGGCTTCGAGACTACATAGATAGAAAAACTAGAGAAAAAAAAACGAATTGGACAATGTAAACGGTCGACAACACTAAATTGCGTACTCTGAAACACACAAATTAAACAAGAAACATTCATGACTTTAAATGGTAAATAAATTTATCAACTATATTTATTCTCTGTCATAAATAATTGCAAAAAAGTTGGTCTATAGTCCAGAACTATGTGTTAACATTTAGTAATTTACTGGTTACTTACCTAAACATTTTGGCAACGGATATCTCCACTTTCCATCGATTTGGCAAACTGTAGACGTATTTCCTTCAAGCAGCATACCATCATGACACCTAAATATTATAGAAGCTCCTAGACCTGTGCCAGCTTCTATGTTTTCAAGCCAGCCATTCCATAGTCGACCGGGGTGTCCGCAATTAATTTCTAAAATAACAAGATAAGAACAAATGTTTTTGTGCATATGTTTTCCATGTTGATACGTTTGATAGTGACGATAGATTGGGACATACCTTTACAAACTGGCTGACTTCCAGACCACTTCTTGTCGGCTCCACATCTTCTAGTACTTTCTCCCACCAAAGTATACCCATATTTGCACTCATAACTGACGACTGAATTGTAGCTGCAGGACGTGAAAATGGCTTTTCCATGTCTAGGGTTATCAGGAGGAGCGCACTGGACTGCTGTAACGACTATACAACAACGGCCAATAAAACGATTTTTCATTATAATATTTACGTGAATACCTACTATTTCAAAGATGATTTAAAATGAATAGTTCTATATGAAGTATTCAAGTTCTGGAAGAAAATCTGGTACATGGGAAAAATCTTCTTTTAAAGTAGATAGGTAGGTATTAGCCAAAATAGATTTTTTTATTTTAAAAAGTCATACGTCAATATTTAAAACTGTTATTATAGAAATGTATGCAATCTTTTTAGTCAATTATGAAGTTGTGATATTTTAGTTTATTATATTTTTTGAACCGAAGCTTCTATACTGGCGTCGTATTTTACTTTTTTCTCTATAGTGAAATGCTGAGGTGAGCGTTACATAGGACTAGCGCCACAAAATGGCATTGTCACCAACAGATGTGCACCACAACTGTAGCAATCTGATGCAACTGATATAGTAAGCCTTCAATTTTAGCTGCTACCACAAAAGACAATCCTCATTGAAGCCTACACACATCCTTGTGTAAAAACTACACTTAGCTCTCCTTCAGAAGTAACAGAATGAGCTCTAAATATATTTTCACATTGGCGCCCAACGTGGGGCCCGAACCCACAACCCTGAGATTAAGAATCTCATGCTCGTGTTACTTAGAAAAGTACGACGGCAACTATTTTTAGAAGAAAAATATTAAAACAAAACAAAACATTAACAAATGAATAAAATAAAAAAAATTGGAATAAAATAATTATTTACAGAAAAATAACAAACATTTGACGTTTATATCGTTACAACCTGTAAAGTGATGTCAAACATGTTTGTGGTTACTCTTCATCTTGTTAAATTCAATTATCGAGTAATGAGTTACCAAATTACACATATCTTCTGAGATATCAATTATAATGAGATCAAATCTAAGAGTATGTAAATTATATAAAATTACCTATTTCACAATCCAACGAAAATTTACCTAAACAGCCCAATATATTGATACAACGTTGCTATGTGTATTCAACTCAATCGAGATTATTTGTTTTATATATGAAAGAAAAAGTGAGCAAATAACTTTACATGTTCTGATAACATACTTGATAATATATAATAATAGTTTTAAAACAGTAAAAAGATCCATTAATGTAATTTATTCAATAAACTGTTTTTAAGATAAATAAATTTACACAAAACAATTTTTGTTCAAGTATTTCTCTATTTTGACTGAATTTAGTGAAGATGCAACTAATGAGTGATTTGATTGATTTAATGATACTTACGAACACACGTAGGGAGTTCCTTAGGATTCCAAGTGCCGTCCGCTTGGCAATAGCGTTCATTCTTGCCTACGAGTTCGTACCCTTCTGCACAGTGGTATGTTATTCTGCAACCATACGTATAACATTCTCCAGCATGCCAGCCATGGGAAATATCGGTTGGTGCTCCGCATGATCTAGCTAAATGTGAAGACAAGAGAATTAGATTCAGATAAATTGATTACTGACGATGCAAGTTACAAATTAGAGTGTTAAAAAAACATGGAAAAAAACGATAATTATTAAGAAGGGGATACAACAAAACAAACTACGGCCACACACAAAGAATGAGAGACCAACGTTGTGGACTAGTAGAACCGAAAAGGCTAAATGTCCGTGAAATTAGCAGCAAATAGACATTCTTCTTCTCAGCTTCTATCGTCCATTTTTTGACATAGGCCTCTCTCAACTCCTTCTATCGATTTCTCTCAAGAGCTTCCAATTTGTTACGCTATTTTTTTGATGTCATCTACCCATCTCATATGTGGTCTTCCTCTTGATCATCTACTTTTACAGAGTCTTTAATGTTGTATTGCTCTATTCCAAAATGAATCCTTTTGTCTAGCAGTGTATTCTACGAAACTCCATTTGATTTTGGCAATTTTTGTTGCGATATCCTCGACTTTTGTTTTTAACCTTACCCAGTCGTTTCTTTTCCTATCTGTCAGTCGTATGTATACCTAAAATTGGTCTTTCTGTTGTTGCGGGTTTACTTGGAGTAAATATCCAACTTTGGAGTTTACCAAATCGTGCCTATGGTAGTCTTAATCTTTCTCTTCTAGTGATTTCCGCACTTTGATTTTCTTTATTAAGTTTCAGAATTTGAATTAGGTAGCGAATGGATTAAGAGTGTCGAAAACTCAAGATAAATTTATTAAAAATAGCTTTTCAAATACAGTAGAATCCAAATTTTGCTATTTGAATATAATTGTGTTTATACAAATAAAATAGTATAGTTTGCTTGTTTTCCCAAATTTTTAGAAATAATGACAATTACGTTTTTTAAAAAACTCATTTCCTAAAATTGTTTAATAATATAAATTACATACAGCTTACACATTGCTTCATAAATACCTCTAAAAGCAACTTTGCATGCATATTTAGTAAATAAGCTTTACTTACGTTCACAAGCTATATCCGGACCATACCAAGAAGCCTGTCCGTCTATTGCCAAACATTTTGCTCTAGGAAAACCATTAGTTACGTACCCAGTATGACAATAGTATTGTAGAGTAGAATCCAGATCAAACGTTGTTTGTTCAGCAGGTGCATTATGACGAGCATGATCAATAGTAGGGGGTGACAAACAATAAACTGAAAGAAAACAATTAGATTGAATATAATCAGATTTGAATGCTATTCTATTTAAGTTTGGATGTGTGTTGCATCTAGATATATGCTCAAAAGGGAATATTATTTCGTAATTTATAATCTTTTATACAAATTGTAACGATCCAAAGAAAACTATAAAGTTTTAATTCACGTAGTTTAAGTTCCATTCTGTATAATGTTTTGATCTACCTATTACAAATCTTCTAAGAAAAATACTTTAGTTTAATTCGATCGAACGATAAACAAATGTGGTGTAATTTCGGCAGGGAAGGCGGCTTCATGAAGTACGCCAGTCACTTTCTCTCTAAGAACAGTAGATCGTTTGTGTTGTGTTCTCCCGATAAGGTATATCAGGTAATGTTCCAGAAATGAACATATTGTTTTAAATAATAAAATAAAAATGTAATTATTGGACTTTTCTTAGTGTAGAATAACTAGAACAGTCACCTTATCTAGTTTGAACGCGACACCCGACTGAGTGGCGTCTAACGTCTGACCCTGTTAAATATTTTTCACACATTAATAAAATAGGGGTAATATTCCCGTTCACGCATTATGTAGTGTTTTGTCAGTTCAGTAAGATCAGTTCAAGTTTACACATGGCCATCGAGGCATCCCATCGAGTAGTTAAAAACTCGCAATTCGCATATTAAATATTTCTCTTCGCCGAGATCGGGCATTTTCTCATACCGGTGTTTTTTTACGTGTTATAAAAAAGAGTACATTTGATATTGTATAGTAAGTTACGGCCGTGTTGGGCATCTCTACTCTTAAAAGATTTAATTATAAATCGATAAACTCAAAAGTGATTTTATTTCTCTGGAGCTATATTTGCTTACATTAAGAATCCTTATTCTTCAACGGTCACTGAAGAACCAAACCTATGGAGATTCATCCATTTTTCAAGTCCTTTGAGGTAAGGCTTGGAATCCAAAAATTTCCAACTCTCGTAATGTAGGTAGCCAGGTACAGGGCTCCCTCAGGTAAGCTATCAAAATTTTTTCTATAGGGTTATATTCTATCGGTTTTTAGTATTATTGATGCACTAGCAGTCTTCCTTTTTTACTTCTTTTTAAAAGGAAAAATAGATATCTAGACATGTGGGACATACGAGAGTTACGTATAGTATATTCCCATGGATAACTAGATGCTTTAAAAGCATTTTTTCAAACCCTTTTATCAATGGATCACCTTTCTTTTTCGAACACGTAACGATATGTAATATTAATTCCTTGTTGTCTATTGTTTATTATTAACTAGAGACTACCAGCCTTAATAAGAAGGATTTCCAATTTAAATAATGCTTCTTAATTGGTTTTAACCCTCACAATTTGTTTACTGCGCTATTTCAAAAATAATAAAATGTACCAAACTTTATTTATAATTTGAATATTTATTTAGAAAACTTATTTTTTACATTTTTAAAATATGTAAAAGTGGTTTTTGTAAAATACAGCGTATTCATGACATTTTCTTCAATGTGCGTCAGAGGTGTATCTTCGAATAAATTTGTCAACGCACTTAGTGTTGTTTATATAATACTTGCTGGTTAGCAATATAACTATTATTTTTGTTTAGTATACAGGATGTATAAAAATTTTTCAATTTTTTTTCCCCAATTTTATTTTAGTTTGTGTACTTGTAAAAATGTTGTAAATAATCACCCCTCACATCTCTCTCGACTTTGAGTAACGCGACCTCGTTCACTTTGTTTGTCATAAACACTATCTATCAGTTGATATGTTACAAAATATTAATCGTTTTCCCAAAGATATTTTCTCTTTTACTTAGTCTAGTTTTAAATTTTTTCTTTTAAGAACCAATTACCAAATACAAATATTTATTATTATTATTTTTAAGTACATTTCCTACTTACTATTTTGCTTGCAGGCCGGTGAACTTCCAGCCCATTGGCCGTCAGCTTGACAGGTTCTGCTTTGTAGTCCAACGACATGGTATCCATGTTGACAAGTATAGGTAGCTCGAGCTCCAAAAAGTTTTCCACTGGCTGCTACTGATCCATACGCTATCTGTTCTGGCTCAGGACATTCACGATCTGAAACACAGATAAAATATGATAGGTGCAAAATGTATTACCATGTTTAAACCCTCTCAATATTGTAAAAGTAAGTTTTTCAATACTACGCAACTTTAGCTGCAAGTTACATCTAATGTTGTCTTCTTGAAATCATGTTCCCTGTCGTTAGATCCTTTGTAATGTGAAAGTTTAAATTCAGCGTTTTTTACTCATATTTTAAATTTCTCATATTTGTTGCCAAAACTCAAAATCCAAATTTCATGTTATAGGTTTTGAAAATTATCTTTGAGCAACAGAAATGCTATAGTCACCAGTTAACGGAAGTAATAAATTTTATTGATCTCATTAGAATCGTAAAAATGGCAAAAATCGGCAACATTTATTTATTTAACAGCTATATAGAAACTGACTTTATTTGCCGCAAAATACAAAAACAGCACTCTTCACCTTTAAAATTCGTTTTAATGTATGTCGATGTGACAATTTGATTAAAAGTTATCGTCGAATTGATCTCTGTCGCGTAAGTAAGATTTAAAATCGCCGATCGCTTCAAGAGTTGTTTCTGATAAATAGGTTCATTCTACAGAAAAAGTTTTAATACATATTTTTATTCCAAATTATCTCAGGTACCTTGGTATCGATGTTTTTCATTTTCCCCCTCGAGGGGGGATTTAGGGAGAAGCCTGGGTGTAAGGGTGGCTAACTTTTTTGCATCTTTTTAAAGTCCCAAAAAAGTCGCCATGCCATGTAATTCACTATTACTAAATAAGAATAATCATAAAAATTGTGTTAATGAAGATACGCACAATGAATAATAAATACATAAACGTTTAAATACCTGGTTTTATACAAGATAAGCCACAGGATCCGTCGCAAAGGCACTTTTTCTTCTTACTTTTGCAGTCTTCATCGGACGAACATTTTCTTAAGCATTTTTGACCCTGAAAAAAAATATTTTGGTGCCTAAGTATTGAAAAGTATCCACAATTAATATTAGCAACGCTAAAGTAGATATTTAAATACGAATATTTTTTTGGGTTGTCATAAAGGTAAGTGAAAGAGTAGGGATTTTGTAATATTTTTTTAATATTGGGATATTCCTTTTTTTTGGAAGCCATCTGTTATAAACTGGTACTACTGCAGTGAATGTCATCCATTCATTCATGATACAGATTCAAGGATTCGTGAGCCTTGTACCAGCTTATACAAGTCTAGTGGATGGGTATCAAATGTTTTGGGAGTTACTTCGTAGTCCATTTAAGTAGTTCCACTTGGGAAGATACTTTAGTATCCCTGATTTCATTTATGATATCGCTATGTACTGATGTAATCGTTAGGTTGCTTAAGTTTTCTCGCAATCGATAATATCCCATTCTCGTCTAACCTTTTATATCGTTGTGTAGAGGAGGGAGGTTTATGGCAAGTCTTTGCATCTTGCTTGGTTTGAGGATGGCAATTTGTTGCTGCACCTATGGCCAACATACCACTTATTTTTATATAATTGGTGGATTTACTACATATGTTATAAATTCAATATATGTCTAGTTTTAAACCCCACATTTAAATTATCAAATATACTACCATTAACGTAGTCACTGCTCTTTCCGTTATTCGTTCTATCTGCTGATTATAAGTACATCTTCCTATTTTTCTATTTCTTCTTCTTACGTTAGGACTACGTCGTGTGTTCTTCAATAGTTCAGCAGTAGCAGTTGAGACGACGAAGCAGGCTCTCGAGGTGTGTTTGAGCGTTTTCCTTTAGCAATGTTCACTAACCGATTGTCTAGCAATCTGTTAACATAGTCTCTTTATTATCTTCTTCTGTTTGTTGTCTTTCGTACTATCTTAAATATAACAATATCTCTTACTTTATAACTTTTATGGTCATATATGGTATATCTTGCTATTGCTCTTAATGTAAAATAATAGGTAATAAGAGCGTTATGTGAAGGTAAGGAAAACGCTGTCACCAAATGAAATACACAATAGATCCTCAAGGGATGCTAACCCTGCGAGCGGCTGCAAGGAATACTGGTCACACTGGTCTGGAGGGCTGGCTCGTCTTCGTGGATTTACGAGAAGATAAGGGATTTCGGGATAGGGGTAAGGACTCCTAGGTCTCAGGTCCTGTAAAGAGCAGAGGTTATGGGCTTACTTTTGAAGCCGGAGATATGCATACGCAGAATCTCGTGTTCTCCTAGTCTCTAGTGAGTCGGACGAAAAGAACATTAAAAAAACCAAATTAGAGTCAACAATATATTGAATCTACCCTGAAGTTACTAATACAATCGTTAACACGTTATTCTGCGCGTCGGGAGACGATGTAGCAAGATAGTGAAGAGTTGACAGTGGTACTAATATAATTACCCAGGTTAGTATAAGAAATCTGTTACCTTATGTGTATATTAGGGCTTCAACCACGACACGTTCAGTCTTCTGGAACTCGGTCAGTTGAGGGTTGCGAACTTTCGAGCTGCCACAATAACCGGGCTACACGCGAACTATGCCAGATGATACGCGGCCCCCGGAGAATCACCGATTGTCTCGCGTACTGGACGCTATCGCGTCCGGCGATCACTGCCCTGAGCGGGCAGTTACGGCGCCCCCGTTATCACTACTGATTGACTGACTACTGCTTGGCTGTCCCCGTTTTCTAGTTTTTATCGAATGGTGTCCTCATTGACCGGTTATAGTCCAAGGTTGTGTTTTCGTTGAATTGTGGGTCCTATATTGCATTACAATAACAGTTTTTTGTTTGACGTGCTTTTCTATGTTTAAACAATTAACAAACAATGCAATAACTAGGTCAATTTATTTGTGGGATTTAAAAATGAAAATTTTACTGTAATAATTATCCCTTATTTGATTTGGAATATATAATAATTATCTCGAATAATTATTATCTTTTCTATGCTACTTAACCATTTAATTCAACTTCTCACTCACTTGCTACGCTTACATTACATTAATGTTGGCAGGTTTTTGTTCCCTTTCATTTCCTTCGTTGTTGTTTTTTTCACTCTGATTTTATGATTTTGTACCACAGCGCGTTTATATTAAGTTTTACATTTAAAGTCAATCTTGAAATTATAGCCTGTTGTATTCAATCTCTGATTATACCATTAAATTGACTCTAGGCTAAGATGGAAGAGCGATGGAAAGATCAATGCTCGGGGTAAGACTAATAGATAAAAAGACAAACAAATAGATTAGAAGTAAAACCAAAGTAAAAGACGCAGAAGAATATGCTGCCAAATTAAAATGAAAGGACACAATGCCCGAATAAACGATAAAGGATAGAACCACGAAATACAACAATGGAAACCATGGTTGGAGGACACAACTGGAAGGAAATGGCGCAAAATAGAAAACACTGGATTGATTTGGGGGAGGCCTGTCTCCAAAGTTGGATTACTTAAGGCTGAAAAAGAAGAAGAAGAAGGACTTATATGGCCAGATTATCCGCATAGCCCAGACATGATGTCTGCCATTGCTGAGTCTATCAACCCATCCATGACCAGATTCGACAACACGATATCTGGCTACTTTTACTGACACTTGCGTATATTTAAAGGCTCCTAAGCATGCAGTCTATTCTTCTGCAGCTTTTTTCGTCTATCCGTTAATGAGGATTGTCATTGCGATTGTTGTGTAGAAGGTATAAACGAATGTTTCTTCTATATTAAGAAAATATTTGGATATTGAAAGAAATTTTATCTCTAGAGAGAGAATTTAAATGTTTTAACTTTTAAATACTAACTTTAAAACTTAGTAAAGTTAACACCTTGCACTCTTATTTTTAATTTCATAATGAGATTTAACTGAATTAAATTAACTTACTAGACAGTAATAAATGATTTTAATATAATAAAATATCAAATAATTTTAATAATATTGCGATAATTTTAATAATAATTCTACTTACTAGTAATGTAGCTTGTTCTTCGTCTCTTGGACATAAGGTAGACGGTGAATTTCTAGGATTCTTATAAACTTTTCCATCATCGTCTATTTCTGAAGATTCGGGTTCATCCCAATCTTCGTCATCTTCATCTACTGTGGGAGTCGTGCTTACCACAGAAGCATTTCGACGTACTCTGAACGACGTCACTGAAAAGATAATACAATTAAATAATATATACAGCAAAGTTTTAAAACTATTAATATCCACAGTCTTGGTCAAAATGTCAACCAACTGTATGAAAAAATACTATTAATCATATTGTAGGTTGACCAAATCTGGTAAAATCTGGCAGAGGTGAAGGGGTGAGGGCCAGATGAAGTTCATATCGAGCCGATTAAACTTACAGACGAAGACAATTTAAGTGCAATAACTATACTCTTTAACAACACATACAAATCTGGTGAGATACCTACAGAATGGCTGCTATCAACTTGTGTTCCGCTACCAAAAACCAAGAACCCCAAACACTGTAATGACTATAGATTAATCAGCTTAAAATGTCACACTTATTAAAAAAATTTTTAAATAATATACATGCAAGAATATTCAAAAAGTGCGAAGCGGATATGAGTAATAGACAATTTGGCTTTCGTAACGGCTTCGGAACAGTAGAAGCTCTATATAGTTTCACAACTCTTGCCCAAAAATGTCGAGATCAACAAAAAGATCTTTTCGTAGCGTTTATATACTATGAGCTTTCAACAAAGTTAAACATAACATTCTCATGGAATGTCTAAAGAGAAAAGGAATCGACAAAAATAACATTAACATAGTGAGAAATCTCTATTGGAACCAACAGGCCTGGCAACATTAGATGAAAATAGCACGGATGCGCAATAGATAAGTAGAGAAGTGAGACAGGGCTCTGTACTTTCACCATTACTATTTAATATATATTCCGAAGAGTCGTTTACGCAAGCACTTGAAAAATGTACAGAAAAGATCAAGATAAATGGTGAAAATATAAATAACATCCGTTATGCTGACGATATAGTCATTATCGCTGAAAGTGAAACAGACCTGCCGACGTTGCTAAACACAATTTGTGATACTGGGGAACAGTTTGGTTTAGCAACAAACATAAAGAAAACAAAAAACCATGGTTATCAGTATGAGGGGCAAAGTCATTACAAGGATCCAGATAAAAAATGATGATATTGAGCAAGTGCACAAAATGAAATACTTAAGAGTCTTGATTACGGAAGATCTGAATCCGAAATCAGAAATTCGCTCAAGAATATAGCAATCAAGAGCAACCTTTTTGAAGAGGAGGAAATTTCTGAGTAACCAAAGACTCAATCTGCAAATCCGATATCGGATGGTAAAATGTTATATCCACTATATTCTACTTTGGAAGAATAGAGTGGATATCTTTGGAATATCTTTGGTATCGAAGCCTGGACTGTTGACGTATTGAAAAAACTGAAAGCTTTTGAGATGTGGCTTTTTAGGAGAATTTTGAAGATACCATAGACCGATCATATTACAAACGAAATGGTGTTGCACAGAATGGGAAGAGACAGAGAACTTTTGACCACCATTAAAAGGCAAGAGACAGCATATTTGTGAGACACATACTTAGAAATAATAAGTACGGGTTGTTGTCACTGATTATGAAGGGTAAAATCGAAGGAAAAAGTGGTCCTTCTTCTTCTTCAAGTGCCATCTCCGCGGCGGAGGTCGTCAATCATCATAGCTATTCAGACTTTTGAGACTCTGAAAACTTCGTTTGATGTACATCCGTACCACTCTCTCAGGTTGCGCAGCCATGACATTCTACGACAAATATCCTGGCTAAAAATTATTCGCAACTGGACATTCGCACTTAAACATACAGACGCTCTTAAGAAAAGCAGAAGATAGAGACGAATTTGCAATGGTTATAGCCAACCTTAATTAGTAGAGACGGCACTAGAAAAAGAAGAAGTAGGTTGACCTGATAGATATGCAAATAGAGCCCAATGGTCCATATAACTTTATTTTAAACTACCAGAATCATTTGAATAAATTTTTCTTTTTGAGATCATTGATAAAACAGGACTTGAAGTGACTGACCACAGCACTAGTAGGTGCTCCATATATCTTGCAAAGTGATAACGGCCGTGAGTTTACCAACTTTTTTATTCTAGATTTAACTACTATGTGGACTGGTCTGAAGATAGTTGACGGTTGACCTAGACACTTACAAAGTCAAGCCTCTGTAGAGAGGGCTAATCAAGATGTCCAAGATATGTTGATTACCTGGGTAAACTATAATAATAATACAAAATGATCCGAAGGGTTGAGACGTATACAGTCCAAGGAAAAACAGATCTTTTCAAGGAGGAATTGGTAGGATCTCTTATAAGGCCCTGTTTGGCAGCAGACAAACAAATGGTTTAGAAGATGCAGACCTTCCGAAAGATATTCTTGATGGACTACAAAATGAAGAAGACTTGAGATTTAATAAATAGCATAAAAAACGAACATGGTGATGATTATTTAAAAAACGGAAAAGAAAGCAATACTGTAGAACCCTGCCAAGAAAATTTAGAGAATCAAGACAAATATATGAATGAATTTTTAGAAATCCTGGGCAATAATAACCTGATTAAAAATAATGAAGACGCACCCAATATACAGAAGACAAAGTTAACGGCAATTTCAATGATCAGTTAACCCAAAGAAGTAAGGGAATATTTAATGAGAGAGAAGAATCACATAAAATGGTGAGAGTTGTGCCATGAAAGATGATATGTTAGTCAAATAAAAGATTTGCTCCTTTAAAAAAAGGGACTAATGTTTAGATTCGAGTGCCGGTTGTTGATAGAGATCGATTTACTCCAAGAAATCTACTAGCCATTCTTTCTGAAATTTATAATGATGGCTTGTACAAACTTAGTACTGTGAATGGACCACTGGATAGATTATTTTCAAGAAATGAACTTATTCAAACCAATTCGCAATTCATGTTTGAGTCAAATGATATCAGTAGTAAGGAAATACCCTTGAGAACTGCAGCAAATATGTCATCCAAAGGTTCTGGTCACGGTTTTCTCAGACGCAACTGTAAAAGGTTTTGTGGCGACAATAAATGTTCCTGTAAACAAAGGAACAAATTATGTAATTCAAAGTGTCATGGATCGCTGGCATGCAAAAATAAATGAAGAAATTTGGTTCTAAAATTTTTTGTGTTTAAAACTTATTTTTATCTGCATTTAAAAAAAATTAGAAGTTTCATTATGTGGGTAGTTGTATTTTTATTCACACCATTTAGCATCATTTACATCTTTTATAGCCATCATTTTTATAAACATATTTTTATTTACATTTTTCAGATAAAATTAGAAGTTTCGCTTTGTCGATACTTGTATTGATAACGCGAAAAATCGTCGTATGTGTCCTACGGTTTTCGTAGTTTCTCATTGTGGGTCAAAAATACCCGAAACGCGATGTGAGAAATTAAACGAAATTCAAAACGCGTTGTGAGTAAAAATTTCGGTCAATAGCCAAATTCGGTTATTGAGTACAACAGTATATTATATATATAAGGTACCCCGGGGCAAGTGGAAGTATGGAGAAAGTGAAAAACATGTGATTCAAAAAATCATAATCCGGTCCTGTGACTGCCATCTCACCAAAAACGATCTACACCAGGTTGATATTACCACTGACGCTCAGAGTCAGTCAAAATTTTGTGGTTAAGCAAAACTATATATACTTCATCTAATTTAGATAACTACTTACGTCATTATCTACATCAGAGATCAAAGTTGACATAGTTGCCAAAGTATAAAAAAATCCTGACTCCATTTTAAATCAAATAGATTACATAATTATTGCAAAAGTATTACCATCTCTTTACAACGACTATTTAAATTCTTACGTGACATTTTTTAAATAAAACACACTAATTTTGTTCTAAAAAAGCAGATTTTATTAAATAGTTAAAAATATAAAACAGGAGATATTCACTTTAAAATTGAAAATAATGAAGTATAAAAAGTGTCAACACCGCAACTGTCAAATAAGTGTTACCAATTTATGAAAAAATTTTACCTTCGTTCGATTACAGTTACACTGTGTTCCGAACAAATGTTCTTGATAAAAATGCTTTATAATGCATTTATACAAATTAAATGAAACATATTATTGTGTATTTCTTTAAGTTAACATTAAAAGAAATTTTTAAATATTATTTCTACGCGCATATAATAAAATATGTCTAGTGGCTGTAATGCCAGTGTACTCGGTAAAGTAATTCTAAAAAAAACACACCTAGACCCTAAATATTTTGTGTTGGTATCATGTGACGTCACAGGCTATGACGCCGATGACGTGCATCGTTATATAAATTAGATGAAGTGTAAGTATTTATCTACTATTAAGCCGGTATCGATTTAACCAACGAATTGTAATTGTTATTTTTAAGCCAACGGTTTTCATGATTTAAGGAATTCGAATTAACAGCGATTTTCATTAGGTAAGGAATAAAATTATATTGTACATATTTTATTAACTTGTGTAGATAGTTTTTGTACTCTAGATAGGTTCCACTTATCCCATTGTTTTTTATGCTTGGAGCAAGTGGAACCCACAACATTGGGGAAAGTGGATACTAGTGTCCACTTATCCCAAGCATTTATTAAAAACAGTTTAATCTAACTTATTTTTTTTCTTTGCACTTACAATGGTTCACAATTATGTCAAAAAGAAACCACCGCCAACCTTAAGAAGGAACCTCAAAAAACCTTAAAAGAAGCAGTTGAAGCTGTAAAATCTAAGCAAATGACACTCTATAGAGCATCAAAACATTATTCCATTCCAAAAGCAACATTATTTAAAAGAGTCGAGGGATTAAGGGGTGAAAAAAGTGCACCTATGGGTAGGCTAACAGCTTTATCTGTAGATATTGAGACCAGAACTGCCTAATATGTCCATATTAAGACCATGAAAAAATGGAGTTTGGCCTCGCAAAAAAAAAATTTTGTTAGCTATTGGACAATATATGTCAGAAAATAACATAAAAACTCCATTTAAAATTCAATACCGGGAGATGATTATTTTTTAAGTTTTAAGCGCCGATATGGACGTTCTCAAAAGAAACCACAATTAGTTGAAGTGAGCCGTAAAAAAAGTATATATCCATTTGTAATTGCAGAGTACGTTGACTTGGTGAAAAAAATCACTTCTAACATACCCCCTGAGAGGATTTATCTCTTATCTAATCTAGATAAAACCAATTTCTGCCTAGATCCTAGTCGTGTAAAAGTAGTAAGTGAAAAAGTAAAAGCCGCTCATCGAGCTTCAGCTGGTCCTGGCAAAGAAAACTGTTCTGTCTTAATGGGTGGCAATGCTACAGGAGAAAAATTACCACTCCTTATTATTTTTAAAGGAAAAAATCTTTGGGATACATGGCTAGCAACGAGTATCCAGGAATTACATATGGAGCAACAATAAACGGATGGATGGAAACGGAAATATTTTCTAATTATATTGAACATACGTTTCTTCCGAATATTCTTAAAGAGAGACCTGTTGTTCTGATCTATGAAGGCCACTCTTCACACACAGCAGTTGCCCTTATAGAAACTGCTTTAAGGGAAGACACAATTATTTTACTATAACTACCGCCACATACTAGCCATCTCCTACATCCAATGGATTTTGCAACAATTATATACACATATAACATTTACGCTATTCTAACTTACAAAATTG